>OX104111.1:98826848-100201477 GCA_944474755.1 Limnoperna fortunei
AAAAATTCTGTTTAACATCTTTCAACATAATCTAAAAATTTTAAGTTTGATTCTGAATGGAAAATAAATATGATCATGTGTGATTGTTGGTGGAGTTCGAAATATAGTTGCACATGTTAAGTTTGTGACATACAACATCCTTGACTTTCTTATTAGTTATGTTTGTGGGGTATATAATTAAAACATAAAAAAATCCTGTTTAACATCTTTTCAACATAATCTAAAAATTTAAAGTTTGATTCTGAATGGAAAGTAAATATGATCATGTGTGCTTGTTCTGAATGGAAAATATAATCAGGTGATTGTTGGTGGAGTTCAAAATATAGTTGCACATGTTAAGTTTGTGAAATACAACATCCTGGACATTCTTATTAGTTATGTTTGTGGGGTATATAATTAAAACGTAAAAAATTCTGTTTAACATCTTTCAACATAATCTAAAAATTTTAAGTTTGATTCTGAATGGAAAATAAATATGATCATGTGTGATTGTTGGTGGAGTTCGAAATATAGTTGCACATGTTAAGTTTGTGACATACAACATCCTTGACTTTCTTATTAGTTATGTTTGTGGGGTATATAATTAAAACGTAAAAAAATCCTGTTTAACATCTTTCCAACATAATCTAAAAATTTTAAAGTTTGATTCAGAATGGAAAATTAATATGTGATTGTTGGTGATTGTTGGTGTGATCATGTGTGATTGTTGGTGGAGTGAGAAATATAGTTGCACATGTTAAGTTTGTGACATAAAACATCCTGGACTTTCTTATTAGTTATGTTTGTGGGGTATATATTTAAAACATAAAAAATTCTGTTCAACATTTTTTCTACATAATGAAAAATTTGAAGTTTTATTCAGAATGGAAAATTAATATGTGATTGTTGGTGTGATCATGTGTGATTGATGGTGGAGTGAGAAATATAGTTGCACATGTTAAGTTTGTGACATACAACATCCTGGACTTTCTTATTAGTTATGTTTGTGGGGTATATATTTTAAACGTAAAAAAATCCTGTTTAACATCTTTCCAACATACTCTAAAAATTTAAAGTTTGATTCTGAATGGAAAATAAATATGATCAGGTGATTTTTGGTGGAGTCCGAAATATAGTTGCACATGTTAAGTTTGTGACATACAACATCCTGGACTTTCTTATTAGTTATGTTTGTGGGGTATATAATTAAAACATAAAAAAATCCTGTTTAACATCTTTTCAACATAATCTAAAAATTTAAAGTTTGATTCTGAATGGAAAATAAATATGATCATGTGTGATTGTTGGTGGAGTTCGAAATATAGTTGCACATGTTAAGTTTGTGACATACAACATCCTTGACTTTCTTATTAGTTATGTTTGTGGGGTATATAATTAAAACGTAAAAAATCCTGTTTAACACATGTGGTTTAACATCTTTTCAACATAATCTAAAAATTTAAAGTTTGATTCTGAATGGAAAATAAATATGATTATGTGTGCTTGTTGGTGGAGTGAGAAATATAGTTGCACATGTTAAGTTTGTGACATACAAAATCTTTGACTTTCTTATTAGTAATGTTTGTGGGGTATATAATTAAAACATAAAAAATCCTGTTTAACATCTTTTCAACATAATCTAAAAATTAAAAGTTTGATTCTGAATGGAAAATAAATATGATCATGTGTGCTTGTTCTGAATGGAAAATAAATATGATCAGGTGATTGTTGGTGGAGTTCGAAATATAGTTGCACATGTTAAGTTTGTGACATACAACATCCTGGACATTCTTATTAGTTATGTTTGTGGGGTATATAATTAAAACGTAAAAAATCCTGTTAAACATCTTTTCAACATAATCTAAAAATTTAAAGTTTGATTCTGAATGGAAAATAAATATGATCAGGTGATTGTTGGTGGAGTTCGAAATATAGTTGCACATGTTAAGTTTGTGAAATACAACATCCTGGACATTCTTATTAGTTATGTTTGAGGGGTATATAATTAAAACGTAAAAAATCCTATTAAACATCTTTTCAACATAATCTAAAAATTTAAAGTTTGATTCTGAATGGAAAATAAATATGATCAGGTGATTGTTGGTGGAGTTCGAAATATAGTTGCACATGTTAAGTTTGTGACATACAACATCCTGGACTTTCTTATTAGTTATGTTTGTGGGGTATATAATTAAAACGTAAAAAATCCTGTTAAACATCTTTCCAACATAATCTAAAAATTTTAAAGTTTGATTCAGAATGGAAAATTAATATGTGATTGTTGGTGTGATCATGTGTGATTGTTGGTGGAGTGAGAAATATAGTTGCACATGTTAAGTTTGTGACATAAAACATCCTGGACTTTCTTATTAGTTATGTTTGTGGGGTATATATTTAAAACATAAAAAATTCTGTTCAACATTTTTTCTACATAATGAAAAATTTGAAGTTTTATTCAGAATGGAAAATTAATATGTGATTGTTGGTGTGATCATGTGTGATTGATGGTGGAGTGAGAAATATAGTTGCACATGTTAAGTTTGTGACATACAACATCCTGGACTTTCTTATTAGTTATGTTTGTGGGGTATATATTTTAAACGTAAAAAAATCCTGTTTAACATCTTTCCAACATACTCTAAAAATTTAAAGTTTGATTCTGAATGGAAAATAAATATGATCAGGTGATTTTTGGTGGAGTCCGAAATATAGTTGCACATGTTAAGTTTGTGACATACAACATCCTGGACTTTCTTATTAGTTATGTTTGTCGGGTATATAATTAAAACGTAAAAAATCCTGTTTAACATCTTTTCAACATAATCTAAAAATTTAAAGTTTGATTCTGAATGGAAAATAAATATGATTATGTGTGATTGTTGGTGGAGTTCGAAATATAGTTGCACATGTTAAGTTTGTGACATACAACATCCTGGACTTTCTTATTAGTTATGTTTGTGGGGTATATAATTAAAACATAAAAAAATCCTGTTTAACATCTTTTCAACATAATCTAAAAATTTAAAGTTTGATTCTGAATGGAAAATAAATATGATCATGTGTGCTTGTTCTGAATGGAAAATATGATCAGGTGATTGTTGGTGGAGTTCGAAATATAGTTGCACATGTTAAGTTTGTGAAATACAACATCCTGGACATTCTTATTAGTTATGTTTGTGGGGTATATAATTAAAACGTAAAAAATTCTGTTTAACATCTTTCAACATAATCTAAAAATTTTAAGTTTGATTCTGAATGGAAAATAAATATGATCATGTGTGATTGTTGGTGGAGTTCGAAATATAGTTGCACATGTTAAGTTTGTGACATACAACATCCTTGACTTTCTTATTAGTTATGTTTGTGGGGTATATAATTAAAACGTAAAAAATCCTGTTTAACATCTTTTGAACATAATCTAAAAATTTAAAGTTTGATTCTGAATGGAAAATAAATATGATTATGTGTGCTTGTTGGTGGAGTGAGAAATATAGTTGCACATGTTAAGTTTGTGACATACAAAATCTTTGACTTTCTTATTAGTAATGTTTGTTGGGGTATATAATTAAAACATAAAAAATCCACAGGCACTTGGAACATGGACTTTATATATCCCCCCCCCTTTTCTCTACACCACCCCTAAAAATAAAATCTCAGTCAAAGCAATATAATTGGTCTTTTCTTGTCATTTCATAACACAATGTCGAAATATTGCTATATTATACTATCCAAAATTTTTCCCCACTGATGTACTAAAAGAGAGAAGGTAAGCAACTGGCCATTTTTTAATTTTTGAAAATTTGTTCACCACACGTGGGAATCCCTCGTCTATGCACGATTCTGGGGCCTTACAGCTGGAAAAAATGACATAGGCATGCTCACAATACACTTACTGAATCGTCGATGTGCAGTTTCCGCCAACATCAGACCGATACTCTGAAAAAATTAAACATTTTCAGCTCCGAGTCGTACAATTCTTGTTAATTTACATTAGTTGGGACGGAAGTAGTGGGCAGACAACTCTTGTGCTTGTTCCGAGTGATATACCTGAAAGGTAAAACGCCGAGAATTACGAATATTTTTCCCGTACTTTTTTGACGCTAGTTTATAAACGCTGCAATTTTTTGGAGAAAATTTTTAAAAGCCGTGATAAACATTACTTTATCACTTACAATGTCACAAAGACCATCTGAATATTTAAATACTGAAATTATAAGTTGGTATTTTACAGAAAAATATTCGTAATTCTCGGCGTTTTACCGTTCAGGTATATCACTCGGAACAAGCACAAGAGTTGTCTGCCCACTACTTCCGTCCCAACTAATGTAAATTAACAAGAATTGTACGACTCGGAGCTGAAAATGTTTAATTTTTTCAGAGTATCGGTCTGATGTTGGCGGAAACTGCACATCGACGATTCAGTAAGTGTATTGTGAGCATGCCTATGTCATTTTTTCCAGCTGTAAGGCCCCAGAATCGTGCATAGACGAGGGATTCCCACGTGTGGTGAACAAATTTTCAAAAATTAAAAAATGGCGAGTTGCTTACCTTCTCTCTTTTAGTACATCAGTGGGGAAAAATTTTGGATAGTATAATATAGCAATATTTCGACATATTGTGTTATGAAATGACAAGAAAAGACCAATTATATTGCTTTGACTGAGATTTTATTTTTAGGGGTGGTGTAGAGAAAAGGGGGGGGGGGATATATAAAGTCCATGTTCCAAGTGCCTGTGAAAAAATCCTGTTTAACATCTTTTCAATATAATCTAAAAATCGGTCAAAGACAGAAATGGCCGGATTTCGTTAATTTGACTAAGTCGACAAACAGGAAGTAGATGAGCGACAGACCTGAAAATGAATCCCACGGTATGGGACCACCTGTTAATGCTTTATACCAAATATCGAAAGGCTGTGATCAGTGGTTCCTGAGAAAACTGTTACGAAAATATTTTCCCCGCCCGCCCGCCCGCCTGCCCGCCGCCCGCCGCCCGACATTCACCATTTTATAACCCGGATTTTCACTCGTGAAATCCGGCCAAAAATTAAAAGTTTGATTCTGAATGGAAAATAAATATGATCATGTGTGCTTGTTCTGAATGGAAAATAAATATAATCAGGTGATTGTTGGTGGAGTTCGAAATATAGTTGCACATGTTAAGTTTGTGACATACAAAATCTTTGAGTTTCTTATTAGTTATGTTTGTGGGGTATATATTTAAAACGTAAAAAAATCCTGTTTAACATCTTTCCAACATAATCTAAAAATTTAAAGTTTGATTCTGAATGGAAAATAAATATGATCATGTGTGCTTGTTCTGAATGGAAAATAAATATGATCAGGTGATTGTTGGTGGAGTTCGAAATATAGTTGCACATGTTAAGTTTGTGACATACAAAATCTTTGAGTTTCTTATTAGTTATGTTTGTGGGGTATATATTTAAAACGTAAAAAAATCCTGTTTAACATCTTTCCAACATAATCTAAAAATTTAAAGTTTGATTCTGAATGGAAAATAAATATGATCAGGTGATTTTTGGTGGAGTCCGAAATATAGTTGCACATGTTAAGTTTGTGACATACAACATCCTGGACTTTCTTATTAGTTATGTTTGTGGGGTATATAATTAAAACGTAAAAAATCCTGTTTAACATCTTTTCAACATAATCTAAAAATTTAAAGTTTGATTCTGAATGGAAAATAAATATGATGATGTGTGCTTGTTGGTGGAGTGAGAAATATAGTTGCACATGTTAAGTTTGTGACATACAAAATCTTTGACTTTCTTATTAGTAATGTTTGTGGGGTATATAATTAAAACGTAAAAAATTCTGTTTAACATCTTTCAACATAATCTAAAAATTTTAAGTTTGATTCTGAATGGAAAATAAATATGATCATGTGTGATTGTTGGTGGAGTTCGAAATATAGTTGCACATGTTAAGTTTGTGACATACAACATCCTTGACTTTCTTATTAGTTATGTTTGTGGGGTATATATTTTAAACGTAAAAAATCCTGTTTAACATCTTTTCAACATAATCTAAAAATTTTAAGTTTGATTCTGAATGGAAAATAAATATGATCAGGTGAATTTTGGTGGAGTTCGAAATATAGTTGCACATGTTAAGTTTGTGACATACAACATCCTGGACTTTCTTATTAGTTATGTTTGTGGGGTATATATTTAAAACGTAAAAAAAATCCTGTTTAACATCTTTCCAACATAATCTAAAAATTTTAAGTTTGATTCTGAATGGAAAAAAAATATGATCAGGTGATTGTTGGTGGAGTCCGAAATATAGTTGCACATGTTAAGTTTGTGACATACAACATCCTGGACTTTCTTATTAGTTATGTTTGTGGGGTATATAATTAAAACGTAAAAAATTCTGTTTAACATCTTTCAACATGTTCAACATAATCTAAAAATTTTAAGTTTGATTCTGAATGGAAAATAAATATTATCATGTGTGATTGTTGGTGGAGTTCGAAATATAGTTGCACATGTTAAGTTTGTGACATACAACATCCTGGACTTTCTTATTAGTTATGTTTGTGGGGTATATATTTTAAACGTAAAAAATCCTGTTTAACATCTTTTCAACATAATCTAAAAATTTTAAGTTTGATTCTGAATGGAAAATAAATATGATCATGTGTGCTTGTTGGTGGAGTGAGAAATATAGTTGCACATGTTAAGTTTGTGACATACAAAATCTTTGACTTTCTTATTAGTAATGTTTGGGGGGTATATATTTAAAACGTAAAAAAATCCTGTTTAACATCTTTCCAACATAATCTAAAAATTTAAAGTTTGATTCAGAATGGAAAATTAATATGTGATTGTTGGTGATTGTTGATGTGATCATGTGTGATTGTTGGTGGAGTGAGAAATATAGTTGCACATGTTAAGTTTGTGACATAAACCATCCTGGACTTTCTTATTAGTTATGTTTGTGGGGTATATATTTAAAAAAAAAAATTCTGTTCAACATTTTTTCTACATAATGAAAAATTTGAAGTTTTATTCAGAATGGAAAATTAATATGTGATTGTTGGTGTGATCATGTGTGATTGTTGGTGGAGTGAGAAATATAGTTGCACATGTTAAGTTTGTGACATAAACCATCCTGGACTTTCTTATTAGTTATGTTTGTGGGGTATATATTTAAAACATAAAAAATTCTGTTCAACATTTTTTCTACATAATGAAAAATTTGAAGTTTTATTCAGAATGGAAAATTAATATGATTGTTGGTGATATCATGTGTGATTGTTGGTGGAGTAAGAAATATAGTTGCACATGTTAAGTTTGTGACATAAAACATCCTGGACTTTGTTATTAGTTATGTTTGTGGGGTATATATTTAAAACATAAAAAATTCTGTTCAACATTTTTTCTACATAATAATATGTGATTGTTGGTGTGATCATGTGTGATTGTTGGTGGAGTTCGAAATATAGTTGCACATGTTAAGTTTGTGACGTACAACATCCTGGACTTTCTTATTAGTTATGTTTGTGGGGTATATATTTAAAACGTAAAAAATACTGTTTAACATCTTTTCAACATAATGAAAAAATTAAAGTTTTATTCAGAATGGAAAATTAATATGATCACGTGTGATTGTTGGTGGAGTGAGAAATATAGTTGCACATGTTAAGTTTGTGACATACAATGGAAGAAGTCCGAGGTGTTCGAAAAACTTTTTGCAAAGGGACATAATAATTTTCCCGAACTTTTTAGAACACCTCGAACTTCTTCCCTTTATTCAACGGGAAAAAATTACTGCCCCTGAAATATTTGACGCCGTAACCGGGCTTGCAAATTTCAAAGTGTAGTTTAACAGGACAAAATATGAGAATTTATTATTCAAATGTGTCTTGCTGGAGCTGAAACTTGTTGAATAAACGGACAAACCATTTAGAAATGTTCGACCGCTGCTGACATGAAGCGAAGAAGTCTGTAAATTAGTGCAATCCAGATCGAAGCGAGGTGGGTGAAATTTTACGGTAAATCATAACAAAAAAATGGCGGCGAGTTGCTGGCCTTGTGGTTTTTTAGTATAGGGGAAATATCAGAAATGGCAAAAACACAGAAAATATGGGTAAGACATGCGCATATTATTATTTTATGAGGCAAATAAGGGTTCTACGTAAAAATATACCAGCATTAATGAAAAAGGACGAGATTTCACAATTTGTACCCAAGCGCATGTGGTAAAAACATCGTCATCGATTCGACGATTGACCCCGCTGTTATCGAGGTGAAATAATTAAATTAAAATAGTAAAAACCTAGTGTTGTTTAGTAATTGTCATAGCCGATGACGAGCAAAGAAGCTGTTTTTACCAATTTACAACTCTATCACGTTAGATATGCAAACACAATGCGCATCGTTTCATTGTCATTGGAAGTCGCCATATTGTTTTACATGGACGTCAAGTAAACAACATAAATTTCAAGAGTAGTCTCCCTTTTATCTATTTTTTTCATGGCGATATCACTTCGCTGGAAAATCAAACGACCTGCGAGATTTAGCTGTTTTCCAAATTTGTTGGCGACTTAAAACGCCATTTTGCCGGCTAGATTAGGTCCTGCTCAGGGTCGAACTAGGTTGACCCCAAAATTAAAAATTATCTGGACGTTTTATATAAACATATTATATTTTTATTTTACACCTTTTCAAGAAAAGACATGTATCATGTGTATGTTCTTACACGATTTATTTTATTAACGAATGAGTTTAAATAACAGTCATGAATATTAATTACATAAATTCTCCCAACTGGACAAGTCAAACCAATCAGATGTCTGCAGGGATTGACACTAACCTTTTGATCTTGGTTGCCACCTGAGCTCCTAAGTTTGAAAATCTAGGAGCCCAAAGAAAAAGTTAGGCACCCAGAAAATTTTCAGAATAATAGTTTAATATGTAATTGTGTTGAAAAAGGTATTATGGAATGAACTCGAACTCTCTTTTTGGTTTCGTACTCTTTCGAATATTTCCCTTTTTCTGCAGGAGATTGTTTAACAGTTTGTTCCTTCTGCTTTATGCCTTTGATGTAACGCCACATAATTATTGCTTATTTTGAGACATGACCTTCGTTCATTTGTACTGATACTTGTTTTTCTTTTTACAAAATTCAACCAGTTGCGATATCCGGTAGATAACGAACCCGATCATGTACCAAAATTACAGTCGCCACACGGACAACCAACAACATTGATTATTGTCGCCCAGCAAAAATTTTAGTGGCCACGACGACTGTTAGTGTCAATCCCTGTGTCCGTATGACGCAATTAAATTCATATGGAATTACTCTGGTCCTATTTATTCACTTTATTGTGTTCTTTTGTATTCCATCCTGAATATTGCCGAAATACTGCTCGATGGACATAAAACTAACATCCAATCAATCTTTAGTATTCATCGTGTGTTTTCATTATTTGCATGTTTAACTTCAATTGAACATTGAATATGTGTTAGCAATTCATTTTTGTTTTGTTTTATTTTGGTAAATGTAAAAAGGAGAATAAAGAAATCTAAAAATTTAAATTAATGTATAATTAAGCAAAATTAAAACTTTCATTCAATGTAACAAAACACTTTTACTTCCATTTTCTCAAACTTAAAAAAAAACAAAATAAATGAATACTACAGTGACATCATCGATTCATGAATAGATAATTGATACAAGTGTAAAAAATACTGGAACTATTTGTAACATACTGTATCAAGTACAGTATATATTCCTAATCAACGTCATAAACGATCAACACTCTTTACTGTGGAGTCAAAGTAAGATTTTTCAAATATTATAACGAGGTTACAATCAAATTTGTGTCCTAAATGGCCGACAAGTACTGACACTCAAAGGTTACATTGTTAAAAAAGTTAATAGATATGTCCTATTAGAATCGAAATGATTTAATTGGGGGCAAGAATATATACAGATTTTACCACAGGTTTGTCCTTTATAATACCCACATTTTACCCCTCGCTCGTGCTCAGGGTAAAAAATTGGGCATAATGGGCCAACCGGTGGTAAAATCAGTATTACAGTATTATTTTTGTTAAGAAATCTTCGTTTTATGATACAGCGTCATATTTATTATGTTTACTCGCCACAAAGTCAACTGGTACCCTTTTATCTTTTATTTGGTATTTAAAGCATAGGTTTAAAATTCAATCGGAAACCAGTTCAGAGCAAAAATACGTGAAAGTTTCCTGAGCCGATATGAATTTAATGCTGGAGATTGCAAATATATGATGCTGAAATTGCTGATCGTGTTGAAATGAGCATTGCAATGATAGAAACGTAGTAAAAAATAGTATTTTGGCATTTACTTTAAACAAATTTAAGTTAAATAGGTTTAAATACTTTTAACAGATTTGTCACATAATGTAATTTTCTACTTCTAATGTGTGATAATAGTTAATCAAATATTTTACTTTATCCTCTATTTATTGATTTGAACTTCTAAAAAACATGTAACAATAAAAAATTTAAATGCCAAATTAACACATATATATAAAAAAACAAAACAGGACGCTTCCGCGACATATAATGCAACCTCCTGTTGTCCACCCACTTCTCCCTGACAGCCCCACAAAAGAGAAGTGACTTCTCCCTATAATTTTGACCCAGCGTGAGCCCTGTTAAATATATCTACTTTTAACTAAGTAGAGTACTAGACTTTAAAGAGACTTCAAATATACTTGTACCAAACTGTATCGTGCCTTAATCTGTTCTCGGTAGTAACCTATTCTCGATAGCCATGCAAAAATTCATATTGTCATAAAACGAGGATTCGCACATATCTTCTGTTTGTCAGCAATTGTTTAGGATACCACTTTGCTCCTCGGGAATGAAAAAATAAACAGGTTCCACGGTTAGATGTTTAAAATTCTGCCAAATACAGAGTACCATATATTTCGATATCTTTCTACAATCGCAAAAATTTCTTCAACATAGTACAACAAACTGGTCCTATCTTTCGATTGATTGATTAATGGTGTTTAACGCATGAGCAGCATTATTTCAGCTATATTCAGGCGATTCAATTTAAAATAATTTTTTTATGAATAACCTTTTTTAATTACATTTTATGGTATTTTATTGTCAGAATAACCCTGCATAGCTAATTACGCATACATTAACGAGAACTCCTGACGTAGTTACTAATATACCATATGTCAAAAATTGGGTCGTTCGAATAATTCGAGATCTTGGCAATAACAAGACGGTTCCTTGTAATTTTTTGCAAGTGTTGAGTAGTTTATATATGAAACAAATGGGTAAATAAACAAATATATCTATTAGATAAGATCAAAGTTTTATCCAATAATCTCTTAAGCTATCGATAACCGGCAAAGCAAGGATACTGGAACATCCTTGGCTTTGTTGTTGTTGACAACATGGAAAAAACCAAATGTATTTAAAGCGCATATACTTTTTTCAAAATTAATGGCAACAACTTCATTAAAAAACCCTGTGATTAGACCCCTGATCAAACGCAAAAAAAATTATCAATTTATTCAAAGTTTAAGTTAGCTTACCTTTCAAACTACTCGGCTAGAACTTGCACTCCAGAAAAATGGCGGCAATAAATTTCATCGCTGTCTTTTTGGAGTTCCGAGTGCCGATTCCGAATGATCATTAGTCAAAGGGAGGTAATGCAATTAAATCTGTATAAATTTCGATTTGCAACCATGTTATGCATTGGTTGACCATCATCACTGTAATAATATTCCGAGGCTAACCAACTATCAATTTTTGTGGGGTAATTTTATATGCCCCACATATTATAAGAACCCCACAAAAAGGGTTTTATATTGGAAAATACCCCACATCTGACCACATTTATTAGTATATATATATATATATATATATATATATATATATATATATATATATATATATATATATATATATATATATATAAAGAAAATATAAATCCGGAAATGAATGTCACAATATATTTTAAAATCCACATAATAGAATTAGTAACAATAAAAATGTTCGTTTTCCACGACCGGTTTCATCTCTTCCGAGATCTTCAAAGTGGATGTTTTGTATACAATTGACGTCGTTATCGGTAACGTGACGTTACAATGGTCCATAGATACTGACGCCGTCAGGTGTGGTTAAAATCCGGAACGGCACTGTTGAGACGTGGCCGATATTTACGGATGAATTGTTGTTCTTTATTTATACGTTGTTCTTCTGTCGTAGTCTGAACATTGATAAAATGGGAAAATAGAAAAATTAGGTAAAGAATGACCGGCACACAATTCAATATGCTCGCTTAGTGTTATTTGTCTAGTATTGACATCACGAATTTGTTGCCGATGTACAGTCATGCGATGGCGTAATGTCATGCCGGTTTGTCCTATATAATTTTCTTTACATCCTTTACATGTGATGACGTAAATTAAATTGCTAGATGAACAAGTAAAATTATTTTTTATTTTAAAAACAATTCCATTTTTGAACTGGAATTCTGATCCTTCGATTAAATATGCACAAACTCCACAATTTGGTCTATTGCACTTAATAACTTTCCTGACTAAGTTTTCCTGCGGTAATTTTGCTGATGTCAAAAAGTTTTTTAGAGATTTCGACTGTCTTTTACTCTTGATGATAGCATTATTCTCTATGATTTTCTTCATTTTTTCGTCTGTATTTAAAATTGGTAAATTTTGGTAAATGTGTGTAAATATTTCAGCATTCTTTGGGTTAAATGTTGACACGAATGGGATGACCTTTTCTTCAGTTTTACTTCTTACAAGTTTTAGTTCTTGAGTATTAATTTGCTTTGCTTTTTCAATTCCCGTGTCTATCAGTGTGGTAGGAAATTTTCGTTTTAAGAGAATACTTTTTGATTCTTTTAATCTTTCGTCTCTGGTGTTGGTGTTTGAGACAATTGTGCAAATTCTTCTCGCTAAATTGTACGGAATGTTGTTTTTCGTATGCTTAGGATGACAAGATGAATAAAGTAGGTATTGCTTAGAGTCAGTCGGTTTAAAATAAATATCAGTCTCAATTGTCGTTTTATTCTTTAATATTAATATGTCCAAAAAGGGTATTTCTGTATTACTTGTTTCCATCGTAAATTGAATGTGTTCTTCAATGTTATTCAATAAAACTTTAAATTGTTGCAGTTTGTGTTCGTCTTCATTCCAAATAATGAAACAATCATCCAAGTATCTTTTCCAATTCTGGATTAAATATCTTTCAAAGATGTCCCCAAAAAGGCGACTAGATTGCTCATATAATTTTATTTCATGAAATCCCATGACGAGATTAGCGTAAGTAGGGGCGACTTTGGTTCCCATTGCAGTACCTGATTTTTGTCGGTATGATTTTTCGTTAAAGTTGAAATAATTGTTTTCTAAAATAAAGCGAAGTCCCTTTAAAATAAATTCCTTTTCAAATCTCTGTGGTAGATCTTCCGGGTGTGCATTTAACCAATATTGTATTGCATTAATTCCGTAATTGTGAGGTATGTTGGTGTAGAGGTTAACAACATCAAATGAAACTAGTTTACAGTTCGGTTCTACTCGTTCTGGTAAATGGTTAAGCATGTCTAAATCGTCTCTAATAAAGCTACGTACATGAGTTATGAGTGGTTTGAGTAGGATATCCAGCATATTACTTAATCGATGTGTTTCACAGGCAGGTCCTGCTACAATCGGTCTTAGTTTAAGATCTTCTGGATGAGGTATAGTAATGTATGTCTTCTTTGAGATTTGACATGTATCATTAATTGTTTTACTTTTATGAATCTTAGGGAGTCCATAGAAATTGCTACATTTACATTTGAAATTTGTGAGGTAGTCAAATTCTTTCTCTGTAAGGCATTTTCGGTGTAAATTTATCAAGGTTGTCAATTGTTTCATTACTTTTTGTTGTTGGTAGTTAGGCGTTTCTTCATAAAAATGTTGATCTTTCAACATTTTATTAACTAAATCTATATAGTACGAAGTGTCCATTATTACTACGGCGCTCCCTTTGTCTGCTTGTTTAATTGTTATACTATTGTCGTTTCTAATGTTATTCATTTCTATCCATTGTTTTTTTGAGAAATTAGATTTTACAGCTCTTGTGTTATAAATCGTATTTGGAAATTTAGAAATATGGTCACAAAAGTCGTCTAGAGCTTTATTTCTTCCTTTCTTGGGTCGGAAGTTGCTTTTATTTTTTACTATTGATTCATCATCGTTATCTTGCTCAAAGAAATGTTCAGCAAGTCTTAATCTGCGACAAAAATCGGAAATGTCATTAATAATTTCTGGTTGGTTAGGAATTCGTGGTGTAGGTGTAAATTTTAGTCCTAAACAAAGTATATTGATCTGTGTATTGTTAAAACTTTTTGAAGAAAGATTTAATACCTTAGGTTTCTCTGAACTTGCCTCCATCCTGTGTCGTTCTGTTGTTGACGCTTGTCTAAAAAATGATCTATATTTCCTTGATTCGTGTTTTCATTGTTACGCACTGACGGGTTTCTGTTTATGTGAGAAGCTTCACGTTCCTGTTGTTTGTTATAATAATTTCTTTTGATTCTGTTATCGTTATTGTAATGTTCTCTATACCCTCTTTGTTTATTGTTCGTAAAACGATACGTGTAGGACCTATCTCCGTATCCTCTTGTTTGTTGGATATTTTTATTGGCTTCACAGTTATTTCTTTGTCTTTGTGTGGGGGGTTGTGGCCCAGATTGCGGTGCATTGTATGGTCCATTATTTGATTGTCTTTGTGATACATTCGGGCTATATGCAACGGCTTCAGCATATGTTCTCGTTTTCTGTATTCTCTTCAAGAATGGGTTTTTATCTTTATATTCGATTTTAAATTGTTCCTCGTAAAGTGAGAAACAATTTTCGCTTTTTTGCCAGCGTTGTAGGGATGCGAATTCTTCTTGTTCACATTCCTGTTTCCAAAGTTTTAAAACTTCATCTTTAATTCCTTCTTCGGCTTTAGATGAAATAATTTCGAACATTTCAATGTCAATATTTTTGAATTTCTCTTCGTTTGCGCTTCCTCTTAGTTTTAACAGTTCAATTTCGTTGAGCATTTTATCAATAGAGGATTTTTCTCGTAATCTACGTTGTTGTTCGGGTTCTTCTATAATGGCCTTGATTTGTAATTTTCTAGGTAGGATAATGGGTGTATAAGTTACCCACTTTTGAAATATATCAGCTTTGTTAATATTCTTGAGCATATTCCAGAATGCAAATTTCCGCTGTTGGAGGTTTTTGTTCCATATGTATCCTATGTGGCTTTTAACAAGAATGGCTGATCTGGACATTTTTGTCTGTGGTTGGGTATTTACAATATTTGATGTCAGTGGTACATTTGGTGTAGAATGAAAAAATACAGTTTCTATATTTTTACACATGTTTTGAATTTGTTCACTGACCTTATTATCTATTCTTCTATTTGAATCTTCCGTAAATTCTTTAACAAAACCATGAATTTCGTTCAAGCGATCCGTTAATGTTAAAATGTTCGTATTCATCAACTTTAGCTCATTCAGGATTTCCTCGCTAATTACTTTTTCAGATGTTTTTTGTGGCATTTCCTCCTCCTTGTATAGTAAAGAATATGTAAAAAGTTTGTCAGTAAAACTATACAAGAAAAGTATATAAAGAAAATATAAATCCGGAAATGAATGTCACAATATATTTTAAAATCCACATAATAGAATTAGTAACAATAAAAATGTTCGTTTTCCACGACCGGTTTCATCTCTTCCGAGATCTTCAAAGTGGATGTTTTGTATACAATTGACGTCGTTATCGGTAACGTGACGTTACAATGGTCCATAGATACTGACGCCGTCAGGTGTGGTTAAAATCCGGAACGGCACTGTTGAGACGTGGCCGATATTTACGGATGAATTGTTGTTCTTTATTTATACGTTGTTCTTCTGTCGTAGAGTCTGAACATTGATAAAATGGGAAAATAGAAAAATTAGGTAAAGAATGACCGGCACACAATTCAATATGCTCGCTTAGTGTTATTTGTCTAGTATTGACATCACGAATTTGTTGCCGATGTACAGTCATGCGATGGCGTAATGTCATGCCGGTTTGTCCTATATAATTTTCTTTACATCCTTTACATGTGATGACGTAAATTAAATTGCTAGATGAACAAGTAAAATTATTTTTTATTTTAAAAACAATTCCATTTTTGAACTGGAATTCTGATCCTTCGATTAAATATGCACAAACTCCACAATTTGGTCTATTGCACTTAATAACTTTCCTGACTAAGTTTTCCTGCGGTAATTTTGCTGATGTCAAAAAGTTTTTTAGAGATTTCGACTGTCTTTTACTCTTGATGATAGCATTATTCTCTATGATTTTCTTCATTTTTTCGTCTGTATTTAAAATTGGTAAATTTTGGTAAATGTGTGTAAATATTTCAGCATTCTTTGGGTTAAATGTTGACACGAATGGGATGACCTTTTCTTCAGTTTTACTTCTTACAAGTTTTAGTTCTTGAGTATTAATTTGCTTTGCTTTTTCAATTCCCGTGTCTATCAGTGTGGTAGGAAATTTTCGTTTTAAGAGAATACTTTTTGATTCTTTTAATCTTTCGTCTCTGGTGTTGGTGTTTGAGACAATTGTGCAAATTCTTCTCGCTAAATTGTACGGAATGTTGTTTTTCGTATGCTTAGGATGACAAGATGAATAAAGTAGGTATTGCTTAGAGTCAGTCGGTTTAAAATAAATATCAGTCTCAATTGTCGTTTTATTCTTTAATATTAATATGTCCAAAAAGGGTATTTCTGTATTACTTGTTTCCATCGTAAATTGAATGTGTTCTTCAATGTTATTCAATAAAACTTTAAATTGTTGCAGTTTGTGTTCGTCTTCATTCCAAATAATGAAACAATCATCCAAGTATCTTTTCCAATTCTGGATTAAATATCTTTCAAAGATGTCCCCAAAAAGGCGACTAGATTGCTCATATAATTTTACTTCATGAAATCCCATGACGAGATTAGCGTAAGTAGGGGCGACTTTGGTTCCCATTGCAGTACCTGATTTTTGTCGGTATGATTTTTCGTTAAAGTTGAAATAATTGTTTTCTAAAATAAAGCGAAGTCCCTTTAAAATAAATTCCTTTTCAAATCTCTGTGGTAGATCTTCCGGGTGTGCATTTAACCAATATTGTATTGCATTAATTCCGTAATTGTGAGGTATGTTGGTGTAGAGGTTAACAACATCAAATGAAACTAGTTTACAGTTCGGTTCTACTCGTTCTGGTAAATGGTTAAGCATGTCTAAATCGTCTCTAATAAAGCTACGTACATGAGTTATGAGTGGTTTGAGTAGGATATCCAGCATATTACTTAATCGATGTGTTTCACAGGCAGGTCCTGCTACAATCGGTCTTAGTTTAAGATCTTCTGGATGAGGTATAGTAATGTATGTCTTCTTTGAGATTTGACATGTATCATTAATTGTTTTACTTTTATGAATCTTAGGGAGTCCATAGAAATTGCTACATTTACATTTGAAATTTGTGAGGTAGTCAAATTCTTTCTCTGTAAGGCATTTTCGGTGTAAATTTATCAAGGTTGTCAATTGTTTCATTACTTTTTGTTGTTGGTAGTTAGGCGTTTCTTCATAAAAATGTTGATCTTTCAACATTTTATTAACTAAATCTATATAGTACGAAGTGTCCATTATTACTACGGCGCTCCCTTTGTCTGCTTGTTTAATTGTTATACTATTGTCGTTTCTAATGTTATTCATTTCTATCCATTGTTTTTTTGAGAAATTAGATTTTACAGCTCTTGTGTTATAAATCGTATTTGGAAATTTAGAAATATGGTCACAAAAGTCGTCTAGAGCTTTATTTCTTCCTTTCTTGGGTCGGAAGTTGCTTTTATTTTTTACTATTGATTCATCATCGTTATCTTGCTCAAAGAAATGTTCAGCAAGTCTTAATCTGCGACAAAAATCGGAAATGTCATTAATAATTTCTGGTTGGTTAGGAATTCGTGGTGTAGGTGTAAATTTTAGTCCTAAACAAAGTATATTGATCTGTGTATTGTTAAAACTTTTTGAAGAAAGATTTAATACCTTAGGTTTCTCTGAACTTGCCTCCATCCTGTGTCGTTCTGTTGTTGACGCTTGTCTAAAAAATGATCTATATTTCCTTGATTCGTGTTTTCATTGTTACGCACTTACGGGTTTCTGTTTATGTGAGAAGCTTCACGTTCCTGTTGTTTGTTATAATAATTTCTTTTGATTCTGTTATCGTTATTGTAATGTTCTCTATACCCTCTTTGTTTATTGTTCGTAAAACGATACGTGTAGGACCTATCTCCGTATCCTCTTGTTTGTTGGATATTTTTATTGGCTTCACAGTTATTTCTTTGTCTTTGTGTGGGGGGTTGTGGCCCGGATTGCGGTGCATTGTATGGTCCATTATTTGATTGTCTTTGTGATACATTCGGGCTATATGCAACGGCTTCAGCATATGTTCTCGTTTTCTGTATTCTCTTCAAGAATGGGTTTTTATCTTTATATTCGATTTTAAATTGTTCCTCGTAAAGTGAGAACCAATTTTCGCTTTTTTGCCAGCGTTGTAGGGATGCGAATTCTTCTTGTTCACATTCCTGTTTCCAAAGTTTTAAAACTTCATCTTTAATTCCTTCTTCGGCTTTAGATGAAATAATTTCGAACATTTCAATGTCAATATTTTTGAATTTCTCTTCGTTTGCGCTTCCTCTTAGTTTTAACAGTTCAATTTCGTTGAGCATTTTATCAATAGAGGATTTTTCTCGTAATCTACGTTGTTGTTCGGGTTCTTCTATAATGGCCTTGATTTGTAATTTTCTAGGTAGGATAATGGGTGTATAAGTTACCCACTTTTGAAATATATCAGCTTTGTTAATATTCTTGAGCATATTCCAGAATGCAAATTTCCGCTGTTGGAGGTTTTTGTTCCATATGTATCCTATGTGGCTTTTAACAAGAATGGCTGATCTGGACATTTTTGTCTGTGGTTGGGTATTTACAATATTTGATGTCAGTGGTACATTTGGTGTAGAATGAAAAAATACAGTTTCTATATTTTTACACATGTTTTGAATTTGTTCACTGACCTTATTATCTATTCTTCTATTTGAATCTTCCGTAAATTCTTTAACAAAACCATGAATTTCGTTCAAGCGATCCGTTAATGTTAAAATGTTCGTATTCATCAACTTTAGCTCATTCAGGATTTCCTCGCTAATTACTTTTTCAGATGTTTTTTGTGGCATTTCCTCCTCCTTGTATAGTAAAGAATATGTAAAAAGTTTGTCAGTAAAACTATACAAGAAAAGTATATAAAGAAAATATAAATCCGGAAATGAATGTCACAATATATTTTAAAATCCACATAATAGAATTAGTAACAATAAAAATGTTCGTTTTCCACGACCGGTTTCATCTCTTCCGAGATCTTCAAAGTGGATGTTTTGTATACAATTGACGTCGTTATCGGTAACGTGACGTTACAATGGTCCATAGATACTGACGCCGTCAGGTGTGGTTAAAATCCGGAACGGCACTGTTGAGACGTGGCCGATATTTACGGATGAATTGTTGTTCTTTATTTATACGTTGTTCTTCTGTCGTAGAGTCTGAACATTGATAAAATGGGAAAATAGAAAAATTAGGTAAAGAATGACCGGCACACAATTCAATATGCTCGCTTAGTGTTATTTGTCTAGTATTGACATCACGAATTTGTTGCCGATGTACAGTCATGCGATGGCGTAATGTCATGCCGGTTTGTCCTATATAATTTTCTTTACATCCTTTACATGTGATGACGTAAATTAAATTGCTAGATGAACAAGTAAAATTATTTTTTATTTTAAAAACAATTCCATTTTTGAACTGGAATTCTGATCCTTCGATTAAATATGCACAAACTCCACAATTTGGTCTATTGCACTTAATAACTTTCCTGACTAAGTTTTCCTGCGGTAATTTTGCTGATGTCAAAAAGTTTTTTAGAGATTTCGACTGTCTTTTACTCTTGATGATAGCATTATTCTCTATGATTTTCTTCATTTTTTCGTCTGTATTTAAAATTGGTAAATTTTGGTAAATGTGTGTAAATATTTCAGCATTCTTTGGGTTAAATGTTGACACGAATGGGATGACCTTTTCTTCAGTTTTACTTCTTACAAGTTTTAGTTCTTGAGTATTAATTTGCTTTGCTTTTTCAATTCCCGTGTCTATCAGTGTGGTAGGAAATTTTCGTTTTAAGAGAATACTTTTTGATTCTTTTAATCTTTCGTCTCTGGTGTTGGTGTTTGAGACAATTGTGCAAATTCTTCTCGCTAAATTGTACGGAATGTTGTTTTTCGTATGCTTAGGATGACAAGATGAATAAAGTAGGTATTGCTTAGAGTCAGTCGGTTTAAAATAAATATCAGTCTCAATTGTCGTTTTATTCTTTAATATTAATATGTCCAAAAAGGGTATTTCTGTATTACTTGTTTCCATCGTAAATTGAATGTGTTCTTCAATGTTATTCAATAAAACTTTAAATTGTTGCAGTTTGTGTTCGTCTTCATTCCAAATAATGAAACAATCATCCAAGTATCTTTTCCAATTCTGGATTAAATATCTTTCAAAGATGTCCCCAAAAAGGCGACTAGATTGCTCATATAATTTTACTTCATGAAATCCCATGACGAGATTAGCGTAAGTAGGGGCGACTTTGGTTCCCATTGCAGTACCTGATTTTTGTCGGTATGATTTTTCGTTAAAGTTGAAATAATTGTTTTCTAAAATAAAGCGAAGTCCCTTTAAAATAAATTCCTTTTCAAATCTCTGTGGTAGATCTTCCGGGTGTGCATTTAACCAATATTGTATTGCATTAATTCCGTAATTGTGAGGTATGTTGGTGTAGAGGTTAACAACATCAAATGAAACTAGTTTACAGTTCGGTTCTACTCGTTCTGGTAAATGGTTAAGCATGTCTAAATCGTCTCTAATAAAGCTACGTACATGAGTTATGAGTGGTTTGAGTAGGATATCCAGCATATTACTTAATCGATGTGTTTCACAGGCAGGTCCTGCTACAATCGGTCTTAGTTTAAGATCTTCTGGATGAGGTATAGTAATGTATGTCTTCTTTGAGATTTGACATGTATCATTAATTGTTTTACTTTTATGAATCTTAGGGAGTCCATAGAAATTGCTACATTTACATTTGAAATTTGTGAGGTAGTCAAATTCTTTCTCTGTAAGGCATTTTCGGTGTAAATTTATCAAGGTTGTCAATTGTTTCATTACTTTTTGTTGTTGGTAGTTAGGCGTTTCTTCATAAAAATGTTGATCTTTCAACATTTTATTAACTAAATCTATATAGTACGAAGTGTCCATTATTACTACGGCGCTCCCTTTGTCTGCTTGTTTAATTGTTATACTATTGTCGTTTCTAATGTTATTCATTTCTATCCATTGTTTTTTTGAGAAATTAGATTTTACAGCTCTTGTGTTATAAATCGTATTTGGAAATTTAGAAATATGGTCACAAAAGTCGTCTAGAGCTTTATTTCTTCCTTTCTTGGGTCGGAAGTTGCTTTTATTTTTTACTATTGATTCATCATCGTTATCTTGCTCAAAGAAATGTTCAGCAAGTCTTAATCTGCGACAAAAATCGGAAATGTCATTAATAATTTCTGGTTGGTTAGGAATTCGTGGTGTAGGTGTAAATTTTAGTCCTAAACAAAGTATATTGATCTGTGTATTGTTAAAACTTTTTGAAGAAAGATTTAATACCTTAGGTTTCTCTGAACTTGCCTCCATCCTGTGTCGTTCTGTTGTTGACGCTTGTCTAAAAAATGATCTATATTTCCTTGATTCGTGTTTTCATTGTTACGCACTTACGGGTTTCTGTTTATGTGAGAAGCTTCACGTTCCTGTTGTTTGTTATAATAATTTCTTTTGATTCTGTTATCGTTATTGTAATGTTCTCTATACCCTCTTTGTTTATTGTTCGTAAAACGATACGTGTAGGACCTATCTCCGTATCCTCTTGTTTGTTGGATATTTTTATTGGCTTCACAGTTATTTCTTTGTCTTTGTGTGGGGGGTTGTGGCCCGGATTGCGGTGCATTGTATGGTCCATTATTTGATTGTCTTTGTGATACATTCGGGCTATATGCAACGGCTTCAGCATATGTTCTCGTTTTCTGTATTCTCTTCAAGAATGGGTTTTTATCTTTATATTCGATTTTAAATTGTTCCTCGTAAAGTGAGAACCAATTTTCGCTTTTTTGCCAGCGTTGTAGGGATGCGAATTCTTCTTGTTCACATTCCTGTTTCCAAAGTTTTAAAACTTCATCTTTAATTCCTTCTTCGGCTTTAGATGAAATAATTTCGAACATTTCAATGTCAATATTTTTGAATTTCTCTTCGTTTGCGCTTCCTCTTAGTTTTAACAGTTCAATTTCGTTGAGCATTTTATCAATAGAGGATTTTTCTCGTAATCTACGTTGTTGTTCGGGTTCTTCTATAATGGCCTTGATTTGTAATTTTCTAGGTAGGATAATGGGTGTATAAGTTACCCACTTTTGAAATATATCAGCTTTGTTAATATTCTTGAGCATATTCCAGAATGCAAATTTCCGCTGTTGGAGGTTTTTGTTCCATATGTATCCTATGTGGCTTGTAACAAGAATGGCTGATCTGGACATTTTTGTCTGTGGTTGGGTATTTACAATATTTGATGTCAGTGGTACATTTGGTGTAGAATGAAAAAATACAGTTTCTATATTTTTACACATGTTTTGAATTTGTTCACTGACCTTATTATCTATTCTTCTATTTGAATCTTCCGTAAATTCTTTAACAAAACCATGAATTTCGTTCAAGCGATCCGTTAATGTTAAAATGTTCGTATTCATCAACTTTAGCTCATTCAGGATTTCCTCGCTAATTACTTTTTCAGATGTTTTTTGTGGCATTTCCTCCTCCTTGTATAGTAAAGAATATGTAAAAAGTTTGTCAGTAAAACTATACAAGAAAAGTATATAAAGAAAATATAAATCCTGAAATGAATGTCACAATATATTTTAAAATCCACATAATAGAATTAGTAACAATAAAAATGTTCGTTTTCCACGACCGGTTTCATCTCTTCCGAGATCTTCAAAGTGGATGTTTTGTATACAATTGACGTCGTTATCGGTAACGTGACGTTACAATGGTCCATAGATACTGACGCCGTCAGGTGTGGTTAAAATCCGGAACGGCACTGTTGAGACGTGGCCGATATTTACGGATGAATTGTTGTTCTTTATTTATACGTTGTTCTTCTGTCGTAGAGTCTGAACATTGATAAAATGGGAAAATAGAAAAATTAGGTAAAGAATGACCGGCACACAATTCAATATGCTCGCTTAGTGTTATTTGTCTAGTATTGACATCACGAATTTGTTGCCGATGTACAGTCATGCGATGGCGTAATGTCATGCCGGTTTGTCCTATATAATTTTCTTTACATCCTTTACATGTGATGACGTAAATTAAATTGCTAGATGAACAAGTAAAATTATTTTTTATTTTAAAAACAATTCCATTTTTGAACTGGAATTCTGATCCTTCGATTAAATATGCACAAACTCCACAATTTGGTCTATTGCACTTAATAACTTTCCTGACTAAGTTTTCCTGCGGTAATTTTGCTGATGTCAAAAAGTTTTTTAGAGATTTCGACTGTCTTTTACTCTTGATGATAGCATTATTCTCTATGATTTTCTTCATTTTTTCGTCTGTATTTAAAATTGGTAAATTTTGGTAAATGTGTGTAAATATTTCAGCATTCTTTGGGTTAAATGTTGACACGAATGGGATGACCTTTTCTTCAGTTTTACTTCTTACAAGTTTTAGTTCTTGAGTATTAATTTGCTTTGCTTTTTCAATTCCCGTGTCTATCAGTGTGGTAGGAAATTTTCGTTTTAAGAGAATACTTTTTAATTCTTTTAATCTTTCGTCTCTGGTGTGTTGGTGTTTGAGACAATTGTGCAAATTCTTCTCGCTAAATTGTACGGAATGTTGTTTTTCGTATGCTTAGGATGACAAGATGAATAAAGTAGGTATTGCTTAGAGTCAGTCGGTTTAAAATAAATATCAGTCTCAATTGTCGTTTTATTCTTTAATATTAATATGTCCAAAAAGGGTATTTCTGTATTACTTGTTTCCATCGTAAATTGAATGTGTTCTTCAATGTTATTCAATAAAACTTTAAATTGTTGCAGTTTGTGTTCGTCTTCATTCCAAATAATGAAACAATCATCCAATCATATATATATATATTTTTTATGGACGGAGCTACAAAGAGGTCCCATTACTTGTAATGGAGCAAGCCGGGAGTGGTTCACACCTGGGGGTTTATGCATACAATAAGCTATGAAACTGTTTCCCTAAATTGCTACAAACTTTTTAATGTCTTTGAAGTTTAACTGATATTTCTTCAACACATTATTCATTACAGAACTGTAGTTTTCAAATGTATTTGTAATCAAGGCATTGTTGTCAAAATTTCTATTCCGGAAGTGCATAATTTCTTTTGGTAAAAATGTTCATCCAGATCAAGTTTTTCAGGATTTCTTGCATTAGCTGGGATCAAATTTTAACGATACGATTCTACACTCCACAATTTTAATTTTGTCAACAATGCCATGATTAGGAAAAGTGTTAAAATTATTTAATTGGACATTGTAGAGATGTCAGCTGAGCGGCGGAGAAAGGAAAAAATATAAATTAAACAAAGATAGCAGTTTAATACCGGAAAATATGTATAAATCCCAAGAGTGTTTTTGCTCCATTATGAGTAATGGGACCTCTTTGTAGCACCATCCATAAAAAAGGATATACATTACTATAGCTAGTTTATTCTGTGTGCTACCAATGGGTTTGTTACAAAAGATAAAAGTAGTTTAAGTAATACATTACTAAGCAAGGAAGCAAGTAAATATATTTAACTCTGTACCTTAATATCTTTGATACACAAGTTTATAAATATCTTATTATGTGCATTCACTTGTTAACCAAAATAGTGTACAATAAATTTTCACCATTCAATTTAGTCAAACAAGCATATATGAAACAGATTTAAACATTGAATTCTCACTTAAAAGAAAATGTTAATAAAACCAAAACTATTAAATTCCACTTTTATGCAAAATATTCCTCTTTAGTAACTTGATGTTGGGTGCAATCTGCTTAGAAACATGCTTCTTGTTTATACAATATGCCTATCTCTTTGCTTGCTTTTGACATAGTTAAACAAGTATATATCTACCTTTACTTAGTTATATAAGTATAAATCTACCTTTACTTTACCATGCTCTATGTATAACATACCCTGGGAACCAACTATGTTCCTTGCTTGGCCTGCCCATTAAATTGATGTTCTCACTTTTGTATACTGTAAGTGTCTCATGAACATGACCATGTGGATTGACATAGGCACCCATAGGACCTTCTACTGACAGACTGAAAACATCATTGGTCGATGCTACTTGTGTATTGCACTCCCTACAGCATATCACAGAACACTGAAATACACAAAATCACATTACACTGGAATACACAAAACCAAAGAAAACTGGAATACACATAACCAAAGAAAATTGGAATAAAAAATCAAAGAATGTGTCCATGGGACACAGATGCCCCCGCTAAATGAAGTCCCAAACAGGAAGTAGTTGTCCGACAGTTCTGAAAGTTGCTTAGAACATACAAGTGATACTGAACCACCCTGCCAAATTTCAAATTGTTCTCATGTACGGTTTCTAAGAAAAGCTTGACGGAAATTTGTTCGGACGTACGGACAGACAGACAGACAGACAGACAGACAGACAGACAGACAGACAGACAGACAGACAGACGGACATGAGTAAAACTTAATGCCCCCGACATGTCGTCGCAGGGGCATAACAAAATTAAACTGTATTGGATAAATAATATAACAAAACACTGAAATAAATATACAGTACACTTAAACATTATCACATTACCACAATCACCGACCACTTAGAAACACACAAATCACTGAAATAGACAAGATCATAATACACTTAAATAAACACATGAGGAAAAAGAAAATTGTCTCGCCTGTACTCTATCAGCAGCGACAAATAATAACTGCATCATCAAAATATAAATAGCATCATATTGTCATCATATAAAATATATAATACATAGTAACAGAGAATTGAAAGGTTATTTCTACCTGTACCAGGGTCAACATGTAGTTCAATCTGAAAATTCTATTTAAAAATATGTAACATTGTGGAGGTACATGTCGTACCTCAAATTATGGGGATTCTATTTAATTATTTTTCGCAATAACCACTCTATAATAGTCTTACCTTCTCCATTATACTTAGAGCACACCTTAATCTCTGTACAGCACTATCCAGACTGAGTAAGTTCAACCTCTGGCTATCATCTAATGGTAGATTTTTACACACCCAGAACGACAGATCAACCGGGTCATTGGGTAACTTATCTGCTTCAATTGTTTCATTCCACTTATAAAGCTTCTTTTTCATTCTTTGAACAACACATTCCTAACAAAAATAGATCATCCGACTTACATGAACTAATACTGGGTCAAACTAAAATTATGACCAGCATTTAAATAAGACATGAATGTAATAACATGTACATACCACATTACGAAGAATCTCATGACATCACATTGTATGAGGTAATATCGATACAACCTAACTTATCTACAATCTTATATCAAGCATTGCAAGTTTTTGTGTTATATCCGAAGTTCAAGAAAGAACAGCTGACCCATTGGACTACAGGTATTTGTAACTTTTTAGCTCACCTGGACCGAAGGTCCATGTGAGCTTTTGCCATCACTTGACGTCCGTCGTCTGTCGTAAACTTATTCAAAAATCTTCTCCTCTGAAGCCACTGGGCCAATTTTTTTCAAACTTGGCCATAATCATCCTTAGGGTTCCTAGTTTCAAGTTTGTACCCAGGGTGTTGATCAACAGACAAAGATGGC
This sequence comes from Limnoperna fortunei, assembly GCA_944474755.1. Classification (NCBI taxonomy): domain Eukaryota; kingdom Metazoa; phylum Mollusca; class Bivalvia; order Mytilida; family Modiolidae; genus Limnoperna; species Limnoperna fortunei. The sequence goes on from OX104111.1 coordinate 98,853,898, forward strand.
CGCTGTTACTAAAAATAGAACATGGGTGTTAACACACGTTTTTGTTCCTTATCTGAAAAATTATAATAGCTATAGAGAAAACCGTTACTTGAAATTGATCAGCACATTAAGGTCTACAATAGTTACTATTAGTGTGAAGTTGTGTATTAGCTTCTTGTAGGAGTTATTGCCCTTTAATGACGATTTTTGACAAAATTTTTGATATTTACAATATAACTTGACAACTATAAGAGGTAGAGTGAAACTGTATATGGCAAAAATGAGCAGCAATAAAAGCCCTTCAATTCACTTAATATGTCTAAAATTGTCAGATGACTCCTTATATAAGTTATTGCCCTTAAATGACTATTTTTAATGAAATTTTCCCTATTTGTCCCATAACTTAAAAACTATAACAGCTAGAGTAAAACTGTAAATCGCAAAAATGATCAGAAATACAAGCCCTACAATTTATTGTATAGTCTGAAATTGTCAGATGACTCCTTATAGGAGTTATTGCCCTTAAATGGCAATTTTTAATGAAATTTTCCGTTTTTGTCCTGTAACTTGAAAACTATAGCAGCTAGATTGAAACTGTAAATGGCACAAATGATCAGCAATAAAGGCCCTACAATTCACTTGCTTGGTCTGAAATTGTCAGACAACTCCATTACCCATAAATGGCAATTTTTTATGAAATTGTCTGTTTTTATCCTGTAACTTAAAAACTGTAACAGCTAGAGTGAAACTGTTAATAGCAAAAATGATCAGCAATACAAGCCCTACAATTCACCATATGAGTCTGAAATTGTCAGATGACTTCTTATAGGAGTTATTGCCCTTAAATTGCAATTTTTAATGAAATTTTCTGTTTTTGTTCTGTAGCTTAAAAACCATAACAGCTTGAGTGAAATTATACATAGCAAAAATGATCAGCCATAAAAGCCCTACAATTCACTTAATTGGTCTGAAATTGTCAGATGACTCCTTATAGGGGTTATTGCCCTTAAATGAAAATTTTTTTTAATGAAATTTTTCATTTTTGTCCTGTAACTTGAAAACTATAGCAGCTGGATTGAAACTGAGCAATTAAAGACTCCTGGGAGCCTCTAGTTTTTTGTTACTGTAACAATCAGAACTAGAACTCAAACCTTTACCTCGATAACTCGTAGAGTTTTACTCCCCAAATTTTTCACGTGATTATTTACCCTGATGATAACCCACACTTATCTAAAGATCATTTACCCAGCTAGTAATAACCCACATTTACCCAGATGATAACCAATACTTTCCCAGACATAATTTATCCAGGTGATAACCAAAACATTTACTCAGATGATAACCCTCACATCATATACCCAGATGATAACCCACACATCATTTACCCAGATTATAAACCACACATCATTTACCCAGATTATAACCCACACATCATTTACCCAGATTATAAACCACACATCATTTACCCAGATTATAACCCACACATCATTTACCAAGACGATAAACCACACTTACCCATACATCATTTACCCAAATAACCACATTTATCTAAAATCATTTACCCAGATAATAACCCACATTTGCCTAGACCTCATTTATTCAGATGATAACCAACACATTATTTACGTGGATAACCCACACTCACTCCGGACATAATTTACCCAGATGATAACCCACACTTACTGAGACATAATTTACCCAGATGATAACCCACACTTACTGAGACATAATTTACCCAGATGATAACCCACACTTACTGAGACATAATTTACCCAGATGATAACCCACACTTACTAATACATAATTTACCCAGATGATAACCCACACTTACTGAGAAATAATTTACCCAGATGATAATCCACACTTACTGATACATAATTTACCCAGATGATAACCCACACTTACTGAGACATAATTTACCCAGATGATAACCCACACTTACTGAGACATAATTTACCCAGATGATAACCCACACTTACTGACACATAATTTACCCAGATGATAACCCACACTTACCTAGAAATAATTTAGAGATAACTTAAAGAATCTAAAATAAACAAATCACTTATAACACTTACTGGATCATACATTTTATACACCCATGGTGGCCACCAAGTATAATATGCTGAAGTAAACTTATTGATCTAAAAAAAAAACCATACAACATGTAGTAATAATCATGAAATAAAAGAAGCATTTCAATGGAAACTTCACAAATAAAAATTCATATGTTGTTTTTCAAATAAAAACTAATTCTCTGTGCAAAAGTAATGTCTCTACAGTGAATTTCACTAATGGAGGTCCACCATTTTGTGACTATCTTGTCAATAGTCTCGTCACTAGATGGCAGTACTAGAGATGACAACTAGAGGCTCCCAGGAGCCTGTAATCGCTCACCTGGAATCCAAATGACTTAAACTATATTAAAATTTTTGAAATTAACAGTTTCAGTCTAGTTGTTATAGCTTTTAAGTTACTGTGCAAAAACTAAACATTTCTTCAAAAAATTTGTTAAATACAATAACTCCTATAAGGTGCCATCGACAATTTCTGAAAATTAAATGGTTTTTAGGCATTGTCCTTTAGGGTACTTTAGAAATTTACAGTTTTACTCTACTAATAGGTGTGTTATAGACTAATTTATAATTAAAAAACTGTTCATTTGTCCAAATTCATAATGAAAGGGCAATAACTCCTATAAAGAGTCATCTTGCAATTTTGGACTAAGCAATCATTTGTAGGGCTTCTATTGCTGATTATTTGTGCAATTTACAGTTATAATCTAGCTACTATAGTTTTCAAGTTACAGGACAAAAATGGAAAATTTCTTAACAAAATTGTCATTTAAGGGCAATAACCCCTATAAGGAGTCATCTGACAATTTCAGACCAATTAAATGAATTGTAGGGCTTTTTTTCCTGATCATTTTTGCAATTTATTATTTCACTCTAGCTTTTATGGTTTTTAAGTTACAGGACAAAAACGGAAAATTTCATAAAAAATTGCAATTCAAGGGCAATAACTCCTATAAGGAGTCATCTGACAATTTCAGACTTAATAGTAATTTGTAGGGCTTGTATTGCTGATCATTTTTGCTATTAACAGTTTCACTCTAGCTGTTACAGTTTTTAAGTTACAGGACAAAAACGGAAAATTTCATAAAAAATTGTCATTTATGGGCAATAACTTATTTAAGGAGTTGTCTGACAATTTCAGACCAATCAAGTGAATTGTAGCGTCTTTATTGCTGATCATTTGTGCAATTTACAGTTTCAATCTAGCTGCTATAGTTTTCAAGTTACAGGACAAAAACGGAAAATTTCATAAAAAATTGCCATTTAAGGGCAATAACTCCTATAAGGAGTCATCTGACAATTTCAGACTAATACAGTGAATTGTAGGCCTTGTATTGTTGATCATTTTTGCTATTTACAGTTTTACTCTAGCTGTTATAGTTTTAAAGTTACAGGACAAAAACGGAAAATTTCATAAAAAATTACCATTTAAGGGCAATAACTCATAAAAGGAGTCATCTGACAATTTCAGACCAATTAAGTGAATTGTAGGGCTTTTATTGCTGATCATTTTTGCCATTTACAGTTTCACTCTACCTCGTATAGTTTTCAGGTTATATTGTAAATACCAAAAATTTTGTCAAAAATCGTCAAAAAAGGGCAATAACTCCTACAAGACGCCAATACACAACTTTGCACTAATGTATAGTCAACTTTACCGTGTCCATACGACGGGTTTTTGCTTGACAAAATTTGAAAACTGCTACCGCGTTTGGTCGAGTTTATGGTCCTTTTGTATATCTCATATTACAGTATTTGAAGGTAACAATTATTTTCCACAGTTAATCGGCTTTTTGAAATGCGTCCGTTTTTTCATTTCGCCAGATCGATTTTCCATACTAAATTTTGACCTTGTTTTGAACGGAACTGTACGTTAGGAAAATTCCATTGTTGTCTATTTGAAATCCTTCGGGTGTTGTCGTCTGCAGTTGAGGCGGGAAAAGTCTCCCGGTTTGTCCGAATACCATTGTACGTTACGAAAACAGACGAACGTTTGTAAACAACATTAGACCCCTTAAGATACAAAAATGGCTGACTTCCTATGGAAAATCGATCTAGCAAAATGAAAAAAAGGCCGCATTTCAAAAAGCCGATTAACTGTGGAAAATAATTGTTACCTTCAAATACTGTAATATGAGATATACAAAAGGACCATAAACTCGACCAAACGCGGTAGCAGTTTTCAAATTTTGTCAAGCAAAAACCCGTCGTATGGACACGGTAAAGTTGACTATAGACCTTAATGTGCTGATTAATTTGAAGTAACGGTTTTCTCTATAGCTATTCTAGTTTTTTAGATAATGATCAAAAACCTGTGTTGATCCCCATGTTCTATTTTTAGTAACAGCGGCCATATTTGTCTGTTGATCAACACCCTGGGTATAAACTTGAAACTAGGAACCCTAAGGATGATTGTAGCCAAGTTTGAACAAAATTGGCCCAGTGGTTTCAGGGGAGAAGATTTTTGAAAAAGTTTACGACAGACGACAGACGACGGATGCCAAGTGATAGCAAAAGCTCACATGTACCTTCGGTCCAGGTGAGCTAAAAAGTCATTGCATAACATGAAATGGTCATGAATTATTATGAGCATGTAATATGAAGTAGAAGGTTGTATTATGACTATATTCTAGTAAGAGCAAAAATGTATATGCATACCCAGCTTTCAAAATTATGTGTGTTTATTCAGTATTGGTTTTTTTAATCACTGTGTCATTTGTATTTCCTGTAAGGTATTCAAAATATAATATACATAATTATATTTTACTCTGACAGTTCGACATTGAATGATTTGGTAATTGCAATAAACATCCTGTGTGTTTACTTGTTAATTTTGTTACCCTTCATGAAGGATAAATAATTCACTTGTAAAAGATCAATTAAAACAGCAGTTTCGTGAAAAAATTTCCATATGATAATTAATTTTTTTCAATAATTAAATTAATATATCTCTTTATTTGCACATTTTTTTCAAAACAAATCTAGATCATATAAGCTAATAAATACAGACATTTTCAAAGTTTTGTCTAAACCATTTATTATTACGATGAATATGAGAAATATTAAGGTGTATTTGGTAATCTTACGTCATTAGCTGGACATAAGACATCACATCAGTTAAATTCTTTAAGGGGCCTCGGTGGCCGAGTGGTCAAGGTAGTTCGTGTACTATTGATCACGTGGTCTGTCAACACTGAGATTGCAGGTTCGATTCTCACTGCAGGCAGGGGGTACTCGACTCCAATCTTAATTGACTAGGATTGCCAGTTTTCCTACCGCAGGTCGGGGGTTTTCTCCGGGTACTCCGGCTTCCTCCCCCAATAAAAACTGGATGCCATGATATAGCTGAAAAATTGCTGAAAGTGGCGTTAAAACACCATCAAACAAACAAACAAACAAACATAAATTCTTTAAAGAACGAAAGATAGAAAAACAACTCTTTAAGCTACCCAACTATAGTCACACAGTAAAACAGACTTACAGATTTTGAATTCGATATTCCACATACCTGTTTATTGTTCAGCAAAGATACTCTAGAGATGATGTTTCCTTGTCTGTCTACAGCTGTCTGTGTAACTGAACCCTCAGGAGGTTTACAACATAGTTTACAGTGTGAAGAGGGTCTGGCTCCCTCTAAAAAATCAGGAAGTATCCTTTCTTTTAATATTTTCACTTTTCCCATTAGAATTCTGTAACATTAATGCATAAACTGTTGAAACAGATTAAAATAAAAAAATTACTTCCATTAAAAAAAAAAAGCTTAAAAAAGCCTACGGTATATTTCTAACTTGAAAAACAGCCTTTTACCTAAATAAGTTTCATATGTATGGATAAAAACAAAAAACTATTGAAAATCTTTAGTTAGCAGTGAAATCAACATGACTAGAAACTTTTTATACACAAAAATCACGTCTCCCTTTTTCTGTTCAAGTAATTCTTTCAATACATGTACCCATGCTGTAATAATTGTCATATTATTATATACTGGTATTTATCTAAAATTAAGTATGTATTTAGTCAAAATCTGAAAAAATATCGATTGATACAAACTGTGTGATAAAAAACCTTGTATCATCTATATATGTGATACAAGATGTACTTTTGTCGGAACTACTTCTTGACGTCACAATGAAAAGTATAACCAATGATTCGTTGAATGACTTTCATTCAGTGAATGAAATATGACGTCATAATGCGTGTGACGTTAGGGGCTATATTTTATAAACAAATGCTTCGTGTAATGTTAAATTTTTAATTGTAAACATTCAGTTTTGTTCTGCTCTTTGTATACTTCCTAATTTTAGATAAACTTATTACATACATTTAAGTGTAGGTACAACTACCTGTATCACGTCTCGACAGTTGCATACATTCCGCATCATAACTCGACGCTGCGCGTCTCGTAGTGATACGAATGTATACAACTGTCTCGACGTGATACAGGTAGTTGTACCTACACATAATGTATGTAATGTGTATGTATCATGACAAGATAATGGGTCACATATCATTTCTAACAAACTTTACCTTTAAGGTAAAATTATGTATTGGGACAAGCATGGACTTTTTTACCATGTAGGCTTCTAATATTTGGTATTTCATGATATTATACATGTACGCTGAGGTGACCTGTACAAAGGTAAACAAGACCGGGGTTTAAATAAAAACAACATAAATTAAATTAAATTGTAACCCATTAACAATACATGACTGGTGTTAGCCAAAAATACAATACAATAATTTTGATCCTCTCCTATTGAGTAAAACAATTAGACTAATAAACCCTTGTGGAAATTGTTTATATTACATTTTTTCTGGCTTATAAATCCTGATATCAAAGTCATTAATTGTATAATATATCTACCCAAAATATTTCACAAATAAATTACATTCTTTACCATCAATAAATACTCACCCAGTAGTGGTTCTTCTTGTTTCCACAATTTTAAACCTCTGCCGTCCTTTTGCCATTAGACTTGCAGATGACAGACCAGTTTGTTCATCAGTCTCATCCTTGTAGGAGAAGATTTCCGCAGTTGTGCCTATATTGGCTGTTGATGATCCAGATTCTTCATCATTTTCATTATTTCTGGAAAAGGTTAGGTATTTGTTTAACAAAATATTTTAACAAGTGTGGACACAGAAAAACGTCTCGCCTGCATTCCGCATCAGTAACGAAAATAAATTTCATCATAAGCATTACGTAAATAGCATTAAATATCAGCAGCGGCCTGTATACCAAATATTGTCACCATATATATACCATGCGTAGTTACAGAGAAACTGTCCTAATACAAAAACTTTAACGTAGTCGCTGGACCGTGAAATTGAGGTCAAGGTCAGGTGACACCTACCAGACAGTCATGTACTATTCATCAGCAACCTATATACCAAATATTGTCATCCTACCATGCTTGGTTACAGGGGAACAGCAGTAACCCAAAAACTAACGTAGTCGCTGGACCATGAAATTGAGGTCAAGGTCAGGTGGCACCTACCAGACAGTCATGTACTATTCATCAGCAACCTATATACCAAATATCGTCATCCTACCATGCATAGTTACAGAGAAACTGCAGTAAAACAAAAACTTTAACGTAGTCGCTGGACCGTGAAGTTGAGGTCAAGGTCAGGTGACACCTACCAGACAGTCATGTACTAGTCATCAGCAACTTATATACCAAATATTGTCATCCTACCATGTGTGGTTACAGAGGAACTGTCGTAACCCAAAAACTTTAACGTAATCGCTGGACCGTGAAATTGAGTTCAAGGTCAGGTGACACCTACCAGACAGTCATATACTAGTCATCAGCAACCTATATACCAAATATTGTCATCCAACCATGCGTGGTAACAGAGGAACTGCTGTAACCAAAAAACTTTAACGTAGTCACTGGACCGTGAAATTGAGGTCAAGGTCAGGTGACACCTACCAGTCATCAGCAACCTATATACCAAATATTGTCATCCAACCATGCGTGGTAACAGAGGAACTGTCGTAACCCAAAAACTTTAACGTAGTCACTGGACCGTGAAATTGAGGTCAAGGTCAGGTGACACCTACCAGACAGTCATGTACTAGTCATCTGCAACCTATACACCAAATATTGTCATCCTACTATGCGTAGTTACAGAGGAACTGCCGTAACCCAAACGTGAAATTGAGGTCAAGGTCAGGTGACAGGTGACTGACTGGCAAGTACTCATCATAAGCTACCTCTGTACCAAATTTGATGGACCTAGGGCTTGGGCTTACAAATATATGAAGCAAGATGTCAAGTGTTTACACCGCCGCCGCCGGATTCCCATACATATGTCTCGCCTCCAGCGAATTTCGTCGCAGGCGAGACAAAAACCAATTGGTCAAGTGGTTTCAGAGAAGAAGATTAAAATGTTAAAAGTTTACAGACGCTGCCACTGCCGATGGACGCAAAGTGATGACAATAGCTCACCTGAGCTAAAAAAAATAACATTTATCATTAATTAGAATTGGGTGAGATGGTATCCATCTCTGTGGGCCATGCTGACCTTGGGGTCAAAGATCATCAACCATGGTTTTCGGCACATCACCTTGATGTTATCTACCCACATACCAAATATCAAAAGACTACTTCAAAAGATAAAAAAGTTATAGCCTGGTGACAAGGCCCTAAATATACTTTATGGCAATTGATAAATCTACACACTTTTTTCTTCCACACATGCCAATTTTTACAAATGCTTTGCTTTTAAATTCCTTTTATCATTCATGTAGTTTGAACAGACGACAGGTCTTCCTGTAATGTTCATGTAAATTTCTTTCCTCTATTGGGGCCCCACAGTGTAGAATCTTGCTATGATCCAATAGCTGTTTTCAATATATTAGCTGCTGTATATCAAGAAGTTAATATTGTATATTTGAAGATTTGAAAGGATGGATTGCTGATATGATGGTTGCAAATTAATTTACTGGCAACATGTTAACAGGGTCAGTATTTCGATAAATCTTCAAAAACACCACCATAAATAAAAGACTTCATAAAATGAAAAAATTATGTATATACCAAAAATAACATCTGTGTGTGTGATTTAACATCTCATGGCATCGACAGTAGAATTGATGCCATTAAATTATTCACATTGTCCAATCAGAACTTGGGATATATCTAGTGTTGCACTGGAATATAACTTTACTTGAATAGCCATATACTGTATCCATATATAAAGATTGAAGTTGTGCCCTTGTTAAGAGTTTTTAAAAAATCACCTAAATGCTATTACACCAAATGTTTTATCTGAATCCTTTACTCCTTTCATCATAGCAACTACATGTTGGTGGAACAAGGTGAGTGGTATTGTTTCACCAGGAACCAAAACCATTCCTGGTAACTTGATCAAGGGCAAGGTAACCAGTCCATCATCATCATATATGGTTCTACCACTAACATCTATCATGTCAGCACCCAAATACTGAAAATCAATGAAACGTGACAAATTATATCTGATGATAGTGATATTCTATTGAAGTTTGATCTCACTATGTTCAAACATTACAATACATCTACTAATAAATCAATCTGATAATCTATAAAAGCAGCAATAGTACATAATCACTATAAATTTTTTTTTAGCAAGAATTATGAATTTTTCTAGAAAATGAGTACATTTACAAGTATTTATCATTGTTAAACATTGTAAATGATTTTTTAACAGAAGCTGTTTATATGCAATTGTCATAGCTTAAGAGTCCATTGCAAAGATGTTTTTTTTTGTTTTAATAAAGATTTAAGTCAATTTCAGTAATTTATCACCTAAATTATGGTGCACATATATTTTTAAGGGGATGATGCTGTAGTATCCAGCAAAAACACTGACCAGCAAAAATTAAACTGGCAATCCTTGTCAATAAAGCTTAGAATCCCTCAGTATGTCTTGAACCTTCAACCAGTGTTTACAGGCATGGGATGAATTGACTACCTTAACCACTTGGTTAACAAGGCCCCCTTTGTAACACAGCTATTTCTATGCAATTGTCATAGATTAGGGTTCTCTGTAAAGAAGCTGTATGTATGCATTTGTTAAAGCCTAAGAGCCCTTTATACAGAAGGTGTTTGTATGCATTTGTTTCAAATAAAAAAAGTCCTTTGAAAAGAGGCAATTTATATGACACTGTTATAACTGTATAAGTATTCATTTTTTACAGCTTAAGAGTCTTTCAAAAACAAGCTGTTTGCACACATTTTTTACAGCTTCAGGATCCTTTGTAAATAGGCTGTTTGTATGCATTTGCAACAGCTTAGGAGTCCTTTATAAATAAGAAGTATGTATACATTCATTACAGCTTAAAAGTCCTTTATACAGAAGGTGTTTGTATGCATTTGTTTCAGCTTAAAAGTCCTTCAGAAAATAGCTGTTTGTATGCCATTGTTGTAGCTGTTATTATGCATTTGTTACAGCTTAAGAGTCCTTTATAAAAAATCTATTTGTATGCATTTGCTACAGCTTACAAGTCCTTCCTAGGGAAGCTGTTTGCATGCCATAATTATAGTTTAAGGGTCCTTTGTAAGGTTGTTGTTTGTAAGCATTTCACATGTCAGATATTGATTACCATAAACTGAGGAATCTGTACTATTTTCATAAATCTGCATAAGCGTTGCATAAGTTTTATAAAACAACACAAATCTGTTATATGTCTTCAACTTGTACTATAATACTGACGAATCAGAATGCTGCAAAATTTCATTGTGCGTAAGAGTGAGAAAAGTGACCATACTTCTACAATCTTTTTTATTAGTGAGTCTCCTAAGGAGAAATGTGAACCATACTCCTACACATGTACAAAAAGGAGTGTTTTAGTAGAACAGGCATGGACTATATTTCTACAATCTAATTACCGAGTGTGTCCCTGGAAGTGAGGTATCAAATGTAATTGATTGTTGTCGTCTTGCATTACTCCTGTTTTCTCCATTATTATTTCTGTCAATGTCCTCTTCCTCTTCTAATTCTCCCTCATCCTCACCACTAGTACTACTATCTGAAAAAATATATAGGATTATATTTCTGCCAAACAACAGCAGGGTATGACAATGGGGTTTGTTCACGACCAAACAGAGTTAAATTGCATTTCCTCCAAAAATGGAATCAAAGACAAAAAATCATGTTCCAGCTTTACAACATTGTATAAGTAGAAAAATAGTCCACAGTATTGCAAAATAAATATCCATGGGATCGTAGTATTATAACATGTCCATACAATGTACCACACCTCTATCTAGCATGCCATACAATTTACCACCCTATTTTTTAGCGTGGCTTATAGTGTGTCCATACAATGTACCAAATCTCCTAATAATGTGTCCATACAATGTACCAAATCTCCTAATAATGTGTCCATACAATGTACCAAATCTCCTAATAATGTGTTCATACAATGTACCAAATCTCTTTATAATGTGTCCATACAATGTACCAAATCTCTTTATAATGTGTCCATACAATGTACCAAATCTCCTAATAGTGTGTCCATACAATGTACCAAATCTCCTAATAGTGTGTCCATACAATGTACCAAATCTCTTTATAATGTGTTCATACAATGTACCAAATCTCTTTATAATGTGTCCATACAATGTACCAAATCTCTTTATAATGTGTCCATACAATGTACCAAATCTCTTTATAATGTGTCCATACAATGTACCAAATCTCTTTATAATGTGTCCATACAATGTACCAAATCTCCTAATAGTGTGTCCATACAATGTACCAAATCTCTTTATAATGTGTCCATACAATGTACCAAATCTCTTTATAATGTGTTCATACAATGTACCAAATCTCTTTAAAGTGTGTCCATACAATGTACCACACCTCTATCTAGCATGCCATACAATTTACCACCCTATTTTTTAGCATGGCTTATAGTGTGTCCATACAATGTACCAAATCTCCTAATAATGTGTCCATACAATGTACCAAATCTCCTAATAATGTGTCCATACAATGTACCCAATCTCCTAATAATGTGTCCATACAATGTACCAAATCTCCTAATAATGTGTTCATACAATGTACCAAATCTCTTTATAATGTGTCCATACAATGTACCAAATCTCTTTATAATGTGTCCATACAATGTACCAAATCTCCTAATAGTGTGTCCATACAATGTACCAAATCTCTTTATAATGTGTCCATACAATGTACCAAATCTCTTTATAATGTGTCCATACAATGTACCAAATCTCTTTATAATGTGTCCATACAATGTACCAAATCTCCTAATAGTGTGTCCATACAATGTACCAAATCTCTTTATAATGTGTCCATACAATGTACCAAATCTCTTTATAATGTGTCCATACAATGTACCAAATCTCTTTATGTGTTCATACAATGTACCAAATCTCTTTATAATGTGTCCATACAATGTACCAAATCTCCTAATAGTGTGTCCATACAATGTACCAAATCTCATTATAGTGTGTCCATACAATGTACCAAATCTCTTTATAATGTGTTCATACAATGTACCAAATCTCTTTATAATGTGTCCATACAATGTACCAAATCTCTTTATAATGTGTCCATACAATGTACCAAATCTCTTTATGTGTTCATACAATGTACCAAATCTCTTTATAATGTGTCCATACAATGTACCAAATCTCTTTATAATGTGTCCATACAATGTACCAAATCTCCTAATAGTGTGTCCATACAATGTACCAAATCTCCTAATAGTGTGTCCATACAATGTACCAAATCTCTTTATAATGTGTTCATACAATGTACCAAATCTCTTTATAATGTGTTCATACAATGTACCAAATCTCCTAATAGTGTGTCCATACAATGTACCAAATTTCTTTATAATGTGTTCATACAATGTACCAAATCTCTTTATAATGTGTCTATACAATGTACCAAATCTCTTTAAAGTGTGTCCATACAATGTACCAAATCTCTTTATAATGTGTCCATACAATGTACCAAATCTCATTATAGTGTGTCCATACAATGTACCAAATCTCTTTATAATGTGTCCATACAATGTACCAAATCTCTTTATAATGTGTCCATACAATGTACCAAATCTCTTTATAATGTGTTCATACAATGTACCAAATCTCTTTATAATGTGTTCATACAATGTACCAAATCTCTTTATAATGTGTTCATACAATGTACCAAATCTCCTAATAATGTGTTCATACAATGTACCAAATCTCCTAATAATGTGTTCATACAATGTACCAAATCTCTTTATAATGTGTCCATACAATGTACCCAATCTCCTAATAATGTGTTCATACAATGTACCAAATTTCTTTATAATGTGTTCATACAATGTACCAAATCTCTTTATAATGTGTCCATACAATGTACCAAATCTCCTAATAGTGTGTCCATACAATGTACCAAATTTCTTTATAATGTGTTCATACAATGTACCAAATCTCTTTATAATGTGTCCATACAATGTACCAAATCTCTTTAAAGTGTGTCCATACAATGTACCAAATCTCTTTATAATGTGTCCATACAATGTACCAAATCTCATTATAGTGTGTCCATACAATGTACCAAATCTCTTTATAATGTGTCTATACAATGTACCAAATCTCTTTATAATGTGTCCATACAATGTACCAAATCTCCTAATAATGTGTTCATACAATGTACCAAATCTCTTTATAATGTGTCCATACAATGTACCCAATCTCCTAATAATGTGTCCATACAATGTACCAAATCTCCTAATAATGTGTTCATACAATGTACCAAATCTCTTTATAATGTGTTCATACAATGTACCAAATCTCTTTATAATGTGTTCATACAATGTACCAAATCTCTTTATGTGTTCATACAATGTACCAAATCTCTTTATAATGTGTCCATACAATGTACCAAATCTCTTTATAATGTGTTCATACAATGTACCAAATCTCTTTATAATGTGTTCATACAATGTACCAAATCTCTTTAAAGTGTGTCCATACAATGTACCAAATCTCTTTATAATGTGTCCATACAATGTACCAAATCTCATTATAGTGTGTCCATACAATGTACCAAATCTCTTTATAATGTGTCCATACAATGTACCAAATCTCTTTATAATGTGTCCATACAATGTACCAAATCTCTTTATAATGTGTTCATACAATGTACCAAATCTCTTTATAATGTGTTCATACAATGTACCAAATCTCTTTATAATGTGTTCATACAATGTACCAAATCTCTTTAAAGTGTGTCCATACAATGTACCAAATCTCTTTATAATGTGTCCATACAATGTACCAAATCTCATTATAGTGTGTCCATACAATGTACCAAATCTCTTTATAATGTGTCCATACAATGTACCAAATCTCTTTATAATGTGTCCATACAATGTACCAAATCTCCTAATAGTGTGTTCATACAATGTACCAAATCTCTTTATTATGTGTCCATACAATGTACCAAATCTCTTTATAATGTGTCCATACAATGTACCAAATCTCTTTATAATGTGTCCATACAATGTACCAAATCTCCTAATAATGTGTTCATACAATGTACCAAATCTCTTTATAATGTGTTCATACAATGTACCAAATCTCTTTATAATGTGTTCATACAATGTACCAAATCTCCTAATAGTGTGTTCATACAATGTACCAAATCTCTTTATTATGTGTCCATACAATGTACCAAATCTCTTTATAATGTGTCCATACAATGTACCAAATCTCTTTATTATGTGTCCATACAATGTACCAAATCTCTTTATAATGTGTCCATACAATGTACCAAATCTCCTAATAATGTGTCCATACAATGTACCAAATCTCCTAATAATGTGTTCATACAATGTACCAAATCTCTTTATAATGTGTTCATACAATGTACCAAATCTCTTTAAAGTGTGTCCATACAATGTACCAAATCTCTTTATAATGTGTTCATACAATGTACCAAATCTCATTATAGTGTGTCCATACAATGTACCAAATCTCTTTATAATGTGTTCATACAATGTACCAAATCTCTTTATAATGTGTTCATACAATGTACCAAATCTCTTTATAATGTGTTCATACAATGTACCAAATCTCTTTATAATGTGTTCATACAATGTACCAAATCTCTTTATAATGTGTTCATACAATGTACCAAATCTCCTAATAGTGTGTTCATACAATGTACCAAATCTCTTTATTATGTGTCCATACAATGTACCAAATCTCTTTATAATGTGTTCATACAATGTACCAAATCTCTTTATAATGTGTCCATACAATGTACCAAATCTCTTTATAATGTGTCCATACAATGTACCAAATCTCCTAATAATGTGTCCATACAATGTACCAAATCTCTTTATAATGTGTTCATACAATGTACCAAATCTCCTAATAGTGTGTTCATACAATGTACCAAATCTCTTTATAATGTGTTCATACAATGTACCAAATCTCTTTATAATGTGTTCATACAATGTACCAAATCTCTTTATAATGTGTTCATACAATGTACCAAATCTCTTTATAATGTGTTCATACAATGTACCAAATCTCCTAATAGTGTGTTCATACAATGTACCAAATCTCTTTATTATGTGTCCATACAATGTACCAAATCTCTTTATAATGTGTTCATACAATGTACCAAATCTCTTTATGTGTTCATACAATGTACCAAATCTCTTTATAATGTGTTCATACAATGTACCAAATCTCTTTATAATGTGTTCATACAATGTACCAAATCTCTTTATGTGTTCATACAATGTACCAAATCTCTTTATAATGTGTTCATACAATGTACCAAATCTCTTTATAATGTGTTCATACAATGTACCAAATCTCTTTATAATGTGTTCATACAATGTACCAAATCTCTTTATAATGTGTTCATACAATGTACCAAATCTCTTTATAATGTGTTCATACAATGTATCAAATCTCATTATAGTGTGTCCATACAATGTACCAAATCTCTTTATAATGTGTTCATACAATGTACCAAATCTCTTTAAAGTGTGTCCATACAATGTACCAAATCTCTTTATAATGTGTTCATACAATGTACCAAATCTCTTTATAATGTGTTCATACAATGTACCAAATCTCTTTATAATGTATTCATACAATGTACCAAATCTCTTTATAATGTGTTCATACAATGTACCAAATCTCTTTATAATTTGTTCATACAATGTACCAAATCTCTTTATAATGTGTTCATACAATGTACCAAATCTCTTTAAAGTGTGTCCATACAATGTATCAAATCTCATTATAGTGTGTCCATACAATGTACCACACCTCTATCTAGCATGCCATACAATTTACCACCCTATTTTTTAGCATGGCTTATAGTGTGTCCATACAATGTACCAAATCATTTTATAGTGTGTCCAATCAAAACTCTTCATAGTGTGTCAATACAATGTATCAAAGCTCTTTATTATGTGTCCATACAATGTACCAAATCTCTTCATTGCGTGTCCACACAATGTATCAAAGCTCTTTATTTTTGTGTCGATACAATGTACCAAATCTCTTTATAGTGTGTCCATACTATGTACTAAATCTCTTCATAATGTATATTTTGTATATAAACTAAATGTATTCATAATTTATCTTTTCACAAGCTGGGACCATACTGGGAGGGTTCCCAGTGCTCGACCCACAGAGCAGCCCAGCGCGTCCCCGGGTGGCGGATAGGGGAGACCCTCTCTTTGGGGGGTTGTCAGGTCATAATACGGAAAGCCTGACCGCGGACCGTAGTGGGTAACGTGTTTGGAGAGTGCCACGCTCCTTGCACAATAAAGACCCCTTTTGTAAATTTCGAAAAAGAGTAGGCTCATTGTAGCCGCTACATAAGGCTAAATTATCCGCCCCTACCCAAAACTCCATACTTTTCCAGTGGCAGTCAAAATTGTATTCCCTGTGACCCATCCCACCCCCATTTTCCGTTGATTTATTGTTTGTTAACTTGTTCCCATCCTGAATATAGCTGAAATACTGCTCGCTGGACGTAAAGCAGACATCCAATCAATCTTTTCACAAGTAATACTGAGGCAATTGCAGTTTTAAATTTTGTTATGAAAATGTCAATTTCATCTGTACATACATGTAAAATTGCTGAAAAATGCCTGGCGATTACATAAATGGAAAAACTGCTGAATAATCATTTAGCAATTTACATTTTTATATACTAGTTGCTGCATGTATATCTATTATTTTATCATACAGTGTACAGTACATGTTATCATTTTTTTTCTTCTGCATCTGAAGGGTTTCGAACATACAACAGTCGCATATAATTGCCGTTCTCAAAATTTACTATGGAAAAACCCCCTTTCAAAAAAAAAAGCGCCACATTTTAGTATGATGATTAACTGTTAATAAAAATAATTGTTGATTTCAATTTTCATATTTTTGGATCAACAAAAGAGCATAAGCTCAAACAGATTTCTCATGCAAAAACCTCAAACAAGACACGTTGACTTGTAGTATAATAGGGTTGTTAATAAAGTCGTTAGTTTAATAAAAGACAAAATAAAAGAAATCTTCCACATATTGATTTGACTACTGTTCAAAAGCTAAAAATTTCTTTCATTAGTCAATTTAAAGTCATTTTCTTTTTTTATTTATTTATTTATTCCCTCGGCCACTGCAGCAGTCCATTGGGTTACCCGTTTATAAACACACATGCTAGTAATTTATACAAAGTTATTAAAACTTAATTTTACAAAAAAAATATTCAAACTTAGGTTTAAATATTATATTATTTTACATTCATAGCAAAGTTTTAGTGTTTGCATCATTAACTAAAGGAAATTTACTGAGAGACTGCTGCAGTGGCAGAGGGAATTCAGTAAAGAAAGTGTTTGTCCAAGAAAAAGTTTCACGGTTGCAAAGATATGGATCTATTAAAGGAATTGATGTTATAATTTTGAAGAAAAAATGTTGGTGAGTACATAGAACACCCACAAGCATGTTGGCACGTGAAAGTTTCCTGAGTAAACAACAAAGGTAGGGGTAGGAATCTGTAAGACTCCTTCGCTCACTTTTTTCGTGACAAATTTGTGTTTGTTTTCTGATTACATAATACTTAATATTAATTATCACTTAATATGATATGGTGTCAAATTCTTGTGGGTAAATCGTGACACTGCTGATACAACCCCCCTATTTTGCTATATATATAAATACTGAAAAAAAAAATTGGTCTAAATTAGTTGATAAATTCATTGAACAGTATTTGAGACTTTTTTTTTATAGCCAGGGTTTTACAATTCCTCTACAACCCCACCTAACCAGGATTTGACAAGGATATTCAAATAAAAGAAAGAAAAAAAATAAACTAAAAAACACATTCACTACATGTTTCTTACTTTTTTGAAACGACACATTTTATATAGTTATTTCCTTACTAGAAACACTAACTTTCACTCACCATTTACTCCCACTTGCTTTCACTATTGTTCACTAAAAATACTTCGTTCCTAAATTTTAAGTTTAAAAATACACAATAATATTGATTAATCAATATAACAGTTTATGTCAGTAAAAAAAATGATGCAAAGGGGTCCATATCTTTTCAAATGAAGACATAGTATTGTTTTTCTTTCCCACATACTGTTCAAGTGACCGATACCACATGACTTTATATCTAAATTCAGCTATACTTGGCTTTTGGTCATTGAGTTTACACCTGAAGATGTAATATTTAGCAAAAATAGGCCATTTAATGGGACATTATATTGAATCCATAATGTAGTATGAAAAATTGGTTACTGATACAAAATTAAGAATATAAAGTGACAATATTTAATTAATATTCATTTTTGTAGGTTTTGCTAAATGATAGCAAAAAAGACCATCTTTCCAAAAAGGATTAGTTATTTTCACTGCAACTTCCTTAAGCTTTTCTTTCTGAAGGGTTAAAATTCTTTTGCTGCCAAAATTTTGAATACTTAACAGGGGTCACCACACTCTAAAAAAGTAGGGAGAAGTGACTTCTCCCTGGCAGCCAAACAGGGAGAAGTCAGGCCCTGATAGGGAGACTTCAGGAGACACTAGGGAGAAGTCAGGGGGACCGTACAAATAATTTCCAGGATCATTTCTCTTGTGTTTTAAAACCATAACACACTTAGATTCAGTTTTTTTTCTTTCTTTTTCATTATTATTCATGGTATGCAATATCAAACAGCACATAACCTTTTGGCTTCATCATTAATCAATGAAAAAAACACCAGATATAGGGACTATTTTTCTATCTACTTCAGTACTTGTAGCCGTACAAGGTATTCACAAATAAAAATAGATCAACAAAAATATTTGTATATGTGTAGACATAAACTTCATTCATGAGTTCTTGTATCATAATATTTTGTTATGAACATGCCATGTTTATCTGAGCAAATTTCCAAAGAAGATAGATAGAATAACATTACATTAAACCCAGAAATAATTCTTCTGTTCAGCACACTTCCACTTGGACAAAGTTGTGCTGATCCAA
The DNA here is from genome assembly GCA_944474755.1 of Limnoperna fortunei. Lineage (NCBI taxonomy): Eukaryota > Metazoa > Mollusca > Bivalvia > Mytilida > Modiolidae > Limnoperna > Limnoperna fortunei. The sequence goes on from OX104111.1 coordinate 98,873,460, forward strand.
ATTGCTTCATGGGACACCCATCTACAGAACTTATCATGATGTCAATAATTTACTATACATCTTTATTCTTTCAAGTGGAGCTCATATACTTATCAAAGAAAATTGTTAAAGTATAATACTCTTTGAAAGAACTGAAGTTTGAAACCAATTAAAAGTGTTTGTTTGTCAAAAAATTACGATTTTTCATTATGGGCCGTTGTACATTACTTTTCTTCGTTGTTCACTTCCGGTAATTAGTCACATCCGGTAAATAAACAAATGGCGCATAATACATTTGAAAGACGTAAATCGTTTGAAAATATGTTAAATACGCATATTGTTTGCCGTTTTTTATTGGAATTACACATTTAATGATAAATTAGTAGTCTGGGTGAAGTATTTGGACCAGATTTACAAGTATCTTATGTGAACCATCGGGCGACTTAAGCGAAATGACAGGGCGACTTCGACTTCGCTTTTGAGGCGCCTTAGGGCGACTTCAGGTCCTAGTAGGGCGACTTCGTCGCCCACTTCGCCCAGTGTGGTGAGCCCTGTGCTTAAAATAGTTTTTGCTAAGTGCCTTCTAAACTGGAAGCTAGTCTTTTATCCAATAAACTTTGAGATAAGTGTTAAAATAAACAATCTTCAGTCTTCCCCTGGGGTATATCACCAATTAATGTATTTTGTTTAATCTTATATACGCCGAACTGTAGCATGGACACTCCGACAGTGGATTTATTATTCAATGGAATTTTGATATTTGAGCTGCATTTAAAAAGCTGTTTCATATAGAATTTATAAATAAATTTATTTATATAATTTGTTAAATGTATTGGCTGTTTTTAGCTGATTGTGCAAAGCCCATTTCGAAGTGGACATTATCACTACTGAGAAAGTGAGTACCGAAAGGCCTCAAAGATGACAAACGATAAAGTCACCACTTCCGTCCAGGGTTATTGTCTGTTTCATTTCAAATTGACGACTTTCCAATTTAAAAAACGCCACCTAGTGTCCATTTCCGGTACTAAAAACTGCGGCTATAGCCGCAGTTTGTCCTGTTGAAACCTTTTGAAATGGACAATTTGTCTTTGATAAATTTTCACGCTTCAGTTGAATGACAGGTGTCAATATCTGAGTGAGGAAGGTTATTAAAACCGCCTGCTGTGTAAACATGATCGTTAATTAATTAATTAATCTATGTTCATTATCCTATTTACCTGATGTTAATTGGAGGTAGAACCCCAGCTGTTTTATAGCTTAAATAAACAAGGTTACCAGTGACATCCGTGTTGTATTCAAACTCACCTGTTGCCTATGGCTATAGTAACATCTACTTATAAAGTTAATTAGATGAAAAATTTAATTGGCATAGACAAACAATATTAAAACAATTCAAAATCTTTATTTCAATATCATAGTCTTTTAGTAATGATAGCCGTAGTTTTTTTAACAGGAAGTAAAAGGGGAGATAAATCATGTAAAACTGGAAATGGGTCAATTGGTAGAAATTATTAGAATTTAAGAGTTAAATGACATTAGAAACATAAAGGTGGGGTTTTTCATGAAGATAATTCAATTTGGAACAGAAATAATTAAAATCCGTGTAGATAAAGTAATATTTAAAAAAAAATTGAAAGTTGGTATAGACTCTGTTTCTTCACTCCTTCCACACTATAACAAAATCGACCCAGTAGTATCATTCGAAAGTGCAAGTAAATCGATTTTTACAAGCCCCTGTTGTCGAGGGTCTTGTTTGCTTTTGATCAATTTGGGCAATTTTTTCATGAAACAATTGCCTGTGCTTATAAAGTCTAAGCAAAAAAGAAATTCAAATATCAGATGATAGACCTTCATCATCTTCTCTACCAACTAGGTCTATCCTAAGAAGAGGCAATTCTTCGTCTTCCATGCTTATTTGTTGTCATTTTTCGTACACTCTAGAAATTTTCCGAAACAGAAAGAAAACAAAACAATCATGTGATAATATCAGCCAATCAAAATAAAAGTCGTGTAAAAACCAAAAATGTGCATTTCCGCTGCTAAAAATATCCTGATTGGCAAAGGACGTTGATAGACACTGTAAGACGTACTCTTGTCAACAGTCAAGTGCTACAGACTCGAACAAGGCGTAAGATACAGGTTAGTACAAAGGAGAATTATCTCCATCAACTCTGGTTAGTGAAGGAAGTTGTTACGATTTTTGTTTTTAAAAAAATTATTATGTTTCGTGGCACATTGGCTTTTAATTTGACAGCTGTGATGTTCTTTTCACAAACATTTGTTTCGTTTTAAAAGAGGCCAAATTTTATTTATGGGGACCCTCCACATTTAGAGGACCCAAATTATCATAGGTTAGAGTTAGGGGTAGGGTAGTAAATGTATGTATCGGTGGTTGATCCCCTGAAGTAAAATTGACGACTTTCCAATTTAAAAAACGCCACCTAGTGTCCACTTCCGGTACTAAAAACTGCGGCTACAGCCGCAGTTTGTCCTGTTGAAACCTTTTGAAATGGACAATTTGTCTTTGATAAATTTTCACGCTTCAGTTGAATGACAGGTGTCAATATCTGAGGGAGGAAGGTTATTTAAACCGCCTGCTGTGTAAACGTGATCGTTAATTAATTAACCAATGTTCTTTACCCTATTTACCTGATGCTAATTGGAGGTAGAACCCCAGCCGTTTTATGGCTTGAATAAACAATCTTACCAGTGACATCCGTGTTGTATTCAAACTCACCTGTTGCCTATGGCTATAGTAACATCTACTAAATAAGGTTAATTAGATGAAAAATTTAATTGGCATAGACAAACAATATAAAAACAATCCAAAATCTTTATTTCAATATCATAGTCTTTTAGTAATGATAGCCGTAGTTTTTTTAACAGGAAGTAAAAGGGGAGATAAATCATGTAAAACTGGAAATGGGTCAATTAGGCCATACAAGGGTGTCGGGTCGTTTCGCCCCCACAATTATCAGACAAAATGAAATGATATACACATAAACAAACGTTATATATCATATGGGGCTAAAAGACCCAGGGCGAACGCGATTGGGGGGGGGGGGGGGGGGGACGACCCAGATTCCCAAAAAAGAATTGACTCAAGCCTAAATAACAGGTGCAGGGAATTTTTTAGCGCTCGCCACTTTCGTCATTGACGAAATCATTTGAAAATTGACGATATATTTCTAAATCAATTTTGTCACCTGATTTCCAACAAGTACTGAAATTGTTTGTTACAAATTCATTCTACCAAGTGAAAAACGACATATTTATGACCCCAGAGCCAATTAACAGGAAATTTAATTATTAAACCTAAATAATTTTAAACAGCAGGTGTCAATCGCCGAATCGATGTTTTTACAGGTAATCCGTTTAACACGATTAAGTGGTGCTCCTGGTCAATATATGCAAACAAAAGTGTCGTAGATCGTACTGATGCGCATAGACTTCCACCTTTGTAATGCAAATTAAAATTGCAAAGATTTTGCGTATTTAACTCATTTTTCGTATGTTTTGCTGGTTTTAAATGTATTACTCGCCATTTGTGTACATCCAAGATACGTCTACTTACCGATAGTTACCACTTAGAAAACAAAGAGTACAACGGCCCTTAATGAAAAATTGTAACCAATTCAATTGATATACAAACGCTTTTTAAATAAGTTTTAAAATTAAAATTCTTTGAAAATTTATAAACATTTTGTTATAATCATTTTTTAAAACAAATATATACACTGCAATTGAAAGAATATAGTTTTTCTATACTATGATATTTCACCAGTACAATGAATGCATGCTTCTGAGCAGATGCTTAACATCCGCTAAAGTGACTAAAGCCCTCAAAATCCTAAAAAATTCCCTGCAGGTGTCAGTTGTTTTAGGGGAAGATGTGCCTATGACCTATTATAACTGTGCTTAAAATATACAAACAAATAAATTTAAGTTATGAACTGCCACCTTGTGTTAAACTTTGTTTTTTTTTCTCCATTGAGGAAACATGGATTGAATTTGTGCTTATGCATAGATGAGGTCAAAGATAGTAAGCAAAAACCTATGGTTACTATACAAGTCTTGTCATTTAAATGGTCAAATAATTTATACATGTTAACCATGTGCCCATCTACCAATGTTTAAATGTAAAAAAATGTACTGTTCATTATCAGTGTGGACCTGTGTAGTTGCCGAAGATACCACTTATATATAGTCACACTGGTAGAGAACAGGTTTCAAGGTATCCAACGATGCAGAAATTGTGATATTTTCTTTCAGTTGGTTCCAGTCAATCACATTTCTGCAATAAAAAAGAGCTTTTATATTTTATAATTATCTACTTTGCTTGCTTAATTTCTAGTGCCTTGGAATTATTTTTCACCAAATTTCCCCCTAGTTTTTTCATGGTTCTTAAAGCGTGGAGGTGCAGAAAGTAAGATCAGCAGCTGTCATGTCTTTCCATTGAACATGGAAAATAAACAAAAAATACACAGACAAATGACAATATGCATTAAATTGCGGTACTGTGACAACAGTTGAAATTCCTTTATGATGTGAACGTTTGTCAGGGGGTAATAAACTCAATTCCACAGCTACCCAACCCAACCAATTTTGTGTTAAATGAGATAAACAGTGAACAATCATCCAATCAGAGGTATCACTTTTTCATATTGCTTTGTCCAGGGTGCAGTATGTTAATTTTGTGATTTGTCTCTCAAAAAAAAGATGTGGGTAAGATTATATATAGTAAGTTATATCCTGACAACAAAGTAGATTTTCTGTCTGTTTGTTGGTCTGTGTTCATCCATCCTATCTTAGGTTTACATTCACACTGCAGCTAGAGCATTTTTTTAATCAAGATAACTTCACCAAATTAAAAAGCATGGTTAAGTTTTTTTTATCATACTTGGTACTTTGATTTTGACTATCAAACCTGCCATTCAGCAGAATTTGTTGTACATAATATAACATATTAATAAGATATACTTATATGTACATGTAAGTAACAGTATTAAAAACAAATTATACTGAAGACAAAAGTACAAGGAAAAAGCAGTATATAGCCTGTAAAGATTTCTAGCTTTATTCTGAAAAAAACTGTATTTACATTTTTTGTAAATTTTAAAATTCACAAGGACAAGATTGACATTGACACATAAGTTTCTGTGATTGATGATTCTAATTCATACCAGTCAATAAACTACATTGTACACGTGTAAGAAGACTATTGCTTTAATATGTTATGTTGTTATATTTATTAGTCAATAGAACAAATATACGACTACATAATATTTAGAAGTGGTCATAAGATAAGTTGAAAGTCAAAACAGCTATCATCTTGACACCCTCAGCCTGCATGCAGAAATATTCATGTACATTTTATTATTTTTTCTTTTAGATTTATAGATTTCACAATCAAAATGAAGTATGAGAACATGATTTTTATGACTGCTTTGTGCAGTATATATGTGACTAATTTAGTTTTATGTGGAAAGGACTACTATGACATTCTTGGTGTTAAGAAAACTGCAACGGACAAACAAATCAAGAGGGCTTTCCGTAAACTTGCTGTCAAATATCATCCAGACAAAAATAAAGAGAAAGATGCAGAGGAAAAGTTTCGAGAAATCGCTAAAGGTTGGTTGAGCAAAAATAGTGTTCTTTTGGTTTTCTGTGTATGATTTACATGGTTTTTTTTATTAACTTTGTTTAAGAAAAAAACTTCCCAATATGTTGCTGGTAGAGATAAAAAAAATAGTATAAAAAAATTCATAATAAACTGTAACAGCATGTTTAAAAAAACAGGACACATTTTTTTTATTGATTAAAGATAAAGCATAGTATACATGTAATTTTAAACTGCTCGAGTTACACAAATCCATCTACATGTGTACATTGTTCATCTACTAGTAGAACTATTGCATGTAGTTTTGGCAAATGCATTTAATTTTTTTTTATATATGTGAAATGATATCAATATTGTTTATGAAAAGAAACTAGTTATTTGTGATATGACAATTTTAAAGCAGTGCATACTAGTATTATTACAATTTGCTAATTTACTTGTAAACTACAAGGTACACATGTATCTGGAAGGAACAAATGGACGTCACTTAACATGTCAGGTGAAGATGTTAATGAAGTTTATTTTTGATTGATGTTTCATATTTTATTAAGGTACATCTATAATTTGTGTACCTGTTGATCCTATAAACATAAAATGCACAAAATATTAAATATGGAGGTTAATCCTAGTAAATGTTATTACCTGTTAAACATTTCTGTATACTTTTGTTATATTTAAACAACAATATAATTTTAACTGTATTTTTTGCATTACAGCATATGAAGTTTTATCTGACACAGAGAAAAGGAAACGATATGACCAGTTTGGAGATACAGGAGATGCAGGACCACACGGTGGCAATGGACATGGCTCACATTTTGATTTCAATTTTAATGACTTTTTCAAAGGCTTTGATCATGCCTTTAATGATCATAAACAAGGACACCATAACCACGATGGGTTTAGATTTACCTTTGGAAACGATGGAGGAGGTTTTAATTTTGGTGATCTGTTTGAAGATGATGATAACGGAGATGATGATGACTTTTTTAGTTTCCATGGTTTTGGTAATGACATGTTTGGTGGCCATGGTTTCCACAGCATGTATGATGAGGAGTCAAATGGTAGACATCAAGCACATTTCCATTCGCATAATAAGATGCATGATCATGTGCATCACATGCATCAAAAACAAGCGCATGCACACCATATGCACAATCCACATAATCAACACAACACGCATACCATGCATACCATGAGGTCCTCAGGTAGATCCTCTATTGTATTCAGCTCGTTTGGTTAATAAAGTCTTTATGTATTTCATTGCCTAATAAATAAGAGTTGTCATAAATAAATGAATAAATACTAGTATACAGGTGCATGTATCTTTCATATCTAGACTGCTTAATTAAAAAAAAAGTTTATGTTATATCTAGGCTGGTTTTTCAACTTTAAAATAGATTTTTGCAGTTTAATAGGAACCCTTTGATCCTATATACAGGTGCATATATCTTTCATATCCAGACTGCTTAATTAAAGAAATAAGTATTTGCATATATAGGCTGTTTTTTTCAACTTTTAAATACATTTTTGCAGTTATGAACCCTTAGATTCTTAGTTTTATGTTCACATAAATCTTTGTTCCTGACATCATTTTAGGTTGATCTTTAATAATTATTGTTCAATTGGTTTTTTCAGGTGGAAGAACATGTAGAACTGTAACACAAAGAGTAGGAAACATGGTAACCACTCACACGGAATGCTCCTAGTCAAGGGAGACAACCTCAAACATATCTGTGATACAGACTGACATGTTTGCAACATTTTGTGACATATTGTAATTCTTTTATCATGTTTATTGATATTTGCAGTGGTGTAAGTACCACAGTTTCAATGTGTTCATACATTTAGATTGTAAATTTTAGTTAATACAAACTATTTTAAATTTAAACATTTAAACAAAATATGTACTGTACTTATTTGTGCATAGTGGCTGCAATTTAATGATTCAAGCATATAAAGTTTTGTTTTTGATTTTTCAATTAATAGTTTAAATTTCTGACTTCTTCCTTTTTTTTACATAATATTTAATTTTCATTTTATCTGAAATATATTGTAAATCTAGCATTTCACATCCTTCAAGAATTGTACTTATGTTCATGGTCTTCCAAAATTTTGATAACTTATGTATTCAGTGCTGTTTGTCAAACATTTGATCCCTCGACTCACACTATACAATTATTCTTATATATAGTACTAGTGTATAAAAGTAAAATTAAAAATGCCCTTGAAAGAAGAACAAAACGAACAGGGTTGTACCGTTGTGGTGATGTTTATCCTGTTTATTAGAATCCTATTTCTTGTTAAAATCTTGTTAGCATTACATTGTTTTGTTGACAATTCTCACATCTGCCAGCTAAGGGGGTTTATGGCATGTTGTTGCAAAGTTTTTTAGTTTGATTGTATTTCTTGTTTATGAAGTCAGAGTACAAGATGTACATGTATGTTATGTTTGCTGGTTTCCATGGTTTCCATGTTTATTTAAATTTAAAAAAATTTCAGCTATATCATGACATCCAGATTGTATTGATAAAGGAAACCCAAGTACCAGGTGGAAATCTCTTTCCTTTAACATGGAAAAAGTAGCAATACTTTTCATTTTAGACGAGAGTCAAACACACCCTGCCTGTAGCATGACTCGAACTCACAACATAAGTGGTGACACACTGGTGATGAATAGTAAATGACAACTGTAACCTCTTGGCCACAGAGTTATGTCTTGCAGAAATAAACTAAATTAAATAAAAACAGTTTTGGCATAAACTTTAACTGGATGATGTGTATTTGCTTGTTTATTATGTCTCTAGGTTTTTATTTACAGCTGGTTGTTATTTTAGTATCTCTTGTCATGTACCATTTTTTGCTGTGTTATATTTTTTAATTAAAACAGTAAATAAGTTGATCATTGAAAATTGATAATCCATAAGTGAAAAACTGGAACTTAAACAATAGTTGGGTATTGCGAATGCTGTTCATATGTCCTTGATTCCATTGATTTTAATACATTTCATTGATTTAACATAGGGTACAGGACTAAATTCCACAACACATTAAGTGTGTATTGACTTAATAGGTTCCTCATGGCTGAAAAAATAAGATATTAAAATAAAATAAATTATTTAAATGGGCAAGTTGTTGGCCTTACCACTCAACTTATGCTTTATTTGTGCTTGTAGTCAATGCTCAAACAAAATATTTTTTATATTTTGGGGGGGGGTAAATTTCATCCTGGAGATGTCAGCTCTTATTGTTAAAAAGACATTGAAAACATTTTTTATGTTACCAGTATATTTGTTATGAAGTCCAGTGTCTTTCATTGGTAGTATAACCAGTAAATATCAGTACTTTGTCTACATCATCTAACCAAACATGTACGATTACATGCACTAGAACGAGATCAATATGAGGTTTTATGGAGCAAGGTAGAATAATATTGAACGAGGCATAGCTCCATAAAACTTTGTATTGATCAAGTTCAAATGTAGTAATTGTTTTATTAGATAATAAATATTGAGTCATGAAATTACAATAGACATAAACTTTTTAACTATCCATTTAGTTTCATTGTAATTTGAAATAACACTTTGTCAGATCAATAATTTTAAAATAACAAGAAGAATGCAACAAAATTTGGTAATTTATGAGTTATTTTTGATGAACACAATTAGCATACACCCAATCTGCTCAATAAAAAACCATATTGCAATTTTATGATTTGATTGGCTAGGATATCTTAAAAACTAAAATATGATAGCCAATCAAATTGTGAGGGTACAATATGATTGGTTTATTTAGCAGAATGGCTGTTTTTCTAACCAATATGATATTAAATTGAATGTCACATGCATTGGTTCAGCCCAACAGGACAAAAGCAAATTTAGCTATTATGTAATTGGCAGAAACAAGCCTGAAAATTATGTCAATCTATAATTTCATATAAATTTTCAGAGATTAATAAGTTCTGGTGTCTTATGTTAATTAGTTTGCATACTACCATTACAATTTGTTGTTATGAAATGATATTATCACTACTAAAAATAACAGAACAATTATTGACTTTGAAAAAGGCTATTTATCAACCTACATCACCTTCATTTTAATTTATCATGGTAGAATTCATATTGAACATGTGTATTTGTTTAGTGGGGGGGGGAGGTAAGTTTTGTTTTAATACCACATAGAACACTTTTTTGTTGGGTAAGATACAATGTACATTTATGTTAAATAATGTATAGATAAGAATAAGAAACTGCAAACTTCACATGCTATTTACTGATTATACAACTAACATAAACTTCATGTAGCACATGTTATATATAATGAATGCATATTTTATTTTAAAAGATGGTGCTGTTATTTGTTTAATTAAAAATAGACAGAAAAGCATTCTTTACTTGTTTTTATCTGTTAAGATAACATTTATATTCAGCTTGTTTTCATTATCTAACTATAATTGAGACAAAACTGGAGAATTTTAATCACCCCTTGAAGGCAGCTTGAACCTTTTAAGCTTACCTGACCCGAAGGGTTATTGAGCTATTGTATGCACTTTGCGTCCATCTTCTGTAAGCTTTTTACATTTTAATCTCTGAAACTACGTGGTAAATTGAAACTTGTATGGATGCCACCCTGTGACTTAACATGGGACCCCAGGAGAAAAATTTGCAAAAGGCTTCTCTTAAACTAGTTAAGCAATCGAAACAAAACTTGCTAGCAATATTGTTTGGATGGTTCCTCATATAGTTTGTTTTTTATGGCAATTGGGAATGCAAAAAGGATGCCACAGCCAGACATGGTTTGACATAGCACCCTTTGCAAAATAAGTTTTAAAAAAACCTCATCTCTAAAACATGTTAATAGAAACAAAACTTATCACAAGTATTTGTGTTTTTTTATGCAAATTGTGAATTAAAATGGTCACCGCCGCAGGACTTAGTTTATTATAGAACTCTAAGGAAAAAATGTTTAAAAGGCTTATTGTCTGAAACCGCTTATTCAACGCCTACACTTTTGAACCCAGATCCCTAAAACAACATATAAAGATTGCACATGTATTGAAGTTTTGCACCTTCTATAATGGTATTGTTCGGGGAATTTTTTTCTTGTCTGAAACCGATTAACGATTGAAACGAAACTTATCACCAGCATTCATCGGCTAGTTCTGTGTCAGGTTTAGTTTTTTTATTCCAGTTGGAAATAAAATGAACGCCACCACAGGGCCATATGGGAAATTTTTCTAATATGCTTCTTCTCCGAAACCAGTTAACCAATTGAAACATAAGTTATTAGAAATATTTATCTGATGCTAGTAATACAGTAAAAATGGCCAATACTACATTTTTCGACTAAGTTAAACATAGGACTCGAGTTTCAAATGCCATCTTTTCTGAAACTGCAAAACAGATCCAAGCATTAGTGATCTTATTTTTATTTAAGTTTATGTTAGCTGATTTGATCACAAGGTCACGATGGCTGCAATTGTAGGAATTAATTTAACATAGAAATCTAAAGGATAATGTAAAACTATCTTCATATCTGAAACGATTTAACCAGTTGAAACCAAACAGCAAGATTCATTGGATGGTTTCAACAAAAATAATGTTATTTATGCCAGTAGAAAACTGGAAATTACAGGACTTAGTTTAACACATTTCCTATAAAATCAGGTTAGTGATGAAGGTTCTTGAGAGCCTCTGGTTATCTAACTTTTTATGTCATATCGGTTTTACATTTCGAGCTTTTCTTACTTCCAAGTTCGTCCTGAATATAGTTGAAATACTGCTTGCTGGACGTAAATCAAACATTAAATTAATCAATTTTTCAAGTCACGTTTAAGTATTTTCATAAAGTTTTATCCAATATTAGTCTTTAATCGTTTCACGTTTTCTCACAATACTTAAAAGCCAAAATTCCAGAAATACTTTACTCTTTCCATCATTTGGAAATTTGTCATTTGTCACTCCTCCTACAGTGATCTACAGTTGTCAATCCAGCTCTCTGAATCTTCACAAAAAGATTGTGCATGTATTGAAGTTGTGCACCTGCTGTTATGAAAGTGTTTCGGGTTGTTTTCCCTAATTTTCCATATTTGGGAACTTAATAATTTTTCAGAACATTTGCTGAAGACTGTATCTATTTTGTTTAATCAACCCCCCCCCCCCCCTACAGTTTTCAACCCAGTTCTCTGAAACTTCACAGATTGCACATATATATATTGAAGTTGTGCCCCTGCTTTTATGGAAGTGTTTCAGGATTTTTTTCCTTATTTTCCGAACTTTCGAACTTAGCCATTTTTCAGTATATTTGCAGAAGACTATATTGTGTAATCAACTTCTCATAAAGTTCTAAACCTAGATCTCTGAAATTTCACAAAAAGATTTCACATGTATTGAAGTTTTGCACCCTGTATTATGGTATTGTTCGAGGATTTATTTCGTAATTTTCCAGCCCAGATCTCTGAAATTTCATGGAAAGATTGCACATGTTTTGAAGTTGTGCAACGGCTTTTATGGAAGTGATTTTTTCTTTATTGTCCGAACTTGGGAAATTAGTCATTTTCAGAATTTGCAGAAGACAGTAACTATATTGTGCAATCAACTCCTCCTATAAATTTGTAGTCAGACCCAATACCTTTTTTTTTAATTTTAAACCATTCCTTATTTACTAAGGCACCTATTTTGTATAATCAACTTATCCTACTGTTTTCACCCAAGATCTCTGGAACTTCACAGAAAGATTGCCGAGTTGTGCACCTGCTATATGGTATTTTTCGAGGATTTTTTTCTTAATTTTCCAGCCTTGGAAACTTTATCATTTTTCAGATCATTTGCAGAAGACGATACCTATTTTGTTTAAGCAATTTCTCGAACAGTTTTGAACCCAGATCTCTGAAACTTTACAAAAATATTGCACATGTATTGAAGTTGTGCACCTGCTATTATGGAAGTGTTTCAGGATTTTATTTCCTGTTTTCCAGATTTGGGAACTTTGTCAGTTTTTACAATATTTTTGCAGAAGACGGTACCTATATTGCGTAATCCTCATACAGATTTGAGCCCAGTACTCTGAAATTTCACAACACGATTGCAAATGTATTGAAGTTGTGCACACTTCTGTTATAGTATTATTCGAGAATTTTTTGTTAATTTTCCAGATTTGGGAATTTAGTTATTCAGAATATTTAGAGAAGACGGTACAAATTTGTATTATGAACTACTCCTACATTTTTTAGACACACCCAATTCCTTCTTCCAACAAAATTGTAAACCATTCCCTATTAATTAAGGTACTTGCTCATCCTCTCAAGTCAGGGTTTCTGTGTCCACATGTGTCCACGAACCCCTGACAAACTTAGCTAGGAAATTCCCGGGCTAGAAGTCACTATTTTGATTGGCTACATCGTACCTTAATGTAGCCAATCAAAAGCTCGCTTTCATTCACGACTTGTTTAGGGGATATCCCGATGTCGATTGTAAATAAACCAAACGGATGTGTTGCGTAGACCATGTGAAAATCAGTGTATTTTGTACAATAGTGTTAATAGTTTGTTATTATCGCGTTATTATTTAGTTGCGTTACGTTTTCTTCACACTCCAAAATGAGTAAGAATGACTACTGCCAAACACTTGCTTCTTTCAAGCAATTTCATTAGTTGATATTTTAAAGGATTGACGTCATACGAAAATCTTCTAGCCCGGGAATTTCCTAGCTAAGTTTGTCAGGGGTTCGTGGACACATGTGGACACAGAAACCCCGACTTGTGAGGATGGTACTTGCTTTGCAACCCGGTCATTTCAGACGTTTGAAATTTTTCTGCGGATTTATTGTTATTAAACCTGTTCTCGTGCTAGCTAGATGATAAGCAAATATTCATTTAATAATCAATCAATTATATGAATTGTTTACTTTATATTACATCTGAAAATAACCAATTCGTTTTGAGTTGGTGCAGTTGAATGGACCTGGTGCTAAAAGTGCACACATAAGGGACAGTCTTTTTAAACATTTCAACAAATATTCCGCTCATCTGGAAATACACTAATAATAATAAATTTTGCATAATAAATATACTAAGTAATATGTGAATGCGATTAATATTTTTTTTATCAATTGCTGTTTGTATCGTTACTAAAGATTCTTGTAATTAAATATCAAATAGAACACTGTTCCAGAAATGATAATCGGACACTTTCCGGGCCAGTATAGAAACAGAAACAGCAACAGAAACCTTGCATTGAATTCTATTTCTACCAGCCGTGGCTTCCAGACACTTTATAGTCCATTCTTTACTTCCTTCAAAGTAATACAAATTATGGACATACCTCAATGCGGCGAAATATAATTCACTATTTAAAATGTACACACAGATAACCACGTATCTAATCTATTAAATTGTTTTGGAATCAGAAGTGCATTTCAGAAAACATAAAGAGCTCCTTCCGTGAACTGCATGTTTGTATCGGCCTAGACCCCGTGTTTTAATGTGGTTTCTAATGAAATTGAGTTTTTAATGAGTGATTGTAAAATACACAGTAGAAAATTCAAGATGTAATGCGATTACAAAATCATTAAACAGAATGCGAAATTAAAAGCTTTTTCTAGAAGCGATTCTTAATCTTTCTTAATTTATAATAATTTGTTTAGATTGGTCATGCAGTACAAAGATGCAGTGGGTTCTTAATGTCCCTTTTATCCGTTATGACATCAAATTGAATTTATTGACTTGTGGCCATCTTCGACTTTGGTGTGCTTGTTTAAATGCGGTTAAACGCCACTATGATTAATTTTTCATCTCTACCATGGATGCCTAGTTTTTATTTGTAGAGGTTAATATGTGTACCCGGCGGAAACGTGGAAAAAACCGATCATTGGCAGTAAAACTTTGCTAATAGCAAAATCTTCAACATAATTCGTGAAACGTTTGAAGCTGTTTTCGTTTTATGGATTGAGGTTCTCGGTATTTTGGAGCTTCTGACAAGTAATTTGGCATTTTTAACGGTCTTTAAGTATCGGTTATACCATAAACAAAGGGATTGTACGTGACAGAGACAAATAGCTAGTATATCCCAAAGGTTTATACTTTTGGTCGTCCATATTTAATCATTCAGTGCAAAGAAAATAATGGAATTCGTACCCATGTAAGACGAGACCAAAGTACAACAATGGAAAAAATATATACTCTTCAGCCATTACTGTTGTGCGTCATTAGAAGGAAATTTGCACAATGCAGAAATAGAACATGATAAATGATTAAACTGCATTATATGTCCCTTGAAGCTGATGTCATAAAATTTTAACCAACAGTTCTACCTATCAAAACGAACTGTTAAATTTAGATTTTCAGTATGATAAGTTACACAAATTAAGAATCCGATTAAAAGACGTGTAACAAAAATTCACTGGTAGCAATTTCAAACAACATTTTGATTATTGACGATGCGTTTGTGCCAATAAAATTTTTTCTATTTCTATTGAATCCAGTAAAAATATTTCATGTAAGGATAACTAATTTAAATTGTAAATTATCAAATTTTGTCATGTTTGTTATAAATAACGAAAACGACACGTTATTATTAATGGGCGTAGAATATGCAAGATTTATATGTTTGTTTGTTTTATGGTGTTTAACGCCTTTTTCAGCAATTTTTCATCTATATTATGGCGTCCAGTTTTTATTGGGGGAGGAAGCCGGAGTTCCCCGAGAAAACCGCGACCTGTGGTAGGAAAACTGGCAATCCTTGTCAATTAAGATTGGAGTGGAGTACAACCTGCATGCAGTGAGAATCGAACCCGCAATCTCAGTGTTGACAGACCACGTGATCAATAGTAGACGAAATACCTTGACCACTCTGCCACCGAGGCCCCTGCAAGATTTATAGAGACTGATTATGAGTAAAATTGTAATCATTTTTGTGGGATGGATCATTACGTTTCTGATGTTGATTAAGAAATAGATTATTGCGAGCGGGCTTTATGGGAATTAGAACATGGTCAGACCTTATATTTGTCAATATTTTATACCGAGCGATAGCGAGGTACAAAATGAAGACAAATATAAGGTCTGACCATGTTCTAATTCCCATAAAGCCCGTGTGGTATTAATATTTGCTACCATGATAATCGAGCTTCTTTTTATATTTCGGAATACACATTCGGTACAACAACGAGGTGTTCCGAATGTCAGTTATGAAAATTTGCTACCACAATAATACAAAGTTTGAATTATCTCCCTTTAACCATTAGAATATGATAATAAATGCACAAATCAGATATTTTACAGCCAAAATTAGTTAAAAGGGACCAATATGAAAATTATTGTCCGAAGACTTTTGACAAAACTGGCACTTTAATAGTTTTCAAGTTAAACAGTTGATAATTATATTTGTATATGAAGCTGTTTACTTTCAAAGGAAAGGGGAAAATTTCAAGAGTTCAGAAACATGTATATCCTTATGATTTGGAAATGAAAAAATAACAGTCCGTAAACCAAGCTTTCGTATTATGTAAAGGCATTATCGTATTAATAACGCTCCCATGTTTTAAATGTTTTCTTACAAGATCTTTCATTAAACTTTCTCAAATCATGAAAAAGACAGATAAAAAAATTATTGACCGTGGCGTAATGAACACTTATAGTCTTGCAGATAAGCCTTATGTATGTTAATTAATAATGAAGACCACAGCGGGATACCTTTAAATAAAAAAAACTTGGGGTTATTTCTCGGCATGAACTTAAAAAAATAGGCTCTCCTGTGTCTAGTCCTCCAGGTTAGTAATAGCAACGTATGTATACATCTCAATTTTTAAAAATATATTTCTTGATTGGCATACGATTCTTTGTGAACGACATTACTATTAAATCATTCAGGTAATAGGTAAGAAGGCTAAAACAACCACCCCCAGGACCCTGGTAGCATAAAACAAAAAAAGTGTCCCAGTAAGGCTGTATCATGATTGAATTAAATTTGAGTCTTTAAACAAGTTAAAAATTAGAACTACGTGACAATTATAACCAGTAAACTAAATTGTTTATCACGATAAACACGTTATATTTTATGTTCAGTTTGCGAATTATTTACAGCCATAACAAAATAAACATGCAAAATTTAACGTAATGTAATCTACGTTACCCAAACTTTTGACATCGTTTCTTTATCTCGCAAAAAGATCTTGTTGGAATATGCTTCAATAAATTTGGACCTTTCTTATTATATATGTATTGTGTTATAAAAGATTTGTAAACATTTGTTTCAAGTAAACCACGTGATTAATGGACTTTATTTTTGACTAGATATATGTCACAATACATAAAATATTGGACATTCTAGTTTTTGTGTTTTTCGAGAATTTCAATGTATTTGCATTGCTTATTGGTTTATAATTATTAATGTTTATTCAATGAAATTATCTATCTCATAAGATTACAACGGATACACTACCGATACAATAAAAATAAAATGGCTTAAACAGATAATTATATGTTGTAAGGGTAGCCATACAACTCGGCCCGATATTTGAGACAAGTCTGTCCGGTTTATAGGACAACTCGGACCACCATTAAGACACGTCGGCCCGATATAGGACAACTGGGACCATTAATAAATAAATATGATTATACAATAATTTTCCTATAATACTATGGAAAAAATATATATCTGACAACTTTTTTAATACAAATATTAAATTTTTCGCCAAAATCTGAGAAATTATATTAGTTCTATAAGCTCAGTTTAAAACATAGTCGGCGAGGTGTTTCCAAAATATTACAGAAACCTTAACATTGTTCCAGAAATTATGTATTAAATATGAAATAAATAAATAATTTCAGCGGATATTTTGAATATTTGAACAAAAATACATAATATAAATGTTAATTACAATTGTTTATGATAAGTTGATTGGATGCTGTTTGAATTGGTAAAGCATTCAATAATGTAATTAAAATTAATTAAGTCTTAAGTACATCAAACAGATCAAATCAAATTTATTTAACAACAATTTAATTATTATAAAATGAATACCTTAATTGCATGTCATACCGTAGATAAAAAAAATTTAATGACTGCAACTGAGCATGTGTGTTTTAGATGAGAAGTAGTAGATGAGAAGCTACTATTGATGTTAGCTTGGCAAAGCCACACAGTGACATAAATACTAGGTCATCCCAGGTTTTGTCATATTTTTTTTTAAAATGTCAGTCAACTGCAAATTTTGTTCTTCTGTCATTCGACCTCGTTACAAGACACCTGATTTGACAGAACTGTACGGCCTGTTTCATCAGGGAGGGTGTACGAACGAACAACCTCAAATTCTACTTACTTATCCAGCTTATGTACGCAGAAGCCGATAAAATGCCACTGCAACTGAAGATGATAAGTGATTTAAAGCTACGCCGTCGTCACAGGAAGAATACACAGGAGGTGCAGGGCAAGATACCACAGTTGTGGTCTGACTACGCCAGTAACCAGATCACAGCAAGTCGGCTTCTGAAGATGTGCGGCACTTTGTATTCCCAAGACTGGAATATTGCTGTATCGTAATTGTGTTTCTTGTAGTGTTGATTTATTTATGTCAAACATCTTGTCGTCTGAATTGTATTGTTGTCACTATTACCTGTTAATCTAATTTTATGCAATAAAGGGTATAAAATACAACTTTTTGTTTTTATTTTCGGAAACAGCTGCACCTTGTTTAAAAAACAAAAAGACACTGACCCATAATAAAAGACATCACATATATATTTACAAAATGTTCAAGATATACTGGTAAAATCAGATGGAAATTCAAATAAAACTGCACATTTGATAAATGGTTCGAGTTGTCCCCATCGGGCCTAGTTGTCTAACTGTGGTCCCAGTTTTCCTATAAAACGGACCGACTTGTATCGAATATCGAGCCGAGTTGTCTGAGATTCGTTTTAAGAACTTCATTGTTCGGTAATCAACAGGGGAAAAATTATAGATTTAAGGGTCACCGCGATAAATTCAGTGGCCATGTCAATGAAGCTATCTTAAGACTAGGATATGTCTTAGGATGGTCTTAGGACACATCTTAGTCCTAAGTCGTTAAAAAATCTCCTAATTTTCACCCTAAAACAATAAGGATGCCCTAACTTTGCAAAACAAACACAAATATGGCTGCTTTTCCGACACATCAGACGACGGAGTTATAATATTCGTCGTAACATAATGTTTAGGGATATAGACAACAGGCTTGCTTGCTTGAGGTTGACCATTTTTTCCCTTTTCCTCCGCTGTCCTCTGATAGTCTTTATTTTGTGGAGTTGAAATTGGCACATATTTTTCCATGTCTTCATTTCAGCACTTTTTAATAATTACATTAGAAAGTTTTGAATAATAGAGTATTTTTGTTGCCATTCACTTCGGCGACCAAAACTTCATGTTCAGTCCCGGAAAAGTTAGGACTCTCATCCATCCATCCATGCACCATCGATAGATGTCTTCACTAATGACAATGTGTACACGCGTAGATATCGAGTGGGACCTTATAGCAACGGTTCTACATATAGGCTGCATGTTTATAATAGATAAATTTGAAATAATTAACTTTTTGTGTTAACATTTTTAATACAAATTATATGGATTTTTTCACAAAATTATCTCAAGCACCGAAATATATTATGATAAATAATTTATTAACTATTCCTATTAGTTTGAGAAAAAAAATATATTAGGATAATCTTCTCTTGCTCTTGAGTTGGTCCAACTAAATATAACTTATGATTTTTGTATTTAAGGGTAGTGATGAAATTGTCTCATTTGTAAAACATTTACCGCCGCATAAAAATGCCGTTTGATATCTAAGTAAAAATTAGATTGTCAACATTTGAAAACAATTTAGATTCTTTAGCTTGAAATAATGTATTTATTAAAATTAAACTTGTATGTTGGCATGCTTTTTTATGAAAGAGATGTTTTAAATTCATTTGAAATACAAAGAAAATATCTTACCTTTACTATGTCAGAATATGGAAATGAAGTAAATAAAATTATATGTTTTACAATTTTTTTTTCATTTTTAAATATTTATTTAAGATTGTCTTAGGATGGTCGTAAGATAATCTTAGTTAGGACTATCCTAAGATAGCTTTGTGAAACGCCTTAGGTCAGACTTAGGACATGTCCGACCATCCTAAGTATTATCCTAGGACGTATCTTAGGACATATCTTAGGATTCTTTTGTTGACATGGCCCCTGGTTGCGTGAGTAACGTTACGTTGAAGCAGTATTTGATTTTGATTTGAAATGTTTATTAATATTTCTACAAAATGCATGTAAACACTTACACAAAATAAAAAGATACATGTATTGATTTGCCTGAACACAAAATCATTTCACGGCATTTGCATGAAACATTGCATCTTAATAGTTAAATAACTCAATCCATTTGAATTGTTTATTGTTTTTTTTTCCAATGATATCGTCTCGATGTCAAAAGTTCATGGAAACGACTATTAAAGGTCTACGTCGTTTATTTTATGCTGTGCTGGTATTATGAAATCCGTGATTTTCCAACAAAACGACTCAACGCCTTTCTTATTCAACGTTACTAACAGACTATACCGTAGAAATGAAGAAACAGTGATGTAACGTAATTCACAGCACAGAAACAGAGGAGCTTATACCATTTCAAAGGTATACGTTTGGTACTGTAATTTTGCAGAGTAAACATAGACATGTTATGGATTTCGACTTAAGGAATCCGGACCATAATTGACAACGTGACCATATTTGGTGTCCCGGATGTCAATTGTTTTTTCAATGGAGCAGACCTCGGTAATGTTCGGCAAACATTGGAAATACTATTTGAGTAACTAAATTGTTGTTAAAAGAAAATTGTGAACATTGACTCAAATAATAGAATATATTTTATTTTTATCATTAATTAGCAATAAATTGATTTAATAAAGCTGTATTTCTTGGACGACAAGTAAAATTAAACGGTAACTTTAATTGTGGGTCGGATACCTTAATTAATATCTTTCATATCATCGCAAGTTTGATTTTAAGTTTTCTAATTAAGTTGGGTCCATTTAACTGGATTTCCCTGTTTTATCATCGTATTGACAAAACAAATATATTTGCGTTTTTTTTAATTGCGTTGCATTTTAACTATTAAACATAAATCTATATATGTACAGTAAAGGAAATGTTTTATTAATTAAATAGTACATTATATGTCAACTTTATAAACAAAGGGGTGAAGGTAGTAAGTCATCTACTATTGATCATGACTATGGCTAAAAAAATTGTGCCCAGCTTCTAGAGGGCCGAGACCCCTGCTGCGAAATGTATTTGTTATCGTTCATGTTACATGTAAGTATAATAAAATTTACATTGTGATTTTACTTTTCCGCAATATATTAATTAAAATATTTAATAAGAAAATTATCTTGTAATTGGTAAGACTGCTTCGATCTTACTACACAATTCAAAATAATCTTAATATTAAAACATATTACTCAAATGTTTATTTTTCCGATATATCAAATTCGAAAAGTGTCAACGAATTAGTGAGTAGTTTTCACTATATGTGTATACCTATGTGTATACCTATGTCTTGTGAACTGATACTCGTTACTAGCTGACATTTACACCAGTTATGTAAACAAGGTAGAACATTATTTATATACAAATGGCGATGTATATTCAAATTTAAATTTGTGTGTTCGTATTATGTCAAGAACTGAAACTTGTCCCAAACGCCGTAGACACTCATCGGAACCCTCACCCAACCACACTGAGAACTTTCACGACTATCCTGTAAAGAAAAAACTTATATTCGATTTCGATCAAGAAACAACTGTTTCTAAGCTAACCGATAATCAGTTTGCTTCTTCAAAAGTCTCGATGGAATCCTCGTCGCAGTCACTTACTAATAAGCCACCAAATCCTTCATCCTTTTTCACCGAAGAAGATGTATCAAGACTTGCACACGCCGTTAAACAAATTATGTTTGATGATCTCAGGAAAGAACTAAAAAATGACCTTCAAAAGTATGTTAACAGTATAACTTTACCTTTATATAACGAAATTGACAAACTGAAGGTAGAAAATTCAAATCTTAAAAAAACAGTAGACGAAATGGTTAAAGTTGCATGGAAAGTTGACGACCTTGAACAGCACAGCCGCAAAAGCTGTATTCGGCTTAGTGGTATTCCTCTAAAAAGAGATGAGGACACAATTCAAACAGTATGCGATATTGCTAAGAAATTAAATGTCAACATTGATAGTAGCGATATTAGTGTCGCCCATAGACTTCCAAGTCACAATGGTCCAAAACAGATAATAGCCCGTTTTACTCATGCTAATAAACGTATACAGCTGTTAAAAGCAACCAAAGAAATCCGAAAAATACCTGATCTGAAGGGAATCGGAATAAGTCAAGATTTGACCAAGCTACGAAGTAGGGTAGCTTATCTTGCAAGACAAGCCGTAAAACAGCATAAACTTAAAAGTACTTCGGTCTGGGATGGAAAAATTTATCTTACCGACTTATCAGATAAAAGGCACGTGGTAACCAGCGAATCCGAACTCAATAACATTCTTAATCCAAATGAAAAATATTCAGTGCAAAATTCTCACTATGATTTACCACAGACTTCACGGTCGACAGTGGCTAACCTTATACCACCTCAAATAATTTCTTCAGTGCCACAGTATGTGTATCAACATTCGATGCCCGGCGTGTTCAGCCAACAATCCCTCTCGTCAATGCATTATTAACATTATCAGCAGACATGCTGCAGGCAATACGCAACTACTTGCTAATATTGACTTGGTTCACTAGTTTTATTTAATTTTGTACGAACCAACATCTTATTTATTATTCTTTAAAAAAATCAAATTATAATTTGATATGCAAATGTAGATCATATTAATATGAAACATAGTATGTAACGTTTAATTTAAACATATATCGATGTTTTATACTATCCACTAAGTTCTCTTGTAATTATTACTATTCTGATCATATTTAAAACAAAACCAGCTTTTTTTTTTCTTTTTTTTTTTTTGGTTGATCATGTTTTAGAAAATCCTAGTACTTGCTCATGCTGCTCGCCCAAAAACAAGTAAGGGACTTAGTAAGAATATTATAATAAACATATATCTCGGTAAATTATACTCAAAAGTATGTTAATAGTAATGTATTAATTACTTGATTGACTACATTTAATTACACAATTTTTGTCTTTGTTTTCTCTTTTCTTTTTTTTTTTTTTCGTTTGACCCATTTATTTATTACCTTCTATTACTCCTGGAGTACCAATTACTAAGACAAATCAGTCTACATTACACTGTAAATATGTTAATCGTTATTTTATGTTTTCTAAATCACATTTGTTACAATATTTACTCACATGATGTTTTATTTATGGTTGACAATTATTTTATTTTAACTGCCAGTGGCAATTCGAGCAGTCCCTTCATTAGCAGTACATTTTATGCCTGGGACACTAAAGTAACAAAATGGTTATCGCTAGCACAGAGTTTACTGCTAGAATAGGACTGTTCTATTATAGAGCAAGACGAAACAAGAACAACAGGCTTTTGAATATATACCACGTTATATTTGTCAATTTATATGCATCTATTGGAAGTGAGTGTATTCCTGTTATGTTGCTATTGACATGTTTGTGTTTTTATGAACATTATGATATTTCTACAAGCAGCAATGGTAAAAAAGAAACTAACTATGACAACAGATATGCTTTATCGAATTGCATTCACAAAAAAGGCCATTGTTATTTAATATGTATCATTATCATATGTATCATATTGCTCATAATTCTGTCGGGCGACGTAGAACCAAATCCTGGCCCCTCTTCCCAGTTAACTAGTGAATCTTCCTCATCAGATGAATATTTTGACGAATTTAGCAGATGTTTAAATCAATTCACATCTTTTATACACTTAAATGTTCAAAGTTTACTGCCAAAAATAGATCTGATAAACGCAGAACTTAGTAATATTGATATTCTCTGTTTTAGTGAGACTTGGCTTAATCCTACAATTGTTAACCAAGATATTTTACTTGACAATTTCCAACCCCCATTTAGAAACGATAGAACAGATAGGCAAGGAGGGGGTGTGGCAGTATATGTAAATAATGGCTTACTTGCTGTTCAGAGGAAGGATCTAGAGGTGCGAGGTGTTGAATGTGTATGGATAGAATTAAAAAATTGTAGAAACCAACCAGTTTTGTTAGGAACATTCTATAGACCCCCCAACTCTCATATCCACGTATATGACCTAATTGAATACTCAATCGATTTAGCGGTTGATTCAGGTATAAATACTATTCTGATTTTAGGTGATTTTAACGAAGACCAAGGAAACCCTAATAATACTAAAATGTCAAATATTTGTGAAAAGTACAACATGACCCAATTTGTTAATGACCCAACCCATTTTACGGAAAGTTCAAGTTCTTGTATTGATTTAGTTATATCTAATAATCCCAGAGTTGTCGATCTTGTTCATGTTGGTCCACCATTTCTTAACCAAAATGTCCGTTATCACTGTCCGACATATGGAATACTAAAAATCCAGAAACCTGTTCACACTTGCTTCAAGAGAAAAATATGGTTATACGATCGCGGAAATTTTGACTTGTATCGGGAAAAGTTAGAAAACGTCGAATGGGATGATTTCATTAGCCCCAGACAATGTTTGGACGATCTAGTCGATTCTCTCTCCAGTCTCATATTACAGTTTGCAGATGAATGTATCCCTAACAAAATTATAACAGTTAGAAAATTTGAACCGCCATGGATGAATAATTCTATCCATAAATCAATTCGAAAACGAAACCGATTGCATAAAAAGGCAAAACGATCGAATTACCCAGAACATTGGGCAGAATTTAGGAGAGCACGGAATAAAACTATTAATACTATTAGGAGTCAAAAAGAACGTTATTGTAATAAATTAGTCGATAAGCTTAAGTCTAACTCAACAAATATAAGGGAATGGTGGGGTATAGCATCAAAAATTGCTGGTATAAAATCAAAAGATTCTATCATTCCTCCGCTGAATGTACATGGCAATGTTTTGCACAGAAATTTAGAAAAGGCAGAAGCATTTAATACGTTTTTTGCGAATCAGTCCAATATAGACGAGAGTAATAAAAATATTCCCTCTATCGATCAACCCCCATCTGTCTGCCTGGATCATATTACATTGCATAAATATGAAGTAGAAGATGTATTAAGACTTTTAAATACTAGTAAAGCTTCCGGTCCAGATAACATTAGTGCCAAGCTACTTAAAGTTGCCTGGGACTTCCTTTCAAAACCTCTATGTGCAATTTTTAATTTAAGCTTATCTACAAAAAAATTTCCATCAAAATGGAAATTAGCGAATGTAACACCAGTTCACAAAAAAGACAACCCAAATGTAGTTGAAAATTATCGTCCAATTTCTCTACTTCCAATTTTAAGTAAAATATTCGAAAAGTGTATCTTTAAACGAATTTTTAACTTTATTAGGGATTTAATAACAGAACATCAATCTGGGTTCATCTTAAACGATTCTACTATAAATCAACTGCTCTACATAGCTCACACATTCAACAAGGCTCTTGATGAAGGGAAAGAAATCCGATTTGTGTTCTTTGATATTAGTAAAGCCTTCGATCGTGTATGGCACAAAGGCCTTGTATATAAACTAAAACAAATGGGCATCACGGGAGATCTCCTTTTATGGTTTAAAGATTATTTGTCTGATAGGAAACAAAGGGTGGTTATAAATGGAACAGAATCATCTTGGGCCAATATAAATGCAGGGGTGCCCCAAGGGTCCATCCTTGGCCCTCTACTATTCCTTATTTTTATTAACGACATAGTAAATGAAGTTAACTGTCCTATCAAACTCTTTGCAGATGACACGAGTATATATGCTGTTGTTGAAAACCCCCTAGTAACTTCTCTTATTTTAAATTCAAATCTTCAAAAAATCCATGAATGGTCGATAAAGTGGTTGGTAAATTTCAACCCACAAAAGACTGAATCGATGGTTATAACACGTAAATTAGATTTTGTATCCCATCCACCTTTAACAATGAACCAAGTTTCTATAAAATCTGTCACCTCTCATAAACATTTAGGTCTTACATTTTCAAGTGACGGAACCTGGAATACTCATATCGATGAAATTATTTCGAAAGCATCAAAAAGACTTAATCTTATTCGAAAGTTAAAGTTTAAAGTTGACAGGAAATCACTTGAAAAAATGTATTTTAGCTTTATTCGTCCAGTTCTTGAGTACGCAGATGTAATATGGGACAATTGTCCTGAATATATGAAACTAAAGCTTGAACAAATAAACTACGAGGCGGCCCGCATAGTTACTGGTGCTACCAAATTAACTACCATTTCTTTACTTTTTCTAGAATGCGGATGGGAAACATTAGAGGCTCGCAGGAAAAAACATAAGCTCATATTATTTCATAAAATGGTACATGGAAATACCCCTGAGTACCTGTCAAACTTGGTTCCAGCTAGCTTTTCTCAAACTCACCATTACAGAACTCGAAATGCTAATAACCTAGTCCCCCCACCCACCCATAGTATGTTGTATTATAACAGCTTCTTACCATCAACAGTTCGACTTTGGAATGACCTTCCTGCTAACATAAAAAACAATGATTCTATCAATAACTTAAAATCATTTTTAAACAAGCCAATTACAGTTCCGTCCTATTTTTATGCGGGTTGTCGTATCGGTCAAATACTTCATGCTAGAATAAGGACTGAAAGTAGTGCCCTAAAAGATCACCTTTTCAAAAAGAATCTTGAGCCTGACCTCTATTGTAAATGCAAACAAATAGAAAATTCTGAACATTTCCTGCTCTCATGTCCATTGTTTAATAGACTACGAAATATTCTATTTCCAAACTTATCATGTCACATTAATATTAGAAACCTTCTATATGGTGACTCAAACCTCTCCGATGCTGAAAATACGCAAAACTTCTTAATTGTTCAAAAATATATCATTAAATCAAAAAGGTTTAACACATGAGGGTTTAAAATTTGTAAATTCTTTGTATGATAATCTTGCTCTAAAGTTTCTCATATTGTTTCAAAGTATAATGTCAACCATAGTAAAAGTAACACTAATGTTATGTTACTTTAATATGAAATTATGATTATGTCACTGTATGTCATGCATTCTACTGTGTATTTTCTTATATTCTGGGAGAAGAATTTATAAAAGTGCTTGTAGCACTTGTTTTCTAATCCCATATTGTATCATACCTACATGTATTGTGAACTATGCATTTATCAATAAATAATGTTTACACTAAAATAATCTTACCTGAACCAAATTTGTTGAGAAGCTTGAAAATGTTATGCCCCTTCCTTTTTCAATGCCATTTTTTGGTAAAAAGAAGCTTCTAAAATAGCCGAAATAAAATAAATGGGAAATGAGAAGAAATTTAGAAAAAAAGCGTCAAATTTTTAAAACATGCATTCAATTCGCCTTTATATTCAACCAAATTCATCGTTGGTGTTCAGAATTTTCTATTGACCAATAATAAGTTCTGATATTTTAATGTGGTGTTTTTAAGTTCTTTTTCACAATGAGATAAAAAGGAATGTTAATTAAAAAACAGATTTATACTTTGCGTAATCAGTGATATTAAAGCATATTTTCTAAATCATCTTAAATTCCAAGCTAGATTTTAACGTATTTTGCAATACATGTTAAATAAAAATTCATTTGTCAATTAATGGAATACTTGTATTTCCTGTAATTAGTTAGAATGGGGAGTGTTACACCCACTATATATAATATACGACAAACAAAAAATTACGTTTGTTTGTTTGTTTGAATGGTGTTTTAACGCCACTTTCAGCAATTTTTCAGCTATTTCATGGCGTCCAGTTTTTATTGGGGGAGGAAGCCGGAGTACCCGGAGAGAACCCCCGACCTGCGGTAGGAAAACTGGCAATCCTTGTCAATTAAGATTGGAGTCGAGTACACCGTGCCTGCAGTGAGAATCGAACCCGCAATCTCAGTGTTGACAGACCACGTGATCAATAGTAAACGAACTACCTTGACCACTCGGCCACCGAGGCCCCAAAAAATTACGTAGAATACAAATCTAATTAAAATTAAATCTTTCACTTGCCCCCCCCCCCCCTCTTTTTGTTGTTGGTAGAATATAACTCTCCATTTTGTAGATTAACATATATCAAGGACAGTCTATACTAGTATCGACTGTCCCTGCATATATTCAACTCCTTCCACAGATATGAAGTTATTCTTGAATAAAACTTAATAGACAGATTCATCAAAAACACAATTCTACAAGAAATGTCCCCGTTTAAGAGTTTTATAATACAGTGTCGTTAATTTGTATTTCAAATACATCCTCAACACATATTTTAACTTTATAAACAAATAATTTCACCAATAATTGCTTTAATCTGACCTTAATTAACCCGATTCCAGGTTTTATACATTGCTGCTCTATTCAAATTAAAGATTGACTGTGACGGATAATAGTGTTATCTAATGACTATTTATCTAGACTCATTGTGAAAACCAAACCAAATGTAACTTAATTAAATCTATTGATGAAGGTAGTAAAAGTATCCACCAGAAGTAACGGATTTGTCACTATACTAGATGTGTTAGGATTTATATACATGTTTATAGCAGTAAACCAATAAAATTCGCATTTGAAGGGTCAGTGTGCGATGAACTTAATGTAATTACAATTTAATTAGATTGATGTAATTACTGCCGAAAATATTTAAACAAAATCTCCTCTTCCACATGTTTATATGACCCCATACGAAAGAATAAACCTGATTAATAACTGTCTAAAGTTTATAGTGCAACAATTATATGACGAGTATAGTGAATTCTTTAATTTCTTTTTTAGACAATTTATCTTCTTAAATGAAAATACGAACTTTCATTCGAATATTGGCAAAACTAAAACAACTATAAATATGTATAACAACGACTTTGTCAATATTTCTTTTAGTAAAACATCTCTAATTCTCTAAAATCAACGGCATATTAAGATGAGGCATTCAACGCACCCTTCTCCGTTCTGAGACAGACAAATGTTATTAGATTGATTTATTTTTGTTTAACGTCTAGAGAGGAAAGGAAATTAGAATAAAGTATTATATTTTAGTAATAAAAAACGTTGTAAGCCAAGTCGTCTATCTGAAAAGAATAGATCGGAATATGGACATTTTTTATTATATCAAAGTAATAGACTCATATCACAAAGAGTAAACCTCGTGAAATTTACCATAATTTGTACACATAATTTGTGCGAAAATATGGTCTTCAGTTTGTTCGCGACCTCTTGTTTTCTTGTTTTCTGACCTGATATGATATGGATTGACATTCCTGAGAGTAAACCAGGAGCTATATAATACAATAATACCACATATAATGTAATTACAATATTGTAGGTCATGTGATAACATTGTGTCAAGAGTGGTGAGTAAAATAGGACGGATTATATTTGTAAACATAATGTGGTTGCATTTTATAATTATGAAATGGTAAAAATTCAGACCCCCCACCCAACAGAAACCTGTCTTCAAGCTTCTGAACTACACGCTACGACGAAATGTAAATCTGCAAAATGTTTGATTATTGTTAATTCTAATATGACGTGCTTTAAAGGCTTTGAGACCACAACTGTGGTAAAAAAATGATTTATCTATGAGCAACACGCGCTGAGAAGGGCGTGTTCTAAATGGCTGTTCCAATAACAAAACTGTAACTCCCACCAGAAAGCTATTGCATATGACGTATAAATCTAATTATCCGTTGCAATATATTGTGTTACATTGACGGACCAGCCAGTTTATGGCGGAAATGATGTTTTCTATAGGTACGAAAATATTATAAATATACTCTATTTGTCTTATTAGAATAGAAATAATTCACGGAGGCTGAGATTTATCATTGTTTTACCACGGGATGACCATTTATGTCCTTATTTTATCCCTCGCTATCGCTTGGGATGAAATAATACGACATAAATGGTCACCCCTTGGTAAAACAATGATAAATCACAGCCTCCGTGAATTATTTCTTAAATATACCTTAAATAGACTACACTGTTTACAGTTCGCAGTTCGGGTATTCATAATAGCAACTGTAGCGAAAATAGCTTTTATGTGTTGGCGGCTGTTTTGGTTGTAGTGTATATCGGATATATTGTTTGGAAGGAGCCTGCCATCGTTTACGGCATGTTTGATTCATACTAAAGATTATATTTATTTTTATTTAAGTTTATTTGTAATAATTTAAGTTCCTTTGTATAAGCTGAAGTATGATTATCCAATTCAAATGGAGCAACACATATTATGCGATATAACATGACAAATTCTTACGCCGTTAAAATTCAAATAGTCTCAAGACGTCGTCGATCTTTTTACCATTAGAATTGTTTAGATTTATAGTTAAAATCAAATTACAAGGAACATTGCACATTTCTATAACCTGGCTTGGGTCTGTGTACACCATTCATAAACTGTTTGAGGTTTATATGTGTAAACAGACGGAGCCCATGTTATATCTTATAACATGTATAACGTGTTCAGAAATGTTAAATATTCCTTATGCATTCATGTAATATTCATTTAACTCTAGATATGTTAATATCTTTTTAATAAATACAGCAAGTCGCTTGTAAACTTAAGCGTTGCAGTATAAAATTACTAAGTCACTATTTCTTTGATTGTCCCTTATATAACAACCAAAGATTAGATCTTATTGGTTGTCTAAGATGGCTACCAAACGGAAATGTTGATTTGCATACGCTTTCTTCACGTTCTTGTGGCAATTTAGAACTTTCTTATGAACAAAATTTAAGTATTTTTAGAGAAGTGTTTGAATATGTTAAGAGATCCAAAAGATTTTTAATTGTGTGATGTAGTAATCAGAGTCAAACATAAACATCTTCAGCCACTATTGACTTTGACTCTTTTGTAATTATTTATTTGAAATTGTGTACAAGTTCTTCTATCTTGTGATCCACTTTGTTTTAGTATATGTATATACCTGTTATGCGGATAGTACTTTATAAGTATGTATTTACGTGTGTCTGATCCATTTTGTTATTAACAAATAAAATATGTTTAAATTAAATTAACTAAATTTTAGTTCACCTTCCTTTGTATTGAAGACTTTTTAAGGAATTGAGCAACAAACTGAAAATTATTCGAAACGGACTTTTCTTAAATATATATTTTGTTTTAGTTTCCCGTTGTTTACCTTAATTAGTTTTTTTATCTAATTACAGTTAAAATCTAATTAAAAGATAAATTTTTTCCTTTAAAAATTCATAAACATTTGTATTAATGAAAGCTAAAATAAATTTATCAACATTTTGACAAAAAATATGTGTTGTAGATTTTACAGGTTCTAATTCATCCCTAGTTCTTGCGGTCAGAAAAAAAACTACCATTCCACAATGCATATTAACTGAGACGGTACGAAACTAGCAACAATTTCCGACGTGAATTTTTGGTTTATCGTCTGCTCGGACCGCGTGTGCTCAACATGGAATGAGAAATTCTTTGAAATCAATCGGAAAAGTGTTCAAATAATCTTCAACATGCTCCGATCACACTCATCCGCATCGTCCTTTAAATAAACAATTATTATTATTACCGTTCGTGCATCAACCAATATACATCACACATATAACGACGGTCTCCCCAGGAAAGAAAGATTAAACCCCCATCTCTGCGGTAATATAAAGCTAAGTCACGCTGAAGGGGTCATTGTCGACCTGGGTACTATATCAGCGTACCCAGGGTACTTAAAATTTGAGAAATGGTACCCAGGGTACTGTCGCTTAACATAAACGTACCCAGACCAATATGACCCTTTCAGCCTAAGTCACGTGACATCATTTTAACAATTATTTTTGTTTTTTAATTAATCCGTATTTAGCATTCCTAACAGTTCAGAACACACATAGAAATACAAATCATACAGTAAACAAAAAAAAAAAAACAAAAAAACAAAACAAAACAAAAACAAAAACAAAACCTAAAAAACGGAAGGGGAGGTAACTCCGTGTATGAAGAATATGTAAATTGACATTATCACGAGGGTGGGGGGTTGTCTTCTTCTCCCCTTTATAACCAGTGTTTTTTTTAAAGTGAATAGTTGATATTCATTCATATACATGACGAGAAATAACCGTCCGAAAACCAAGTTTTCGTATTATGTAAATCATTATCGTATAAATCACTCTGCCGTGTGTTAAATGTGTTCTTACAAGACCTTTCCTTTTCTTAAACTTTCACAACTTATAAAACAATTACATCGGAGGGAAAAGACAGATAGAGAATTTATTGCCCCGTGGCGTAACAAACACTTCTAGTCTTGCTACAGATAAGCCTTATGTATGTTAATTAATAATGATGACCACAGCGGGATACCTTTGAATCAAAAACTTGGGGTTATTTCTCGGCATGGAGATGATCAATATCTTCACCCCGCCCAATGTACAATGATTTTTCATATTGTTTCATATATGCAATCATATTTGAATGCAAGGAGGGATTTGTTTTTAATATGCTGATACTTTTAGCTCCACCTCAAACCATTAGTGTCAATCTAAACACTTAAGTAGATGGAATTATCCACTGAGATACACCGTTATCATGCAGAAAAAAATACCAAATACCAAACTCATTTAACGTTTAAATGAGTTTGGTATTTGCAAAAGTAATGAAAATGAAATACGTCGTTTTCAAGATAGGTAGTTAGATGTATCATATCACGTGATTAATGGTATCACGTGATTTTATTTAGGGCACTTTCCTCAATGTACCGTCTATAAACATAGTGTGAACGCCATAAAACGGAAAAAACTTGACCTCTTTCCATAAATTTTATGTTTAGTGTTGGCTTTGCATTCCAGCACAACACAACATATGATTAGTTTTGCATCGTGTTTCTTATTCCGTCCCATTTCGTATCAAGCGTTGCCGTTTTAAACTAAAAGTGCCCTAAATATTTTATGACGTCACGTGATCAGTATTACAATTTCCACCTCCTTTAACGAGAGCGATTATATCTTGAAAACGACGTATTTAACAAGGGAGGTAATTTTCACAACCATTTTTAGCACTTTTTGACTAGTTTTTATCCAATTTACAAAAATTTAACTCATTTGTATCACTATAATGTATGCCAGTTGCATGCTTGACATTATATAAAAAATTCAGATAAATTTTTGTAATCATTTATTTTAGTGCTTTTTATATTCTGTCTATAAAAAAATGTAAAATTTCAGTGCTCAACCCCTCGGAAATAAGCTTTGAAACCCCTATTTTTTATTATTTTGAATTATAATAATCTCTGTAACTCTTTTGTACAATTTATAGTTGAAAGCAATCTGATTTTCACGGTCATCTCTCTGATATTAATGTTGTACAATGTATATGTGTACGGTTGCTGGTTTTATTGGTCATTTTTCGCAGACTTTTTGGTACAATTTATAGGCGCAAGGAAGCTGGTTTTCATGGTCATCTTTCTTATACCTCTGTTATAGTTGTAAAGAAACTGATTTTCATGAATCCTTTTTGTGATACCACTGTAACACAATGTATTGATATAGGGTAGTGGTTTTTCATGGGTGGTGTTTCTGATACCTCTGGTGTAAATTGTATAGGTGTAAGGATGCTGATTTTCAATAAACATCTTTAT
Source organism: Limnoperna fortunei (assembly GCA_944474755.1). Lineage (NCBI taxonomy): Eukaryota > Metazoa > Mollusca > Bivalvia > Mytilida > Modiolidae > Limnoperna > Limnoperna fortunei. Next base: position 98,906,790 of record OX104111.1, read on the forward strand.
TTTACCTCTGTTATACAATATGTAGATGCAGGGTAGATGTTTTTCATGAGACATCTTTCTGATACCTCTGATATGATGTGTACAGATTTAAGGTAGCTGATTTTCATATAGTTCATCTTTCTGATGCCTCTGTAATACAATGTATACATGTAGGGTAACTTTTTTCTCGGGACATCTTTCTGATACATCTGATATGCTATGTAAAGATTTAAGGTATTTATAGATTATTTACGTTTTTTGAAACGAGATGCATTTTCTCGTCGTATCTCATCGAAGGGCGACAGCCCTGAGATGAGATGACGAGAAAGTGCATCGAGTTTCAAAAAACGTAATTAATCTGTTTATCGCTGTTTTGTAACATTGTGACGTCACAGTGTTTACATAACGACGTCTTGACAGCGAGCTGAGATGGGCCCATCCCACGCTAGTAGAGTGAGATGGAATAATATCGCACACAACGATCAAAGGAAAATACTGCAAAACAGCGATAACTGGTTTTTTTGGGTCATATTTCTGATAGCTCTATTATACATTGTATAGATGAGTGGTAGCTTATTTTTAATGTCATCTCTCTGATATCTCTGTTGTAAAATGTATAGATGAAGAGTAGTTGTTTTTAATAGGATATCTTTCTGATACCCCTATTATGCTAGGCAAAGATGCAAGGTTGCTGCTTTCCATGTGTCATCTTTGGATTCCTCTGTTATACATCGTATAGAGTAAGGTGGCTGATTTCCATATTTCACGTTTTAAAACATTTGTAATGCAAATATACATATATATAGGTTAGCTGAATTTCATGATTAACATGTCTGATACCTCCGATACGCTATGTAAATATTTAAGGTTGCTGGTTTTAATTGGTTATCTTTGTGATACCTCTGTTATACAATGTATTGATATAAGTTAGCTGTTTGTAATGGGACATCTTTCTGAGACTCTTTTATCTAATTTATAGGCGCAGGGAAGCAGGTTTTCATGGCAATCTTTATTATAACTTAGGGTAGAGTAATCCATGTGCAGATGGATGTTAGTTGCTTTAAATTGATTGATTGATTGGATGTTTGCTTTACGTCCAGCGAGCAGTAATTGAGCTATATTCAGGACGGGAACAAGTTAACAAACAACAAATCAACGGAAAATGGGGGTGGAGTGGGTCACAGGGAATACAATTTTGACTGCCACTGGAAGAGTATGGAGTTTTTGGTAGGGGCGGAAAATTTAGCCTTTTGTAGCGGCTACAATGAGCCTACTCTTTTTCTAAATCTACAAAAGGGGTCTTTATCGTGCAAGGAGCGTGGCACCCTCCAAGCACGTAACGTCAGGCTTTCCGTATTGTGACCTTACAACCCCCCAACGAGAGGGTCTCCCCTATCCGCCTTCCGGGACGCACTGGGCTGCTCTGTGGGTCGAGCACTGGGAACCCTCCTAGTATGGTCCCAGTATATTGATTGTTTGAATGGTGTTTTAACACCACTTTCAGCAATTTTTCAGCTATTTCATGGCGTCCAGTTTTAATTGGGGGAGGAAGCCGGAGTACCCGGAGAGAACCCCCGACCTGCGGTAGGAAAACTGGCAATCCTTGTCATGGTCCCAGTATAGGACATGTTTCTGATACCTTTATTATGCTATGCAAAGATGTAAGGTAGCTGATTTTCATGGATCATCTTTCTAGGGCCTCTGTTATGTTGTACATTTAAAAGATGTAAGGTAGCTGATTTTCATGGTCATCTCTTTGTTATCTCTTGTAAAATGTATAGATGTAAAGTAGCTGATTTCCATGGTTCATATTTTCAAAACATTTGAAATGCAAATATATTGATGTAGGGTAGCTGTTTTTATGGGTTATATTTATGATACCTCTGTAATATTGTGCACAAATGTAAGGTAGTTATATGGTTATCTTTCTGATGCCTCTGTAATACAATGTATAGATGGGTTAGATGTTTTTCATAGGACATCTTTCTGATATTTCTATTATGTTATTCAAAGATGTTAGGTGCCTTATTATTATGGGTCATCTTTCTGATGCCTCTGTTACACATCGTATAGATTTGAGGTAGCTGATTTTCGTGGACATCTCTCTTATATCTCTGTTGTACAATGTATAGGTGTAAGGTAGGTGGTTTTCATGTGTCATCTATCTGAGACTCTTGTATACAATTTATAGTAGCAATGAAGCCGATTTTTATGAGTTATCTTGGCGATACCTCTGTTATACAATGTATAGGTGTAGGGTAGCTGTTTTTCATGGGTCATTTTTCTGCTATTTCTTTTATGTTATGCGAAGATGTAAGGTAGCAGATTTTCATGGGTCATCTTTCTTATGCCTCTGTTATACACTGTATAGATGTAAAGTAGCTAATTTTCATGGGTCATCTTTGTAATCCATTTGTAATACAATATAAAGATGTAGGGTAGCGGATTCTTCACCGGACATCTTTCTGATTCCGCTTATTATGCTATGCAAAGATGTAAGGTATCTGATTTTCAGTAGTCATTTTTCTGATTTCTCTGTTGTACAATGTATGGGTGAAGGTTGCTGGTTTTCATGGGTCGTATTTCTGATACCTCTGTTATACATCGTATAGATGTAAGGTCGTTGATTTTCATGGATCATGTTTCCAATACATTTGTAACGCAAATATAGATTTAGGATACACGATTTTCATTTCTTCCGTAATGGCCGATTTCTGGTACAGATGACCCAGTACAGATGAGCTCACGTGCACACATCTGTACTTGCTGCGCCATCCAATCAAAGCGCCAGAAACAAGAACATTGTTATGGAAGCATGACAACGTTCTTCTGTGATGTTCATTATTTCCGGCGTTCTGATTGGACGTCAGAGACAATGGAGTCTAAAACAATGGAGCGTCTATAGGTTATAGCGATGTGAAAGTTGTTGGTTTACGGAAGAAATAGGTACTTTCATACCTTTTTGGGAACGTCCGTGTAAACTTTCACCCGTGATAGAAATTTTTATGTCTTTTGGCTCGTTGCGCTGCGCTCCACTCGCAAAAAGACATAAAATTTCTATCACTCGTGAAAGATCAACCGGTCTTTCCCCAAAACGTATGAAGAACCTAGTATACTAATCTTTGTAATACCAATGTAATACAAGTTTTTATCTATGGTTTGTTATGGGACATCTTTCTGATAACTCTGTTATGCTGTGAAGAGATGTATGGTAGCAGATTTCCATGAGTCGTCTTTATGATGCCTCGGTAATACAATGCATACATGTTGGGTAGTTTTTTAATGGGACACCATTCTGATACCTCTACTATTCTGTGTTAAGATTTAAGGTAGCTGGTTTTCACGGGACATTTTTCTGATACCTCTGTTAAACATGCTTTAGATGTAAGGTACATGTAGCTGATTTTCATAGGTCATCTTTCTAATACGTTTGTTATGCAAATAAATAGATAAGCTAGCCGATGTTCAAGAGTAATCCGTGTAATACCTCTGTTATACAATGTATAGATGTAGAGTAGCTGTTTTTCGTGGGACATCTTTCAGATATCTCTGTTATGCCATGTAAAGTTGTAAGGTAGCTGATTTTCATGGACCATCTTTCTGATACCTTTGTAATACAATATATAGATGCAAGGTAGCGGATTTTCATGGACATCTTTATGATACATCTGTCAGACAATATGTCTACTTGTATTTTACATTTCTCGCCTCATGAGACATTAAAGAGACGGCTCAACTATTTTGATATCACACAACCAGTTGGAGACCTACTTTAGTTTCATACTTTTGCTTTTGATACTGGTGTATTAAGTCATGAGATGCTGCTAACTTTATATTTGATTTTATTTTTTTAATAAATTAACAGCAATGCAATTTTAAAAGAAAACAGCTAGTGTTGGAAAGCAAGTAGCCATTGATTTATTTAAAACAAAATGTTAACAGATGTGTAAAAATTCCCAAACCACATGAATAGAAAATAAAATATGGGAACTGGTGCTATCTTCCTGTTTCCTATATCATACCCAAGAGACTTATGGTAGCTTATTCTCACAGCCTGTTTCTGATATCTGTATCATACAATCAAGAGATGTAAGGTCGATTTTTCAAATGATCGTAGTCGATTTTTATAGATAAAATTTCCAATACTTTCTTCATACAATGAGATATATTGTGGCAATAAGTATATAAGGTAGCTGATTTTGATTTGAAATATTTCATAAATATACACCTCGCCAAAAGTTAAACAACACACTATTATTTACAATGGATTCATTTAAGATTTTATATACTTTAATATTTAAAAAAAATGACAATTTATTGAAAATTGATGACAAATGAAACATACAACATGTTTACAGTTACTTTATTTATTGTTTGAAGACAAAATGTTCAAAGCAAAGATATAAAAAAACATTGCAAATATAACTTTAATTAGTCAAAAAATAAGTTTGACTGCATACGTCAATTTCATAAACTTTAGTAAACACATCATTACAGATAAACGTTTAGGGAAAGAAAAGTCACATTGAAATGTGTTAAACGCAAAAATACTCAGTACGTAGTGTAACCACCAAACTTCCGGTACAGTTCATTAACTCATCTCCTCATGCTGTTGACCAAACGACGATGTTGTATGTGGTAAATTCTGCCATTCATTTGGCAACACGTAGTTGTTGGACATTTTGACAAGAAGGTGCTCTGTTATTGATTTTACGGCCAATGATATCCTACAAATGTTCAATTGGATTCATATGGGTGACATGGATGGCAATGGAAGATGCTCAATATCTTCCCTTTCGATAACATCTCATACAATTAGAGCTCGGTGAGGTCTTGCGTTATCATCCATAAAGATGGGTCTGTTATCAAGTACATAATTGTCAACATGTTGCACAATAATAGCGTTAATGACGTCATTGTCCCATCAACCACATACAGATTCTGTTTACCGTCGTATGAAAAGTCTCCCCACACTGTAACACCACCTGCGCCAAACGCTGTAGTGCCTATGATGTTTTTTCTGGTTGTAAGCAGTGCCCCGTTGTCTCCGAACGCGCATGCGCCCATCAATATGATGAAGAAGGAATCTGCTTTCGTCGGTCCAGTGTACTCGTCGCCAGCTTCAAATATTCCGATGGCGGTGATATCGTGCCCACTAGAAACGTGCTTGACGATCGATGTCTCTGTGTCAACAGTGGAAGTTTCAAGGGACGACGAGCTCCCAACCTTGCATTGTTTAGGCGCATGTTGTTCGAACGGCGACTCTGGTTGCAATATTCCAATCGTCACGAAGATATCTTGCAGTCGCAAACGTTTGGCGTTTGGCTACACGAACGAGTGCTCAATCCTCTCTTTCAGATGTTTTTGGTGGTCGACCTGACCTAGGACGTTCCTGGATAGTTCCATCATCTCGATGATATTTCAGTAGCCGGGATACAATACTAAAGTGAATGCCAAAGTGTTGTGCTATCTGACGCAAGCTCTGTCCACAATTACGCATCAAACGATCTGCCACATCTCGGCTTCACTTAATTTCTGTCTAGGCATTGTAAAAATGTAAAGATGAAGTCGAAAAAGACCAGGAGATAAACACTAAATCGTAATATGGAAAACGAGGCTTGTAGGCGTGCTCGACTAACGTATGACAAACTGGTTTTGCTATTTAAAGATTAACCTGAGGAGTTAAAGTAACTTTCCGGTGCTCAAATGATGGCTTTAGTACATAAATAACACAAAGTTAATATTCATTCAGATTTTTGAAATTATAAAAACAAATTGTAGGTGTTGCTTAACTTATGGCGAGACTCCACCTCATACCATAATGTTTAAACCACTCCCAGTCATTCCTAAACAGGGAATTTCTCCATTCTCCCTCCCCTCTGCTTCTTTCGCCCTTCCATCTTCTCCTTTCTCCCTCCCCTCAGCTCCTGTCTCTCTCCCCTCTTTACATTTCTCTCTCTAAAAAACCCCGTAGCAATCATCTACTGTAGATATGCACCAAAGGATTTATCAGAAAAGATGATGTTACGCCATTGCTAATTATGTCAATTTTGTTGCTGCAAAATCAATTAAAAGCGTGCATGTCCGTGTCAGGGTGTTAAAACAGGCCCTCTGTTTGGACGATGATATCTGGTGTTGACGACAGCTACGGTGCATTCGACGACGAACTGTATTCGTATACAGTTATTTAATGCTTGTTCATGGAGCAGTCAAAACTATTATCCCGAGGTGCTGGAGAAAATTTAGGAACTGTTGTCTGAGGCCGCAGGCCGAAGGCAACAGTTTCTAAATCATCTCCTGAGCACTGAGGGCATAATAGTTTGACTGCTCCATGAACAGGCATTTAATAACTGTTTTATTAACTTATAGACTTTTACAGAGAGAGTGATCACATCATCCTCACAAGTCTGGGCTTCTGCGTCCACGAAAACCTGATAAACTTAGCTAGGAAATGCCAGGGCTAGAAGATTTTCATATGACGTCAAACCTTCAAACTATCAACTAATGAAATTGCTTGAAAGAAGCAAGTGTTTGGCAGTAGTCATTCTTACTTTTTCTTGAGTTGGAAGAAAACGTAACGTAACTAATAAATAACGCTGCAATAACAATTAACACTACTGTAAAAAAATACATTGATTTTCACATGTTCTATGCAACATATCCGTTTGGTTTATTAACAATCGACATCGGGATATCCCCTTACCAAGTCGTGAATGAAAGCGAACTTTTGATTGGCTACATTAAGGTATGATGTAGCCAATCAAAATAGTGTCTTCTAGTCGGGGATTTTCCTAGCTAAGTTTATCAGGGTTTCGTGGACATAGAAACCCTGACTTGTGAGGATGTGATCACATAAAAATTAAAATTCATTTATTAGCACATTTATACCCCAAGGGGTTGATGGCAATAACGATTACACAATTATACACAAACAATAAACATATATAAAATTTTACAAGACATTATTAACTAAAATAAAATCCATATCATGTAGTAACAGAGTCCACTTTCCTAAGGGACCGGTCATTATTTGTCTCCAAAGGGGGGGGGGGGGGGCAAATTGTAATTTATAAATGATAAAATATTACAGACCCCCCATTTTTATATTTGTTTAAATCACTGACCCCCCTCTTAGAAGTGTCATAAAAAATCTGACCCCCCTCCCCCTCTAGGATGCCTTTGTTGTTTGCCTTGAAATGTATACATACAGAATACTAAATGTATCCCTATGTCATACCACTGTGGTAAAGTTGACTTTTTCAGGTGCATTGGTGGAGGCTATTTGAATCAAAACTTTTGTCTGTTTGACAGAGATGAACATAAATTGTAAATATGATAAATATATTGACCTTTGTTACTTTTCCAGTATACATCTTCATTAAAAGAAAAATTTAGTAATGGTTCCATTACAAATATTTAGTGGGACCTCATTCACCCAGGAACCTATAAATCAAGTTAGTTATACTAGTCCCAGATTCACCTATACAATTAGTATACAGTTTCGCACCCGGGTCTTTTTTGTGGAATAGCCTACATGTGCACGGATTGAAAGATTCACTTGCAGTTTGCAGTCAGTTGACAATTTCTGTTTCTGTCTCCATTCTAATTAAAATATCTTACATAGAAGTTCCTATTTCAAAAGTAGTAAATTATTAAAAATAGTATTTGTACATTTGAAACTAAGCTGATTGGCGTTTTTAAATTTTAACTAGGTAATTAAGTAACTTTGTTTTCTAGTAAAAACAGCATATATGAAGTGCGTAAATTGTTCGCAAGACAAGAAATACGACACATGAAATACATATATATTTGCATAGACGGGTGGGTAGTTTTTAAATACATGTTAGTTCACCATTGTTGTTTTAACTTCTGAAATAGCCTACTTTGCGCCTGTCGCCAGTCACGCGCAGTCAGGAGATGAAGCTCTAATTACAAAAGCTCATTTTGTTTTAAACATGATTAGCTTCGATATCAGATCCTTCTTAACTTTAATAGAAAGGGCACACAATAATTTCACATATTTACAAATAATTTTATCTCTGTTTATTTTGTTTTATTTGCATAAACTATAAACCGCATCCATGTTATAAATAAAGATTTAACAAAACAAAATACATGTATCTTTAATTTCTTCTTGTTTATGTCATGGCTAGTATTTATACACACATAACTGTAAAAATATCATGTTTAAAAAGTCTAAGATAAATTCATAAAGAAGATACCTGGTTATATTTTAGTAAAATGCTATTTTTGTTGGATACAATTCGCATCCTTTAGTAATTTATTGAACTCTTTTTTCTTTCGATATTTTTTTAAGTGTTTACTTATATTTCAACTATAAGTAAATATCCTGTCTAAGAATTAATTCGTCGACTATCTTTTAAAGGTAGTACTTGTTTTTTAAGTTATACTATATATTTTATCATTTCTTAGACTGATATAAATGGACCGTTGCCTCGGTGGATATAATTTTTTCAGATTGATAAAACCTATATCAAAGTCAATAAATGTATAATGTTAACTTTTCTAATGAGAATAAATATAAAACATGACCTGCCATAATTCAGGAGGCCAAAAGCACACCATGACCTGTAAAGAACGTTTCGTGTAAACTGATGGCTGTTTAACTAAAAACTCGTAAAAATATTTGTAAGTTAATTAAAACTAAAATATACACATAAAGAACATTTACTATATCATGCGTAAATAACAGTACGAAAATCAAGGTTTCGTATTATGAAAGTAATCTTTGTCCTGCCTATTTTTAAACATCAATTAATCCATAAAAAGAAGTGCATCGGGGGGGGGGGGGGGGGGGAATTTATTGCCCTGTGGAGCAACGAACTCTTATGTCTTGCTACAGATAAGCCATTTGCATAATAAGTAATACTATTTACACGGCGGGATAACTTTTAATAAAATCTTCGAGTTATTTCTCGGCACGTAAAATTTGGGTGAACATACTATGTTTACTTTAACCTTGTTATTACATTTATTAATAACAATATATAAGGTTGCTAAAAATATTTGTTTGTATTCTGAGATATTTATGGGAGAACAAAATATTCCCGAAGAAAAAATTCCCACAATCATTTTGACTCATTACACGACATAAATCCCTTAGTTGTGTAGTGTTGTGTTATAAATCTACAGACTAGACATATGTTACTGCAGAAGAAGAATAGATTTTCAGTGAATTAATTAACAACAGAACTCACTTTATGGCATTATGAATATTGAAATACATATTTTAATAAATTTTGTAATCTAACTTCTTCTCACGGTATAAGGGAGATAAATGTTATACGTTTTATGTGTACGGTAGCTTGTTTTCATGGGTAGTCAATTTTTAATATCTTCGCGGTATTAAAATTTACTACCAATTACTTCCGGTAGCTAATTTTCATGGGTAGCTTGATATTAATACGACACCCGCTCGCAATAATCTATTTCGATTCTAATATGTCTAACAAATGTTTTAAAATTTCGAAGCGGTTCTAAGAGGACGCTTTCAGTGATAATATTGTTTTTTGAAACTAATACGATATATCCCAAAACAGTATGTTAAAGCAAATAAAATTGACATAAAGTTTTTTCTCGTCATTTTATTGAATGTACGTACCTTTTAAACAAAAATATTGAGAAATCTTAACGAAATTGCGTCGTTCTAGTTTGAAATTTTCAGTTGAGCGTAATATGACGTCGGAATTCTAATTGTGACGTCATATTAATTCGAATGTAGAATTGTTAAAAAAAAATAATGTATCGGGAGTAGTTTAAATCATATAAATCTCAGAATTCAGACTAAAAATAACTAAATTATTAACAATAACGATAATTATGGATAACACATAACAAACGGCATTTGTAAGTCAGTTTTTACATTTAAACAAAACACGCAGTTTACGCATGTGCGAACTAAACTTATTGGAATTTTGACACGGCTTTGTTTACATAGCTAAAGCAGGACGTCATATTAGAATTGCAATTATGTTCTAATTAGAGGCAGGCACTGCTTATTCGCATGGTTTTTATTGGGTTCGGGTTTCTCTCTTTCTTTTTTTGTGTTTTTAGTTTTGGTGTTGCGTTGTGGATGTTTGTCTATATCCGGATTTGTAACTGTCCCTTGACTTTTGACTCTTGTTGTTCGTTCTGTTTTCTTTCCTATTTTTCCTAAATCAAATGTTATATTGTCTTTTCTAAAAATTGGAAATGAAAATTTAAAAGTAATTATTAATAAAAGCTTAAATTGTGGTATGCATGTGATATGCCATTATAGGTATATAATGGTATATAGCTCGATTAGGTATAATTCCAAGTAAAATGCTGAATGTCAGATCGAACCATAAATGTTAAATCATAACCTCTTCCCGGTCATCCATTTCTTCTACTCCGTGTAACTTCATTATGTCACTTGATTTAGAGCCACTTGTAGGAGATCTCAATAAATGTTTAAAAGAGATGTTCTCGTTAGGTAAAATTGTTCTCTGTGATTGAGGAGAATTATTATCCGAACTAGAAGACTCAATCTTATAATTGCACAGGTTTTTAAAGTAACTAGGGTTATCCTGTAAAAGTAGAAATGCTTTCTTCTGAAATGAAGACGCACATATCATATTTGGCGATTTGCCGCCCTCACTAGAAGAGGGTGACATTGAATTTGTGCCATTTTGGGGTTTACTATGTTGAGGCGATGACACCACAGTGGGACTAGTTCTATTTTGATCACGAATTGATGTATTATAATCTGTATTGTTGTTAAAAGTGGGTGATATGTTTGGTATTTTATTGGTTTGTCGTATTCGCTGTTGTTGCAATTGTTGGTGTAACACATGTTGCTCGTATGTGGGCAAGGAATCTGAAACCGGACTTAAATACATATCCTGTGTGTACAAACTCATATTTTGCGGTGGACGTCTGTATTCAGAAATATGGTTGTCCTTATCTGTTCGCCGCAAAGAAAGACGCATAGGGTCTACACCCGGTAAGCTAAATGGTCGCTTTACACTTTGTATCTGTCCATTCACTTGATACGGCGGAGGCAGAATATTTTTTGAATCACTCGGGGTTGACAATGCAGACGATACCTGCCTTGTATCAATTTTCTCAAAATTGTGTATTTCTGCTTCTTCTGGTGGGTATAATTCTTCCTCCTCCTCTGTCATTACTAAATCGTTAGCAGACAAGTACGTCAAGGCTGAGTCTTTATTGGTATCATCTTGTTTGGTGTTTGACTCCAATGTCGACTGTAATACTCGTCTTGTCAATGATGCAAGTGAATTGTTGGATTCATTTGGGGTTTCCAGCGACAAATATTTATTACCTGTTGTATTATTCAATGTTGTTTGCGACATGTCAGAATACATTACTTGGTCTCCATCAGAATCGGAACTGAAGCCAGCAACTATCACACTTGATGCTGATGGCGCATTATTTCTGATTGATTCGTTGTCAATGCTGAATCCTCTGTTATGCTGAACTACTCTTATACTACCACTGCTGCTGTACTCAGAATGAGGCTCGTGATAGATTCCATTCATACCTCTTTCATTTCTGTGGTGATGATGAACTGTAAAATAAAATGATGTATACTTAGTTATATGTTAATTAAATATACACACACGTATGGTTGATAAAGCAGAAGTGAAACATCGTTTTTGACATATTTGATAAACAAACTGTTCTTTTATTACTGGCATTTGTAAAACAGCACTACATCTGATACAGGTTTCAATGAATCATTTACTCCTAAAGTATCTTTATTGTTTTTCAAGCCTGAAATTTATCTATAAAGAAGTTACATCTTTTAAATAAGCTTGCTTGACTAACGAAAGTGAACAGTGATTTAAACTTAAAGGCGAATAAAACAGGAACAACTTGTCAGATAAACATATGGACAAATAAATAAATTGCACGAGAATACTGACTTTTGATTGGCTGGAAAATATTTTTTTATCAGTGGATTGAAAACAAAATCATCGTCATGGAGACATTTATTCTTTGACGTCATATCTTACTCCGCGGGAAACTTACAGTTTTTGTGTCTTTTTAAAATGTCCAATTATAAAATATGCAAATCAAATTTTGTTATCCCTTCGATGGAGAAAATATTTTTTGTAGTAAATCCTTAAATAAAAAGAAAAATAAGTCATTTGCATTACATTATTCGAACTGAGGGCCTTACTGATTTCTTTACAAATTTGATGTAAAAGAAACGATAAAAGATAAAATTTACTATTTGTATAAGTTATGATACATACCAAATCGTGAAAACTTCGTGGTGCAGAACATATGAAATTTTAGAAGTATCTGAAGATATTTAAAGTTATATGAAGATAAAAAGTTACAAATTAACTAAGGAAGTCTACATAGCGAACAAAATTCGTAGATCGTCGGTTCTATAAATCTGTCTTCGTTATTGAATTGTATCAGTAGATTACCTGCTGAATGTTCTGTCGATAAAACTACAGGACTGTCATTCTTTGACTCATCAGTTCTTCTCAATGCCCTGAACACAATCAATACCAACAATATAACCACTAGGAACAAAAGTCCAGCCAAAGAACCGAAGACAACGGTCAAAGTAGTGTCTTGTGAAGCTTTTTGGTCGGTAACTAAGGCTACTGTGGTTGTTTCTTCAATAGACATTTTTGTACACTCTGTAGGTATTCGTTGTTTTTCTAATATTTCTTGTAGTTGTATTTCTTTTTCTGCGCTAGTATAAAACTTCAGTTTATTTGACTGAAGCGACAATGTTTCATTAAATGTCCCTACCTGCAATAAGATGCATACAACTAATAAAAAAAATTCATAAATGATGAAAAATTATTGTCTTATTATAAAACAAACTATGGTAATCACAGCATTATGCTTTCTGAATAGTTCAAGTTGCAGAGACAGATGCTACATAATAGAAGGTATTTGATAAGTGTTAAAACCATAATTAAAATATTGCTTTTCTTATTAAGAAATTGGTTGACAATTGCGCACAAGGCTCACCGCAAAATAGTATAGAACTACTCCCATGTGTAATCGAATTTATAGAATATCTTTTTGCAACGTGAATACCAAGATGAACTACTCCCATGCAAAATAAGTATAGCCATTCACATACTACACGTTTGGAATTAACAAGCGAATGTCTCAGCATCTCCCGTATCTATCTTTGGAAAATAAACCCAAATTTACAATTGTGGTACAGGTGAAAAGGTATAAGTAAACATTATATAACACTGTTTTGTAAAGGTGTCTCTTTCAATTTTGTATGGTAAATTACCAATGCTCTACGCACATAGCTGTCCAAGGTGGCGGGTCGTAGTGGGTAACTTGTTTGAAGAATGCCACGCTCTTGCAAGATAAAAGATTATTCTTGTAAATTAATTTTGAAAAAAGTAGGAATATTGTAGGCTCTACAAATGGCTATTTTTTTCCTCCCTTACCCAACACTCTATAAATTTGGGTATCAGACAAAATTATGTTTACGTTAATTCACCTTTTTTGTTTCTTTATTGTATTTAACTTGTTCTCCTTCTGAATATGGCTGAAATATTGATTGCTGGGCGTTAAGCAAACGCTTAATCATTTAATTTAAACATGTTTACAGATACTATTGAATAACTCTATGCTGTAGTGTATATACACAAATATCAGTGGCCGTTCATGTCACAATTGTGATGTTTTTATCGACTTGCATTTTTCTATCGCGATACTTGTTAAAAGCATCGCGATACTTTTGAAAAGCATCGCGATGCTTTAGATGTTACCGTAAGACCAGTAATTCACCAGGGAAAATCCCCAGCATGGTTGTGTACTTCGGTTTTAATTTTAAGTTATATAAATCTTAATACGACGCATGCATTAACTATTGTGTTGTTGTTCTCAAATTGGAATAAATGCGATCTAAATGGCCATTACTTTGAGAATATAGCAAAATCGAAAAGTTTACTGATCATGAAGAGTAATCACGAAGATCAAGAATGTTGATATATATTAACTAGTTTCAGACAAGACGGTTAACAAAAAATATTCTTTAAAATAATCAATTTAAATAGTATATCCGATTGATGCAACGAAAATTGTAATTAATAAGCGACCAGTGTAATAAACTGTCATTTTAACTAAGCCAAACATTTTCGTAAAGAAATAGGTATCATTTTTGTACCTATTGGTCGCGACAATTATTAACATTAAATGAGTTATAAAAGATTATCAAGAGGTTTTAGAGAAAGGCATATACATGTATGAGATAAATAATATTATTTACATGTCAACTAAATTAATATACACTTGCCTCTGCATAGAAGTATCCATCTGATGACTTTTGTATATTGTGTATAGTGAAACCAAGGTTTCCATTTTGATCAGTTTTAAACGGTTTAAAATTACTACTATCTGAAAGGGGAATTTGAATGTCTCTAATAGCTTGTGTCCATTTAGCAGCATTTTCCTTATTCCTTCTGAAACAGTTATCTAATGCACACGTTTTTGTATATGACTTATATGCGAATCCTATGGCATTTACAGCAATGTCTGTGTGTATATTGCGCTGATCTTGGGCCAAACTACTGGCTTTATCTCTTATCGATGCAGCAGTCATATCGCAACGTACAGAAAACCGTTTGTCAAATGATCGAAGCATATGACACCCAAAATAATCTTCCAAGAATCTGTATAACCACGGGTTTTCAGTATTGACTGATAAATTTATAAATTTTAGGTAGTTCTCAAAATTATCGTTAACTGTTTTGCTTCTGTCGGTTGTAAATATCAAGGAACCAGCAGATTCTTTGGTAGCGAGTTGAGAGTTTGTGCCCCAGGCTTCACTTGACAGGAAAATAGGCTCATAATTAGATAAAACGTCGTCTTTATTATCACCAAGTACTCTTATTATATTCTGCACAACAGTATCGATGGAAAACAAGGTGATGAATTTAACTACAAAACAAAATAAAATGATAAAAAAAACGTGCACAAATGATTGTCGATGTTTTATTTTGTATTTTTTAACTAGTAATTGGTGTCTATTATACAGTTCTAAACGATGACTAGAATAAGAAAAAAGACTCGAAGACAACACACAAAAGTCGAAGAAACCGGCAAAGGCAAGTATATTTGCAGTTTCAACGAAAGGGATAAAAGAAGAGAAAAAGCAACAAACCGAACAAATAAATGGTCGTTTATGACACAGATATTCCGTAAGTAAGGAAAGTCATGAAAGCGACTGAATAATTTTGTGATGACTATCCTTGCCTCTGTGAATCCATGGTTAAGTACCGTTTGTGTTAGCAGACACCCTCTATCGAGAAAATCTGGATATAAAATACAGGATTTAATACCTGATCAATTGGGAAATTTGGTACCTGATCAATTATGATACAAGGGCTGCTGGATTATTGCCAAACAAAAATTAAAAATTCTTAATACGAAAATTAAAATCATTCCTTTTGTAGTAAATTTTGGTTTGCAACCGACCTTTTAATTTCTAGATGTAGTTCAAGGTAGGACGCAGAACTTAGCTGTCTCTGTAATGTCCTTGATTTTAAGTACTACATCACATTGCAATATATACGATACAATGTAAGAATGACATGATAAAAAACTAGTTCCACCAAAGCAGGAAATGCTCACTTTGTTGAAGCATTTTCTCACTCGCGATATGTCATCTGTCTTGGTTCTCCTGAATTTGTACATTTTAAAATCGACTTCAGTTTCAAAATGTCTTCCATAGACAATTCAAATTCAGATGCTAAGATCAAACCAAAAAAATATTTTATACATTCTTTTTTGCATAATTATTGAGTTAATAGGTAAAATATGAAAGAAGAACAATGTGATTACCTTGTTTAATATAAAATTCCTTAAGAATTGTCTTAATTTCAGCTGCGTCTGTATCCTCAGAGATGACTCTTGGTCCATAAACACACTTCCCTTTAGATGTTGCCATTGTTACAACTCCTTGCATGCCACTAGAACCGTAGGCATCGTCAATGTATAACGCTCCGATATATTTTAAACGTAAGTTGGAAATAACTTGTACTAAACCCTGGATCTGAAGTGCATCACTTGGAACTGTTCGCAAAAAGTATGGATATCTTATTCGGTTATCAAGATTTGTCGACGACGCCCCATATGATACCATAGGTATGTGAAGTGAACTCATAATATCACCTATTCTTTGTGTTACACCACTGGATAAGGCTCCAACAACTGCAATTACTTTAGAAAAGTCAATAGCTTTATTGCTTTCATGATGGTACAAAACACGACTGCCCGTAAATAATTCTATAATTAGAGCGCTTATATTTAACTCGTTATAACAATCATCTAAAGCAATAGCACCAAAATCAATTTTAGTTTTAGCTCGTAACAATTTAACACTTTCCAAAAATGCAGATACTGTGATAATGGCATTTGTGCCAGCTCTGAACTCACCACATTTGAATACTGTGCTTTCGTTATGGGATGTTGTATATGCCTCTTGGTGAATAGAGAACAAACCTAATATGTAAACACTTCCAGGAACATGTCCAAACTGAAGCCTCTGATTTTCGATGCATCTGGAGCATTTTATTTTGCAGACAGATTCCTTAATGTTAACATTGGTATATAACGTTCCGTTCATAAAACTACCAATCTAAAGTAAAACAAATAAATAGGTTTTTATAAATTATACAAACATGAATATGAAATAGATTATGTAAAACTAAAACCGTAATACACCAAAAACATCACTTTGTCCATCCATGTTTTTTTCTGGGGGGTTGGGGTGGTGAGGGTTGGGGTAGTCGTGACATTTAATTTCTGGGTTTTGTTCGGTTAACCATGCTGGTCTGCATCTTTCTGCATACTATCGAAATAACGCGATAATCAAAAATAAATATGAAATAACATAGATAGGTGTTTATCAAAGGGTTAAGTCATAAACCTACCTTCTTTTCGCTGTTCAGTTTAAATTGGTATATGTCATAAGTGCTCTGTCCAACTGTCATTAAAATGTTATCACGAAATGCCACATAACTATCCCCTATAACCGATGAAAGAGATCCGTCTGTTTGTTGAGAGATAGTTGCATTGTGCATAAATGTTGATAGGCTCTGAAGCTGCTCTAAGAGATTATTACATATACCTAAATATTCTTTGCAGAATGTAGACTTCATCCGTTTTATTGCCTTTGCAAACAGAAGAACTGACTCGATGCTACGACCAACACTTGATTCTTCCACGAAGAAGGTAATAATGTCTTTTGTCTGACACACATTTTTCGACTGCATTCGACAAATAAGTTGTTTGTATTCCGACAACCAAGGTTCGTAGAAGGCAGAGGTAGTTTCTATCATGTTTTCAAAATACGTCTTAAATTCTTGATAGGCCATTTGGTAAGGCCTGAAGATAAATATATCATTATTTAGTTTCTTCATGTTTTCTCTTATTTCAATCCCTAATCTAACTGTTGATGGCAGCACAATCATTAATTTTGAAGCAATAGAGTATGATACACTTGTCATACCAATAGTATTCAAGACGTCAGTTGCACTCTCGGCTACTCCTAAATATAAAACGCCAAATGTTTCATCTTTGGCAAAATTGTTTGCTTCAGTTATAAGTTCTTGAACAACTTGTTTGACATTTGTCTGATTAACAGCCAAATGAAGATAACAATTATCTGACCCAGAAGACTGTGTTATCAGCTCTCTCAGATATTCTTTTCCTATAGTGTCTTCTGTATAAACAACGCCAATGAAATTCCAGTCGATTTTATTCAAAAATTGAAGTATAGCCTACAAATATGAAATACAATTTTAACGTAAATAAACTTTATCATGGCTCTACTTAAGGCATAAACATTTGCCAAACCGACACCGAACAAAACACTTTTCATTTTTTATCATTGAATTCGTCTATAATAGGCAAGTGAAATTGATTGATGATACAGCTCGGCACATTTTTATTGAAAAGATAGGACGTTTCAGCAGAAGAAAAATTGAGCATATAATTAAATTCATTACAGGCTAAGCAAGCCAAATTTTCATGTGACTTTATTTTGTGTTAAATAATTTAAATTTTCTTTACTATACAATTTTTTCTGGCCTAACGGGAATATTCCATCTAAGTAAGCGTCTATGGTCTATATATATAATTGGATACGTTATTTCTAGTTCATCCTATAATTTCGCAGACAGAAGGAAATTGCTGTCATGCAAACTACTAGTGCAAGGTTAGATTTAAAGCAAACTTTTTTTTTACATTGATGAATTTGTATGGCAAATATCAGCTTATCAAAAAGTTCAAAGAATAAAATAAAGCATTTATTGTTTTGTCTCTCTCATAGCTTAAGTGTTGAATAATCCGTGGGTTAACTTGTAACTTGTCCTTAACATGGTAATGTCCTATATGTTGTCTCTTGTTTGGATTACTCTGATTACTTTACATTATTACACATCCAAGATTTAAAGATTTTTCAATGAGAAGTGATTCTTAGGTTCTGCTAATAAGTCCATACTGAAATTAATAATAAACATATATTTTTCGTTAAACACGAATAGAAAATGTCGGTGCGTTTTTTATAACATTTAGAAGTTTACCAGCGTTAACAAGCCATCTTTTGTTGGGAATTCTGAAGAGATTGACCATAACTAATGGAAGCTATCACTAACTAGAGTTCAAAATTATAAATCTTAATCACTTTGCTTACATCATGAAGATACCTTTATATGCCTATTGTCAATTAAAGTAAATTTAGTTCTTAATTAGTAGTAAACATTATCATCTAAATACATTTTAGTTGGAAAAATGAGATCTACAAGCGCCATTTAAAATCAACTATGTAATTATGCGTAAGGTACGTGAAGAGAATCAACACAATCATTCATTATATAAACAAACAATCTATAGGTTACAAAACAGACACGCGCAATCGAGAGGAAACCATACCTGAATTTCTGTCTTTATTGAATCTTGTCCATGAAAAGCATTGGTGTTACCCTCATACTTGTGATCATGATAGTTGATATTAATTACAGGAACCTCAGAAACGCCAAGCTTCATTGCTTTTGCTGACGACAGTGGCGAACTTATTGTCATTACACCTGAGGTTTGTAAACAAATCAAGTAATAATGGTTAAATATAAATAAACTGTTCTGCAAAAAATAGACACAGACGTAAAATTTGAAATAAAATGTAATTAATAAATCATGAATTTCATTTTGAATGGAACAGAGTAGCGCAAACCATGTAAGTATACATGTATTAAATATTCTTTTGACGATGTAAAATAAATAATAGAAATATAAGATGGAAAACTGTTTACCTACTTACCTACATATGGTGACGTAGTGTTGCTGGTGTTACCACATTCCTGTGTTCCTGTTGGTGATGACTTGTGAAAGGTGCTTGTTAAAAATGATGATGTTCTCCATGGTAAACCGCAATCGTCATAAATAGTATATCCTGGATAATACATACATTCATTTAAAAAAACAACAGACAAATTGCATAATAGGGATTTGCTGTATTCTTCAATACTATGTTTATAGAAAAGGTCTTATTAAACTTTTTTAACAAGTAAAGATTATATGAAAAGTCACTGTCGGGAAATTTAAGTGGGACTAGGCAGCATTATATAACCGCTTACGACCAATTCATTTAGAAAAGATTGATTGATTGATTAATGGTGTTTAACGCCCGAGCAGCAATATTTCAGCTATATTCAGGCGATGAACATGAAATGGATGATAAAATGAACATGAAATGATGATGAATGAAAATGGGATGGGACACAAGGAAAAAATAGGGGTAACGGATTTTAGATTACCACTGGCAAATGGGAGGATGGATAGGGTCGGGGAATTCAGCCTCCTGTAGCGGGATCGAAATCAATACTCATAGCGAATACTACAGCAGCGTTCTTTAACGTGCGAGGAACGTGGCATTTTTCCCAACACGGTGCACTAATATGGTTTGCGGTCAGGTTTTCCGTATTATGGCCTGACAACCCCAGCTTGCCAGGGCTACCCCATTCAACCACCTGGGGCACACATCCCAGTCGGTCTTTAGGCAAACCGACCTGACACGGCGGTCAGGGTACTGGGCGCTATTTAGTCGCCTTTTACGACAAGCTAGCGCGACTGCGGTCTATTCTTTTAGCCACCCGGATCCCGAACGGGGCCATTTAGAAAAAAAAGGAGAAATAAAATATTTTATTCCGTTTTAAAAGCAGAGTTTATTGCCACAATTGCAAAGAATTGAATAACTGTTAACAAGTTCTACTTAAGTATAAAAAATAGCAAAAAAAAACCGACCGAACAACAAGAGCCAAAAGCCAAGGGACAGTTACAAATCCGGATATAGACAAACACAAAGCAAAAAGCAAAAACATAAAACACAGAAAGAGAGTAACCCGAACCCAATAAAAGACATGGATGCACTCAGGTGCTGCGGACGAGTCAGCAGAGCCTGTCTCTAATTAGACACCCGTTCAGTTAAACATTGTCTAGTATAGGGAAAAGTCAAATCCAGGAATAGGAAACACTACCTAACTCTGCGAAAATGTCAGATTGTATTTGAGACACTGATTTTCCATAACGATCAATTAAGTCGTCGTGCCGACCATAGAACTTCTGGAGAGATAACATTATTATGAAAACCCGAAGTATTTCTCGACATATTGGTGACATAAAATATGTCAACGTTCATCAAATAATTGCTTCATACAATCCACAGTAATATAAAATTCTATTATGAGACATAGTGCAACAGATTAACTTCTCTAAATAAAACTGTTTTATTGATTTATTGATAATCATTATTTAGCCTAGATTCAGAAGGAGAACAAGTCCTTAACAATCGTTTGTTTCAAAATAACAAAATAATAGCGAGCTGTTTTTAGAATAATAGGCTTTCTAAGAACAAAAATTGTACACTCTGTACTAATTTAATATTTTGGTGAAACCGTACAACTATCCATTGGGCTTTGCTGTGTACGGTACTATTAATTGATGAGATTGTCTGTGTTTTTGTGTCTTATAACACCGTACTGTCAAGTTATGGGCGTGGCTGCGTGTTGGTAAGGCCGCACTACAAACTCATGAGATTGACCGTGTATTTGCGAGACCGAACACTCCTTCGATGTGCTTTTTTAACAGTATTTATAATTATTAACTCCAACGTTGGAGTGAAATATCAAAATACGTAGTTTCTGTTTCATTACTCTAATTATCTGCGTCAAAGGGAGGGGGATAGATGGTCTGGGAGCATGCCACCCTCTCCGATGTTAGAACATTTTTTAATGGATCAATTTTGGGCACTTCTGGTGCTTTCTGAACAAGATCTGCATGATTAGATTGCAATACGTTTGGCTTACCCCCCCCCCCCCCAACCCACCCCGTTCCGACAAGCATGCTTCTGTGCCCTCGTTTGTATATGTATGTTGTATTCTAATCGCGATGACCTTACCGAGTATTAAATATTATTCGATATACAAAGTAAATAACCTTGGGGTCTTGTACAATTTAAAGTACTTTCAATCAGCAAGTCATTCGGAATTTCAGCAAACTATTTATCAACGATATATATGTTGAAGAAAAGAAACACTGCAGGCATATTTTGGTCTGAACAAATGTCTCTTAAAGTCTTGTCTATAAATCAGATGATACAGAAAAGGCAGAGGAACACGACCTGGGTGGTTAATGTGACTTTGTTGATTGCCATAAGGTTGAAAGATACTTGTGTCTTACATTTCCATTTTATGCAATTTGTTATAATCTAAATATTCTAAATTTATTCGGAATGAATTTAAAACAAGCAAAAAAGCAATATTTTACCTAGTTTTATACCGGGGATATAACTTTCCGAATTGTTCCCATTTAAAATATTAATAATCCATCCAACAGCCACTGCAGCCTGAAAACCGGAAATGGAAATATTTCCGCATACATTGTCATCGTTTGGAGTGTGGATACTTATTGGTACTGCAATGTTCAGGTCCCCTGTTACACTGATTGTTTTGTCTCGGCAATATCCGTTGTTTATCGCTAGAGTGCAATCACCGACTCCTAGTAGCTTGAAAATAAATAGCAATATTCCCAACGAGTTCAACTTAAAATTGTTTCCAAAATAAACCATGTTTATCGCTACGGATACTAATGGCAGTCAATAACACAAACATCTATAAAAAAAATGATCACATCCTAATGTACAAGTGTAAAGATCTAAAATATATTTCCGTTTTAATCCATTTCAAATTTGTCAACAAACTTTACATTTGATGTTTATACAGTCATGGATAACATCCAACATTTTGACGTTTACGGTTCAAACAATTCTTCTTGGTTGGGAACAGCCTGGAGTGACGACTCGTGCCGAATAGTAATATATTTTTGTAAGTGGTAGATTTGAGTTTATCATACCGAGCAATTAATGCTTTCATTCCTATGTAAAATCGTCATGGTCTGATAACTCAAGTTTATTCAGGTATCATATTTATTGTTGTCATATTTAGTGTATTTAGGAAGAACTACTCGACTGTAAAAATAGTCACCAATCCTTCATTTAAATACCTTGTTAGCATTTCTTACGTATATTTATTTAGATTTATTTCAATGTCCAAATGGTTTGTTTCATTGATAATTTTAAACACACTGTAATTCATGTAGAGGAATTGTACGTGTTTCAGTAAAAAGCTGGTTATAACTGAATATCTCTGCAATGGAAGTGCATTTAAATAAAATAATTGAAATACTGTTATTTTGAAACGATGGTTATACTGACCATCACAATACAGTGTAATTTTCTGATGTAATAACATATATGTAACAAACAAAACGTGTCAAGGAAGACGCAGAGCAGTCCACATTCGACATTAATTAGCTAACTTGTTATTTTTGCTCCTTTTTTTCATTTATTACGTTATACACTTAGTGTCGTTTTTCTTTTTTTCCCTTTCTTTTCTTTTTTTCTCATTAATACGAAGTATTGAATTTATACGGTGTATTGCCTACTGTCATGATAAGTGCTAATGTTGTTAAGTAGCGGACTTAAGTTTGTATAACTTGTTTCCAATCCTATTGCCTTTATACAATAAAATAATATCAAACTAAAGTAATTGAACACTAACATCAAACATTAATTTAGTTTCACACGTTTCTACAATATATTAAGTTCTCCAGGCGATTTCTGAACGTCATGATTTATCTTATTCTCAGAATCAGTACTGAAACAAGTAACAGTGAAAATGCTTTGACATTATTTGAGAAAATCCTGTCCATAATGAAAACAGCTAATATATATCAAATAAGGCGTTTTAAACTTATGTTTCGAGTATTGTTAACTTGTTTTCGCAATAAAAACTCGATTTTATATTAAGGTTTTGTTACCCGGAATGCGCTTGCATACATTGATAAATTACAGAAAAGATTATGTGTCATTTATGACTCCAGATAAATATAATTGGATACATATCAAATTCCGTATATTGTCGGGTTAAATTTGTTAATAATAGTTTGATTATCGCCGCGATATATTTGTATTTACTTTCGTTGCTAACGATGGATAAAGGAGAACATATTTTTAAATACACTTAGTTACCATAAATGAACAGAATTTTGCTACAAGAATGTTAATCATTTAACTTGAGGGGAAAATAAAGATAGTGTATGAGGTTTGACTTCAAAATTGCTTTTGTGATATCAAAGTTTCATGTAATAACAACTTTTTTTAGTATTCTATTTACGGAAGTTAATAATACAGGGAGACCATTTTTATCCTGGTACTAAGTTTTTCGTTGATAGCTCTATCGACAAGCGAAGCTTTGAAAAATCGGAAACCAGAGAACAGGTAAAACAGAGGGAAAATTCTGATATCATCAAAAAAGGCAAAGGAAAAATTAAATGTTTAGTTTGGCTTGTGTCTTTTTTTATGAAATTTGTTTTTCTGTTAAAAATAAGAGCAAAAAGTGGATTGAAAGTGTACATAATTTGTAAAGCATACAGATATTTTGTCAATAATTTAATTGAACCACGTGAATATTAGTTTTAATTCAAGTATATTTATGATTTGATATATGACAAAAGATTACATGTGCACAAATTTAGAAATTGGATTGAAACTAGCCACAACAGCAGGGCTTAGCTTTACATAGAAATTTATGGGGAATAAGTTCAAGTGCCTTGTTTTTAGAATCACTTTGACAAACGCGTGCAGAATGTAGATTAAATCGGCGGCGAACTGATGCTTTGCATCAAAAGTTTTCTTGTATTTCATTTATTGCGTTTTTTTTAAGTACCGCTTATGAATTAAAGCAAATTTAAGAATTTTGTGATATATTAAACTATTAGAATGCCCACATGTCATTTCCTACTTTATATACTTTAAAAGTAAACATTGTCATCAAACATTTAAGACGTAAGAGTTATTTTCTCCTCACGTAAATCCCGTGTCGTCTACCGCCAATCAAATTAAAATTATATCTTTCACTTGCTCCCACCTTTTTGCTATGATCGTAGTCTCGATCATCCAGACGCGTAATTACATTTTGTGCGTCTGGATTCATTACCGTCTCCCATGGGAGACGGTATACATAGTCAAATGATGATCAGTCTTCGGAGTAAATGACTCTCTGTTACTTGATTGGGTGGTAAACTAAATCTATAAATAGTTTTCTCATTTCATTGGTTTACCTCAGGATCGCATTAGTATGTGTACTGAAATTTCGATATATTCTTAGGTCAAATCGGGGTTGTAATCAGTATTTTAGTGTAGTAATGTAACGTTCCACATATTGACTTCTATTTCATTCAATGCATTGGTCAGTGAACAATAATAAGGTAAACATTGTACCAAAATCTCCCTACTTTATAAAGCCGTTTTGGAAGGAAAAAAATTATATGTTCTATATCTTTATTTTCGTTAATCAGCATTTTATTGTAGTAATGTAACGTTCCACATATTGACTTCTATTTCATTCAATGCATTGGTCAGTGAACAATAATAAGGTAAACATTGTACCAAAATCTCCCTACTTTATAAAGCCGTTTTGGAAGGAAAAAAATTATATGTTCTATATCTTTATTTTCGTTAATCAGCATTTTATTGTAGTAATGTAACGTTCCACATATTGACTTCTATTTCATTCAATGCATTGGTCAGTTAACAATTATAAGGTAAACACTGTACCAAAATCTCCCTACTTTATAAAGCCGTTTTGGAAAAAAATTATATGTTCAATATCTTTATTTTCGTTAATCAGCATTTTATTGTAGTAATGTTACGTTCCACATATTGACTTATATTTCGTTCAATGCATTGGTCAGTGAACAATTAAAAGGTAAACATTGTACCAAAATCTCCCTACTTTTTAAAGCTGTTTGGGTTAGGAAAAAATATATGTTCTGTATCTTTATTTTCGTTCTGATATTGATGCAAATTTAACAAAACATATTTTTACCGCTAATGTTGAACATTTGTTGTTTAGGGAGTCAACTTTTGTTTAATTATTTTTTAAACAGCACGTGTAAAGTGACGACAGGCATTTAAATCTCTCAAGCACCATTGGATAAAAGTTTAGCGTAAACAAAGTCCTTACAAGGCACATGTACATAGTTTACCTATCTTACATATAAATTACAAAAACCAGATACTTTAATAAATCCTTAAAATTTGTAATGCAGCTAAGAGACGGTTAGCTTTTTAGAAAAGCTAAACTTGTCTCTATAATGAACTCGTTATTATTACGACCAAAACTGGGCGTAATTTTTGATTGGATGATATTTTTATTGTCTAACAAATTACTTCCGTTCATATCAGAAGTAGTTATTTTAATCTGTCTTAAGCTATTGACATATACTTTTTAAAAAAAGAAAACATAGCCCTACTGAATGTTGCACAATACAAATTATGTATTTTAAAAGTCGAAATGAAATAGTACATTTAATCAATGCTTTTTACAGTTAAGTTTTCCTTCAAGTTTTAGAAGTCTGTTAATGACTTGATTTAGCTCGCTGTTAAATGAGCACAATGACTCTCTAAACATCATTTCTATGGTACTGAAATTCGGAAAAAGTTTTTCACGTGAAATTTGTGGTTAATTCAACTGCTACATTTAGTGTATACAAGTACGGGGTCTGAAGATTGAATTCATTATAACGTTAACATAGTGTATGCCAAGTTTGGATCCTGCTACTCGAAACATCGTCATCCGATGCCTCCAGGTCGGAGTATTCTTAAGGGAGATTGCATGAACTGAAACGTAAACCAGGGCACAATTTTTAGGCTCTGGAACAAATTCCAGCTATATCAATAACCGCCTGAGAAATTGGCGACCCCTGATCAAGATCTCTACATTGGGTCTATTATCTACGGAATTGAACCGTTGCTACAACATTCACTGCAGTCTTAACCTGGAAAAAGAAGAATGAGATCGCAAGCAGAACTTAACCGACTACGACAATATGACATAAGATCCAGAAAGCCGCATTTTTGAGTAGCTTTGACACCGTTACACAAACGGGTAAGAGTACGATGGCGCAACTGATTGGGGGGGGGGGGGGGGGGGCTGGCTATTCCGCAGCTGGCGTAGAACTGGGTTGAGCGACGACTCCAGTGTTCTGCCCTTGAAACGCTATGAACTGGCGCTGGAATGAAGGTTTCTCTTCCACCTGTGTCCAGAAAGTGGATGTGGGCGGCAATCTTTAATAACCGTAAACAGGACTTGCACATGTTCGCGTCAAGTAAACGGCTCAAAGGTATAGAGACGAAAATTATTTAACCTTACCCCAGCCCATGCGGGAAATTGACCGACTGAGGGAGTTGTTGCACCATTACAATGCCAGGCCTCACGAAGTGCCTTTAAAGGGACTATCTTGAGCATTAATGTGCTGCCATGGCCTTCCAAATCACCGGATTTGAATCTGATTGAACACTTGTGAGACCATTTGGATTAACGTGTGCACCAACATCCGCCTTAGACCCTCGATCAGCTCCGTCAAGTCTTGGCAGATAGATTAGATCATGCACGGCCTTATGGGACGGACCATTTAACTTGAAGGGTTGGGGGGGGGGGGGCCTTGGTCAGAAAATGTTTATCCGCGCAGAGCGTGGAAACAATATTTATTTTTTGAAGGCGTCGCGACAGAATATATTTTTTTCATTATTAGCATTATTTTATATAGCAGAAATCCTTCTTCAGAATATTTTTTTCTTACCCTCTGCTTCCAAAATATTTTTTTCATCAAAAAATCATTTTCAAAATATTTTTTTAGGAAAAAACCAAGGCCCCCCCCTAAATACATCTACTTAAATCTTAATAAATCCATACTTTCTTGTCTTTTTTTTTGTATAGTATATTTTTGCTTAAGAGGAGTGGTAAGTTTATACATCCACATGAATAAAGTGCGGATAAACAACCACCTGTAATTGTATAAAATTATAATATAGATAATTTTTATTTCATTAATGTTATAAAGGGAGCAGCAAATAAAGGACTGCTGTCACTATTAGGGATGGTTCTAATGTGACACCTGTACATTTTCTGAAACACTGAAGTTGCCGATTCGACTGTCAATATGGGCAGTGCTAAACTGCTATTTTAGTTGACAAGGATTGCCATGTTTCCTATCAAAGGTCAGGGGTTTTCTCCAGGTACTCCAGTATCCTCCAATAAATTCTGGACGCCATATGATAGTTGAAATAATGTTAAAAGTGGCGTTAAATACCATTCAAACAAACATACATTTTCTAGTCCAAAGATAGGTCAGAAACAGTTATTTCATGCAGTGTTAATACTAGCTACAATAATGTAGCTTCTTTTTTTCTTTTTTTATAGAAGGAGCTACACAAAGAGGTCCCATTACTCGTAATGTAGCAAAACACACTTGAGATTTATACATATTTTCAGCTCTATTTGTGTTAAATTTATATTTTTTTCCTTTCTCCGCCGTTCAGATGACATTTCTACAATGTCTTATTAAATAAATTTAACACTTTTTCGTAATCATGGCATTGTTGACAAAATTGAAATTGTGGAGTGTAGAATTGTAGAATCGTATCGGAAAAAATTTGATCCCAGCTAATGCAAAAAGGCCGGAAAAAACTTGATCCGGATGAATTTTTACCAAATCGAATCAGAAATTACGCAATTCAAATTTTGACACAACAATGCCATGATTACGAATAAAGTGTAAAACTAACGAATTAGGTGTTGTAGAATTTTCAGTTAAACTTGAAAGACATTAAAAAGTATGTAGCAGTTTATGGAAACAGTTTAATAGCGTATTATATGCATAAAACCCCCGGCCCGGCTTGCTCCATTACGAGTAATGGGACCTCTTTGTAGCTCCGACCATAAAAAAAGGAGCTACATTATTGTAGCTATGTTAATACAAGTGTGGTTTTGTTATTCAAATACATATAACTATGTTTTATGGATTTTTTTGGTTATCCATAACCAGCTGACATGTACCTACTAAATAAATCATTTGGATTTTTTCCATACTGCTTATTTTCCGCAAGTTTACAGTGTACATTCACTGACGAGATACTAGCATGTAAAAAGAAGCCAATGTGTGTAGATCATGCATCACAAAAATCAAGCTTTAAAAAATTTTCCACACTTAACAAAAAACAGCAAGAACCCAATTTTTGGTGAAAATTGGGTTAACCCTGGACTGACAATCCAAACCAGAGGCTCTTAAGAGCCTGTATCGCTCACCTGATTTTATAGGCAATGAAGATGGCATTTCCCTGATGTTAAAGTAAGTCCTGTAATTTTCAATAAACTTTAAATAGGACCATCCAAACAATATTACTAGAAAGCTTTGTTTCATTGGTTAACCAGTTGTATAGAGATTTTTTTTATTTGCCCATAGAATCCTATGTTAAACTAAGTCCTGCGGGGGAGTTGGCCATTTTGAATTTCCAATTGCCTTAAAAAACATAAACTTTATAAAGGACCATCCAAACAATATTGCTAGTAAGTTTTTGTTTCCATTGATTAACCGGTTTCGGAGAAGAAGCCTTTAAAAACTTTTTCCCATAGGGTCGTATGTTAAACAAAGTCCTGCGGTAGCGGCCATTTTGAATTTCCAATTGCCATAAAAAACATAAACTTTATAGAGGACCATCCAAACAATATTGCTAGTAAGTTTTTGTTTCCATTGATTAACCGGTTTCAGAGAAGAAGCCTTTAAAAACTTTTTCCCATAGGGTCCTATGTTAAACTAAGTCCTGCGGTAGTGGCCATTTTGAATTTCCAGTTGGCATAAAAATCATAAACTTTATAAAGGACCACCCAAACAATATTGCTAGTAAGTTTTGTTTTGATTGGTTAACCGGTTTCAGAGAAGCCCTTTTTAACATTTTTCCCATAGGGTCCAATGTTAAACTAAGTCCTGCGGTGGTGGCCATTTTGAATATCAGATTGGGATAAAAAAACATTAACTTTATAGAGGACCATCCAAACAATATTGCTAGTAAGTTTTGTTTCCATTGGTTGGCCGGTTTCAGAAAAGAAGCCTTTCAAACTTTTTCCCATAGGGTCCTATGTTAAATTAAGTCCTGCGGTGGCAGCCATTTTGAATTTCCAATTGCCATAAAAAACACAAACTTTATAGAGGACCATCCAAACAATATTGCTAGTAAGTTTTGTTTTGATTGGTTAACCGGTTTCAGAGAAGAAGCCCTTTTTAACATTTTTCCCATAGGGTCCAATGTTAAACTAAGTCCTGCGGTGGTGGCCATTTTGAATATCAGATTGGGATAAAAAACATTAAATTTATAGAGGACCATCCAAACAATATTGCTAGTAAGTTTTGTTTCCATTGGTTGGCCGGTTTCAGAAAAGAAGCCTTTCAAACTTTTTCCCATAGGGTCCTATGTTAAATTAAGTCCTGCGGTGGCAGCCATTTTGAATTTCCAATTGCCATAAAAAACACTAACTTTATAGAGGACCATCCAAACAATATTGCTAGTAAGTTTTTGTTTCCATTGATTAACCGGTTTCAGAGAAGAAGCCTTTTAAAACTTTTTCCCATAGGGTTCTATGTTAAACTAAGTCCTGCAGTAGCGGCCATTTTGAATTTCCAATTCCCATCTAAAACACAAACTTTATAGAGGACCATCTAAACAATATTGCTAGTAAGTTTTGTTTTGATTGGTTAAACGGTTTCAGAGAAGAAGCCCTTTTTAACTTTTTTCCCATAGGGTCCTATGTTAAACTAAGTCTTGAGGTGGCGGCCATATTGGTTTACCAATCAAAATAAAAAACACAAACTTTGTAAAGGTCCATCCAATGAACATTATGGCCAAGTTTGGTTTCAATTGGCCAAGTGGTTTCAGAGAAGAAGATTAAAATGTAAAAAGTTTACAGACGCCGACGACGACGACGACGCCGACGACGACGACGACGACGCCGACGGACGCAAAGTGATAACAATAGCTCATATGACCCTTTGGGTCAGGTGAGCTAAAAAGACAAACGTTTTTCGCGTTTTTATGGCACTTGTAGCAAAACTATCATTGACACTAATAAAAAGAGATTTAGACTTGAAATTACCTCGTTAAAAAAGGTATTTTTCATTCAAATTTATTGGCAACTGTTTTATTTTATATTTGTTTGAACCTTTAAAGGGCCAATTTAGTTTTCTCATCAAGACACGAAAAATTGGAAAGTGTGAAAATTATATAGACAACTGACTTGGGGAGTTTTGTACGTCCTACACCGACAACTTAATGCCCTTGGTACTGTAGCCATATATTGTCATACATAAGTTTATTCAATAAAGTTTTAAAAAAATTATGACTTTTCACCAATAGCAAAATGTGTGCCTTGTCCTAGTGTAGAGAAAAAGACGTGGTAAGACATTCTGTATAGCTACAATTGTTCAATAAGTGATGAGAAATCTAGAGAACATTCATCAAAAATAAAACAATAAACGAAAATTTGCAACTTTACACCAAAAAAAAAAACAAAAACAAAAAACAAAAAAAACAAAAAAAACAAAAAAACAACAAGAATTTAAAAAAAGGTATAAGGTATAAAAATCGCACTTTGCATTTGACTGATATTTTGAACAGCAAAATAAAACAATTGAATTAAATACCTCACAATTAGCACCGTACTAATAAATAATAAATATCCCGGTGATTCTGTAAGTATTGGAACAAATTGTCTAGTACATTTTCTTGTTGATTTATGATTTTCAAGCATAACATAGCAAAAACAGCTGATTAATGATCAGTTAAACTGCACTTGGTATAGAACAGTAAAATCAAAAACAGAAACCTTAAAAGTACAGCTTGATCACTGGCTATCAATTTCTTTCGTAGATTTTTTCTTTCAGTGCTCACTTATTCAGTTTCATTGATTAGACATGGATAGCAGTTTTATGAAGTTGTTAAAAAAAACAACTACTTTATAATAATTTTGTTAAATAATCACACAATTTAGATTCTTTTTGAACAACTATGGTGGGCCTTAAATGGCATTTTGACACATTGTTTCAAAATAATTTTTCTGATCTATGCTGCTGCCGTAAAACTTTGGGAGATTGTCCAGTCCAACCATCAGTTTCAATGTTTCTATTCACAACTTTATATATGCATAGGTTCCATAAGCAAGTGACTATAATTCAAGGATTGATAATTATGTGTCTTGCTTCTGAAAAATATACAATTTAGATTTCCCAATAACATCATAACACTCTTATTAAAATGTACGAGCTAAATAAGAGCTGTTTCGTAAAAGAACACATTTTTTATATTGTATTAAAAATGAACAAAAAGAACAAAACAACGTGTGAAAATTATCAAGGTAGTGATACCAGTCTCTTTACTTGTGTAAACAAGACCAGGGGTACTATAGCTGCAATTATGTAGCTCCTTTTCGTAATCATGGCATTGTTGACAAAATTGAAATTGTGGAGTGTATAATTGTAGAATCATATCAGTCAAAATTTGATCCCAGCTAATGCAATAAATCCCCGAAAAACTTGATCCGGATGAACATTTCTACAAAATCGATTTTGAAATTATCGGCACTTCCGGAATTTCAAATTTTGAAAACTATGCCATGATAACGAGTAAATGGTAAAACTACAATTCTGTAACGAATAAGGTGTTGTAGAAATATCAGTTAAACTTCAAAGACATTAAAACTATATGTAACAATTTATGGAAACAGTTTAATAGCTTATTATATGCATAAAACCCCCGGGTGTGAATCACTCCCGGCATGCTCCATTACGAGTAATGGGACCTCTTTGTAGCTAGGGGTACTAAAGTAAAAAATGGTGGTTGATTGCATGATACAAGCTTAATGGCAGGATCTACTTGCTTGACTACTTACTCGTCCGGAGCACTTGAGTGCACGGGGTCCATGGTTTTTATTGGGTTCGGGTTACTCTCTGTTTAATTTGTGTTTCGCGATGCATGTTTGTCCTTGTCCGAAAGTGGAGATTACATTTAATACTTCCGGTTACCAATTATCATAACTCAAATCATTGCATTGTATCACACGTGGCGTTATAACTAATTTCAGGTACGGTTTACTGAGCTATTGCGCGATAATTAGTTCGATGTTTGCATTTACCGAAGTAAGTACTTTCTATCTGTAATATTGTTTTGACTATTTTTCAGGTGAAAAACAGTATGTTTTGTAGTGCGAAATGTAATAATTTTGTTCTTTGCATTTGAATAAAAATATAATTCTGTTCATATATTCGTACGCGATCAAGCTGGCTAGTGTTGTATTCATTACATTATGTGCACGTGATTATGTGTCATAACCATTTATTGTAAATCACGTGTTGTAAATGTGTTGAACAAATATACATTTCGTACTATTATCATCAATGCACATTAAATCTGCTCTCATCTGAATTTAATTATATAACAAGAAAAGATATGCGTTAAACCCATATCCAGAGATGTTCGATTTATATGTTATAGGTGTATCCCATTTGGTTTAATAGTTTTTTTTTCAATTTGTTTTATTTAAAATTTTATCATATGCTGTAAAGGCAGGGGCGTAGCAAGACTAGTTACAATGTGGATTCACAAAGAACTAGTGGGGTCCGGGTATGCACCCCGGAATATTTTTGAAAACAATGGTGCAATTTGGAGAATTCTAAAGTGGTTTATTTAGAACTGAAATGGACAGTTTATTGATTACAGGGATAGATTGCAATTTTGTTCTTAAAATAATGTGGATTCAGCCGCGTACTCGCGTATAGGCAGCTACGCCCCTGAAAGGGATGCAAATATAGACGATTGTGAAAGGCAAGAAATAATCATCTTGATTATAATATCTCAACTTTGAGAAGAGTACTGTAATAAAAAAAGCAAAGTTTTCGAAGAACATATATATATTGTTTACCAATAAAAATACATTGACCAAGTTGTTTGATAAAAAATTTTACAAACTGCAGCCCATCTCTATCGTTCTTTATACTTAAATTGCACTATGAAATAATTTTATAAATAAACAGATGGTAAAATATAATAATAATAGTACACAATTTGAAAGGTGAATTACCACCCTGTTCCGAGCCCCTGTCCAATATACCACCCTGTTCCGAACCCCCGTGCAATTGGTTTTTAACCAATCAAGAAACAGAATAACGAGAGGTGAAGTGTCATGAGGTCAAAGGGTAAAAAGTGAATATAATACTGACTGCGTCGGAAAAAAAGCAAAGTTTTCGAAGAACATATATATATTGTTTACCAATAAAAATACATTGACCATACTCAAGTGGTTCTGTGGGAGATAATGTGAATGTAAGATCGGCAGTTATCGCGTCCTAGGAAAATCAAAGAAAACATACCGACAAGTTACAATTTTTATTGATTTAATTTTACTGTAATTACAATTGTTTCAAAAGATTTGCAATTAAATGTATTTTAAACGTCAAACTAGCATTCATGTGCATAAACCGATTGCTAAGAACTTTATAAAATTTTCAGAATTTAAAATGAAAAAAAAAACAATTAGAAGAAGAGTCTTATTTTGCAAAACAATTGATGAGATTATTAACTTCTACAATTATTTTCAACAATATAAACTGTTGATGACCTTTATCAAACAATCAATCTATTTTCTCTATAAAGCATGACCAATACACGTTTATTGACGTTCTTTTATTGGTTTTAGATCAAGTTGAATCCAATTATCATCATAACAAATGCTTATCTATGTTTCATTTAAATTGTTGTCAGCAACGAATAAAACAGCGAAATTTATTGCGTCACGTTTAAGAAATTAAGGTCCGTAACACCGTTTGTGAGCGCTAAAACACTTAAAGACATTTAAATAATGTGTCATAACTGCTAAAATACATTGTTTGTTTGATGGTGTTTAACACCACTTTCAGCAATTTTTCAGCTATATCATGGCGTCCAGTTTTTATTGGGGGAGGAAGCCGGAGTACCCGGAGAAAACCCCCGACCTGCGGTAGGAAAACTGGCAATCCTTGTCAATTAAGATTGGAGTCGAGTACACCCTGCCTGCAGTGAGAATTGAACCCGCAATCTCAGTGTTGACAGACCACGTGATCAATAGTAGACGAACTACCTTGACCACTCGGCCACCGAGGCCCCCCTAAAATACATTGAAAAGCACTTCAGAACATCATTAATATATTACTTATATTTAGCACCTAAAGGCAAAATAATTTAAAATGCAGTGCCTTTATTGTACGTGACATATAATGTACGTAATGTTAATGTATGTAACGGTAATTTACGTTACATTACATGTGATGTTATATATTATTTTCCATTACACTATTTATTGTAGATGAGTTTGAGCCAATAAAATTATTTATATTTGTATTTGTATTTGTATTTTAATAACTCATATTACAATACAAAATGGGTTCCTGTTTTAATCCTCCATTTACTTTAATTGAGTTTCCCCGATATGGTTCAACCATATCTTCTCTTGTTATTCATGTATAGAGGAAAATCTATTTATAGAATGGGGCATACCCCTACCATTGAGTGAGCTATTATAATAGTACGAAAAGATTCAAATGCCAAAATATTTTATATAATTTATAATTTACTTGTATTTAATTACATAACATATTAATTTGTTTGTTTCTTTTGAATTACTAAGTTATGTCGATCTTAATAAACGGTATAGATAAACACTTCTCCGGCGTGGAAGATTAAAATTTTAACAGAAGGTGAAAAAAGTTTAAAACGTTACACCAGTTTGCTGTTCACAAATTATTGTTATGCCATAAATAAGCGTTTGCTGTAATTTTCACATCGAGACGAGTGATTGCTTTTAACGTCCTGATCTGTCGGTGGTATAACTGGTAAGAATTAAGGTTTTAAAAACGACAACAACAAATCAATTAACTAGACTTTTTGGACAAAGAAATTAACCATTCTGAATTACCGTCTTCCATGAACAGTTTGGTAAAAAGTCTAATTAATAACAAATCACAAAATTATTTATTCCAATGAGTTAGCACCCAACAACCATAATAAAATTCCATCGCCATTAATAAGTTTTACTATAGATAAAATATATTATATTGTTGCAGATATATATAGTTAGTAAAGTAAAAGAACATTTACATGTTAGCTAGTTCACCTGAAGATTGCCAGAAGACATGAAAGTACTAGTGACTAAATTCTGAAGTCAGTGTACAGTGAATGTGCTACTATGATTGTTGGATACACCTATTAGTAACTAGTGGTATATTATACCCATCTATTTTAATCAGTTAACTAAAGCCCCAGTCACATTAGAGCTTACGACCACTTGCGACCACCGGCGACGCGTAAAACCGACGATCATCGGCGATTGTCTGCGACCAAACCCTCTTTGCGCAGAAAAATTTACTACCGCGATTATCGTACGACCAGTTATTGACAATCGTACGACAACTTGTCGTAAGACCATCGCACGATTACTAAATACTACTCAAGACTATCAGTGACTAATAATGTCACGTGGTCTGTGTCTTGTCACAGGAAATCTTTAACTAGTCTCTGACGATCGTACGATGGTTGCAATTTATCGTAGAGAAGTCGCTAATTGTCATTTGTAATCGTGGGTGGTCGTAAGACAAGTCACTACTAATCGCACGATGATCTTAAGACTTTGGAAAGACTACCTGCGACCGAGGGACAAGGACATCGGCGCCGACCAGTTGAAGATTATTACAGACTTTCGAACGACGATCGTGCGACAGCCTAAGACCTTATAAGATCACTAGCGACCTGTTTGATCGCAAGGAGGTTTTTGTGCAAGCTCAAAAACCTCTCTGCGACTGAAATTGGTCGTGGGACCTTAATAAGATAACCTGCGACTGTCGAAGATCACCGATGACCGTCGTAAGACTTTTTAAAGATTCTTCGCGACCAGAGGTCACTGGTGATCGTCAACTGGTCTTAAGTGGTCGTAAGCTCTAATGTGACTGGGGCTTTACTCACATTCTACAGTAATGGAAGCGGCGGGTTTGGCATGCCATATAACCTGTTTTAACCCACCATTTCTTTTAAAATGCCTGTACATTGATGTAGCTGCTTTATTTTTGTATTTTTGGTTCTGGAGTTTGCCGGTTTCTCGGACTTTGATTTGTAAATTGTCTGTTTTGACAGTTTGTTATCAGATTGTTAACTGAATTTCAATGATTTACGGAAAATCCAGTGATCGCATAACCGATCTAGAATTTTAAAGTCGTTCACCTGGAATATTTAGGTCTTCGTGTTAAAATGCCGAACATTTAAAGATTTATTTTTAAATAACCAAAATATAATACTGCTTTATATTATAATGACTCATCCATTTTGATTTTTCACCAAAGAAACAAATGCACACACTGAAGAAGAGGTGTGATTGGCTAAACACATTGAAGAAGAGATGTGATTGGCTAAATTTAACGCGTAAATATTAAGGGGATTTTTAATCGTATAAAACTTATGACTGTTTTTAGCAGGATGTAAATTACCGTAATAGGATGTATACAAACCTATTTTCCTCATCTATTGAAGACGAACTAATGCACATATATTTTACCTGATGAAAAGCCTTGAAACGAAATTATATACACTTTAATATAAGCTTAAATGAACTATTCTGTTTATAGTTAACATTTCATGAAAAACAACAAAAGTTATACAAATGACGGTGTTTCAGACTGACCAACGAATGACCTTAGTCATTGAGTGTCAATATAAATAAATAATGTAAACATAATATATTGATCTTAAACTTTCTCACTCCAACTGACAATATGACCCAAAGTGGCATGAACTATTTGTTATATTATACTTTACTTTTTGTAAGTATCTATGCTCATTAATTTGATCCATATGCACATCATGTACTGTCATGACTGATAATTTTAGGTTATTTTTGTTACATTTTGCATATCAGTTACTTGTGGTAAATAATCTTCACTGAGATTACTAATCACATATTTGGTTATTTGTGTTTTTCCAACAGATGTGTAAATCCAATGCACTTTTTACCCACAGTCGGTCCATATACATTATATGGACCGGTCCATATACTCCGGTCGGTAAATATACGATTATATGGCCCTTTATGCTTACAAAGGAATAATTGAAAAATAAATCTTCAAAGTATAATATATTATAATGCAGCTACTAGTATATTTTTACATAATAGCGGATTTGACCGAGCGCTGGAAATAATAGAGGCGAATGGATGCCACAGTGTCACAACGGTGCGAGCTCGAATCCCGTTGAGGGGAAGCAAAAATTTGACAGTGTTAAAATAATTCTGTGTTGTTAACCATGTATATCTTATGCTTTAGAAATCCGCTGGATAAGTATTGTGACAAGCATGTAATACATCTAATAATCGGATTTCTGAAGCATCCGAAATACCAAATATTTTTATAACGGAACAAGACACTGATATGTTTAATGACTCAAATCGCAATACTCCTATCTATGATAGTCAGTTTAACGAAGAAGACATGTACAATTTACTGAAGTCATTTGTTGGACAATTCGATCAACTAACTTTTAAACATACCCTTATAGAATATACAGAAGTCAATGATTTAAAATCAATACAAGCTTCACTTTTTGATAAAAACATGATATCCTTCATAAAGATGCAAAAGTTGTTGAAAGAATAAATAGAGTGAACGGCCAGGCAGCAGGCCAGAAGCTAGCCGATGATAGTTTTATCCCTTTTCAGTACTTGGAAGGTAGTAATAATGCGTTGGAACTGAAACAGTGCATTCCGAGAACAAGAAGAGGTACTACTGCAAGCGACGAAGCTAGTAATTCTCTGGTAGAAATTAACAAAAAAACTTTCACAAAGGCCAAAACCTGACTATAAAATTGCTGATAACTCCGTTGTAGTATACGATACTCGATATGAAACAATTGTCGAAAATATAAAAAACCTTCCGAGCAAATTGAATGTGCTATAGATTTTTGAAAGCGAGACTAAATCATTTAAAGCCATTATTTCTACAAAGAATGTAGAAATTCACAACAACAAAAAACCCCAAAAAACAAAACAAAACAAAACAAAACAAAAACACCGAAATTTACAAGAACAAGTAACCGATGCCGAAATCGCAATGATGAATTGCAATCTGATGCGAATTTTAAAGCTAATGAAAAAAAGCTGAATGAACAATTAAAACTCGAGTCATCGAAGCAAGACTTTACACGGAAAATAACAAATAAAATCGACGCGCTTGATAACAATCTACGTAGTCGACAATCGAGAACTCTAATTTTAGCGCCAATTGTTTTAAATCCACGAAAAGCAAATTGCAGTTCGCGATGAAACTAGCGATACTGCAAACAGAAATTTTCCGAACTATGAAATTTTAGAAACAGAATCCTCAAGCAGTGATGAAAATCCAGGCGAACTTTTCGATTTTCGACTGCAGATAATCTGAGGCCTTGAAATGTTGACTTAACATTTCTGCAAGACGATCAAGTTTACTCAAATCATAATAATAATGAAATCACCGAACATCGTATAGAAACTATTATTACGAAATATTATCTTACAATGTTCCGAGGAGTAGTACACACACACGAACAAAGCGTGGTTCCCGATATGCCATTGTTTTAGCTAAAAGAAAAGGCGTGCATTTATACAACCTTTAAAACGAGAGGAGAATAGAGAAGTTTTACATATATAATGAGGATCAACGTTAACGAAGATCACATAAAAAATAAAGTAAAAAAAAAATGAACATTTTTAGTCGGCATTTACTTAAGTACCATATAACTACAGACACAACTCACAACGGCAGAACTAAAGAAAACATTCCTTAGTATCTTGCTGTTTATATCTATGTTAAGATTGTGTACTTGGAATATATTAGGTGCAATGTATGGTACCTATTACTCTTATGGTCTACTGATTACACTACATGGTCTGTTTGATTACTTAATTTCATCCCTTTTATGAATGAGATATATATTACTTTTTTCAATTAAATGGCCTACTGATTACAATAAAGGGCGTATTCGACTTATAAAAATTTCATTTCTGTTATGCACGTTTTACATTACTAAATGGAATAATCTTACATTTTGATCCCATATTGTCTATCTGAGCAATTAGTTATAACCTATGTCAATTTTGCGTCCAGATTAAATTCTGAATGCTATTGAAAGTATATATCTAGTCCGGGGATTCGGTGGCCGAGTGGTTAAGGTAGTTCGTCTGGATTCGAGTGCACCGTCGAAGTGTAAACACGCTTTTTCGTCGTCTCCGAGTTTGAGGCCTTTATTTCTGTTTGGATAGGATTATTACCATTCGTGCACAGTTTATTAAGGACTTCAAACACATTTGTACGTTAATTACATTATTTTACGGAGAAAAGTTTGGAAAGCGGAGTTAATTTGCTTCAATCTGTGCATTTGTCCTAGTGAGGCCCGATTAAGGTCTTTAGTTAGCTAAAGTTAATATGGAAACGCTTCCTAAACTTTTAACTGTTTTAATAAGCAGTATTGCAAATGAATATGAACAATTTCAATGGAATTCGAATTATCTCGGAAATAAAATGAGGATTTCTTTAATTTGGACCCGAGGTGATTCTATGAATAAAGAAACAACATAAATCTAGGTCGACAAAAGAAAGAGACAAAAACAGACTGAAAGAGTGGAAATCTCAAAAGGAACAAGAAGTTGTAGTTAACATAACTTCTGTTAATGAAGAGGATATGTCTGATGTCGAAATTATAAACGACAAGAATCAGAAAATAAGTAATACAATTAACCCGCTGGTTACCCCTTCTCAGGTTAGATGCAACTAAGTGCTAAAGTATCGATCGATAAATGTGACAATGTAAATAAAATTAACATAACAAAAGAAGACAGTGTAAAATCAAGAATGGTAAATAAAAGGGAGAACGTGAAAAGTAAAGAACCTATTGCGAATATATCGGTTGGTTGTTGGTTGTTTGGTGTTTACCGCCACTTTCAGCAATTTTTCAGCTATATCATGGCGTCCAGTTTTTATTGGGGGAGGAAGCCGGAGTACCCGGAGAAAACCCCCGACCTGCGGTAGGAAAACTGTCAATCCTTGTCAATTAAGATTGGAGTCGAGTACATCCTGCCCTCAGTGAGACTCGAACCCTCAACCTCAGTGTTGACAGACCACGTTATCAACAGTAGACGAACTACCTTAACCACTCGGCCACCGAGGCCCCCGA
The DNA here is from genome assembly GCA_944474755.1 of Limnoperna fortunei. Classification (NCBI taxonomy): domain Eukaryota; kingdom Metazoa; phylum Mollusca; class Bivalvia; order Mytilida; family Modiolidae; genus Limnoperna; species Limnoperna fortunei. The sequence continues at coordinate 98,947,432 of OX104111.1, forward strand.
ATATATCGGAAGTTACCGGAAAGACCCCATGCACTGATTCTCACTACGAGAAAATAGTAGTTAGCAGATTAGGTGGAAAAGGAGAGGTTGTTCTAGGCAAAGTTAAAATGAAAAACACGTAAGTAATTTGGAACAACGCGGATAAATCAGGACTTAGACATATCGACAAGTCAACGACAGAATACGAAGAGCTGATAAGTCAAGTTAATAGATTCCGGGATATACGGAAAACTGAAGAAGAGGAGTTGCGATTCTTCATGAGATATATGCGGTCGTTTGAACTTTATGCCGAAAAATACAAGTTGTGTCCATGGTGCTTTGAATGAACACATATTAAAAACTGTTAAAAATCACGAGGCTACAACAAAATTTCATTTTGAATTGTAATTACAAGCTCTGGCATGGAATTCATCCGTTTTTGTTGCATTGCGTTTCAAATGGAAAGACGTTAATGCCTTTTGTTATATTTTCTACAGTATTACATTTCCAATAGAGATATTATATAAGACGTAAATATATTAATTGTGTATTAAAAATAATGCAATAAAGATTGAGGATTTATGATAGAGCTGGAATGATGGATAATAATTTGCATTTTGTGACTGTGATAACTGTAAATAAATGTAAATTATATAATAAAGATGAAAAAAGGTAGTTCGTCTAGTATTGAATACATGGTCTGTCAACACTGAGGTTGCGGGTTCGAGTCTCACTGCGGCCTGGGTGTACTCGACTCCAAACTTAATTGACAAGGATTGCCAGTTTTCCGACCGAAGGTCGGGGGGTTCTCTCCGAGTACTCCGGCTTCCTACCGCATTTAAACCTGGACGCCATGATATAGCTGAAAAATGGCAGAAAGTGGCGTTAAAACATCATTGAAACAAACAAACAAACTTTTTTAGTAAGATTATATGTACACAAAGACGCAACACAAACCTTCATCTCAAAATCCATTTTGTTGTTGTTATGTTTTATATACCTTGATTATATTGTACATTTGTTTTCATGTTTGAAGGTCTCTTTGACACTGCTGTCTATGCTTATCTATTTAGTAGACTATGTTGACCCGTGGCTTATTATGACCTATTGCACACCAAAACCACTGTTATCTAAATGTGTTAACCTAATTGACAATCGGTAACGATCTCCATACAGGAGTGCAATTGGTTTTTTATTGTAAAGCCTATACGCGTACGGTTAAAAAAGCTCTTTTCATTTTCACGCTTAAGCTTATAAATTTTAGAATAATCTCGAACTCGTATGGGATCTCTGTTGGACCCAATCTTTATTTCAAATTTAGACACTTATAGACTCTGAAGTAATTATAGTGGAAAAAAATATATGCGATCGTGATGCTACTCTTGTTAACCTGAAAATACCTCACTAGGTAAAATCAACGATAAATTGAAAGGTTTGGATTAATAAAGAAGAAGATTTCATATCTTTCAATAATGTTATTTCTAACTTTGACTGGCACTCTTTTCGCAATAATACGAACGATATTGATATCAAGAGATTACTGATAAATATTATGAATTATTAAATGAATAAATCCCTTCTAGAACTGTTCATGTGAGACAAAACGACGAACCGTGGTTTAACTCTGCGATAAAACGTGAGATGAGAAAACGAGACCAGTTGCGTAGAGTGGCCAGGGAGACAACCCCATATCATTTGAATAAATATAAAACACAAAAAAACCATGGTAAAATATGCACGTGAACAATTTATGTCCCCTTCTGATGAAAAAGTTGATTCTCTCCTGAAAAAAAGATTCATAGGCATATTAGTCTCTTATCAAAAGACTCATGAAAGGCTCAAGTGTGCCTTCTGGTCTGCCACCATTATTTGATAGTATGAATGGGTGAGATGGAGCAATCGGATCGAGAAAAAGCTGATATTTTACATAAAAACATATGCTCCATATCATCTGTCGATGACTCTAATATTGATCCGCGAATCATACCCCCAAGAAAAAATAATAAATGTATATAACCGGAAAAGATGTCAAAGGCGTACTTACGAATGTAAATCCGGTAAAGTGTGTGGTAATGACAACATAAGCCACCAAGTGCTAATAGGCACAATTGAATCCATAGGTCAACCTCTTTGTAAAATTTTCAATTTCTCGTTAAAAACGTGCAGTTATCCTTCCTAGTGGAAACTAGCTCGGGTAATGCCAATCTATAAAAAAGATGATAAATCTAGTCCTTCAGATTATCGTCCTATTTCGTTTTATGTTGTGTCGGAAAGGCGATGGAGAGAGTTGTATATAAGTATATATACAATTACATTATTCGTTGCTATATCCATACAAATAGACCAATCGAGTTTTCTCCAGGGCCACTCTACTGTATACCTACGAAAAAGTATTTAATAATTTAGAAAATAGACTTTCTAATATCTTAAATTTCAGTGACATCTCGAAGGCATCGAGGATTGATAACAAAATTAAAGTCATATGGAATATTTGGCCCCCTTTTAGACTGGACCAGAAACTATATAACAAACAGAAAACAAACTGTAATCGTTAACAAAACCTCTTCTTATGTTGGTGCAGTTTCTGCCGGGATAACAAAGGGATCTGTCCTGTATCTGGTTATTTTTACTGTACATAAATGACATAATTTAGAAAATATTGCTGATAATTTGCAGACTACACTGCACTTCAATATGCAGGATATGACATTTGAGCATTAGAAACCAACATTAATGGTGATTTAAATATTTTAAACGACTGGTCCATAAAATGGCTTATCGACCTTAATCCAAAAAACCAAATCATTTATTATTTCAAACAATGCATATATTGCTCCTGAAATCTTATTTAAAGATGAGAAGATTGAAATTGTAGACTGTCATAAACATTTAGGCTTAACATTCTCCTCAGATGGATAAATGGAAAACCCATATAAACAATATTGTAGAATCTTCTATGAGACAATTAAGTGCTTTGAGAAAATTAAAATATACGATTTCGTCTAAAAGCTTTTCAAATATCTAACATTTATAAGACCCTCGTTGGAATATGTCTGCGAAGTTTGAGATGGCTGTTCTGAACGAGTAGAAAAACTCGAGAAAGTTCAATTAGAATTAACCAAAATTTTAACTGGCCTGACTAAATTTGCCTGTGGAGATTCTTTATATTTTGAAACTAGTTGGAATAGTTCTAAATGAGAGACGGAAAACAGAAAACTCAAAGAGATTCCACATCTGATATCGATGAGCTCAATATCGAAAACAGTCTTTTTGGCAATGCAAATATAACTTTTGAAATAAACTCTATCATTTTTGAAAAAGTTCGTACGTACCAATAGATTTTCAACAGGTCAATAGAGTCTACACTATTTCAAATCATTAATAACTTCTGTTTAGTTATGGATAAACTGCTAGTCGCCATCTTATGAATTATGTGTTGTATTGTCCCGAAGAGAACTGTTGTTTAGTTGGTATAGCTTGATGTCCAATTCATTTGCTTTATTAAAGACAATAAAATATTATTACACTAAACCAGTACCCTGAACAAATTCTACAAGCATCTGAAGTTTGTATAAAAAATGGACACGGGTTGAAAATTAAAAAATATCCTTTTTGAAACAGTGTGATTCAAAATATGATGTTGCTTTTAGTATTGGGAGCATTTGAAAGGTTCTTCAAAAGGGTCTGATGGAACTGCAGTTTTTGTCAGAAAATAATTAGGTTTTAAGGTTCAAGACCTATTTCTTCAAAATGATAGAATGTGTGGTTTAAAACTGGTGCCTAATCATTACCAGGTTTATCTATTGTATCCACAAAGTGTGACAAAGATGGAATTAGTTTTCTTTTACTTTTTGAAAGGTAGAAATTTATGTTTTATTCCATTATTACAAACTCATAGTACGTTCAGTGTATACTTTCAGAAAACAAAAGATATGCGGATAAGACCTGATTGTCTTTATACTGTATCTGATCTCCTACCATTATTTTAACATTTTAACATTGACCTGCTGCTTAGTCACACAGCGAAGTACAAGTTTAACAGAAAAATTCTTAATTGATCGTAAGGCTGATGACTTTAAGATAGAAATGTATCAATCTGGGCTAAGTCGGTTGCTGAGTTTCAAAACCAAAACCAAAACTTTAAACTTGTCAGACTTTGAATTCTATTCCTCGGTGATTAACAACGCACGTCACATTGCGGCGTAAATCTGCATTCCATCTGGTTGGTTCCATCTATTTTTGAAGCCTTACTGGACTTAAAACCATCTAAATAATTACTATTATAATCAAAGACATGCACGACCAGAATGGAAGGAAAAAGGTAAACCGAGAGCGTTTTTCAGATAAATTAGGGTAAGAAGAAAAATACGAAGATATTCAACACGCCGCTGTAGTAGACAATTCATTTGATAGTGATTTCTACCGTGATATTAAACAGAATGTTAGAACTGTCATGGATGTAAAACAAACTATTCCTGAAATTGAACGGCCTATTGATCAACACGAGTTTGAAATAAAGTTAAGAACACTGAAGTTGGCAAAGCTCCGGATCCAGATTATATTTGTATTGAACATGAACATTTGAAATACGGCGGACACACTTTATTCACATTTCTCTGTAACTTGTAAAGCATGATTTTGACGGTGGGCTACATTCCATTTTCTTCACGACATGGCACTATTATAACATTATATAAAGGAAACAAAACATATCCACACAGTTATCGCGCAGTGACACTTACATCTGTCAGTGGAATATTACTTGAAAAGACATTTCTCAACTGCAGAATAATTTCTTATGGCTCACGGTCAAAGAACGTCACACACGCTTCAATTTTGATGTGTAAAACGGCATGGATCAATTCCTGCAATCTACACCATCAAAGGGGCAATCTGATTTTTGTTGAACGAAAATCAGTAGTGTATGCCGCGTTCATAGATAACGAGAAGGCTTTCGATAGGATATGGCAAAACGGACTGTTATAAAAACTGTATAAAGTTGGTATAATAGGAACAATTTGGAGGATACTAAGTTTTTATTACAAGTCTGCGACCGCTCAAGTTCAGTAAAGGTCATTTTCGAGCTGCGTTTTTAAAATCGAAAAAGGTGGTAGATCAGGACGAGTGATGTCGGCTTGGTTCTTTTCTCTTTTCATGAAAGCTTTAATAGATAAACTTTGTAATTGTAACGCTGGATGTAAAATAAAATAGAGTTTTTACATATATCTTGCATTTTCCTAGCAGATGATATTACTAAGCAGTTAAAGGAATGGACTACAGTGTTTACTAAATATTGTTCTTGAATATGCACATACATGGAGACTGAAATATAATGCAACAAAAGACTGTTTTCTCCAAATAGAATGATCCAGCAGATATATCTGATACCTACTTTTGGTGATACTGTGTTATCGAAAAGCAGCAAAGTAGCGTACGCCGGCACAGCTATTGATTGTATATGTCGGGCATTTGATCGAACAGACAGTGCCTGTGAAAAACTTGAACAAAATATACAGTCTTTCCATAACATTGGTAAACCTAAATGGAATATCGTCCTTAACCAACACTATTGTGTGGGAAAGAGTAAATCTCCCAACCGAATTGTATGCATGCGAGACGTAGTGTCTTTTAAGCACAACAGGGTCCTCGAACAAACCTATCGATACTTCACACGATATATACTGCGTTTTGCTAAACGATCACCAAATGCTTCTTGCATCTGAAATCTAGGATTGTGGACGATTGAATGTACGGTAGACTCTCGTCTTCAGTCTTGCTATATAAAAGAAATGGGACCAAAGAGAAAAAGCTCTTCTCCTTATGCGAGTACCTGCAGAAAGAAAAAAGGATCAAAGAAAGAAACACCAATCCCTTTGGCAATTGTTGCAGACCAGGAGAATGAAGAGGATACCACCATTGGCCAGAATATCATTGGGTCCAAAGATACCAGTACTGAAAATTGCATGGATAGACATGTTATAACAGGTACTAGTACCAACACAGATATGTTAAATTTGGATAACCCCAGTCTAGTAACAAGTGTCATTGACACATTAGATGCTAAAGTTCCCCACAATCTAAAAGAAAAGATTTGGAATGGGGAGTATATTCATTTAGAAAAACTGCTGCCAAATGAAAGCCTTATTGGTGAAAATGAACATCAGATAGTTATGGTAGATGGTCAATTCGTTGTCAAACCAAAACATGCAGATAAAAAAATTCTCAATATAGAAACCTGGACAAACGCATTTTTGGTATATGCTAGTGTTTTTATATCTAAACACCCCCAAGAAGCTAAAAGCTTATTAAAATATATTGATACAATAAGGCTTGGAGCATCAAGACAGTCCACACTTGGTTGGAAAAGCTATGACCAACAATTTAGGCTCCGGAAATCCATTGACCCATTGAAAAAATGGGAGATTGTTGATACAGAGCTATGGCTATTATACATGTACCATGCACCCAACACCCCGATTCCTGCCATTAAAACTAATATAGGGAATGATTACTATCATTCAAGTTCAATTGGCAAGTGCTATGATTACAATTACAAGGGTAATTGTGTACGCAATGGTTGCACTTATGTACACTCCTGTTTGAAATGTAATCAAGCACACCCTTCTGTATGGTGTACAAATTCTTCAAGAGGTCAAGCCCTGGCTCATCAGTTTCGATTGCCTTCAAATACCTCAAACAAAATTAGGGCACAGTTTCCTACACCAAGGAGGCCATTTTCAGGCCAATTTCAACAGCAAAGACATATGGGTGTTAGGAAAATCCCCTATTAATGTAGCAAATTTGAAAAACTTGCTTAAAAATTATCCACTGGAAGATGTTTCTAAAGAATTGTTGGAAGGTTTTCAGAAAGGCTTCAGACTCAATTACCATGGGCCACGTATATCAATTATTTCAAATAATCTGCGTTCTGCTGAAATACATAAAGATGAATTGCTGCAAAAAATTAACAAAGAAGTATCATTAGGTAGAGTAGCAGGCCCATTTCCTTATAAGCCTATTTCCAATTTGCGTATTAATCCTGTTGGTCTTGTACCCAAAAAAAAGTGGTGGCTGGAGATTAATTAGTCATCTATCATCCCCTTTAGGTTCAAGTATTAATGATTTTATTGATCCAGAAAAGTGCTCAGTTTCTTATTCAAGTTTTGATAATGCTGTTCAAATGATCCAAAAATTAGGAAAATCTGCCAAACTTGGGAAAAAGGACATATCCAGTGCTTTCAGATTGCTTCCCCTGTATCCAGGCGATTTTTGTCTTACTGGATTTAAATTCTTAGATCATTATTACATTGACAAATGTCTTCCAATGGGCTGTTCAGTATCATGTTCTCTGTTCGAAAAGTTTTCTTCATTTTTACAATGGGCAGTACAGGAAAAAACTGGATTATATACAAGTGATCATTATTTGGATGATTTCTTATTTCTTGGAAGACCAGAAACGCTTGAATGTGAATTATTAATGCAGACTTTTGATAATTTGTGTAAAAATTTAGGAGTTCCCATTGCAGAGGAAAAAAATGAAGGTCCAGTAACAAGATTGTGTTATCTAGGCTTAGGTATTGATACTGAAGAATTTAAAATATATGTTCCAGAAGAAAAAATAATAAAATTAAAGGAACAGTTAAACACAACTTTAGGAAGAAAAAAGGTGACATTAAAAGAATTGCAATCACTTACTGGTAGCCTTGCCTTTTGTTCTAAAGCTCTGCCTGCAGCACGAGCTTTTAATAGACGTTTTTATGGAGCAATGTCAGGAATCTCAAAATCATTTCACAGAATACGGGTTACGAAAGGCATGAAAGAAGATATTAAAGTATGGCTTACTTTTTTAGACAAATTTAATGGTTGTACATTCTTCCCTGATGAATTTTGGATAACAAATACAGTTCTGGAATTGTTTACAGATAGTTCTGGTTCCTTGGGTTGTGGGGCATATTTTCAAAAAAAGTGGCTGGTGTTTAAATGGCCATTAGATTGGGGTCAAAGAGTTTTGAGAGACATTACTTTTCTTGAATTGGTACCCATAGTTCTAGCCATTTTAACTTGGTCAAAAATGCTGACAAATAAAAAAGTTCTCTTTCATGTTGATAATTCTGCATTGGTAGACATAATTAATTCAAAGTCTTCAAAGTCAGATAGAGTAATGTGTTTATTGCGTCCTTTAGTGCTGACTACCATGAATCATAATATAATAGTGCTGACTACCATGAATCATAATATAATAATATACAAATTAAATGTTCTCACATTGCTGGTTCAACAAATGAAATAGCTGATTCTATTTCACGATTTCAGTGGACAAGATTCAGACAACTGGCGCCAGAAGCAGACACTTTCCCAACTCCAATTCCATCAGAGTTCTGGCCCCTTTTAGACTTGAAGTTGATAAACTGTTAAGAGCATCAGTTTCACAGAATACTTTAAAGACGTACAATAAAGGTTTTGAAAGTTTTAATGAATTTCGAACAACATACATGCCTATAAATTCATGGCCCCCTCAAGTTGATCACATAGTGAACTTTATAGCATTTTTGTCAAGCAGAAATTTATCTTACTCTACAGTTAAGTGCTACTTGTCAGGTATAAGTTTTCATTTACAAATTTCTCAGGAATGCGATTCAACAAAATTTTTCATTGTTAAAAAAATGCTTGAAGGCTTGAGGCGTTTAAAACCTACTAAGGATGTTCGCAGCCCTATAACCTACCCTCTTCTAATGCGCATTGTGAATTCCTTAGAAGTTCTGTGCAAGAATAGGTATGAATTTTTCTTGTTTTCATCTGCATTCCTTCTCGCATATTTTGCCTTGTTAAGAGTAGGTGAATTGACACTTTCAAATAAGAATAGTGCAGACAAGATTTTAAATTTCGATGATGTTGTGCTATGTAATTCGGGCACAGTGAAAATTAAAATCAGGCTGTCAAAAACTGATCAGTTGGGCAAAGGAACTAATTTAGAAATTACTCCTTCAAACGAATCCGTGATATTATATAAATCGTTATCTACGTACATGAAAATGAGGCCAAATATTAAAGGTCCCTTTCTATGTCATTTTGGAGGGAGTTGTATGACATCTTACCAATTTTCACAAATGCTCAAGAAATGCATACAGTTTTTAGGCATTGATACATTAACATTTAAATCCCATTCCCTCAGGATTGGGTGTGCAACATATTTACATATGAAAGGAAAATCAGAGGAAGAAATTAAAACAATGGGCAGGTGGAAATCCACTGCTTACAAGTCTTACATCAGAATATAGAGATGATTTTAACTACAAATTATATTGTGGATTTGTTACATGTACATGAAATTACTTATTTTCAAATGAATACAAGGGCAATATAACTGTACTAACAGCAGTAAGCCTTTCAGGGTCTCACCATAAAGTGTGGATTGTTGGTTCCTCTCTGATTGTTAGAGCACATAAACATGCTAAAAATAACACTGGTGGAGCTGACCTGGGTCTTCAAAGCTTTGGAGTTGCCATCAGATGGGCAGGAAAAAATGGAATGACTTGGGAGGAGCTGTACAAATCGGTTCATGATATTTTTCTTGAAGAGGGACCACCTCAAATGTTAATTATACATTGTGGTGCAAATAATATTGGTACAATGTCAGTTAGAAAACTGAGAAATTTTATGAAATTTACAATCTCCCAAATTGTTAAACTAATGCCTTGCACACTAATTGTATGGAGTGAAATGTTGCCCCAATTATCCTGGAGATATATGGTGTCTAATATTGCTGCAGAGAAGGCAAGAATCAGGATTAATAGTTGCATAGCAACCTTTGTTATTAGTCAAAAAAGGGGGGGGGGCTGTATAAGATATCCTGATATAAAACAAGAAACCACAAAGCTTTTTTCTGATTGTGTACATTTGTCAGAATTAGGTAATTCACTGTTTGTCAATACAATTCAAGGAGGAATTTACACTTTTATTTCCTCTAAAGCTTGCATCTATCCATAATCCATAGGTGTACCAATCTAAGAATTGACCATTTAACGCCATAAACTATATTTTCACGCATAAAATAGACTGATGGGTTTGTCTGTTGTTGTACTAGTATACATTTTGTTTGGTCATGGCTTTGTAATGTGGGTAGCAAAATTTGCTGCTGTGATGGCAGATGGATTGATGCAATCCATATGGCTGAATTTTGCGAATGAGGCTAGTCTTGCAGATTACCGTTTTATCCCGGGATCTGTAAGGTTTTATCTAGCTTTCATGAATATTAATTATCAGCATATTCAGAAGATTGTTTATAGACTTTTAATTCATTGAAATATTTGACTTTAATTATTTTATTGAACATAATTCTTGCAGAATGAACTTTTCATTGTTTAATGTTGTCTTATTGTTTATTGCACTTGAATTTATTGTATGGTGAGCCATTTAGTCCTATTGAAAGGTCGGCCACCACATTTGATCGTTTAAATATTAAAGCCATGACCATTTAATGCCAATATGTGTTCTTGTTATCTTTGATGTATCGAAATAATATGACTTATCCTCATATTGGATAAGTCCGGTTATTGAGGAGAGCAAAGATATTTATAGTATTATTAGTCATAATTGAAAAAACATATGCACATGTTTTTGTGCGCACGCACTTGTTTGAGCAACATCCTCTTTTTCGTGAACAGCATCAAGACAAGGGTGGAAAATTTTTGAAAAACCCTCCCACCCACCACTTGTTAAAATGTTAATATTGTTTATGCACATGATTGTATTTTGTTTTAGCAGAATATGGCCAACAAACAATATATATATATATATATATTTTTCCTTTTATGTTATCTTGTACAGTAAATTGTATTGAATGTGTATTTTGCAATGATTTCTTTAGAGTAGATACTGCTGTTGTTTGTTTAATATATTTCAGGATCCTAACAGGTGGATAGTAAATATCGTCATGGCTTTATTTTAATGCAAAGATAATGCATTTGGAGAGCAGAATATGATGCCGGTCTTAAGACACTGATGATGGCTGAATTTTGCGAATGAGGCTAGTCTTGCAGATTACCGTTTTATCCCGGGATCTGTAAGGTTTTATCTAGCTTTCATGAATATTAATTATCAGCATATTGTTTATAGACTTTTAATTGATTGAAATATTTGACTTTAATTATTTTATTGAACATAATTCTTGCAGAATGAACTTTTCATTGTTTAATGTTGTCTTATTGTTTATTGCACTTGAATTGATTGTATGGTGAGCCATTTAGTCCTATTGAAAGGTCGGCCACCACATTTGATCGTTTAAATATTAAAGCCATGACCATTTAATGCCAATATGTACTTGTTATCTTTGATGTATCGAAATAACTACTTTTGGTGATACTGTGTTATCGAAAAGCAGCAAAGTAGCGTACGCCGGCACAGCTTTTGATTGTATATGTCGGGCATTTGATCGAACAGACAGTGCCTGTGAAAAACTTGAACAAAATATACAGTCTTTCCATAACATTGGTAAACCTAAATGGAATATCGTCCTTAACCAACACTATTGTGTGGGAAAGAGTAAATCTCCCAACCGAATTGTATGCATGCGAGACGTAGTGTCTTTTAAGCACAACAGGGTCCTGGAACAAACCTATCGATACTTCACACGATATATACTGCGTTTTGCTAAACGATCACCAAATGCTTCTTGCATCTGAAATCTAGGATTGTGGACGATTGAATGAATTTAAATTACAGTTTTTTTCGCGGTTATGCATAGCGGATGGGTCTACTACACGTAAGCAAATGTTCAATATTCTATTTGGTCACATGCTAAATGGAACAATAGATAAATCGTCCCTTACAACATATCTGATAATGACCTTTCATAAATATGACCTGGAGGCATTTCTAGAAACATTTATTAATGAAATGTTGATTACAAACAAGGTCATGTGGTCAAAGATTGTAACTCAAACTATAACTATTTATGAGTAGGTTAAATGGAAAAGATCTTTACAAAGTCTATCAGACCTGTGTCGATACTCGAAAATTTACTCGACGCTCAACTAACATAGACTTTTGAGCATGTCTGTGAATACCCCAACTTTAAGAAACGGACTAAGTTTACTTGTACATCTTGGATCGATAGTAATATAGAGCGGTGAATGTACTCTATACTCTCAGATTACTTATGATATTGATAAACATCTAATACGAGTCTACTTGAGTTAAGACGTAAACTGTTAGTCACCATAACTTAATTGATCGTATGGGAAATTAGTGTCTAACATACGATCAGACATTTTCGCTGAGTCATAGGTAGTGTTTCTATTCCTGGATTTGAATTTTCCATCGACAGGTGTCTAGTTAGAGTCGGGCACTGTTTACTCGTCCAGAGCATCTGAATGCACACATGGTTTTTATTGGGTTCGGGTTACTCTCTTTTTTGTGTTTTTGTTTTTTTTTTGTGTTGCGTTTGTCTATGTCCGGATTTGTAACTGTCCCTTGACTGTTGGATCTTTTGTTCGGTCGGTTTTCTTTGCTACTAATCTAATTCCATTGTTGATGTGCTGCAAGTGCAAGAATCAGTTTACTTCTTTTATCGAGATAATAAATATATTACGATAACCGTTCTGGGTGGTGCCACAGACTATGAAAGATCTTGATTCAGACACGTGGAAGCAGATGACGCTCTGTGCAGCAGGTTATTAAGACACATGGAAGCAGTTGATTGTCTGTGCAGCAGGCCATTTTTTTTAAATACAAGAAATTTAGGTCCGTTCTTCAATAGCATAGATACAATTTGGTCACGATTATAAGTTGTTGCCTCATTGTATCAATCTTAAACAGATGTTAATGGAAGAGTTCTGATATGTTAAATAATATGTATAAAAGTTTAGTTAATATTCATTTTTTGTATGCTAAAATTATCTTCATTGAATTGAAAGAAATAAAGAATAAATCAATGTACATTAAAAACAAAACAACTACTTTCTCTGTAGTTGCGGATAATAAAGAGAAAAAAAACCCGACTTTTGATAATCATGGGTTATATCGTCTCAATGACGATAAAAACCAAATATAGTATATATAAGTGGCTTAATGTGGAAGAACAGGTGGTTGTAAAATTTCAACTGCCAAGAGAAAAGTATGAAAAGTATGACAGTGACAGAGACGTTCGTCTTGTGAAGCTGCTACAATATACTTAATCTAAACGACATATTAATGAAAGGAGGGTGACTCTTTCAAACGTCACACACTATGGTCGCGGCCAAGCATAACGCATTAAACCTGTCAATCACCAAAGACCAAAACTGTATAGGTCATCACTATCAGCCAGGTGAGCTTTTTTGTTCGAGCCCTGGAAATCCTTTCCAGTACCCAGTAAATATTGGACATTAACGACAAAGCAATAGAAAATTTTTAAGGTTAAGTATTTAATGAATTAAAGTTAAGACGATTGATGTCTTTAGTATAATTTATTTATTTCTGTCAGATGAGAATGGCAAATAGTGAATCCTGTTTTAGAGTATGCTACGTTTATGTGTGTCGACGATTTCATGCACCATGCTCCTCAAAGGTGTTTTCATACGCAGCCTGTTGAAAGGATGTACTGAATTTTTATTAATAATACCATTCGTATCCTATTACAATTTAAAATTCTCTCAATTCCAAAGGAACAAATGACGACGAATTAGTAATCAGTTAACTTGTTTTATCATAACAGAGTTCTTGTTTTTCGTTAATTAAAGATAATTACGTTGCATTTGTCATATCGGCCCGATATCCGCTCGAGAGTTTTGACCGATGGCTATTATGGGTCGAGGGCTGATGCAAGAAACGATATGGAACAATGCGATATCAAAATCTATTTATCACTTGTGGAAGACCACCGGGCGTTCTTTTCTGAAAAAAACCAACCACTACATTATTAGAATTTACAAATCTGATAACAATCTGATCTTATATTGACTTCCCCCAATACATTGGGAGCATCATGTTCTGATCTTCACACTGCTTTAACATGTCATTTTTCTGTATCAACCAATGACTGCGGGTTACTTGTTCTTTACAGGAATGGTGGAGCTAGAAGTTTTGACGCAGTTAAATTAAAGAAAAAATCTAATCGAACTTTTTGCCGACTATTTTAACCCCTATTTTATTTAATTGTACACGTAATTGAATGTCAACAAGATGTTAATTTTATATTTGATTAAGATGGCTATAAATAAAATAATAAATTGTCTTTTTCACCAGCGGTTGATGTTTATTTTTCTATTAGTTAAACGTCTGTTTTTAGTAAGAAGTATTATTTAACATCAGTTTTTATTTCTAAGGAAATCAAAACGATTCTCTTTTACATCGCGTTTATGTGTACCTTTTGCGCGTGCATTGTTTCTCGTCCTCAGAGGTGCTATGGGAGGGAACGTGCGGTCAGGGCCTCAAACGTTGTTAGGAGGGTAGTAAAAACCATTGTTCCATAAGGTTTTAATCTATTTTGTGTTGGCTCTATTGTATGCGTGTTCAATTTAATTTGGTTTTTCTTCTTTTTTGAATGTTTTGCCATTTGCAGTAAATTTGTTACTTTCTAACATTAATTAGATAACAAAATATAAACAAGTAAACAAGAAAGTTAATACACCACATATTGGAGTGGACTCGGAAGTAGAAGTCATTGACAGGCACGTGATCAGGCTTAATTTAGAGCGTCGCTGTCTTTGTGTGTTGGGCACCAGTTTTGTTTACATTTGAACAATGTGTACATTTCTCATACTGTTCTTACTCAGTTTGTCTCAAGGTAAGTTTTTCTTATATTTTAATTTCAAAGACATATGAGTAATTTCTCACACACATTTTAAAACGTTCCAAACAATAGCACTTCTAATATATCCATTTTGTGAAAATATTGTTTCCGTTTTTTGGTTAATGATGTATTGATATTTCTCTGCCCACGCAATCAACAGCTCACATTACAAAAATTAATATATTACTTAATTTGAAATTACCTCAACTAAATTTTTCCAAATTCGTTGACGTCTTTAAGCAAACCTATAAACACTCTTCATAATTAGTGTAATAATTAAATGCCAGTTCTTAAACTTGTAAATATTAATACATGTTATTTCTGATATTTTTACAATTTGAAGCTTTTGGATTAAGGTGCTTTGACTGCGACTCAAAGACACATCCAGGAGTGTGCAATGACCAAGGAAATCTGACCGAACAACACACAAATCATACTGAAGAAGATTGCAGAGGAAGTTGCTTTGTTGGAACGCTCTGGAATAAGATGGAGGAAGGTTTAGTTTTAATGTTTTGTCTAAATTCTCTTTCAGTTGAGTTGAGCTTGCTTTATAATGAGAGTGACTTTGAATATCTCTTCCTTTTAAGTTTAATCGTTATGCTTAGACAATAAGTCATTGTAACAGTTCTGTGATAATAATTAGTACCTTTACTTTGGCTTAAGTGTTTAGCCCCATAAAACATTTATAGGTAGAATTTGATGGTTTCTATTGCATCCACTGCAGCAAGTATGTTGCTAACCTAAAATAAAAGTCGCGATGTGTTGCAAATGTCGAAATTTATAATACACGCTATTCAAAAATTGCCGAGGACCAGAAAGTTGCTACTACTTACATATTTATTGCTTTTACAAGGGGGTACGATTATAAAATATATGGAGGCCATATTCTATTCACCTTTCATATCAAAATTCAGTGACAATATAATGGTTGGGATGAATTTCCAAATCGCTTTGGAGGAAAGTAATTTGTAGATACAGAGAGGAACATTTTACCTATGTCTTCATATTTTTCGTTTTCCTGAATCTAAGTATTTTATATTAAATCTAAGTATTGATTCTATTAAGGTGTTCATGTAACCTTTCAGCACAATCTAAGTGCATATCATGTATATTGTCGTCTCTACGGGTTTTTAGTTTAAAAAATAACAAATAAATTATCTATTATCTTTGGCCATCGTTTATTTTTATTTTCAAATATATAATGCAAAGAAAAAGTACAGATCGCTGTTAATTCGGCCTAAAGCCTTCAATCTAAGCAAAAATAAAGACGGACTATTAATTTAAACCTAAAACTCACGGGAAAGAAACTACAATAAACTATGTATACTAAGATAGTGCTAACAAGTAAATGGGACATCATAAAAGACTAATTATATATAATGATAGATATTGACATCTCTATCCGTTTGCATGTTTCGTTCCCCCAAAGCATACTCGCCTATCCGGGATTTCTCTAAGCCGATCTTTGTCTTGGAATTCAATTGTGATCTAGACGGGTTGGACTATTTTTTTTCATTTTAGTTCACCTGCGATATTGTGTTCAAAGTAACAATCAAAACGGATGCGAAAAAACAGAGGTTGGATTTATCTGTCAGTGTTCTACAGACCTGTGTAATAGGAATTTATCAACTTGTCACAAAATCAGTCGTTGTTTACAGACCATACATTATAGACAAGACGCTGTGTCAGTAACTGAGAAAGCAATGGCGGCAACTGTAGACCCACTTGACACATTAAACAGGTTATAACACTTGAATATTTTATCAAAAACATTTGTATTCCATTACCGTAGAATTATTGTTATTACTTTCACATATCTACGCGGACAAAGTTATAATAATTTTAGCTTCCTGTTAGTGTACTGATCATTTCTTAACCATGTACCATAGCAATTAGATATTTCAATGTTAGGCCTTTTGTACAGCAACTATAAGAATATATCAATTACAAAAATCTTGGTTAGATTTTCTATTTCTTCTGTTTTAACTGAAGTATTTCATGACTGAAAAAAAACATAAAAATAAATTCATGCTTAAGTAGCATTTATGAGCTAAAAGAACTGCAATAATTAAAATAAGAAAACAGTATCAAACCAGAAGACCTATATTACTGAGCCAGTAAAATATAACATAATTATCTTTAGGAGCGTACAGTCTGGACTATTGTCTCAATGGGTATTTAGGCCATGAATGTGAAAGAACAAATAAACCAGCTACAGTCATTATAAATGAAACGGTTTGACACCAAAAAGCTAAAAACAAATATTTTTTCTGTCTAGGTCGATAATTACTTTTGGGGCAGCCACAGGATGTCTTGTGGGCGTGGTAGCAATAATTATGGTTATCTTTATTGTGCATAAAATAAGAAAGGGAAGGAGTCGTGGTATTGCATTCCATCCTGTAAGAACAACGCTTACTATCCACGCCGTGACCACATACAGACGGAAAGGTAGTGCTATTGGTTAAATAACATTGTTATTGGTAAAAGCTAAAAGCCAAGGGAAAGGGTAATGTTATTAATTATATGTAAAGAGGTAATTGGAACGTCATTTTTTGATTCCAATTGATCTCTCATTTTTGTGAACACACAATGGTATTTGTCTGTGTGTTTGTTATCTTTACTGTTTATTGACATGCGTACTCAGCGTATAGGATACTACAGACCAACATCAAGATTAAGCAGACGATAACTTTGCATCTGTTTACCTTGTTAAATGATAAACATATTGATAAAGTATTTTGTGTTTAAACAATTTTTTTATGATTTTATTTTAATTATTATTAAAATGAAGTTCCATTAAATTTAATTTTTTAATTTTTATTTAAATATTTCTATTTTGTGGTTTGACCTTTGGCGTTGTCTTGCGGAGGAGGCTCATTAAATATTCCGCGGTTTAATGCCGTGTGCTTGTCTTGGTCGGGGCGCTTTCTCAGAGACTAACGATAACACACGCGTTTTTGATGCATTTATTAATTGTTACAAAAATAGTACCATACGCTGAGGTACTTTTTTTCGTTTCAAGGGAAAAGAGTGATGTTCTCAAATGGTTAAATATCTTTGTTACTGTTAAAAACTTCAGTGAAAAACTTACATTAAGGGAAAGGGTAGTGTTATGAAATGGATATCTTTGTTATTAACATTAGCGTAGTGTTATTTATAAAATCTTACAGCTAGGGATAGAAGAGTAATATTAGGAAAATAGATAAATATCTCTGTATTGTTAAATAAATGGCATTCAGTAGTTTATTATATGAGACAGACATATTTTAAATGTTTTTATCGTCATTTGATTACCACTAGCATCAATATTAGAAGGAAGACTGCTGCAAAATATTTACTACTTAGTTGTTCCAAAGCATCTGTCTGAATAAAATAAATATTTAGATTTATTACAGTTAATGTCAAATTTTCACATACAATAGATTCAAGTTTTGTAAAAACAATGTTACAGACTATTTACACATTTGCAATGCATGAAATAAATAATTTAAATGAACCTCTTGCAAAATAATATACACATAGTTAAATACAAAGATGGAGTCATTTATTAATACAATATATGTGTATATGATTTTTCGTAGAGTCGTCCAACGATGTCAGTAATCTTCTGAATGGCCATGAAAGCGCTCCTCAAACCAATGGCACAGTAAGGGACGATAATGCTTTACCACCAACGTATGACACAGTAATGGCTCAAAATAGTCTACAAACAAATAATGAAGAAGTAAAAGATATCAATAGATCGCTACCAAACATTGAGTAGTATCTGAATAAATTTAACTGTCAGTGAACTGTCAATTTATGTGAGCATTCTTGTACAAAATAGAACCATACAACCACCATGACCAAATACAAAACGGAAAAGCAGGGATCTCGAACATAAACAAAGCACATTAGAATGATAACCAGTAGCAATATTGATGTTAACTATCAACAATTCTGAATTATTGGTAGTTTCGAGTAGACGTTGGAAGTAGAATGGTAAATTCAGTTAATCATTGTATATAATGCCTAATTTTGAGACTTTTTAAAAACATTTTATGTAAATATTATTTCAAGTAATTATAAATCTGTGTGTAAGGGCTTGGGTAATTGATGTTTGTATTATTTGTGTTATAAAGGTTATTTTTCTTTAAATATCTTTAATAAAGTACAAATACATCACGCGAAATGTTTATCGAAAAGTTAATTACTAAAATCTGTTTCAATGTTTCTCTCAGTTTATTTTAATGTTTTAATTAAATGATGGTAACAACAAAATACCGAATACCGAGGAAACTGTCTCAGTGGAACATTAATATCAGCTTATACATTGTTCATTCGTAAATGAAGTTAATAACAAAAAATATTTCTTGATATTTCGTTTTTTTATGATATTTTGGAAATTTTTTATCCAAGTTAGTCATTTATCTTACAGTTTTCGGCAGAGAATACAAAGTAAACTTTGTCTATATGTGTTATCTATTGTTATATTTTCGAGTTCTGATGTTTGAATTCTATTTGTATTGTGCACAAATGTAGGTCTGTGTAATACGTTTCTGCATTTCGGGTTCTGATTATTTTAACCGGTTCAACCCCACCACATAATGTTCTAAGTGCCTATTCCGAACCAACAGTTTATGGCGTCTGTTATTTGTTTTTGTTAGTTTTTAAGATTTATTGTTATGTCGTTTTTATTGACTGTTGTCAGAAAATAGCGAAGAAAACCGACCGAACAACAAGAGCCAAAAGTCAAGGGAAAGTTACAAATCCGGATATAGACAAACGCAACACAAAAAACAAAAAGACAGTAACCCGAAACCAATAAAAACCATGGATGCACTCAAGTGCTTTGGACGAGTAAGCAGTGCCTGCCTTTGCGATTGGACTGACATGCTTGCATTGAAAGAGCTTGTTTAATGGCTATCCATTATCCATACATGATGTCGAATGTCGGGATAGAAACAGCATTATGCAAAAATGCTTGCAAAAGTTGTAATATCGGTGGCTTTACCCTTATTTATCATGGGCGTTATCAAATCTTGATGCAACCCATTTATAATACATTTGTTTGTTTGTTCACATCGTACTTTCGCAAATATGTAATATAAAGAACAGGCTTATTGTGTTAAAGTTTGCTAACATTCGCAAATACATAAAGCTTTGTTTATCACATTAATTGGATTGTTGTTTTACCCTAAGTAAATGTTATGTTGTCATAACAGTAATTAACTTCTAAATTTGAAATCAAATTACTTAATATCATTAAATTAAGACAATACTTTAAGTACAATGAATTCTACAGCAAATTTATCGTTATTTCTTCGACTGTTTGATGAGGAAAAAAGTTTGATTAACGTTCTTGTATCATGCTATCCAAGGCCTGTAAACTGGATCTCTCCTTTATCTCTACTGGATTCTATAACTGCATACAACTTTAATGTCATCAGAGATGATAAGGTTATTAAATGTACTATGTACATATTAATGGAAGTAAACGCAAAACCTTAAGGTAACTTTTCAAGGTAAGTAATTATGGTGTTGAAGTACTTTTATTACAAACATTGTAAAAAGTCCTACCCATTACGCCTAAGGCCAACTACACATAGAAAACAAAACTTCTAGAAAAAGAAGAGACAATAAATAGTTTAAAGTCTTATTTAGATCTGTTTCTAGAAATCAACAGCAAGGATTGCTTCAAATCTAAAACATATCATAAAATAGACGACTTAAATTCTTCCACGTTTTCTAGTAATATTCTTGCACTGGTGTCCTATATTCTCGGGTAAATAATCGGTATCACCTCTCGTTTGAGACCACACACAAAATTATTATGAAGAAGCAAGATAAGCTTACCTTTCTGAACCACTTTGTTCACAGAAGTTCGTGATTTTTATTTTTTATATGTTGTGCAGGATTGTGTGTGTTGCATTTGCTTCTTTGTCGCAGCTATTTCGGACTAAGCATTTTGTTCGTCTGATAATTTATCAGTATCTTCTTATTTTTTCTTTGTAGCGTGTATTTGTATGCTTTTCTCTCAATCAAAACGTTACAATAATGAAGAAAGGACGTTTCTACTAGTTCTAAACATTACTTTTCGAAGTAAATGGGTTAATTTTCCAAGTAGTTTTAATTTCTACCAAACAATGGATGTCTTTAACCTCAGTCTATGTATATGCCTAAATACGTGTCAGGTTTAAATTTATTTGTTTCTGTGGTAAATAATTGCGTTTCCATTTGGAAAGCTATGTACCATATACGATTGACGTGCTACGCCTATTTTGTTAGCAGTGTTTGTCCAACGTTCACATTGCCACCCACTATTAATATCTGCTTTACGAACAAATATACTCTTACAAAAAGTTCTATCCTTTTCCTTATCATATTTAATTCTGAGGTAGGATATATAATTAAGTGACGATTCATATGAAATCTACAGGCAATAAACATAAAACTGGATAAAACTTGATCTCGAAAAATATAACGATTCATATTGTCTTGTTTATGGACATCAAGTCTAATCTCTGACATACTTAAAGGTTGATTGATTGATTTAAAGGGTGCAGTTTCAAGACGAATAAATCATTTTATTTATTTACTTTCGAACAAAAGTATGTAAGGCGCTAGGAGCGTTGCACTTTTCAAACACGTCACCCACTAAGGTCTACTGTCAGGCTTTCTGTATAATAACCTAACAACCTTGACAAGGGAGCCTTCGCTTTTCCTCATCTGGAGATTCGCTGAGGATATCTGTTTATCCAGATTAGTTATACGATATTGATTGCTAATGATCTGTTCATTTTATAGATTTGTATTATTATTTATATTCTTTATCTGGTTTAGCATTCTAACACGAGGGTGTTTTGGGAGGTGAGCGTGTATAAGTGTGCTCGAAATATGATGTACGAGTTTTAGTGTCCCTACAATTGTTCGTCATAATGTGTAAATAATATGACCAATTGTTTAGTTACACGCACAGTTAATAAATTAGGCATAGAGAGTTCACTTGGCAATTATACTTACACATTCAACTACCCTTTCAAAAAATGAGATTTTTGAAAATCACAGATCGGTGTTGGCATCCTTTGGTCTTAAAATTAAAGTCGAAGATTGTGATCTCTCCTTCATGTATGGATACCAAAACTTCACATATTTCCATACAAACAGCATTTCATAGACGGATCGTCTAAGTAGACCACTAAACCACTATCGCAACTGCTGACCACTATTATAACAACAATAAAAACGGGACTTCAAAAACAGCATTAATACATTAGATTTTTCTACATTCTACATGGCTATCCTTCATATGCAGCTTAAAACCAGGCTTAAAGATCTTATCCAACGTTGCTTTTTCAAGAAAAACGGAAAGAGATGATATAAATACCTTGGTAATTATCCATGACAGTACTACTTCGTCATCAATGACTCCAAATCAAATAATAAACATACAAAAAACTAAATCTGTCAAATGTTAGATTTTCTGATTGACATATCGTCATGTTTGGAGGACATGTTTTTCAACAGATTGTTGGTATTCCAATAGCTACTAATTGTGCTCCTCCACTCTCTTCGCCGACCTGATTTTGTACCTCCTTCTAGAAATAGACTCGGGAAAACTACAAACTAGACTCTACGACAAAAGTGATGACTTCAACTTTCCAATTGTCAACTTCCCGTTTATCGACAGCAACATTCCATCGATAGGTATTCCAATTTTCTAGACTTATCACTATGTCGACTACAAAACTATTTAAACAAAAGTGTGTTGTACCAAGGTTAATTTTACCACTCCAGATCTTCTATGGTCGTCACCACTACTTAATTGATCGTTATGGGAAATCAATCTCTCAAATACGATCGGACATTTTCGCTGAGTCAGTGTAGTCTTTCCTATTCCATGATTTGACTTTTTCCTAGACATGACAATTAGTAACTCGACTGGTGTCTAATTAGAGGCAGGCACTGGTTACTAGTCCGGAGCACCTGTGTGCACGCAGGGTTTTTATTGGGTTCGGGTTACTCACTTTCTGTTTTTGTGTTTTTGGTTTTTGTGTTGCGCTGTATATGTTTGTCTATATCCGAATTTGTAATTGTCCCTTGACTTTCGCTTATATGCTAATTTCGTCATGTATCTGGATGGAAGCACACATTACAAATAAATTCGTACAAACTGAATTTAAAAGCAGGAGCATCAAAGTTCACCACCATAAATCTCTAAAATTTCTAACTACAATTTTAACAACTGTACAAGCAAGTCTACAAAAATATAGCGATAGGAGTCGCCATAAATACATTGTGATTATTGAAAAATAAAAAAAAACGTGATATGAGTCTCTATCCAAATTTAACAGCATTAAAACTTTTTACAATCTACACCACCATCCTCCATATGTAGCTTAAAAATCGAATTTTCAGCAAATCGGACTGAGGCGATATAAACCTGTAGTAATTAGTAATGACAGTACTAATATCGTGCTAAATAGTTTTAACTCGCAAAAACACAATAGAAGTCGATAAATGTAATATTTTTAAATTGATATTATGTTTTTCATGTTTGCAAAGCTCTTTTGGTATTTCAATATAACTTTTTTGTGCTCCTTCCTGCACAAACTGTCTTGAACTCTTATGAAGCTGTATGCTTACTAAACACAAAGAATCTACTAGTCCAGGCATGTAATTTCGCTATATAGATGATGCATTGCCACTGAACACTGCATAGTTTGGTGGCTATTTGGATTCCATCTATCCTAGCGTGCTTAAAATAGCAGACACTACACGTTGACCAACCTCTTACCTACATACCATATATAACTCTAACAAAAAACTTATTCTATACAATATATATGTTTAAGGTAGACAGTATAAAACGTCTTATGTGTTAGTGTGAATTCATTGTATATCATCGGTAGATCGGTTATTATAATGCTTGCATAAATATCTTGCTTGTTTTCTGTTCAAACATTCGGAAAGGGCTATTAAAAATGCTAAAAAACAGAGAAAAGCTTAATTTTTACACGGTAAATCGACTTCAGGTGTCTCATTATGTGTCATTAGGAGTGTAACTACAAATTGGCGGACAAATAACCTATTAATATGCAAATACATATACACACATCATAATTACACCTTAATTAAAAGTTTTCAGGTGAAAGAATTTAAGCGCATCCACCCGTGAACGGCTGTGGTCGAAATCTGGAACACATTACGAATTACGCATTGCTAAAAACAGGGTCGACTTTCACGTGCAACTTATGGGAATTTTTTTTAACTCAGACAATCGGTATAAAACCCCGCTATTTCTTTTCTTGATTGCATTAGTAAAATGAAATTCTGATGTGACGCTATGCCATGTTTGATGCTGATACCCGGAATATCGCTATCGATCGAATTGAGGCCGGGGAATAACAGAATGCTGTTGCCAGAACGTACAATTTTCATCGTAGCACAATTTCACGCCTTTGGAGACGCTACCATCAGCTTGGTAATACGACAGACCGACTACGTTCAGGGCGTCCGCGTGTTACAACTCGGGCACAGGATCGTTAGATAAGATTATTCTATCTACAGAACAGGACTATTGCTGCAACAGAAACAGCTGTAAATGTAAACGTCCCTGGGTTGCGCAGTACTAGTATATTCTCCACAGACAGTACGCAATCGGTTACGCTTTCATAGATTGCTGGCAAAAAGACCTTACGTCGGAGCAACACTGAGACGCCAACACCGCCGAGCAAGGGTTAGATGGTGTACTACCGTTCGAGTATGGAATTTACTGAACTGGAGAAGAATGTAGTTCAGCGATGAGTCACGTTGTCAGCTTGAAAAGAGAGATAGCCGCATACGAGTGTACAGGCGCCGAAATGAACGTTTTGCGCAAAACTGTGTTGTAGAAAGAGACAATTTTGGCAGTGGTATGATGTGGGCCGCTATCTCATACGCAAGGAACACACAGTTGATACATATCCAAGGCAATCTTAACGCTGTTAGGTATAGAGATGAAATTACACGCCGCATTTATTACCCGTAATTGACATTCAAAGAGAAATTTTTCAACAAGTACGACAATGCCCGACCACATACAGCACGAGTAACAGAAGATTTTTTAGAGCAACAGAATGTCAATTTGATCCGTTGTCCATCTCGATCTCCGGATCTTAACCCAATTAAACATCTGTGAGATGAACTGGATCGGCGCGTGCGCCAACGACAACCACCACCGCAAAAAGCAGGCACTTCAGTATGAGTGGGAAAGGATACCGCGTGTTCGTACTCAACGTTTAATTGAATCCATACCAATCCATTTTACACAAGCAAATGGTGGGCACATCAGATACTAACATTATTGACAATATGCGACAAAATGTTATATTCCATAGTAAAATAACTCATGAACATGAAGTGTGCCAATTTTTACATTTGTGTATCAATTATTTATATGATAAATTGTTAAAATAATATATGAAGTAAAATTCCCATTTTTTGTATGTTGCATTTCTTTTTTGAGTGAGTATATATGTATCCATTCCCTTTCAAAGTATAAGTGTGTTTATTTAAAATGCAATTCAAACGCTTAGTTTTATAACTGCAATATTTTGATCAAGTTTGACAATAAAACAAATATGTCACCAACGATCGTTTAATTTTTGTTAATAACAAGTGTATGTGGCAAATGTAAAAAGTGACATTCAAGATGACATTATGTATTGGTCCATAGTGTCTTGTACTTAATGTAATTAGAAAAGCAAGAAACTGTTCCGAATTACAAATACAATAATTTTATTAGTATATAGAGAAAAATATTATAAGTGTTATTTATGAAATCTTAGAGAATCCTTTATGAACGAACCGCAAGTCAATCGTTGATTTGTTTCAGTTAGTATGGGGATTTATTGAAGCGCCTTTTTATTGTATAAAGAGAATTACTTTTATTTATTTCAATTTGATTAATTTCTCACGTTAAGATTTTTTTTCTGTCAATTTATGGAGGCTTTGGCTTCAGACTCGTGGGGCCTCGGTGGCGGGGTGGTTAAGGTAGTTCTACTATTGATCACGTGGTCTGTCAACACTGAGATTGCGGGTTCCATTCTCACTGCAGGCAGGGTGTACTCGACTCCAATCTTACTTGAAAAGGCTTGCCAATTTTCATCCGCAGGTCGGGGATTTTCTCCGGGTACTCCGGCTTCCTCCCCCAATAAAAACTGGACTCCATGATATAGCTGAAAAATTGCTGAAAGTGGCGTTAAACTCCATTCAAACAAACAAAACAAAGCTTCAGACTCGTTTAAGAAACTGATTGATTAAATTCGAGTAAACAATATGTGGGTTACATTTAAGAAAGAACAGGAACCATATTCTATTTTTTTTGGCAACTCTCTCTCCGAAAGTGGCAATGGTCCTGAAATTTTAAATTGAAGAAAATAAACGAAAACCACAAATACAAATATGATGTAATATTTTGTATTTTACTGTTGTAGGTTGTTTGTCTGTTTATGTCCACTGTACCCTATGTTTATATTGTTTAATCTCCCTCATTTGATTAACAAATAAAGTTGTGAAAAGATATGACGATAAAATTGGTCAGGTCAAGGCTAAGGACAGCTCACATCTTATAAATAGTAGCATACATATATAGATCTTGTCTTATCAGAAAAGACATTATTTCCGCACCACTTCACTATAAACCCACTTAATGTGATTAATTGGGCGAGTTCGAGATCAGTGAATTTATCATGTAAGTTTTTCCGAAGGTGGTGGAAATACAACCAGTTTCTTTTTTATGTTACCTATAAATGACCACAAAGATTTTTGTTTCAGTCGCTTATTTGGGAAATAATAATTGCTAGATAGAAAATTAATAAATTCACAATCGCTTTACTAATGAGTGTACATAAAGATCCACAAATGTTAGTCGCCAATCAACGAAAATAATGAAATTATTTGGGCCGCGTATTTTACTGAGTAGAGTCTGGCGTGGAGTCTGGAGAGAAATTTATATTAAATTTTTGGGTAAAAATATTGATCATTTTTGGAGCGAATATTTTTAAAAAAAGAGATAAATGATATAAAGTTAAAAAATCTTAATATATACAACAACTCACAAATGAGTAATTAACCCATAAATATTGCACCTTATGCATGTGCTGTCACGATGATTTCCTGTGAATGACCTAAATTTTCATATTTTTACAAATATGTCAAGATATTCAAACTTCAGTAATGTCATGCCCGACTTTATGATCTTCAGTGCCATCTCATGGTCGAAGAGCAATTCACAATCATGATAATAATATTTTCCCGCGTTTCGTCTAGTATAGCGGGAAAATGTTGTATTGTCGGTATGCATAATATTAATATTCGGGTATAAAGGGTGGTATTTAACCAATAAGGTTTTGAAACGTATTTTTCCGGTATTTTCCGTGGGGTGTGTTCGAGTGGTGAGATTTTTTGTAATCACTTTCTAGCCGTCGTTTAAACAAGTAAACTTCATTTTTTATACTATAAATTATATGTTGCAAATGATGAGGTCCGACATCATTATCCCGAGATAGGCTTGTGCATAGACTTCGGATACAGGTTTCCATAGACTCCGTGGTTTTTCCTGGGCGGCCCTGGCTATCGAGGAAGGATAATTTTTTAATCTCTATTGGCAAATTTAAAATTTTGTATTTTGCTGTTCAAGGCATGTTCGTCACATTTATATGATACTACTTGTATTTTACGATACGTAGAGCTTCAAGAACTGTTTGTATTATTATTATATTTTATATTTTTTTTTGTAAAGTGTACTTTATACAATATTATTTATATATGTATATGTAATTTGTTTCAAATATTATATCCGGCGTCCATCATGCACGGCGGGCTGTCGGCAACCGAAGTTGAGTGTTTGTGTTTTTATTTATTGCCCAATGTGGGTGTTATGAAGTACATCAGTTAGCGTCTGTCGTCATTAATAAGGGTTGAGATAATACAAATCAAATAGTTTTGATTTAATTACATTATTTGTTTAAAATTTAAAACATCATCATTTTTTAATCTGCCCTGTCAGAGAATAGCAGGAAAAGGGACATTTCTATTGAATTTTATATTTGTTTGGTAGATAGACTCTTCTAGACCGCATTATTATCATTATAGTTACAGTAAAAATTCAGGCATTAAATATTAACAATTGAAACACTGTATTATATGTTTTATTTATGCCGTTAAAAAGATGTACTTTCTCGTAATACCAAAATAAAATATGTATACGCACCTGGAATACAGAGATTTGCCATGTCATATGTTAATTTAGAAAAGAGAAACTAGACCCTTTAATTACCCAATGATCACTACACGTGGATCACTACTCGGATTCATGTGTTATGAGTGCCCGTTCGTGATATTAATGGATGAGTTCTTCTTTAATTTAAATGAGTGATTTCACTCCAA
The DNA here is from genome assembly GCA_944474755.1 of Limnoperna fortunei. NCBI lineage: Eukaryota > Metazoa > Mollusca > Bivalvia > Mytilida > Modiolidae > Limnoperna > Limnoperna fortunei. The sequence goes on from OX104111.1 coordinate 98,975,591, forward strand.
AAATAGACTCTAAATTATCACTTCAAAATTTACTCGAGACTACACTCTACGACTCCACACCAAGACTTCACTGTGTAAACTACATGGGACCCTTTTTTCTAGTTACATACACAATTGTTAAGAAATAAGTGGATTCGGATGAACATGATTTAGTATGTCATTGACAAGCACGTGATTTGATCATAGTAAGATGCAAAGCCCTGACATTGTTTATTCGGTACACAGAAGTTTATTTACATGTGAGAAATGGGTAGATTATCTTTATTGATTTTACTCAGTTTGTCTCAAGGTAGGTTTTTTTAAATTTATCTTGTCAAAACGTGTTCTGCTAAACAGATCAGAAGACTTCATTTCAACAAGTTTTGCATGCTCTATTATATCACTATTTAATCGTTTTGCAATCGAAATTAGTTTTTGCTAGGAAATTATCTTTCATAATTTTAACACACTCTTTTTTCTGCTGACGCCATATTAGAACAAAGATTTGCAACAGATTTGCAATCTAAACTTAGTATTAGATGTATTATATAATCCAATATTAATTACTCGGAATATTTAGTCTCAAATTTTCACATCGTGGAACAATCCGATAATTGATGAAAATTTCTTCATTTAGAAGTTCTACTATTTGTATAAAATACTTACATATCACACATTTTTTTCATGTAAAGCTTATGGATTGAGGTGTTTTGTGTGCGACTCACCGACACATCCAAGAGTGTGCAGTTATGAGGGAAATCTGACAGAACAACACAAAGACTTTATTAAAGAATGCAGAGGAAGTTGCTACGTTGGAACAATGTGGGATAAAAATGATCAAGGTTCGTTAAAAATTTAATAATAGAAAGCTTTATTTTAAAAGTCAGAAAATTCTAACTATCTGCCTGAGGCATTTCGTTCATACAAATGTATTCATACTCTGTACATGGGAGGATACTACTAAGAATACGAAGTTTTGTGGAATACTATAAAGTACTACGAAAAAAAAAACGTTTGATAATTTAATATATTGCACAAACATAAATTATGGATGGCATATTACAAGCGATATTCTAATTTAAGTTACGTGCTCGGTATCCTTACAAGTTTTTTCCGCTCTGAAACTGCAGTTACCTATCGTTGTTATAGTGTAGTGCTATATATCGTTGTTATAGTTTAGTGCTATATACCAAAAGTAATGAATTGGTTATACGGATCTAAACCAATGTCTCCCTTTTTGTTCCTAGTTAAAAGATGAAACCTCGACCTTCGGTAGGAACACTAGAATACTTGTTAATTAAGATAGGAGTCGACTATGAGTGCCCGTTCGTGTAATAATTGCGTCATTTCTATCGCGTTACTTTCAATCGCATTACTTTTAAGAAGTATCGCGATACTTTCAATTTCTATCTTCAAAGTATCGCATACTTCTTAAAAGTAACGCGTAACTTTTTTTTTTATTTGTAACGCAATAATTTTTAAAGTAACGCGTTACTTTAAAAAGTGTCGCGATACTTTGAAATTCGGCTGCATTTATGATTATCCTATCGGACGAAACCTTACAGGTGTAATTCGGTTATATTCAAATCTTGATATATATTTTTATGGGGGTAGCACTAATACTAATGAAAATAATAATAAGCCAAATTTCTCTATACATATATATCTTACATTTCTTTACATGATATGACTCGAGATTCAAAGTCGGATAACATATTGTTGATTGAGTCTGTCGTAAAAACGTATCTCTGTCTCGCACCATCAGTTATAAGAGGGTAAATCTCGTTCGGTCAACAATCGTTGCTAGGTTATTTTGGTGGTTTTTTTTCTCAAGAGACGATATAAATTATTGCGATACTTCTTAAAGTAATGCGTTACCTATCAATTAGTAAAACTCCGTATATCTTTCATAAAAGTTTGAATATAATGTAATTCATTGTATTTCCGAAATCGATCTTTTTTCCTTTTAAAATTATTGTGGAAGATTTTTTTGCCATTTTAGTCCACTTGCGAATGTGTCCACCACAAAACACACAAACCGGATGCGAAGAAAAGGAGAATGGATTTATCTGTCAGTGTTCTACAGACCTCTGCAATAAGGATTTATCAACTTGTCGCAAAACCAGTCGATGTACACAAACCATACAAGAATCTGTTCCGAGTGATTTGAAAACTAAGGCGTCAAGTGAAGATCCGGACAGAATAAACAGGTGATAGCACTGGAATATTTTACCGAAAACATATCTTACTTTCTTAAAGAATTATTTATACTATTTAACATTATAACGTTGATAGCTTTTTGTTAGTGTAGTGGATAATTGTTTAATAAAGTATTTGTAACCCACATATATTGTGCTTCAAATTAGTCACGCCCACATCTCGAATACAAAAAACCAATAACAATGTCATAGCAATAAGATATTGTAGTGTTAGACCTTTACTGCATGTACATTAGTTATACTAGTATATATAGAATATTAACATTTTTCGATTTTCTTTACTCAAAGTACAAGTTTGTTTAGATCTCTTTACACTAGAATAACCCATGATATAAGTAGAACTAATTATAAAACACTGCAATTAATTATTAAAAGAGTCGAAACAAGAACAAATGGTGCCACATTTCAGATGGTCAATAATCAGCACACGAATATAATATATAAAGCAAACTCAGCAGAATATTATCTAATCGTTATTTCAGGACTATTGTATGAACAGATTTTTTTTCTGATTGTGAGAAACAAATTAAAAGGCGTTACCAATGAAACCTTAAAGATGTTACATATAGACACATTTTGATACACAAAAATATTGGTTGTTTTAGGGTGATATTTTATTTTGCTGTCTAGGTCGATAATTAATTTTGGAACAGTCATAGGATGTCTTGTTGGTGCGGTAGCAATACTTATGGTTATCTTTATTGTGTATAAAATCAGAAAGGGAAGGAGTCGTGGTGTTGCACTCCATCCTGTTAGAATAAAATGCATCTTCCATGCTATGACCACATACAGAGCAAAGGGTAAGGTTATACATAGAAAACAGAATTTTTTCGAATAAATATACAACGTCATGTATAACTATATACCATTTTTATATTTGAGAAAAGGAAATTTCCGAATGTTTTATATCAACATTAACATCAATAACAAGGAAAAATTGTTACTAATTGTTTGAAATCATATGCATGAATAAAAAAGATTAAAAGCTTCTTTATTTCATTTTATATAATTGAATTGTAACAATCATACAGTTATGCAAGAAATCGTTTTGCACATCGTTTACGTTTGTAAAAAATTGTAATAATTAACTGAAACTGAAGCAATCTTCTAACACTAATTTATGGATATCAACCCATTTTTGTAGCGTCAAACTCATCAAGTAATGATATGGATGGACCAAAATTCTCGACCCCTACTAATGTCACCATCATGAACGACAATGCACCAATGTTACCACCAACGTATGACACAGTAATGACTCAGAATAGTTCACAAAAGAATAGCGATGAAGTAAACGAGATCAGTAGATCGCCACCAAATAATTAAATTCCAATAAAAGATAGAGTAAATGCGAGCAGTCTTGCACAAAATAGAACCCCACTAAACCATAACGAACAAATACAAAACAGATTATCACAAAGCAGTAAAGCAGTACATGAACAAATTTATTTTGCCCTGATATCCAGTAACAGAAATTGACGCTCCAAATGTAAATATTTTGGTTTGTTCTAGATACTTTAAAGAAACTTTGTGTCTAAGCTTAGTTATTCCTCTTACATTAAATGTTCTATGACTGATGCCACGCGAGAAGCAGAACATTCACTATCGTTGTTGCCGGAGTGCATCTGTTTGAATTGTATTATTTGTTGGCCTGTTTTCCACTTTTATTTCGCGTTAAGATGTGAAAGATTATATTGTATTTCATAATTTTACTACCGTGGCATATCGGCATAGTCATGGGTTATAACAATTAATGTGTATTGTTATTTTTGTTATATTTTGACATGTATAAAATTTCACAATAATTTCTTTAGTTTTATTTTTGGCCATGTATTCATCTTTCCATATTGGTACGAATTTTTATTAAGTCTTGATATCTTTTGCTTTGAAATGCTGCTGCACCAACATCGACATTATAATTTTTATTATTGTTTTAATCTTTTGTGTCTTCGTTTATTGTTTTTGCCATTGTTGTCTAATGGTATGTAATATTTCAGCAGAAACTTCAATCAGGAGGTTGGTTTTGAAGTAATTGATCAATAGATCCTGCAATACACTTTTGTAATTAACAATTCCGGTTGCAATAGTGGTAGTATAGGTATAAGATATAATCGAACGGATTTGTTATTGAAGTCTTGATATCTTTTGCTTTGAAATGCTCTGCACCAACAACGACAATGTATTCGTATTATTGTTGTAATCTTTTGTGTCATTGTTATTGTTTTTGTCTCGCCTGCGACGAAAGTCGCTGGAGGCGAGACATATGTATGGGAATCCGGCGGCGGCGGCGGCGGCGGCGGCGGCGTAAACACTTGACATCTTGCTTCATATCTTTGTAAGCCCAAGCCCTAGGTCCATCAAATTTGGTCCAGAGGTAGCTTATGATTAGTACTTACCAGTCAGTCACCTGTCACCTGACCTTGACCTCAATTTCACGGTCCAGTGACTACGTTAAAGTTTTTGGGTTACGACAGTTCCTCTGTAACTATGCATGGTAGGATGACAATATTTGGTGTATAGGTTGCTGATGACTAGTACATGACTGTCTGGTAGGTGTCCCCTGACCTTGACCTCAATTTCACGGTCCAGCGACTACGTTAAAGTTTTGGGGTTACGACAGTTCCTCTGTAACTACGCATGGTAGGATGACAATATTTGGTGTATAGGTTGTTGATGACTAGTACATGACTGTCTGGTAGGTGTCACCTGACCTTGACCTCAATTTCATGGTCCAGCGACTACGTTAAAGTTTTGGGGTTACGACAGTTCCTCTGTAACTATGCATGGTAGGATGACAATATTAGGTGTATAGGTTGCTGATGACTAGTACATGACTGTCTGGTAGGTGTCACCTGACCTTGACCTCAATTTCACGGTCCAGCGACTACGTTAAAGTTTTGGGGTTATGACAGTTCCTCTGTAACTACGCATGGTAGGATGACAATATTTGGTGTATAATTTGCTGATGACTAGTACATGACTGTCTGGTAGGTGTCACCTGACCTTGACCTCAATTTCACGGTCCAGCGACTGCGTTAAAGTTTTTGGGTTACGATAGTTCCTCTGTAACTACGCATGGTAGGATGACAATATTTGGTATATAGGTTGCTGATTAATAGTACATGACTGTCTGGTAGGTTCCACCTGACCTTGACCTCTATTTCACGGTCCAGTGACTACGTTAAAGTTTTTGGGTTACGGCTGTTCCCCTATAACTATGCAGGGTATGGTGACAATATTTTGTATACAGGCCGCTGCTGATATTTAATGCTATTTACGTAATGCTTATGACGAAATTTATTTTCGTTACTGATGCGGAATGCAGGCGAGACGTTTTTCTGTGTCCACACTTGTTTTCATTGTTGTCGAGTGGTTTATAATATTTCAGCAAAAACTTCAGATATATATATAATTTAATTTTATCAATAATCCTTCTCCGTTGGGATGCATAAAATTTCGTAATTCTTTTTGTGTGTTTTTGGTGTGTTTGTGTATTTGGGGTGTGTGTTGCTTCTTTGACGTTTATAGTTAGTAATGTTTGTAATATCGTCCCCAGGTTATGTTTATTTAAATACATCTCGGACTGTTCGGATATAATTTACATTACTGTATATTAACGGTTTCCTCTATTGTCTGAATGGTATGTAAAATATTGACATTTGTCAATTTTTTAATGCAACAAAAAACGACCGAAAAAGAGCCGAAACTCAAGGGACAACTCAAGATTTAGACACTCATATGCAACAAGAATCAAAAACGCAAAACACAAAAAATGAAAGTGAGTATCCCCAGTCCTATAAAAAATATTGGTGCACTCAGGAACTCGAGTAAGCAGTGCCTGCTACTTATTAGACAACTGTCAAGGTCAAACAATAGTCAAGTCCAGTAAATGAAAATAATTACTACCTTTGACTTGTCGAATACCTGATCGTATTTGAGAGATGGATATCCCATAAAAATCAATTAATTCATGGTGACGGCCACAGAACATCTGAAGAGATAACATCAACAAATTGTTGTGTGAGTACCTTTGTAGTCAACAGCAGTAACCTGTCCAGAAAAGCGGTATACCGATCGCAGGATCTAGAATAACGTATAAGTTTCGAAATGTCATGCTATACGCCTGGGCTGCTGGAATGTTGCTAAAACAAATGTTTTTAAAACTTGGACAATTGAAGTCATCATGTTTGTTATAGTCTAGTCTGGAGTGTTTCCGAGTCTATTTCTACAAACAAAGTAAGTCTAAGTAGGCCTAGGTGAGTTTATGGTGTATTTAATTTTAAGCCTACTAGGTATATTAAATGCAAATAGTCACTAAATTTAGGGACAAAACATAAACAATATAGCAGATAACAAATTAAAGGTCTGGTCGGTGTCTTTTCCTTCTTCTTTATCAGGTTTTCTAGGAACTCAACCTTATAACTGTAAACAAACAGAAGAAGAGGTAGTTTAAGCTACATCAAGATTGCTGACGACTGATAATCTATTTGTACTCTACCTCTATCTTATTTGAATTAATGACCTCACGGCTTTCAATGTATCTGCCTACTTGTCTCCTTGATTTGCTCATTTTCTAGTATAGTCCTATATTGAATCCATAAATAATCTAAAGTTGTAATTTCAACTTTTGTTTTGGATTTCGGTTCAGAGAGTTTCTATCTTTTAAGTAAACTATATCGGAGACTTTTATTGTTAAGATCTCCAGTATCACGTGACCTGATGAACTTTCTATGAATGGGAATTTGTGGCATTTGCAGTTTGGAGGTTTGGCTTTGAAGTCATTGATCAATAGATCCTGCTATACACTTTTTTATTAACAATTCCGGGTGCAAGTGGTAGTATAGGTATCAGATATAATCCAACGGATTTGCTTTTGAAGTATGGTGGATTATAGGACGTAACAGACTTGTATGCAAGATATAACAAAGATGGATAGCACTGTTTTCTTGTTTATCTTTTTGTGTGTGAACCGGTTTGATTTTTAAAATAATTCCTGCTTAGTCCGAGTGGTTTTTGAACAAACAGTAGGCCATTTATTGATATATCATACAACAGAGGTGATATATAGTGACGATGACCGTGACTACGTTGCTGCATCTGATTATGATTGAAAAGGCCTATCACATTCACACTGCTTCAAACCAGAATTTGTCATTGCACCCATATGGTATTGCAGTGCCTTATTTATGATCCACTTTTCTTCGTTTTGTCTGCAAAGTGGTTAACTCATCCTCACAAGTCAGGGTTTCTGTGTCCACATGTGTCCACGATTTCGTTGACACATGTGGATACAGTTTTCTATTTGAATATCTGGTAATTAATCAGTGTAGAACTTATTTCGTGATCAATGACTTAAATCATATAAAAAATGCATTCAAACCAAATCTTACACATTTTTGATTTTCTCATATTTGTTATGTTTTGCAACATGGTTTTCAAAGGACTGTTGGTTTTTTTAATGGGTACTTTTTGTGCTCCTCTCATCGCCGACCTGTTTTTAAAAGGATGGGATCCAACGTCTGCTGGGGTAGAAAGTAAAACACTGGCCCAAACCTTTAATTTCACATATATTATTTTATTAATTGATTATATGCTTGCTCAACGTCCAGCGAATAATATTTCAGATATATTCAGTCTAGAACAATAAAAAATCTGATAATTATCTGCAAGCGTTTACAGAAAAGTCCGGAAAAGAAATGGGACATTAGAAATTACGGACGGAGGGACAGGGGTAAAACAATATGTCCCCAAATGTTAGTTGGTAGGGACATTATCAATAAGGAACATGATGGACCACGGGAACATAATAGTGACCGGCTGTTCAATTTTCAATTTTCATTCTCTAAATATTTTCTATCTAATCTGCCGCAATTCTTGGGATGAAAATAATAACTGTCACCATTTTAATCAATATATAATCTTAAATTTTATATTAATTATTTGACAATTATATTCAAAGTTTAATAGGTTATTAAAAGTTGTCACTACCCACGTGACTAGTACATGATAGTTAGTCTGTTGGAAGGCTATCCCAAACCTAAAAGCAAAATGTAAAGTAGAACAAAATGTACTTGAGTGTATTATACATGTTTCTCGTATGTCTATGTCAAGGTAAGTGGTAATTTTTTTTTAAATTTTTTATTGAAATAATAATTGTTGTTATCATTCTTTTTACAGTGGCAAAATTAATGAAAAAAAAATTTTACCAAAAAACTTTTAGACAAAAACTGTGACAAAGATTGTCTGATTTTCTGACAATAACAACAATTCATTTAATAATGATGCATATAAAACTGATAGTTCCATTTAACCTGCTTATGAAATTGGGTGTTGGTTTTTCTAAAATGTGTGTCAATGAAACATTGTGAACGCTCTGCTCAACAAAGCGAGTGTCGCTTTTATGGAGTAAGAAAAAGCGCTAGAGGATAACATTATCTGGTCAATAAGCATTAGAGCGGTAAAGTTAGTTTTTTGACTCCAAGATTGTTTAAATGTATAGAGAGCGGGCGCTATCAACCCTCAAAAATGTTGATCGCGGCTCGGGGAATATTACATGAGAAAACCCAATAGCCACCTATATCAAAGTCAATCATTGTTTCATACATGAACGAATAAAACAAACATATCCCTCTAACGGAGCAAATTTAGTAGCAGCAGACGCGTATATTGTTTACATGATTTTTAGGTCAGATATGATTACATGAATCAGCTACATTGATTGAATGATTGAGATTGAGACAGTTATTCTGATTGGCTACTGAAGAAGTGCACTTTGATCTATCTTTAGGGTAAAACTGGTTAATATTGGATTCCTCTTGGCGGCTGGTAGTATATTTTTGAAATGAAACTAAGTCCGGGACATAAAATAATAGTTTGATGCAATTCTAGTACTGTTGCAATATAACATGACCCGAAAGTAGTTTTTAGACCAATTAAAAAGACGTAAAATTGTATTCATGTAATAAATCTAAATAACTGTTGCCAATACAAATATCAACTGTTACACCACCTTTTTCTATGTTGATTCGAGCGTTTGATCACCAGATTCATTTGTTTTTATTTTGAGTATAATTCTATTAGAATGCAACAAACTTGGACAAGATTATAATTACAAGTTCGATTAACAACTTACAGGAAAACAAAACAATGACGCACATCTCCGGAAATAATCTGAAGTATTTGTTTGGGATATAATGATTGACTTGATGAACTGTGATTGATATTATTACTCAACTACCATCACATCTAGCTTTGGTCTAAACTTGTAACAAACAATTTTGATTATTTGCCAACGATAAAATAAATTTTACCTTGATTTTGGACGTTTTACACCAGTCAGAAATCGGCTAACATCTATTTTACAAATATATATTTCAAAGTATTTGTCTACGGTAGCTTTTGGAAACTAAAACCTTTTCACTATAAATTCAAATAGAAAACAAAACAGGTAATTTATAAATAATTTAAAATCAAATGATAAGAACATGTATCACCCTAAACTTGAAAACATTGATAAGTAGAACGTAAATTTTTACATGTTTTTAGTCTTGACAGTTTGTGGAAGATCATGTTTTTCATGCAATTCTATTGAGCATCCTGGCATTTGTGATTACTATGGAAACTTGACTAATGAACATACTCAGCATATAGTAGAATGTAAGGGTAGCTGTAAAGTGGGGACACTCAGAGATCGCACTGAAGAGGGTAAATACAGTCGCGGTTGAAAATTATTTATATGATTTTCTGTATTTCATCATTAGCATGATTACTACTAGGAATAAAAAGAACATATGTTAAGTATGGTGCCTTTTCCCGTCGGCAACCTTCGTGCCGTTTCTAGCAAATGATCGATAAAAATGCAACAAGCTAATACGTTCTATCATGAAAAACCAACTTGATGTGAAATTCTGAATCCATATCAAGCTTTGAACTGTACTCGTCGATTTCATTGAAATCAATTTAATTAACGTTTAAAACCCAACATGGAATGTATAGTTCGCGATTCAACGATAAGTCGATTATTCAGCTATCATCGAGGTACAGATAGAGTAGCTGATCGTCCCATGAGCGAACGCCCGTTCATGCATATCCCATACAACATTAATTACTTTACTAAGGACATACCTAAGTAAATAACATTACCAAATAACAATAAACCGACTATTAGGCTCAATAAAGCGTTTTCCGATGCACACACCACGGTTTTTTTCAAAACGGATACGGTAATTTTGTTTCGTCATTTTATACTGAAACGCCAAAGGCTTGGGACAATTTGTTTAGCATTTTATTAGAACTGAGGATATAATCTTAAAACAAACAAATAAACATAAAAAGTAAAACCATGAAATGAATTGCTCGATAGTTCATTTTGAACTGGGTAGCATCATTCAGATATAATTGTCAAGTTTCCTGTTCGTCCGGAAATATCATCAAGGAAAAAATAATGTATTTATACGAACATTTCTCATCGAAAATAGAATTATTTTTCGTTACTATCAAACTTTATTTAGTTTTATGTTAACAGCGCTTTAAACCTTTGTTCTTTAGGTGTCTATTTTGTCTGTTTACAGCGCATCTTAGAATGTGTGAAGAAAACGTTCAAACAGGATGCGAGAAAACCGAAAATGGATTTATTTGTCAGTGTTTAACTAACCTCTGTAATAAAGACCTTGAAACCTGTCGTAATGAAAGTCGTTGCATTCTCGATATGCCAAATTTAAAGATGGAATCATTCAGTTTGGGGAATCAAATCAAAATATCGATTAAAAGCATATTTGTCAGCATGTTCATGTTCTCTTTATTGTGTGATTTTGGTGATTTGTTTCTTTTTTCTTTATATTATTTGTTATATTATTGATAGATTATATATAGCCTAGTATTGCCATATCTTATGTTTTGATTGATTGTTGGATAGCTGTTATAGTATAGTTTCTGGTGATTGCACTACGATTCCATCTTTATGATTCTTTTATTACGACAAACGATGTTTTTCAAGCTGAGAAAAAAATTCGCCAATGTAGATGTTTTGTAAAATTTAGTAGAATAGTATTTTGATGTCGACAACTTGGTTTATACTGAATCTTGTATGACAACAAGAACAAAAACATAAAAATTGCGACACTGTTATTATTAGTACCCGCGCAATTTGACTGCTCATGAAGAATACGTCACTGCAGTTCAATCTAAACATTCTAAAAACATAATCTCAATCAATGAACGTTTTAACCATTTTTAACAGAATAATGTAGTTCATTGGAAAATGACGAATATGTACCAGAAAATGTTAGCATTGGAGGAACTATTCCAGTTAGAAGTCATTATATTTAGTGTCCCATCATCAATTTATAACACTAGTTCATACGAAAGACAACACGACTTACATTTAAGATGCTACTATGATGTTTGTTCCACTATCAGATAAACTCAAGTTGTTTTTCTTATTGTTTTCCATGTCTGTTATTAAAAAAAAGAAAATGGTTTGTCTTCCTTTTAGTTGTTGGTTTTTCTTTTTGTAAGTATAATAGGAAAATAAACCATTTTCTTTTACTTTTTAACGTTTTACGTTGTGACACTTCGAATCTGAAAATAACATGTTCATGAAATATTGACGTTTTTGACATTCATTTTTCGAACAGCGAATAGGAAAATGAATAACGAACAGAAAAAATAATATTAAACGGGAAAATGATTCGTTTTTCTATTCGAATAGTGAATTAGAAATAAATAAAGGATATGAAACTGAAAAAAGAGAAGGAAAATGGTGTATTTCACTATTCAAATTAAAAAAAATACAATCGAAAGGATAAAACTAGATGAAAACAACTTGAGTTACAAATCAGATAAAGGGTACAATAATCCATATTATAAAAATTATACTGTTAATTTTTTAACTTGTGGTATAAAAATGTGACGAAATGTTTTGTATAGCAAAATAAAGATTTTAACGTTTCTGCTTAATTTAATGTCAAAATAAAAAAAATAGACATTGTCTTTCTGTTTATTTTAAACTGATTTTATTTCTCAATTAACGGAGACTTTGTATGCTTTTTTAGATCTATTGGTGTTATAATTTCACATGAAATGTAAATATTTCTTAATGCTATAACGTTCATATATTTTATTATTTATTCATTTTGAAAATATGCATAAACATATAATTTGGACACTAAAATGTACAAGTCGTATTATGATTATTACCATCCGCATTATATTTTAGAAAAAAGATAGTCGCAATTCTGGATGCTACGTTTTACTGTTTGATGTTGTTTGTATGTTTAACGCCACTTTCAGATATATTTGTCTATATAATGGCGTCCAGTTTTTATTGGTTGAGGAAGCCGGAGTATTTGGACAGACCGGACATTTGGTAAGAAAATTGTCAATCCCTTTCAATTAAGATTGAAGTCGCGCAGACCCTGTCGCAGTTAGACGCGAACCCTCAACCTCAGAGCTGACGGGCACTTGATCAAGGGTAGATAAAAACTGTCTTAATTACGTAATAATCGAGACGACTAACTACTCGGTAATAATAATCTATTGCTCTGTTCCGTACATTAGTTGCCTTGTCTTTAACACCAGACGTTACATGCGAGATAATTTTGGTAAAAGACGTTTTACCAATATAGGAAATACTACCTCAACAAATGTCCGATCGTGTTTGATAGATGGATTTCCCTTTGACCATTGAACTTCTGAAGGGATAACATCAACCTAGGTACAACAAAGCCTTGTTTTACTAGCTCAGTTGTCAACGGAAGTGAGCGGTCTATATCGGAATACCGATCGCAGGATCTAGCATAACCTATAAGTTGTAAAATGTACACACCATATGCCGGAGCTGCTGGAATGTTAATTGTGATCGATGAACGGTAGATTGATAATTAGAAAATTGAAGTCATCAAGGTAGTCATAGTTTGTAGTTTTCCCCGAGTCTTTTTACTGTAAGTAAGTCTAAGTAAGAGGCCGACCTAAGTGTTTTGGTGGTATCTTTAATTTCAAGCTGTAGGATTGTCAAGTGAACTCTCAATGCCCAATTAATTTATTAAATACTCTATATGATGCCTCTTGCATATAAAAATTATGTTGTTAATATCTTTCTTATTTGGCTCATTTTTTGTAATAGAGAACAGTTGCGTGCCACAACTTGCCCGAATGTTGTTGGACTTTATAATTGTTCCATCCAAGAGTAGTAGTTTTAAAGTCAACTTGTCGCTAGATCCTATCGGTAATAAGATCATGTGGTAAAGGTAGATCGTATCTTAGAGCAGTTTTTGTGACTTTTGTAAACCAGCTGTTTGAATTGCTCCTTTTTAATCATCTCCGTCTCGATAGAAACATAATTTCTTAACATGATTAAATGTTCAAAGTTTTCTTATTATTTACCAATAAACAAATTGGAATCTTGGCAATAAAGCAACTTAGTGGCCATATTAGCTGTTCACAAAGGCAGATGCTAAATTTGTTGCCAACTTTATATAGTACGTTTCCAAGTTTTGTAGATAAGTACTATTTATACTGTGTAAGCATGCTCCCATAAAAGCATAAACAGTAATATATTTTCCTGTGACATTTTTGGTGCCTATAGCCGACGCAGTCTTTTACATTGTCCATGTGAGTGTAAGATTCTGAAGTAGCCAGCTTCTTGACGTTGAACGTCTAAGAGTTTGTATTTTTGTTCTTGAGTACTAGATTGGCAGATTTTTGTGTTCACTTGACTATGACTATAGATAAAGAACCATTCTTTTTATCTTAAATGTTATATTAATATACCACTCTCTGAATAATAATCAGTTGTTTTATGCCAAAATTGAATATGCCACTGAACGGCAAAGGCTACATTTGCGTACATTTTAGATGTATTGGCTGTGTTTCGTGAAAATTAACGCAGCCAATAAAGGCATTTGACACTGAAAAACTTTTTGCAATTTGCCAACAAATTCCCGGTGGTATATCACCATTTCAATCAGTCACTCCACTCTATTCTGTCTATAAAGGTCCGCATCCTTGAAAACATCTACCATCATTTTAACAATCCTGAATTAAGTACACCTCTACGTAGACAAAAAGAAGAAACTTTGTCCGACCATAACAAATATGTTGTTGTGCCAGCAGATAATTCCCCTAACAATATTATTTTATCTGCAAAAAAACATTACATAGAGTGTTTAATTAATAGGTTAGGCATGGACAGTTCACTTGGCACTCCTACTAACACATTCACTGCGCTTTCAAAGGAGGAAATTTATGAAAAAAACAAATCGGTATTGGCATCCTTTGTTCTCAAAATCAAAGTCGAAGATTGTGATCTCCCTTTATTGTATTGGATTCCAAAAACTTCCCAAAATCCATACAAACAGTGATTCATAGCAGGATCGTCTAAGGGTACTACCAAAACACTTTCGTAACTCCTGACCACTATTTTAACAACAGTAAAAACCGGACTTCAAAAATACAGTGACACTTTCCACTCCAGGAGTGGAATAAATGAAATGTGGATATTAAAAAATTCAAAAGATCTGATAGACATCTTGAGGTCTGGATCTTTTTCCCATTGTTACAGCATTAAAACATTTGATTTTTTGACACTGTGTACGGCCATCCTTCATACGCAGCTTGAAAACAGCCTTAAAGATCTTTACTTCTTTTGCAAGAAAAAAGGAAAGAGACGATAAAAATACCTGGTTATAAGTCATCAATGACTCTAAATCTAATACTAAATATACTGAAGACCAAATCTGTCACATGTTAGATTTCAACAGACAGCTGGTATTCCAATTGGTACTAATTGTGCTCCTCATCTCACCGACCTGTTTTTGTACTCTTATAAGGCTGAATTCATAGACGGCCTACTGAAGAAGAAAGAAAAGACACTGGCCCATACCTTTAACATTTCGCTATATTGATGATGTTGTGTCCCTCAACAATGCTACACTTTGTGACTATTTACATTCAATTTACCCTAGCGAGCTTGAAATTAAAGACACCACCAAAGCACTAAGGTCAGCCTCTTACTTAGAACTACTTCTAGAAATAGACTCAGGAAAACTACAAACTAGATTCTACGACAAACGTGATAACTTCAACTTTCCAATTGTCAACTTACCTATTACCAATTTGAAAGTATTACCATATTTTGCTAATATTGCCGATATTTATCCATAAAATAATTACGTTACCTCCGCACGTTATGGAGACCCATACTATAATCGGAATTTTACAATTTAATTATCCCCTAGCATTATTAGGGCCCCGCCACTTTGAAGCGGACGCCCTATAGTGATCAGTCTGTCCGTCCGTGCGAACTAATCTTGTCCGGGCTGTAACTTTTTTATCTTTTGGGGTAAACTTTTGATATTTGGAATGTGGATAGATATTGTCGCATTTTGCTAGCTCTCGTCGCTCAGTTGCATCAGTTAATATTTTATCATCAATACTGTTCTAAACAGAATCATGTGAAAATCTAGTTTTAACATTTTCGTAGTGTTCTTGATGCATGATAACGAGCCAAGCCTTCCACATTGAAGACAGAGAGAGCGTTTCCCTTTTCGAAATTGTTTTGGAGATGTAAGTGGATGACACTGAACCTTGTTTCGAGCGATGTGAGTGAAATTTGTTACGCGTATGGGAACCGTGATGGAATCCTTACTGTTCCTCACTGATATAAATGACCTCCCAGAATACACAACTTCAGATGTCAGGCTATTTGCCGAAGATGCCCTACTTTTTCTGAAGATCCAAAACACTGGTGGTGCTGTACAACTCCAACAGGATTTAACATCTCTTGGACATTAGGTCAACAGTGGCAGATGGAGTTTCGTCCAGTAAAGTGTACAAAGTGCAGCTATGTTCGTTAAAAACTACTACTACGACAGAACGCCAGGCAGTGTAACAACTATGCTGAAAGATCTAGAGTGAGGGGGGCTAGAGGACCCGGGTCCATTTATAGGTTAACAATTTTTTATTTTTCCCAAAACAGATAACAGTAAATTTAAAATAATGATTCCAGATAAAAGCAATTTACATAGGGAGACTCAATTACATTAAAAAGTGGTGAATAAAACGAATTAACAGATAACAGAGAAAAAAAGTTGCTCCGACTTTAAACAGCAAACAGGGTTTTTATTTTCACTATAACGTTAACAACAATCTCAATTTTTAAGAAAACAGATAACAGCTATTTATTGAAAACCAAATAAAAATTGCTTAAAAAAAAAGATAAAAGACGTGTAAAAATTCCTTAAACACGTTAACAAAAAAACATCTCCCACTCCCATCCCTTTAGGGCCGAATTTTTCTGCCGTTATAATCCGAAGTTAGTTTTGTGATTTGTCGGAGTAACCTCGCCAAAAAAAAGCCTTCCAGATATAGTCTCAAGGATGTCAGAACCATCGAGGCATTCAAGGGGCTGCTAACCAACACCTCAAATCACCAGCCATAGACAAACAGAGGCCATGATTTTAATTGTACATACTTTTGGTTTTAGTTGTAAATGCGAGCTGCTTATAAAACTCAGTAACTAATTTTATTCAGTCTAAAATCCATTACAGAGGATCATCACTGAAAAGGAAACAACATTCTACAATAGACAAAATATCATGCAATAACAAAAGACACAGAACATATAACATTCATATAATTATTATGAACTAGCCACTCCCTCTGACGAATTTCGAGTCTTCATACAGTCTTCCAAGAATGAAATAAATCTTATTAGAACGTCAGTTTCAGACACATTCATTAAATATTTGAATTTTTTAGGGATATTCAAGTTTCGGAATTCGAATACAATTTCAGATATATCTTTGAAAAATAAGTTTCGTGAATTTTCGAACAAGTCGCACTCGCAGATGAAACGGAATTCATCTTCTATTTTATTAGCATTTACATGATTTACAAAGACGTTCACTTGACGTAGTTTTATTGTATCGCCCCCTTTCAATTTCAAGATTATGATCTGAAATTTGTAATTTAGAAATTTATATGTTGCCTTGGTACTTTCAGTTGTGTATAGGCTTCAGGTTTGTATTCTTTTTTCAGTGTGTTATATGTGCGAAGTTTGTAATGATCATCAGAACAGAGGATGGAAAAGAAGTGTTTGTTATATCTTTCTACAAATTTCTTTCTTAATATATACGAGCTTGCCTTCAGACATAGTACTCTTATTATTCCAAACATAGATAAATCCCATTGTTTTAGCAGCTCAAGAATATGTTTGTTAAATGAACTCGGGCAAGTTTCGTCAATACATTCCGCTGTTCTAGATGCTAGTTTACCGTTGTTGTCAGAATCTTTGAAAAGATATAACCAGTATTTTATAGACTGTAATATAACAGAGATGGATATTGGATACGGATTAATTCAGACATTGAGCCTATATTAGAAGCATACTTGTTTACCCCTAACACGAATTTACAAAACCCGTACGTATTTTTTCCGAGATAAAACTGAGAAAGGAATTTTTTAACTCGTTATTTTTATCGGAAGTGAGTTTTTTGTCTAAATTTAAAATACATGTGTATGGTCCCCATAGCTCGCTTCCATATATTAAAACTGGTTTCACACAAGAGTCAAATAATTTAAACAGTTATTGTGATGGCTCTGGAACTTCCGCTTTATCAGAAAATTACTTTTAGTGCTTTTTTCTTCAAATTATCTACAGCGTTAGTAAAAGGAGCCCGATGCTCTCATTAAGAGACCAAGGTATTTTGTATTCTTGCATTGTTTTTATTGGCGTGTTATCATATGAAAGATTAATATTTTTAAGTAGCTTCCCCGTTTTATTGAAGACTATAACTTGGGGGTTTTTTGGTATTTATACTTTTAAATTTCATTCTTTACAATGAAACGCAAGCGTAGAGAGGCAATTTTGCAAACCCTCTTGGCACTGAGACATTAAAATAATGTCATCTGCGTACATAAGACAATTACAAAAGGTGTCGCCTATATAGTAATCGGTTTACAGTTCGAACCTAATCAGTTTTTTGGAAAATCATTCATAAAGATATTAAAGAGCAAAGGGCTTAAAATGCTCAAGCAACTTGAAATTGCTATACCTCTATAATTTCCCGGGTTTTGTATATCACTGGATTTAAATATTGGCTTAATCATGCTTTCGGTCCAGCTACTAGGAAAAACAGTGGACTTCAATATTAGATTAAATAATTTACAAATGCATAGAAGCAAATCTGCTTTAACATTTCATTACTTATACAATCAAACCCAACACTTTTATTGTTTTTCAAGCTTTTGACAGCTTTTGAAATTTCCTGCATGGATATTTCATGGTCGAGATAGGGGTTATAGTTACTCAGTTTGTCACACAAAGTTTCATTTAATAATTCATTATCGATGTTGACATTAAGCAAGTTTATCTACACCATTCGTCAGAGCGAATGTTTGAACTCTGATCACCTCCATCATCTTCTGACTGTTTGAATTTGTTAATTATGCTCCAGTAGGCTTTGGGGTTTTTATCCTCCATATCAAGAGTGTCTAGTATTTTTGCCTTATACTGTCTTGTCTTTTTTCGCACAAGTCTCTTAAATTGTTTTTAAGCTACCATTATATTGATGGGAAGTAGGTTTGCCTATTGTGTCCCTTAATGTTCTTCTGCTTCTTGTAGAAATGCAGAGGTCTAATAAGTATCGGCCATATTCATCAGTTTTTATATCTTTTTTGAGGAAAATCTCTGCCAAATATGTTGCAGAAAATCTTGAAAGTTATCATTTTGATCATCTATTATATAGTCCGACTCGTTTTCACTTAAAGTGGGCATTTGAATCCCCCATAATATAATGATACAAGAAAATGAAAAAATATTAACAGATCAAGTAGAAATTAGTAACATCTTTAATGATTCCTTTATAAATGTAGCTAAAGACATAGGAAGAGGATCAATCTCTATAGATAACAATCACCCTAGTATTACAAAGATTAAGGAATCTACTAAATTTGAAAACCCAAAAGCACCAATAAGAAATGTAAACTTAAATGAGACACTTAATGTAAATAAGGATACTATAACTGATATGCAACAATTATACTTTAAACCTATTACTGAACATTTTATTGAGAAACAAATTATGAAACTTAGTGTAAAGAAAGCCACTGGTATAGATGAAATATCAACTAAAATTATGAAGATAGCAGTCCCAGTTATCAAAACACCAATCAAAGAACTAATCAATAAATCTCTAGAGACATCAGTTTTCCCAGATAAACTTAAAATAGCACAAGTTGTACCAATACATAAAAAAACAGCACCTTACTTAAGGATAATTATCGACCAGTTAGTGTTTTACCAACTATCTCCAAACTTTTTGAAAAAGCTATAGACATACAAATAAATGATTTCTTTGAGTCAAAATTTCATATGTACTTATCTGCTTTTAGACCGGGTTACAGTTGTCAAGATATTTTAATTAAAATTATAGAAGATTGGCGCATAGCCCTAGACGATAATAAATATATCGCTGCAATATTAATGGACCTCTCAAAAGCGTTCGACTGCCTGCCTCATAACCTTCTCCTTCTGAAACTCGAAAACTATGGTTTATCTAAAGAAGCCCTTACACTTC
This sequence comes from Limnoperna fortunei, assembly GCA_944474755.1. Taxonomy (NCBI): domain Eukaryota; kingdom Metazoa; phylum Mollusca; class Bivalvia; order Mytilida; family Modiolidae; genus Limnoperna; species Limnoperna fortunei. Next base: position 98,995,365 of record OX104111.1, read on the forward strand.
TAAAAAGTTACTTAAGCAACAGGAAACAATGTGTTAAAATTGGCTCAGTATATAGTTCCTTTCTAAATATTTACAAATGGGTTCCCCAAGGATCAATTCTAGGACCAGTACTATTTAACATCTTTATGAATGATATCTTTCACTTTGTGACAAAATCTGATTTATACAACTATGCAGATGATAATACACTCTCATATAGTAGTAATGATTTTCAAGATGTAATTAATACTCTAGAGGTAGAAAGTAAAGATTTAATACAATGGTTTAATAATAATCACATGCAGGTTAATCCAGAAAAATTCCAAGCCATAGCTGTAGGCAAAAAATCCCACTGTAAAAATATCGTATTTGATATAAATGGTAGTAAAATTAGTTGTGACGATGAGGTAAAACTTCTTGGTGTAACCTTCGATTTCAAACTAAATTTTGACACTCACATAGCAAATATATGTAAAAAAGCCTCCCAACAATTAAATGTCTTAAAAAGAATTGGACAACACCTCAACAAATTGGGTCGACTCACCATATACTATACTTTTATTCTGTCAAATTTTAATTATTGTCCCTTAGTGTGGCATTTCTGTAGCGAAAAAACACAAAAAACTAGAAAAAATTCAGGAGAGGGCCTTAAGATTTATCTATAACGACGATAGTGGTACATACGAAGACCTACTTATTAAATCTAAGATGCCATCATTACGCCTAAGAAGACTGCGTCTTTTAGCTATACAAGTTTTTAAAATAGTTAACAAACAATCCCCTGTATACTTACATGATCTTATAACTATTAAACAGAGTTTTTATTCTTTTAGATATTCAAATTTAGCAGCCAAACCAAACGTTAATACAACAAGGTATGGTCTACACTCAGTGCGGTATGGGGCTGCCAAACTATGGAATGAACTCCCAAATGATATGAGAGGAGATATAAGTTTAAATCAATTCAAGGGTTTAATTAGTAGGTGGGAAGGGGTGGCTTGTAATTGTTCTTTTTGTTGTTAGATATAGTTTGGCATCCCTGACCTCACCGGTGTCTGAAATCTCTAGTGCTCCTTTCAGTGCTGCATGTTGATATGCGTTGGCTTTGCTTACATCTTTTATTTTCTAATATGTAAACATTTGTGCTTTTGATGCTTGTGTATGCTTTTAATATATTTTAGTGCTGTTTCTGCTAATTTGCTTTTATGTATCCCATGTCTGCTCATTTTTATGTGCTTACTTGTATCTTACCTGAGCTTTTTATGTTTTTATATGTCTGAGTAAATCTCTTATGTCTGCATGCTTTTATGTACTGTATTTTGTCCTTAAACATGCTCTTACCTGTGATTTTATGTCTGCAATTTATTGTTTGCTTTGTTTGTTTGTACTCATATGTCTTAATGTCGGTTTTAAAAGCTCATCAGAGCTTATGTTTTATGTATATATAAACTGTTATTGTTTGTCTTACCGACTATAAATAAAATTTACTTGACTTGACTTGACTTAACAGTTTCGCCTAAGTTTGAGTATTTGCTCATATCCTGTTCTATTTTTTCAAAAATTGTTTGATTATTCCTGTGTGATTTTGAATAACTGGATTGAGCGGGTGTATTATAAACAAAACAAATATAAATATCTGACTGTTCCGAATACCTAATCTTATCCATATGTAATCAGGGCGGTCGGTTTTGAGGAGATAGACTCCCTTAACTATTTCATCCTTTACATAAACTGCTATCCGACCATGTATAGTTTTCCGTTTTCGTGGTCGGATTTTTTTACTTAATAAGGTGCATTTATCAAGGCATAAAACCACGTGAATAAAACATCATCTTAACATTGATGAAAGACCAATAAAAGGCCGACATCATAAGCCGCGAAAATGTAAATTTAAATAATGATTTTTATACGAAAATTAGATTTTAAAAACATGCATTTTATCAAAATAAGACGTCTAAATCAGTACAAATCAGTGGTAAAAATGCAACAGCAAACAGAAGGAAAATAAATATCTTTTTTATAAGAGAAAGTCACAACAGATATTGATTTTTATTTATTTCAAGATTCAAAAATTTTATTTAAGACTAGTTTAAAAATGCAAGTTATATTTGGATGTATTAAAAAAGCTAATCGAAATTTTGAAAAATATGGTATAATTAAATACAATAAAAAATAATTCAGTTTTAATTAAGCAGCAGTTTATATAGTTAAAAGAAACACAAAATTTTATTATTTCATAAATTGTTTTGCAAATATATACAGGTCTTCGTCTAAAAAAATTTTTTTTTTATTTTTAAAAAATACTGAAAATAATACGTTCTTAACAATGTTTATGCAAATGAATGTTATTTTTCCGGTTTTTTTTAATTGGTAATTGAAATTCTTTTGAAACAATTTTCATTACGGTAAAAATAATTCAATTGTCGGTATTTTTTCTTTGATTTTACGACGAAGCTCCACGGAAGACGCGATAACTGTCGATCTTACCCCCTCCCCCCCCCCCCCCCAGAACCACGTAACTATGGGATTGCGAAAAGGCCAATGCCCTCACATGAAAATAATGTGACTATGAAACAAACATAATTCTTTTATTATTTTATAAAGCTATTATCTCCCTTCATTAGAGAGGGCGCTGGTAGACAGAAAATATACCCACGTGGGAAAATGGCGAAAGTTCAGACATATGATGTTTACGTTAAAAATCTGCCATTAAATGCAGACGAAGTATGTAAAATTCCTTACTGAGCAACAAAAACTCGACACAAATGAATCTCTTCTCCAACTAAACACTTTCGTTAGTTGCTTTTCATGCAAAATATTGTTCGTGTGTTGGGTGGAATTCCCGCGGTTTTCTATTCAAAACATTAATAAAATGACACATGGGAGACAAATAAATGGTCGCTGTCAACTAAAAATATTTGAATGTTCTGTTTTTAAGGAAGGGTTGATTTATCCTAATATAAAGAATACGGTCCAGTTGAATCGATGCTATATTCGAAGAAATTCTGGTCCTGTGTTTGGATGTGCTTGTTTTTGTTTACAAATAATTATATCCAAAGTCTTAACAAACGATAGTTATGATCTCAACAAAGCACATGTTACTTTCTAGATAGCTCATGAGGACTCTAAATAAAGTAGTGCACCGCTAACCCAAAGAAAGGATGCATTCAGATGCCCTCCTTTCTTCTGTGTACAATGTCAGGTTTTCAAATATGAAATGGCTGGTATTTGGACGTTTCGGCCCACAGTAGACATCAGCCCCAGACATTTCGGCAACACATGTTTTGCAAACAAATTTAACAGCATTATATATCAACATGTCGCATGTTTTGCATTGCAAGGCATGCTGCCTATGACGCACAGGCTGATCACACGAAGGGCATAGGAACACCATGGGGATCAAAACAGTTGTGAGAAAAAGTCTCCCCTTTGCTCCCCTTTTTATGCATTTAAGTCGGTTCTACAAAGATTGCTCAATGTGCTTGAATATTTAAGGATTGTTTTCAATTGCTGGTTAGATTTATTGGATATAGACGACTTTGCGTCGGTTTATACCAATAGTTTATGTTCAGTGTAAACCCACCCAAAGTCATCTATATCCAATAATCTAACCAACAATTGAAAACAATTCTTATATTTTAAATTCAATACTATGAAAAGAAATAACAAATTCAATATTTTGCAAGTAGTAAATTAATATTTGCCATTCTTAATTTTTAATGATTAAAAAATAATTATAAGAAATTATAAACACCACTTAGACAAAGAAAAAAAAACCTCTTTGATGTCAATTAACCAAAACAACATTGTGAAATATCAAAGGATGAACCAAGCTAAAGAACAAGCCAACTTCAATAGAGATATGAGTAACAGCTGAGCAACATTGTCCATTTCGTATAACCTAACTTGCTATATCAGATACAGGCTTTCAAGCGGCCCTAAAAATTCCTAATTTTCCTTATTTTTTATCATCATCCCTAAATTTCCTTATTTTTTCTGAAAAGCCCTAAAAAGCCCTTATAAATCATGAAAAATCCTACATTTTGAAATTAATATATTTAAAATTCTTTAAGCTATAATTTATTGTAAAAGGTCAAGTATTTACATGTTTTAGAATGTAGTTTACTCACTTTCTAGTATTAGTATACTTCCAGGAACTTGTGTTATTACCAAATGCCAGCTCAACAGACATGAACAGATCTACATTCATCAGATATCCAAAAGAACAAATTGCAGGAATAAAATTGGATCATCTGTTGCTGAATGTGTCTGTTGATGGCTGATGAGTTAGTGTTGTTGGTAAGAAGTTCTTTTTGTATGTGTTTTGTCCCTGTAGGTGAGTATATATATCAACCTATAGTGCATTTGTGATAATTTAATGGAACTAACATCCCTTATTTTCAACAAAATGCCCTAAAAAATCCTTAAAATTGCCCTTATTTTGGGGGAAAAGTGCCCTAAATTTATCCCTTATTTTTGTCAAAAGGTGCTTGAAAGCCTGATATCAGCACATAACTGATTCTTGACGTCATAATTATAAGTATTGATGATGTAGACACTACATGGATTCGTCCGCAAACAACAAGTCACAACACTAAAAATTAAGAATTCCAAATATTAATTTACGAATAGGGAAAACTATGATGGTGGGATAGTAGTTTATGTAAAGCATGAAATAGTTAAGGGAGTCTCCTCAAAACCGACAGCCCTGATTACATATGGATAAGATTAGATAAATCATTTTTTAGATATTCATCAGATATTTATATTTGTTTTGTTTATAGATATACAGATTTTGCACAGCGGCGCCATCTATAACAAAATTTAAGGTTGGGAGAATGGCATGTAGAAGTTACGTAAATAAAAATACAAGTAGTTAAATTAAATATAACAATTTCTAACTTTCCGGTCTTTTGGATTTATTTTATATTGGTAATTAATGCTTAACCATTATTTTTATTAGTTACAGGATTCGAAATAGGTCACCATCTATCGTAACAAGCTAAGAGGTTGTTCTTTGACATCGCCAAAAAACGTACCAATTTTCCCTGTACAGATGTGACAACGTGTTTTTTATATTGCCCACTATATACCGTTGTCGTGGTTTTTCTCATTCAGAAATTCACCACCATACGCCACGGTGGTATTCTGCGGTACATCGTGTTATGTCCACTACATATCGTGACCCACCGTGTTGACCACAGTGAAAAAAATTAAAATGTTGCGATTTAATTTCGAGATTTGTGTTCAATTATGCCGTCTTAATACGTTTGTTTGAAAACAAAATTAATCTGCGTTCTTGCTAATCTATTCATTATACGAGAATAATGTATAGTTTATTGTCACTGATTTAGATTGACATTATTCCCTTAACGTGTTATAAAAGGTTAGAACACTGCATTACGCCCTTAAAATTGTCAAAATCTTTGCTATTCTATTGTCAAAATTTCCCTGTCAGCGCCTCTGATTAATGTTTCAACCGTTTTAACTTTCACCTGATGTAAATTGTGACACACCTTAAATCGATCCATTTTCTAAGTATTGTCCAGTCATCATTTAATCAAGCACGTGCTCTCAAACATTTCAATAAACTTGTGTATTGTATAATTTTATAATTAACAGGTGAACACACGGCTTCAAATTTTGAACGGTAAAATAGCACATTACACAATAAATACGAGACTTGTAAAGAAATACACAATAAATGCGAGACTTGTAAAGAAATTAGTTTTTAAAAACTTTAAAATCAATACGACTTGCAATGCTACATTTTGATTTTTCAAATTTTCGAAAATTATCACTTAATATAAATGTCGCAGAATATATCGTTCCACGAATGATTTTATACTCGATCAGTGTTCTAGGATTTTTTTGCTAACTGAACTTTACACGGGAAAGTGTCCTCTATAAACTGGCTTTCCCACATCTCAAGTAAACTTTCCCACAAAGTTTTAATGACGCGTTAATTTTTAAGTAAAAAATATACAGATATGTACCAATTGAAGATTTTCTTCTTGTACAGAATTGCACAATAGTTATTGTGTCCAAATATAAATGCACTGTATTCAGTACATTTATATTTGGAAACAACAACTATTTGCAATTCTGTCTAAAATCTGGCTTAGGTTTCTTGTTGTACATATTTTTAGGAAACTAACAGTACAAAACCGCCATACATCTCAAAATATAATTTACACATATTTGTACATGACAAATTTTCATCCTTGTAGATTTTTGTACAAGTCAAAGTAAGAAAAAACTTCAATATTATATTATTTAATTCATTACCAAATTTACAACAACAAAAAAACACAAACAAAAAACCAAAACAGAGAATTGTTTCCCCCAAAAACCGGATTTTGCCGGTTTTACCGGGTTTGATTTGGTACTTACTGTATTCATACCTGATCTCAAAAATGTTTTGCAGCAGTGGTGAAAACTCAAATTACAAGCACCTGTATAACATTGATCAAATAAAAACGAAAACAAATATCAACACTTGATTTTTTTATCTTGATTTAAAAAAAAAAACTATTGAACAAAATTAATGTATTTTTTGTATCCTGCCAGGGCAAGTATAAACATTTTTTCAAGAATCCCGACTTTTAATGTGTACTTGCCCACGGGTGACCAATACAACAAAATTTGCTTTCCCGTGCTGAGAAATCACTTTCCACGGGTGACGGGAAATGGGAATCCTAGAACACTGCTCGATTCGTATTCAGTGTTGAACCACGTGTGTTAAAAAAAATACAATCCTAATATAGAATCAACCTTAATAGTCGTTTCAGTGTTAAAAGCCTGACACATCATAAACTTTTGTTGCAGAAAAGACTTTAGTAGCATCCTTATAATTTCTATTACATGTATATTACGACAAGACCTTATGTCCGCAAACAGACGTTAGTATCGGTGCAAAAAAAAAAAAAAAAACAACAAACAAAAAAGTTAATTTTAACGGGAACTTTATACAAATAACACGTCTGCGGCCATTTGAAAAATTATCAGTTTTGTGTAGGGTATAACTTGCTCAGAAGCACATCACTACTTTTTTTTGTATAAACCTGTTATATTTATTGTTATAGTTTAAAACGCCATTGTCCAAGGTAAATGTCAGGACAATTCGTTATACCTTGTAATACACTAAAAAGGTAATGTGACAATTCAAATCCGGATAATTTACCGAACTTGTGATATTTAATGCATAACACATGCATCCAGTTGAAACAATATTCGATCTTCAAGTCTACCGGAACATTAAATCATTATTGATCATCAACAAATAAAATGCATGTGCAAACTATTCTTCTGCACTGTTTAAAAATGTTCTCTTTTCATTCGGGTAATGATGTTTAAATCGCAATCAATTAAATGACAACGTTTATGTTGTCATGTACCACTGCAGAAATATCGTGGCCGGACCCCTGTGGCGACATGCCATGGTAGACTGAACTCCCTCATATGCATCCACCATGGTAAGATTACCTGAGAAGATTCTTAACCACGATAGTAGGCGTGATTTACTTCCATGGTGGGTTAGTGTTTCTCTCTGTATGTTTACTTCACGAAATTACGGTCGTTTCAGACGATGTTGCATTTATATGCTTTAAGTATCTAATTAAACGAAGTCAAAACGATATATTTTTCTTCATTTTATGTGTTCCTTAAAACAAGGGAAGATGTGATCAAGTCAGTGTGTTTTGGCAGAAGTTTTTTGAGTGACAAATAAAACTGCTTAGCGCTTATGGTTGAGCTTATGTTCCTTTTGTAGATCCAAAAAGGTGCAAATTGAAATCGGTAATTATTTTTTAACATTTGTTCAGCGTTTTGAAATTCTGTTTTTAGCTCACCTGACCCGAAGGGTCATGTGAGCTATTGCCATCACTTGGCGTCCGTCGTCGTCCGTCGTCGTCGTCGGCGGCGGCGTCGTCGTCGTCGTCGTCGTTAACTTTTCTTCAAAAATCTTCTCCTCCAAAACCACTGAAGGGATTGCTTTGAAACTGTGCACACATCATCAGTAAAATGTCCTCTACCAAGTTTGCTCAAATCATGGCCTCAGACCAACCAACATGGCCACCATGGCTAAAAATAGAACAGGGGGGTCAAAATACAGTTTTTTGCTTATAGTTCAAAAAGTATAACAGATACAGGAAAAGCGAACAGACCTTCCTTCTTCAGCATCTAAAGCTCTACAAAACACTCCATTATGTCAAAGTTGTATGATGACTCCTTGTAGGAGTTATTGCCCTTTAATTGTCAAAATTGATGATTTTTTCCATTTTTGCCTCAAAATCTTGAAAATTATTAGAACTAGAGAAAAAGTTAGCATTGCTTAATTGTTCTGCTTTATGAGGGCTACAAAAATGACTTAAGGGTCAAGATTGTCTGATTAACCGTTTAAGAGTTATTCCCCTTGAACTGTTTTTTTTAATTTGTTTTAATTGATTTTTTAAAATATTCTCCTCTGAAACAACTGAAAGTACTGCTTTGAAACTTTGTACACATCATCCGTCCAATGTCCTCAAACAAGTTTGCACTAACCATGGCTGCAGAATAACCAACATGGCCACCATTGCTAAAAATAGGACGGGGGGGGGGGGGGGGGGGGTTAAATACAGTTTTTGGCTTATGTTTAAAAACGTGTAACAGATACAGGAAAACCGAAGAGACATGCCTTCATCTGCATCAAAAGCTCTACGAAACACTCCATTGGGTTGAAGTTGTATGATGACTCCTTATAGGAGTTATTGCCCTTTAATTGTCAAAATTGATGATTTTTGCCATTTTTGCCTCAAAATCTTGAAAATTATTAGAACTAGAGAAAAAGTTAGCATTGCTTAATTGTTCTGCTCTATGAGGGCTACAAAAATGACTTAAGGGTCAAGATTGTCTGATTAACCGTTTAAGAGTTATTCCCCTTGAACTGTTTTTTTAATTTGTTTTAATTGATTTTTTAAAATATTCTCCTCTGAAACAACTGAAAGTACTGCTTTGAAACTTTGTACACATCATCCGTCCAATGTCCTCAACCAAGTTTGCACCAACCATGGCTGCAGACTAACCAACATGGCCACCATTGCTAAAAATAGGACGGTTGGGGGGGGGGGGGGTAAAATACAGTTTTTGGATTATATTTAAAAAAGTGTAACAGATACAGGAAAACCGCAGAGACATGCCTTCATCTGCATCAAAAGCTCTACGAAACACTCCATTGGGTTGAAGTTGTATGATGACTCCTTATAGGAGTTATTGCCCTTTAATTGTCGAAATTGATGATTTTTGACATTTTTGCCTCAAAATCTTGAAAATTATTAGAACTAGAGAAAAAGTTAGCTTTGCTTAATTGTTCTGCTCTATGAGGGCTACAAAAATGACTTTAGGGTCAAGATTCAGATTGTCTGATGAACCGTTTAGGAATTATTCTCCTTGAACATTTTTTTAATCAATTTTACTTGATTTTAAAAAATCTTCTCCTCTTTAACCAATGAAAGGACTGCTTTGAAACATTGCACACATCATCTTTAGGACGTCCTCTACCACCTGACTACCTATATAGCTACGTTGGCTTTAAATAGAAAAAATGAAAAAAGGCCGGGGGGGGGGGGGGGGGGGGGGGGGGAGTCGAGAGAGTTCTTCACTGATAGTTAAAAAAGTACAACAGGTACAGCAAATTTGAATTGAACTTCCCTTCTCCCGCTAAGCATCAAAAGCTCCTCCTTATAGGAGTTATTTCCCTTAAAAGGTCGAAATTAATGATTTTTGCAGAAGTGTTGGGCAATTCCTTATAGCAAAGAAAAGCTGGATAAAAAAGGGTTGTTTGGTTTCAGGTTCAGGTGAGCGATACAGGCTCCTGGGAGCCTCTAGTTTTAATTTGATAGGGTGATTTTCCAAGGTAAATTTTGATTAGACTGGGTGTAACTTGGAGCAAGCAATTATTGTATATTTGGGTAATGTCGTTTGAGGTTTAGGCGTGAATACTATAGAACGTCCCGAAAGCTGGGGATCTTTTGTAAACATTGTAAGACCTTTGTTGACAACAAAAAATGTCAGATTCAATGCCTAGCAAAAGTCAAGTACATGTAAACAATTAGCATAGAATGGAAGATGTGGATTTTCGTAATAAAAAGTAACAATATCGCAATATTTAATATTAATTTTTAAAAATGCAAGCAGAAAAGCACTTCATGTGATTGTGTCTTTTAGTATAAGCTATTAACACATTGTTTAAATTTAAAACAAACTAGTTGACATGCATACCAATTATAAAGATATATGTTGCCTCATACAGTCCTAAAATTTTTTGTTTGTTTAAATTAGGGGGATTAATAAAAATCAATTTACATGCGCTTTTGAATGATACTGGGTCGATTTTGTTACAGTGTGTGGGATTTGCTATAACAAAATCGACCCAGTATCATTCGAAAGCGCATATGCATGTAAATCGAATTGTACAATCCCTGTGTTTTAATGGTGTTTAATGCCACTTTCAGCAATTTTTCAACTTTATTTATTGGAGGATGAAGCCAGAATGTAGAAGGCTTTTAATAATTGTCAATCAAGATTGAAGTTGGCAGCAGTAAGATCTCTAACAAGTGCTGACAGGTATCTGATCAATAGTTGATGAATACTACCTTAACCACTAGGCAACTGAAGCCCTTGCATATTACAGAAATAAATTATTTTAGAATTGAATCTTTTAGAAGCTTATGTCATCACTTACATTTACAGGGAGACATTTACCTATATGTACATGTATTTGATTCAAGTTATATGCCAACCATATAACAGGTGCGATTTTTACGTCTGAAATGGGCAAACAGCAATTTTGTCTTATTTATTAATATATTTATAAAAGTTATGATGGAAACATCTTCAGTTGTATCGTTGTACTGAATGGATTTCGATGGACTCTTTGTCACAAAGTGCCATTGTACAACTGATATTTTACATTTGGATTGGAATGATATTTAGGATTACCAATAGCAAAACAAGGACTTGCCATTCTTTGATGTTGGGGATACCTATCTCGTATCCACATTTACTTGCACCACTGAATGGGATTTGATGACATTTTTGCAGAATCCTTTGTCATATGGTGGAATTCTGCACCTGATATTTTACATTTTGAGCAAAACAATTTTTGGAGTTTCCAACAGCTAAGCCCTGGACATTGCCATTCAAGACATAGGGGAGCTGGGGCTATCAATTATGAGCATTGCAAAGTTTTCTAGTCTTTTTTTATATCTTAATATGTTTCAAAATTTACCTGATTTATTTGACATTGGTTTGTTTTATTGCCTGTCAAACATGAGGCAAGAATCTCATTTCATACTTGCAAAGCAACCTTTCCTTCAGTGCAGTCTGCACTTTGATTATTTGTTTGTGTTTCTTTGTGTAATGAAGACTTAAGTGTAAAACCATGTGTTGCCATGTTGTGTTGTTCAATGGCTGTACTAATTGCTGCTAGATGTCTGTTGGTCTCTGCAGCGTTTCCGTTAACGCAAATTTGTGCGTATTTTACGCATAAAAAACATTTTTGACCCCCAAAAATATTACCCAGAGGGTCATAATGACGCAGCAAATTATGTACGAAATCTTTTTTAATACACGTATGATCCAGCAGCCTACGCGTTATTTACCGTAGACATACTTTTTGGAAAATGTAAAATCTGGTATCATTTGTGTTGCCGTCTAAGGAAAACGATTATTTTTAACGGTAACCAGTTCGTTACTTCCGGAAGTCCTAGAACTTTATTGTCAACACTAATGACAGTTTTGTATATACACGTGGAACGATACGCTTCCTTGCTTTGATTACATTTTATTTGATTTAAGTCAACACTTTTAACAAATACACCTTCAACTGGTGATGAAAAAATTGATAAGTTTATTCCAAAATGAGCATGGCGAGAACCGGATTGTTTTTGAAACAGGATTGAAGTAGCGCAACATGGTGATCAAATACTACGAAGTGCAAACTTTTGCAATCGTCTGTTGCAAACCCTTTCAGAAATCGCCTTAAGAACGACCTTGGTGTACTGATGATATCATATACTTGACAAAAATATATTATCCTATTTGCATTCAGATATCTATTAAAGTTTCAACAGTTGTTGTTATTTTCAGCTGTTCAATACCTCTACCCTCTACAGACCTTGTGTAGTTTTCTTAAAGAAAACTAAACAGACAATAATAAACAAGCATTCATATATTATCTTTGCTGTGTTTCCACGATACTATCAATTTTTTTTCATAAACAATTATTGAAATCATTTGTATAAGGATATTTAAACACGAAACAAAACAACTTTTTTCATACACTAGATATGCATGTACTATTTCAGAGGTATAAATAATTCATGCAGAAATTATATTAAAATTTCTCTAAATGTAATTTAAGGCTGTGGTATATATTGTTTACTCTTGTTTGCAACATTGTTCGATAAGTTTTTTGTCATCAAAACTAAATAATAAAAATGACCCTTGAAAATTGTATTTGACTCCCTAAACTCAGCTGCAAAGGGTCATCATGACCCCCAGATTTGAAAAGTTTCAAAAACACTGCTCTGCTAATGTTACAGGAATCACTGGTTCTTCTTGAGTTCAGAGTGATGGCTCTTCTTGAAGTATCGAAGCGGCGATGTCTGCATCTGTGTGGATACCATGACATTCTGTGCTGTTGTCATGTTCGACAAATCGGTAAAAATCTTCTGGTGTCATGGTTGGCGGTTTGTCTATGATTTCCTCTGTTGCGTCTGGTTCTGGTACATAGGGTCGGAAGCATCCCTTCTTGTCAGTGGACTCTTTAACTTTCTTCCATGAGTTGTTCAGGATGTGTACTGCGTCGAGTAGTGTAACCTACTTGGCAAATTCTGCTCTTGTTAAGTCTGGGTTGGTGTCGATCTCTGATAAGCTTCCTGACAAGTTGACCCCGGTAGTGTGCCTTGATGTTACGATTTATGCCCTGGTCACATGACTGTCTCACTGCTGTCGTTTTGGGTGGGGAAACACTAGCTTGACATTCTCGAGGTGGTCTGCTGCATTTTGAGGGTGGGCACTGCTGTTGTCTACGAGGAAAAGTATTGGTCTCTGCTGTCGGTGCATGTCTCTGTTTAACTTCTGTAGCCACTCTCTGAATAACTTGGCTGTTGTTGTTCCGGTAATCAACTGGTAGGGACTTCTTGCCTCTGAAACACCTGGGTTCTTTACTCTTCCCAATGACCAGTAGTCTTCTTTTTAGCTCACCTGACCCGAAGGGTCATGTGAGCTATTGCCATCACTTGGCGTCCGTCGTCATCCGTCGTCGTCGTCGTTAACTTTTCTTCAAAAATCTTCTCCTCCAAAACCACTGAAGGGATTGCTTTGAAACTTTGCATACATCATCAGTAAAATGCCCTCTACCAAGTTTGCCCAAATCATGGCCTCAGACCGACCAACATGGCCGCCATGGCTAAAAATAGAACAGAGGGGTCAAAATACAGTTTTTTGCTTATAGTTCAAAAAGTATAACAGATACAGGAAAACCGAATAGACCTTCCTTCTTCAGCATCTAAAGCTCTACAAAACACTCTATTGGGTCAAAGTTGTATGATGACTCCTTGTAGGAGTTATTGCCCTTTAATTGTCAAAATTGATGATTTTTGCCATTTTTGCCTCAAAATCTTGAAAATTATTAGAACTAGAGAAAAAGTTAGCATTGCTTAATTGTTCTGCTCTATGAGGGCTACAAAAATGACTTAAGGGTCAAGATTGTCTGATTAACCGTTTAAGAGTTATTCCCCTTGAACTGTTTTTTTTAATCGGTTTTAATTGATTTTTTAAAATCTTCTCTGAAACAACTGAAAGTACTGCTTTGAAACTTTGTACACATCATCTTTCAAATGTCCTCAACCAAGTTTGCACCAACCATGGCTGCAGATTAACCAACATGGCCACCATGGCTAAAAATAGGATTGGGGGGGGGGGGGCCGGTAAAATACAGTTTTTGGCTTATATTTATAAAAGTGTAACAGATACAGGAAAACCGAAGAGACATGCCTTCATCTGCATCAAAAGCTCTACGAAACACTATATTGGGTTGAAGTTGTATGATGACTCCTTATAGGAGTTATTGCCCTTTAATTGTCAAAATTGATGATTTTTGCCATTTTTGCCTCAAAATCTTGAAAATTATTAGAACTAGAGAAAAAGTTAGCATTGCTTAATTGTTCTGCTCTATGAGGGCTACAAAAATGACTTAAGGGTCAAGATTGTCTGATTAACCGTTTAAGAGTTATTCCCCTTGAACTTTTTTTTTTAATCGGTTTTAATTGATTTTTTAAAATCTTCTCCTCTGAAACAACTGAAAGTACTGCTTTGAAACTTGTACACATCATCTGTCAAATGTTCTCAACCAAGTTTGCACCAACCATGACTGCAGATTAACCAACATGGCCACCATGGCTAAAAATAGGATGGGTTGGGGGGGGGGGGGGGCGGTAAAATACAGTTTTTGGCTTATATTTAAAAAAGTGTAACATATACAGGAAAACCGAAGAGACATACCTTCTTCTGCATCAAAAGCTCTAAGAAACACTCCATTGGGTTGAAGTTGTATGATGACTCCTTATAGGAGTTATTGCCCTTTAATTGTCAAAATTGATGATTTTTGCCATTTTTGCCTCAAAATCTTGAAAATTATTAGAACTAGAGAAAAAGTTAGCATTGCTTAATTGTTCTGCTCTATGAGGGCTACAAAAATGACTTAAGGGTCAAGATTGTCTGATGGACCGTTTAGGAATTATTCTCCTTGAACATTTTTTTTATCAATTTTACTTGATTTTAAAAAATCTTCTCTTAAACCAATGAAAGGACTGCTTTGAAAAATTGCACACATCATCTTTAGGATGTCCTCTACCAAAATTGTGCAAATCATGACACCTGACTACCTACATAGCTACATTGGATTAAAATAGAAAAAATGAAAAAAGGGGGGGGGGGGGTCGAGAGAGTTTTCGACTGATAGTTAAAAAAGTATAACAGGTACAGCAAATTTGAAGTGAACCTCCCTTCTCCCTCTAACCATCAAAAGATCCTCCTTATAGGAGTTATTTCCCTTAAAAGGTCAAAATTAATGATTTTTGCAGAAGTGTTGGGCAATTCCTTATAGCAAAGAAAAGCTGGATAAAAAAGGGTTGTTTGGTTTCAGGTTCAGGTGAGCGATACAGGCTCCTGGGAGCCTCTAGTTTCTGTTCCTGTCATGTTGATGGCGACCAGGGCTATTATTCTTTCCTTCATCTTCTTGCTACCAGAAACTTCTTCTGTTTTGGCTGCTAGAGTACCATTAGGTAGGGCTCTGAAGTAAATCCCAGTCACGTCTGCATCTGGAAATCCAATGTTGAGCTGCGTCTGTGTCGGAGTCTTCTTGCCATGCAACTTTTTGTGGACAAATTATTTCTTATTTTCCACCTTGCCAACTTGAGGATGGCTCAAAGGTGGTGTACCCAAGTTGCCTGGCTAGCTATCTGGCTTTCTCTTCTAGAATGGGTCCTGTGATGGGTATATCTCTTGATCTTGCATTATGAAATCATGTTGACAGGGCAGCTTCTACTTCTGCAGCTTTCCCAGTTCTTTGTCTTTTTCTGTCTGGGTTGGTATTGGATTGGTAAAGATTTCTTATTTCTTCTTTCTTGATGGAAATTCTGGACGCTTGGGACTTCATGAAATCTCTGCCTGTGATAACTTCTGGTCTAGAAGTTTCACAACATCGTATCTGTCACTGAGTGTTAGATCGTTTCTCTTTCTCTTAGACATTTCGAACTTTGAATGATTAGACAAACACCAACCCCCCAACTTATGTTACAGAGTAATTACCCCACGTGGTACCCCAAGCCATGTGACAACTGTTTACGATCTCATTACTGTCACTACCCAGCTGTTAAAATTGTTAGATTGTCCTAATTATCTACAACCTGGGGGCAATTAATTGAATCAACACATTTAATTAAGAAACCAACAACAATCACAGGTAGGAACACTTGTCAATCAACAGGTAAGGCTCAATACACATGATTACAAGGGTAAACAATATGGCGGCTTAAACAAAAACAAACAAAAATTTTTTGTGAATTTTGGCAAGACAATAAAGCGAAATAGTTGTAAAAACAATGCAAATAAGTGAAACATTTAAAATTGTATGAATGGGAAATGATTTGCTGCGGAGAAATTCAACCGAATAAATATGATAAAGCGAATAGCCCAATAAAGCGCAAGTCAATTAAGTGGAAGCCGCTGTAAATTAAAGTTAACTTATGAAGCCCCTTTTGGTTGTGTAAAATGTATTGCCTAAACTGTACCCAAGCACTTGTTAAAATTTTGAAGTAAATAAATAACCAAATAGAAAAACTCAAAAATTCTGTTAAATAATGAATATTAAGCAGACAGTGCAATTTTAAAGCAAAATAACCCGATATAATTAGAGATTGAAAAAAATATGTTGGGGCACATTAAAAAAACCTGTGTTTTCCCACTCTCACAATCTGGTTTACGAGACTGACAAGGCAGGCAGTTGGCAATTTTTGGGGTTTTTTTTCTTTGAATTTCGTTTCAAATTTAAATAAATATCATGTAGATATTCATATATAAGGTAAAAAAATTAAATTGCCAATTAGGACTTGTGAGTAACAATTTCTTAAATAGATATCTTCTGTCAGAGTGTAAATTGTTAGAATGTTCCAAAAAATATATGTAATTTTGTTATCAACAATTATAGGACATTAGCAGTTAAATATGTTACATTGAGCTTCATTGAAGAAACAAAATTTAACTAGTTATAACTGTTTTGGGATGCCAACACAAATGATGTCTCCCAAATGAACCATCATTGCCACTATAATCTTGAGCATGTTGAACACCCCCAATAACATATGATGTTCTTAGTTTGTACATTGAAATCTGCCTACATATCAAATTTTGTTGCAATCAATTTTTTTGATTTTTTTTTTGGGGGGGGGGAGTGTGGTGAAATTGCTGCCATTACAAAATGGTGTTGGTCATGTCCATTTTTTTTGTGTGCCAAAAATGCTCAGGATAGTTAGCAGTATCAGTATCACTATACCAATTTTCATGGAAATTGCTCTGGCCATTCTTGACATTGAGAACTGCACTTATTTCTTCAACGGTGGCCATTTTGAAAATTCCAAAAGTGGATTGCAAAACTTAGGTCACCCTTAACATGTTCCCAAAGTTTCATATTGATTGGACATTGCATGTCAGAGAAATGTGTAGACATGATTGAGCAGAAAGAAAAAGAAGAAGAATATGAAACTGGTCTCCCAAAATTTCGTTTGAGAGACATACTAGTAATAAGAATTGCAAACCCATGTGGAAATGAGAAGAATATGTCTTAGAATTAACCTGAACTTAGTCCACACTAAAGGGGCTCCAGGTTCAGTCTAACAAACAAACACCAGCAAAAATTATTCTGTAGGATAACCCCTACTACAGAATATAGAATGAACCTGAACTTAGTTCAGACTCATTTAAGTTGTAATGTGATCAGTCTAAAAATAAACAAAAACAAAAGTGTGAAATCTGAAGGATATCCCCTACTACAGCTTCATGAGAATAAAATGTTAATAAATGTCCAACTACAGAATTAAATAATGTCCAATATTTTTACCCTCTGGAGGCACTTTATGTTTGAAGATTAAACTAAGTTTTTCCTAATGAAATAATGACATGAAGCAAAATTTCAGAAAGTAGGGGCAGTGTTAAAAAAATGAGCTTAGAAATGAATTAAAATTCAGGGTTTAAGCTAGGATTTTGGAACCATTAGTCACTTTTGCATACGACCATTTTTAAGATATGTGTACTGCATATAATTAATGAATACAATAAACAATAAATATTGAATAGTTTTTTTAAAACATTTTGTTGTTACATATATTCCATGTAAAATGCCATGCAAAATATTCATTTCTCTCCGGACATAGTCATATTTTCTTTTTGCTTCTGTTCTGGTTTTCGATAGTATTTTAAGCTTACGCTTTATGTACCAAGCAAAATTCTGCGGAAACCAGCATGAACTAATGGCGCGTAAACATAGTAACATGAGGCTATGACCGATTAGCCACATGTGACAGTGTGTATACACAGTAATTAACTGATTAATTATCAAACCATGTCCGGTGACATAATTGGTTTGATTGGTTTGGGTTATTAACTTGTACCTTTTTGGATTTACCTGTGCTGATTATAACGATGAAAATTTGGTTAACTTGGAAATTTTAAGTGGCGAATTACGTTCAATGTCATTTCTAAAAAGGATTCGCCAATTGTGACAATGTAGAGAGCGCTATCTAAATCACTGAAAATTATCTTGATTGTAGTTCAGGCGATTTGTCATTAAGAAAAATACCTAGAGAAGCTATTTATGTATAGTTGAACCAAACAAACTTGTTTGAAACATGGGGAGATTGTGAAATGTGCCGACTCAGACCCATATCACAAAATTCTCTGTTTTGCCTATGAGAGCTCTCTGATGTCCCATGCCCCCATCAGTCTTATTAAAACATTAAGACGACTGAGGATTCTCTGACTATTCGTTGGATATATTACTTCAACAGAATACTAGTATATCCCAATATTTTTGACACCATTATTGATTAAACTAAATTATTTTTTTTAATGTTTCTCAAATTTTTGTTTTCAGAAAAATGTTGGGAAAGTGTTTTCACCTTTTGGGGAGACTGCTTCAATGTTTGTGCGTGTTTCGAAGACTGGAGACTACAAATATGCGTATGTTGCAGTGCTTTTAAGAAATTTTTTTCATGTGTTTGCAAGTTGTATTGCTCAACTCAAATTATTAATGAAAGCTGTGATATATTGAATTTGAATCTGGTATAATGAAGAATGCCTTTACATTATAAAATAGTTTATTATAGTACAGGTTGTGTTGATTCAATTGTTGTGGATATTTATTAGTCCTAGTTAAAGGGAAAAAAATTACACAATTACAATCTATCATTCTGGGTAAAATCGGACCATGCCGAACATGAAATCTTTTTACTTATTAAAGGAAGTCCAGTTATTGAAGAATTTTTCTGGACCTTCAATGCATTTACAGGACCTACTGTTTTGAAGGAAAGAAATTCAATTTAAAGTAAATAATATCAATCAGTTATGATATTTCATTAAGGACTATTGTACTCTACTTTGTTCTCATTGGCAAATTTCGGTAATTAGGTGTATCCCAGAAATAAACAACTGGCACTTAATCCATTTTGATAAAAGAACAATTTAAAAACTGAGTGAGGTACTCACAGTTTTTGCCATTTTCATATTTTTGTTAATTTTATATTTTATTATACTATTGCTGGCTAAAATGTCACAGGTCATCAGGTCCCCTTTATTGGAAAATGCCTGACCTCTAAATTTTGTACTGGTCATGATCGGAGGTGTTTTGTAAAATGATCAACAGAGAATAAGTGTCCCATAAACCTGTGATTGAAGGTGACATTTTTTTTATAGAAGGGGGGGGGGGGGGAGGGGAGATGATGCATTGCCACCAGAAAGTAATTTTACAAGTGCATGTGTTTCTTGCAATCATCCAATGATGTTTGTGTGCTACTGTTTTTACAGGTTCATCAAGTATTTCTCAGAGGCAGATGCAAACAAAGCTGTAGATGAGGTGAATGGTAAAGAATTCGATGGAAAAGCTATATCAGTTCAACGAGATTTCAAACAGTAAGTATAAGTGTAAACACATCACATGTACAAACAAAATGTAAAGATTTCCTTTTGTAGATTTCTAATTTAGTGTTATTGTTTTCTTTACTATCATAAGAGTAAATACCGTTTTATTTGTTAAAATCTAGTCAAACCTTTTTTTAATAATTTTTTGGTAATTTATAACTCATTGGTACTGAGAATTATTTCTCTAAAAAGCATCTTTCCTATATAACTTATGTTTCCTTGTTAGATGTACGTTTTATTTGGAACAGACCTTAAGGAATTGGGGTCATTTGCTATGGTGGCTTTACTAAAACCATGGCACTTAGTTTTGAAATTAGTGAGGTTATAACCATAAAAAGAATAGGGTTAAAATTGTTTGTTTGTTTGTTTGAATGTTGTTTAATACCACTTTCAGCCATTTTTCAGATATATCATTGCGTCTAGTTTTTGTCTCACCTGCGAAGAAAGTCACTGGAGGCAAGACATATGTATGGGAATCTGGCGGCGGCAGCGAAAACACTTGGACATCTTTCATATCTTTGTAGGCCCAAGCCATAGATCCATCAAATTTGGTCCATTGGTAGCTTATGATGAATACTTGCCAGTCAGTTACCTGTCACCAGACCTTGACCTCAATTTCATGGTCCAGCCACTACGTTAAAGTTTTTGGGTTACTGAAGTTCCTCTGTAACAGGCATGGTAGGATGACAATATTTGGTATATAGTTTGCTGATGAATAGTACATGACTGTCTGGTTGGTGTCACCTGACCTTGACCTCAATTTCACGGTCCAGCGACTACATTTAAGTTTTTGGGTTACAGCAGTTTCTCTGTAACCACGCATGGTATGATGACAATATTTGGTAAATAGGTTGCTGATAAGTAGTACATGACTGTCTGGTAGGTGTCACCTGACCTTGACCTCAATTTCACGGTCCAGCGACTACATTAAAGTTTTTGGGTTACGGCAGTTTCTCTGTAACCACGCATGGTAGGATGACAGTATTTGGTATATAGATTGCTAATGATTAGAACAAGAGTGCCTTGTAGGTTTCAACTGACCATGACTTCAATTTTATGGTCCAGTGACTAGTTAAAGTTTTTGGATTAGGTCCGTTTCTCTGTAACCATGCAATGTATATTTTAAATGATAACAATTTAATGCTATTTACATCATGCTTATTACATAATTTTTTTTCGTTACCGATGCGGTATTCGGGCGAGACGTTTTTCTGTGTCCATACCTGTTATTGGAGGAGGTTGCCTGGGTACCCAGAGAAAACCCAGCCTTTTATAAGAAAACTGGCAGTCCTTGTCAATTAAGAGTCGAGTATACCCTGCCTGCAGTGAAACTCGAACCCACAATCTCTGTGTTGACGGACCACCTGATTATTAGTACATACTTCAGCCTAATGTGTGAGGCTGGACTAAATTTTGTGTGCGATTTGATGATTTTTAGTTGACCATGATTTTGCGTTATTATTAGCATTTTCACTCTTTGAATTTTGTTGTTGTTTCATCTTGTTTAACCATGTTTATGATACTTCTTTGTTGTTCTGGGTGGAGCCTGAGTTGGATATGTTTGTCCCTTCTTAGACTACCTGACACTCATGAAATTAATAAACGTTGAAGTATTTCTGCAAGTTTAAGCTCTTTGAAAGTTGCAAAACTGGAATTTTGTAATATTTATTACCATCAAAATTATAGCCATCATTATGTACATGAATGTTCCCATTTAGCTGACCTTACTAATCTAGCATAAGTTAAGGAATCCGGACCACAATTGACCACATGATCATATTTGGTGTCCTGTATGTCCATTGTTTTTCAATGGAGCAGACCTCTGTAATGTTTGGCAAATATCGGAAATACTATTTGAGTAACTTAAAGTTTTTGATGAAAAAAGGAAACATTGACTTCAAAGTGAAACAATTTTTAAATTGTATCATTAATAAGCAATACATAGAATTAATAAAGCTGTATTTCTTTGTCAAAAAATAAAATTAAACAGGGACATCAATTATTGTTTGGATACCTTAATAGTAGACATTGTTGTACAAAATAAACTTTAAAAATATTTTTTTTTTTTGTCTTTGAACTATTTCTTAATTCATTAATTAACTTGTATTTACCCTTAAAAAAATTTCACTTTATTTCAAATTAATTTTGACCATAAACCTTAATTTAGTAACGGGGCCTCGGTGGCCGAGTGGTCAAGGTAGTTCGTCTACTATTGATCTCGTGGTCTGTCAACACTGAGATTGCGAGTTCGATTCTTACTGCAGGCAGAGTGTACTCGACTCCAATCTTAATTGACAAGGATTGCCAGTTTTCCTACTGCAGGTCGGGGGTTTTCTCCGGGTACTCCGGCTTCCTCCCCCAATAAAAACTGGACGCCATGATATAGCTGAAAAATTGCTGAAAGTGGCGTTAAACACCATCAAACAAACAAACATAATTTAGTAACACCCAAAATAATGAACAGTGTAATTTCAATAATCTCGGGATTTATCTATCACTCTATGAAAAATCTATTGTAAACAAAGATGGCAGATTATGAAATAACAAGAAGCTTTGTGCATAAAAAATATCAATTTTCAATTACTTTTGCATTATTTGTTTTGCGTAAGATCGTTGTCTTAAGCCGTGAGGACCTTCAGAATTGCGCTAGTATTTGTCCCACTCCATGAGATATCACATGTATGATAAACTACCTTAACCACTTGGCCAAGTCCCTGGAAAAGGGTTTAAAAGTCATTGTAACACTTTGTTTTTTGTTATTTTGTTGTTTTTTTGACAAGAAACAAAACATTTTTAAGTTGTAGACAGATACTAATGAAAATTTTTCAATGATAACCTCAAAAAAATCTAGTTCACCAGTGTTTCCAAGCAATAATTTACTATTATTGGATTTCAATGATACAAATAGATGAAAAACTAAATAATTTTCAAAAGAACGGAGACGGATGGTCTTTTCTAAAAGAGTTTAATTGGAAATAATAATTTTTACTGCATGGGGAAAAGAAGACTATAGAGCTGTTATTATACCCCCCGCTTGAAAAGCGGGGGGTATATAGTGTTCATGGTGTCCGTCCTTCCGTCCGTTACACTTTCTATTATTTGCAACTCCTCCTACACCACTGAAAGGAATTTGATGAAACTTACACAGAATCTTTGTCTCATAGTGCCATAGTGCAGGAGATATTTAACATTTTGATCGGAATGATATTTGGGGTTTCCCATAGAAAAACATGGACTTTGTCATTGACCTAAGGGGGTCCCTATCTCTTATGTGTAACTCCTCCTACACCACTGAATGGAATTTAATGAAACTTACACAGAATGCTTGTCACATAGTGCCATTGTGCAGGAGATATTAAACATTTTGATCGGATCGATATTTGGGGTTTCCCATAGAAAAACATGGACATTGTCATTGACCTAAGGGGGTCCTCATCTCTTATGTGCAACTCCTCCTACACCACTGAATGGAATTTAAAGAAACTTACACAGCATCCTTGTCACATAGTGCCATTGTGCAGGAGATATTAAACATTTTGATCGGATCAATATTTGGGGTTTCCCATAGAAAAACATGGACATTGTCATTGACCTAAGGGGGTCCTCATCTCTTATGTGCAACTCCTCCTACACCACTGAATGGAATTTAAAGAAACTTACACAGCATCCTTGTCACATAGTGCCATTGTGCAGGAGATATTAAATATTTTGATCGGATCGATATTTGGGGTTTCCCATAGAAAAACATGGACATTGTCATTGACCTAAGGGGGTCCTCATGTCTTATGTGCAACTCCTCCTACACCACTGAATGGAATTTGTTGAAACTTACACAGAATCCTTGTCACATAGTGCCATTGTGCAGGAGATATTTATTATTTTGATCGGAATGATATTTGGGGTTTCCCATAGAACAACACGGACTGTCATTGACATAAGGGATACCCATTTCTTATGTGCGACTCCTCCTACACCACTAAATGGAATTTGATGAAACTTACACAGAATGTTGTCACATATTGCCATTGTGCACTAGATATATAACATTTCGATTGGAATGATATTTGGGGTTTCCCATAGAAAAACATGGACTTTGTCATGGACATAAGGGATACCCATCTCTTATGTGCAACTCATTCCTACACCACTGAATGGAATTTGTTGAAACTTACACAGAATCCATGTCACATAGTGCCATTGTGCAGGAGATATTTAACATTTTGATCGGAATGATATTTGGGGTTTCCCATAGAAAAACATGGAGTTTGTAATGGACATAATGGGATACACATCTTTTATTTGCAATTCCTCCTACACCACTGAATGGAATTTGTTGAAACTTATAAAGAATCTTGGTCACATATTGCCATTGTGCACTGGATATTAAACATTTTGATCAGAATATTATTGGAGGTTTACCATAGAAAAACATGGACTTTGTCATTGACATAGCGGATGCCATTCTTTGGGGGATTGGGGAGGGTTACATGTATTATCTGCAATTTCGCCTTCACGTTTAACTAGATAAAGTTTCAATTTCATAATTAAGAACACCTGAATTTTCAAAGTAATTGTGAAGCGGGGGGTATCAATGGTGAGCATTGCTCACAGGTGTTTTTACTCTAGTTTCAATAGGTATTGATGTATTTTTACTTGTGTAGGATTCCAGTTGAAGACAGAGAAAAGCCAAGAAACAAAAGACATTTACCCAAGCCAACAAAGAAACCAGATTTGTGTAAGATGATTGATAATAATGCTGCATATTCAGGTTTTTATTAGGGCTGTTTTAAAGAAATGTTTCTATTGGGGTGTATGAAGGCACTTAATGTTGGTCCCCACTCTACCCATTACTCCATACTGTTCCACTGCAATCAAAATTAATTGTGTTCTAAATGTCCAACCTTTTTTTCCTGTTCATTTTTTGTCTGTTAACTTATTCTTGTCCGAGATATAGCTGAAATGTTGATCCTTGGTTGTTAAACAAACATACAATTTACCATAAATACTTGCACAAAAGTCGGTTCGCTTATGTCAGTAGGTGAGTTTGGGGCTGGAAAATGTCGGTTTTGCTGTTGACCCCCATATAAGTCTGTTGTGTTTTAAGGAAAATGTGAGCATGCTATTTTATCGTGAGTGCCGGTATGCCAGAAAAAAGCATGGATTCCTGGTACCCATTCGTCAAATTTCCAGTACCAAATCATCAAAGAATGGATAATAATTGGTGAAATACAGTTTGTTTGATTGCATCAATAGAAACACTTATTTATGTGTAAAACGTCATCAATTATTGTATACCTGGATTTGTCCAATAACCACATATACAAACTATGTATACGACTAAACATGGCTGTAAAAAAAAATCATAAAGCGTGTTCAACACAATATATAACAATTACTGTCTGCTGTTATCGTCTGGTCCAAACCCCATAAAGTCGTCTTCTTCGTTTCTGTCGTAGATGTCTTCAAGCTCATTAATCTCTTCTTCGCTGGCAACAGATGATGGTGTTTTTGTTGATGACGAGGAGGCGATTAAATCGTCGAATAAAGCATCGTCTTCTGAACCATCCATAGCATTCGCTATGCCACACTTCTTAAATGCTGTGGTCACGGTTTCAGGCTGAATTGAATCCCACGCGGAACAGACCCACTGTAGTACTAGTTGGTAGGGTGGCTTCTTTACATTTTGGCCTGCTGTATGTTCCTTTTCGCCGCTGATTAACCACTGCGTCCACTGCTCCCTCATTTTGACTTTGAAGGGTTTATTTAGACTGACGTCCAATGGTTGTAACAGTGAAGTGCAGCCGCCAGGAATAACTGCTTGATGAGTGAGGTGGAGTCTTTAGATTTGCTTCACTGAGTCGACGAGGTGTCCACGGAACGTATCCCAAATGAGGAAACTCTTTTTGTGTATTAGTGCACCTGGTTGCTCCGCCCATATTTCCTTTATCCACTTGTTTGTTAATCGTTCGTCCATCCAACCTTTTTCATGGACCTCCACTAATACTCCACTTGACATCTTTTCTTTTGGAAGCATCTTGCGTTTGAAAATGACCATAGGTTTTAGTTTCGTTCCGTCTGCTAAGCAGGCCAACACAACTGTGAAATGAGACTTTTCAGCTCTGCAGGTTTTCACAGTAACGGTCTTGGATCCGATTGTGTTGACTGTTCTGTTTGATGGCAGTTCAAAAGACATTGGGGTCTTGTCCATATTGCCTATTGCCATTAGTGGGTAGTTGTGTCGCTTTTGTTCGGACAGGACAGATGAATGAAAGCTATCTACTTTCATGTTTACATCTTTAGGCAATTTCTGGGCTATATGGGTTCTTTGTCATAGCGCTAACCCATATCTACGCATAAAGCGGGTACACCACCCTGCTGATGCTTTAAATTCAGGTGGTGCTTTGTATTCTTCTTTGGTAGCCAATGTCAAGGCTTTAAGTCTAATTGCCGATCTTGTAACGACAAACCCTTGTGCACGTAGATCAAGTACCCAGGTATTTAATGCTACTTCTAGATTAGCTACGGGTGACACTATCTGCCGCATACGCTTATTACTTTTGTTAACAGTTAGCAGCTGGGATTTTTTAGCCCTCCAATCTCAAATGAGTTTTTCGTTAATATCAAATTCTCTTTCTGCAGCTGCATTTGAATTTGACTCTGCAAATGTTATGACTCTCAACTTAAAGTCGGCGTCATAAGCGTTTCTCTTTCGTTTTGACATCTTCGTAAACAGAAGACAATTGAATGAAAATATTTCATTTTTATGCTCAATATATCCTATAGTTTGACAACTGTTCATATTTGTTATTCACAGCTTGGGCGTTGAGTACAGCAGTGACACCTAATTAAAATTACATGACTAGTGTTAAATGTTTACTATGACACTTAATCAAGTATAATTAAAAGGCAATTAACCATTGATGATCTATTGTAAATAATTATTGTTTTGATATGATCTATCACCATACCTTTCAACTTTAAAAATAGCCGATGGCAAAATTAATTAAGTCATCATGACCATTGCTGTGTATCTCTTTATCTAAATAACGATCGGTAATTAGTCGTATCTAGCATATTACGTAAATACACAAACAATGAAAACTTCCATGTGCAGAAATGAATAAACAACACAAATAAGTGAAAATCGTTGCAAAATCCATTTAGCAAGCAATTTTATTTCTTTTATTAACAAAATATATATAGACTTCTGCTATTATTAAAGGACACCAAACACGTTCAGTGATTTCTGTCTATGTCCAGTCTAGAGATCTGACTTGGATTTTTTTTCCCCGTTGATGGATCTCGCTTATAAGTTGGAATCCCTTTCAGGAGACATATTTTTACTCCCAATTTCCCGACTTATGTGCGAGTATCTACGGTAATCCAACCTTTCGTTGTACTTCTATCTCCATGTAAAATGTTCTACACCCCAACACATACAGAAATATATGTGTCATGAAAGACCCCCAGTTATTTTTCTGAAATGGCTGAATTTATTAGTTTCTATTTATATATGTTAAAAAATGCATACAATATCAAGAATGTAAAATGATTTATTGTCTTCTTTAGAGCATTATACCATTTAGATAATTTTGGAATTAACAATTGATGTGTTAAGTAAATTTCACACCTACATCAGTTAAAAGCCAGTGAATGTTTATTGACAAATATCTACATTGGAAAAAAGTCTGAAACTTCTGTAGCATGGCAACTAAAGCATCCTCTGAAGAAAAAAATGTTTAGATGTGAAACATGTTTTGTTAAACATTTTTTTCAGTGCCTGAAGTATCCCAGAACAGACCACCTCCATCAGATCATAGGAGAGAAAAAGAGGTTATTAATATTTTGATACTGTAAATTCAGAAATTTTTGTGATGTTTTTATTATTGCGAACTGGGACCATGGCGGATAGGGAGACCATCTCGTTGGAGGGTTGTCAGGTCATAATACGGAAAGACTGACTGCGGACCGTAGTGGGTAACATGTTTGGAGAGTGCCAGGCTCCTTGCACAATAAAGACCCCTTTTGTAGATTTGGAAAAAGAGTAGGCTCATTGTAGCCGCTACAAAAGGCTAAATTTTCCGCCCCTACCCAAAACTCCATACTTTTCCAGTGGCAGTCAAAATTGTATTCCCTGTGACCCATCCCACCCCATTTTCCGTTGATTTATTGTTTGTTAACTTGTTCCCGTCCTGAATATAGCTGAAATACTGCTCGCTGGACGTAAAGCAGACATCCAATCAATCAATCAATATTATTGCGAATAATGCGATCGTTCTGTGATCGCAATAATTATACCTCGCCATTATACTTTCGTTTAATCATTGACCAAATTACTCAACCTAGCGTGCATACATAAACCATCTGTAAAGCCCTACCATAGACATTTAATTTGAATACCATAATTAATTTTACATAACAAAATTGATTTTTTTTTTTTTAACAAATAACCATTTTAGTACAAAACAAATCATCTCATTATAAAAGACATGTGACAAGTGTTTCTGATCTTTAAAAGAGGTAAATCTGTATTCTTTTTGGTGTAGAGCGATTATTTACAGACGACAATTTTTATGAAAAACTAACAATTGCTGGGTAATAATTTGTTTTCATTAATTTTTTGCTACCTCAGTCGATCACAAAAATATGAACTGGCATTTTTTTAGAGGGTCCTTGAATCGCAATAATAAATGCATGCAATAATTTTCGAATTTACAGTATTTAAATTTACATAAACATGAGGTTAGAGGTACAAATAAAATATTCCTAAGCTCTAAGACCAACAGAAAAAATTTTAATGGAATTCCCCTACATCGAGTCCAAAGACCAACAGAATAAATTGGCACTCTTCCCTGAGATATAGATGTAAATGGGATGGCCTGAATAATACACTTGGTCCCAGTTTGTTAAGGCCATAAATGCTGTTCCATTTAAACAAATATACATAGTAATTTTACTTGTTCTTTAATATTTGCAATTGGAAAGTTGGTTTAGAATCTCAGTCATGGATGTAATTTCATAGTGTCTTGCATGGGTGCCATTTATATTTGAGTGAAACAGGGGTAAGGATAAGGTTTTTTTGTCTCGCCTGCGACGAAAGTCGCTGGAGGCGAGACACATGTATGGGAATCCAGCGGCGGCGGCGGCGTAAACACTTGACATCTTGCTTCATATCTTTGTAAGCCCAAGCCCTAGGTCCATCAAATTTGGTCCAGAGGTAGCTTATGATGAGTACTTGCCAGTCAGTCACCTGTCACCTGACCTTGACCTCAATTTCACAGTCCAGCGACTACGTTAAAGTTTTTGGGTTACGACAGTTCCTCTGTAACTACGCATGATAGGATGACAATATTTGGTGTATAGGTTGCTGATGACTAGTACATGACTGTCTGGTAGGTGTCACCTGACCTTGACCTCAATTTCACGGTCCAGGGACTACGTTAAAGTTTTTGGGTTACGACAGTTCCTCTGTAACCACGCATGGTGGGATGACAATATTTGGTATATAGGTTGCTGATGACTAGTACATGACTGTCTGGTAGGTGTCACCTGACCTTGACCTCAATTTCACGGTCCAGCGACTACGTTAAAGTTTTTGGGTTACGACAGTTCCTCTGTAACTACGCATGGTAGGATGACAATATTTGGTGTATAGGTTGCTGATGACTAGTACATGACTGTCTGGTAGGTGTCACCTGACCTTGACCTCAATTTCACGGTCCAGCGACTACATTAAAGTTTTTGGGTTACGACAGTTCCTCTGTAACTACACATGGTAGGATGACAAAATTTGGTATATAGGTTGCTGATGAATAGTACATGACTGTCTGGTAGGTGCCATTTGACCTTGACCTCAATTTCACGGTCCAGTGACTACGTTAAAGTTTTTAGGTTACTGCTGTTCCCCTGTAACCAAGCATGGTAGGATGACAATATTTGGTATATAGGTTGCTGATGAATAGTAAATGATTGTCTTGTAGGTGTCACCTGACCTTGACCGGTTCAGCGACTACGATAAAGTTTTTGTATTAGGACAGTTCCTCTGTAACTATGCATAGTATGGTGACAATAATTGGTATACAGGCCGCTGCTCATAATTAATGCTATTTACGTAATGCTTACGACGAAATTTATTTTCGTTACTGATGCGGAATTCAGGCGAGACGTTTTTCTGTGTCCACACTTGTTGGCATTTCATACAGAGAAATTTTGTATTTTTCATTCCAAATATATTGTGTGTTATGAAACAGAATGCAGTATTATGATACTGAGGTTACATAAATCTAAATGTTCTTAGATTGCCTTATTTAAAGATCAAAATTTAATAATAAAATAGAGGAATATTTTGTTAATGGGTTTGATCATTTTCACATGTTTACAACCATTAAATCAGTGTGAATCGATTATCTAGAAAAGGGTGTTGGTGTAAATGAATGCTGTGGTCATGTGTAGCAAAAACCTCTCTATTAACAACTATTAATATTACTTGTAATTTACTAGTGATTACATACAGCACAAACAAAAGCAAATAAAGCAAATTTGTGTTCTTTGCCATCAATTTATGACTTATATTTGACTTATTATACAGACTTTTTTATTATAGAGGGAAGATGTATTTGTTACACATGTAGAAAACCCAGTGTCTGTTTGGATCCAGATTGTGACAACTGATAACACAGAAAAATTAACAGAACTGACAGAACAACTGGCTGCACTTTGTCCTGCTGCTCCTAAGGTGTTGGGACCAGTTCAGCCAGGGAAGATTTATGCTACAATGTTTTCTGAAGACCAACTGTGGTATAGATGTCAGATAAAACAGTCTCTGGGTAAGGAATTACCTTCTATTGTCTTGAGATGCATACTTGTTAGTTCACCCAACATATACCTTCACACTGTTATGTCATTTTCTAAACTACACAATCCATTACACAGTATATTGTTTTCTTGTGGTTTCCATAATGGCCTGATCCTCTTCTGATGGTTTTATCAAAATACTTCTTGACTGTTCCATTTAATTGCTCAGAACAAACCATTTCCTTGGTAGTAAATGAAGGGCTTGTTTGCTGGGAATTGATTTTATGCATCCCATAGACTAATTTTAATAGACAATGAAGTTTTTAGGTCACCTGACCCGTAGGGTCATGTGAGCTATTGTCATCTCTTTGTGTCCATCGTCGTTGTTGTCAGCATCATCTGCGTCTGTAAACTGTATACATTTTAATCTTCTTCTATGAAACCACTTGGCAATTTGAAACCAAACTTGGTCAAAATGTTCATTGAATGGACCTTTACAAAGTTTGTGTTTTTTATTGTGATTGGAAAACTAATATGGCCACCACTGTGGGACTTAGTTTAACATAGGACCATATGGGAAAAAGGTTTAAAAAAGGCTTTTTCTCTGAAACCTCTTAGTTTAACATAGGACCATATGGGAAAAAGGTTTAAAAAAGGCTTTTTCTCTGAAACCGGTTAACCAATCAAAACAAAACTTGCTACCAATATTGTTTGAATGGTCCTCTGTAAAGTTTATGTTTCCTATCCCAAATGGAAAGTCAAAATGTTTGCCACCATAGTTAATTTGTAAAACACAATATTTGCAATATAACCTATATTAAACATTCACATGTGGTATTTTCAATAAGTCATTTTCAACTTTTCCCACAGTTCCTATGTTAAACTATTCTAGTACATAATACATGTAATAATTGTTTGTGTTTAAGATTATTTGTAGATTCCAGTAAATTTTTGTTACAGGCTCGGATACCATCAAAGTGCAGTATACAGACTATGGCAATACAGAGGAGGTGAAAAATGAGCACTTGGTAGAAATCCCTCAGTCTCTTGCATCTGTTAAACCATTTGCCAGCAAGCTGATACTTCATAATTGTTATGCCCATGACCTGTCAGATCAGAATGTAAGTAAAACTGCTAAAATTAATGAGGATTGTTTGACATTTATTTAGTTGCATTCACTATGAACAGATAATGATTAAACCAATATGTGGGAAAATATAAAAAAAGGACCAAAACCACAGTGGACTTGCTCATCAAGTTTCCTTATACCTTATTTGAATAAAAATTAAAATGCCATTTCTGATTGATTTTTTTGTAAAACTTAAAGGTATATTTAATACATGTATATGTTAGTAAAAACAAGATGTCGGATCAACGATAATCTCTGGTAATATAATAACTTTTGGTTAGTTAAAATTTGATTGACAATCTGAATGCCAGGTGGCTGTTCTATGAATATGTAAAGAACTTTCACTTTTGTTAGAAAAGGTATTTATTTTATTTTATTCAACCTGGTGAAGTTTCCAAGGTTACCAGACACAATGTCTTGCAAGAAATTTTACATTATAGAATCACTGTATTATTAGCTCACCTGACCCAAAGGTTCATGTGAGCTATTGTCATCACTTTGCGTCCATTGTCGGTGTCTTCGTGGTTGGGGGTGGCATCTAAACTTTTTACATTTTAATCTTCTTCTTTAAAACCACTTGGCCATTATGTTTATTGGATGGACCTTTACAAATTTTGGGTTTTTTATTTGGATTGGAAACCTTATATGGCCACTACCGCAGGACTTAGTTTAACATAGGACCCTATGGGAAAAAAGTTGAAAAAGGCTTCTTCTCAGAAACCAGTTAACTAATCAAAACAAAACTTATTAGCGTTAGAGGACCATCCAAACAATATTGGTAGTAAGTTTTGTTTCCATTGGTTAATCGGTTTCAGAGAAGAAGCCTTCTTTTACATTTTCCTTATAGGGTCCAATGTTAAACCAAGTCCTGCAGTGGCAGTCATTTTGAATTTCCAATTGGGATAAAAAACATGAACTTTATAGAGGACCATATAAACAATATTGCTAGTAAATTTTGTTTCGATTGGTTAACCGGTTTCATTATATTTAATTATAATTATATCAGACGGCAATGAAATTAATAATTTTAAAACTATAAATATCTGTTACAGTAGTCCCCCTCTTATACGATCCCTTCGCCAACGTCCACCTGCTTTATCCGGCCATAACCCTGATCTTGCAAACGACCACCCCTCAAACGCGACAGGCGACCATGTTTCTTGACACAACGTAATTCCCCTCACCAGCGACCATTTTCACTGACCGAATGTTTTTTTTGGAAGTCTCGAATAGAACGAGATTTGGTTTTATTATCATAAACCAGTTCGGAAACAGTTCAACAACCGATAAACAAAATGTCGAAATCGTGTAAAAGAAAGGTTTTTAAGCTAGATTAAAGGGGAAAACAAGTAGGATATTGTAGATCAGTTTGATTTCGGCATAACGGAAATCGGGTTTATTACAAGAAGACTGAAATATTCAACAAGGATATAATAGTACAATGTCCTCACTTTGCGTCCATTGTCGGCGTCTTCGTTGTTGGCGACGGCATCTAAGGGGTTAAAAAATTTTACGGAGCTGTAGTGGTCCAGGACTTGCTGACTACATAATTTCACTAGTCCTGATAAAATGTCCAGTGGTCTGGCTATTCGATTCTTGTTTTAATTATGTCATTTAGGCGATTCTGAATACAGATCATGCCAGTTGCATAATATGTGATCATGAAATTTTGATTCAAATAAAAAGATATCAAATATAAAGAATTGACTCGTTTCAATAAATGACCATCTGGTAAAATGCTATATAAATTTAAGCCTGAAATGGAATAAATATTTTACTAACCATTGCTTCGTAACATATTGAAACAGGCCCAAGGGTAATAAATGGATTATTTGTTAAAAATTTTAATCTAAAATATCTTAGGTAAAAAGATAATCAAGAAATTGTAAATGCAAAATAAAACTTGTATTTTAGTGGCATTTAAAATGATTAAAACTAGCATCAATTCAACTTTAATTTTTACTGAAAGCCTTCATACATCAATGAAATCATCGGTTTCACTTTTTTTCAGCAGCTTTTCTTTGAAACCTTCCCTTCAGTGCATTTCCTTTTCAGTTTAGCAATTTTTTATTTGTTCTGTGTAAAAACAACGAAGTATTTTCTTAATCCTAGGAACTTTGTTTGTCTTTTTCCTCCAAGAACTATTGTTTATCTTTCGATATTTTCGGACTTGACTCAGTTTGTCACCATTTGAAACCGCATTATTTGACTTGACTTCGAGGTCACGAATGACTGGGTCATGTTTTCATCGATGTTTCCAACACGCTTTCATCAACAGCAATTATGTCTCCCAAACGAAGTTTTGAAAGACAAATTGTTTTCATCCGGTTTCTTATTATAATTCATCTTCTTCTTTCTTTCTTTTTTCTTTCCGTTCAATCTTGTCCGCACATTTTCTCTGAGATGCAATGGCCAATCAAGATGAAACTTTTGGAACATGTTAAGGATGACCTGAAGTTGTGCAATCCACTTTTGAAATTTAAAAAATGGCCACCATTTTCAAAATGACCACTGTTTTAAAAAATGGTGGCCGTTGTCAGATCTCAGTAATGGCCAGAGCAATTTCAATGAAAATTGGTATACTGATACAGCTAACTATCCTGAGCATCCGAACACCACCACCCCTAAAAATGCAAAAATTTAAACATCATCTGATTTTGATGAAAATTGGTACACAGGTAGATTATGGTACCCTGAGTGTGCCACTACTTTTAAAATTTTTAACCGACTGGTTTCAAAATGGCGACCGTTTTAAAGTTTTAAAAAATGTCGGCTGTTGTCAGATCTCAGTAATGGCCAGAGCAATTTCAATGAAAATTGGTATACTGATACAGCTAACTATCCTGAGCATTTTTTGCCAAAAAAAATTGGATGCGACCGACACCATTTTGTGATGGCAGCAGTTTCACCACACTCCCCACAAATGTCAACTTAGTCCGATTGCAACGAAATTTCATATGTAGGTTTATTTTAATGCACAAACTAAGAATATAGTGGCAATGGGGGTTCGTTTGGGAGACATTCTGTGTTGGCATCCCAACACAATCAGCACTAGTTTCACTTCTATCCATAACCTTTCCCTTTTTGTATATGCTCTATGATAACCCTAGGGACCAACCATACAACTTGAAATGGGGGAGGGCTTGGCTTTTATTAGCATAAGAGGTGAAGACAAATATTCTAAAGTATTGTTTCTGGTATACAACAATTAATGATAATTTGGACAATGTTGTAAGAAGAAAATTATTTGTCACATCTTGGAAGTTGTTCAAAAAAAGTTTACCTTTTTTTGTGTGCTCAGCCCCTCCGTGAAAAACAAAAAACAGAGACAACTTGAATGGTCAGTTCTTTTAGGCAAAATAAAAATATAGGTGTACTTTCAGACAAACTCCATTTGCTAATGACCAGATAAGAAAACAGTGGCCATTTTTTTTAAATTGGCACAAACTGTTACCAATGTATAACAAATTGACTGCATGGGAAAAAAATTAATGCCCTTCACTTTCTAACGCCCTAAAGAGCCTCTTCCTGTGTCCCTCTATTTTCAGATCCTATAGCTAGAACACTAAATGACATACTGGTTTTTAGCTCACTTGACCCAAAGGGTCATGTGAGCTATTGTTATCACTTTGCGTCCGTTGGCGTCGTCGTTGTCATCGTTGGCGTCTGTAAACTTTTTACATTTTAATCTTCTTCTCTGAAACCACTTGGCCAGTTGAAACCAAACTTGGTCATAATGTTCATTCGATGGACCTTTACAAAGTTTGTGTTTTTATTTGGATTGGAAAACCAATATGGCCGCCACCGCAAGACTTTGTTTAACATAGGACCCTACGGGAAAAAAGTTTAAAGGGCTTCTTCTCTGAAACCATTTAACCGATCAAAAATAAACTTACTAACAATGTTGTTTGTATGGTCCTTTATAAAGTTTATGTTTTCTATGCCAACTGGAAATTCAAAATGACCGCCACTGCAGGACTTTATTTAACATAGGACCCTATGGGAAAAAGTTTTAAAAGGCATCTTCTCTGAAACTGGTTAACCAATGGGAACAAAAACTTACTAGCAATATTGTTTGGATGGTCCTCTATAAAGTTTATGTTTTTTTATGACAATTGGAAATTCAAAATGGCCACCAACGCAGGACGTAGTTTAACATTGGACCCTATGGGAAAAAAGCTAAGAACGCTTTTTCTCTGAAACCAATTAACCAATCGAAACAAAACTTACTAGCAATATTGTTTGGATGGTCCTTTATCATGTTTATAAAGTTTGTGTTTTTTATGCCAATTGGAAAATCAAATGGCCAACACCGCAGGACTTTGTTTAACATTAGGACCCTTTGGGAAAAATTTTAAAAAGGCTTCTCTAAAACCGGTTATCCAATTGAAACAAAACTTTTAGCAATATTGGTTGGATGGTCCTCTTTGAAGTTTTTGTTTTTTATGCCAATAGAAAAATCTAAATGGCCACCACAGCATTACATAGACAGTGGAATAAGTTTTAAAAGGTTTCTTCTTTGAAACTGATTAACCAATGGAAACAAAACTTACTGACAATATTATTTGGATGGTCTTCTATAAAGTTTATTATACCCCCCGCTTGAAAAGCGGGGGGTATATAGTGTTCATGGTGTCCGTCCGTCCGTCCGTTACACTTTCTATTATTTGCAACTCCTACACCACTGAATGGAATTTGATGAAACTTACACAGAATCTTTGTCACATAGTGCCATTGTGCAGGAGATATTTAACATTTTGATCGGAATGATATTTGGGGTTTCCCATAGAAAAACATGGACTTTGTCATTGATCTAATGGGGGTCCCTATCTCTTATGTGCAACTCCTCCTACACCACTGAATGGAATTTAATGAAACTTACACAGAATCCTTGTCACATAGTGCCATTGTGCAGGAGATATTAAACATTTTGATCGGAATGATATTTGGGGTTTCCCATAGAAAAACATGGACATTGTTTTTTCACCTAAGGGGGTCCTCATCTCTTATGTGCAACTCCTCCTACACCACTGAATGGAATTTGTTGAAACTTACACAGAATCCATGTCACATAGTGCCATTGTGCAGGAGTTATTAATTATTTTGATCGGAATGATATTTGGGGTTTCCCATAGAAAAACACGGACTGTCATTGACATAAGGGGATACCCATTTCTTATGTGCGACTCCTCCAACACCACTAAATGGAATTTGATGAAACTTACACAGAATGTTGTCACATGGTGCCATTGTGCACTAGACATTAAACATTTCGATTGGAATGATATTTGGGGTTTCCCATAGAAAAACATGGACTTTGTCATGGACATAAGCGATACCCATCTCTTATGTGCAACTCATTCCTACACCACTGAATGGAATTTGTTGAAAATTACACAGAATCCATGTCACTTATTGCCATTGTGCAGGAGATATTTAACATTTTGATCGGAATGATATTTGGGGTTTCCCATAGAAAAACATGGACTGTCATTGACATAAGGGGATACCCATCTCTTATGTGCAACTCCTCCTACACCACTGAATGGAATTTGATGAAACTTACACAGAATCCATGTCACATAGTGCCATTGTGCAGGAGATATTTAATATTTGATCGGAATGATATTTGGGGTTTCCCATAGAAAAGCATGGACTTTGTCATGGACATAAGGGGATACCCATCTTTTATTTGCAACTCCTCCTACACCACTGAATGGAATTTGTTGAAACTTACACAGAATCTTGGTCACATATTGCCATTGTGCACTGGATATTAAACATTTTGATCAGAATATTATTGGAGGTTTCCCATAGAAAAACATGGACTTTGTCATTGACATAGGGGATGCCATTCTTTGGGGGATTGGGGAGGGTTACATGTTTTATCTGCAACTTCGCCTTCACGTTTAACTAGATAAAGTTTCAATTTCATAATTAAGAACATCTGAATTTTCAAAGTAATTGTGAAGCCGGGGGTATCAATGGTGAGCATTGCTCACAGGTTTTTTTTTTTATTGCCAATTAGAAATTCAAAATGGCCACCACCTCAGAACTTAGTTTAATATAGGACCCTATGGGCAAATTAAAAAATATTGTCTCTATAAAACCCGTTAACCAATGGAAACAAAACTTTCTAGCAATATTGTTTGAATGGTCCTCTTTAAAGATTATTGAAAATTACAGGACTTAGTTTAACGTCAGGGAAATGCCACCTAAATTATACCCCCCGCAAACTAGTTTGGGGGGTATATAGGAATCACCTTGTCTGTCTGTCTGTCCATCTGTCCACATCCCTTGTAAGCGCTTCTCCTCCTAAACCGCTTGACAGATTTTGATGAAACTTTACATGAAGGAAGTACATCATATGTAGATCAGGGTTCAACATTAATTTTTTTATTTACTTGTCCTTTCGGACAAGTGGTGTAAACAGTTGACCTGTCCGAAATCTATATTCACTTGTCCAAACTTTCTTTCAATATTATAACCGAATAGTACATGTCACTTGCCTTTTATGATTCTCAATTAATTCATTGAATCAAATATGCTGTATTATTGAGTTTTTAAAAATATATTGTTGTATAAAGTAAGCAGATTGAAGAGAAAGCTCAGAAGTTACATGCTTATAGTTACTGGTAGAAAAAAATTAGGATGATTGTTGTATAAATACAGTACAAAGGCGTAAAAGACATACAGCTTACACAAGGGCACCCATTTTCTTTTAAAATTTATTTGAATCAAACAAGTAGTTTAAATTATAGTGGGATAAAGTATCATTGGAAGAAGAGAACAAACAGTTAACTTTCCAGTCTTCTTTTTACAACATAAAATATATCACACATTTCCATGTTAATTTCAATGAAATGAATCAAATGTCACAAAACTGTACAATAAAATAAATGATTCTTTGTCATGAGTAAGTACACAAGTTGATTGAATTATTGCACTTTTACAAATATTTAAACAGATTAAAATGATTGTTTTAAAGTGACTACCAAAATACTAATTTATTATGTTTAAATCTTTGCAGTAATCATTATCGTATTTGCAATCTCCGTAACCGACTTTGTATCTCTCCGGAGACTTGTCGTATTTTCGTGGTTTTTTTTTTTACTGGTTTCCTCAAGAGATATTATACTACGCTTTATGTACACTGTAAAAGTCACGCAGAAACCAGCTTACAAATGGAGCGTTAACATGATAAACATAACGGGGTGACAAAAATACAACAATATCTGATCTAAATGGCTATAAAATTAAAAGGTGATCTACGGCAACTTCAAAATGGCTTTTAAAGATGAACATGGCAATCAGGACTATGATTTTTAAATTACTAGCCTTTAAGATGGTTTCAAACTTTTTACTTTTCCGAACCAGACTTTAACCTGTCCCGGGCGATCGGACAGCCGTTAATGTCGAACCCTGTAGATGTGCATGAAGAATTTTCGTCGCTGTCGGATATTATTCAGGGGAGATAATTGGACTTAGACTTTTAAAATATAGTATTCAGTGCGGGACCTCGTAAGTGCAACTCCTCCTAAACCGTTTGACAGATTTTGATGAAACTTTACATGAAAGAAGTACATCATATGTAGATGTGCATGAAGAATTTTCATTGCTGTCGGATATTATTCAGGGGAGATAATTGGACTTGAAGCGAAGCGGGGGGGGGGGGGGGGTATCCCTTTGTGAGCGTGCTCACAGTCCACACTTGTTGCCTATAAAATCAGGTTAGCGATACAGGCTCTTAAGAGCCTCTGGTTAATATTGACTTCCATATTTAAGTTTGCACATGCCAAATAATGAACTTATTTATACAATTCATTGAATAATTGACAAGTTGTTGATAGTCTGAATTACTGGCACTATGGTTGTTAAATTTTCGTTTCAAAACCGTGAAATCACAAATTGATTCATTCAGTGCATTTTCAGGGTATAGATTTTCTGAAAAAATTGACAGAGAACCAGATAATACAGGCACAGAGAACCATTCCTCTCAAGGACAACCAAGGCTATTATGGAATGCTATACATAGATGATATATGCCTAAACGAGCAGGTTAAAGAACAGGGTTATGCTTACGCACGTCCTGCCATGGCATCATCTTCTCAGAAGACGGATGAGCCCAGTGGCACCGGAATCTTTGGTTCAATTAGGAATACTGGTATTGTATTTTTCCAATTATGTACTTTTTTTATCTCCCCTATTTTGCTTGCTTGGGATCATTTTTCTGTTTTTTAATAAGGCTTTTTAACATTAATTATACAGAAGTTGTTGAAGTATGTGTTAAGCTTGTCAATGTAGGTTGATGTTGAGTCTCTCAAATTGTTTAAATAGCAGACAAGAAAGTCTTTATTTATTTGTAATTACATGAAACTTTATATTTTTGACTTGAATATTTTGGTAAAAGTTATTTGTTTTTACCAAATTTGTATCCAGATATATTTTATTAAAATAGCTATGCGAAAGGAACTGAATCTATTACAAAGTCAGAATGGTTCTTGTTAAACAAATAATGAATAAAAATAATTTTCATTGCTCAGTTGCTATATAAATTAAATCCTTAAAATATTATATATTAAAAATTAAATTTCTTTCCGTATCCAAGGACTTTTTTTCTAAATATATATAGACAAATCCTACTATTGTTTCTGCGCATTTTGATTTTAAAAGATGCTGTTTCGTAATTAATTTATGAAGTTGTCCTCAAAATTTCCAGTTCAATTACAGTACGTTTTATAGATCAACTAAAATGTTATTTTATAAGTGAAAATGCAATACAGCCTTTTAGAATTTGGGAAAAGAACAAAATTAATCACTTTGCAAAAGCAAACATACACAAAAACAACTATTGTACTTTCGTGATTGAATTCTGCCCTACAAATCTAGAAAAGATATTGCAGTTTCTACGAAGGAAAAAAACACGCCCTTTCCTTCCCACCAATTTTGGCCTATACATATTTTTCGCAAATATTTTTATGCCCCCGCGACGACATGTCGGGGGGCATTAAGTTTTACTCATGTCCGTCCGTCCGTCTGTCCGTCCGTCTGTACGTCCGTACGAATTTCCGTCAAGCTTTTCTCAGAAACCGTACATCAGAACAATTTGAAATTTGGCAGGGTGGTTCAGTATCACAAGTTGTACGTCCTAAGCGACTTTCAGACCTGTCGGACAACTACTTCCTGTTTGGGACTGGGCCGATATGAAAATGTGTTAACATGAGTATGAAAATTTCCGTCAAGCTTTTCTCAGAAACCGTACATCAGAACAATTTGAAATTTGGCAGGGTGGTTCAGTATCACAAGTTGTACGTCCTAAGCGACTTTCAGACCTGTCGGACAACTACTTCCTGTTTGTGACTGGGCCGATATGAAAATGTGTTAACATGAGTATGAAAATTTCCGTCAAGCTTTTCTCAGAA
Organism: Limnoperna fortunei; assembly: GCA_944474755.1. Taxonomy (NCBI): domain Eukaryota; kingdom Metazoa; phylum Mollusca; class Bivalvia; order Mytilida; family Modiolidae; genus Limnoperna; species Limnoperna fortunei. The sequence goes on from OX104111.1 coordinate 99,036,423, forward strand.
ACCCTACATGAGAACAATTTGAAATTTGGCAGGGTGGTTCAGTATCACAAGTTGTACGTCCTAAGCAACTTTCAGACCTGTCGGACAACTACTTCCTGTTTGCGATTGGGTCGATATGAAAATGTGTTAACATGAGTATGAAAATTTCTGTCAAGCTTTTCTCAGAAACCGTACATGAGAACAATTTGAAATTTGGCATTGTGGTTCAGTATCACAAGTTGTACGTCCTAAGCGACTTTCAGACCTGTCGGACAACTACTTCCTGTTGGGACTGGGCCGATATGAAAATGTGTTAACACGAGTATGAAAATTTCCGTCAAGCTTTTCTCAGAAACCGTACACAAGAACAATTTGAAATTTGGCAGGGTGGTTCAGTATCACTTGTTGTACGTCCTAAGCGACTTTCAGACCTGTCGGACAACTACTTCCTGTTTGCGACTGGGCCGATATGTAAATGTGTTAAAATGAGTATGAAAATTTCCGTCAAGCTTTTCTCAGAAACCGTACACAAGAACAATTTGAAATTTGGCAGGGTAGTTCAGTATCACAAGTTGTATGTCCTAAGCGACTTTCAGACCTTTCGGACAACTACTTCCTGTTTTCGACTGGGCCAATTTGAAAATGTGTCAACACGAGTATGAAAATTTCCATCAAGCTTTACTCAGAAACCGTACATGAGAACAATTTGAAATTTGGCAGGGTGGTTAAGTATCACAAGTTGTACGTCCTAAGCGACTTTCAGACCTGTTGGACAACTACTTCCTGTTTGGGACTTCCTTTAGCGGGGGCATCCGTGTCCCATGGACACATTCTTCAATTTTTTCCTGTGATTCAGTGACCATATTTTTTTATTCTTTCAATTTGGAGAGTTAAGTACCTTCAGTGAAAATATAGTTTTATTATCATAGGTCATTTTTTTTGCGATCTGCGATTTTGAGTATTCCGAGTGAATAACAAAAATGGCAGGAATGTATTAATTCCACATATATGCTTGAAACTTATGTATTTTTAAATAGATTATGGCATAGTTGTCTTCTACCGCAGGTCGGGGGTTTTCTCTGGGTACTCAGGTTTCCTCCCCTATAAAAACTGGACGCCATGATATAGCTGAAAAATTGCTGAAAGTGGCGTTAAACACCATCCAACAAACAACATAGTTGTCTTCTACATGCCATGAAGCCTTCAAAACAATCTAAGTTGATTCTAACAGGAAACTATGGGAGAAATATAAGTAAAATAACACATAATCCTAGTACCCTAAAAACAGGTTATAAAGATAATTTCATTATTTTTTAATACAGTCGGTGACCACTAATTATTTTCAGCTTTATTTAAAATTTTTGTCATAGGAAAAACTAAGACAAAATATTAGGAAAATATCATATGGAGATCGAATAGTAGGATATGTCCTTAACTACTATAGCCTTCATATTAGTATATGGAAATAAGTAAGGTACACATTTTTTTGTAAAAGCCTTAGCAGTTGAATGAGATCCCAACCTAATTTTCATACAGAAAAATAAGATCAGAGCAGGATACAAGGTTTTAAGAATTCACAGTTTTTCTTGTATGTTTGAAGAAATTAATTTATAGCAATAGCACCATCATATTTTACTGTAGGCAGTCCACTGTCTCCATTCTCAGTACCAGAGCAGATTATAGGAAGTGGAGGAGGCTATGCAGACAGTGGAGGGGGAGGGTATGGTGATAATTTAGGGCCCGGTCCACTGCTTGGAGGAAGAAGGAGTGATGGAAAGCCACAGAATAAACTAAACAGGTACCAAAATGGAGACTTTTGTAGATTTTCCCTACCCAACACTCTAAACTTTTCCAGTGGCAATCTATATTTTTGTCATTAGTTCAAGGAACTTTTTTAATTAGCTAATGTCTTGTTCTCATCCTGAATATGTTGGGAATACTGCTCAATGTTCATTAAATAACCAATAATTTAATCGTTCAAAAAAAAAATCAAATGTTTGGTTTTTTACTACATTTGTTTGAAATTACATGACATCTATTGTGTGGATGTTTTGTCAGACGTGTAATGTTTGCAAAATTTAATTCTTCTTTCATTGCAGTTTTGCAGGTGTCATCCCAGATGAAGTAGAAAGGTTGAAGCAAGAACTTGCTAAGAAGAATATGCAATTGCAGCATGTTTTAAGGTAATGTATTAGGGCTGTTCGTGAAAACAAAAAAAAAATTAAGGAAAAAGCTGTTGTTTTAAGGCCCTTTTTTGTTCATCATATATAAATTGTTGACCTTAAGCTCCATTTTAAACATTCCTCAACACTTATCAGGGATGATTTTAGACTTTTTCAAATGGGTCCCCCACCGCACAAATTGGGAAATTTGGTCCGTAAAAGCAGTGTATTGGGAAAATATCATTTTGCATTATTAAAAGTTCAAACTTGAGGAATGCCTTGTTTTTTACTTATTTTCAGTGATAGAGCTTAACTTTTTTCCTGCAGTAGCCAGCTGGGCCCCTAGCCTGAAAAAATCCAGGAGCCCAACAATATAGTTAGGGGCCCAACTTTTTTCAGTGCAAGTGTGTTTTAACTATAAATTATATGATCTTTTTTACAAATTTGCTTATGTACATGAATTTAAAAGTTATTGTCTTGTTTTGATATTGTTACTACCTACCTTGGATCACTACATACATAATTAGATATTTGAGTCTGTTGGACTCTTGTATTTTGTTTCCAGAAATTAAGATTATCTCTCAGAATGTAGGAACCTCCCCCAAAGAAACCGGCTATTTGACTCAAAATCCTACATTTCTGGCATTTTTAGCTACCTTTATTCTTCAATATTAGGAATTTATAAAAACAAATTAACTTATTTCCATTTCAAGTATGCAGGAAAATGTCCACCCATTTTCATTCTAGATTTAAGATTTGTAAGACAGAAAAGACTGCCACAGATGCTAACAATGCACACACAAACATGACAAATGTATGATTGAAATAGCTACAATCTATAGAGTGCTATTGTATTTGTTTTATGTTTTTTTTTCATAAATAATTGATATTTAAACTATAAACTTGCTATGATAATGGGTAGGATTTGAGTTAATGTGTTCTGTCTTGTTTTGCATTAAACAAAACAATGAATGTTTTCTATATTTAAAATGTACAATAAATTTAATCTTTCTTTGTGTTGAACAAGAAGTAGAAAATGACATGATCATCATTGCAAAAATATGTATATTCAATGGAAAATGTGCTATTATAAATTCTTTAAAAAGTTGTAAGTGATATGTTATTATAATTTAAATAATATGCTAAAAGTTACTTCAAAAATACTAATTATTATTATTGTGTTTTAATCTTGACAGTTAATAGGAAACATCGTATTTAAAACCTCCGGAATCGAAATCAAATTTACTCCCGGTGATTTCGTAATTTATTTGCTTTGTACTGGTTTCCACCAGTATTAACTCCATGGTGGATTGACAAAGATAAGTCAGACGGGAACCAGCTTAAACGGTTTTGATTATTCCCCTTTGACAAAAAATGTCACGTAAAATATTTCAAGACGATTCCTGACGCAAATGTCAATTAAATTGTTCTATCTATTCCCAATCTGGATTATAATTACGCCACTTCACCAAATATCCTACACGCGCGAAATATTGCCAATAACATTTTTAAGGGACAAAACTTGAAATGTAAAAGAATGCGTCTAAGCGTTCATTGGTCGGTGCATCATACTACACTTGTTACGTTCGCCAACTGGGCGATCTAGACACATGCATTTGGTCGCCCAACAAAAATTCTACTCGCATTGGCGACTGGGCAACTGTTAAGTTTCATCCCTGATTTTATGACACTAATATGTACCACTCATCTGCATAGTAAAGATCATCATGGATTTATAAGTATGACAAAAGAACAACTCAGCCATAATATTACATGATATAAAACTTACTGGAACAATAAGTCAGAAAGGCATAAGAGGTATCCCATGAAATTTAGAAATTTCCACCTAAACTGTATCAAACTTCATTGTCTGACTCAAACGTAACAAATCAAAATATCAAATTGACAATACATATTAGTTTTATTAGCTCACCTGACCCAAAGGGTCAGTGTGAACTATTCTCATCACTTTGCGTCCGTCATCGTCGGCCGTAAACTTTTTACATTTTAATCTTCTTCTCCACTACCACTTGGCCAATTGGAACCAAACTTGGCAGGAATGTTTATTGGGTGGTTCTTAACAAAGTTTGAGTTTTTGGTGCTGATCAAATATGAAACATGGCTGCCAGGGCCATTAATGCATTCTGATTGGCTGAAATTCAAAAATCTTCTTCTCATGAACTGCTTGGCAGATTGATTTGAAATATTGCAGAAATGTACCTTAGATGGTCCTCTACAAAGTTTGAGTTTTTTGTGCCGATCCAAAATCCAAGATGGCCGCCATCGCAGGACATAGTTTAACATAGGACCCTATAGGAAAAACATACAAACAACTTCTTCTATGAAACTGTTCCACACAATGAAGCCAAATTAATAAGGAAATAAAGGTTGGATAATTATCTTATTATTTTGGATTTTTCCAGCCAATTGCAAATTCAGCATGGCTTCCAGGACCATTAATGCGTTCTGATTTGCTGAAATTCAAAAATCTTCTCCTCATAAACTGCTTGGCAGATTGATTTAAAATATAGCAGAAAGTACCTTATGTGGTCCTCTACAAGGTTTGAGTTTTTTTGTTCCGATCCAAAATCCAAGATGGCCGCCATCACAGGACATAGTTTAACATAGGACCCTATGGGAAAAACATACAAACAACTTCTTCTCTGAAACACACAATGAAGCCAAATTATGAAGAAATGATTAATGGATATTATCTTATTATTTTGAGTTTTTTGAGCCAATTGCAAATTGAACATGGCTTCCAGGGCAACTAATGGGTTCTGATTGGCTGAAATTTCAAAAATCTTCTTTTTACAAACCGCTTAGCAGATTGATTTGAAATATTGCACAAATGTACTTTAGATGGTCCTCTACAAAATTTGAGTTTTTTCTGGCGATCCAAATTCCAAGATGGCCACCATGGTAGAACACAGCCTAACATAGGACCCTATGCGAAAACCATACAAACAGCTTCTTCTCTGAAACTCAGTTCCACACAATTTAACCAAATAATGCAGAAGTGAATCTTAGATAGTAATCTTATTATTTTAAGTATGTTTTAAGCCGATAGGAAATTCAACATGACTGCCAGAGCTGCAAATGCGTTCTGACTGGCTGAGATTTTAAAATTCGTTTTCTCACAAACAGCTTGGTAGATTTTAGGATATATGATATTGTATGGTCCTCTACTAATTTTGAGTTTTTTGTTTCGATCCAAAATACAAGATTGCTCCCACTATGGAACATCACTTGACATACTAACCTATGAAAAAACGTAAAAACTGCTTCTTCTCAGAAACACTCCCAGTGTTCTCCCCAGGCCGTTTTAGCATCTCGGCACCGAGACGCTATCGAAATCGCCGAGATGCTATCCGTCACTGCCGAGATGCTATAATTTTTAACATCGGTAACTCGCGCCATGGTTTGAAAACAATCGGCCGCTTATAACAACAAAGAAAAATAAACATTTCTAATAAATTTTCTTTGATCACCTGTAAATTTAATATCAAAGCTAATAAAGTATTAAATAGGTGTTAATTGTCCGTTTGGGTGATAACTATTCAGGTTTGGTGATCTCAAACTGACACTTATGACATTTACAAAACCTTGTGATCAACACGTGATCCAAGCTAAAATGGCGTCAGAAGGCAAATGTCGAAAATAATACCATCCACATCGATGTTTGGAACAGAGGCCGCGATTTATCGCTATCGAGCACTGGAGATCAACAGGGACATTATCATATTATGTTCGGCTTTAATGTTCCGGAGATAAGAATGGCCAACGACTATCGCCAGTATCGGTAACGATTCAATGACCCTTGCAAGGACCTCCGTCGATATAACAGTTCATACAATGAACACTACTAATATATAGCAAATCGTTTGCTTCGAACAGTGACATAGCCTGGAAAATGTGATCTTCATAGCTTATGAATTTGACAAGATTGATTGTGAGCAAACTTTCAGTGCCACGAACTGAGAAGCACAATCGACCGGCGATATAATTTAACTACTGCTTTTGCACAGAAAAAGGGCTAACGATAGTGTGATGATTGCATTTGTTATTTTTGTAACATTTGTGCTTTTGGAACTATTCGCATTTATTTGAGCGGATATGACACTGTGTTTATCATGAATTATAAATAAATAATGAAGTTTTTTAATGCTCCTTTATTACACATATCTTCATGTATATATTAGGCATCTCAAAAATAAAAATAAGTAACAAAATACATACTCCAACATGCATATAAATAAAAAAACACAAAAACAACGCATAATTGGGTCGACCGATGATGCATGCTAAATGTGATGCTATCCAAAATTTCTGGGGAGAACACTGACTCCTACTGCTGATTGTAAATTCAACATGGCAACATTCATAGAAACAGCATCTTCACATAAACTCTTTAGCATTTAATATCAAAATTTGCAAGAAAAGTCTTGTCTTAAAAAAAGATTTTAGTAAGTCAGGTGAGCGATACAGGCTCTTAAGAGCCTCTAGTTTCTAAATCACTCAATTTTACTCTGAAACAAACAATATGTAATAGTATTCAAATCGCACATCACAGAACTTGACAGTATCAGACTTAAAGATGACAATTTCAGCTTTTACTCAGAGAATCAAGGGATGCGAAACGGAAGTGTGACTTCATTAGAACTTCCGAAAAAATCCGAATTTTTAATTAACGATTTGCGCATTTGGGACTTTCAATCCTTGGGGAATGGGGCCGCCAGAAGGGGAATGAGGCCGCCTGGCAGCCCCAAATACTATAGTAGCGTCATCCCTGCTTATGTTTGATTCCATTGGAATGTTCCATAGAGGATTTGGTTTTGGTTTTTTTATCGAGTATTTATATATATATTTTTTTCATTTTATTAGTCAAGCTACTGACACAGATATTCTGAAACAAGAGCTTAACAAGAAAAGCATGCAGTTGCATCAACTCATGAATTCTAAGTAAGTATCATCTTTAATTTACAGACCTGCTATGTAATGAAATAACATTTATCGGATAACTCATAAAAAATAATGATATACAGCATAGTCAGTAAACTTGTAAGTAATAAGAGTTTTTATGCCAACGAAATGACCACACCAAAGAATTTAGATTTACTTTATACCCTTTAGTAAAATGTTCAGATTTTTTTTTCTACTGAAGGTCTGTGGTTTTCTTTCGATGGGTACTCCAGCGTTATTCCCACTTAAAACTGGATGGCATGATATAGCTGAAAAATTGCTGAAAGTAGCGTTTAAAACATTCAAACAACAAAATTTTTTATATCAGGTACTTCAAAGTTCATTAAAGCCAAAACTGCATGAATGTACATGTATATATATGAGATGATTCTGTATAAATTTGCTTATTTGTTATAATTAGAAATCCAAGATGTCTGCCAGTACAGGCTATGAGAACATTAAAATGGGCCTCTATTGTGAAACCTATGCACTCATTGCAGCCAGACAGTATTTTACCAGCAATACAAGTGAAAGTTTATGAAATCACCACTAAATAATTAAGATTAACATTTGTGAAGGTTGAAAATTTTCGAACGACTGATACTAAATGTTTATAGACCTTTTCAAAGCAAACTTAGCAAAAACTTTCTTGTTAGAAGATCTATAAAGTAATTGATTTGTATGACAATCCATAACAATTTTCCATCACATTTTTCTCAGCAATGATAAATGATACAAAACTGAAATGTTTTCCTTAGCTTTGTATGATCATGTCATATTGTGTGTTTCATTTTCAGACATCTTTGACTCCTTCTTCCTGTTGGTATAAAGTTATTGAGGGGTGGGGTATGATCAGAAAGAATTAGCTCATAGCAACAATTGTTAGGATGTTTATTACAAAAGGAGCTGTCAAATGTTAATTATGTTTTTAGGAATGAAGGAAGTCAGGAGGCTGCTAAAGTCATGCAAACTAAACTGATGAAGAAACAAAGAGAACTGGACCAAACAAAAGCAGAACTTGGCAAGAAGACTTTGTTACTCCAACAAATGCAAACAAAGAGGATAGATGTAAGTTTCAGTCATAGTTAAACTAACATGACTGACCAACTCATATCTTTTCTATGCCTTACTGCAGAGATGCCAACCGCTCCGATTTAGTCGGAGTTCCCCAGATTTTTGTACCTAAAATTTGCGCTCCAATTTTGTTATCTTGTTACTCCGATTTGTTAAAAAAATCCGGATTTTTTTCGGTGCCGGTCCCGTACTTGTTGCCACTAAGTTAAAAATGTTTTTCTGAAAGCCCTTATTTACTGCCAGGAGAGCCCCAGAATGCAGGATTTTGCTTCATTTACCCCAGACCTTCTGGAGGCCTTTAGCGGCCCCCAGACCCCCGGCCGTAAAAACCCCGCTGCACGGCGTATTTGGGACGCTTTGCGGCCCGAATAGTTTAAATTTTTCTGTACTCAGATTTTCACTTGTTTGTGGTTGGCATCTCTGCTTACTGTCCGGGCCATAACTTTTTTGTCTTTTGACATAGGCCTTTGATATTTAGTATGTAGGTAGGTCACTAGAAGCCGATGTGTCACGTAACAGCATGGTTGACCTTGATCTTTGACCTCAAGGTCATTTTTGATGATATTTTGGACCTTAGTCTTGCCTGGGCCATAACTTTTTTAATACAAACTTATGAAACATCGGTCATTCTTGAGTAGAGAATTCATGGTTTTTGAATTGCATGATTTTCACCAATCAACAATATTATTACAAGTCTACAAGAAGTGTACATGACTCCAAAAGGCAGTGTTTAAGAATATTTAAAATGGAAAAATAGCATTAATATGCTTGTATGTGTTTTATAAGTTGAAATGTTTCATGTCTAATCTTTTAGTCAGAATAAATATGAATATAATCTTTCAAGATAGTATTTTTATGATTGCAAAATTAAAATCTTGTGTCATTTATGCAGCTAAAAGTACCCGCTACCTAGATGTAAATTATATTTTTGATACAACTTAATCAGTACATTATTACAGATAACTCAAGTGACAGAAATGTGTGAAAAAGTCAGAAATCTGAGGTAAGAACATAGTTTTACAATGATTTAAGAAATAGAAAACTATATATTTTATGTCAAGTGATAAGGTGGGGAAAAACTTTTAAATGTAATAAATTTATGACACATGCTATGTAGATGGTGGGATAACTTTATTTGCTTTTATATTAGACAGTTGGGGAATTTTTCATAGCTCACCACTTTCATATTTCAGGAAAGCATTTGAAAAGTGACGATAGATTTCCATGACAATTTCATCACTTGAATCCCAACATGTAGGCAAAAACCCATTTAAAATCCTTGTTGTTTTATGTACATGTCTGCTTGTAACTTTGTATGATATTATTGAAATAAATATGTTTAAACTAAAATTAGATCTAAATGTACACAATTTTGTAGAAATTATTTGCTTATAAAAATCAGGAAATGTAAAGAGAAAAATATATCATTGTTTATATATTATGTTGTTGACTTTTTGGAGAATTATCATGGATATCTAATAGATAATAACAGAGAAATTAAGGTGTAAATGCTTGCATGTGCAAATAGAAAATGATGCTTGGGCATTATCAGCAGTGCTGCTGATAACAGTCATGGGGCCAAATGAGTTAAAGATAGTTGAAGTCATTAGTGTTCCAGGTGAACAATTACAAAGACTCCTGGGAGCCTCTAATTGTATCAACTTGGAGCTGCAGAAACTTGAATGGATAAAAATCTGCTCAAACTGGAAAATGTCATTGTATGTGTTTTTGGAAATATTTTACCTTTAATAATTAGTGTTTATTGTAACATTTAAAATCCCTGTTTACAAACAAAAAATGTGTCTATTTCTGGTTTTATTCTTATCTCCCTTTGTAGATGTCAGTTTCCAACTGGACAGAAGAGTGTTTTAGAAGATGCAATCAGTATAACATTATCAAGTGATAAAATATTTCCAACATCCCTGACTACATTGCAGTCAGTTGTCTCTGTAAACACACGATACAACCTAATACAGAAAGAAATCCTGTCTTGTACTGATAAGGTAAAACCTTAAACCTTCTTTATGGTAGATATTAAGTGTTATGTATGCAGCCATTCAATTTGTGACTGTTTATTATTGTATAGATATACATGCATTATCTGTCTGTAGCTAATAAGTTTTGGGCTTTACAATTTGATATAGTTGCTGGATTATTTTTATATATGACCAGATAAAGAGTTTGGTAATTGGTATTCTTGCCCCATAATTTTTTAGGGGAAAATCTAGACCATTGATTTTCATTATGATAATAGACTTTTCTAATTTAGTTCATTTTGTATCTTGCTTGTCTAAAGGTCAAGGTGAGCTACTGTTATCACCTTGTTTTAGTCTTGCATCCCTAAAGGTCAAGGTGAGCTACTGCTGTCACATTCTTTTAGTCTTGCATCCTAAAAGGTCAAGGTGAGCTACTGCTATCACCTTGTTTTAGTCTTGCATCCCTAAAGGTCGTGAGCTACTGCTGTTACGAGTCCACATATTTTGTAACTTCATACAAATAATTTAACTCAGGTCCCAAAAAAGAGTGATTCTTTAAGTTTTTAGTTTAAACATATTTTATTTGCTCAAATATGCAAATAGGATAAGACACAAGTTAATCAAACTTATGAAGTCTTCTCCAAATATACAGTATGTTACAAAAATATATTGATGGAGCAGCATACATAGTAATACAATTCAAATTATATTATGTTTGTTAGAAATGAACCTTAAGGGATAAAATAAAACATTTGACAGATATTAAAGAGAAAAAAAAAAGGAATAGAGAGAAAATAGAGGATAGATGATAGATGATAGATGATAGATGTGATGATGAGTGTGATTTAAAAACATTGTGAAAAGAATCAAACAATCAAACAATCGGGAACCTTTCTGACCCTTTAATATACTCAAAGACGTGCTTAAAAACTAGTTCGTTCTGCTCATTAGTCAAAAGCGAATTACCAAATGTAAGAAGTTCTAAATTTACTGGACAATAGATTGGCAGCCACTGAAGGTTTTGAAATAATCTATTCCTAATGTTAGCATACTTCGAACATTCCAAGAAGTAATGATTTGAATCTTCACGATCAGATCCACATCGACAAGATGGATCAGATAAAATATTTACCCTGTATAGGTCATAATTCAATGTTGATGCTGAACATCTTAATTGGGTTAGGACAATATTAAGTTTTCGATGACCATATTCATAGTGTTTTGGAACTCTTCTATGTGGGTTCAAGTTTTTTAATTCAGATTTAAATTTAAATATAGAGTCAACATTACGGAGTGATAGATCTAAACGGTTCCACTGTCGAATAGTTGAAGGTATGAACGATTCATCAGTCAGGGAAAGTCTACAGAAGGGAGTCATAATATTGTTACCATTGCGCAAGGGATAAACTGCCGTGCTTTGTATTGTAGGAGGAATTAAGTTACACAGATATGAGATTCTTTAAGTCATGATTGGGCATGAAACATTGCCACTGTGGGCAACTCTTTTCTTGAAACAAAGTACATTTCAGATGCTTTATAATTTGTTAGAAATGATTATTTTGAGGTCCTTTATTAAAAATCCTTGCCATGCAAAGATGTTCTCATTTTTGGCCAGTTCAGCTTTCAAGATTATCAGCATAAAAAATTGTTGTTTTATGGACATCTATCATTCAGATGAGCGATACAGGTTCTCCTCTGAAATTACAAGTATTTTGTAACTTGATACAAATAATTTATCTGAGGTTCATTGCAAGATTTTTAGTAGTATTTCCAATTTTTGGCCGGTTTGCATGAAGTGCAAACCCATGTAATAGTAGGTGAAGTTGAGCTGGTGGGGAAAATAGGGTACCTATTTTGTATAATCAACTCCTCCTACAGTTTTCAACCCAGATTTCTGAAACTTCACAGAAAGATTGCACATGTATTGAAGTTGTGCACCTGCTTTTATGAAATTGTTCCAGGATTTTTTTCCTAATTTTCCAGACATGAGAACTTAGTCATTTTTCAGGACATTTGCAGAAGACAGTACTTATTTTGTGTAATCAATTCCTCCTACAGTTTTCAATCCAGATCTCTGAAACTTCACAGAAAGATTGCACATGTATTGAAGTTGTGCACCTGCTATTATGAAATTGTTCCAGGATTTTTTTCCTAATTTTCCAGTCATGGGAACTTAGTTATATTTTAGACATTTGCAGAAGACGGTACCTATTTGCTGTAATCATCTCCTCCTACATTTTTTCTACACAGACCTAAAACTTTCAACAGAAATTTTGTTACTTGATTATTAATATAGTAACAAACTATGTACAAGATCTGCAGTAATTTAATTGACAGTTGAATAACCCTTTTTTAACTTACTGTGGTAGTATTAAGTTTTCTGTAGTGTGAGCCAGATCAGCTTAAGATGCCAACATAAAAAAGTTTCTTAGAATGGTGCCATTGTTTTTGGGACTGCTTTACCTGATTAGGGTATCTACCCAATTATCATCCAGCCTTAACTTAATTCAAAGCAGGGTTTGACACTTGCTAGTCTGTGACTATGACAAATTATTTGAGCTAGTCGAAATTCTGAGACATTACTAATAGCAGAATTCTCCTAAGAATCCTTTTTGGTCAGGTTGCAAACCGTGCAAGCCTGGGTTATAGTATGGTGAAGTCGAGCAAGGAAAGTAGGGTAACTGTTTGTGTAATCATCTCCTCCCACAGTTTTCAGCTCATATCTCTGAATCTTCACAGAAGAATTGCAAATATATTGAAGTTGTGCACCTGCTATTATGAAAGTGTTCAAGGATTTTTTTTCCACAATTTTTCAGACTTCTACCTAAGTCTTTTTTCAGATCATTTGAAGAAGACGGTACCTTTTTTATGTAATCAACTCCTCCTACAATTCTGAACCCATATCACAGAAAGATTGCACATATTATGTTGAAGTTGTTCACATGCTATTATGAAGTTTTCAAGGATTTGTTTCCCAATTTTCCATACTTGGGAACTTAGTCATTTTTCAGAACTTCTGCAAAAGACGGTTAACCCTTCCTACATTTTTAGCTCACCTGACCCAAAGGGTCAGTGTGAGCTATTCTCATCACTTTGCGTCCGTCTTCGTCGTCGTCGGCCGTAAACTTTTTACATTTTAATTTTCTTCTCCACAACCACTTGGCCAATAGGAACCAAACTTGGCAGGAATGTTTATTGGGTGGTTCTTAACAAAGTTTGAGTTTTTGGTGCTGATGAAATATGAAACATGGCTTCCAGGGCCATTAATGCATTCTGATTGGCTGAAATTCAAAAATCTTCTTCTCATGAACTGCTTGGCAGATTGATTTGAAATATTGCAGAAATGTACTTTATGTGGTCCTCTACAAGGTTTGAGTTTTTTTGTTCCAATCCAAAATCCAAGATGGCCAGCATCACAGGACATAGTTTAACATAGGACCCTATGGGAAAAACATACAAACAACTTCTTCTCTGAAACTGTTCCACACAATGAAGCCAAATTATGAAGAAATGATTAATGGATATTTATCTTATTATTTTAAGTTTTTTGAGCCAATGCAAATTGAACATGGCTTCCAGGGCAACTAAAGGGTACTGATTGGCTGAGATTTCTAAAATCTTCTTTTTACAAACCGCTTAGCAGATTGATTTGAAATAAAAGCACAAATGTACCTTAGATGGTCCTCTACAAAATTTGAGTTTTTTCTGGCGATCTAAATTCCAAGATGGCCACCACGGTGGAACACAGCTTAACATAGGACCCTATGGGAAAACAAACAGCTTCTTCTCTGAAACTCAGTTCCACACAATTTAACCAAATAATGCAGAAGTGAATCTTGGATAGTAATCTTATTATTTTAAGTATGTTTCGAGCCGATAGGAAATTCAACATGGCTGCCAGAGCTGCAAATGCGTTCTGACTGGCTGAGATTTTAAAATTCTTTTTCTCACAAACAGCTTGGCAGATTTTAGGATATGTGATATTGTATGGTCCTCTACCAATTTTGAGTTTTTTGTTTCGATCCAAAATACAAGATTGCTGCCACTATGGAACATCACTTAACATACTAACCTATGAAAAAACATAAAAACTGCTTCTTCTCAGAAACACTCCTACTGCTGATTGTAAATTCAACATGACAACATTCATAGAAACAGCATCTTCACATAAACTCTTTAGCATTTAATATCAAAATTTGCAAGAAAAGTCTTGTCTTTAAAAGTTTTTTTGTAAGTCAGGTGAGCGATACAGGCTCTTAAGAGCCTCTAGTTTACATACCCAAAACCTTCTTCCAACAAATTTTAAACAATTCCCTATTTATTCAGGCACATGCTTTGCAACTCTGCCATTTTATTTTTTTTTTATTTTTAAATGTTTAATTTTTAAATTTATTGACATTTGACTGAATATTCGAATCTCACATAATTGTTGACAAAAAAGATTATAATTGTACATAAAGCATCAACAACTGATCAAGAATCTATTAAGGTAGACATTTTTTTCTAGCACACACATTCTTAGCCTATACCTTTCGATACCACTCCAAACACATATGGAGGTATCATTTGTGTCTCCCAGACAAACATTTCCAAGGTAACTATCAAGTATAATACTACCCGGTGCATCATCTCTCTCCCAGAGCAATACCATTACCAAATATATCAGTGTCTAATGAATGTGTGGGCATTACTTTGTCTAGTTTAATATTCAGATATTCTTCAGGTAGAAAATGCATAACATTTACCTCAGGACGAGCATTTTATATTCTTTCTGTTTTACTTTAAAAGCATGCGATGTAAAGCTTAATTTTTAATGTAGGCAGAGGTAGAAAACCTGATTAACTCAAGGGATGATGCAAGAGAAGAGTTGTATGAAAAGATGGAAAGGTGTTTGGAGGAACTGGATAGTCTCCCTTTGGACAGAAGATGTCATGCTATTGAGGTAGTATATTTGCCTTGCCAAGTTTGTTGGCATGTTTTCTCAAGCGTTAGAAATCATTTTAGACATGAGCAGATAATAAACTAGGCAGAGTTTCAGTTAACTAGTCCTCTAACAACATTGCTGTTTGAATTTGTTTGACTACAATGCCTTTTCCTAATACAGGGGTAGAATAGGGAAAGTAACTATGGGAGTCAAAAGGACTCACTAATAAAGCAGTGAAGGAGTCCTTACAAAATGCAGGGAGTCCCATTCAACCGGCATAGCCGGTTGACCCACTGCGCTTGCACAGTGGTCTTACGGCCGGGGGTATGGGCTCAAGGCCCCCAGAAGCTCTGGGGGTTTTGGTGCAAAAATATGCATTCTGGCAGTATTCCGAGGGTACATTTCCATTCTGAAAAACACTATTTTTTTGTCTGAATTTTTTGCAGTTTTGGTCTCACACTGATCATTCATGAAGTTTTTGTATACATCATACTATACCTAACAGTTTGTTATGAACATGCCATGTTTATCTGAGCAAAATTTCCAAAGATAGATAGAATAACATTACACTAAACCCAGAAATAACTCTTTTGTTCAGCACACTTCCACTTGGACAAAGTTGTGCTAATCAAAATTGCTTCATGGGACACCGGCCCATGTACAGAACTTATCATGAGGTTAATAATTATTCTTTATCTTTATTCTTTCAAGTGCAGCTCATATATTTATCAAAGAAAATTGTTAAAATACAATACACTTTGAAAGAACTGAAGTTTGAAACAAATTGAAAGTGTTTGTTTATAAAAAAAATTACGATTAATCATTATGGGCCGTTGTACTTTACTTTTCTTCGTTGTTCACTTCCGGTAATTAGTCACATCCGGTAAATAAACAAATGGCGCGTACTCCAGTTGAAAGACGTAAATCCTTTGAAAAAATGTTAAATACGCATATTGTTTGCTGTTTTTATTGGAATTACACATTTACTGATAAATTGGAAGTATGTGTGAATTATGTGGACCAGATCATATGCAAATATCTACTGTGAACCATCGGGTGACTTAAGGGAAATAACAGCCAACAGAGCGACTTCGAGGCGCCGTAGATGTAGGCGACTTTGTAGCCCACTTCGCTCAATGTGGTGAACCCTGCTAAATTTTTAAGGAGCCCGACGGGCTCTTACAGTAAACACCCAGGGAGTCCTTTCAAGTTTTAGAGAGTCACGGGCTGCTGGGCTACCGCTTATTAGCAATATTGTTTGGATGGTCCTCTATAAAGTTTATGTTTTTTATGGCAATTGGAAATTCAAAATGGCCACTACCGCAGGACTTTGTTTAACATACGACCCTATGGGAAAAAGTTTTTAAAGGCTTCTTCTCCGAAACCGGTTAATCAATGGAAACAAAAACTTACTAGCAATATTGTTTGGATGGTCCTCTATAAAGTTTATGTTTTTTATGGCAATTGGAAATTCAAAATGGCCACCTCCCCCGCAGGACTTAGTTTAACATAGGACCCTATGGGCAAATAAAAAAAATCTCTATACAACTGGTTAACCAATGAAACAAAGCTTTCTAGTAATATTGTTTGGATGGTCCTATTTAAAGTTTATTGAAAATTACAGGACTTACTTTAACATCAGGGAAATGCCATCTTCATTGCCTATAAAATCAGGTGAGCGATACAGGCTCTTAAGAGCCTCTGGTTCACCATTGTCTTGGCTAAACGTGTAAGATTGCTCCATTTCTTTGGTACAACAAAATCCGTACAGTACTTCTGAAATACTTCCTCAAGCAATTGATAGGGAGCCGATGAATAGATTGATGCCTCGTTGTACAAGAGTAGAAATTCTTCAGCTGAAACTGATGCAGCTGACATACCTGCAAAAATAAATGTTTTGAAATTAACCTGTATTCATCATCCTATCCTATAGTGCAGACGGGGGGGGGGGTCAAACATTGCAATGCATTAACTGGGAGGGACAATGAAAAGAATATCCTGTATCACATTGAAACTGAAAGCCACAAAATGTACAAAAATATCTAAACTTCCACTTTAAAAATTAAAAAAAAAAATAATTGTCGATTTATCGGTATTTTATATTATTAAAAATAACAAAATTGTACTCACTTCCAGTCCATTCCTTCTTTATAATAGTCGTGACATCGTAGCTGCACGTCGCCATCATTGTTTACACGATACCTTGACAACGACGTGACGTTGCATCATTGTTTTCGGTCTGCATCGGTTTTTATCATGGTTTCTGATGTTGAGCTTGAAGATCATTGATCATTGTCATTCATGACCATTTCACATGAAAGAAAAAAAACGGAGCTTAACATTGATACCATTTTCGGGCGATTCGGAACCAATTTTACGAATGAAAACAAAACTATTTTGAATTTTTTTATCGAGAAACGATCATCAAACAAACATACCCATGGTATTTTCAGAAAATACACCATTTTTTCTTCATTTTGAGACCGGAATAGCGCATTTATATTGACAGGCTCATTGTCAGATTGTTTACAAACAATTCTATTACTGCTCAAAGTTATGCCTCCATTGACGTTGAAATGCAACAACTGCTGCAACCCAGAAAATGCCATATGATAAAATTGCGTCTTGTAGTACAAATAAGAAAATATTGGTATGAAAATAAAGAAGAAAGAACATTCTTTTAATATCATGCTCAAAATAATTTTATGTTAACTAGTTTACTATATATCTCTCTTCAAAAATTGCAATTAAAGCTTAGTTTACTATATATCTCTCTTCAAAAATTGCAATTAAAGCTTATTCGACATCAATCCAACAACAAAATGGTGTCACTTGGCATACTTAGGCCCTTGAAATGGAAATGAAAGTTTGTGGGTAACCTGCTCCTTCAATTAAAACTGGACATCACGATTGCCACATTGAACTTGATGCAAACAAAAAACACCATTGAAAACATAACTTTTAATATAATTTATAATTTATTGAATTTGAATAAGATACAGAAGGTTTCAGTTTATCGCTATTGGTAGCAAAGCCAATGTTAAAAGGGGGATTTGTTGGCAGCAAACAAGGTGTCAAAAAACCAATCAAAATATATGACATAAATTAAGTTAAAGACAAAGTCCTGGTGACTTTCCATTTAGCTGTTAATTTCTTGTAATCGAACTTTCTATACCTGAGGTGTTAAATAATAATGTCAAGAAATGTTTTGATTAATGGTCATAAAAGCTGTCCAGACCATAAATTTTGTTTTAAAAAAAAAGAAAACTTCACCTTGTTACATTTCGGTTTTATAATTTGTTTATTTACAGAAGATTGAAACTCAAGTAAGAAGAGATTATGCACCGTTTCTTGCCTTTAATGTCCATAATAACCCTGCTTTAGAAGATTTGGTGCCAGGATTTAATGACTGGAAGGTAAGATGTATCAGATAACTTATCCCAGTTTCATACACTTTTTTTTCAAATTTTGTAGAAGTATTATTGGGCAATATAAGAGTTGAGGATATGATGAAAATTTAAGCTTATGTTAACCTTAAGAGCAGAAGGATGTTAAAACTATCATATAATAAATAAAAGTATTTAAATTTACAATCTGATCCACATTGTAGATGAAGAGAGAAGCTGAATGTAAACAGATTAGAGCATTGACGTCTTCATTTGAAAGCACTGTGGAACAGAATATCCATCATTTATCTAAAGTATGTCCTAGAAATTTCATCTTCTTGCATCTATTCATTGTGAGCACATGTAGTTTTCACATTATTAAACCCCACCCCCCATAGTGTCAAGGTTGTGAACTGCTTTCTGTCTATGTGTTTGAGTGTGTGTCTACCTAGAACCATTTCCAGCCATATGTATATCTTGTCACATTTTTCTCAGTAATGAGAAATGATTAGTGGTGGGCGGTATTACCGGTATACCGTATATTGCGATTCGGGTCATTGGCGATACGCCGTATCGGTACGGGATCTGAATACCGGAATACCGGTATGCTCGGTGAAATTCGTAAGACTCCGTACATCCTACAAAAAGTTGAAATTTACTTTATTACCTGTGTATTCTTGTTTTTTAATATGTTTAAATGCCAATTAATATAACTTTAATGCATGCAAAATTGGACTGCGATGTACTCAGTCCCGGAATATTATGGTAATACCGGTAATACCACTAATTACAATAGCAATGCTAAATGGAGGACAGTCTTGAAACCTCTGGAAAAAATTGTAAAAAATTTAAAAGGAAAAGCTCCAGTGTGGAAGCATTTCGGACTTGTTAAGTCAAAAGCTACTCCAGACTATACTGAAAAATGTCGCTGGTTGTTTCACGTGCAAAATGACCATCAAATGTTCGGGTGGAACAACAAACTTGACAACACATTTACGTAGACATCATCCATTATTGTTGCCTGTTACAAATACTAGTAAAAAGAAGGAATGTCGACTCTCTGTTGAGGAACCTGGTTTACTTCAAATGCATGTATAAGAAATTTCCGATATATCGTGATACGGCAGGCCCGTATCGCGATACGCTTTGCTCGGCAATACCCCTCTCTAGAAATGATACAATCCTGAAATTTCTCATTTGATTTGTATTATTATGTCATATTGTGGGATTTATTTTTGGACCTGTCTGATTGATTGATTGTTGTTATTTAAAGTCCAGCAAGCGACCTCTCTGAAGTTATCGGGTATCATCAAGAAGCATTAGCTTGTTTTTTCATTGCATGGAGGTTAATACTTGAATTCCTATGTTTTGGTTGATCACTTATAGTTGTGCATCCTCCAGCTCTATTGATACAACATGTCAACAAATTTTGGTAAGGGTTTTTTGCGTGACAAATGAAAACTGCTTACTGCATTCGGTCCTACTTATTCTCCTTTTGTAAATCAAGAAAGGTACTTTTTGAAATCAACAATTATTTCCTCAAGATATTCATCATTTTGAAATGCAGCAGATTTTTCATTTTGATTTGACGATTTTCGTTAGTTAGTCAGCCATTTTTGCTTCTAAAGGGATCTAATGTTGTTTACAAACGTTTGTCTGGTTTCGTAACGTACAATGCCTCAACTGCAGATGACATTACCCAAAGGATATCAAATGAGACAACAATGGAATGTTCCAAACTTACACTTTAATCAGACTTGCCTACCCTTACGATTTTGGCGTAAGGCTCCCGATTTTTAAGGCTATATTACGCCATTACGATTTTTACTATATTCCTTACGATTTTTTCAAAAATCCGGATTTTTGCCATTTCCGTTCCGTCATTTTTAGTTTGACTCTGTGTATTATCTTTACATTGCCATTTCTGCTTCCTGTAATATCAAACAAATATGTTACTTTCCTGTCGATGTTGTGTTCTTTGAAATTTTGTGTTTAAATTGAAGCTTCAGGGACAAGTTTAAAATATACATCTTTAAACCAGAAATCAATACATTGAATTTGATGTGTCCGTTAGGCAATTATTTGTTTCGAATTAAAGACAACAAAAATGTGCAGTTTCTACAATATATCTGGCTATATTACAACCTTTTTAACACTTAATTATATGCTTTACTATTTTTCACCTCAAATTACGATTTTTTGGGGAGTGCCTTACTATTTTTGCCTGAAATGGGTAGGCAAGTCTGTTTAATTCAAATTTAGGTCAAATTTTAGTATGGAAAATTGCCCAATCAAAATGGAAAAACGATGGCATTCCTTTATTGATCTATAAGCTGGACCATACACGTTAAGCAGTTTTCATTTGTCACGCAAAAACCCTCACAATGACACGTTGATGTGTAGTATTAGTGCCTATCGTATATTATTGTAGGTTAGTAAATGGTGTTTCATGTGATGCCATTTTATGTTGTACATCTATGTATGACTGGTATTATTATTATTTGTTTGTTTTACCTGAGGTGCAACCTGATGTACAATTAGTTGTTTATGGTTGGGTGTCAGTTGGAATTTATTTAAATTATAAAATGTCAAAAGTGTAAAAATCTTGAAAGGTCGCTGGTTCATTATTGTATTGGACTTAAATGTCTGTTGTAGATGATGAAACTGGATTCCAGTGGATTTAATACTGCCATGCCAATGCCATGGGATGAACTTCTGACAAGATATGCACAGTTGTTGCAACAAGAAATTTTACGTACTGATTTGGTAAATATTTAAAAAACAGTAAAATTGCTTGCATTGTTGATAAAACAGATGGTTTATGTTCATGTACAGATGAAAGATTCATATACAGTTGAATCAGCCTATTTAAAAAGCTTATTTGTCGGGGGATATTATGCTATCAAGCGGCCTTAGCCATTAATCGAAAGAGGGGATCTAACTATATCAACAGGAAGTTTAGTTTCTTTAAAAATTAAATAAAGGGCTGATATATAGATGAAAAGCATTTTTTTTGTTATTCTTAATTGATTGAATTGTTTACATACACAACATGTATTTTTAAATATATAAATAATGCATGATGTAAAAATTTGCTTTATTTTAAAAAAATGAATTTTCTTTGATAAAAAAAAAATGCTATTTAACATTTATTTTAACAGATAAATTTAGATCTTTAAAACAACCTGATGATCACAAATTGTGTGCAGATCGATATTAATCTAAAACACTTTTTTTTCACAAAGTACCTGCAATGTGTTTTGTTAAAAACCTTTACTTGATGAGAATAAATAATTAAAACTAAATAATTTATATAATTAAATTAACAGCAAACTTCTTTCGTTTTATGTTTTTGTATGAGTTTTTCATCTGTTTTTTTTTCCTTCCATCTCTGTTGGCTATGTTATAATCCTTATGCAAAACAATTTTACTTCAGGAACAAACAAGTGATGGATCATTAATTGCAGCTGTAGTTAAAGCCATTTTGAAAGAACTATCCATAGAAATGAATCATATCAACCATTATAAAAATTTACAAGCGGAGTTCAAGGACACTAAAGCCAGTATAGAGCCCTGGCTGCAGATGAAACCTAATACAGATGAACTAACAGAGATAAAAAAGATTATAAGGGGATTAAAGTCTAAACTTCGACACAAGGAAGCTGACAGACAGGACCTAGTAGAGGTACATGGTGCATGATAGTGTCAGTTTATGCCTTGGTATACATTTATAAAAATGCACACCACTGTCAGAAATGTAAGCTAAAAAATCTGTACCCATATCAGAAATATAGGCTTCATGCAAGATAACGTGTTGAAATATTACTAGGGTACACACACTTTTATAAAAAGGAATCTAGAATGGGGTCTTTGAAATGGTTTTATGTCAAGGTATTGTATCGGAGTAGAATGACTTCTTACTGAAGACTCATACTACAGTGTGCTTGACATCTTACCCAGGACTTGTACTACAGTGTGCTTGACATCTTACCCAGGACTTGTACTACAGTGTGCTTGACATCTTACCCAGGACTTGTACTACAGTGTGCTTGACATCTTACCCAGGACTCGTACTACAGTGTGCTTGACATCTTACCCAGGACTCATACTACAGTGTGCTTGACATCTTACCTAGGACTTGTACTACAGTGTGCTTGACATCTTACCCAGGACTCATACTACAGTGTGCTTGACATCTTACCCAGGACTTGTACTACAGGGTGCTTGACATCTTACCCAGGACTCATACTACAGTGTGCTTGACATCTTAACCAGGACTCATACTACAGTGTGCTTGACATCTTACCCAGGACTTGTATTACAGTGTGCTTGACATCTTACCAAGGACTCGTACTACAGTGTGCTTGACATCTTACCTAGGACTCATACTACAGTGTGCTTGACATCTTAACCAGGACTCATACTACAGTGTGCTTGACATCTTACCAGGACTCCTACTACAGTGTGCTTGACATCTTAACCAGGACTCGTACTACAGTGTGCTTGACATCTTACCTAGGACTCATACTACAGTGTGCTTGACATCGTACCCAGGACTTGTACTGCAGTGTGCTTGACATCTTACCAAGGACTTGTATTACAGTGTGCTTGACATCTTAACCACGACTCAAACTACAGTGTGCTTGACATCTTACCCAGGACTCGTACTACAGTGTGCTTGACATCTTACCCAGGACTTCTATTACAGTGTGCTTGACATCTTAACCAGGACTCATACTACACCCCCTGAAACGTAAAACGTTCCCATTTATGCGTTCGTATTTCGTTTTCCGTTCGTTCGTATATCGTTTTCCGTTCGTATATCATTTTCCGTTCGTCCGTTCGTTCGTTCGTTCGTTCGTCCGCATGCGCAAAACAAGTAAATAAAAACCCGTTCGTTCGTTCGTCCGCATGCGCAGTACAGGTAAAAATAAAGGTTCATTCGTTTGTCAGCATTCGCAAAAGAAAATATTTTACACTTTGTTAGTCTAATAGAAAATACTACATTCTGTTATCAAATTAAAATAACCTGAACATTAAAATGTCAAATAAATTGTATTTATTTTAAAACTATAAATTCATTAAAACCATGAACATGTTTTAAATTAAATATAAACATAAACAATTTGAGAAATACTTTCTTGGTTTATTTTGTTATATGTAAATCTACAATATTTAGGTTGTACAAATAAATATGATTTATTTGAACACTCTCCAAATTTTATAAACACATATGAAATTTTTCCATTTTAGTACCTAAAACCTTTTAAAAATGTATGTTTTATCCAAAAGTCTTTGAAAATCCCTACATTGTCTTCATTTGTTACAAAAACTGAATAGCTGTTTACACAGCAAACTTAATAAAACTGAATAATCTTGCACAAAATCTTAAAATTGTATATATATAATGTCTCGTGATTGATTTAGCATCTCTTAGTTAGGTCAAAGAAGTTAATTATAGTATGCTATGGTTTAATATTGCATCTTGTAAGGTCTCAGGAGTGATTTTATATGTGTAATATAGTTTTTAATTGTATTGCTAGGGTCTCAGGAGTGATTTTGTATGTGAAACATTGGTTTTAATTGTATCACAAAGGTCTCAGGAGTGATTTTGCATGTAAAATATGGTTTTTAGTTGTATTGCTAGGGTCTCAAGAGTGATTTTATATGTGTAATATGGTTTTTAATTGTATCGCAAAGGTCTAAGGAGTGATTTTATATGTGTAATATGGTTTTGAATTGTGGCGCAAAGGTCTCAGGAGTGATTTTATATGTGAAATATGGTTTTTAATTGTATCGCAAAGTTCTCAGGAGTGATTTTGTATGTGTAATATGGTTTTTATTGTATCGCAAAGGTCTCAGGAGTGATTTTATATGTGAAATATGGTTTTTAATTGTATTGCAAATGTCTCAGGAGTGATTTTGCATGTGAAATAAGGTTTTTAATTGTAATGCTTGGGTCTCAGGAGTGATTTTATATATGTAATATGGTTTTTAATTGTATCACAAAGGTCTGAGGAGTGATTTTATATGTGTAATATTGTTTTTAATTGTATCACAAAGGACTCAGGGGTGATTTTGCATGTGCAATATGGTTTTTAATTGTATTGCTAGGGTCTTAGGAGTGATTTTATATATGTAATATGGTTTTTAATTGTATCGCAAAGGTCTCAGGAGTGATTTTATATGTGTAATATGGTTTTTAATTGTATCGCAAAGGTCTCAGGAGTGATTTTATAGGTGTAATATAGTTTTTTATTGTATAGCTAGGGTCTCAGGAGTGATTTTGTATGTGAAATATTGTTTTTAATTGTATTGCTAGTGTCTCAGGAGTGATTTTGTATGTGAAATGTTGGTTTAAATTGTATCAAAAAGGTCTCAGAAGTGATTTTGCATGTAAGATATGGTTTTTAATTGTATTGCTAGGGTCTCAGGAGTGATTTCATATGCGTAATATGGTTTTTAATTGTAGCGCAAAGGTCTAAGGAGTGATTTTATAGGTGTAATATGGTTTTGAATTGTGGCACAAAGGTCTCAGGAGTGATTTTATATGTGAAATATGGTTTTTAATTGTATCGCAAAGGTCTCAGGGGTGATTTTATATGAGAAATATAGTTTTTAATTGTATTGCTAGGGTCTCAGGAGTGATTTTGTATGTGAAATATGGTTTTTAATTGTATTGCTAGGGTCTCAGGACTGATTTTATATGTGTCATACGGTTTTTAATTGTATTACTAAGGTCTCCGGAGTGATTTTGTATGTGAAATATGGTTTTTAATTGTATTGCTAAGGTCTCCGGAGTGATTTTGTATGTGAAACATTGGTTTTAATTGTATCACAAAGGTCTCAGGAGTGATTTTGCATGTAAAATATGGTTTTTAGTTGTATTGCTAGGGTCTCAAGAGTGATTTTATATGTGTAATATGGTTTTTAATTGTATCGCAAAGGTCTAAGGAGTGATTTTATATGTGTAATATGGTTTTGAATTGTGGCGCAAAGGTCTCAGGAGTGATTTTATATGTGAAATATGGTTTTTAATTGTATCGCAAAGTTCTCAGGAGTGATTTTGTATGTGTAATATGGTTTTTATTGTATCGCAAAGGTCTCAGGAGTGATTTTATATGTGAAATATGGTTTTTAATTGTATTGCAAATGTCTCAGGAGTGATTTTGCATGTGAAATAAGGTTTTTAATTGTAATGCTTGGGTCTCAGGAGTGATTTTATATATGTAATATGGTTTTTAATTGTATCACAAAGGTCTGAGGAGTGATTTTATATGTGTAATATTGTTTTTAATTGTATCACAAAGGACTCAGGGGTGATTTTGCATGTGCAATATGGTTTTTAATTGTATTGCTAGGGTCTTAGGAGTGATTTTATATATGTAATATGGTTTTTAATTGTATCGCAAAGGTCTCAGGAGTGATTTTATATGTGTAATATGGTTTTTAATTGTATCGCAAAGGTCTCAGGAGTGATTTTATAGGTGTAATATAGTTTTTTATTGTATAGCTAGGGTCTCAGGAGTGATTTTGTATGTGAAATATTGTTTTTAATTGTATTGCTAGTGTCTCAGGAGTGATTTTGTATGTGAAATGTTGGTTTAAATTGTATCAAAAAGGTCTCAGAAGTGATTTTGCATGTAAGATATGGTTTTTAATTGTATTGCTAGGGTCTCAGGAGTGATTTCATATGCGTAATATGGTTTTTAATTGTAGCGCAAAGGTCTAAGGAGTGATTTTATAGGTGTAATATGGTTTTGAATTGTGGCACAAAGGTCTCAGGAGTGATTTTATATGTGAAATATGGTTTTTAATTGTATCGCAAAGGTCTCAGGGGTGATTTTATATGAGAAATATAGTTTTTAATTGTATTGCTAGGGTCTCAGGAGTGATTTTGTATGTGAAATATGGTTTTTAATTGTATTGCTAGGGTCTCAGGACTGATTTTATATGTGTCATACGGTTTTTAATTGTATTACTAAGGTCTCCGGAGTGATTTTGTATGTGAAATATGGTTTTTAATTGTATTGCTAAGGTCTCAGTAGTGAAATTGTATGATTTATATGGTTTTTAACTGCATAGCTAAGGTCTCAGGATTGATTTATTTTTGTATTATGGTTTTTTATTTCATTTCTTATGTATCAGGAGTCATTTTATATGTTTAATTTAGTTTTTTTAATTGTATCTCGAAGGTCTCAGTATTTTTTTTATGTTAAATATGGTTTTTAATATTCTTGCAAAGGTCTCGGGAGTGATATTACAAATGTGATTTTAAATGTGTTATTTGAACACCACCTTGATGAACATTTTCCAATTGAGAATTTTTGTAATAAATTACCCCTTAATTTATGAAACTATAAGGTTTAACAATTATATAACGCATAATAAATATACAGTTGGATTAGTACATTTCATTATAAAGAGCTTCCTCTGGAATGTGTAATAATTACTGTTAGTAATTAAAATAAAATCGACGATTAAGCTCGTTTCTTTTTACACTGTGATAAAAAATATTTATAGGTCCATTATTAAAACATTTCCATGTTTAGCCCAAATCACGAACATGAATATTTAATAAAAATACTCAACCCCACAAATTTTCTCGTAGGCTTTTTCGTGGGCTTGTTATGTTAATTGTCACGTTTTTTTATGTGTGTATTACCTGTCTGAGCTGTCACAAATCATTTAAATGATGATTTAATGAAAATAAAGTATAATTATTTTATTATTTATTCCTTTTCAATTTTTTATTTGTTTACTATAAACCGGCTTGATTCTCAAGATTTTATTTAAAATGATCGAACGTTTCTTGATTTTTACAAAACACGATATAGGCGTCTCCATTCGTTTTCCCACATACGAACGATTGAAGCGTATAGCTTGTCTCTGATTGGTTAATATTTAAATGGTTCGTCTGGACGATAAGAGCGTTCGTTCGTTCTTCGTCCGTTCGTATGTCGTTTTTGGTTCGTCCGTTTAACGTTCGTACGGGAACGTTTTACGTTTCAGGGGGTGTACAGTGTGCTTGACATCTTACCCAGGACTCGTACTACAGTGTGCTTGACATCTTACCAGGACTCCTACTACAGTGTGCTTGACATCTTACCAGGACTTGTACTACAGTGTGCTTGACATCTTACCACGACTCATACTACAGTGTGCTTGACATCTAACCAGGACTCCTACTACAGTGTGCTTGACATCTTACCCAGGACTTGTACTACAGTGTGCTTGACATCTTACCCAGGACTTGTACTACATTGTGCTTGACATCTTACCCAGGACTTGTACTACAGTTTGCTTGACATCTTACCTAGGACTCATACTACAGTGTTCTTGACATCTTACCCAGGACTCGTACTACACTGTGCTGGACATATTGCCTATGACTTGTACTTCAGTGTGCTTGACATCTTACCCAGGACTCATACTGCAGTGCTTGACATCTTACCCAGGACTCATACTACAGTGTGCTTGACATCTTACCCAGGACTCATACTATAGTGTGCTTGACATCTTACCAGGACTCCTACTACAGTGTGCTTGACATCTTACCTAGGACTCATACTTCAGTGTGCTTGACATCTTACCTAGAACTACTACAGAGTGCTTGACATCTTACCTAGGACTCATACTTCAGTGTGCTTGACATCTTACCCAGGACTTGTTCTACAGTGTGCTTGACATTTTACCCAGGACTTGTACTACAGTGTGCTTGACATCTTACCCAGGACTCATACTACAGTGTGCTTGACATCTTACCTAGGACTCATACTAGTGTGCTTGACATCTTACCTAGGACTCATACTATAGTGTGCTTGACATCTTACCCAGGACTTGTACTACAGGGTGCTTGACATCTTACCCAGGACTCATACTACAGTGTGCTTGACATCTTACCCAGGACTCATACTACAGTGTGCTTGACATCTTACCCAGGACTCATACTACAGTGTGCTTGACATCTTACCCAGGACTCATACTACAGTGTGCTTGACATCTTACCTAGGACTCATACTACAGTGTGCTTGACATCTTACCTAGGACTCATACTATAGTGTGCTTGACATCTTACCCAGGACTTGTACTACAGGGTGCTTGACATCTTACCCAGGACTCATACTACAATGTGCTTGACATCTTACCCAGGACTTGTACTACAGGGTGCTTGACATCTTACCCAGGACTTATACTACAGTGTGCTTGACATCTTACCCAGGACTCATACTACAATGTGCTTGACATCTTACCCAGGACTGATACTACAGTGTGCTTGACATCTTACCCAGGACTTGTACTGCAGTGTGCTTGACATCTTACCAAGGACTTGTATTACAGTGTGCTTGACATCTTAACCACGACTCAAACTACAGTGTGCTTGACATCTTACCCAGGACTCGTACTACAGTGTGCTTGACATCTTACCCAGGACTTCTATTACAGTGTGCTTGACATCTTAACCAGGACTCATACTACAGTGTGCTTGACATCTTACCCAGGACTCGTACTACAGTGTGCTTGACATCTTACCAGGACTCCTACTACAGTGTGCTTGACATCTTACCAGGACTTGTACTACAGTGTGCTTGACATCTTACCACGACTCATACTACAGTGTGCTTGACATCTAACCAGGACTCCTACTACAGTGTGCTTGACATCTTACCCAGGACTTGTACTACAGTGTGCTTGACATCTTACCCAGGACTTGTACTACATTGTGCTTGACATCTTACCCAGGACTTGTACTACAGTTTGCTTGACATCTTACCTAGGACTCATACTACAGTGTTCTTGACATCTTACCCAGGACTCGTACTACACTGTGCTGGACATCTTGCCTATGACTTGTACTTCAGTGTGCTTGACATCTTACCCAGGACTCATACTACAGTGCTTGACATCTTACCCAGGACTCATACTACAGTGTGCTTGACATCTTACCCAGGACTCATACTATAGTGTGCTTGACATCTTACCAGGACTCCTACTACAGTGTGCTTGACATCTTACCTAGGACTCATACTTCAGTGTGCTTGACATCTTACCTAGAACTACTACAGAGTGCTTGACATCTTACCTAGGACTCATACTTCAGTGTGCTTGACATCTTACCTAGAACTACTACAGAGTGCTTGACATCTTACCTAGGACTCATACTTCAGTGTGCTTGACATCTTACCCAGGACTTGTTCTACAGTGTGCTTGACATTTTACCCAGGACTTGTACTACAGTGTGCTTGACATCTTACCCAGGACTCATACTACAGTGTGCTTGACATCTTACCTAGGACTCATACTAGTGTGCTTGACATCTTACCTAGGACTCATACTATAGTGTGCTTGACATCTTACCCAGGACTTGTACTACAAGGTGCTTGACATCTTACCCAGGACTCATACTACAGTGTGCTTGACATCTTACCCAGGACTCATACTACAGTGTGCTTGACATCTTACCCAGGACTCATACTACAGTGTGCTTGACATCTTACCCAGGACTCATACTACAGTGTGCTTGACATCTTACCTAGGACTCATACTACAGTGTGCTTGACATCTTACCTAGGACTCATACTATAGTGTGCTTGACATCTTACCCAGGACTTGTACTACAGGGTGCTTGACATCTTACCCAGGACTCATACTACAATGTGCTTGACATCTTACCCAGGACTTGTACTACAGGGTGCTTGACATCTTACCCAGGACTTATACTACAGTGTGCTTGACATCTTACCCAGGACTCATACTACAATGTGCTTGACATCTTACCCAGGACTGATACTACAGTGTGCTTGACATCTTACCCAGGACTCATACTACAGTGTGCTTGACATCTTACCCAGGACTCATACTACAGTGTGCTTGACATCTTACCCAGGACTCATACTATAGTGTGCTTGACATCTTACCCAGGACTCATACTACAGTGTGCTTGACATCTTACCTAGGACTCATACTATAGTGTGCTTGACATCTTACCCAGGACTCATACTACAGTGTGCTTGACATCTTACCCAGGACTTGTACTACAGGGTGCTTGACATCTTACCCAGGACTCATACTACAATGTGCTTGACATCTTACCCAGGACTCATACTTCAGTGTGCTTGACATCTTACCTAGGACTCATACTATAGTGTGCTTGACATCTTACCCAGGACTCATACTACAGTGTGCTTGACATCTTACCCAGGACTTGTACTACAGTGTGCTTGACATCTTACCCAGGACTCATACTACAGGGTGCTTGACATCTTACCAGGACTCCTACTACAGTGTGCTTGACATCTTACCCAGGACTCATACTACAGTGTGCTTGACATCTTACCCAGGACTCGTACTACAGTGTGCTTGACATCTTACCCAGGACTCATACTACAGTGAGCTATCATTTGACCAAGAGAGCCCAGAATGGATTTAGAGTTTTTGGTCTTGTTTCATAGTGGACAATGACATCTGACTGACATCTACAGTGTGAAAGCACTATAGAAATACAGAGCAGAATAGTCAAGATATTATGTCAGAGTGGAATGACATCTTATCAAGGACTCTGTCTGCACTAGCACTTGACCAAGTGAGCTTAGAATTGATTGTAGTCAATGTATTGTGTTAGAGTAGACATCTTACCCAGGTCTGTGACTGCAGTGTGCTAACATGAGAGCATGATAGCCCAGTATTGATTAGAAACAGGTATTGTATCTATAGAAGAATTATGTTTTACCAATGACATCTGTCTGGCATTAAGTGTGACTGACCTTTACTGCAGTGAGCTAGTACTATAGAAATACAGACCAGAATAGCTTGGAGTTGGATATTGTGTCCAAGTTTAATGACATCTTACCAAGGATACTACTTGCACTTCACCAAGAGAGAACCATAACTTTACCTATGTAATTTTTTAGCTATCTCCCTTAGTTTATTTTTCTTGTCTGGAAAATAACTTGAAAACTACTAGATGAATAAAGTGATGAGGATGTCTGTCCATCCATCTTTACCTTGTTCTGATACACTTTCTCTTATGCTCAATTCCTCCTACACTACTGAATGGAATTGGATGAAACTTACACAGAATCTTTGTCACATAGTGCCATAGTGCATCTGTTATTTAACAATTTGATCAGAATGATATTTGGGGTTTCCCATAGAAAAACATGGACTTTGTCATTGACATAAGGGAAGTGGGTGGGGGTATCAATAATTCAGCATCGTTCACAGTTTGTCCAGTTTTAAACTTGGTACATAGGTATATGAGTAGCTGCACAAGAACCATTACACTACCAACATTTATTTACTTTTTCCAATAGTTTCTTTTCCGTCTTGGTCACCAATGTATTGCCCACCCCTAAAGAATACAGTAAATTTGGAAATAATAGCAAACATTTATTATTGTGATTTGGGACCCCTCTAAAATGTGAGTTTTTATTTTGGAGATATTTTTTAGATAGTCTGAGGTAGCAAAACAATAATATTCATAAGATTTCATTATGAAGACCTATTACTCAGCATATATCAGGTTTTCATAAAATATCAATAGAATTCATGTTTGCATTTTGTTTTTTCTGTGTTTGGGGATCTTGAAATATTATTACATTTGTTGTCACATTGTCTCGGTGCTGTTGGACACATGAAGTAATTTGTTTAGAATTAAGTTGGCTTGGGCAATTATGACAATTTTATACCCCGCCACACGAAGTGGCGAGGTATTCTTTTATACCCTCCGTTTCGTTCGTAGTCCGTCCGTCCCCCAACGGTTTCCAGATAATAACTTGAAAACGCGTCAACGGATTTGAATGATATTTTGCACAGCTATTTAGAACAATAAAATAAATGTCAAGTTCAATTTTCAGGATGATCCGAAAAATATTAGTTATAGTTTTGCCACTTTAAAAATTTTACAATGCTGAAATTTACTGGTCTAAGAAAAATAACTCATTTCTCTCTCTCATATATAATATGTATATAAATATATTATTCCCAACGGGGTCAACGGACTTGAATCCTATTTTACCCTCCGTTTTGTTCGATTTCTGTCCGTCGGTCTGTCCGTCCCCCGAAGGTTTCCAGATGATAACTTGAAAACTCATCAACTGATTTGAATGATATTTTGCAGAGCTATTAAGAACAATAAAATAAAGGTCAAGTTCAGTTTTAAGGATGATCCAAAAAATAGTAATTATAGTTTTGCCACTTAAAAAATTTTCTGGTCTAACACTTGATTATTTTGTTTGTAATGCACTTGGTAGGTATCCCTAGTGCTGGTTTTGGCTTTCATTTTTGCATGTCTTCCTCTTTAAGTACCAATCTTTTAATATTTGTGTATCTATCCCCTCTGATTGTCTGAATTTAGATGCTTCTGATGATAGGTTACTCATTGAAATATGCATCTTCAGTAAAGCTTGATTACCTTTTGCATAACCAACTATGATAGTTTTTTTATTCCATGACTGAATGAAAATTTTATTTCCAGTCCAAAAGTTAAATGATTTTAATATATGGTGTTTACAGCATTGTTGCTCAGAAACTGAATTTATTTTATTAGTTTTTATTGTCTCGCCTGCGACGAAAGTCGCTGGAGGCGAGACATATGTATGGGAATGCAGCGGCGGCGTAAACACTTGACATCTTGCTTCATATATTTGTAAGCCCAAGCCCTAGGTCCACCAAATTTGGTACAGAGGTAGCTTATGATGAGTACTTGCCAGTCAGTCACCTGTCACTTGACCTTGACCTCAATTTCACGGTCCAGCGACTACGTTAAAGTTTTTGGGTTACGGCAGTTCCTCTGTAACTACGCATAGTAGGATGACAATATTTGGTGTATAGGTTGCTGATGACTAGTACATGACTGTCTGGTAGGTGTCACCTGACCTTGACCTCAATTTCACGGTCCAGCGACTATGTTAAAGTTTTTGGGTTACGACAGTTCCTCTGTAACCACGCATGGTAGGATGACTATATTTGGTATATAGGTTGCTGATGACTAGTACATGACTGTCTGGTAGGTGTCACCTGACCTTGACCTCAATTTCACGGTCCAGCGACTACGTTAAAGTTTTTGGGTTACGGCAGTTCCTCTGTAACTACGCAAAGTAGGATGACAATATTTGGTGTATAGGTTGCTGATGACTAGTACATGACTGTCTGGTAGGTGTCACCTGACCTTGACCTCAATTTCACGGTCCAGCGACTACGTTAAAGTTTTTGGGTTACGACAGTTCCTCTGTAACCACGCATGGTAGGATGACAATATTTGGTATATAGGTTGCTGATGACTAGTACATGACTGTCTGGTAGGTGTCACCTGACCTTGACCTCAATTTCACGGTCCAGCGACTACGTTAAAGTTTTTGGGTTACGACAGTTCCTCTGTAACCACGCATGGTAGGATGACAATATTTGGTATATAGGTTGCTGATGACTAGTACATGACTGTCTGGTAGGTGTCACCTGACCTTGACCTCAATTTCACGGTCCAGTGACTACGTTAAAGTTTTTGGGTTGCGACAGTTCCTCTGTTACCACGCATGGTAGGATGACAATATTTGGTATATAGGTTGCTGATGACTAGTACATGACTGTCTGGTAGGTGTCAACTGACCTTTGACCTCAATTTCACGATCCAGCGACTATGTTAAAGTTTTTGTGTTACTGCAGTTTCTCTGTAACTATGCATGGTAGGATGACAATATTTGGTATATAGGTTGCTGATGAATAGTACATGACTGTCTGGTAGGTGCCACGTGACCTTGACCTCAATTTCACGGTCCATTGACTACGTTAAAGTTTTTAGGTTACTGCTGTTCCCCTGTTACCAAGCATGGTAGGATGACAATATTTGGTATATAGGTTGCTGATGAATAGTACATGATTGTCTGGTAGGTGTCACCTGACCTTGACCTCAATTTCACGGTTCAGCAACTACGTTAAAGTTTTTGTATTAGGACAGGTCCTCTGCAACTATGCATAGTATGGTGACAATATTTGGTATACAGGCCGCTGCTCATAATTAATGCTACTTACATAATGCTTATGATGAAATTTATTTTTGTTAACTGATGCGGAATTCAGGCGAGACGTTTTTCTGTGTCTACACTTGTTATATAATCATAGCGTGCAGATCGCAATAACAAACTTTTAAATATATATTTATTTATAACTTTAATGGCAAATGTGGTGGCGGGGTATCATTTAATGTCCCATTAGATGCCCTATTTTTTAAAAGATTAATAGACTTTGTAATTATTGTAATATGACTAAATGACTATGGCAAGCTTTTTGGATGTTGTTATGTATGAAATCGGGGGAAAATAGAATTATGTTTATAAAAGATCAATTTCTTTAAAATAAAGATTAAATTATTTCCAATTGGCAAACACAAAGTTTGACTGCATCTCTGTCCATAAGGTCATTCACGTATTGACAAGTTAGACAGGAAATACTGTATAAACAATCCTTATAGTGTTTCAGATAAATTTAGACACATGGAGTAATGAAGCAGAATTGCGAGGCTTAATTTTTATATTATAGGTTGATAGAATTATTCTCAATTATAAAAACATAGCAAAAATTTACAGTAGTATAATGCACTGTCAGTTGTCTATTTTTATACACCGGTAAAACTGGTCAAATGGGAACACCCATAGCGGCGGGCAGGCAGAGTCTACAGCGATGTCCGCTCTCTAACTCTAACAGTTGTCAGATTTTCATAAAACGTGGGGAAAATGTTTATGGGCATAATATCTCGACCAAGTTCGATAACTAGCCAAATTGCTTCAGCCACTTCCAATTTATGGTCCTTTATTTATACAAAAAATGGCAAATTTTCGATGGGCATATTTTGTAGCACTGTGGCACTTGTTTACAATAGGTTACTTCGGATAACATTAATCGATTCTTAAATATCTCCTTCTTTATCAGTTAACTCTAGCAAACTATATCTATTAGAACCTTATGTAAACTAAACATTGTAGTTCTGTTTTTAGTAAACCTGTCTAAGTCAAACAGATGTCTTAATTATCTTTGGTTTGACAGGCTGGAGATTCTACAGATGAACTTAAAGATGTAAAAGTTGAGATTGAGAGACTGAAATCGGATCTACATAAGGCACTACTTAGTCAGGAAAAAGTTTTGGTATGTATTTATATTGACATAACATGTCAACCATTAAGGTTTTGGTGGCATTGTTCCTAGATTACCATGGTTGTTATCGGTTTAGGATTTGGGTCCGATTGTTACGCTTTTGATTTTTCTTATTATAATTTTCTAAAAGACGCTTGTTATTATGTTAGAAACCCTTTAATATTAAGTACTGACAAAAATGCAATTGCAGCATGTTAAGAAATGGCAACCCCCCCCCCCCCCCAATCCCCCTCCCCCAAACAACAACAACATAAATGTTAACAAAAACAACACACAGATTGTTAATTAGAATATGTTGTTGTTAATACAGGTAAAGTGTTTAAGTTACCGTAAAATGCTGTGTATAGTCAGCATTTACGTATTGTCTGCGCCCCTTTCTTGGACCAGAAAATTGCGGAAAAATTCTTACATGTACGATCCGCACATACAAGTTTTCACAAATCGTCTCAAGATGAAGACATCCAAGTCCAACTTGGCCATTCTTCTCAACAAGTTTTTACTTTAATATGTAATGTATTCTTTTTTTAAATATCATTTATGTTTATACTTTTATTAATTTCTAGTGATTGTATTAAATTAAATAAAAAATAGAGCATTCTTGTACCGTCTATTTTGATCGTTGTTAAAACGGATAGTCACACATTTCGAAACCAAAACAATTTGTCAACTTTGATTCATTAATCAAAACAAAGAAAACAAAAAGATTACACATTTTATTTTAATCCCTGAATGATTGCAATCAAAACATCGATCTTCAAACACTTGAGGTTACATAACGACGCCATTTGCATTTTACGCAATACAGGTTACACATCTACTAGTTTCGTATGTTTTAATTTGTATTCGTCCTATATATTTAATATAATATTACTAAAGATAATTTAAGTAAAAATTAATATCAAAACAACGAATACAAATGGAAGTTTGTAAAAGAATAATGTAATAGTACGAAAATACCGCATATGATAATACAACAAAATGGCGACCGCCATTGACAACAATCAACAGGGCGAAAAAAACTCTATGAAGTCGGTATTTATGTATAATCCGCACCATTCCTTTCAAACTAAAATTAAAAGAAAAAGACTGCGGACAATACGACCCTAATTAGGGTAACTATTTATAACTCACAGTCATGTTTGGTTTTTTAAAAATCGGCCAAATGGGGCATAACACCCATGACTCCCTTGCACACTCAGATATGTTGGCATGTATGCAATGGGGTATGTTAATATTCCTTTATCTACTTTAACTGCTATTAAAAATATTCATTTATTACTGTTCAAATATTTTTGATTTCAATCTTTAAAATATATTTAATATATACAGTCCGCCAAAAGTTAAGCATCACCTAAATATTTTCTTAAATAATTTTGTTGCAAAACAATTCATTCAGCATCTGATGCATTTATGCAATGCTTTCAAACAATACCTTTATAAAACATACAGGTATGATGTCAAAAATTAGAGTTTTAAAGTGTAAATACCGGTTTCAAAAACTGGTCTCGCTTTAACTTAACAGACTGACTTTAAATCAAATAGCCTTGTTCGATTGCACGTGGATATTCTGGTTAGTTATTATCTTTTAAAGACTTTACAACATGGTAAGATAAAAATTAAGGAATTGCCGAACGCTGGCAAGCAATTGGAATGAAAAATGCTGGAATGAGTAACTGCCAAATAGCAGCTAATTTTGGGGTGAACAACTCTATTATTAGCAGACTTGTTGCGAGGCATAGACAGACAGGGTCAATCGAGAACCACCCAAGATCTGGAAGACCCCGTAAAACAACCCCTAGAGAAGACAGATTCCTTGCTCGTCAAGCCAGATTGCACCCCTTTTCAACAGCAGGCCAGTTACGAGGAATGTGGCCTACTGGTGGTCAAATCATTGACAATAGTTATTCTGAGCTTCACTGATCTCGTTTACGTGTCCGCAGGCCTTTGAAACGACCAGAACTGACAAGAAGGCACCGCCAAGCACAAATGGAGTGGGCAAGACATCATCGAGACGTATTCATTGGGCAGATGAAAGCAGCTTTCTGTTGAAGCCTTTTGACGGTCGGATACGTGTTTAGCGGCAAAGGAATACAGCTTTGGATACAAACCATATTGTAGGAACAACTGCATTCGGTTGTGGCGGCGTTACCATACGGGGATGCTTTTCACATGACTGCAAGCTCCCTTTACAGATTCTCAACGGTACATTGAAGGGTCTGAAATACCGCGATGACATCTTGGATGGCCACGTTAGGCCACTATTTGACAACCATGCTCTTACAGACAGACCAATGTTTCAAGACGACAATGATCGAGCCTGTGTTGTAAGGGACTTTATTGAAACAGAAGCCATTGACACACTTCCATGGCCAGCCATGTATCCGATTGCGCATGTGTGGGACTTTATCGGGCGAAACATCATTCAAAGGAAACCCAAGATGCCGAAAAGGTTCGAGAATTAGAAGTCACTCTTGTGGAAGAATGGCAGAGATTTCCACAGTACAGACTTGGGCGTTTGGTTGCTGGAATGAGGCGGGGTGTTAAACATTTACACTGGAAGCGTGGAGGTTATAACCGATATTGATGGAAAATACACCAAACGACAGTCCATTTGATACTGTTTCACTTCAGGACTTGTTGAATGACTAATTTTGTAAACAATGAAAAATTTTGTGTCAAACTAAAACTTAAAATCACCTATTGTTTTGTTGGTTTTTTTGGTCTATTTTTGTGATCATTATTAGACCACTAGAATTTAATTTTACAATTCGAGGATTTAAATAAAGAATTTTACAGGTTCAAATTTTATTAATGATATATACATTTTCATACAAATTAAACATTTTCTCATTTGTTTGTTATTGAAAAAACATTAGATCCACAAAAATAAGTGATGCTTAACTTATGCCAGACTGTATATATTATATTTGGTCTTTATGTGTGGTATTATCCCATCTTACTCTACTAGCTTGAAAAAGGTCCTTCTTACCTCACCGCCAAGACGTTGATGACATGGAGGCCAATTTTCTGCAAAAAGGCCGACAAGATCGAGCTCAAATTTCTGCAATTCTTCAGGCATGTCATGGTGACCTGTGTATGAAGGCTGATATGATCGAGCTTGACTTTCTGCAATTCTTCAGGCATGTTATAGTGACCTGTGCATGAAGGCTGGTAAGATCGAGCTCAACTTTCTGCAATTCTTCAGGCATGTCATAGTGACCTGTGCCTGAAGGCTGATAAGATCTAGCTTGACTAAATGCAATTCTTCAGGCATGTCATAGTGACCTGTGCTTGTAGGCTGATAAGATCTAGCTTGACTAAATGCAATTCTTCAGGCATGTCATAGTGACCTGTGCTTGAAGGCTGATAAGATCTAGCTTGACTGCCCCGTGCGGGATCCGGGTGGCTAAAAGAATAGACCGCAGTCGCGCTAGCTTGTCGTAAAAGGCGACTAAATAGCGCCCAGTACCCTGACCGGCGTGTCAGGTCGGTTTGCCTAAAGACCGACTGGGATGTGTGCCCCAGGTGGTTGAATGGGGTACCCCTGGCAAGCTGGGGTTGTCAGGCCATAATACGGACAACCTGACCGCAAACCATATTAGTGAACCGTGTTGAGAAAAATGCCACGTTCCTCACACGTTAAAGAACGCTGCTGTAGTATTCGCTATGAGTAGGGATTTCGATCCCGCTACAGGAGGCTAAATTGCCCGACCCTATCCATCCTCCCATTTGCCAGTGGCAATCTAAAATCCGTTACCCCTATTTTTCCTTGTGTCCCTTCCCATTTTCATTCATCATCATTTCATGTTCATTTTATCATCCATTTCATGTTCATCGCCTGAATATAGCTGAAATATTGCTGCTCGGGCGTTAAACACCATTAATCAATCAATCATCTAGCTTGACTAAATGCAATTCTTCAGGCATGTCATAGTGACCTGTGCTTGAAGGCTGATAAGATCTAGCTTGACTAAATGCAATTCTTCAGGCATGCCATAGTGACCTGTGCTTGAAGGCTGATAAGATCTAGCTTGACTAAATGCAATTCTTCAGGCATGTCATAGTGACCTGTTATTTGGGGTACACATATTAACTTTTGTGCTTCAGCAAGGATAAAGAAGGTGAAGATTAACATCCACTAATGATAAATGAAAAATTGTGGATGGATGCTTAACATCCAGGGAGAGGTATTTCAGCTATATTCAGTATGAATGTGCAATAAACAAGTTTAAATAAATTGTCATTGAAGATAACAAAAGATAAAATAAAATTTAATATGTGTGTTATAATTGACATCCTTATGGAGAAATAAAATTGTTTCAGGTAGCAAAGGTATAAAGAAAATTATAATTATAGAAAAAAATGTCATACACAGTAATTATTTGGTTTGTCAGTTGGTTCAGACAATTGTTTGATGCAAACTGATTAGAAAGAATATGCAGTTAAAGGGGGTGGGGGTGGTTATCTATAGTGATGGGGGGGGTCCTTCCATCTGTTACTACACCTGGACTTTGATTAGAAATAGAATGAAACTTACATAGTGTCATTGTGCACCTTTATTTAACATTTTGATCATCATGATATTTGGGATTTGCCATAGTTTAAAATAACATTGACTGCCATTCTTTAACATAAAGGGTACTTATTTTGTGTAATCAACTCCTACAGTTTTCTACCCAGATGTTTTGATAATTGGGAAATGGGGGTATCGATTAGATAGCTTTGCTCACAGTTTTTCTAGTTAAAAATTCCATCAGTATTGAAAAATGTCTGGAAATTCTAGTGTGTTGCATCAAATAATAACTAAATGACAGTTCATTTATTGTTGATGTTTATAAAGTTTTATTTTTTGTGTCCTTTAGTATTCAGAGTTTAGACATATTTATAAAATACTTTGTATTGTTATTTCCATTTGCGACTGTTTAGACAGTGACCACGTAATTTGTGTTACAAGTATAAACAAATGGTATAGATTTAATATACATGTATGTGAAATTATTTGGAAATATCGCAAAGAAAAACACGGGAATTCAAATTAATTGTCAAAGACAATAATTATCATTTTTCATTCATTGTATAGAAAATTTAATAATTTAGTTAGAAGAGTTTGTTTTAATTCAGATCTATTTTAAGCTCATTTACTTATTTCTGGTACTTGTCACAGGGTACTATTCTTGAATTTCAAATGGTTTTTTTTAAAGATGTTTGTGATATATATTGTTTGTTTGTTTATTTGAATTGGGTTTAACAACACTTCAGCTACAGGAATATCATGGCAGTTTTTATGGGGTGGAGAAATTCGAAGTTACTAGTGAAAAACGGGAATACTTGCAAACCATGTCTTTATATATGTAATATGTTTAATTTGTAGTTGAGTTTAGCCAAAGCAACCTCAGACCATTTTCCAGAGTTGTTCTATCAGTTTGAAGATTTGGGTATAAAATCACTGCTGGTAAGAGGATTTACATATTGTATGACATTCCATTTTTAATGTAACCTTTAAAAACAATAGTTGCTTATGTAGTATAATTTTAGTATTTGTGCCTCGAATATACCAAATATATTAAAGTGTCTTGTGAGCTGTTCTTTTGGCCTTACATTTTTTTTAACATTTCAGTCTTCATCGCCAAAAATAACTACTTGTCCAATTCAAACCAAACTTGACAGTAATGTTCATCAGGTTTTACTTGACACTGTTTGGGGTTTTTGGATGTGGTCGAGTATTTCATATTGCTGAAAAGGCTCTTTATTCTTTCTGATAGGCAAAAATGTATATCTTCATTTAACAAACTGCTTTTTTGATCAAATTGTGATACTACAGAAATGTGCCTTAAATGGTCATCTTTAGAGTTTAATGCCAAGTTAAATCTAGCTGTTACCAATAAACATAGAACCCTCAGTGAAATCAGATTAACAGCTGTTAAGAAACCATCTTACATATTTTAACCATTTGGTGTTGTGGTGTTTCGCTATAAATTTTGAGTTTTTGGTCCCAATCCTCAATCAAGCATGGTGACCACTGTCGAATATTTATGGGAAAATGATACAAACAAGCTGCTCTTCTCAGAAACCATTCAACACATTTTAACCTAATTATACAGAAATGATGTTATGGTAGTTCTCTACAAATTTGATTTTGGTGCATATTGTAGACTTTAGGGTCCATGTGGAAAAAATTTGCAGGAAAGTCCATGTCCACTATAAAGTTGTCTATATATGAGCATTGTGTCTTTACACAGTAGAACTGACCTGTATCATTTTAAGCTGCGGCCGGAACTTAATAGCATCTGTCGACGGGTATTGATGTATCATTGCTTTTGCTGGCTACCTCAAAAGATAGGAATTTTAAATATTTTAAACATACCTGTGTACAAGAATAAAAAATGATTATTACCTTACACACTGCCAAAACTTTGGACGGTTGTATATCGTATCTGACGGGCTTTCCTCGTATCCTTTTCAGTATTATTGCTTGTCAAAAATGTACTTGTATCAACATGGCACAAAACTTAAATATTAAGTTATTAAGTAAAGTAAAACTTATACCTGAACAATATTAAATTTGGAACTAAATATTCTTTCATTGGCAGATTAAGCAAAAATAGTGTATTTGTTAGGCAACATGTTTTTAACATGGAAAAGAAATTAAGTGTCCTTTTTTTTCACACCAAAAGATGGTAGTCAAGGTCACATTATTAATAGTCCAGGTCACATTCAAGCTATGCACCATTAATATTGTAGCTTTATAATGGATTAGTGTCCACTGGTAGAGAACTAGAACATTACACACTATCACAGACGTGGATAGAAGGCATGTGGTCATCACTGTTTGCCGGAGAACCAGT
Source organism: Limnoperna fortunei (assembly GCA_944474755.1). NCBI lineage: Eukaryota > Metazoa > Mollusca > Bivalvia > Mytilida > Modiolidae > Limnoperna > Limnoperna fortunei. The sequence continues at coordinate 99,078,879 of OX104111.1, forward strand.
GTACTTGCAGGCAAGTTCCTCATAGTGGTGGTATTACACACACATACAAAATTCATGTCTCCTTTATTTGTTCAAAATGATGTGGAAAGATGGTACCTGCACCAATTTGTAAAATTAAGATAAGATTAATTCATTGTGATCTGTATGAAAATAATATTTTCATACTTTAATAAAAAAAATTTGTATTGTCACTAGAAAATGAGGGAATATTGCGTTTATTCAAGCAGGTGGCAATCTGAGGAAAACACTTAACAAGCTTGCTGTGAAAATCTTTAACATGCATAGAGCTTTGCTCATAGAAGTTTTACCGCACAGGCTGGTGCGGTCTATACTACAAGTAAAATAGGAATTACAGTCGAACCTCGTTGTCTTGATCTCGGTTGACTTGATACCTCGGTTATGTCGATTCAATTTTTTTAGTCATGGCATCGTCCCCATATCTATAATGGATTTCTTCCTCGCATGTGTCGAACTCGGCTCTCTCAATAACATGCTTAACTCGATGTTATTTTTCCGTCCATACAATACTAATTAAAGGTATTTTAACCTCGTTGTCTCAAAGTTAATTTTGCTCTCGATGTGACAATACAAACAATTTTAATTGTATTGTTACTTAATTGACGCCTGTTGATTTTACACACCTGTCAAATGTAAATACTCTTCAATTATTGCTCGGTTAGTAAAACTTTAATTAGTAATTTAATCAAACAAATTGAGAACCCAAGGGCAGTACATGAATTATAAAGGTTAATTGATGATACGCTCATTTCTGTTGGAATTATTTTCTGTCATGTTTAATTAAAAATGATAATGATTAAAATCTTCTTTTGATCTTAACAACTACGAGTTCAAATTGCGTGAACACATTTCAAGTGTATGTTTGCACTTAAATCTAAAAATTTTCTTAAATACTGTCTGCATTAGATGAACAAGTTTCAACATGATGGCTGAGCAATCTGGAGAAGGACTCATTCCTAATGAGGGGATATCTAGATCAGCAAAACGGAAACTTGATGTAAAATCAATTGAGGACAAATACAACGCGATTATTGAGGTGGAAACGTCTTCACATTCTAAAACTGATATAGCCCATTCTTTTGGGGTTCCACAAAATACTTTATCCACCTGGATTAAAAATTCTGAAAAAATAAAAGATGCTTACCTTAGGAGTAGTTTTGCTCCAGACAGAAAACGCATGCGACTAGCAACATACGAAGATGTGGAAAACGCCCTAAGTCAGTGCATGACCACAATTTACCAATATCCGGTCCCATGCTTCAAACTAAAGCAGAAGAGTTTGCTACCAAGTTGGGACACGTTGACTTTAAATGCAGCAGCGGTTGGCTTGACAGATTTAAAGAGCTCCACAATATAACATTTAAAAAGATTGGCAAATCAAGATCGGTAGACACCAACAGTACGGAACTGGTTGATTGGCAGGTTCAACTCCAGAGCATATTGATAAAGTTTACCCCTAACAACATTTTTAATGTTGACGAAACTCGATTGTAGTGGCGGAAAAAAGTAAAGAAAGATTGACCGTTCTAGTATCGACAAATATGGACGGCTCCGGAAAAAAACTTCCTCTCTTAGTTATAGGGAAAGCAGCAAACCCCAGATGCTGCAAAAATATAAAGACCCCCCCCCTACTCGGTACACATCAAATAAAAAAGCCTGGATGACTTCGGACATTTTCAATGACTGGCTGACAAAACTCAACAGAAAATTTAAATCGCAACACAGATGCATAGCTATGATTGTTGATAACTGCCCAGCTCATCCCCATGTTAAAAGCTTAAGCAACATTAAACTCATATTTCTACCACCAAACACAACAAGTAAAACCCAGCCATGTGACCAAGGAATTATCCAAAACCTAAAAGTGCACTACAGAAAACGAGTTCTACTATGTCAAGTCCAACTCGCCGAGAAGAAAGAAGAATTTACACTATCCGTTCTCGATGCCCTACCCTACTTACACCCTGCATGGTCTACTTTTTCTTCACAGACCATTCGAAATTGCTTTAGTCATGCTGGTTTTACCACCAATCGAACCACCAAAACAGAAGACAGTGACGACGATGATGATGATACTCCGCTTGCACAGATAGCAGGCTTAAACTTCAAAGAATAAACAACAGTTGACGACATGGTTACAACTGCTGAAAAACTGACAGACAATGACATTATAGAAGAGATTAAGCAAGTCAAGAACATCAAAACAGCAGACAGTGACGATGATGAAGACGAAATTTTACCTAAATCCATCCCATCATTGATTTCACTGATAGAAATGACCGAAAGTTTCCAGACCTTTCTAGAAGGAGAAGAAGATAGTGCTGAAATGATGCTACTTGTCAGCAAGTTTCAGTGATATCTATTAAAGAAACAGTACAAAAGGAAATTTCAAGCCAGACAGACACTCCTTTCAGACGGTTTTTTTGTTCCAGTGAAAGGAATTCTGTAATTTTAGATGACGTGTGTATTGTGTATTACGTAACAGTTTTTGTGTTCAATGTGCTTTATTGTCAGTACTTAAAAACTGCGAGTTGGTTAGTGCTTTTTGATGTTTTCCATGAGGTTTGTTGTTATTTTCTTAATAAAGTTTATTAATTTAATTGTATTTTTATTAACTATTGTCGAATTAATGTGAGGGATGCAAAACAATCATTGATATCGGTGATTACATGTTATAAAAACACACGCGATGTTAAAAGTTCGAAACATGAAATAAATACCAATCGATTTCTTACTGATCATTTTATGAAAATGACGTCGCACCCTTACATCCGATAACTCATTATTTTTTTACGGTCCCACAAACTTCGACTTATCGAGGTTTGACTGTATAGAATTTGCTTGAATTTATATTCTAATTAGGTGAAATTAAAGGTCTGCAGTGTCTTAATTTCTTGTTAGTTTTTGTTTTGTGATCATAGAGTATATCTGTAAGTGGTGGGTGGTATTATTGGTATACCAGTGTAATGCACATTCGGTCATTGGCAATATGCCATGTCAGGGTTTATTGTCCACGGTCTCAGAAACGGATAAGCTCCTAAAAATTCAAAAGGATCCCTACACTCTTCTAGGGTCTAGCTTACCTTAATTAGATTCCATTGTTAAGTATCATGGAGAACAATAGCCCAGATATACCCCAGATATACATATAACTCGGACAGTGTTGTATTTCTGCTGGTTTTATATGTATTATTTTGTCAGATAATTTCATCACTCAATTTGCTAACATAGCTAAGATAAAAATATTGTTTGTTTTCAGGAATTTATAATTGGTGACACAGATCATGTGGACAAGGAAATGTTTATTAAAAATGTATGCCGCTTCAGAGAGGTGGCATGTAAATGTCCACAGTTGCCACATGTACAGAGTGTTTTCTTTGTAAAGGTATCTACTTCAGTAAAATTTTAGTCATGGCCAGTGCTTACTGGTTAACTTTTTAACCATGTTTTCAATGAAAATCCTGGTTATTAGATTGGGGTATGGCGGGTGGGAAGCATCAAACTTAGGGTTTCCTGTCAATAACTTCAGTTTTGATAAACGTGTCTTGCTGAAATTTTGGATATAGCAAGCTTGCATGAAGAACTAGCTTGGGATTGGATTTGGGGTCAGTTGGGTCAAGGTCACTGTTACTAAAAATGGAAAAACAGTTTCCAATCAATAACTTTAATTTGGATATAGCAAGCATTAATGAAGCCCTAGCTTGGAATTGTTTTGGGGGCCAGTCTGATCAAGGTCAAGGTTACTTTCTAAATAGAAAAACTGTTACCTCCTTTAGTCTACTGCTAAAATTAATTGTTAAATCATTGAAAACCTGGTTTTGTAACATGGCCACATTTCTTGTTGTATTTAATGTTTCTTACACTTTCTATGATAGTTTTATAAATTTTCTATCTATGTTGTTGTTAAATAAATTTTTACAGACAATTTTCATCAAAATAAAACTATCCCTGTTTTGCAATTTTGTTCTTAATCACAAATTGTTTTCCCTTATTAAAATTTTTAAATCTTGTAATATTCTTAACAGTTGAAAAAAATTCTGCCCATCAGCTGTGCTTCATTAAAGCATACTGGTTCTGTATTTTCATGCAGAGAAAAAATTTACTTTTGACCAATGTGGCATTTTAAATGTTTCATGAATTTCTTTTGCATAAGTCCATAATTTTATATTGGTTTAAACTTTTTAATTAATTCCAGAATGATAGATTTGGTTATATACAGATGGAATTCCCAGAAGTTATATGTCTTCAGGAAATAGTCAAAGCAGAACTAGACATACAGGTAAAAATAAACATTTAAAACAGTAATCCATTCAGAAATTTCCATTTCATTTCTCATTTCACTTGTTTTTGTTGATTTTTTTAGAAAAAATTAATAAATGAGCTGTAATTAAGGATTGTTTCGGAATGAATTGTATTAGGGAGAGGCTTTTGTTTCAATATTGACTACATACAATGAGGAATAATTTTGTTTATAAACTTATACAATTCACTTTTGGTTCATTTACAGTTATTCATCCCATACCCAAAATAATCTTTTTTGAATTGCTCTAAGCAGTTTAATTATTTAGCTTTATACCCTTGGTTGCCCTCAGACTTGGAAACATAACAGGTTTCCTTTATTTAACCTTTACCACAGGTCATCCCCATTTACTGCGGGACTACATTTTTCACCTGCAGATGATGATTGTAAACCAAGACCAATGTTGGTAAAAAGATCTTATTTATTTTTATATAGTCTATTTCTACATTTTTGTTACTGTTTTACATAAAACGTACTGCGTTTGTACAAGAGGCTTATCTCGAGGCATACTGTGGTTGACATAGGATACCCAGAATCCATGGAGATTGACTCTTGTTATCATGGTTTCATGTATTAAGTAGTTCAGATAGGCCATCCAACGTTGTTTTTTTGCGTGGGACATCAGAGTGCTATCCATAGACAAAACAGTGGATTTTGCGACATGGGTCTCTCTGGGCACATTTCACAATCTTTCGCTGTTGTAAACATGTTGGTGTGGTTCAGCTATGTATAAATTGCATCTCCAGATATTTTTCTTCATGAAAATAATCACCTTAACTCCAATCAAGATAATTTCTAAGCTCATTTTCTGATTTTGATTTTTGTGAAATATTCTTTAAACTACAGATTACCGAGATAAGGGTATATGACGTGTTCGGCTATCTTCTTCATTTTTAGGGCTTCAGCATTTATATTCAGTAGGAAGTTTGTACACATAATAAAACTTATAAGGACAAAAGGATTTTGATTTTCATTTAATTTTCTTTAAAATTCTGCCTGTTGCAACACACTCATCATTTTGTTGGTCAGACATGGGCACCATTTGTGTCTTACAGACAAACTTTACTTTCTAAAAAAACATTGCCACTACTGCATCAACTTTTAATTCTCATTTGCATGGGCATACCGTCATCTACTAAAGTTTTATACTATAATTTGCACTTTACTACACTCCTCGCTGCTGATCCAGATATCCCCATTGCCAGGTTCTTCTCTATAGATTGCTCATCATAACTGGTTTGATACTCCAATCTAGGTTACCCCAATTGCTTGCTCCGTCACTAGATTGCTCAGAACCCCGTTTTGTTGTACATGGTTAATTTGACATCACAGTTAACTTATCTGCAAAATAATTCTAACCTTATTTATTAGCAAAAAAGTTTTCTCGATATTATTCTTCCCTTGTACAATAGACTTGAATATCAATTAAAAGCGCAATTGTCAAAAATTGATTTCTGATTGAAATGTTTTCATGTGATTTTATTATCTGCTTGGTACAGTTAATATTCTTTAATTACAAAATCAATTACCTAAAGTCTATTTACCTGTAAACATTAATCACCAGTCATGACTTAATTATTACCTGTTATTTTGTTGAATTGACCTGTCACTTACTGCTGTCCATATACTTGGTAACTAAAGTAAATTATTTCACACAGATGCTTATAATTTTAGTTCGAGTTACAGGTGGTAATTTACATGAATTTACTATCAAAGGGACCTTTAAATAAGTTTGAGTTTTCCAGAAATACATGTTAGAAAAAATGGGGATTTTTGTACAAACACATATAGACTAAAATTAGGGGACTTTAAAAACAGTTTGAGAAATGGGTGGTGTTTAAGCTACTGAATTTTTACTGTAATTGCTGACACCATTATTCCTATCTTAGATTTTCTTATTCTTCAGTTACGACAGAAAATAATAGAAAATATAACAAAAGCTGTGCAGTGTCTCCATGATGGCCACATTGTACATGGTGAAATAAATCCATGTAATATAGGCTACACACCTGATGGTCAAACAGTACTTCTTTGTCCAGATTTTTCCAAGTCTTTGGTAAGTATCTGTAAATATGTCTTAGTTGAGATGGTTAAAATTGTTGCAAGTTAAATGTACAACAGCTAGTTTGATGTCTTCATGTGAAGAAACATTGGGTTCAATTTGGCGCATGCTAATAGTGTGTGAATTTATTTAGTATACCACCTCTGCCATTTATTGGCCAGATTTCACAGAGTGAAAATCCGTGTTATAGTATGGTGAATGTTTGGCGGGTGGGGAAAAAATTTTCGTAACAGTTTTCTCGGCTTCTAAAGGGATTGATTTCAAATTTGGTGCACAGCTTTCGCATGATGAGTTGTACCGTGCCTCCCCTTTCCATGTCTGTCAGTTATCTACTTCCTGTTTTCCGAGCCGACTTAGACTGTTTCAAGGGTCAAAATAGGAAAAATTTTCGTAACAGTTTTCTCAGCAACTACTAATCACATTCTCTTTAAATTTGGTATGCAGCATCATGATGGCCTCCCATAATGTGTTATTCCATTTCAGGTCTGTCGCTCACCTACTTCCTGTTTAACGAAATCTGGCCATTTCTGTCTTTGATCAATTTTTTATCAGTATACCACCCTGCCATTAAAAAAAAATGAGACAACCATAGTTAATATTTAATTGGCAGATTTTTTTGTAGCTTTTAAACATCCTTTAATAATGCCCATTTTCAAGGGTACCTATCAGTATTTTGTCTTTCACAGATAGTGGCAGATTGGTTGATGTTGTTATGGTTACATGTGTTTGTGCATACCCATTTCAGATGGTATCTTAGTTATCAGAAGAAAATATTGTAGAAGAGCACTAAAATTAATTTAAAAGAAAAAAATAATTTGACATTGATAAAATTAAAAAATTTTATTTTTAAAATAACAACAAAAATGTCAGTCAATTTTTTGCAATCTCTGAAAGGTTTATTGATTGAATTATAAATGAAGTAGAACTTAAAGTAAAATATTACATCATTGTGAAACATATAATATTATGAATTTAATGTATAATACACTATTAAAAGTATTTCAACAGAATTGTTTTTTAAGTGACTGCCAGAGTACTTATTTTCATTATGTTTAAATCATTGCAATACTCATTTCAACACTAGCAGCATCTTTTTTGCAATCCCGGCACAAAGTTCATATCAGCTCCAGAATTTTTCATATTTTCTTTTGTTTTGAACTGGTTTCCAGCATTTTTTAACTCTACACTATGTACAAAGTAAAAGTCAGACGGGGAATAGCTTACAATAGCTTTTAAACAGTAATGAAAATATAAAGATTTCTTACTAATATGGGAATAAAATTGAAAGACGACATACGACTACTGTTCAGAATTACAGGGCGAGATTTATGGAAACTGAACCAAATCGTCACATTTTTTATATTTGATATTTAGTCGCCAACTGTTAATGAAAATCAATGAGGTTGCCGGTTTGAATCTGACAAACAGGCAGTGTGTGCTCAATGCTAACCTTAAGGATTCCCTGTTATCCTCCTGTAGCGTGTGTTTTCATTGGGTACTGTGACCTCTTCCACTAATAAAACTAGATGCTATAATTACAGCTGTAAAACACATTGTAAACAAAATAACGAACACTAGTGTGTTTGGTTACAAGTATATAAGTATTTTGTTTATTTCTTTTTTATAAGTTTTTACTACTTATAGAGGTTGGATAACTGACTATTATGTCATTGGAATATTTAAATATATATATATTTTACAGGAAGATAGGTTAAAGAAGCCATTTGTTGCTGATAATGGTCTGTATTTTCGATGTCCAGAAGTAGCGTGTGGCAGGAGTGCAGGGACAAAGTCTACTGATATGTACTGTCTGGGTCTTGTTATATTATGGGTAAATAATCTACTGCCATGTAGGTCTTGTTATTTTATGGGTAAATAATCTACTGCCATGTAGGTCTTGTTATTTTATGGGTAAATAATCTACTGCCATGTAGGTCTTGTTATTTTATGGGTAAATAATCTACTGCCATGTAGGTCTTGTTATTTTATGGGTAAATAATCTACTGCCATGTAGGTCTTGTTATATTATGGGTAAATAATCTACTGCCATGTAGGCCTGGTTATTTTATGAATGAATAATCTACATACTTTGATTAAATTTAATTATGTTATGACCTTGGTCTTTTTCTTACCAATCCCAGTGTTAATGGGTGTCCATGTGTCCATCGGCATGGCACACTTTTTAAAAATTCTCACCATATGATAGTTCCAATGATTTTGGAAATAAGGCCAACATTTTTATATTTTATGTTTTATGGGAGCGCCGACCCTAATTTCTTGCGAAATGAAATAAAAATAAAAGAAGCAAAATTTTCTTTTATTTATCTTCTCTCCGCCGACTTGATGAATTCCCTCCCTTGCAAAATAAAATTACCCAGAGAACTATTCTGGTCTCACCACACTGGGCGAAGTGGTTTGTTGCCCTTCTGGGACCTGAAGTCGCCTTACGGCACCTCGAAAGCGAAGTCGAAGTCGCCCAGTTGTTTCCCTGAAGTCGCCCGATGGTTCACAGTAGATACTTGCATATGATCTTGTCCAAATAATTCACCCAGACTACCAAGTCATCAGTAAATGTGTAATTCCAATAAAAACAGCAAACAATATGCGTATTTAACATTTTTTCAAAGGATTTACGTCTTTCAACTGGATTACGCGCCATTTGTTTATTTACCGGATAACAAAGAAAAGTAAAGTACAAAGGCCCATAATGAAAAATCGTAATTTGTTTGATAAAAAAACACTTTTAATTGGTTGCAAATGTCAGTTCTTTCAAAGTGTATTGTATTTTACCAATTTTCTTTGATAAACATATGAGCTACACTTGAAAGAATACAGATGCATAGTAATTATTGACATCATGAAAAGTTCTGTAGATGGGTGTCCCATGAAGCAATTTTGATCAGCACAACTTTGTCCAAGTGGAAGTGTGCTGAACAGAAGAATTATTTCTGGGTTTAATGTTATGTTAGTTTATCTATTTGCTTTGAATTATTTTGCTCAGATAAACATGACATGTTCATAACAAATTGTTAGAAATATTATGATGTATACAAGAACTTCATAATAAAAAAAAATCATTTAGATTTATTCTTTGATATATGATATAAAATGAATATTTTAACAATGGATGTTTATACTAACTGAACTTATGTCAATAATATTTGTGATCATAGCAATAAATTTTCTCAAAAATAAGTTTTCAGAAAAATAAAAATATGCTGGCCGATTTTCAATTTTATTTTTATTTTTTTTGTCAACTCTAACAAAAAGTGGATTTTATTTTTATTTTTATTTTGACCCCCCAACTCAATTTTTTTGAAAAAAATCCCGTAAAACAAACAATAAAAAAATGTTGGCCTAAGTTGTTTTTGTGCACATTTGTAGAAATTATGCACCTAACAACTTAGAAAATTGGCACAATGGCTTTGGGAATTGAAGCATTTACTCAAATTTTAAATACCATATGTGAGTTGGAGGAGTTGAGTGAATGTTATAATTTTGCTGGTCAAGACCCTTTATAATGCATGGGAAAATAAACATTTGCTGAAAATAGTGACATTGGAGCAGTGTTAATTCAAGTTATGCCCCTTGAAGATTTGGTTTTTTAAAGTGAAAATGTTCTAGTCAAATTTATTACACGACAGATTCAAATAAAATTTTAACACAAGCTGTTTATATTGACGATGTCTGTCAGGTTAAAAACCAAATTGTTATGTCAGGGATTTTTAAAGTTATGCCACTTGAAGATGTAAAATTATTGTTGTGATTATTAATTGACATAATTCAAATGTAATTTAAAATGGCTTTCTACCAATAAAAAGTAGTTATTGCCCTTTTAAGATGTATAATCAACCATGCTAATGGACATCTAAAATTTAAAACAAACCTTTTGAACTTTTGCAACCTTATATTTTATTTTTCAGTTGTACTTTCCAACACTTTCCATACCAATGAAAGCAGATGGATATCCGAGGTTAAGTGAACTACAAATGGTTTGTATTGTACTGTAAAGTATGCCTCGTTTGGTTAGATTGTTCCTTAATAGTATAAAAGAATCACACCTATTTAACAATATTTTGTCTATGTCATTGCAGGGTCTGCAAGGAGAAAGCCACAATATATTTTTAAGGAAATGTAGCAAATAAAAAATTCTAACTTCGGTGTATTTATATAAAATTCAAACATAATATTCATCTTCTTTTAACTTAATTAAAGCTTTAGACATTGCGAAACTAACCGGAAACGGTCTTAATGAAGAAATTTCTTCTTTTTTTTTTTTTACATCTCTGACGATGCACATGCAAAATGCTATTTTGATCTTTCTTTTTTTTTGTATGGATAATGTGACCTAATTTTATTAGCTGACCTGACCCAAAGGTGAGCTATTGATATCACTTTGCGACTTCGTCGGCGTCTGTAAACGTTTTACATTTTAATCTTCTTCTCTGAAACCACTTGGCCAATTGGAACCAAACTTGGCCATAATGTTCATTGGATGGACCTTTACAAAGTTTGTGTTTTTTATATGGATTGGAAAACCAATATGGTCGCCACCGCAAGACTAAATTTAACATAGGACCCTATGGGAAAAAAGTTTAAAAGGGTCTTCTCTGAAACCATTTAACCAATCAAAACAAAACTTACTAGCAATATTGTTTGGATGGTCCTTTATAAAGTTTATGTTTTTTCTATGCCAACTGGAAATTCAAAATGGCCACCACCACAGGACTTAGTTTAACATAGAACCCTATGGGAAAAAGTTTTAAAAGGCTTCTTCTCTGAAACTGGTTAACAAATGGAAACAAAAACTTAATAGCAATATTGTTTGGATGGTCCTCTATAAAGTTTGTGTTTTTTTTATGACAATTGGATATTCAAAATGGCCACCAACACAGGACTTAGTTTAACATAGGACCCTATGGGAAAAAGTTTAAAATGCTTCTTCTCTGAAACCGGTTAACCAATGGAAACAAAACTTACTAGCAATATTGTTTGGATTGTCCTCTATAAAATTAGTATTTTTTATCCCAATGGGAAATTCGAAATGGCCACCACTGCAGGACTTTGTTTAACATTGGACCCTATAGGAAAATTGTTTAAAATGGCTTCTTCTCCCAAACCGGTTAACCAATTGAATCAAAACTTACTACCAATATTGTTTGGATGGTCCTTTATAAAGTTTATGTTTTGTATGACAAATTGGAAATTCAAAATGGATGCCACCGCAGGATTAGTTTAACATAGGACCCTATGGGGAAAAGTGAAAAAAGACGTCTTCTCTGAAACTGGTTAACCAATGTAAACAAAACTTACTAGCAACATTGTTTGGATGGTCCTCTATAAAGTTTATGTTTTTTATGACAATTGGAAATTTAAAATGGCCACCAATGCAGGATCAGATTAACAGTGGACCCTATGGGAAAAGTTTTAAAAGGTTTCTTCTCTGAAACTGATTAACCAATAGAAACAAAGCTTACTGACAATATTGTTTGGATGGTCTTCTTTAAAGTTTATGTTTTTTATTGCCTATTGGAAATTCAAAATGGCCACCACCGCAGGACCTAGTTTAACATAGGAACCTATGGGCAAATTTTAAAAAAAATCTTCTGTATAAAACCGGTTAAACAATGGAAACAAAACTTTCTAGCAGTATTGCTTGGATGTTTATTGAAAATTACAAGACTTAGTTTAATATCAGGGAAATGCCATTTTCATTACCTATAATATCAGGTGAGCGATACAGGCTCTTAAGAGCCTCTGGTTATAAACGTGCTAATTTGCATACAATAACAACCATTCCCTAGTAAGAATCCAGTAATTTACATATGTATTACCCAAGTTTCAACACGCCATGCAGTTTCGGTTTTTTCAATGTTTTTCATGTAGTAAACGTTATTAAAAAGAGACACCAATGTCAATTAATACACAACGCACATTCAGTTATTAAAAACGGCAATAACTATCATCGCGTATCAATAATGATTCATTTTAAACACAAAACCAATTAAAAAAAAAAACGAGTGTAAGATTATTCGTTCTAACTTATATGCAAGAATCAGAATGAAATTCATCAACTTTTGTGATATTAAAACATGTCATTACTCCATGTAGAGATGCTGGAAAGATATAAAAATTATTTGTATTTGTAAGGTCCACAATCTTGACACTTGTAGAAATTATTTGTAGGATCCACAAATATCCACTTTGCTGTATAACTTGCTGTGTAATCCAGATTCTAGACTCCGTGCCAACCAAGTACTGGATAGTGAATATGTCAAGGCTAACTTGGATGTACCTTCATCAAGACTGTCAGATTCTAGGTTTGTGTTGATGATTCATAAGAATGTACATTAAATATGGAAGTTGCTGTAAAGAAACTGATATGAAATTGTGTTGTTAGGAAGTGAATAAAGCTGAAGATCTTGATGCTAACGGACAATTGAAAGTTCTTTCTTGCACTGTAGATGGTTAGGGAAGATGTGGTCATTCTAAAGTCTTCCTTACACTAGATGGTTAGGGAAGATGTGGTCATTCTAAAGTCTTCCTTGCACTGTAGATGGTTAGGGAAGATGTGGTCATTCTAAAGTCTTCCTTACACTAGATGATTTGGGAAGGTGTGGTACTAACTAATCAGATATCCTAATTATTTTACGATAGTTTTAGTTAATTTCAATTTTTGTCTCGCCTGCGACGAAAGTCGCTGGAGGCGAGACATATGTATGGGAATCCAGCGGCGGCGGCGGCATAAACACTTGACATCTTGCTTCATATCTTTGTAAGCCCCAGCCCTAGGTCCATCAAATTTGGTCCAGAGGTAGCTTATGATGAGTACTTGACAGTCAGTCACCTGTCACCTGACCTTGACCTCAATTTAAGGTCCAGCGACTACGTTAAAGTTTTTGGGTTACGACAGTTCCTCTGTAACTACGCATGATAGGATGACAATATTTGGTGTATAGGTTGCTGATGACTAGTACATGACTGTCTGGTAGGTGTCACCTGACCTTGACCTAAATTTCACGGTCCAGCGACTACGTTAAAGTTTTTGGGTTACGACAGTTCCTCTGTAACCACGCATGGTAGGATGACAATATTTGGTATATAGGTTGCTGATGACTAGTACATGACTGTCTGGTAGGTGTCACCTGACCTTGACCTCAATTTCACAGTCCAGCGACTACGTTAAAGTTTTTGGGTTACGACAGTTCCTCTGTAACTACGCATGGTAGGATGACAATATTTGGTGTATAGGTTGCTGATGACTAGTACATGACTGTCTGGTAGGTGTCACCTGACCTTGACCTCAATTTCACGGTCCAGCGACTACGTTAAAGTTTTGGGGTTACGACAGTTCCTCTGTAACTACGCATGGTAGGATGACAATATTTGGTGTATAGGTTGCTGATGACTAGTACATGACTGTCTGGTAGGTGTCACCTGACCTTGACCTCAATTTCACGCTCCAGCGACTACATTAAAGTTTTTGGGTTACGACAGTTCCTCTGTAACTTCACATGGTAGGATGACAATATTTGGTATATAGGTTGCTGATGAATAGTACATGACTGTCTGGTAGGTGCCATTTGACCTTGACCTCAATTTCACGGTCCAGTGACTACGTTAAAGTTTTTAGGTTACTGCTGTTCCCCTGTAACCAAGCATGGTAGGATGACAATATTTGGTATATAGGTTGCTGATGAATAGTAAATGATTGTCTGGTAGGTGTCACCTGACCTTGACCTCAATTTAACGGTTCAGCGACTTCGTTAAAGTTTTTGTATTAGGACAGTTCCTCTGTAACTATGCATAGTATGGTGACAATAATTGGTATACAGGCCGCTGCTCATAATTAATGCTATTTACGTAATGCTTATGACGAAATTTATTTTCGTTACTGATGCGAAACGTTTTTCTGTGTCCACACTTGTTATTGCTAAGCATAAGCCATATGTCCCTTAATTTTGGTCCAGAGGTAGCTGTTGATAAGTACTTGTAAGTTACCTGTCCTGACCTCAATTTCATTTAAGTCATTTTCTCAGTATATAGTTGCTGATGAATAGTAGGGGTCATTATCCTATTTGTGGAATTAATTTCCGGTGCATGTCAAAACAAGGCAGCATGACAAAATAGTCCCAATTTTCTTTTTTGTTTCTGCTTCTGCTTATAACTGTTATTGCTTAAGAGTTGGATATTGTGAGAGGTATGGCATAACTGTAGAACAAGAATGTCTTTACAGAGGAAGCACTTCGTAAAGTGTGTCATTTGGTGCAATGTGATCACAACATTGAAATGCCTGAAAGTTGCAAAATCATTCTTAAACTTCAAGGTAAAATTCTGGCATAAAGTTCATGGACGACCCTACTTTTTTCTCCATTTTTATTGTCTCGCCTGCGACGTTTCGTCGCTGGAGGCGAGACATATGTATGGGAATCCGGCGGCGGCAGCGTAAACACTTGACATCTTGCTTCATATATTTGTAAGCCCAAGCCCTAGGTCCATCAAATTTGGTCCAGAGGTAGCTTATGATGAGTACTTGCCAGTCAGTTACCTGTCACCTGACCTTGACCTCAATTTCACGGTCCAGCGACTACGTTAAAGTTTTTGGGTTACGACAGTTCCTCTGTAACTACGCATGGTAGGATGACAATATTTGGTGTATAAGTTGCTGATGACTAGTACATGACTGTCTGGTAGGTGTCACATGACCTTGACCTCAATTTCACGGTCCAGCGACTACGTTAAAGTTTTTGGGTTACGACAGTTCCTCTGTAACTATGCATGGTAGGATGACAATATTTGGTGTATAGGTTGCTGATGACTAGTACATGACTGTCTGGTAGGTGTCACCTGACCTTGAACTCAATTTCACGGTCCAGCGACTACGTTAAAGTTTTTGGGTTACGACAGTTCCTCTGTAACCACGCATGGTAGGATGACAATATTTGGTATATAGGTTGCTGATGACTAGTACATGACTGTCTGGTAGGTGTCACCTGACCTTGACCTCAATTTCACGGTCCAGCGACTACGTTAAAGTTTTTGGGTTACGACAGTTCCTCTGTAACCACGCATGGTAGGATGACAATATTTGGTATATAGGTTGCTGATGACTAGAACATGACTGTCTGGTAGGTGTCACCTGACCTTGACCTCAATTTCACGGTCCAGTGACTACGTTAAAGTTTTTGGGTTACGGCAGTTACTCTGTTACCACGCATGGTAGGATGACAATCTTTGGTATATAGGTTGCTGATGACTAGTACATGACTGTCTGGTAGGTTCCACCTGACCTTGACCTCAATTTCACGGTCCAGCGACTACGTTAAAGTTTTTGGGTTACGACAGTTCCACTATAGCCACACATGGTAGGATGACAATATTTGGTATATAGGTTGCTAATGACTAGTACATGACTGTCTGGTAGGTGTCACTTGACCTTGACCTCAATTTCACGGTCCAGCGACTGCATTAAAGTTTTTGGGTTACGGCAGTTTCTCTGTAACTATGCATGGTAGGATGACAATATTTGGTATATAGGTTGCTGATGAATAGTACATGACTGTCTATTAGTTTCCACCTGACCTTGACCTCAATTTCACGGTCCAGCGACTACGTTAAAGTTTTTGGGTTACGGCTGTTTCCCTGTAACTATGCATGGTATGGTGACAATATTTCGTATACAGGCCGCTGCTGATATTTAATGCTATTTACGTAATGCTTATGATGAAATTTATTTTCGTTACTGATGCGGAATGCAGGCGAGACATTTTTCTGTGTCCACACTTGTGAAATTTAGCATTATATGTGTAATAAAAAATTTAGAAGTCTCGCCCATTTAGTTACTTTTGCACAGGCCATCCAAATGGATAATGACCTCCAGGACATGACAGTTTGGTAATTGTCACCATCTTGACCTCAATTTCATTGTCCAGTAGCTACGTTAAAACTTTTTAGCTCACCTGGACCGAAGGTCCATGTGAGCTTTTGCCATCACTTGTCGTCCGTCGTTTTGTCGTCTGTCGTAAACTTTTTCAAAAATCTTCTCCTCTGAAACCACTGGGCCATTTTTTTCAAACTTGGCCACAATCATCCTTAGGGTTCCTAGTTTCAATTTTGTACCCAGGGTGTTAATTAACGGACAAATATAGCCGCTGTTACTAAAAAAAAACATGGGGGTCAACACAAGTTTTTGATCATTATCTCAAAAATTATAATAGCTACAGAGAAAACCTTTACTTCAAATTGAGCAGCACATTATGGTCTACAATAGTTGCTATTAGTGTGAAGTTGTGTATTGGCTTCTTGTAGGAGTTATTGCCCTTTATTGACGATTTTTGACAAAATTTTTGGTATTTACAATATAACCTGAAAACTATACGAGTTGGAGTGAAACTGTAAATGGCAAAAATGATCAGCAATAAAAGACCTACAATTCACTTGATTAGTCTGAAAGAGTCAAATGACTCCTTATATGAGTTATTGCCCTTAAATGGCAATATTTTGTGAAATTTTTCGTTTTTGTCCTGTAACTTAAAAACCATAACAGCTAGAGTGAAATTATAAATTGCAAAAATGATCAGCATTAAAAGCCCTACAATTCACTTAATTGGTCTGAAATTGTCAGATGACTCCTTATAGGGGTTATTGCCCTTAAATGACAATTTTGTTAAGAAATTTTCTATTTTTGTCCTGTAACTTGAAAACTAAAGCAGCTAAATTGAAACTGTAAATTGCACAAATTATCAGTGATAGAAGCCCTACAAATGATTGCTTAGTCCAAAATTGCAAGATGACTCTTTAAAGGAGTTATTGCCCTTTCATTATGAATTTGGACAAATGAACAGTTTTTGAATTATAAATTAGTCTATAACACACCTACTAGTAGAAGTAAAACTGTAAATTTTTAAAGAACCCTAAAGGACAATGCCTACAAACCATTTAATTTTCAGAAATTGTCTGATGGCACCTTATAGGAGTTATTGTATTTAACTAAAATTTTTGAAGAAATGTCTAGTTTTTGCACAGTAACTTAAAAGCTATAACAACTAGACTGAAACTGTTAATTTCAAAAATTTAAATATAGTTGGAAGTCATTTGGATTCCAGGTGAGCAAATCAGGCTCCTGGGAGCCTCTAGTTTATTAGGTGAGGTCTTTATTAATAGTGCATAGTAAGATGATAATAGTTGGTAAATGTTATTAATCAATGATGCATGACAGTCGGGTAGATGTACTTTGACATTGACCTTTATATATCAGTGACTGCATCAGAATTATGTTACAAATACTTTTTATACCTGCCACACAAAGCTGTGTGGTATGATACCTTCCATATGGATATGAGTGACTGCCCATCTGTCCCTTCCTCTGTGTTTTCCAGAAGATAACTTGAAAACATGTCAACCGATTTTGTTTAAAAACTGCACAGCTGTTAAGTAGTACAAAATGAAGATCAAGTTTAATTTTCAGCAAAATCCCTTTTATAGTTTTTGACTGCCAATTTGTAATTATTTTTATAGGCCCTAGGTCAAGGTAAAAATTGTCTTCTGAGATGGATTGTTATCATGATCAGCTGTAACTATATGCTCATTTGCATTCAGTAATATATGTTCATGAATATTAAAAACAATGCAATGTGACAGGGTATCATTTAATGTCCCATTAAATGCCCTATTTTTTTCACTTCTGATTTGGAATGCACTCGAGACGTTTTAAGGTGTCCACATTGTTTAAATATATGCACTTCTTGTTAGGAATTGTCTTCAATTTCCTTATAATGCAGCATTAATGAATTATATAATGCTTATTTTAACACTAATAAATAAAAAGAACTTTTATTTTTACAGCACTGAAGACATGTTCTCTACATCTAACTCAATTTGTACTGTTATAGACTTTAGTGAAACTCTACCACCCTGCCAAGATGTACTCAATATTTGTAGTGAGAATTTAAATAACGATTCGTATCCATCTGTTCATGATACACGCAACACAGGCAGTACGTCACCTATAGATTCTTTTCCTGTAGTTTCCCAGTTTGACCCGTTGGACATGTGTGACAATCAAGATGCAAAATCTCAAGGAATTTTTGCCAATAGCATGAATAGTACTAACAGTTCAATGGAAATGTTGGCCAATTGCCTATTACAAATGCCTCCATTGTCCGAGTTACCAGGGTTACCTGAATCTGACCAAGAAATATCAGAAAGTTACCAAAAACCAGATGGAATAGAGGAAGAAATAACAGGTGGTAATATCACACCAATAACAGAGGAACTGGATGAGAGCCATCAAGATAATACAGACTTTAATTAAACAGTTCCATTGTCCATTATAATAGTGTTCTTTTACTCGTTTAAAACTTTTCAGAGAAAAATACATGGCGGAGATAGATATAAGTTTTTTTATCAAGTTGGTGTGAAAAATTGTCAAAAATTCAGTTGGTAGTACCCTAAGCTATGTATCTCTGACCCCTGTCTGGAAATGCCCTCCTTTAGTTTGATGAATGGAAAAGAAAACAGAGTATAAGATAGTTAACTTGATTAAAATGTCATTGGATAACAGCTATACCAGACAACTTGTATTGTTATGTTATAAATATCATTAATGTTAGGTTTTTAGCTCACCTGACCCGAAGGGTCATGTGAGCTATTGCCATCACTTGGCGTCCGTCGTCGTCGTCGTTAACTTTTCTTCAAAAATCTTCTCCTCCAAAACCACTGAAGGGATTGCTTTGAAACTTTGCATACATCATCAGTAAAATGCCCTCTACCAAGTTTGCCCAAATCATGGCCTCAAACAAACCAACATGGCCGCCATGGCTAAAAATAGAACAGAGGGGTCAAAATACAGTTTTTTGCTTATAGTTCAAAAAGTATAACAGATACAGGAAAACCGAAGAGACGTTCCTTCTTCAGCATCTAAAGCTCTACAAAACACTCCATTGGGTCAAAGTTGTATGATGACTCCTTGTAGGAGTTATTGCCCTTTAAGTGTCAAAATTCATGATTTTTGCCTCAAAATCTTGAAAATTATTAGAACTAGAGAAAAAGTTAGCATTGCTTAATTGTTCTGCTCTATGAGGGCTACAAAAATGACTTAAGGGTCAAGATTGTCTGATTAACCGTTTAAGAGTTATTCCCCTTGAACTGTTTTTTTTAATCGGTTTTAATTGATTTTTTAAAATCTTCTCCTCTGAAACAACTGAAAGTACTGCTTTGAAACTTTGTACACATCATCTGTCAAATGTCCTCAACCAAGTTTGCACCAACCATGACTGCAGATTAACCAACATGGCCACCATGGCTAAAAATAGGATTTGGGGGGGGGAGGTAAAATACAGTTTTTGGCTTATATTTAAAAAAGTGTAACAGATACAGGAAAACCGAAGAGACCTTCCTTCTTCAGCATCTAAAGCTCTACAAAACACTTCATTGGGTCAAAGTTGTATGATGACTCCTTGTAGGAGTTATTGCCCTTTAAGTGTCAAAATTCATGATTTTTGCCATTTTTGCCTCAAAATCTTGAAAATTATTAGAACTAGAGAAAAAGTTAGCATTGCTTAATTGTTCTGCTCTATGAGGGCTACAAAAATGACTTAAGGGTCAAGATTGTCTGATTAACCGTTTAAGAGTTATTCCCCTTGAACTGTTTTTTTTAATCGGTTTTAATTGATTTTTTAAAATCTACTCCTCTGAAACAACTGAAAGTACTGCTTTGAAACTTTGTACACATCATCTGTCAAATGTCCTCAACCAAGTTTGCACCAACCATGACTGCAGATTAACCAACATGGCCACCATGGCTAAAAATAGGATGGGGGGGGGGGGGGCGGTAAAATACAGTTTTTGGCTTATATTTAAAAAAGTGTAACAGATACAGGAAAACCGAAGAGACATGCCTTCATCTGCATCAAAAGCTCTAAGAAACACTCCATTGGGTTGAAGTTGTATGACGACTCCTTATAGGAGTTATTGCCCTTTAATTGTCAAAATTGATGATTTTTGCCATTTTTGCCTCAAAATCTTGAAAATTATTAGAACTAGAGAAAAAGTTAGCATTGCTTAATTGTTCTGCTCTATGAGGGCTACAAAAATGACTTAAGGGTCAAGATTGTCTGATTAACCGTTTAAGAGTTATTCCCCTTGAACTGTTTTTTTTAATCGGTTTTAATTGATTTTTTAAAATCTTCTCCTCTGAAACAACTGAAAGTACTGCAATTCCTTATAGCAAAGAAAAGCTGGATAAAAAAGGGTTGTTTGGTTTCAGGTTCAGGTGAGCGATACAGGCTCCTGGGAGCCTCTAGTTTGGTAAAAGTTGTTTGAAAGCCATCTATTGTTGTTAGAATTAAATTAGAGTGAGCAACAACATGCAATCTCTTACAGTATTTAGTTAAAGGGGGGGGGGAGTCATAAACCAATGTGTAAATCATTTAAAATGTTGCCAATTAAACATATTTTTGTACTCTAGTTATGTTAGATTTAGTTTTCTGTAAATTCTAATTAATTTTACTGGTATGTTCATAGTGCAGTTGGGAAGAACTACAGATTGTTTCAAGCTTCCATGTTGTTATTTTTTATAAACATATTTTAAAATTGACTTGAAGGTTAATAGTATGAGAGCCTATTTTTGAGTGTTTGTGCATTTATATTTCAAATTTAAAAGATTAATCAGTGAAGAGAAGAAAAAAGCTTTATAGAAATTTTCTCTATACTGACCTTATTAGCTACAACTTTGTATTTAAGCCATTAATTAATAGATATGCTAGTATTACAAGTGTTTGATATTCAATAATGAAAGAAATTTAGATTTTGTTAACCATAAATGGGTTAATTTTCCTAGGTGTTTTAAATGATGGTGTCATAAACCCACTTGGCAAAGGGGATTTTTATCAGACGGGAATTTCTTTTATGAAAATTTTGATAATGGATTTATATATGGATATTGTTTTCTAAATACTTCTAACAAGGAAAATAATTGTATGTGCAGTGAGTCTTGTTGGAATTCTCCTCACCATGGAGTGATGCTGGAATCTGAAAAAATCTGTTCTGAAGTTGGATATCTAAATAGAGAAATTCTTGTCTCTGAACCTTTTCCACTGTCATGTCCTATGCTTGTAATTTTTTTTTCAGTTGACTTTGTAATACATTCATTTTTTATTCTATGCATGGTTCTTTTTGCATAAAAATTTTAAGAATTTTCATTGAATTAGAAGTGTTATACTGTAAGTTTGTATAGCTGTCAAGAATTTTGTTAACATGGATTTTTTTAAAGAAAATTTTATTTTCAGTTTTAAGGCAAGATGCCTTGATTTTGAGTTATAATTGTAAACCAAGGACAATGGAATGCTGCTATCATTTGCTGGCTATGACTCTATATATGAACTATTAAATCGTTGAGATTTTTCCAGAATTAAACAGATTTCAGGATTTTGAAAGATTCCTTCTCTATTTTATGTTTTACAGGATTTGCTCGATTTCTTGACAATTTTCAATTTAAAAAAATTTACATATATTGTGAACAATTTTTGTCTCGCCTGCGACGAAAGTCGCTGGAGGCGAGACATATGTATGGGAATCCGGCGGCGGCGTAAACACTTGACATCTTGCTTCATATCTTTGTAAGCCCAAGCCCTAGGTCCATCAGATTTGGTCCAGAGGTAGCTTATGATGAGTACTTGCCAGTCAGTCACCTGTCACCTGACCTTGACCTCAATTTCACGGTCCAGTGACTACGTTAAAGTTTTTGGGTTACGACAGTTCCTCTGTAACTATGCATGGTAGGATGACAATATTTGGTGTATAGGTTGCTGATGACTAGTACATGACTGTCTGGTAGGTGTCACCTGACCTTGACCTCAATTTCACGGTCCAGCGACTACGTTAAAGTTTTGGGGTTACGACAGTTCCTCTGTAACTACGCATGGTAGGATGACAATATTTGGTGTATAGGTTGCTGATGACTAGTACATGACTGTCTGGTAGGTGTCACCTGACCTTGACCTCAATTTCACTGTCTAGCGACTACGTTAAAGTTTTGGAGTTACGACAGTTCCTCTGTAACTATGCATGGTAGGATGACAATATTAGGTGTATAGGTTGCTGATGACTAGTACATGACTGTCTGGTAGGTGTCACCTGACCTTGACCTCAATTTCACGGTCCAGCGACTACGTTAAAGTTTTGGGGTTACGACAGTTCCTCTGTAACTACGCATGGTAGGATGACAATATTTGGTGTATAGGTTGCTGATGACTAGTACATGACTGTCTGGTAGGTGTCACCTGATCTTGACCTCAATTTCACGGTCCAGCGACTGCGTTAAAGTTTTTGGGTTACGATAGTTCCTCTGTAACTACGCATGGTAGGATGACAATATTTGGTATATAGGTTGCTGATTAATAGTACATGACTGTCTGGTAGGTTCCACCTGACCTTGACCTCAATTTCACGGTCCAGCGACTACGTTAAAGTTTTTGTATTAGGACAGTTCCTCTGTAACTATGCATAGTATGGTGACAATATTTGGTATACAGGCCGCTGCTCATAATTAATGCTATTAACGTAATGCTTATGACGAAATTTATTTTCGTTACTGATGCGGAATTCAGGCGAGACGTTTTTCTGTGTCCACACTTGTGTAATTATTATCACGTAATTGTTTTCCAGTAAATTCTAGTGAAGCATGATTATTCCTATGGAGGAAATTATTATTGTGCTAAGCATTTTATAGTACATGATTAAATAGACATCCATTCAATATGAGTTTAAAAACTTATTATCATATTACATGGCCCTAAATTCTAATATGACGTGCCTAAAACGCTTCGAGTCCACACCAGGTGTAAAACAAGTATATACTACTAATCAACGTCGTAAAACAAAACAATTTATGGCCACATCATAGTATGATTTTTCACATATTTTAACAACGTCCCAATCAAATCGTGTGTCCCAAATAGACGAGTCCTGCAACTCAAAAGATATGTTGTTAAAAATAGTTATTAACACTATGGAAATAAAATAATCCTAATTAACAGACATGGTATTATGAGTTTTGATTTGTAATACCAAAAATTATTTTATTTGCTAAGTTAGTAAATCTGTTTTGATGACAACCACTTAGCATAGAATTGTTGAACTGACATTTATACTCGTTACCGTTAAAGGAGATTTTTTTTTCATTTTAGAATTTGCAGAAGTGATATGCAATAAATAAATGAAATCTTTTTTGTTAGAAAATTGTATTATCTGTATGTTGTTCTATTAATCTTGGTACCATAGCAACAAAATTTGTAAAAACTAAGTTTTATCATTTTGCTTCAGTCAAATCAACAAAGAGGGTACAGAATTAGTATCTCATTAATAAAAATGAGTGAAGTTATCATTATGGGGTTTTTATATTACTCATTCTTCAAACTTTTCTGTATTTTTATCCGTTGATTACTTGTTAGTAAACTGATGCATTTCATATTCTCCATTTTTTTTACTGTTACACTAGTCAAAGTACTGAGCTTTTATTGTTTTTTTATAAAATAAATTCTGTTGAGCCGCATGGTTGTATATCATTGTTCTGTTGGGGCCGTGGTGGCCGAGTGGTTAAGGTAGTTTGTCTACTATTGACCATGTGGTCTGTCAACACTGAGATTGCAGGTTCAATTCTCACTGCAGACGTGGTGTACTCGACTCCAATCTTTATTGACAACGATTGCCAGTTTTCCTACCAAGGATGGGGTTTTCTCTGGCTTCCTCCCCCAATAAAAACTGGAGGCCATGATATAGCTGAAAAAATTGCTGAAAGTGGCGGTAAAACACCATTCAAACGAACAAACATTGTCCTGTCATATTGTAGATTCTGCTGTTAATATCCACAACTTCATTCATTACAAACAGTTATCAGTTAAGTTGAACTGGAATAAAACTATGAACACTTTGGATATAAAGTGAAAGATCCATGATATGACCAAACTGTGATATCAGGAGGTGCTATAAGAAAAAAGGGGTTGGGTTTTTTGTTTATATATATATACTTATTTATTTGTAAGGGCCCCACCAATTAAAGTGATCAGTCTGTCCGTTTGTCCCGAACTACTAGTAACTTTGTTTGGGCTATAACTATTTTTATATCACCGCGACGGTGGTTCTCGTATACGTTTGTCTGTCCATTCTTCTGTCTGGTCTGTCCATCCAAATTTGGATTCCTGAAGCATTCATCTGATTTAAATGAAACAAGGGATATTGTTACATATCATCTATTGATTTTTTTGGTAAATACTGCAAATTTTTAGTTTTTACTCTGTAACTTAAATGCCATAACAGCTAGAGTGAAGCTGTTAAGTGCTCAAATGATCAGCAAAGTAAGGCCTACAAATCATTGCTTAGTCTAGAATTGTTAGGTGACTATAGGAGTTATTGTCCTTTAATGACAAGGGAGACCTAGAGTAAAACTGTAAATTAGTAGATTAACCTGAAGGACAAGGCTTACAAATCATTTAATTGTCAGAAATTGTTTGATGGCATATTATAGGAGTTAATGCACTTAACCAAAATTTGTGAAGAAATGTTTAGTTTTTGTCCAGTAGCTTAAAAGCTATAAGTAGACTGTAAATTGTAAAAATGTATATATAGTTTGTCATTTGTGTTCCAGGTGAACGATTACAGGCTACTGGGAGCCTCTAGTTTCTTTTAGGTAAGCCTTTGATATTGGGCATGTGAGTAGATCATTTGAAGGTGCCGTGGTGCATACAATTGTTGGTGATCTTTGACCTCAATGTCACATTAATTCCTGAATGACAAATTCTTCTTCTTTTGGTATCCAGTTATCCATCACTAATGATGATTACTAACTGTTGCGCATGCGTGGTACATTCTTTGTGTCCAGGCTTTAACTGTTTTCTCTTTTAATGTAGGCATGTGGGTAGATCATTTTAATGTGTCGGTACCATCGTTGGTGATCTTTGACCTTAATGTCTAATTATTGCTCTCTGAACGACAAATTTCTATATGAGCATTTGATTTCTAGACGATCCGTCCCCTAACCAATCCGTCCCCTAGTCGAACCGTCCCCAAGTCGATACGTCCCAGGTCGATTCGTCCCTTGGGCGTTCCGGTCCCAGTAAAACCAAAGGTAGGGAAAATCAATAAAGAAGGTAGGTAAAATATGTGTAAAAAGACATTCATAAGTAGTATTTTAAAGTATGGAAAGTATGGTAGTACACAGGAATTCACTATTTTGATTGCCGAGTATGCATGCGAATTTAGTGACCATGATACAGATAATGATTGCTCAGGGACAGTCTATACTAACTGTTAGTATAGACTGTCCCTGGATTGCTTTACTTAAGTCTTCTGAAGAAAATTTTTTTTCATTATGTGGACATGTAATTGTAAAACCAAAGGTAGGTATAAATATATAAAAACAAGTTCTATCTTTAAAAAAGATAACCGACGCAGTACAGATATAAATTGAGTTATGCATTGAACTACGAATCGCCTTTATTGTCGCCTTTATTGTCATACAAATTCCCCGTTTCAATAGACCAGAAATGTTTGATGGAAATTTTTTGGGGGAAGTACTGACGGACAATTATTACTACGTGAATGAAATCATGAACCTATAAATTAACACTAGTCCCAGATGAAACGAGTTTGAAATTATTCATTTATACATGTGTGCCCCCTTAACAGATTTACCAAGCATACAGTTAACCTAAAATTGATAATGTACATACAACTACATGTACTTTGCTGTACATGTACATGTATTCCAGAAAGTTTATTGCTATTATGTATTGAAACCCAATGCCTAAGATATAGAAATGAAGTTTGTTCTGCGAGCACCAAAGCAGTTATACAATAATGTAAACAAATTGAATATTAGAATTTTTTTAATAAAATGTTAATAGTTTAAAATTTACTGAATAAGCAAAGTATACTTTACAATTAGAGCCACAACTCTCTATCTATGTGTGTACTACGACGGACGCCCAAGAACAATAATACATTTAATTTAATATCAACATGAATATAAAATGATTGTTAATTTGTATTTAGAAATTAATTAAAATTTCGTCTCTTCGTCTTTTTAATCCTCCATAAAAGCCCGCTAAAATCCAGCGTGTTAATATGCATTTAATTTGCGCTGTACTTCAAATAAAAAATATTTAACATTTTTGTACAAGTTGTTTGATATAAAATTTTACAAACTGCAGCCCATCTCTATAGTTCTTTATACTTAAATTGCAGTATGAAATAATTTTATAAACAAACAGACGGTAAAATCTAATAATAATAGTACACAATTTGAAAGGTGAATTACCACCCTGTTCCGAGCCCCTGTCCAATTTACCACCCTGTTCCGAACCCCCGTTCAATTGGTTTTTAACCAATCAAGAAACAGAATTACGAGAGGTGAAGTGTCATGAGGTCAAAGGGTAAAAAGTGAATATAATACCGACTGCGTCGGAAAAAAGTCGAATTTTTAATTACGCCGATTATGCATGATCGTGCATGCGAATGTGTCTTCATTTTTACCAGGGACAGTCTATATACTATACTAAAGTTAGTATATACTGTCCCTGTTTTTACGTATTCTTACTTCTTTAATTACGGTATGGTTTTACGTGTACGTTTAATTAAATTGTAATTGTTATTTATTATTGATCTCTTTGAAACCTGTAATTTGTTACCAACATTTGACACGTGTCAGATAATAGTTATTATTTATGTGAAATTATGCCTTACTTGATAAATTTTGTCTGAAAACCATATTTTCCCACCATAATGTCTCGTAAGCGGATGAAGTTTCCGCTGAAAACTGCGATACCACAGAACTCTATAAACTCCTTTTTATTTATACAACTAATTTAAAATGTTGTATGCATTTAAATATGCCTTATTGTAAACAAATGTGTCTTTAAACCCCAAATTGGTTCCGAGATTTGTTCATCCGTATGTCTCGTTGAGAGCGGCGGAAGTTTTTCATGAAAAAAAGCTGTACCACAGAACACCACCGAATTTGAATTCAAAAAAGCTATTTAAAACTGTTTATTTATGTTGATAGCAGTCCCTATATATCAGTTATTAGTTTCTAGGAATTCGAGTCAAAACGCCCCATTGTCAAAACGCCCCCGTTTTCCAAAACCAAAAACATTTATGTCAGTAAGAGAATATTAAGATATAGCAGAATACAAAATATATACATTCATGATAGTAAGAAATTATTTACATATAGCAGAATACAAATATATACATTAATAGTAAGAAAACATTCACATATAGCAGACGACAAAATATATACATTCATGAAAGTAAGAAAAGATCGTAAGAAAATATTTACACATAGCAGAATACAAATATATACATCAATATGAAAATAACGAAATGTTTTAATTGTCTGCAGGGGAATTTATCCTCGCAATGCGGGTCAAAAGTCTACTTGTGGACAGCTGGTGAGCTCTATACATTTCCCACAACGAAAATATCTCTGCCTATGAAGTTCTAACAGCTGTACGCTGGTATCGTGTAAGCTTATCCTCTGAAACCAGCTTTCTCTGCAGTGGGATGACGGCTGCCTCTTGGTACAATAGAGGAATCAGTTCATAGAACTGTGGCTTCCTGTCTCCAGCTTTCTTATTCAGGCGACGATGCCACCCCTCGACATCGTTATTGGTTCGAATTGAATACCCGAACACAGTCCAGTTCTGTACTTTGTATGTGTTGTTTCTGATCCATGTTCTTTCCATGTAGTCGCTAGCTTCTTTAAGGCTGGGTCTGTTACCGACTCTGTCAGTTGGATGAATGCTGGCAGTATATGTTCTCCTGGCAAGTAAGACAGAGCCATGAGTTTACGGCAAACCTTGAACACGGGATCCTTGTGAAAGTAGTGGTACTCTTTGTTTGTATGATGTTTAACGCCACTTCCTTTCAGCAATAAAGTTTCATATATGAATGGATGGCACGTACATGAATTAAACATTATACATAATTATATAAACTAGAAATGTATTGTACTATGTATTGTACTATTGCGGTCATGATAAGCATGGACTTGATTACATAACATGTATGTGAATAAAAGAATAAAAGAAACTTCTTGTATAACAATTGTATATACATGTAACGTATCACAATACAAAGTACATCACAAAAGATTTTGGAAACAGCTTATATATATAATAGAAGTTTGTCATCAACAATACCAAGGTTTATAGAATTTACTACGCCAGACGCGCGTTTCGTCTAATCAAGACACGTCAGTGACGCTCGAACCCAAAAAGATTTATTTATAGTTCCCTAACATCATATAGTTTTTTTGTGTTTACCCTTATGTTTAGAAAATGATACTTACTGTTCTAGTTGATCTGTTGGAACTTCAAACGGGGCACTAATATTAAAGGACGTCTCTATTGTATGGCTCTCATGGTTTATGCTAGTGTGAGACTGACGCTGGCTGTGATCAGGGTTGCTGTGCGAGTCTGTTGTAACGTCTTGGTTGAGTGATATGTGAAATGTACCATGCTCCAATGAAGATCTAGTGCTTTCACTAACTGGCTTGCATCTAACACATACAAATGGTATCTTGGTACCAGTTAAAACTGCATGCCGACAGGACGAAATACTGATACCTAAAAAGACCACAACGGTATATTAAAACATACAATTCGTTCCTATGTATATGTCGGAGTTTTTTCTTGTGACGTATCGAAAACAAGTTGGATAACATTTTAAAATTTCAAAACAGCACCCCTCGTAATATTTAACATGAAGATGGCACGTGGCGTACGTTAGTGTGACTAATTAATATATCAATTGATTTATGACCCTTATTATCAGATAACGACTCGTGCATTGATTATTTATTAACTGTTGGTAGTCCATAAATAAATTAATAATTAATTATTTAGTGCCTTAAGTTCAAAAGCATATATATATCATTGGGGGGCTATATATGAATGAGTTTTTTGTTCTAATAATATTAAGTGAAATTTTTACAAATAAATAAATTTATAGAAAAAGTATGATGAAACAATTCAACAAATGAGATATATTAAAGAAATAGTTCGATATTTCTTATAAATGACATAATTTTAGTAAGCTTCTTTAAACAAAAGTAATCATGTAACAACGATAATTTTATTTACAATATGGCTATAAAATTAAATAAATCTTACCAGTACATGTCCTGTGTGTCACAGATCCACATAAGTCGCAGCACAACGCATTGACAATCAAAGAGTTCGAACAGAGCGCTCACAAATAGTACACGAAGAATCCATGGTTTTAGATATAAAAAGTGAAAACGGACTTTCTTATATAAGGTTTTTATCATAATTATTAATTTCAATTGGAATACTTTGATCTAACCTATCAAAAAATGTTCAAAAAATGTTTGACATATATTCCCAACCTCCCAAGCGTTAATAACATTTCTATTGTTTTAAGATTCTACTCTGTTATTGTCTTATTTGTATTCCAGTATGGCTTGAGTAAAACACAATCTGTTATGCTTATATTATTTTATAGATGCATACCGTTGTGTTAATTATCATCAAAGCAATGATCTACCTGATTAAGTAACCTTTTGTTTTGTTGATGAGCAATCAGTGTTCTTCGTAAGGAAACACAGAACAGTAATACAAACAATGCCTCTTTGAGGTTACAAGCTTGAATGCTTGTTTAAATTACATTATGAAGATATTTGATTAATCTCGGAATCTGATATTTACTATTATAATGTCCCAGGTTAATATGCTGTAAATTCTAATTCTGAATATTTGTCAAAATAGACACGTTTTCTCTAGTATACAAGGAACAGAGAACGGCAATACCACATAACAATAGTTCAATTACTTTGTATAGTATATAAAAAGAAATAATTCAAGATTGACGATCAATATGACGACCCACATTAAGCTTTAATACAGTTATACTTCATTGGGGTTTCGAATATTGTGTGTGTATGTTTGTGTTTGTGTTTTGTTTTCTTTTTAAAGTGCTAACTTCTTGAAATAATCTTTTATACGTACTATAGAACAGCATAATGTAAGAAATTTCATATTTAAAACAAGGAATTCCTTGTTTTAAAAATATATATATATATTTTATAAGTTGTAAAAAATACATTTTTCTTATAAATAAAAAATCATCATTGTCATAAAAGACGCTTATTAATAATAATGAGATGTCATGGAGAACCCTTAGCAAAATTGATTTATGACCCGAGCACTACACCAATAAAACCATGGGCTTATTTTTTGGAATGTTTGTTTTGTTTGTTTGGTGGTGTTTAACGCCACTTTCAGCAATTTTTCAGCTATATCATGGAGTCCAGTTTTTATTGGGGGAGGAAGCCGGAGTACCCGGAGAAAACCCCCGACCTGCTCTAGGAAAACTGGCAATCCTTGTCAATAAAAATTGGAGTCGAGTACACCCTGCCCGCAGTGAGAATCGAACCCGCAATCTCAGTGTTGACAGACCACGTGATCAATAGTAGACGAACTACCTTGACCACTCGGCCGCCGAGGCCCCCGTGATTTTTTGGAATGGTGTTACTAAAAAAATCCATAAAGACCAAACTCAGCAGGGTTGTATAACTGAATTGATTTTTTTAAAATTTGTTAAAGAAGTTGTAAAATTTGAACTCGTATAGATCTACCGTTTTTTCGACTGTTATATTGTTTGTAAATTGAAATAATAAAAACAAACACACACATATTCTGATCTTCTTGAAATACTCAACCAAATCTAACCAAACCATGCAAGAATAATGCTTTAGAAGTCTTTTACATAAATTTCTAATTTTATTCGCGAAATCGTGTTAACCAGAGATAAAAGTCTTGCCTATAGTTGCCTGAAACTTGAAAGAATCTGAAAAAGTAAAAAAGATTTGCTAATTGGTACAAATGATGTCATTCAGCACGCTCGGGTAAAATATATGGATGCAATGTGCAGTCTTTTTCTGATTTGCAGAAATAAAACAAAACGCTACAAATCAAAATGAATTGTTTCTTTACTTTGTTAAAGCATCGGTCCCTTAATGTTATGCAGATATGACTTCTTTGACCAGAAATAAAACTTATTGTCCTTTCAAGTTTGCAATGTCCAACCAAGAAGGCTGTAATTTTTAGCTCACCCGAAAGGGTCAGGTGAGCTATGGTCATCACTTTGCGTCCGTCGTTGTCGGCGGCGGCCGCCTCTGTAAGCGTTTTACATTTTAGTCTTCTCTGAAACCACTTGGCCAATTGAAACCAAACTTGACCATAATGTTCACTGATTAGGCCTTTACAAAGTTTGTGTTTTTTTTTATTATGATTGGAAAACTAATATGGCGCCACCTTAGGACTTAGTTTAACATAAGACCCTAAGGGAAAAGAAAAAAAAGGTTTCTTCTATGAAACCGATTAACCAATCAAAACAAAACTTTCTAGCAATATTGTTTGGATGGTCCTTTATACAGTTTGTGTTTTCTATGCAAATCGAAAATTAAAAATGGTCGCAACCACAGGACTTAGTTTAACATAGGACCCTATTGGAAAAAGTTTAAATGTCTTCTTCTTTGAAACCGGTTAACCAATCGAAACAAAACTTACTAGCAATATTGTTTGGATGGTCTTTTATAAAGTTTATGTTTTTATCCCAATTGGAAATTCAAAATGGCCGCCACCGCAGGACTAGTTTAAAATTGGATCCTATTGGAAAACAGTTTAAAAGGCTTCTTCTCTGAAAACGGTTAACCAATCGAAACAAAACTTACCAATATTGTTTGAATTGTTCTCTATAAAGTTTATGTTTTTATGCCAATCGGAAATCAAAATGGCCCCCACCACAGGACTAAGTTAAACATAGAACCCTATGAACAAGTTTTAAAATATTTCTTCTCTGATACCGGTTAACCAATGGAATAAAACTTACTGCCAATATTGTTTGGATGGTCCTCTGCTCTGAACTTTATGTTTTTTTATACCAATTGGAAGAACCAAAATGCTTCCACCGCAGGACATAGATTAACATTGGACCCTATGGGAAAAGGTTTAAAATGTCTTCATTTCTGAAACTGTTTAACCAATGGAAACAAAAGTTACTGGCAATATTGTTTGGGTGGTCTTCGTTAAAGTTTATGTTTTTTATTCGGTAAAAAGCTCTATAGAGCTTGTGTTATATTGTTATATAATGCGCCGAATGAAAATAAAGTTTCTTATCTTATCTTATCTTATTGCCTACTGGAAATTAAAAATTACCGCCACCGCAGGACTTACTTTAACATAGGACCTTATGGGAAAATTTTTAAACAACTTCTCTGAACCCGGTTAACCAATGGTAAGAAACTTTACTAGCAATATTGTTTGGATTGTCCTCTTTAAAGTTTATTGAAAATTACAGGACTCAGTTTAACATCAGGGAAATGCTATCTTCGTTGCTTATAAAATAATGTGAGATATACAGGCTCTTAAGAGCCTCTGGTTTAAATGGAAACTATTATTCAACATAGGTATGTAAATCACATTGAAGTAAAATCTGGAATAAATTTGCTATTTTAATCATTTCTGTTTGGCCAATCCATTTAACTATTGAACAACGACGAACAAGTACTACATGTACTACTTCCGGGCCATAAAATGAGGGGGTGGACAAAGGGGTACCTTTCTCCTTTCTCCCTACCCTCGGCTCCTTTCTCCCTCCCCTCTACTTCTTTCTCCCTCCCTTCTGCTCCTTTCTCCCTCCCCTCTGCTCCTTTCTCCCTCCCTTCTTTACACTTCTCCCTCTTTAAAACCCTATAGCAATAGAAAATATCACTGAATTTTTACTCAAAACTGATATAAATTTGGGACATAAAGCATAAACTGCTTTTACAAACAAAGCATGCCTCGTGACACATTATCAACTGAATTTAATTGGTGTATGGTGCACCCCTTTGTCAAAAATATGAGGATCATAAACTGTGACCGGTAGATTTCTGAAATCAGGACACTGAAACCTAATGGCAATCATACAGCCAGACCTGTTGTCCACATAAACCCATAGTCCAAACAGATCTCAAGTCCATACAAACCTATAGTCCACACAGACCTATGGTCCATACAGACTTATTTTCCACATAGATCTATAATCCACTTGCACTTCTAGTACACCAACACACGTAGTCCACACAGACCTAAATGTCCAGAAAATAATATAGTGTATTCTTAACTACAATTAACACTTTAGAAATTCTTTAAAATAAGACAACCTTGCATTTTTAAACTTTTAGAAAACTGTTTCAGTCACAATTAAGAGTATTCTACACTTAAATTTACAGGCAGCATTTAATAGTTTTACACTTAGAGTAAAATTTCGATTAGTTAAAAATTCATTCATGTACAGGCCTAGATTTATAAAAACAAAACTCAGATTCAATTCTCATACTTTTGAGTTATTTCATAACTACCACAGCAACATAAAAAAATTCTCAAGTTCGGATCGACTTAAAGGGGAATTTAAACTGAAAAAATGGTGCTTATAAATGTAATGTAAAAAGGATTATTTGCTGCTTTAACATAAATTGTCTGATTATTTTTGCTATTTACAGTTTTACTTTTGCTCCTATAGTTTTTTAAATTAAAAAGGAGAAAACTGATATAAATTGTTATTCAAGGGAAATAACTCCAGAAAAGTACACAACTGACAATCTTGTACCAAACGAGTTATTTGTAGGCCTTGACTTATAGATCATTTTTGCAATTTAGAGTTTCACTCTGATTTTTGGGCTATAGTATGGTTAAGTCGGGCGGGCGTGGAAAATGGGGTATCTATTTGTGTAATCAACCCTTCCTACAGTTTTCAATCCATATCATCTGCTATTATGGAAGTGTTCCAGCATGTTTCCTAATTTTCCAGACCTTGGAACTTGGTCATTTTTAAGCAAATTTGCAGAATATATTGTGTAATCAACTCCTACAGGTTTCAATCTACAACTCTTAAACTTCACAGAAATATTGCAAATGTATTGAAATTATTATGGAATTGTTCGAGGATTTTTTATCTAATTTTCCAGACTTGGGAACTTTGCGATTTTGTTAACTGTTGAATAGTTGAATTATGTATTCCTTTATAAAATCTTAATGGTAAGTATGAGAATAATTCGTTGACAAATTTATAGTCTTAAGTTAAAAAGAAAACACTGAAAATTTCAAGAAAAATTATGAGTAAATGAAATATAATACTATAATGAGTAACTGGACAAATTTTTGTAGGCCGTGTCCTTCCGTTTATTTTTGCTATTTACAGTTTTACTCTAGCTGTTATAGCTTTAAATTTATAAGGCAAATACTTATATTTTCATAACAAAATTGTTGTTAAAGGACAAACACTCCAACAAGGATTCGTCTGACAATTTTGGACCAAATACGTTATTTAAAGGCCAAGGCCTTGTCTTGCTGATTTTTTACAATTTACAGTTTCACTCTAGTAATTAAAACTTTAAAGCTACAGGGCAAATATTTACAATTAATTAACAAAAAGTCGATCAAAGACAGAAATGGCCGGATTTCGTTAAACAGGAAGTAGGTGAGCGACAGACCTGAAATCGAATCGCACGTTATGGGCGGCCATGCTGATGCTGCATACCAAATTTCAAGAGAATGTGATTAGTAGTTGCTGAGAAAACTGTTAAGAATATTTGTTCCCCTCCCGCACGCCGCCCACCGCCGGCAAGACATTCACCATACTATAACCCCGATTTTCACTCGGTGAAATCCGGCCAAAAATTATTAAAGGGCAATAACTTCTATAATAATTTGTCAGACAATTTAGACCAACATAGTGATTTGCATTGCCTTGCTGATCATTTTTGCAATTTACTATATCGATCTGCTTTTTAATTTTTTAAGTTATACTTCCCAACTGACAATTTTCTCAAAAATGATAACTTAATGGCAATAACTCCTACAGGTAGTTAAACAAAACTTCTGAAATTTTTAGAAGTTGAATGTGCTGGTCATTTTAATGTAACTGGTTTTTTCTGTAGCTATATAATTTTATGAGATATTGGCCAAAACATGTGTTGACCCATGTTCTTCAAGTTATACTTGTGAAAAATAGTTCAGATTAGGGGTAGCTCTCATATACATGAACCAGTGTACTGTATTACTTTTCTATACATCATGAATCTTTGGTACTGATCCTAAAACCAAGATGGAACATAGAACCCCAGAGGCACTAAGAAAAATAGCTGGTTTCAGAAACTATTTCACTTATTTAAATCAAATTATGCAGAACTGATATCAGGGTAATTTCCTGCTATTTTCAAATGCAATGTGGCTGCTAGAGACATTGATGTTCTGATTGGCTGAAATTAAAATGAATCTTGCTCCGAAAATCTGAATGGCAAATTTAAATTGTGATACTGTAGAAATGTAAAATTTTAAGAATTTGGCGCAGATTCTGAATTCAAGATGGCCACAGCCATGGCAAATATCCCCAGAAAACTTCCCAGAAATTATGTATCACAAACTTTGTGTAACGTTCATGTCGATTAAACTGAAGTTTTTGTAATAAGTCATGTGAGCATTACAGGCTTTCCATGTGGAGAAATAATGGGTTTTTTTGACAAGTGTATATATAATTATGAATATAACTTACTTTATTTTTTCTCACTTTTTCCTTTCGCCCTCCCCGTTTCTCCTTTCTCCCTCTCCATTGCTCCTTTCTCCCTCCCCTTTGCTCCTTTCTCCCTCCACTTTACTCCTTTCCCCCTCTCCCTCTCTCCCTGTCTCCCACTACCCTGTCCGCCCTCTAATAAAATTAATTTATGTTTATTTAACATATATATACAATAAATACTTTTTTCTTGTCTTCTATAATATATGATGGCAGAAATGTGGCATCTTTATTACAGTACAACTCTTTTCAATTCTTTGGGTAGTGCATCGGTGGCCGAGTGGTTAAAGCAGTTAGTCTTCCATTGATCATGAGCTTGTCGCCACTGCAGTTGTGGGGTCGAGTCTTACTGTGGCAGGGTGTGCTCGACTCCAACCTTACTTATGGGCCTTGATAGCCAAGAGGTTAATGTAGTTTGTCTATTATTGATCACGTGGTCTGTCAACACTCAAATTGTGCATGGGTTCGAGTCTCACTGCGGGCACGACAACTTGACTCTTTATTGAATCTTAATTGACAAGGAATGCCACTTATCTTGCCTAAAGTATGGGGATTTCGCCGAGTACTCCGGCTTTGTCTCCTAATAAATCTGAACGACACGATAAATATATGTAAAACGTTGCTGTAAGTGGAGTTAAAAACAAAATTCCAACAAACAAAACAAAGTTATTTGTGACAACTGGGCGCTATGATATAGCTGAATAATGACTGAAATTGGAGTTAAACACTATAACTTCCTACAGTAGTAGAAAATTTAGCTTTTATGTTGTACATTTCAATCGTATATATACTTTTACAAATGCAGTTCGTAGGACAGAAAGTATGGGAATGGCTATACATGCAGAGCTTTATGTCGCGGTAATTCGACAATTTGTTGAAAACATTCAGTTTAATTATAAATCATAAATATTATGATCGTAGGAAGTGCTTAAATTACGGCCTCTGATATGAATAACGCCATAGTCTACATTCGTGCATGCAGCTGTGTTTTTTGTATGGTTTGCTACGCCTCTCAATTAACGTGGCTATCCTAGTAGAAATGTGTTTGAAATTTTACATTTGCAAGCAAGTTTTTTATCAAGGTTGTTAAGAATTTAAGTATCTAAAATGAATCTTTTAGAAAGTCCACTTCGCAGTTAAAGGTTAAAGTCGGAAACCCACGACTAGTCGAGTTCTCGCTATGCTACCACTTACTGAGTAGACTGTATTTTGTTTTCTAAATTTAAGATTAAATTAAAGAATTATGAGACAGACACTAACCAAAATTTGGACTTAAAATTCTGCATTATGAGCATTCTTAACCCCTTTATTCTTAAAATTAGTAATTTTTATAAATATTTATTTTTATTTCAATTTAATGCAGGAATAGCCGTCCATTTTTATTCAAGATTATTTTTAGTGGAGTGACTAAATTTAAGATTTGTGAGTCAGAAGAAAATCTGCCACAGATGATAAAAGAGATATAATACATTAAACAAAAATCTATGATTGACTATGTATTAATTCTTCACCGTATTTGACATTTTCAGTGATTTTTTTCTTCATAAATTACCGTTTTTACAACTGTCAACTTGCTATGATAACAAATTTTATTATTCTGTCTTGTTGTGGATTACTACAACAATGAATGTTTTCTTTATTTAAACTGAACAATAAAATTATTATTTCTTTTACATACTTTATAAGTATACAAGTTGATTGAATGATAAACAAATGGCATCATTGTATAACATACATGTATATATGGTTCCTTTTAGCTGTTTATTCCAAGAACGGAACTGATAGTCTAACCTCCCATTTAACTTTTGATGCTTTATGAAACAGTCTTTCTGATATATGCATTCATAATCTAAGTGTATAGTTTGTATTTACGATTTGCCTCCATTCATTCATAATCTAAGTGTATAGTTTGTATTTACGATTTGCCTCCATTCATTCATAATCTAAGTGTACAGTTTGTATTTACGATTTGCCTCCATTAATTCATAATCTAAGTGTATAGTTTGTATTTACGATTTGCCTCCATTCATTTGTATGCTCGCCTGTAGGTCTTTTTTCAGTTTTACTCTTCACCCATAACTCATTATCTCATTCTTGCAACCTCTATCCTTCTTAAATTTCTAAAACGCATATTTACTTTCCTTGCAGAGTTGTAGTATTTTCGGGGTCCAGAGTTTGTTTCGATTCCTTGGTTTTTTCTTGTTATGGTTCGATAATCAGAGGCTTGTTTCGCGCAGTTTGTCACTATACCAGATATGTAGTTAATATTATACAATTAATGACTTTGATAAAGGTCACTATCAGGGTTTATCAGACAGAGAAAATGTAATATTCACCGAGCCGCGAAGCGAGGTGAATATACATTTTGAGGGCTGATAAATCCTGATAGGGACCGTATATCAAAGTCGATAATTGTTTCATTATATGAATAAAACCACCATCTCCCTTGATCAGAAAAACTGAGGATGTATTTTCTACTGGAGCACCTGCTTACATCAGGAACCTATAGTTCCAGCTTACATTTTGTAATTGTTGTAATATATCGCAGAACCGACGTTTCTCCCATGTGTTGTTAGCACGCACGATGTATGTATATCTGACGTCATTGAATTGTGTACAATTAATACAATCGATTTGATTGGACGACTGTATTTATTAAGATGGCTATTGTGATTAGCTAAAACATGAAAACCAGGTCAATATCGGATTCCACTTGACTACTTTGCTGCGGAATCGTGCAACATTTTATGTAATTTTAGTACTGTTGCGATTTATCGTGACCCGAAAGTTGTTTTTAACCAATCAAAAACACGCAAAATTCTATTCATGTAATTAAAGGTCATATTAACTACATATCTGGTATCGTCGATTCTGTGTTATATTGATTCAATTATCCTCTTCTCAATATTTGAAACTGGAATTTCATGATTATCAGCAAATTGATATCAAAATGCAGTATTAAATAAAACATATTAAGGGTAACTAGCATTACAACAATTACAAAATGTAAGCTGGGACTATCGGTTCCTGATGTAAGCAGGTGCTCCAGTAGAAAAAACATCCTCAGTTTTTCTGATCAAGGGAGATGGTGGTTTTATTCATGTAATAAAACTATTAATGACTTTGATATACGGTCCCTATCAGGTTTTATCAGCCAGAGAAAATGTAATATTCACCGAGCCGCTTGAGACCTATATCAAAGTCATTATTGTATAATATTGAACCAGAGTCAAATCAATATTCTTAAGTTTTTCATACACTAGCCTTTGGTACTGACTACTGTCAACCTTTTTTGCAGTTATTTTTTATATTTTCATTTTCTAACATTAGAAGCAGCAAGGAAGTCAACGGTAACAATTCCTTTTGTCGGCAGACGTGTCGATAGGTTTGACCCTGTTTGATCATACATTTTAATAGGCCGAAATTTACAACTGTTATAATCTGAAGTTAAATTTTGTGATTTGTGATTTGGTCGGATTAACAAATCCTCGCCAAAAAAGCGAGGGTACGATTATTCGTTCTAACATTTTAACATCAGTAATTAGATCCTCACTACCAACTTATACTAGAAAATTGTCAATTTGTGACTTATCTTTTTAATTTTTAATTATAATGATAAAAAAGTACTTTTCTCTGGGTAATTTGTGGGTGTTGCACAACTAAGCTCATTCACTGCTTTTGTAAACAACCGTTGTCTCTTGCCGTTTCACTCTTTCTACATAGTGACGCATTCATACCTCCGAGAATAATAATATCAGTCACAACATTTTTTGTGAAGTCTCCAATATTTCATCAATGCATTGCTCATATTTCAAGTCGAAGTCTTTATTGTCGGAGCTTGGCATGTATACGGAAAAAGGCAGGTTGAAGTTGGTTCACTATTTAACGTAAATAGACAGATATTTTAATATTTTTTGAAGAAATGACAATTTATTGAACATTAATGACAAATGAAAAATACAAATAACATGTTTACAGACGCTTTTCTTATTGTTTGACCTCATTGTTTGATAGAAAAAAGTTCAAAGCAAAGATTTAAAATAACAGTGCATATATAACTTTCATTAGTCAAAAAGTTTGATTGCATACTTCAATTTCACGAACTTAAAGTAAACACGTCATCACAGGTCAACGTTCAGGGAAAGAAAAGTCACTTTGAAATGTGTTAAACGCAAAAATACTCAGTAAGTCGTGTAACCCCCACACCTCCGGTACAGTTCATTAACTCTTCTCCTCATGTTGTTGACTAAACGACGAAGTGTAGCATGTGGTAAATTCTGCCATTCATTTTGAATGGCAACATGAAGTTCTTGTACATTTTGACAAGCAGGTGCTCTGTTATTGCTTTTACGGCCAATGATATGCCACAAATGTTCAATTGGATTCATATCGGGTGACATGGATGGCCATGGAAGATGCTCAATAGCTTCCCTTTCGATAACATCGCGTACAATTGCAGCTCGGTGAGGTCTTGGGTTGTCATCCATATTGATGGGTCAGTTACCAAGTGCATGATTGTCAAAATGTGGCACAATAATAGCGCGTTAATGACGTCATTTTGATATTTCTGCCCTGTCATTGTCCCATCAACCACATACAGATTCAGTTTAAAGTCGTATGAAAAGCCTCCCAACACTGTAACACCACCACCGCCAAAGGCTGTAGTGCCTATAGGATGTTGTTCTGGCTGTAAGCAGTGCCTCGTTGTCTCCAAACGCGCATGCGCCGCCCATCAATATGACGAAGAAGGAATCTGCTTTCGTCGGTCCAGTGTACTCGTCGCCAAATTCAATTATTAAAATGGCGTTGATATCGTGCCCACTATAAACGTGCTTGGCGATGTCTCTGTGTCAACAGTGGACGTTTCAAGGGACGAAGAGCTCTCAACCTTGCTTTGTTTAGGCGACTCTGGTTGCAATATTCCAATCGTCACGAAGATATCTTGAAGTGGCAAACGGTTGGCGTTTGGCTACACGAACGAGTACTCTATTCTCCCTTTCAGATGTTTTTGGTGGTCGACCTTGCCATAGTTTCATAAAACGTCTCAAATTGAGATTTTCCTCAAATCCTTAGTTTTTCCTCAAATTTGAATTTTCCAGCAATCTGATTGGTCAATATTTGAGTTGAAGATGAGTTGAGAAAATCCTCAAATTGAGATGTTTTATTAAACCTGGCGTTCACTAGCACGTTCCTGGATAGTTCTATTATCTCGATGACGTTTCAGTAGCCGGGATACAACACTAAAGTGAATGCCAAAGTGTTGTGCTATCTGACGCAAGCTCTGTCCGCTATAACGCATTCCAACGATCTGCCACTTCTCAGCTTCACTTAATTTCCATCTAGGCGTTGTAAAAATGTAAAGATGATGACGAAAGAGACCAGGAGATGAACACTAAATCGTTAAGGAAAACAATGCTTTTATGCGTGCTCGACTACCGTATCACAAACTGGTTTTGCTATTTAAAGATTTACCTGTCGTGAGGAGTTAATTAAAGTAACTTTCCTGTGCTCGAATGATGGCTTTAGTACATAAATAACGCAAAGTTAATATTCATTCAGATTCGTGAAATTATAAAACAAGTACTATCTTTAAAAAAGATAACCGACGCAGTAAAGATATAAATTGAGTTATGCATTGAACTACGAATCGCCTTTATTGTCATACAAATTCCGCGTTTCAATAGACCAGAAATGTTTGATGGAAATTTTTTGGGGGAAGTACTGACGGACAATTATTACTACGTGAATGAAATCATGAACCTATAAATTAAACTAGTCCCAGATGAAACGAGTTTGAAATTATTCATTTATACATGTGTGCCCCCTTTTATTTACGTGTTTTCGATATTAACAGATTTACCAAGCATACAGTTAACCTAAAATTGATAATGTACATACAACTACATGTACTTTGCTGTACATGTACATGTATTCCAGAAAGTTTATTGCTATTATGTATTGAAACCCAATGCCTAAGAAATAGAAATGAAGTTTTTCTGCGAGCACCAAAGCAGTTATACAATAATGTAAACAAATTGAATATTAGAAATTTTTTAATAAAATGTTTATAGCTTAAAATTTACTGAATAACCAAAGTATACTTTACAATTAGAGCCACAACTCTCTATCTATGTGTGTACTACGACGGACGCCCAAGAACAATAATACATTTAATTTAATATCAACATGAATATAAAATGATTGTTAATTTGTATTTAGAAATTAATTAAAATTTCGTCTCTTCGTCTTTTTTATCCTCCATAAAAGCCCGCTAAAATCCAGCGTGTTAATATGCATTTAATTTGCGCTGTACTTCAAATAAAAAATATTTAACATTTTTATACAAGTTGTTTGATATAAAATTTTACAAACAGCAGCCCATTTCTTTCGTATCTTTATACTTAAATTGCACTATGAAATAATTTTATAAACAAACAGATAATAATAGTACACAATTTGAAAGGTGAATTTACCACCCTGTTCCGAGCCCCTATCCAATTTACCACCCTATTCCGAACCCCCGTCCAATTGGTTTTTAACCAATCAAGAAACAGAATTACGAGAGGTGAAGTGTCATGAGGTCAAAGGGTAAAAAGTGAATATAATACCGACTGCGTCGGAAAAAAATAGGTTTTAACTTATGGCGAGGTATATATTTCCTTCTTCCATACAAAGCCAGTATAAAGTATAAAACGCAATATTGAGGAGAAGGTAAAATTTACAGTGAAATGTAATAAAACAATTATGGCAGCTCACGCGGCATGCGATATCATGTTTTATGGAACACTTTAAAGGCCTCGGCCGATATCTCTTTCAAGTGTTCCATAAAACATGATATCGCATGCACTGAGCTGCCATAATTGTATAGTATTCATCAGTACATATGACAAAACTATAGAATTAAATATGTCCAATATCTTCTGCGAAACTTTCAATGTATGTTTTTTCAAATGACTATATCAAATGACCTTGAATAGATAGAATATCTACATTCAAAGAAATTGGATATATAGATGGAGTTGGTAAGATCTCAACGTTGAAGGTTTTCATGTGGATGGGGATAATGTTTATTTAATGACGTATGTCTTAGGACTTGTATGTAGCGTGGATTTATCATCGGCCCGTTTTATGTGATGTATTGAGGCTTATATTTTTAATAATCCTTCTAAGGTCATGCATGATATATTGATTCCATATTGCAAGTGTCGATAAAATCTCCACTCTCCTTTTGTTTTGAGTATAAGTTATAAAAAAAATGAAAATCAAATTGTCTGATCTTGTCTGGTCGCATTTTTTTATGTCGAAACTTGCATGTCTTTCTTAAAGGCAAGTGAAAAGCAACAAAAGCA
Organism: Limnoperna fortunei; assembly: GCA_944474755.1. Lineage (NCBI taxonomy): Eukaryota > Metazoa > Mollusca > Bivalvia > Mytilida > Modiolidae > Limnoperna > Limnoperna fortunei. Next base: position 99,122,239 of record OX104111.1, read on the forward strand.
GAAAAGATCAAACACAAATTTATATCAACGTATGAGGAGATCAGAATTCGAGATAATAGTCGAGCGCTCCGGAGATAACATCCCTGATATCATAGCTCGAGATAAAAAAAATGTGTGGCTAAATGTACCACCGTAACTTGTTAACTTTTTGCATATTTTTGAAAATATAATTTTCATGTCTATGCATTCATGATAGTAAAAACACAGTGAGTAAAAACCTTGTAAATATTTATTTATAGAAGCAAGTCAATAGCTTCACGCTTCATTGTCTAATCATGTGATCTGTTCAAAATGGCGAAAACAACTTTTTTGTTTCTGTTTTATTTTACCGTGTCATCGATAAATGCTGTGAAATACACGCCTGACTGGGAATCGCTTGACTCCAGACCTCTACCATCATGGTATGATGAAGCTAAATTCGGCATATTCGTACACTGGGGTGTATTTTCCGTTCCGAGTTTTTATTCGGAATGGATCTGGCCGCTATGGAAAGGATGGGATAACTATGCACCTTATAAGGAAGTAGTAGAGTTTATGAAAAATAACTACCCGCCAGATTTCACATATGCCGACTTTGCAAAAGACTTTACTGCTGAATTCTATAATCCCGAGGAATGGGCAGAAATATTCAAGGCTGCCGGAGCACAGTAAGATTAACACTTTTCAATTTGTAGTTGTACATGTAAAAAACGTAGCTCTGATGGGTGCTGTTTTAAATTTTTTTTTTTACCATAGTGTTTGCCAAAAAAAAAAAGAAAACGGAAGGACCAGACCTAGGTTATACATAGTAAGTTGAGTAAAATACGAAAAGCTTGGGGTGGGGGGGGGATGTATATGCTGGTAGCCTTGAGCGGTACCCAGACCCCTCACCGTAAGGAAGTGCACCACAATCTGAAATCCCGCCTATGACCCTGGATAAATAGGGTACATTGTATATAAAGTTTTCACAAAACTCTTTTTCACTGGTAATGTCTTGCATATAGCTTAAATATTACTGGGCGTTTTCCAAAAATCAGTAAATAGATTAATGAGTGGAGTCAGTCTTAAATTTGGTGCCATAACTGTAAAATTCATGGATAAACTATCATAAATATGCTTACATCTAACGATAAAACTCAGCAGTGAAGTAAAATTATTACCAAAACTTATGCTGAAGGGGTCATTGTCGACCTGGGTACTATATCAGCGTACCCAGGGTACGTTTATAATTCTTAAAAGTACCCTGATAAATTAGTTTCATATAAACGTACCCAGGATAAAAGAAGCGGCTGAAATCGTACCCTGATAGATGCAAAGTACATAATCAGCATCATCAACTTTGGTACGAAAAATCTCGAAGATCCGGAAAGGCTTTTGATCACGTGATAGTAGAACGAGAACAGGGTACGATTGCAGCCGCTTCTTATATCCTGGGTACGTTTATATGAAACTAATTTATCAGGGTACTTTTTAAAATTATAAACGTACCCTGGGTACGCTGATATAGTACCCAGGTCGACAATGACCCCTTCAGTACTGTATTTTCCTGCTTTACACCACTAGAAAATATTTTGCTTGGTGTAAAATCATTTCGGTTGATATTACGTTCTGCCTTTTATATATTTCAGATACGTTGTTTTTGTTAGTAAACATGGCGAAGGTTTCCCTAACTGGCCGTCCAACTATTCATTCAATTGGAATTCGAAAGCAGTCGGACCTAACAGAGATCTTGTTGGTTGGTTATCAGACATAATTTATAATTGAAGACAAATAAGTACACATAGGTTCTAAATAAATCATCTTATAAGCCATTGTAGTCCAAGGAGAATAATAAAATGTACAATATCTCAGTTTTAAATTTATAGAAAACATGCTGCAATAAGAAATGTAAACAAAACAGTTTAGCTTTTGAAGCTATCATTTTAGCAAATTCATGTTAGTATCTTTATACAAATGAATGTTATCCTTTTAAATGTTTTTCGACTGAAATAATCTGTTCTATCAGCTGCATAAATACTTCTTTAGATTGTCTTGTGAAGTATGAGAAAGCTTGTATGAATATCCTTGATAAAAGTACAAGGAATCATTCATTTGTATACTAATCCTTTTATTGTATTATTATTAACTTATTGCCTAAACATCTTCTTTCAGTGTTCTATTGATATGCTGCACAGTGCTGTAATGATGTCGCCTTTGGTGACAAATGATTGGGTCAAGCTTCAATAATTCTGTAAAAAAAAAGAGAGAATTATATGCTGACTGCCACTGCAACATGATTAACACAAAGATTACACAGGTTTCTGCCTCATAATTGCCTTGACCAATTCTACTAGTTTATTGTTCGGTGATGTTCAGCATATAAATCCAAAATTGAATTTCCACTAGATCTGTTATTGTACACCTTATCTACAATATTGTAACTCCTTTTTTATACCCCCAGCTTAAAAAGAGGGGGGTATAAAGTGATCAAGGTGTCCATCTGTCCGTCCGTTACACTTTCTCTTATATGCAACTCCTCCTACACCACTGAATGGAATTTGATGAAACTTACACAGAATCCTTGTCAAATAGTGCCATTGTGCAGGAGATATTTAACATTTTAATCATGATCAGAATGATATTTGGGGTTTCCCATAGAAAAACATGGACTTTGTCATTGACTTAAGTGGAGACCCATCTCTTATGTGCAACTCCTCCTACACCACTGAATGGAATTTGATGAAACTTACTTAGAATCCTTGTCACATAGTGCCATTGTGCAGGAGATATTTAACATTTTGATCGGAATAATATTTGGGGTTTCCCATAGAAAAACATGGACTTTGTCATTGACCTAAGGGGATACCCATCTCTTATGTGCAACTCCTCCTACACCACTGAATGAAATTTGATGAAACTTACACAGAACCCTTGTCACATAGTGCCATTGTGCAGGAGATATTTAGCATTTTGATTTGAATAATATTTGGGGTTTCCCATAGAAAAAAATGGACTTTGTCATTGACTTAAGGGGATACCCATCTCTTATGTGCAACTCCTCCTACACCACTGAATGGAATTTGATGAAACTTACACAGAACCTTTGTCACATAGTGCCATTGTGCAGGAGATATGTAGCATTTTGATTGGAATAATATTTGGGGTTTCCCATAGAAAAACATGGACTTTGTCATTGACCTAAGGGGATACCCATCTCTTATGTGCAACTCCTCCTACACCACTGAATGAAATTTGATGAAACTTAAACAGAATCTTTGTCACATAGCGCCATTGTGCACCTGATATTTAACATTTTGATTGGAATGATATTTGGGTTTTCCCACAGCAACTCTTCCTACACTAGACTAAGTTTCAAGTTCATAAGTAAGAACACATGCATTTTTGAAGAAATCATGAAGTGGGGGGTATCAATGGTGAGCATTGCTCACAGTTTTTTTTACTCTAGTTTTTTTTTATCATTGTAGCTACGTGCACCTTTGCATTCGGTCATTTCCAGTTGGTGAATATCTCTCACACTTATAATAGATAATAGTTGAACTGGTGTTAAAGTTGAGGCATTAGAATCGTAGTGTTTCTTTTGCTTCATCAATATGGCGTTTATATGACTTAATTCTCAAAAGCAAGTCCTATTGTTAAAAGATGCCTATGACTGATTTATAATTGGAATTGTTCAGACTTGGTATTTTATCTGGTTGGTCTAAACTGTGTGAACATTGCATTATTTACTCTGATTGGTATCTATATTGACAGGCAGTTTTGTCCTCTATGGAGTACCTTGAAATACCTCACCCTCAAAAATAAATTCTACAGTCTTAATTTTATGACAAAATGGATGACCAATTTTCCAATTTTTCCTTTTCCATTGCTGAGCAGCAATATATCGGGTTCATCGGTTTGTGGTATTCGTGTTCAAACCTACATGTATACAACACTCTAGAGATGAAATTTTCCAACCGGAGGGAAGCGCTCTAATTATGAAAATATAATTGTGTTGCAATTTAAATGTTATTCAATACAAATAATAAATAAATATTCCAATGTCCCACATAACAGTTGTCTAAAGTGAATTCAAGTAATGTCAGATCAAGTAATGTCAGATCAAGTAATGTCAGATCAAGTAATGTCAGATCAAGTAATGTCAGATCAAGTAATGTCAGATCAAGTAATATTCATTTCTAAAGTCCGTACAACAAACAATAACAACAAATAAACATATGCTCAATAGAGCTGTTACCGAATAGTTCTTTATATTTATAAATATATAATTAAAAAATAATTACTGACTAAATGTTCTTTCTCAGGGGACTTGGCAAAGGCTATACGAACAAAGACGAATATCAAGTTTGGAATGTACTATTGTATCTCAGAATGGTTTCACCCACTATGGTTGAAGGACAGAGATGCCAATTTTACAACTGATGACTTTGTAAAGGTAAAATGTAGCACATTAAGGTTGTTCTTGTTTGTATAACATTGGATTGCTGACTATGAAAAGCATAATGTTTTTTTCTTGACAACAGGGATGGTTTATCAATAGTCCAGCTAATAAAGGGTAGATAGCACCTGGTCAGTAGCTGTATCCCCATCAAATCAAACAGTTTTTGAAGAAGTAGGAAAAAGATACGGTTTTCAAATGTAAATTTTCTGTAATATTATCTTGTAATATGTTTTAGATAAAGGCATTACCTGAGCTGTACGAACTGGTCAATCTATATCAGCCTGAAGTTGTATGGTCTGATTTAGCTGATGCCACAGGGCCAGCATCTTACTATAAATCAAAAGAGTTCCTGGCTTGGCTGTACAATGAAAGGTATGAAATAGAAAATTAATCATTATATTTTGGTTTAAAATTGCAAAGTTACAAAATAAAATAAATGTGTTGTTTGTATTGTGTCCTAAGGTTTTCGCATTTTCATAGTATATTGTACCATTATATACATCAGCAATAAGCAACAATATTCAACAAGTGCATCATGTTTATTAAATTTAGTAAATGTTGTTTCTATTTCTGAAATTAAACATATTTGTCAAGCTGATTTTAGCTCACCTGACCTAAAATGTCAAGTGAGCTAATTTCATTACTTTGCATTCATCATTGTCAGCATCCTTCTGGTCATTTAGATCTGTAAACATAAACATTCCAATCTTCTTCTCTGAAATCATCGAGCCAACTGGAATCAAACTGAGTCTAAATGTTAATTTAATGTTAATTTGATGATCCTTTACAAAGTTTTTTTTGCTTCATTCTGATTACAAAAACCATATTGGCAGACACTGCATGACTTAGTTTAACAAAGGATCTTAAGGCAAAATGCTTAAAAAGACTTCTTATCAAAACCAGAGAAACAATTAAAAAAACCTTATCTGCAATATTGTTTAGATGGTCATCTATAAATTTTATTTTTAATGCCAATCTGAAATTTAAAATGACCATAATGGATATATTGAATTCAACATAGGACCCTATGAGAAAAAGTTTTAAAAGGCTTCTTCTCTTAACCTGGTTAACTAATTTGAAACAAAAGCTTGATGGTCTTCTATAATGTTACTGTTTAATGTGCTAATCTGAAATTTAAAGTGGCTTCTATTGTAGGTATTAGTTTAACATGAAGCCCTATGGGAAAAATTTTCAAATGTCTTATTCTAAGAAACTGCAAAGTTGATTGAAGCCTTATTGTACGTGCATGTTAATTGTATGGTTCTTTAAATTTTTTTTTCTTATCGCAAATTCACAAATGCTGCTGCAGCAGGACTAGTTAAACGTGAAAGTTTTTTAACAGGCTTCTTCTTTGAAACCAATTGATATGAAACTACTCAGTATTCATTGGATGGTCCTCTACTAAGTATGTTTTATGGCAATCTCAAATTTAAATATAAATCACCACCAATGCAGGACATAGTTTATATAGGACCCTGCGGTTAAAATGTTTTGAAGCAGTTCTTTTCTGAAATTTTATGTTTTTTTATGCTAATTAAGAAATAATTCACGGAGGCTGTGGTTTATCATTGTTTTACAACGGACTGACCATTTATGTCGTATTATTTTATCCCGAGCGACAGCGAGGGATAAAATAACGACATAAATGGTCATCCCGTTGTAAAACAATGATAAATCACCGCCTCCGTGAATTATTTCTATTCTAATAAGACAATTACGATACATTTATAATATTTTTGTACCTATAGAAAACATTTCCGCCATGAACTGGCTGTTCCGTCAATGTAACACACAATATATTGCAACGGATAATGATAGCGCGTGTCGCTATTTATAAGATTTATACGTCATACGCAATAGCTTTCTGGTGGGAGTTACAGTTTTGTAATTGGAACAGCCATTTAAAACACGCCCTCCTCAGCGCGTGTTGCTCATAGATAAATCATTTTTTTACCACAGTTGTGGTATCAAAGCCTTTAAAGCACGTCATATTAGAATAAGAAATTTAAAATGGCCACAATCACTAGACTGAGTTTAACATAGGACACTATTAAAAAAAATGAATAAAAAGACTTCTTTTCTGAAACCAGTGAACCAATTGGAATGAAAATTGTCAGCAATATTTCTTGGATGTCCTCTATAAAAAGTTTTTGCCATCATTACAGACTTGGTTTAGCAAAGGAAGAATTTTAAAATGCCCTCTTATTAGAAACTTAATAGCTGTTTGTATATTTGTTTGGTTATTTGATTGGAAATCCAAGATGGCTGCCATATGAAGAATTAATTTAGAATAAAAACTGTGCATGGAAAAAGGTCTAAAATCATCTTATCTGAAACCAAACAGCAACACTCATTGGATGGTTCTCAACAAATAAAATGTCATCAAAGATACCATGGTGAATTGAATTTACTAAGCCATACTCCTGTTTTTTCAAAATTTGAGGTCAGTAATTTTAAACAATCACTATATCACAGAAAGAATCAATGATATTACTGTCAGCACAGAAGTGTGACTTCTGGGCTGGTGATACCCTGAGGGACTAACAGTTTGCCAACAAATGCATGGACCAAGTGGTTGCAAATAAAATGTCATCAAACATACCAAAGTTAATATAATTTACTTCCCCAAATGCAGGTTTCATCAGTTAACGTTGTTTATGCCATTCAGAATTACAAAGTTTAACATGTGAGAAATGTCACCTTCATTGATTCAGGCTCTTGATAGCTAACCTCTCTCTGGTTAATTTTTATTTAGCCCTGTCAAGGACACAGTTGTAACCAATGATAGATGGTGTGAAGAATGTTTCTGTAAACATGGTGGATACTATACCTGCCAAGACAAGTACAACCCAGGTATGAATTGGAAATAATAAGTAGTAGAAATGCAGATTCTTCCATGAAAAAGAAGGGTTAACACAAAGACTAAGTTTTCTTCACATTAATATATGACATCAAAGGGTACATGTCTTCATGATGATGATCAATCATATTCAAATTAAATCTTTTACTTGCTCCCCTTTTTTGCTATGGTCGATGTGTTGTAAGCGACCATAGCAAAAAGGGGGGAGCAGTGAAAGATTTGATTTTAATTAGATTTGATGATGATTTTTTTCCCTTCTTTTGACAAAATATTTTCCAGCGAATCAAAAGTAAGTATGATCCTATTATTCAGTGATCATAGTTGTTTCTCAAACCACTATGATAACTGAAATCCCTTTATAAATATCAGATAATATTTTAATTTCGTTTAAATACTCAATACATGAGCAAAGTTGGTTATTTCGTATAACCTAACTTGGTTGTTCAGCACGTGACTGATTGTGACGTCATAATAAGATGTATTGATGACTTTGACTATACATGAATTCTTCCGCAAACAACAAGTGACGACACTAAAAATGTGAATTGCAAATATTATTTGATTACTTGTAAAATATTGTTCTTGTTACTTCATTTGTACTATAGAATTTAAAATATAAGGTTTGTTTTCAATTGTTGGTTAGATTATTGGACATAAACGACTTTGGATAGATTTACGCTGCAACATAAATCGCTTCGCGGTTTATTCAGCGTAAATCGACCCAAAGTCATTTATATCCAATAATCTAACCAGCAATTGAAAACAATCCTTAAATAAACTGTAAATTTAAATTGATATTGACCTCTAAAAGGAACTGAATAGTCTGCAGGGATCATACATTGACATTTAGTGGTGGACAGTTAAGATCCAAACTCTGTGACAGGTTTTCTTGTACTAGTAGATCTTTTAAGATCATACATGTACAATTCTCTATTATCTTCATGTTCAGAGATTAGTTGACAGTGTTATTTTGCCATCAGCTTAAAGTCTTAACAGAATGTGTTAGTCTTGAATCTTCGAGTTTATCCCTGTTCTCAGGTTTTTTTGTGTGTTTCTTTCCTACATTTTTATTTTTAGTTGTTTTTTTTTTTTATTTCATCCTATTTTTGGCAGGGTTGCACGAAGTGCAAGCCTGGGTTATAGTATGGTGAAGTCGGGTGGGCGGATTGGTGGGCCAAATGGCAGGCAGGAATAATTGGTTACCTATTTTGCATAATCAACTCCTCCTACAGTTTTCAATCCAGATCTCTGAAACTTCACAGAAAGATTGCAAATGTATTGAAGTTGTGCACCTGCTATTATGGAATTGTTCCAAGATTTTTTCCTAATTTTCCAGACATGGGAGCTTAATCATTTTTCAGAACATTTGCTGAAGACAGTACCTATTTTGTGTAATCAGCTACTCCTACAGTTTTCAACCCAGACTTCTGAAACTTCACAGAAAGATTGCAAATGTATTGAAGTTGTGCACCTCAGCTATTATGGAATTGTTACAGGATTTTTTTCTAATGTTCCAGACATGGGAACTTAGTCATTTTTTAGACATTTGCAGAAGATGGTACCTAATTTGTGTAATCAACTGATCATTTATTTTTACACAGACCTAAAACTTTCTTCCAACAAATTGTAGACCATTTCCTTGTTATTGATGCACTTGCATTTGCCACCCAGTCATTTCAGCCTATGCAATTTATTTTTGCCATACAATGATGTTTGATATTTGTTTCGTCATGACTTCCTCTTTATGGTATTATGTTTTTTGAAGTTTAGAGTAAAACGACAATACTTAATACGTTGTTTTCAGGTGTGTTACAAGCTCACAAATGGGAAAACTGCATGTCAATAGATGTGAATTCTTGGGGTTACAGAAGAACAGCTACTTTAAGTGAACTGCTTTCAATACACGATATTATTTCAACCTTCGCTTCCACAATAAGGTATTATATAAAGTTAGAGGTCATCGTGACTTACAGTATAGGTACATATAGCATGCTTTCATCTAACAATTGTTTGTGCTGGTTTATAAATGTGTAGATAAAAGATATTAGCAATTAAGAAAACAAAAAAACCTTAAGAATAGGCGACCAAAAGACAAATGTAACAAAAAAGCTAATGAATAGAATTTAAATATAGTGTAAATGCTGAAAATGATACACAAAATTGATTTTGCAACTGTAGTTGTTCTATTGTTCTATTTTAAACCTTACTAAGGTTATATATTATTAGTAAAAGTACTAAATTGACCATGTGCATTTGTTAAAAAGAAAATTCCCACAAACACTGAGCAAAACTTTGGAAATGGTAACAAGTTTATAAAAGGTTGCTTTTTCTCTACAATTGTTGTTTAATCTGCTTACATTCACAGCTGTGGTGGTAATATGTTGATGAATGTTGGTCCAACAAAAGATGGAAAGATAGTTCCTATATTTGAAGAAAGACTTCGACAGTTTGGAAGTTGGCTTCAAGTAAATGGAGAAGGAGTTTACAGTACAGTACCATGGAGTTACCAGAAGGAGAATGGACCACCTTTAATATGGTATTTTTTAAAATAAACTGTCAACTTTTCACAGTTATCAGAGATTGACAAACTATATAGGGTTCTATTGGCATTATATAAGTAGGTGTTTTCCTCCCAAATTAAAGCATTAAATGTCAGAAACATATCCTTAAAATTCATGGAAGCCATTATGTTTACTACACAGTTAAGCATTTAAACAAAAAGTAGATGTTAAAAAGTGTCTTTTTATTTCTGACCTATCATTGGTGCACTTGGTTTCGTTGTGGAAATGAGTATTTACATATTTCTTTCCTCCATCAGCTTGAGAAACTTGGATATATAGGCTATACATGTAATTGGTGGCACATCTGGTTATTTTACCACTACCATAATTTTAGATTTGCATAAGAAGACTTATAAAATTTTGTTTCTGACATGTAGTTAAGAAGAGTGCTTACAAGCTTCTGGAAGCCTCAATTATAGTTGAGGGGTAGATACAATGTTGCTCATTTCAGCATGGTGGCAGGGTATAAGGAAAATACAACATATTTAACGCAAATCTTGATGGAACACTCGGCCATTTTACATACTACTCTTTACTTGTATTATTCAGGTATACCATGAAGAAATCTGCAAGCGAAGGAACTGCAGTATATGCAATAATGTTGTCCTGGCCAAATAACTCAGTTTTGAAGCTTGATAAACCCATGCCATCCTCAAGCACTAAAGTCAGTTTACTAGGATACCCAGAGGACATTCATTGGATATCTGATGCGAGTGGAACAGGAATTTACATTACCGTACCTGTAATACCTATAAATAAAATGCCTTGTGAATGGGCTTGGGTATGGAAGATGACATTCATTCAGAACTAACAACATAGAAATTGTAGAGGTTACATGTAAGGGGGGAAATACTTTCTTTCATATGAAATCACATCACTAGGAATTGTTTTGTAAACTGTACATATTTCCATAAACATCCACTATTATTGACATGTATTTTGTATTATTTTTCAAGATGAGGTTTTCTTAATCTTCATTATCAAAGTAAGACCTTTCATTACTTATTGTACATTCCAGTATCGCTGTTAGGCAGCTAAAGGATGATGTCATGAGTAGTTCATTACTTCTTGTTTTTTACATTTAAATGTGTTGCCATTTTTCTATAGTTATAATACAGGTGTCATTTTATTTAAATTATTGTTTTCTACTTGAAGTGTTGTTCATAGTATAATATCAAAAGTGTTTTTACATATCACATAATGAATGTTATCGCTATTTTGCAGTATTTTCCTTTGATCTTTATGTGTGGTATTATCTTATCTCACTCTACTAGCATGAGATAGGCCCATCTCACCTCGCTGTCAGGACGTCATGAAGTTAACAATGTGATGTCACAATGTTACAAAACAGCGATAAACACATTACTTACAATTTTTGAAACTCGATGCATTTTCTCGTCATCTCATCTCAGGGCTGTCGCCCTTCGATGTGATTTTGACAAGAAAATTTATCTCGTTTAAAAAAACTTAAATAATCTATAATTATCACCCAGGACAACTGGAGTTTGACAACTAATGATTTCTTTGTACAATGTATATGCATACATCCTTGCAGAGGAATAGTGAATATGCAATTCTCATCTGTTGATTGGTTTAAAATAATACTGTCATAAACAGAACAACTTCCATTTACCACGTTACTATAAAATAAGGGTTGGGAGAATTTTGTACTTGATTTAGCAAATTTACAACTTTTTGAAATAAAAGAAACAACTTTAAATTAGAAATCTATGATTTTCAGATTTCTCCAATATCGTTACTTATTAAATTATAGAACGTAAAGTCCTTGCCAAGGCTAGGACTTGAAATTCCCTAATTTAATTATCTTGACTGGAGAAATTAGATAATAATAGATGACTTGTACCAGTGTAAGATGTTTATAATTGTTTTAACAGTCATTTAGTGGTCCAAATACAAGTACCTAAATTAGATAGAAGATTATGCTGTATTTTTTGTTATACATAGAATATAGAGGGTTTTATGTAATTTTGTAAAGAATATACAGGGTTTTATGTAGTTTTGTATTAATTTCTACATCTCCATTATTTTTATACACTTCAAGAGATTAGCAATTTTGCCTAGTGTAAATCTCGATATATACTATTTTACTTTTTGCTTCTTTCATGTATATATTATTTCAAAGTGATCTGCATGAGTTTTGAAAATTTTGATTTATTTTAGTTGTTTATACATGAATATTCACGTTCATTGTTTACTCAAAATTTTTTGAATAAATATTCATAAACTTGTGATTGTTGTGCGTATTATTTACTTGCTCTAGGAATTACATCTGTGTGATAAACTGTCTATACAAGAATACTTAATGATCACTTCTGCATGTCCAGGTCTGCAGCATTCACTTGATCAGATCACTGTTGCATGCCTTGGTCTGTATCATTCACTGGATCGAATCACTGGCGCATGCATTGGTCTGTAGCATTCATTGGTGCATGCCTTGGTCTGTAGCATTCATTAGTGCATGACTTGGTCTGTAGCATTCATTGGTGCATGACTTGGTCTGTAGCATTCATTGTGCATGACTTGGTGTGTAGCATTCATTTGTGCATGACTTGGTCTGTAGCATTTATTGGTACATGACTTGGTCTGTAGCATTCATTGTCGCATGACTTGGTCTGTAGCATTCATAGGTGCATGACTTGGTGTATAGCATTCACTGGTGCATGACTTGGTCTGTAGCATTCATTGGTGCATGCCTTGGTCTGTAGCATTCATTAGTGCATGACTTGGTCTGTAGCATTCATTGGTGCATGACTTGGTCTGTAGCATTCATTGTGCATGACTTGGTGTGTAGCATTCATTGGTGCATGACTTGGTCTGTAGCATTTATTGGTACATGACTTGGTCTGTAGCATTCATTGTCGCATGACTTGGTCTGTAGCATTCATAGGTGCATGACTTGGTGTGTAGCATTCACTGGTGCATGACTTGGTCTGTAGCATTCATTGGTGCATGCCTTGGTCTGTAGCATTCATTGGTGCATGACTTGGTCTGTAGCATTCATTGGTGCATGACTTGGTCTGTAGCTTTCATTGGTGCATGACTTGGTCTGTAGCTTTCATTGGTGCATGACTTGGTCTGTAGCATTCATTGGTGCATGACTTGGTCTGTAGCATTCATTGGTGCATGACTTGGTCTGTAGCATTCATTGGTGCATGACTTGGTCTGTAGCATTCATTGGTGCATGACTTGGTCTGTAGCATTTATTGGTGCATGACTTGGTCTGTAGCATTCATTGGTGCATGACTTGGTCTGTAGCATTTATTGGTGCATGACTTGGTCTGTAGCATTCATTGGTGCACGACATGGTCTGTAGCATTTATTGGTGCATGACTTGGTCTGTAGCATTCATTGGTGCATGACTTGGTCTGTAGCATTCATTGGTGCATGACTTGGTCTGTAGCATTCATTGGTGCATGACTTGGTCTGTAGCATTCATTGGTGCATGACTTGGTCTTTAGCATTCATTGGTGCATGACTTGGTCTGTAGCATTCAATGGTGCATGACTTGGTCTGTAGCATTCATTGGTGCATGACTTGGTCTGTAGCATTCATTGGTGCATGACTTAATCTGTAGCATTCATTGGTGCATGACTTGGTCTGTAGCATTCATTGGTGCATGACTTGGTCTGTAGCATTCATTGGTGCATGACTTGGTCTGTAGCATTCATTGGTGCATGACTTGGTCTGTAGCATTCATTGGTGCATGACTTGGTCTGTAGCATTCATTGGTACATGACTTGGTCTGTAGCATTCATTGTGCATGACTTGGTCTGTAGCATTCATTGGTGCATGACTTGGTCTGTAGCATTCATTTGTGCATGACTTGGTCTGTAGCATTCACAGGATCAGTGATTTATTATTTTAACTAAGAACTGAAATACAGCATATCAGTTTAATATAACCTCGTTATAATGGGAGAAGTATTCTGTTATATGACTAGAGATTTAAGACGCAAGAAACACATCATAGATCTGTATCTTGAAATGGACAATAAAGGAAGTTTAAAAAACTAGACAAGCAAGCAAGATAACTTCAATTTCCCGATCATAAATTTACCCTTTCATGTGTAATAATATTTTTCGCTTTTGTGCATGTGCGAAATGAGCCCATCTCACCTTGCTGTCAAGACGTCATAAAGTAAACAGTGACATTTCAACATTGCAAAACAGTGATAAACAATTTATTTACCTTTTATGAAACTCGATGCATTTTCTCATATCATCTCAGGGCTGTCGCCCTTCAATATATAGATACACAGAAGAAAATGCATCTTGTTTAAAAAATGTAAATTATCTATAAATAGCAATGCTTACACTGATTCCGAGTGATTTTCATGACGATTGTTGCTCATTGAAAGACAGCTAGAGATTGTTACAAAACAGTTTCATGTCATCATCACGAATTGGTGGATCATTTTGGTGTTATGCCACAGCCTCGTAAATGGTGACATGTATTCTTTGGCAAGATCTCATTCATGATCTTACCACAAATAACATGATGTGCACCACTCGTGAATTAGCAAATGCTTATCTTTTAGAAAGCCTGATATCACATTTTTATTAGGGGTTCATAATGCTTGTTGCTACCTGCATTTGTAAATTTGTGTGGCCATTATGAAAAGCCACTTTAAAATGTGTCACAATTTAGCTACAGAGCAGAGATTTTCATCCATGACTTGGCAATTTATAAACAACAATAATATGCATTGCTTTATTTATAATGAAAAAAGATCATAAAAAACAACCAAGGATTTCATATACAAAAAACAACACTTACAAAAGAAATTGAAAACAATATATACGAGTATACACAGCAATAACATACATGCTTTATTGTAGCATGGGGAATGTTGATTGAACTGACACCAAAATCAGAATTAAATAATCTGTAATTTTACTGGTATCAGTTTATACATATAAATTGGATCTGCAAACCATTTCTAATATAAAATGTCATGTTTCTCTTCTTGCGAAAATACAAAACAACAAATTAGGATTGATCACAGTTATTTAAAAGTAGGCATTGCCAAAATTTATGCACAGAAAATATAGTCCTTTATTAGTTTTTTAAATTTTTTGCAATCCGTTCTTTGTCTTAATGTGTTCATTATTTTTGTGAGTATTCCACGAAATATAGTTACAGTGTCAACATGAAGTATTCAAGTCAAATAGATGTCAACAATTTATTAATCTATTCATTAGGTTATATAATGAACATTAAGCGCAAAATATATGCATTTTAAGCAGAAAGTTGGTTTTCATTATAGAAATCAAAATGTCTGTACTCTTGAAATACAATGAATATCTGTGTTCAACTTGGAACAGAAATCTTTTATATATTGTATAAACTGCACTTTTATATATAAACTACAAAGTTGAAATCTGCACAAGCTGTTGTTTGAAGTTTATTAGAGATCCTTACTTTCCATGCGTAGATTGTTTGACAAATATGTCTCAGCTGATTATTACATTTACACAATATTACAGAATGATTATATATGTCAGGGATTATGGATAAATTTATACTGATAGTTTTTTTTTAATATATCTTATATTTAAAGATGCTTTTTCTACCCCACCCCCTTCCCAAAAAATGTGGTTTCTAAATTGTGTGAGGCAAGTATATTCAGTTGGATGGACAGTATGAATATATTTTGGTTAGAGGGATATGCCTCTAGGCAATACAAAACCTAAAACATTTTTCAGACCCTGTCCCCACCCCACTCTTTTCTGCTGATGTATAGTCATCATTTGAAGTCATTATTTCATCAGTTATCACCTCATTTTGTTAAGGGTTATCCCTCCTTGATCAGTGTTGCCATCCTTATCCATATATCCCCTCCTTGATACATCATTTTTAATAAGACCAATGAAAAGTAAGGGCCATGTTGACATTTTATTAATTAAGAAAATGAAAAAGGGACCTGTCACTGTGTAGTATTACTGATGATGATCATGATCGAGTTATTAGACAAACTGTATTAGTTCAAAAATCAAATGGCTAAAGATATTGTCATAATGACTCTAGTGGTCATGTGACATTTTTCTATAAAATGGATATGTGGCATGAATGTCGTAAAATGTTTAGTTTTTAAATAGAACATTTCAAATATTGCTAAAAATTTGTCTATTTTTGTGGTAATTTAAAAAAAAAAAAATTTTTATCTTTATGTCTACCTTTAAAATTTATTTTAGTGCTTTTCCACATTCACTTTGTGACAGTGTTTTGAGGGTACCAACTTTCAGATAAAAAAAATTAAATATCAGCATTAAATAGATTTTGATGATATGATACAGAATGTTGTAGAGCTCGCCACTCTTTACTGGCAGCTCAGCTGCCCCCGTGTGAGCCGTGCTCACTATAAATCTGGATACACTTTTCTTTTTTCACTGCATTCTGTAATTAAAAAAAGTTGCCTTTTTTAACCATAAACTACATGCTTTGTGAGATTTTTGCTCCCTTACTGACTCAACCTTATTAGTTCTCTATATTGGTCAATTTTAGCACCCAGGCCCACTGACATGGTAGTTTATTCCATGATATCAATGGTATTGTGACATATAGTCCCTGTCCCCCTGGGCCTGCAATCCAGTTAAACTTGTCTGGATATCCCAGCATACTGACTTCTGTATAAGGTGACGGGATTGGTGCACCCAATTTAAGGATTGGTTCATCTGGCCAGAACAGTAAGAATGCGTACACCACTGTTCCTTCATCTGTGGACTTCTTCATGGTGTACCTAAAGGAAGGTATACAAAATAGTTCATCTTATTATACATGTACTTGTTTGTTACATTGTTACGATTGTTTCACATTTTTAACTTTATATTGATATTATAGGTTATAAAGATAAATATGTTTTCATGTAAACTGTCATAAATAATACACTTTGTGTTAATATTCCTGTATTATTTGTAGATATGTTTTAAGGCTGTCAGTCTTAACTATTACAAGAATCTAAGCTTACAATCCATATATTGTATGTATAATTCAAAGTTCATACATTGTACCTACACTTGGTTTCTGATAGACAAGAAACTGACTGATAATGCCCCAAATGTCAAACAATCCTAAAATCTCAGCACAAATAATCCTAATTGTTTCTGCCTACTTTGTTTTATTTCATTTTATATATTGTGTTGTAATTCATTTATCATGTATCCTTAAAATTTTTATTTTTTGTAAATACAGTGGATTCCTATTAATTGTATAAGAAATTTTTCAGAGAAAATGATGAAATTAACCAAAATAGGCAATAAACAGAAATGACATTTTTTTAACAGAAAATATAAAGTTTTCACTTTAATTGTATAATTAAAAGCTGTGTTGATCCATAAAACCATTAGATGACTCTTGTATTACAGTGGGTTCCTCTTAATTGCATAACCAATTTGTGAGAGAAAATATGCAATTAACTGAAATATGCAATTAATAGAAATGACATTTTTTAATAGAAAATATGATGTTATTTCTTAAGATTTTTCATGCAATTAACAGACATTTTTAACATGGAGACTATAGAAAATGGTGTGGTGTTTTAAAGTCTTATGCAATGAACAGGTATGTGATTAAGTGAAATCAACTGTATCTTAATTCTTGGTTGTAAAAACAATTATAAAGTTAAAACATGCTTTCTGATAATTCTATGGTAGACACTGTTATTACCTCTTTAGGAAGATGCCAGTTTTTAAAATGAATATTTGTCCGTTTCTTGATAATTTTATGCAATTAATACAAATTTTCTAATTTCACAATATTTTTCATGCAATTAACAGAAATTTTTAACATGGAGAGATAGCGAATGGTTAAGTGTTTGAAATATTCAATTAACATGTATGCGATTAAGTGGAATCAACTGTTTATAATTTCCCCCACCCCCTATCTGGCAAAGCTTGATCTGTAGATGCAATTTAATTTAAAAAAAACTTTATTAATCATTTTGCAACCATGGTAAAAATATAGGAAAAAAAACAAGCACCTTTAAAATGGTAATAAAAATGATGTCATTACTTTAAAACAAGGTTCGTGAGCACATATTTTTAGCTTTATTAGAAGATTTTGTCATAACGAAATTTTAGTTAAAATATAAATCAATAAACATAGTTATGAGCCGGACAAGTATTTGCTTCAATGCCACATTGGGACAATGACCTTTAAGGTAGTGACCAGAATGTTTCATATAACATGTCTTCTTGATATGTGCCAAATAAGTTGAAAATCTATCAATAAACAAAAAGTTATGGGATAGATGGACAACCCAGTGACTACATATGCCTACGATTTCAGTTGGGAACCATAACACCCAAGTCTCTACTAAAACCTAAGCAGCTGACTGTTATAAAACAAAGGTTATAATGCCTTCAGATTTATCCCAAAAAATAAAACAATTAATGTTGGTAATAGCATCTGACTAATGTCATGTGATGTACAGATATAAATTTACCATATGTTTTTAATCATTGTATCATTCTGGTGACTCCATGGGACCGAACTGTACACTCCTTCTCCGTTGACTTTCAGCCAACTTCCAAACTCTCGTAGTCTTTCTTCAAATATTGGAGTAATTTTGCCATCTTTAGTGGGTCCAACATTTAGTGCCATATTGCCACCACAACTATATTGGAAAGAAACATTAATGAGATCTATTTTGCCCTTTTCTTAACCAGCTTACATGTTTATTGAGATCTATTTTGCCCTGTTCTTAACCAGCTTACATGTTTATTCAGATCTATTTTTCCCTGTTCTTAACCAGCTTACATGTTTATTGAGATCTATTTTGCCCTGTTCTTAACCAGCTTACATGTTTATTGAGATCTATTTTGCCCTGTTCTTAACCAGCTTACATGTTTATTGAGATCTATTTTGCCCTGTTCTTAACCAGCTTACATGTTTATTGAGATCTTTTTTGCCCTGTTCTTAACCAGCTTACATGTTTATTGAGATCTTTTTTGCCCTGTTCTTAACCAGCTTACATGTTTATTGAGATCTTTTTTGCCCTGTTCTTAACCAGCTTACATGTTTATTGAGATCTTTTTTGCCCTGTTCTTAACCAGCTTACATGTTTATTGAGACCTTTTTTGCCCTGTTCTTAACCAGCTTACATGTTTATTGAGACCTATTTTGCCCTGTTCTTAACCAGCTTACATGTTTATTGAGACCTATTTTGCCCTGTTCTTAACCAGCTTACATGTTTATTGAGACCTATTTTGCCCTGTTCTTAACCAGCTTACATGTTTATTGAGACCTATTTTGCCCTGTTCTTAACCAGCTTACATGTTTATTGAGACCTATTTTGCCCTGTTCTTAACCAGCTTACATGTTTATTGAGACCTTTTTTGCCCTGTTCTTAACCAGCTTACATGTTTATTGAGATCTTTTTTGCCCTGTTCTTAACCAGCTTACATGTTTATTGAGATCTTTTTTGCCCTGTTCTTAACCAGCTTACATGTTTATTGAGATCTATTTTGCCCTGTTCTTAACCAGCTTACATGTTTATTGAGATCTATTTTGCCCTGTTCTTAACCAGCTTACATGTTTATTGAGACCTATTTTGCCCTGTTCTTAACCAGCTTACATGTTTATTGAGACCTATTTTGCCCTGTTCTTAACCAGCTTACATGTTTATTGAGATCTATTTTGCCCTGTTCTTAACCAGCTTACATGTTTATTGAGACCTATTTTGCCCTGTTCTTAACCAGCTTACATGTTTATTGAGATCTATTTTGCCCTGTTCTTAACCAGCTTACATGTTTATTGAGATCTATTTTGCCCTGTTCTTAACCAGCTTACATGTTTATTGAGATCTATTTTGCCCTGTTCTTAACCAGCTTACATGTTTATTGAGATCTATTTTGCCCTGTTCTTAACCAGCTTACATGTTTATTGAGATCTATTTTGCCCTGTTCTTAACCAGCTTACATGTTTATTGAGATCTATTTTGCCCTGTTCTTAACCAGCTTACATGTTTATTGAGATCTATTTTGCCCTGTTCTTAACCAGCTTACATGTTTATCGAGATCTATTTTGCCCTGTTCTTAACCAGCTTACATGTTTATCGAGATCTATTTTGCCCTGTTCTTAACCAGCTTACATGTTTATCGAGATCTATTTTGCCCTGTTCTTAACCAGCTTACATGTTTATTGAGATCTATTTTGCCCTGTTCTTAACCAGCTTACATGTTTATTGAGATCTATTTTGCCCTGTTCTTAACCAGCTTACATGTTTATTGAGATCTATTTTGCCCTGTTCTTAACCAGCTTACATGTTTATCGAGATCTATTTTGCCCTGTTCTTAACCAGCTTACATGTTTATTGAGATCTATTTTGCCCTGTTCTTAACCAGCTTACATGTTTATTGAGATCTATTTTGCCCTGTTCTTAACCAGCTTACATGTTTATTGAGATCTATTTTGCCCTGTTCTTAACCAGCTTACATGTTTATTGAGATCTATTTTCCCCTGTTCTTAACCAGCTTACATGTTTATTGAGATCTATTTTCCCCTGTTCTTAACCAGCTTACATGTTTATTGAGATCTTTTTTGCCCTGTTCTTAACCAGCTTACATGTTTATTGAGATCTATTTTGCCCTGTTCTAAACCAGCTTACATGTTTATTGAGATCTAGTTTGCCCTGTTCTTACCAGCTTACATGTGCAAATTCATATGAAAACATAAAATATTAAAAGCAAGGATAATTACACTTGCTTGATTTAAAAAGCTTGAATGAGTTTAATACGGTATGAAGAATAGAGAAAAACATTTTATTTATTTCTCATATAACCACTCTTAATAAAATAAAGACAACCTGCTTTTTTACTGCTGCCTCTATGAACAACATGGAACAACTGAACTTTCTAAGAATAAAGTATACTTCTTTTAAAAGTAGCATGTTTTCCGCACTTTATTATAGGACCAGTAAGCCTTACCTAATCACAGAAGCAAAGTGTGCAATAATGTCGTATGTGCTTAGAAAGTCACTCAATCGGTTATTTCTGCGGTATCCCCAAGTACCGCTGTCAATTGTTAATCCGCCCTCAAACTTTCTTTTTTGTAAAACACCTGAAAAAAACAAATTTACCACTGGGGTTATAGTTTTAATTCACATACAATATTAAACGAGAAGAAAAGTCCTAGACACCAAAATCCGTGCATTATTATTTTGCTATTATAAAACTGTGCACTCACATCGTTAATTTAGCCTTGAAATAAATTTCAGAGGGAAGCTAAGAGCAATGATCAAGATTTTAGATTCCATCAGATGATTTTTTATAGACATTAGATGTTGGATGCTAATAGATGTTTCCTGGATGATATTTGATCTTATTTATTTTTGACATTAGATGTTTTTGGATGTTTGTTAGATGCTATTGAGTGTTATTTGGATGACATTAGATCTTACTGGATGACACTCAACATTTTTGGACAATGCTGAATTTTTCAGATGCCATTAGATGTTGCTGGAATGAAATTTGATGTTTTTGGATACTAATGAGTATTTTCTTTTAACAAAATTGGATTTTATATAGATAACATTTTTTTCAGGTGACACTGAATATTTTTGGATGTCAGTGGAAGTATTTTGGATGACATTAGATCTTATTGACGACACTGGACATTTCTGACATGCCATCTGATGTTTCTGGATGCTATTGGATGTTTTTTTTAATCAATAAGATGTTTTTGTACGACACTGAATCTTATTGAATGACTCTCTATGTTTTTGAGTTGCAATCAGATTCTTGAATGACATCAACTAGGTAAAGTACTTCTCACAAATTACATGCCTTAATTCAATTACATGTGTATATTTTTGTTATCAGGAAACTTGCTCCAAGATTTTTTTTTCATATTTAGTTTGACAATAAAACAAGAAAATGTCCAACATTTCTACTGCTCTTCACATACCTGGATTGAACCTGTCTTCACATGTCAGATATCCACCGTGATGACACAGACAATCAGTTCCACACCACCTATCATTTACAACAACTGTATCTTTCACTGGACTACAACACAAAATGTAAAAAAAATCACAGAAATCGGAGTAACTTTTTTATAATGAATTTTTAACCTATGACAGCAGCACTCCATACTGATTCCTATGTTCATAGTATAAGGCAAAGATCAAGTCAAACCCCAAAGGCAATTTCTGACTAAGATATAAAATAGACATGAAGAAAAGAAATTCACACATGGCAAATAAACTGATGTTATTCCTTAAATAAATTATGAGATTACTGTTGGCCAAGCTATAGACTACCTGTATTATGTATAAAAATGTAACAGTATTTTGTGATCTAGCAGACTGGTAAAACATATAGGAAATAGTCAGAACGCAGAGCTTTTTTAAATGCCTTATAACACTGCAGTATTGAGAGCTTTTCTATAAACATGTATCCAGTACATCATAACTTAACATCTATCTACTCCTATTGGTTGTTAATGGTATTATAATTTTAGGATATTTGCATGTCATGTTTCAATGTCAGATTTTCAAATCCTCTGTTGAATATATCAACAAAAATAATGCTGATTGTTTTCTCATTAACCTCAAATTTTCTGTTCATAATTTGTTTACATACACTATTCTGAGATACTTAATATAAATATAAGTTGATATGAAACATGGTGTGCCCTTTACATACGCAAATAAGAGGAGAAATTTTCCTCCCCAATTTGTAATAGATTAATAAAAAAACAATTGCATTGACCTGTCATAACATTTTGCTTATTTCTGTTCATATCAAACTCCTTACAAACAAATAATCTAATTATTAGGAAACTAAGCAATGACAACTGTTACTGAGGGAACATACAAACCTTTCATTATAAAGCCAGGCTAGGAATTCCCTTGACTGAAAATATTCTGCAGGTCCTTGACTCTCACATATGTCTGACCAAATCAGGTCTGGTTTATAGTTATTAACCAATTCCTGCAGTGCTGGAAGGACTTTGTACTGCATATAGAACAAACAATGAAAAATAATACCTAAAATATTTACTGAATATAGAACGATATATATAACAATGAATAATAATACCAAATATTTCAGTGCTATGCAAAAACACTGGCATGCAGTAAACCAAAATCAGAATACACAAGTTAACATGGAATATGACTTTAACGATTACTAATACTAGTGTAACATTTATTTTTCTTACTAAATTAAAAATCATGCATCACTACTTGTGAATGAATTAAATTCATCTATGTAGTTGCTTGATTAATTGGATGTTTCCCTTACATACAGAGACGAGTATTTCAGCAATATTCAGGGCAAGAACAAGTTAACAAACAATAAATTTAAGGAAATAGGGGTGGCATGGGTCATAGGGAACACAATTTTGACTGCCACTGGAAAAGATATGTTGGTTTTTGATGTTTTACTTACAATTAAAAGATCACTTGGTATGACCACGTGACTGAATTCGACCAATTAAAATGACAGATTTTGATGAAATGCATTAAATAAGGTAATTATTAACACATCAATAATGATTATTCTAGTCAGCTCACTAAAACTTATAGTGTTGTTCTGATTCATCATACATTTAAAGAGTTTAGAATTACTACTAACATTGACATAATTTTGGGTTGTAAAATTTGATGCTTTATCCTGGAGGTAGAGTGGGTTGTACCATTCATGTAGACAATGGTATAGTCCAACCCTCACATCACTTCGTCTACGCAAAGCAGCTGCAAATTCACCTACAATAAATAAAATTGTATAAAAATGTAATTTAAAATAAATAATTTCAGCAAAACAAATAATGAATTGCTGTTTGCCTTATGCAGCTTCATACATATCCAGTTTGAACAATGTGTCTGTTCAAATGTTTACAAAAAGAAACAAACATGGGAAAAAAACAAAGGACTAAAAAGTATTTAAAAGAAAAATGTTTCATAAATTATTTAAGAATGTCTGAGGGACATCTGTTAATTGTTGTTGTCTGTTGTCAATAAATCACTATATACATGTACATCTTAGATAATAAATAAAATCTATACAATTGTTTTATGTATAACATAATTAGTGAATACATTTTCTACTTAAATGTCCTACACTTGCTGCTGAGAGAGCAGAATTTATCTGACTCAGATAAAATGATATGGTTTTTGAAAAATGAAGATACAGATATTTTAAAATGTTGTAAATTTTTAGTAGATAATATGACAGAACTCAGTTTATCAATCAACTGCAAGCAACTCTTATCTTTTTAATGTGTAGTTTGTGTTAAATTTCATTTGCCTGTTATGGGCCAAAAATTGGAAATAAAGGATTTTAATAGTTATATTTTGTAGTTTTCATTATTCTGAATTTCATTTGGAATGAGGAAGTTTGTGACAGTTACAGTTCAAAGGTTATCTGGTTCAAGTATTTACATGTTTACAGTACCTTTTGCCCTAAAGGTACAACATTAGATGGTTTTCATATTTTACCATGTAAGTGAATTATGCCAATAGCTCAATTGTTTTAAAATTATTTTACTGAGTTTAAATGGCAACATATTGATGGAACCATATGTAAATGAAACTTTTAAAACAAAGTCCAGTTACAACTTAATACATTAAAGCAGTAATGGATCATTTTTCATTGAAGAAGTATTGTGTATTAAATTTCCAGATGAGAACAGATTATTACCTTGTACAATTTTGGGCAGTACCAAATCAAAATCATTATGGAGCTATAGACTGATGTTATTACTTACTGCCTAAATGTCTGCTTGGCCCAGACAACCAGCTTCCTGTATTATTTTCTGACTAGGTGTTTTGCCCAGACAACCTGCTTCCTATATTAATTACCAACTAGATCTTGTTTTGGCACAGATGGCCTGCTTCCTGTATTTTTTCATTTGGCCCAGACAACCTGCTTCTTGTCTCCTTAAAGACTAGATCTTTGTTTGGCCCTAAAGACCTTCTTTCTGTACTACTTACCGACCAGATGTCTGTTTAACCCAGACAACCTGCTTCCCGCATTACTTACCAACTAGATCTCTGCTTGGTCCAGTTGCATTTGAGTTCCAGTTAAAGGTAGTTTTCGATGGCCACATTGTGTATCCATCACAATGTTTGGTAACAAAAATTGTATATCTATAATACATAGAAAATGTTATGTGTACTATACTCAATAAATTGTATATCTATAATACATAAATAAATTATACTTAATAAATTGCTTTTTATCATGCCAGCCATGTAATAATATGCTATTACAGTAATCTAGCAACTAAATTATATTTCATTTATAGTTCTTTCATTTTTAAAATCCTACTTGTATTATGATGACAGTCACTGAAAACATTTTATATGGGAACTTGAAGCAATTTTATTATTATCATGATAAATAGTATGAAAAAGCATAACTTGCATTCTAATTTTCATAAATCTATTTTGAAGTTAAATATGATACTGCTTTCACAAATTTGTTCTACAGCAACACTTTAATTGGCTGACTGAGTGAGTAAAACAAATATTTTTAACAATAAAATCTTTAATTGACATTGACTTTTAAACAAGGCAATTATTTCCACTTTGATGTACATGTAACTCGACTTTTAAGGGCTTTATATAGTTGAATCCATTGGTCTCTAAATTGTCTAAAGAATTGTCTACATTTGCATTAAAAAAAAAAATAAAATAATAATAATAATTTAGATGAGTTAATGATTTAAAATATTTTCAAATATTTCATTACATTAATTGTACGATATAATATTATTTTATTTAATCTTTTTAAAAATCCGTATTCTCACTGCAGGAACGGTGTACTCGACTCCAATCTTAATTGACAAGGATTGCCAGTTTTCCTACCGCAGGTCGGGGGTTTTCTCCGGGTACTCCGGCTTCCTCCCCCAATAAAAACTGGACGCCATGATATAGCTGAAAAAGTGCTGAAAATGGCGTAAAACACCATCAAACAAACAAAAACAAATAAAAATCCGTACTTGGCACCTGATGCTTGGAATATATCTGCCCATTCCTCTGGGTTATAAAACTCTGTTGTTAACATTGACGCAAAGTCCTGATATGTAAAATTTGGTGGGTAATAGTTTTTCATGTAGTTGACAATGGTAGAATCAACTTTTTCTTTCCAGTAATACCAAAACCATTCATCGTCAACACTAGGAACAGAATAAACTCCCCATGTTATAAAAATTCCAAATTTTGCTTCATCATACCATGCCGGTAAAGGTCTAGAATCTAGTGAATCCCATGTTGGTTGATATTTAACGGCTGTCAACGTATCAATTAGCAGCCAACAACAAAAGGTAAAACCAAACAAATATCGAATATTCATTGTCTAAAGTGAAAATCAAAATGGCGATTGTAGTTATTTGTATCACATGAGTGGTCATGTGATCGGCGAGTATACTTTTCTCTTAGTAATCCTCTCCACTGTCCGCAGCACTGCAGTTCACGGTTTTAGCAATTTTTTAAAACTATATAATGACGTCTAGAATTATTTGCGGGGGGGGGGGGGGGGGAGGGAGCGGGTACAAATGATATTTTCAAAATATACAAATGTGGTCTTTAACGATGGCGCGGGCGCGCGTGGAAGTACGCATTCAGGTTAACCCTGGTGTAACGTTATTGTTTGTTTGAATGGCGTTTAACGCCACTTTCAACAATTTTTCAGCTACACGGCGTCCAGTTTTATTGGTGGAGGGAAGACGGAGTACCCGGAGAGAACCACTGTCAATCCTTGGGTCAATTAAAATTGGAGTCGGGAACATTTTTAAGTCAGTACATACTAGTTCCTGATTGGAGTCGAGCGCACCCTGCCCACAGTGAGACTCTAACCTAGCAACATCAGTGTTAACAGACCTCGTGATCAATAGTAGACGAATTACCTTAACAACTCAGCCACCTAGTCCGAGAATTCTCTGCCGTCCAACGCTTTTTTTCTTTTTTTTTTTTTTGCGTGGGACGTCAGAGAGCTCTCCATAAGCAAAATAGCGGATTTTTCGACACGGGTCTGAGTCGGCAAATTTCATCGTGTCCAGGGTGCCGTTTCATAAAGCGATCGCTTATTAACGTACTCGTTATCCCATGTAATTTCAATGGGATAACGTGCACGTTAAGCTAACGATCGCTTAATGAAACGGCACCCAGATGTTAACAAACATTTTCGCCCAGTTAAACTATATATAATTCGCTTCTTCAGATATTTTTCTCTGTGAATATAATCATTATATGGCCTCCAACATTGTATTAACCATATATAAAATTATTGTGATCAATGGAATTTTAACTGACGGGTGAACATCCAGAAACTAAAACATTGCATTTTCAAAAACGAAATCAAAAACTGAAAATTCATTTATACTATAAACACACATGATAGAAAGTCAAACAATTATTGGGTACTAGAAAAAAATTACTTCAACTTAGCTACGCTTTTAGAATTTAGTAAATTACCTTTAAAAACGCCTAAAAGTACAATCGTGACATTATACTGTTTTTGCTATAAATATATGAAACTTAAACCGAAAAATAAAAGAAGCATGTTGTTTGTGCATATATTTGGGATACAACAAATGTTTACTTTTGGTATACTTATATCCAAGAGATTAACTTAGCAGACTTTTTACTGTGAAGTTAAATAATCCAAATAAATAAGACTTAAAACTAGACTTTAAACCTGAACTCTATTTATCGTGCAACAACTTTTAACATAGAAACTAATAACAAAATTCTGAATAAGTGATCAACCACTAGAAGTTGAGTCCAGCCGTTATAGAAAAATTCAGAGAATCCCAACTTTGTACTTTCTGTCCCTTTGAAGATACAGAAGATGGAACCCACTTTTTCTTTTTCTCAAAAATCAACAGCTTAGACCAAATTATGTTTCAGAACTTATGAAAGAATATGTATACAAATGTCACTGATCTGAATGACAAACATAAACTTATTCCCATTTAAATCCCATCAGGTCCGGAATCTAGCATCCTCCCAAGTCAAGGGTTCGGGGTCCGCGTTCGCTCCATCTCCATCCTGAACGCGGACTTAAAACCCCCGACTTGGAGGATGGGAATCTAGGTTCCTTTTTAAATAATGGTTCATTTACTGCTGTTAATGTCGCTTGTACATGTATGTCATTTTTTTCATAATTTCCGACGATTGTAACTTGCACAGGATCAGCATGTGAATACTTTTAAAATGGGAACATCATAACTAATTAAATTTGTATTTATTTGCTAAATTAGCAATAAATCCTACCTTGTGTATGGTTGTTTGTGCACGTTAATTTTTCTCGAGAGTTTTACTTGATTGTTTATAATGACTATTTTTCGTGACTTTATATCTTAGGAAATACACGCATTTCTTTCTGTGCAAAGAAGCCTGCGTTTAAGGGCCACACTACTAATTTTTTAGTTATTATCGCCGCCCAGTATTCACTTTCGTTGCTAAGGATTCACCAAGGAGAAAATGTTTTGAAGTATATTTAGTTACCATTAAATGAACAGAACGTTGAGAAAAAAATATTAATCTTTCAATCTGAGTGAATAATTAATATAAGATATATCGTCGGACTGCAAAAATGCTTGGGTGATTTCAAATTTTCGGGCAAGGATAAAAATTTTTTTGGTATTCTCTTTGCTGAAGTTAATAATAGAGGGAGACCATTTTTTGTCTTGGTACTTTATCTTAGGTGATAGCGCTATCGATGAGCGTAGTATATTGTGTATACAATTTCGGACGAAAATATATAAACAAGAATAAACGGCTATTTTATGTATACAATTCATAAAGAATGCCGTCTTTTGAAAGATGCAGCAAATAAATGTTATGTCAATAATTTATTTCATTTGAACCACATGAACATTGAATTCAGGTGTATTTATGATTTAATATAAGACAAAAGATTACATTTCCGCAAATTTGGAAATCGGTAATTGAAACTAATCCCAACTAAGCGAATGTTTTTTAAATAGTCCTTACAAACAGTATGTTTTTATTTCGATCTAAAATCCGAGATGCTCGCTACGCAAGCCTTAATGTTATATAATAACCTACTTTGATTATTTATGCTTATCTGGACTTCTACACATACATTTTTTTAAGCCAATCTACAATTACAAAAAACAATTTTGCATGCATTTTTATATCAGTTTTTCTGTCTCGTATAGTAGTTCTATAACATAAAACCTCCCATTTCACGTTGATATTTATCATTTTCATCTGACTTTTACATTTTTTAATATTATTTGAAATGTGAGGTTTTATCTGTCAGTTGATTTTTCTCGGAGCAAAATTTTTTCAGAAGTTCTGCATATTTTAACATGTGAAATATCATGAAACTAACATAAACACA
This sequence comes from Limnoperna fortunei, assembly GCA_944474755.1. Classification (NCBI taxonomy): domain Eukaryota; kingdom Metazoa; phylum Mollusca; class Bivalvia; order Mytilida; family Modiolidae; genus Limnoperna; species Limnoperna fortunei. Next base: position 99,151,414 of record OX104111.1, read on the forward strand.
AAGACTATACCTGTTTTCAATGAATTAAACTATGTTCAGTTAAGTAATCCATGTTGGAAATATCGAGACGAAATTTTTCTGCGAGCGGACATTTTGAATTTAACAGTTAATCAACATTACGGAATCAAGTTATATTTAATGGCGGAACGAATACAATTTGTCGCAATTGTAACACATGGAAAATTCGTTTCGTCAAAAACGGAGCCATAAGATAGATTTAAATGGGGTCAGCCATTGAATGTAATGGGAGTTAAGGGACACCTCAAATAAAGCTTTAAACAGGACTTGAAAAATCCATGACATACTAAGGTAAGACAATTTTTAGAAAATGTAGATATTTTTCGTTAAGTTTAGCGCAGTTTGCATGGTTGTACAAACGTTTCTCATACTCAAACTTAACTTAAACATTCCACACGATTTTTCTTGCGGAATTTGCTCACGGGAAAATGCGTTTAAAGATGAAACCTCGAATTTCACTAAAAACATAAAATATCAATATCCGATAAAAAATGTTGAAAATAAACATGAAATGAGAGGTTTTATTAATGGAACTATCTCGTATAGCTGCCATATTGTCCAGATGATTTGTTTTTTACATTGATTGTTTTTGTTTGCTTGCTTTTTAACTCCACTTTCAGCATTTTTCAGCATATACTGGCGTGCAGTTTGTGTTTTTTTTTTGGGGGGGGGGGGTGGAAAGGGGGAGGAAACCGCAGTACACGGAAAACCCAGACCGCTAGGAAAAGTTTTGCATTGAAGCATATGCAAAAAGAAAAAAACATATTCAATGTTCGGAAGGTTTTATTGTAATACAGCCTTAAAGCCAAGCGTGTTAAGTGAAGGAAATGACACTATTAGGCTTAAAAAACATATACTGTTCGTGTATGATTTGAACACAATATTGACTTAAAGCTTCTTTGACTTATTGCAACATTATATATTTTAACTGCACAGAACGTATATAACTCGATTGACAAGGATTGCCAGTTGTCCTATCGAATGTCGGGGGTTTTCTCCCGGTACTCCGACTCCCCCCCCCCCCCTCTTTCTAATAAAAACATCACGACATGAATGGCATAATATGGCTGAAAAATTGCCGAGAGTGGCGTTAAACTACATTTAAACAAACACACATAAAATCATCTCTGTAACATAGATATAAAATGTTTTAAATGCATCCGTAAAATTATAATCATACAGACAAACATGTAGAATAATTCAGCGGCGAATGGATGCTCGCATCAAAAGTTATCTTGTTTTTTGTATTGATTGCAAATAGAAATCCTCATGGTGCAATACATAATGAAAATATTGTGCCGACATACTATTTTATTTCCAGAATACATCCTATGTCAGTAACTTATCCAGATGCAAAGTAAACGCTGAAAACGATAAGGTTCACCTGAACCAGTTTTCTTAAATTATTATTAAAATGAACCCGAGTTAAGTCATCCTCCTTACCCCTGTCACATTGGACCCGCCTGGCCCCTGTCACATCGGACACAAGTGCAACTTAAAAAATGTTAATGTTAACGTATTGTAATCAACTTAGTAGGTTAGTGAAATTTCCAATAAAAAAACACCGTAGTTTTTTTTGAGCTACGCTGAAATCTTTTTGTCATTTCATTCATGAATTTGTTACATTGGTCATGTTGGTTACGACTGCAATCGCCGTACATTTACTATGCTCTAAAAATCCACGTTACGCATATATTACAGACTTATTTGATATTGTCGATCCTGGGCACATAAAACACATAATCACGCGAGAGCAAAAAAAATTATAATAAATGATTAAATTCTTACTTTGCACCAGATGCCTGGAATATCTCTGCCCATTCCTCAGGACCGTAAAACTCGGCGTTAAGTTCTGCCGCGAAGTCCTGGTATGTAAAGTCCGGTCGATAATTCTCTCGCATAAATTCCACGATATATATGGGATCCTGTCTGTTTTCCAGTTATACCAGAACCATTCATTACTGGCTCTAGGAACAGAATATAGATGCCCCAAGTTATAAATATACCAAATTTTGCCTCATCGTACCACAAAGGAAGTGGTCTTGAATCGAGATGATTCCCATGTCGGTTTGTATTGAAAACGTGTTACTGTAGCATACACAAACGCAAAACAACGAATTACTCGACCGCTCGATTTGAAATGCATTAATGAGATCATTTTTTTTAACACATGAATTAAATTTCTTCCCGGTTTGTTTTTATTATCACGTGACTGTCATGAGACCCGCCTTCGATCGTACATACCTAACGTTTCGCAGTTTTCGTGAGAATATTTATTGTGTTAGAGTACCTGATAGTTGGCCAGTAAGGCAATACTTGCCCAATTTTAAAAACACCATATTGAGTTCGGTAACATACACCGTTTTGGTAAGAGGCTTAACCACAAAGCTCGACCGATTGTGGCGAGGTTTCTTTATCACAAAGATCTGCGAAACGTTCTTGCGAATGCGACATGGCTAAAGAATACCGATTGGGGAATTCACGAACAGTTCCCAAAAGCCGTTGAAGATAGACGTAAAAAACTGTATCATGTTTTTAAAGACGCTAAACGACAGCGTAAGAATGCAGTGCTGGTGCGTGACAAACTATTTTTAAACGGCATACAGTACATACCGGAAAACACAGGTGAAGAGACGCGCGAAAAGAGATTTGGATACCGCGACTCTCTTCTCAGAACGCCGAAGCAAAATGCTAGACCATTCAAGAGACAGCGACAATCCGACACCTCCCCAATGGCTGATGATACTGTGTACTAGGATAGCCAGGGGGAAACTCTTTGTGTTTCAACAGAGTTAGGGATCGTTGATTTTATTGTTAATAATGATATAGATGTACTTAAAAGCCCCGTCTGTTCTGTATGTATTTGTAATCCCTGTTTTTGTGATAGCCTGTCTATTTTTGACCATTGCTTAGTAATTGAAAATGAAACTTGGTATAATGAAAAATTGCTAGAACATTTTAACCTTTATGATACTTTTAATACATGTAGTTTGAGCGGTGATGTTAGTAAAGGTTCTAAAAAGTTACCCTTTAACACGTCCAAGAATAAAAATACAAAATCTTTTGACGCGTCAATTAATATAGACAAACATAGTAACAATGAAGCAAGTGCTCCTTTATACGGCGGTAAAAATTCGCCAATTTTTATAAATTCAAACAGCTTGTCTAGTCGAAGTTGTGTAAACGACAGTAGACAAACGTTAAAAATCTTATGTCTTAATTGCTGTGGTATTAAAATGAGGTTACAATGCCCAGAATTTACAGATTTGTTACAAGAATACGATATTGTTTGTTTTGTAGAAACGAAAACAGATGATCTTGATACGATTAATTTTCCCGGTACATTTTTAGCTTGAAAAATAGACGAACCGTTACTAACAAACGCTCGGGGGGTATTATTGTAGGATATAAGGAAATGTTAACCAATTATATTGATATTGTTGACACCTGTAGTAAATATGTCCAGTGGTTTAAATGTAGTGAGTTAATGTTCAAAACAGATCAACCTGTATTTTTTGGTGTTGTATATGTACCACCTGAATACACCAGGTATTCATCAGAAGATGCTTTTAGTGAAATAGAACACGAGTATCATTTGTTTTTAATAAGTCAAAATACACATGTCTTATATGGGGATTTTAATGCAAGGACCGCTAATGATAAAGATTTTGTTGAAATAGAAGAAAATAGACACGTAGATGAATATCTTTGTGAATTTGTCAATGATTTTTCCTATATATTAAATGATTTAAAGATACCGTTAGGTAGGGGGAGCATGGATAAAGTAAAAAACAGATACGGAAATTTATTGCTTAATTTTTGTAAAGGAAATAACATGTTTATAATTAATGGCAGGGTTGGAAAGGATAAGAATATTGGAAAATTTACATGTAAGAATGCAAGTCTAGTCGATTACTGTATAAGTAGTCCAGAATTTCTTAAATTCATCTCAGACTTTGATGTTTTAGAGCCTAGTACATTATTCTCGGACGTCCACGCACCGCTACATTTATCATTATCTAACACATTTATGGACAATGTTACCTCTTATACTGATGTCAATACTTTTACAAATAAAGCTAAATTAAAACCCTGGAATAGTGAAAAAGCTCTAGACTTTCAAAATAACATAGACGAGTTTGCGTTATCAAAATTAGAACAAAAACTCGAAACAAGCTGTAAAGAAATAAATAATCTAAACAATGATTCAATTAACCAGTTATTAGACGATTTTGGAAATATTTTTATTGAATCGGCTTCAAAAACCTTCGGAAGATATAGCCCAAAGCACTCGGCAAGTAGCACGCAAAAACGTAGTGTAAACAAAAATAATAAACCTTGGTTTGATAGAGACTGCAAAATAGCTAGACAACATTTTCGTAAAGCAAAAAAACTATATAAATCAAATAACACTATGCAAAACAGGTCAAATATGGTTAATGCAGAAAAGAATTATAAAAAGATCTTGAACACAAAATATAAAAATTATTGTATTAATCTTTCGCAAGTCTTACAAAATGAATCGATTAGTCATCCCAAACATTTCTGGAAATTATTGCGTGGACATAAGCGACAAAACCAGCAAAATATTAACATTGAATCCCTCTATGATTTTTTTAAAAACTTAAACACAGCAAATGATGAACAACAACCGACTTTCAATTACGAGGTTCCAAACATATCAAATGAATTTATAAATGGCTATATTTCCCAAGAAGAAATTATGAAGTGTATCCAAAATCTTAAAAATGACAAAGCGTGTGGTATAGATGAAATTGTCAACGAATATATTAAATCAACTTCAACTCGGCTTCTTCATATATATGAAAAACTTTTTAATTTAATATTCGATACTGGAATTCTACCTAATAGCTGGTTAATAGGTATAATTAAACCTATATATAAGAAAAAAGGAGATCAAAGAGATCCCAAAAATTACAGGCCTATAACAATTGTCAGCTGCCTCGGTAAATTATTCACTGCTATCTTGAATGCAAGACTCGCAAGCTTTTCTGAAGAATATAATATCATTAAAGAAAATCAAAGTGGCTTCCGTCAAAATTATTCTACTATAGATAATATTTTTGCTATTTTTTCTCTATTCCAAATTCTAAAATCAAAAAAGAAAAAGATGTTTTGTGCCTTTATCGACTTCGAGAAAGCCTTCGATACAGTATGGCGAGATGGCTTGTTTCATAAGTTGTTACTTAACAATATAAATGGCAAGTTATATAATGTTATATTTAACATGTATTCACAAATAAAGTCTTGTATATCATTAAACAATAATACGTCAGAATATTTTAACTGCGAATTGGACATACGACAAGGTGAAAATTTGTCCCCGTTTTTGTTCTCAATGTTTTTAAATGACTTGGAAGACTTTCTGATTACAAAAAATATAGCTGGCTTGAGCAGTGTTACAAATGATATAGAAAATGAACTTAATGTATATCTGATGATTTTTCTTTTACTGTATGCTGATGATACTACTTTAATAGCTGAGTCTGCCGAGGACCTACAGGCACAACTCAATGCTTTTTGTGACTATTGTAATACATGGAAGTTAAAAGTAAACGTCGACAAAACAAAGGTTATGGTACTTGGATTGGGTAAACCAAAAACAAATCTTAAATTCTTTTATCAAAATACCGAAATAGAAATAGTGGAAAAATTTAATTACTTAGGGGTTATTTTTACAAAAACCTGTAATTTTGATTCTACCAAGAAACTTTTAGCAGATAAAGCATTGAAGGCTATGTACGAAGTTCTTAAGTTGGGACGATTATTTAAATTATCAGTAAAAATTCTCCTAGATTTGTTTGATAAAATGGTTAAACCTATTCTTCTTTATGGCTGTGAAATTTGGGGCTTCGGTAATAACGAATCGTTAGAAAGAGTTCACTTAAAATTTTGTAAACTTTTGTTGAATTTAAAGTCTTCAACACCAAATTATATGATTTATGGGGAACTTGGTAGACTTCCTATTGCTATTGATATTAAGATACGGATAGTATCTTACTGGTCCAAACTTGTAAATGGCAAACAATCCAAATTGTCTTCAATACTCTATCGTCTTACTCGGCAATCGAACGAAAACTATAGTATACAATATTCTTGGATTAACTGTGTTAAAACAATTTTAAATGATTGTGGTTTTTCACTAATATGGGATTCAGAACAATTCTTCAATAATGAGTGGCTAAAATACATAGTAAAACAAAGGTTAACAGACCAGTTTGCGCAAAATTGGAATTCGGTTGTGTTTCATTCAACAAAATCAATAAATTATAGAATTTTCAAAACAAAATTGGAATTCGAAAATTATTTCAATATCTTGAACTTCTCGGAAGCTATAAAACTATGCAGATTTAGGACAACAAATCATCATTTACCAATAGAAACTGGAAGATGGAAAAATATTGAAAGAGAAAATCGTCTTTGTCATTTATGTAACTGTAACAAATTAGGAGATGAATACCATTACATGTTTGAATGCACTGCTTTCACAGAACAACGTAAAAAATTCGTCCCAAATTATTATGTGAAAAACCACAATGTTTATAAGTACTCAGAATTAATGTCCAGTAACAGAAAATCTCTGCTAAGAAATCTTTGCAGGTTTATTAATATTATTAATGATCATGTTAGCGCCCCTGGCTTACCTGTTGTGTAAGCATAACCTTATTATTGTTTGTATATATTGTATATAGCCTGTTGTTTTGTTTGTTTATTTGTTACTTTCTCTGTACCAATTGTATTATTGGCTGTGTGAGAATAAACTATATATATATATAAAAACAAACTGTGATGATTGTTGTGGCATTACTATTTTAAGCGACCGCTATGGCCAACTGTTGGCTTGTATTTGAAATACGTAATAGGCTACATGCTTTCCTGGAAAATTTAGATTTATCGGTTTAAAGAGCAAATCCGGCTTGAGGAAAGGCTACCAAAATGCTAACAGTACAACAAACAATTTTTAACTTCAATTGTTTGATGGATTTATATGTACATAGAGATAGAATATTGTATCGTGTAATTGTTGACTGCCGAAAAAGCATTTGATTCTGCTAAATGTTTAAACTATAGATTAGACAATTCTACCTTTTCTGTTTTGAGCAAAATTTTTAAAAGTTGTCATTTTATTAAGGAATGTATGTTAATTGCGTTTTCTTGGTAACAATTTACTATTTGAAACTGGAAGATTCTATAATACTGATAGATATGACAGGTATTGTAATCTTTGTAATGGTAACGAACTTATTGACGAGTCTCACTATTTATAAAAATGTGCTTTCTCCAAACTCTGTTATAGAAGATATTTGCCAAGAATTGTTAATAAAGGTTTTCGATAAACTGTCATTTTGTATTTTTGTCAATTATGAGTTATATGTCTCAAGACTGGATTTAAATGTACACAACTTTGTTACATTGTGAATATGTTCGCACTGTTGTTATGTTAAAAATTGCACTGTGGATCTTTAGTAAAATAAAATGTTTTGTAACATGAATCCTTTGTTCTTTTTTACGAATAAACAAGAGACGACGAGTAGGTATGCTCTAAATTAAAATACTTGTATAATATTGCATGAAAGGTCACGTGTGCCTGTTAAACTCAAGGGAAAATAGCCATGCAATAACCAACTACAATTAGATCCGATAATGCACAGTAAAACTCCGCCTTAATTAAGTCAAATTTTATTGATTTTCACTGCAAAAGGATAGCACGAGCTTCCAATATTAGCTTTTCATTTGATTAGTCGAATATCGGTCGCACCATAATAAACACCGCCCTCTTTATTTATAACCAATTATTAATGGGCGGGATCTAGGGGCTTATTCATGTTACAAATCATTTATAGCACCGCCTTCCTCGTTAGACAAATACACCTTCTCACGCTAAAGCGTTCGAAGGTGTATCTGTCTAACTCAGAAGACTGTGCTATAAATATAACATAATGTCGCTGAAATGTGAACTGAATGAGACCACACGAAGAAAAGATTTTGTAATGCAAGACAACAAAAGAATACACCGATCAAAACACTATTGCCGAATCAACAACACCCGATACACAAAACGTGTGTAGGAAAGACTTGAACTGGGGGTATATAGTGATGGGGATATCCGTCCGACCCTTACACTTTCGGGTATATATCTCTTATCAGCAACTCCAACTACACCGCTCAATGGAATCTAATGAATCTTTGTAACATAGTATCATTGTGCACCTGATATTTAACATTTTAATCAGAATGATATTTGAGGTTGTCCATAGAAAAACATGGACTGTCACTGACATTACGGGTACACATTCCTTATCCTCGACTCCAACTACCCCACTGAATGGAATTTGATGACACTTTCACACAATCTTTTTCTGACAGTTACAAAGTCCAATTTAGTCTGAGAATCCTCTGCCGTCCAACGCTTTTTTTCGTAGGGGCCACGCAAAAAAGCGTTGGACGGGAGAGGATTCTCAGGTCCTATTGTGCCCCTGAGATCTAACATTTTGATCGGAATGATTTTTGGGGTTACCCCATAAGACATAGAGTCTGTAATGGATATAAGGGGTACCCATTTTTTATTCGCATCTTCCCCTACACTACTGAATGGAATTTGATAAACATTTTCACAGAATCTTTGTCACATAGTGCCATTGTGCACCTGATATTTTACATTTTGATCGGAATGATTTTTGGGGTAGCCCATAGATAAACATAGACTCTGTAATTGACATAAGGGGGTACCCATCTCTTATCCGCATCTCCGCCTACACTACTGAATGGAATTTAATAAACATTTTCACAGAATCTTTGCCACATAGTGCCATTGTGCTCGACATTAAACATTTTGATCGGAAATTATATTTGGGGTTTCACATTGAAAACATTGACTTAGCCCTTCTTTGATCTTGTATCCGCATCTCTACCTACACCTTTACATGGAATTTGATGAAAATTTAACATAATCGTTGTCATATAGTGCCATTGTGCATCATTAACTTAACATTTTGATGGGAATAATATTTGGGATTCCCAATAGAAATCCATGTACTTTGCAAGTCTTTGCAATATAGGGGTATTTATTTTGTGTAATCAAATCCTTCTAGTTTTCAGCCGAAATCTCTGAAGTTGTGCACCTGCTATTATGGAATAGTTTGATGATTTTTTCCAAAACTTTCCAGACTTGGGAACGTAGTCATTGTTCTGAAAATGTCCAGAATACGCACGTTCTTGTGTAATGAACTCTTACAGTAGACCTGCTTTACAGAAAGATTGCACTTGTGATCACTTGTGTTAAAGTTATGCATCTGCTAATATGGTTTTTTTTTCGAGGATTTCTTAACCAATTTTCCAGACTTGGGAATTTCATATATTTTTCTGAAAATGTGCACAAGACTTTACCTTTTTTGTGTACATGTAATAAACTCCTCCTACAGTTTCAAAAACATATGTTTTGAAAATTAGTTAGCGGGGGTATCAATTAGTGAGGATTATTCTAGTATAAATATGTTTTCTAAGTGATTTTACTAATTAACAATTTTTTACATATTTGTATAGAACAATACAGGTTTTCCTGTTGTAATCTGATTCAAATATAATGCTTTCGTTCAGTTGCTTTTTTTTGTCCGATGATCGTGTTAAATTAGCTATAGGGCAAGCATCTTTAAGTCGAATCATAAAGAGATAGCTTGAACATGTTGAATGCAAACAGAGAACCATCTTTTGACAAGAAATTAATCAATTTTATTTAATTTTTCTGATATCAATTTTGAATGAATGTCATTTTCATCACCCATGCCCATTTGCAGGGTAATTTGCTCCACGGCAATTTGGGAAAAGTAATGTAAATCCCTTGTCCTCCCGATCCTCCTGTCCATTTAAAATTGTCAGGATATCCCAGCATACCGACTTTTGTATATGAGGTGGAGACAGGTGCCCCCAACTTCAGAACTGTATCCATTGGCCAGGAAAGGAGAAAAGCATACACTGTTGTTCCTTCAGATGCCGTCTTCTTCATTGTATACCTTAGTGTTAGATTAAAATTAATACATTTGTTATAAAATAATTTACTTTCACAAGAATTATGTATACACAGGATGTTGATTTCATTAGTCAAAATTATTTTTCAAAGGTTGAAAATACATGTTTCATAATTTTTATTTATATCAATTTAGAGAAAGTATGTTCCGAAATCCGATCTTAAAATAATAAAACCATACTTACACCCACTGAATAGTTTAACATCTTATATTAAATATTTAAAAAAAAAAGAATTAATCGTCAGATAATAAACTTATTCTTTTACCATATATTTTTAGTCATTGTATCGTTCTGGTGACTCCATGGGACTGAACTGTATACTCCTTCTCCATTTACTTTCAACCAACTCCCAAACTGTCTCAGTCTTTCTTCAAATATCGGAGTAATTGTACCCTCTTTTGTTGGTGCAACATTTAACATCATATTACCACCGCAACTGACAAAGAGAGGTTGCAGCTTTAGCAATTTATGCACAAAAAATGTATATCATTATAGTGTCCACAGGAAAATGTACCCCCACTTCATAAACATTCACTTAATAATAGTTCAGTATAATTTTATCACATCTTGTGTTTGTATCAACTGCTTGTGGAGCTTTACTGACTCGGAAGAAGAATGTCAGGAATATGGCCATCAATCCATCATAATAATTGTTGAATGCCGCGACCAAGAATGATTTAAAGGTGTAATTTGGAGGGACGACACAATGATTTCAATCTCACTTCTGCCTTTAAAAATGCATATTTAAAAAATATAAGAATATGAATTGTGCCTATTCAGGGGTCGCCGTCACTTGTTGGGGCCATTAAAGTGCCATATTTATTCCCGAAACCACCATGTTTAGGTGTCGCCGTGCCATATGGCATATCTATGCCTGAAACCACCATGTTTCATATCTATGCCTGAAACCACCATGTTTCATATATCTATGCCTGAAACCACTATGTTGAGGTGTCGCCATGCCATATCTATGCCTGAAACCACCTTGTGCCATATCTATGCCTGAAACCACCTTGTTTAGGTGTCGCCGTGCCATATCTATGTCTGAAACCACCTTGTGCCATATCTATGCCTAAATCCACCTTGTTTAGGTGTCGCCGTGCCATATCTATGCCTGAAACCACCTTGTTTGGGTGTCGCCCTGCCATATCTATGCCTAAAACCACCTTGTGCCATATCTATTCCTGAAACCACCTTGTTTAGGTGTCGCCGTGCCATATCTATGCCTGAAACCACCTTATTTAGGTGTCGCCGTTATGCATTGACGCTATTTAAATGTACTTTCTATGCTTAATTCGACCCTATTACGGTGTCGTGGTCAATTGTTTGGACATTCAAGGGCCATTTCTCTACCTGAATCTACCATATTAGGTGTCAAACTCACATGTTAGCTCCATTTAAGTACCATCTCTATGTCTGACTGTTAAATGCACCAAACCCGTCTGTATCTTTTATTTTGCACAAAAACTTACAGTTTCTGGTTGAATGATTTCACAATTCATTTTGACGTTTTGATAGTATTACTCTGTTATTAATTTTTTCAAAATTTATTATATACTAATGTCACCAGAATAAGGATGTGATTTTTTAAATCATTGTGATTTTGAAAGACATACTTTGATGTAGTAGAAAGAGCCAACGCATAGTGTTCGATAAGACTTTAAGATAACTCTACAGCAAATTTCCAATCTAAAACGTTTTATTATTTTTTTTACAAAATAAAAATTTTGCTAAAGCTATTCAGTAGTGTTCATGGATTTAAAACCCTTTAAATATATAAGCTCTGAGCAGAAAACATTTTACTCGAACCCCATTGTGTAAAAAGGAAAGAAGGTTTTCCAGTGGTTGAATTATACTTTATACGTGCATTAACCGGCAAATTTCCCCGATTTCTTAGAAATGTTCACATAAGCAATTGCATAGTCTTCAGTACTACAAGAAGGAGCTACAAGTAAAATACGCGTCAAAGGTTAATAGTTACATAAACCTTAAAACTGTAGTTGCTAATAATAAATCAGATGATGATGATTTGAATGGGAAAATAGCATCAAATAAGGGACAGACCATTTAACTTAAAGGGGGGGGGAGCTTGGTTTTTTTTGTTTTGGTCAGAAAATTTTGTTCCGTGCAGAAAAAATATTAATTTTTTTAAGGCGTCGCGACAGAATATTTTTTTTCATTATTAGCATTATTTTATATAGCAGAAATCCTTCTTCAGAATATTTTTTTTCTTACCCGCTGCTTCCAAAATATTTTTTTCATCAAAAATCATTTTTAAAATATTTTTGTAGGAAAAAACCAAGGCCCCCCCCCCTGCAAGTTAAATGGTTGGTCCCTAACTAGCATCGACGAGTCCTATGTAGCTGTGTATACAATATACTCTCTTTGAGGCCTTGGAATTTCATCTGAACAATTTTTTCTTTTCTGAATATTCCACACTTTGATTTTCCTACATATACGAACATATTATTTTAACAGATCTGTGGTTTTTCTAACCTACTAAAACAACAGCCTTTCTGCTACCAATCCATTTTCAAATCCCAGTCTTTTTACCTCTAGATCACCGTTATGAAGCAATAAGATATGAGTGTGATGGATAAGTGGTAGCGGTTTTTCAAATGATACATACAAAAATACAGTTAGTTAAGAAGAATCCCAATTTTTATTTGTAACAAACCTGGCAATATATACGTAACAATTTGGGATCGATGTTGCATTCCTCTTGTGTGCATTTAACAATTCATAAACAATTCAAATATATTATGCAAAATTATTTTGTATAATTATTATGCATAATATTGTGCATAATATTATGTAAAATTTCTACTAAAATAAATGTGTAGATACATAATTTTTAATTAAATGAAGCCATTGATCGGTAAGCGCGACAGTACCTGGTTTGGGTTTGCTGATACTTTGGTTCAATTTATGTTAACATCCATTGCGCAGCAGTATAATTACTGTGCGTCCGCGGACACGCAGCAAATGAAGCATTTTTTTTATACATCATGAAGCAAGTACAGAGCATCATTCTATTACCATAATTTTACAGAAAACTTAGAAGCATATAGAGGTCGTGTGAGATGTTTGTTTTACCTGATTACTGAAGCAAAATGTGCAATGATGTCTTGTACACTGAGGAAATCGTCTAATCTACTTCTCCTACGATATCCCCATGAATATTTGTCGATTGTCAATCCTCCTTCGAATTTGCGCTTCTGTAATACACCTACAAATAATAATTACATCAATCAATTTAATTCGTAATTTAGAAAAAAAATCCTTCATATTAATCTCAGATGCTTGTAAGAGAGAGACAGCTTAATTCTCCTTGTGAAACATTTAATTAGTTTGCAAACGACTATTACGCTACACGTACTACTTAACGATATGCTTTGCAACATTTTTTCCAATATACTTAATAATGAACACTATGTTTTAAAAATTGTTTTCAATGTACCGAAAACATATTATCCTGTATTTTGTTTAACGAGAAATATGACCCATTTTCAATAAAATTTCAATACGTATACAGGTATACCTGTATGATCAGTTAACATTATTTTGTAACAGATGAACAAATGAATAAATCAGTCTTCAAACCAGTTGTTGAGGATTTCACCAAAGAGATAAACAAAATAGATTTAAGAGCTGTCGTTTAATGGTACAGTATAGAATATAATAAATTGTCAAATAATAAGTCATTAACCATACTACAATGTTGATAGTTATATACAAATTTGCAGAAAAGATTACAATATAGACTTTAGTTCATTGTTGTGGTGTTTATTTGTTGCCTTACTCTGTATCAATTTTATTAGGAGCTGTATTATAGTTAATATATACCATGTCTACGGTTTTCTTAAACAATATACAGAAAATTGTTCATTTTCCTTTTATCAATTATCAGCATTTAAAAAGGACATCAATGAATGTTAGGCAGCACTTTAAACAATTACAGAATTAACAAAACATCAGACAGTAAATGCTTAGCAACTAAACATGTATATGTATGGACATGTCCAATGCATTAAATTTCTTATCACATGACTTTATTTTATTCAACATAGAATCATAAAGATTGGTAAAAGAATCATTTGCGTTATTAATTATTTATCTTAAAGGAAACAGTGTTGAAAGGATAATTATATGTAGTCATTAACATTTTTACGGGGTTTCCAATATTTTAATACATTTATCGATGACAATTTTTCGTGCAGTTGAAAGCAGTGTTATAAAAATTTACGACTAACGATATTTTTAATTTTTCTTGAAAAACACGTAAATGTTAACATTGAATTGAAGGATATGTTTGCAGATAATTTAATGGTGCCTAATCCTGATAAATTTCAGCCCAGCATTTGACTGTTTAATGAAAAATAAACTGTTTGAACTTAATAGAAATTAAATAGACTAAACTGTATGGCACAAACACGCAATACACAATCAAATGATAGTTTCCATAATTTAAATGTGAATCTAGATGATTAACAATACTGAAAACATAATATTATTCGTGCATGTAATAATACTGCAATGGTACAATTTTTCAGAACAAGGTATCATCTATTTCTTTTAGATATTATGCTGCAAAATATAACGTTTTAGCTGTCCTTATTATAACTCTTATCATACCTTAACTTGTGCTTGTTTTAAATGCAGTAATTTTGTAGCGATATATGTGCATGGCATAACAGTAACGCAGATAATGAAAGTACCGCATGTACTGTCAGCTGATTTTTGTGAATTATTAATTTTGCTATTTTATATAATACAGATATCTTACAGATAAAGTAAATTAAAAATATCTTTCGCCGTGAGTTTATTATGTTAACCAGTTACATGACTTTTTCCGTAATAAGAACTTCCTTTTACAAACAAAACAAGTATCGGGTATGTTAAATTAAGGCTAAGAAGATTCCGATAAGAACCATGATAAATGAAAGTAATAACACAATGCCGAACACTGAGAAAACTGTCAAAAATGACAATCCACAAATCAAAGTCAGAGAACTTGGCAAACTCCAGAACCACCAACAAAAGATGTAGTAACTGCAGCAATTGTCCTGACTTGGAACAGAAATTATGTGTTAAACTAGGTTTTATGGCAAGCCAAACCTCCTGCTTGCATTACTGCGGTATGTGAGCTGGTTAGTTAATTAAAAGTTATGGGTATTATTTACCACTAGTCAGTAATTAGGTGTATCCAGCATTTATCGAAGCACATTCACTGTACACTGAATTGAAAAAAATTGGGAAAACTATCTGCAATCATACTTGCAAACGAGAATATTTTTGACAAGGAAGTGGTATCTATTGCAAAACAATCGGGTTTTTTTCTTGTAACCATGGTTCATAAGTTAATCCCGAAGAAATAGGTGACGTTTGCAAAATAATTTTGAAATAAAACTCATCTCCGCAAGGAGTGGGGTACAGTTTGTACACATTTTAATTCCGATTGTTTGCTGAAAACACATCCTACAGAAGTTACAAATATGTTGTCAATCAGACAATCTCGCATATTACAAACATGTTCTTCGATGTAGCATAATATGCCTTTTAGTTCATTAGTAGAAAAAAAAGTATTGTCGTAGCCTAAAACGACATATTTGCAGGCATTGGTGGAAGCATCCTCACAAATCAGGGTTTATGTGTCCACGAAAAAAAGCACGTGTTTGGCAATAGTCATTCTTACTCATTCTTGAGTGGGGAGAAAACGTATAGCAACTTATTAATAACGCGATAATAACAAAATATTAACACTACTGTACAAAATACACTGACTTTCACGTGGTCTATGCAACACATCCGTTTGGTTTATTTATAATCGACATTGGGATATCCCCTAAGCAAGCCGTGAATGAAAGCGAGCTTTTGATTAGCTACATCAAGGTATGATGTAGCCAATCAAAATAGTGACCTCTAGCCCGGGAATTTCCTAGCTAAGTTTGTCAGGGTTTCGTGGACACATATGGACACAGAAACCCTGACTTGTGAGGATGTGGTGGAAGCGAAGGCTTTATGTATCATTTCCTCAAGACAGAAATTCAGTTTCACCTGATTTTTAGCGCCTTTTCGACATCTAGAAATATCATCTAAAGTTATAATTATGCTGTTGCTGTGTCGGTATCTGATGTTATCTAGTACAATTGGAAATATTTAACAGAAAACCCCGTCATCTTTAATGATATTTGAAAATACCTAAAGTACTGACCTGGGTTATACCGGTCTTCGCAGGTGAGATATCCACCATGATGACACAGACAGTCCGTACCACACCATCTGTCGTTGACAACGACTGTGTCTTTTACAGGACTTGTAAATCAAGAAGACAAAATTATTCTCTTGTATACAAGTTTAAACATGTTACTTTACCGCGGAAACCACGGTTTGAGGTACGAAAGTATGCACGCAATAATTTTCTGACCCTTTCCATTAAACCCCACATTTGGGAAAATCAACAGATTCCCCGCATTGGTCTATGGCAATCCTAGCAAAAGACTCTAATTTTTGTTAGTTTTTTTCTGATACCAAATATTTCTAAAAATAGCTGAAGCAATACTAGTAATATTGAATTATTTCAGTACGAATACAAGTTTCAAACATATTTTTCACATTGAAATGAGTATTAACCCTAGAAAATAATCATATTATAAATTAAAGATATATTGGATATACAGTTAGAATTACATACCTTTCGTTATACAACCATGCCAAAAACTCACGTGACTGGAAATATTCTGCAGATCCATAGCTCTCACATATGTCTGACCAAATTAACTCGGGTTGATAGATGTTGACAAGTTCACTAAGAGCAGGCAATATCTTATACTAAAAAATAATCTTTAAATATTTGAATTACATTTAAGTGCACAGACTCTATGCACGAATTCTATTAATACAGCATACAGTACATACATGTAGACAAACCAACACTTATGGTGGAAATATTAATATATTTTTACTCGGGTGATAATGATGTATTATCCAGAAGAATAAAAAAACTGGTAATCTAATTGATTGAGATGTATGAACATTAGAAACATGCGAAATATTTTTGTTTCCACGATTTCAATGAGAATCTTATTGAAAGATGGGGGAGTGAGAGATTTTCGGCTGGTGAAGCACCCTAAACATCAAACACAATGTTTTGTACAAAGTAGATGTTTAAAGCATTAGTGACAACTACATTTGTTCTTGTAACTGGGACAACTTAAAGAAATCACTTGGCATTTAACAAAACTAGCTCATTTATACGATTGTTGTAATAGAAGGAAATGATTTATAAATTATATATGAGGTATAAAATTTACCATATAATTATTAATAAGTTAGAGGTAACTAAACATTCTCATATATGCGTTTTGAAGTATATGTTTGAAAAAATAAAATGTTGCCTTTCCTAACTGACAACCTATCGTGTTCAAATAATTACACAATGTATGTTTTCTATTTCATTAAAATGTTTCATCGTTGATTGTTTTAATGCTTTCTTTTGTCTTTCGATAGGGTTAATTATGCAATTATTTTTTATAACCTCGCCACTTACTTACGTTCACGTAATTTTGGGTTGTATAGTTCGAAGCCTTATCCTGGAGGTAGAATGGATTGTACCATTCATGAAGACAATGATAAAGTCCTACTTTAATATTTGTTTTTCTACGTAGAGCTGCTGCAAATTCACCTAAATTAAAATTAAAAAAATAGAATGTTTCACCATTATTTTCACTTAATGAAAATAGCGATTCTGTTGTTGTCCCCCATAAAAGTTAGCTTTGATGCGGTTTTGACCATTAAAGAAGTATTCAAATGTCTCATAGGCAATAACTCGAATACGCTATCGGTCCTGTAATGATAGTATTTTTCACTGCATGAGTTGTTTTTTTAAAAAACGTATTATATTTCGGACCCAAATATCGCGAGCCACATACTACCGTATAAGTGGTTTTTTCGCGGGCGGTGATTTAATTTTCGCTATATTCGCGATAAAAGTGGGGACGCGAAAATAAAAACTCGCGAAATATTAAGACAAATGATAGTGTTATTCATTATGACTACGGACCGCGAAAATCACATTACGCCAAAAGAAACTCGCAGAGGTTTTTAACAAAAACGCTAAATTTTCCCCACGCGAAAAAAACCACTTATACTGTATTACTTGGAAAAACAAAGTTAGGTTCCTAATAAATGCTGTTGAGGATTATGCCAAACAATTGCAAAACAAACGCAATAAAGACCGAATCGATGATCTAGCAGCATGGTTAAAGGCAATCAAGAATTTGATACTATACTATGAATACCTGAGTTAAAAGATTGTTTTCACCCACACGTGAACCAATAAACGCTATATAGCAGGGTCAGCAGTTTCAAACTTCTTTCCGTTTTTAACAAGACATTCATTTCGAAAGTCTACCATACCTAGCACCAGAAGCATTAAACAGATCTGCCCATTCCTTTGCATTGTAAAATTCAGTTGTCAGAGGATTTTTGGGTTGCTTATTTGTTTGTTGTCTGGTTTGGATTGTTGTTGCTTTTAGCGCTCGTGCGTGTTATATCAGCCATAGCTTTGCAATGTCATACTGTGATTTTGATTATTGTAATTAAGTTTCGCTATATTATTTCACTATATTCCCTTGTGGTCTGTTAGTATCAAACTATCTGGCATACAAGACGGTTGTGTTTAAACATCAATGATCTACGTATACACGACGTCATACGGCCGGCCGCATTTTTTTTAGGGAAGTCTGTATTGTTTATATAGAACATGAAGGAAAGGTTTGCTAAGTAGATATATATCGACGCCTTAAACACCGTACTATTAAATGTCTTCTTACAGTCATTATACTTAATTGTACATACTACGACCAATCTATACCTACCGACTAGATCTCTGCTTGGTCCAGTTGCATTGGAATTCCAGTTGAAAGCAGTTTTTGAAGGCCACATTGTGTATCCATCACAGTGTTTTGTGACGAAAATTGTATATCTATACAATGAAAGCACACAAATAAGTTTGACCGTGTATACAAAGTAAATGTACTGTGTCTTGGATAATAAAATCGAAAGAACGGACCGAATCAAAGACCGTACTTAGTTGAAAAATAACTGTAAAACAGTTAAATATAAGTAAAATAGTTTACATAAAACATGTTACATAATTGTTATAGAACTGTTTCACGGTTCCATGTCTTATTTATTAGAATCATTATGTTTATAGATATGTTCACATTTGCACTAGTATATGTTCTGTATAACAAAGCAAATTAACAAGACATTCATACTGAAAAGCTACCTTACCTAGCACCAGAAGCATTAAACAGATCCGCCCATTCCTCTGCATTGTAAAATTCAGTTGTCAATTCCGATGCAAAGTCTTGATATGTGTAGTCTGGTGGATAATTTTTGGACATGAAATCAACAATATTCGGGGCCTGAACTGTCTTCCAGTTATACCAAAACCATTCATTATTGTAACTTGGAACAGAATACACACCCCACGTTATAAATATCCCAAATTTTGATTCATCGTACCACGATGGTAGTGGTCTGGCATCGAGAGATTCCCATGTAGGTTCATATTTGATAGAAAATACTAAATGTAGAAAGGTAACAATCAAGATCAATCCATGACTACATTTAACAAAAACTTTCATTTTTCTGTTATTAAAAACAGAAGATATATTAACTGATCAGTTTATACTGTACGATAATAGTTCGTACACTACTTGTTATCATTACTTGAGCTGTATAAATAATGATAAATAATTGTAATAATAGAAATCTATCTAAATTTTACTAAGGGTTATTAGTCCCTTTTCACACTGTAGATAAGGCAACTTCACGATGGCCACTATTTCACCTAATATTTATATAGTAATGAAATGCAGATTTGTCATGTGAAACATGCTTCAATTGTGCAATTAATGCAGCCGATTTTATGTCCTCGATAGGTTATTTCAGAAAATAAATTTCTCGTGAAACTTTTGCTTTTAGTTACTTAGTACTTTATATGTATATATACATTAAAAAAGCTGCAAAGCCATCTTATATTTAAATATTTTTTCGTGTATGTTTTGATTTGTAATCTGACACCTAATCAATAAATGAAGATTAAAAAGGCTCCCATGAGCCTGTATCGCTCACCTGAACCTGAAATCAAACAAACCTTTTTTATCCAGCTTTTATTTGCTATAAGGAATTGCCCAACACTTCTGCAAAAATCATTAATTTTGACCTTTTAAGGGAAATAACTCCTATCAGGAGGAGCTTTTGATGCTTAGAGGGAGAAGGGAGGTTCACTTCAAATTTGCTGTACCTGTTATACTTTTTTAACTATCAGTCGAAAACTCTCTCGACTACCACCCCCCCTTTTTTTCATTTTTTCTATTTTAAGCCAACGTAGCTATGTAGGTAGTCAGGTGTCATGATTTGCAAAATTTTGGTAGAAGACGTCCTAAGGATGATGTGTGCAATGTTTCAAAGCAGTCCTTTCATTGGTTAAAGAGGAGAAGATTTTTTAAAATCAAGTAAAATTTATTTTAAAAAATGTTCAAGGAGAATAATTCCTAAACACTTCATCAGACAATCTTGACCCTAAAGTCATTTTTGTAGCCATCATAGAGCAGAACAATTAAGCAATGCTAACTTTTTCTCTAGTTCTAAAATTTTTTAAGATTTTGAGGCGAAAATGTCAAAAATAATCAATTTGGACAATTAAAGGGCAATAACTCCTATAAGAAGTCCTCATACAACTTCAACCCGATGGAGTGTTTCGTAGAGCTTTTGATGCAGATGAAGGAATGTCTCTTCGGTTTTCCTGTATCTGTTACACTTTTTTAAATATAAGCAAAAAACTGTTTTTTACCCCCCCCCCCCTTTCCGTCCTATTTTTAGCCATGGTGGCCATGTTGGTTAATCTGCAGCCATGGTTGATACAAAATTGGTTGAGGACATTTGATGGATGATGTGTACAGAGTTTCAAAGCAGTACTTTCAGTTGTTTCAGAGGAGAAGATTTTTAAAAATCAATTAAAACCGATTAAAAAAACATTTCAAGGGAAAAAACTCTTAAACGGTTAATCAGACAATCTTGACCCTTAGTCATTTTTGTAGCCCTCATAGAGCAGAACAATTAAGCAAAGCTAACTTTTTCCCTAATTCCAAACATTTTCAAGATTTTGAGGAAAAAATGGCAAAAATCATCAATTTTGACAATTAAAGGGCAATAACTCCTACAAGGAGTCATCATACAACTTTGACCCAATAGAGTGTTTTGTAGAGCTTAAGATGCTGAAGAAGGAAGGTCTGTTCGGTTTTCCTGTATCTGTTATACTTTTTGAACTATAAGCAAAAAACTGTATTTTGACCCCCCTGTTCTATTTTTAGCCATGGCGGCCATGTTGGTTGGTCTGAGGCCATGATTTGGGCAAACTTGGTAGAGGACATTTTACTGATGATGTGTGCAAAGTTTCAAAGCAATCCCTTCAGTGGTTTTGGAGGAGAAGATTTTTGAAGAAATGTTAACGACGACGACGACTACGACGGACGACGACGGACGCCAAGTGATGGCAATAGCTCACATGATCCTTCGGGTCAGGTGAGCTAAAAAAAGGACCAAAAAGTTGTTTTGATGCAACTGATAGTTCATCAATTATTCACTCGTTATAAGTTATCGTTTTAATGGGTTTTGTATGCATATTACTCATAAATAATATCGTGCTATATTATATTCGATACTGATGGTATCTTCCGACCTACAAAACACTTTGCCTGGAGTAGTTTTAGGTACCTTATAACAATTGAAACAAACCAATTGTTCATAGGATCGTAAACAATTAAACGCAATTATTAACCTACATACTTGCTTCTAAATCTGGTCTTTCAATTTACAGCCGTAAACCTTTTCTAGCACAATACATTCATTATATTTTTTTCTATGATAGAAACAGTTGAGTTGTAAAAAGGCAACAAGGTGTAGGTCTTTATTTGGTGGAATTTTACTTTTGCAGTCATTCAGTGCTATAAATATACATTAATTGCAACGATTGATTGATTGGATGTCCAGCGAGCAGTATTTCAGCTATATTCAGGACGGGAACAAGTTAACAAACAATAAATAAACGGAAAATGGGGGTGGGATGGGTCACAGGGAATACAATTTCGACTGCACAAGAAAAGTATGGCGTTTTTGGTAGGGGCGGAAAATTTAGCCTTTTGTAGCGGCTATAATGAGCCTACTCTTTTTCGAAATCTACAAAAGGGGTCTTTATCGTGCAAGGAGCGTGGCACTCTCCAAACACGTTACCCACTACGGTCCGCGGTCAGGCTTTCCGTATAATGACCTGACAACCCGCCAACGAGATGGTCTCCCCTATCCGCCACCCGGGTACGCGCTTGGCTGCTCCGTGGGTCGAGCACTGGGAACCCTCCCAGTATGGTCCCAGTTAATTGCAACGATTGATCCTTCTCGAGTTAAAGTACATCTTCTATCAAATAATCCAGCTATAATTTCATAATACTGGGGAACAAATAAACTTTAAAAAAAATAAATTGATTACATTACTTACATAAATAAGCAGTATTGAACTTTAAACTCGCATTATCAATAGAGGACTATATGCGGATATTTGTCCAGTAGTGGAGATTATTTTATGTGTAGTTTTATCTGTAAGTGATAAATTATCTGGCAATTATTAAAAATCTTAATTTCTATTTAAAGCACACCTGACAAACCCTTCTAGAATAAAGCTGATGTCCATGTTTTCGTTGAAACAAATTGCTTTAACTGTTACGTAACTTTCAGCTAAGTCATGGTGTCCAATTTTTATTCTGCAGAAAGTTGGTGTACATTGTCAAAACCCCGATATTTGACAGAAAATCTAGTGAAGTCGACAACAACCCTCTTCTGGTCCGACATGTGCTGCAATCTGACCAAAATCGCACTTGCGCGGAGGCCCCTTATATTTATTTGTGGAAAACTTATCAAATAATTACTGTCTAGTCAAACAAACTTTACACAACATTAAGCGGAGTACTCATTGAATGAGAATCAGACTTACAGTAGCATTTGTTGTAATGTTAAATGGGAATTAAACTGCATCACTCCGTCCTCTTTGTTATGTTTATTGATGCGGATTTCTTTTAATTAGCATTTTTTATTTCTGTAAATGTGTTATTTCAATATTCAATGATGCTAGTTTGAAATCGTTCATCATTCTAGCATGGAATATTATTGATGTTTGGTACAGGTTTTAAACTTTGTTCATATTTGCTGACCATTTCTGTTTATAGATGCCAGTCTTGCACCCTAAAAATGTGAAAACGAATGTGATTCTTCAGAATTTTCTATTATAATTTTTATTGATGAACTTGCCTAGTTATTCCAACTTGGCCAACTAAATCATAATGTACATGTCAGTGTTATGTTCTTCAAAAATGCCACATCCATATTAAAGTCCTGCAAAAAGAAAGCTAGATTTTGGTGGAGTACCCAATCAAAAATTAGCTCTTATATTTGCTTTCAAGAAATCTTGGTAATATGTTAGTAAAAATATAAAATAAAATACTATACAATTTAAAGCAGCACATTCAAACTCGAAATAATCCATATATAGGGCTCTCATGAAAAAACACTTTTTACAAATGAGTTAATTTGCAATAAACATGGCTATGGAGGTACAAAATCAAGCAAGTTAGATTTCAGGTAAGACGGTTGAATAAGAACATTCTTTCTTATGTTCACTGGTGTTATAACCTATTGAAAGTCTAACCAGTACTTTTCTTAGCTGCATTTTGAACTGTATAAGACTAATAATTGTGGTTATCTTCAATCATGCTGGTTATATTTAACCTTGGAAAAGTTAGACAGTCTAACTATGAATACACCATTGTTTTGTATCAAATCATCTTTATTCAATTTAATGTTTCAGCCTCACGCATGTTGCACTATTTTTCAAAATTATCAACAATACAAGAAATACACAATTAACAAGGAAATTATCAGTGTGGCCAATAGGGCCAAGTCAGACAATTTTGAATACATAAAAAATATACCAAACTAACAAAATACTACAAGTGTTATAAGGTTAATTTCAATTTAATAAAACATACACAAATTAATATCACAAACCACTTATAAAAGGATTTCTTCTCCCTGTGATGCTAACATTAAGAATATTTTTGCCCATGTTCTGAATGCTGTCTTCAGCTGAATTGGTATGGCCTAATACCATTAACAGCTATAATAAGAACAGCTGAACACCATCTGCAGCTATGATGGCACAATTTTTACTTACACTACACAATAATTGTATAGATTACTGAATTGTTTTGCAATTTATCAAACATTTAACATCACACTCAAAGTTCCCTGTTCTTTAAGTTTTTTTCGTGTGGAAAGAATAGGGGGCAAGAAAAGAAAAAGGAAGCAGGGTTGATGAATACACAATTCAAATACAAAAAAGAGCAGATAAGGCACAGGGAAGTGAATACCAAAAATAGCAGATAAAAAGAACTAGGAAATGAAAAAATGCTACAATTTTTATTCTGATTTTTGTTTACATGTATGTGCTATAGTAGTTATATAAACCTATTTTATTATAATTTATAAATTTTATAAAATTATAAATCTAAAATGGTTGAGTACAAACACAAAACAACTGATATGTATAACAAACTCTAACCTTCATGGTTTTAGTCACACAACATGTATTGCACAAATATTTTAGAAAATAATTATTATATGTGTCTTTATGGAACTAAAAGATTTAACAAACACTATTCCAAACTTGTATTGAGATCTGCACTAATCAGTTTCAAATTGCCTTTAAATGTTTACCTCAACAAACTTGCACCATATCCTTAATATGTCTTCAAATGATATAAACCTACATATCAATGTAGGGGACTTTCTTATCATTAACAATGGATTGCTTTATTAAATGGAATGTCATATTTGTAAAGCATGATTAAATAATTAATAATGTATACCAAGCATGTAGATAATAAACAAAATATGAAAATTCACAAATAATCTCTACTGGCAACAAAACAAGCAATTAATTCATTAGCCCAGTAATTTTGAGAGTCCATGCCCATTCACATGGCTGTGTGTCCCAGGACATGGGTGGTATCTGTATGTTTATTCCCTTTCCTCCAGGTCCAGCGGTCCATGAAAACTGGCCAGCGTAACCTAGCATAGTAACAGTGGTACCAGTAGAAGGTATAGGAGCTCCAAGTTTGACCATGTTGTCATCAGGCCATTCCAGTAGAACAGCATAGACTGCAACATCTGTGTCCTTCTTCATTGTGTACCTACATAGAAATAAACAACTCGAGCTTTGTAGAAAGTGGTGAGAAATAAAGAAATAGTACAAATATAGTTAAATGAATTTTCCGCGGATTGATTGATTGATTAATGGTGTTTAACGCCCGAGCAGCAATATTTCAGCTATATTCGGGCGATGAACATGAAATGGATGATAAAATGAACATGAAATGATGAATGAAAATGGGATGGGACACAAGGAAAAATAGGGGTAACGGATTTTAGATTGCCACTGGCAAATGGGAGGATGGATAGGGTCGGCAATGTAGCCTCCTGTAGCGGGATCGAAATCCCTACTCATACCGAATACTACAGCAGCGTTCTTTAACGTGCGAGGAACGTGGCATTTTCCCAACACGGTGTACTAATATGGTTTGCGGCCAGGTTTTCCGTATTATAGCCTGACAACCCCAGCTTGCCAGGGGTACCCCATTCAACCACCTGGGGCACATATCAATTTTCCGCGGAAGAATGTCTGGTAGTAGAACACACAATGAAAAATTGATTATTTCGTAACAGAAATGCAATGTAACCCCTAAAATATAATTTTGTAAATATGGGTAGTCACTACATTGAAACTGTATAAAGGAATCTTTTAACTTAAATTTAACTCTCAAATCAATTTAAGTAAAACAGTAAAATTATAAAATTAAATTTCCATGGCGGAATGTCTATGTTAAGAGTTCTGATCTGATGATTTAGACATAAATATGATGCAATAAAATTTGTTACACATTTCTCAAATGAGGATTTTATAATATATGTCACATACAGATACCAGTATATTCCCAAGGTTGTGACCATCTTCAACACAAATTTTGACCATGATGTACTGCAAAAACGCATGTATTTTAAGCGGACTTTTTCTTTTTATCTTACTTGAAAAGGAGGGTGTGGATTATACGTAAATACGAACTCTGTAAAATTTTCTTTACCCATTGACTGTTGTATACGGCAATCATCATTTTGTTGTTGAGTTATAGGCAGTACTATTATAACATGTTTCTTTTATAATTTTTTTTCTTTGTTTATGTTGATTTATGACAAATTGGTTTGGTATATAAAAGTGTGAGTATTCGTTTTAACAACATTCAAAATAGATGATATGACAATGTACTATTGATTATTTAATTGAATACAAGTGCAAGAAAAAAAAATAAAAACATAAACAAATGGTACTTCAAGAGAGAATAAATTAAATATTATAGTTAAAACTGTTTAAAAAAGCAAGCGCAAATCTGACTGATGTCTTCATCTTGGAACTTTTTATTAAAACTTGTACCTGTGGATTGCACGTGCATATATTTTCCACAATTTTCTGGTGAAAGAAAGTGATTCAGACAATACTAAAATGTGGACTATACACATTTTTACATTAATTATAATTTCAATCTTTCATAAAGTTCCCTCAAAGATATTATTTAAGCATTTCTGGTTAACATGACAAAATCAGTCATATAATATCAAAAATTGTGATCACCCCAGGAAACTGCAGGATATAAAAATTAATAGAGATAAAACTATTGATTAAAAACCACATCCATTTTTTTATCCTGTCATGACCCTTGGTCAGGGTACTAAATAATCGAGTCATAATCAGTAGGTTTTATAAATATCTAATGACAACAAGCAGGATATATATTTATATATTTCAAGGGTATTATAATATTGACAATAATTCACATACCAGACATTTTTCACTACAGTATCATTTTGATAAACCCAAGGTCTTGTTCCATAAATTCCTTCTCCATTCACACTCAGCCACTGTCCCAACTGTCTTAGCCTCTCTTCAAAAATTGGAACTATCTTCCCGTCCTTTGTTGGACCAACATTCATCAACATATTACCACCACAACTAAAGTGTTAAAAATTGAAATGCAAAAAAAAACAATTACTGGTAGAATAAATAAAAAGAAAATACATGTATACTAGGTCCTATTGTACTAGTTACATGCAGATTACCACATTTATCATTAATAAAGTAAAATTTGATGCTTTAACATGTAAGTAGATTTTAAAGTTGTATCTTTATAATGAATAAGATCACTATTTCTCCTATGAACTTTTTAAAACTGGAAATCAAGTTACCTCACAGTAGAGACGAATGTTTTCAGAATGTCTTCTATTGTCAAATAATCAGCCAGTTTAGCATTCCTACGATAACCCCAAGAATAACGGTCAATGGTCATACAGTTCTCCCATTTATGTTTCTGTAGAACACCTGTATATATAGAAAAGTAATTGGTTTAATATATGCAAATAATGCCTTTGAACTCAGGTGTAAGGGTAGATTATCACATGAAGAAAAAATTATCACCCGAGACGGAGTCGAGGGTGATAATTTTTTCTTCATGTGATAATCTACCCTAACACCTGAGTTCAATGGCAGTATGATTTTTATTATACTAAATGCCTATTATCTAATGAAGAAATGTAAACTACCTCATAGATACTGTACTGAATCATATTTTTAATGAAAAATGCTTGTTAGTCTGCTAGTTCTTTTTCCAAATAATAATTGCCCATTTTCCTGTATTTGTTGTGTCTTTGACATGTTTACACGGAAAGACACGCGACCTATTAGTAAATTTCAGCTGATGCGGCTGATCATTTTCCAGATTGGCAATTTTCTTTCTGATAATTTTTTTTTATATCATTCGTAAACTTCGGCTGGAGCTGGTGATAATTTTCCAGTTCTGAAATCTCCGGTCTAAGCAGGTGCTAATTTTTTTTATATCACACGTGGTAGGTAATCACGAAGAATTAACACCCATTGCTATAATGGGCATGGCTAAAAGGAGAATCAGTAGAAATTTACATATGGTTACTGTCCAACAAAAAGACAGCATTTTTTCATGAAGTATAATAAATGCAAATAACATTTACAGTTCCTACAAAGTACCATGCTGATCAAATTTTACAATAATTATAATGCAAAATATAATAAGGAGACCATTTAACATAAAAAACATTATTTACCATAATTTCTATCATTATTAGATAAGTTTAAACATATGTTTTGGTGCTGTATTTTAAGGGCAACCTATTTTGAGATGCTACCTTGCAATGCATGCTTAAAAGGATCTGGTCTTAATATACTTTTCTCAAGTTTGATTGAAAAAAATATTTACATTTTAAGGAAATAAATTGTTTTTCTTGTTTGATTCACCTAAAGACCATGTGTGCTATTGGTGATTAACTAATTGAATATATATGGTGGAGTGCTTGTTAATAATTGTAAATCCCTTGGATAAATTGAGAGCTGTCATTATTTATTGCTTTACTATGCTATGTTTGTGACACATGCATTAACTTCATTTATTAAAAGTTCAAAGTTCATTGACCAGTTTTGTGTTGTGATACTACAAGATATTATACATTTGTTTGTTTTTTTAAATGGTGTTAAATGCCACTTTCAGCAATTTTTCAGCTATACCATGGTGTCCAGCTATACCATGGTGTCCAGTTTTTATTGGGGGAGGAAGGCAGAGATCCTGGAGAAAACCACCAACCTACATGTATGGTAGGAAAACTGGCAATCCTTGTCAATTAAGATTTAACCTGTAACCTAACTGTTGACAGATCAGGTGATCAATAGCAATTTTTCAGCTACTAGTACTAGTATATCATGGCATCCAGTTTATATTGGGGAAGGAAGCTGGAGTACCCAGAGAAAACCCCGGACTTTTGGGTATGAAAACTGGCAATCCTTGTCAATTAAGATCAGAGTCGAGGGCACCTTGCCGGAAGAAAGACTTTATCTGCAACCTCACTGTCATGATCAATAGCAGACTAACTATCTTAACCACTTGGCCAACGAGGCTCCCAGTTGTTACACCCAAATCACTCTTGTACAAAGAAATTTAACTTCAAAAGAATTTTTTTTATTTAAATAAACAGAACAAAAATCTGCAAATAGAAATTAGATTAAAAAATATGGGTTAAGATGGGATAATAAAAGCTAAATTAGTTATTTATTTTATAAATAAGTTTGCAGTCCTTGAAATGCAATGAACTGTGTGTTATCTGCTGGTTAACGACAACTTCTGGTATATTTTCACAACACAGCTTTCAATTTCAATACAAAATAACCTACTTATTTTTTCTTCTCTAAAATTACTACTGTCCAATTCTAAAATTTTTTCTTGATCTTTATGATTTTCTAGAAATTTTAAAAGTATCCAAATACAATAACAGAACCTTTAAAAACCTTTAAAGACATTTGTTATTTTTGGCTATTTTCCAAAGTTTGGTCTTACCTGGGTTATACCTGTCTGCACATGTATAATACCCTCCATGTTTGCATGCACAATCTGAGCCCCATCTGTCATTTGTTACTACTGTGTCTTTAACTGGACTAAAAATAACAATCATTTATGTGTTTATACTCTATGAATACCGTATGTAGTTAATTCAAATTTATTAAAGGCTTACTTTGAATATGACTAGTTACTATTTGTACTTATTTTGATGTAAACAGTAGTCTCAAAAATCCTGTAGTGCTCACCTGATTAAAATATGGCCATATACATGTACATTGTAAACTGAAATGTCCAATGACTGTCTCCATAAGACCTTGTTCAGCAAACCAGAAACAATGATTTACAATGAAAGCCATACATTTGTATTTTCAGTACAGTCAGTTCATAATGAGGAATGTTTTCAAAAGGACCTTAATTTGAAACAAGCAAGACGAGGATTCCTTATGGGAGCCATGCCTGTACTGCATTCAGCACAAAATGAAAATCCCATACCACAATTTTGCTAAGTTTTAGGAAATTTCATAACAGAACTTACAAACTTCCTGTAACAATATATATAGGTAGCACAGTAGTAAATGTTTTGGCTATAGTCTAAAACACTAACATTTCTGTGATTTGCATACCTTTCTAACATTGATCAGCATTTACCTGGACTAGGAAATTAATAAACTTTCCTTTACCATTTAAAAAATAAATGCCATATATATCCGTGACCAATTCCTTTTTTCGCTAGTTAGAACATTTTGAGACGCTCCCACTTTTACATGCAATTTCTAATGCAGTGAATGTAAAAATACTACATTGTTTAAAAAATTACCAAAATTTTATCTTGCAAGATCTGAGAAAAATTTTACCACTTTTTAAAGCTTAATTTATGCAGGAGCTTACAGCTAAAAAATTGTACACATCTAACCACTATTTACCAAATCAGGACACAACGAAGTATTCAGTACTGTACTTAATGTAGGGTACACAATCTGGTAACTTGTTACTGGTACACATTTACTACTGTTATGCCTATACCAAGTTTGCAAGAGAACCAATTTAGCCAATATTTCTACATCAAGTACATAGGTCATATTTGAATTAAAATCAATAAAAGATATATTGGTATTCAAAGTGTTCTTGAAAAATTCTTCTATTTTTTAGCCCTACCCAAGGAGAAAAATTGCATATGTATCTAACATGTGTTTGAAGACATCTTCAGAATAAAAATTTGCTTTACTCTCACTGTCCCTGCACTTTTAAACAAGAAAATAATATCAAAGTACTATAACAGATACATTTTAAATGCACTAGCCTTATATTATACTATTGGCCAGCCCAATCTATGCTGGCCCACTAAGATATGGTGACTTTCAATAGCTGACCACTCTATCTTTTAAACTATGACATATTGACCCCTAAATTGTTTAAAAGTGGCTTCAAATTAACAAGATGGTGCTTGTAGACAAGAAACCTTTTAAACAAGTACAAATACATGAACAAATTTTAATTTAACCTGTTTTATACCTTCAATTAGTGCGAAATAAAAGTACCAATATTTCACTCAAAGGCTGTTGATAACACTAAATTCCACAAAAAATTATACTTTAGTAAAGGAAATCTGTTTTCTCTTTTAAGTTGGATATTTTGACCCTAATTATGCCTTTACAAACCATCTGTTGAACAGGTTTTGTTAAATCATGTGCACAATAATCACTTTTATAGACAATACATTACAATTTTTGGCTAATTTTTGCTTATTTTGGACTAAAATTTTTAAAAAATTTGAACTTGTTCCTATTAATTTGCTTTATTGTGGCCCTAAATTCAGCAATTGGGGACAAAATCTAGTTTTCAGCCAAAGGTTTTCATTGTCATATCAAAACTTTGGGAGAAATTGATCCAAAGTTCAAACTGATCAGTACGGTTTAAAATTTACCTTATTTTTGGCCTAATTTTTTTTATCGAAATATAATTTTATGCCCATGAATATGCCCAATTCATTGCGAAAAGTTAAGATGACCATACAGAAAGAAAGTTAAAATGGAATAAAGACAGGAGAACACTTTACTGTGATTGTGTGTGGTTTTTTAATATGTGTATATAGAAAAATGCAAAAAGTGCTGACTTAGCAGTTTTTATAGTGTCCATTAGACAATACCTTCTTTTTGAGTACTGCCTTCAGTTAGTTTCAACAAGATATACCACAATCTATGCAAAAAATAACCTTGATGTACTCTCAGAAATAAAAATCTACAAAACATCATCTGACATATAGGTAGCACAGTAGTAAATGTTTTGGCTATAGTCGAAAACACTAACATTTCTGTGATTTGCATAACTTTCTAACATTGATCAGCATTTACCTGGACTAGGAAATTAATAAACTTTCCTTTACCATTTAAAAAATAAATGCCATATATATCTGTGACCAATTCCTTTTTTCGCTAGTTAGAACATTTTGAGACGCTCCCACTTTTACATGCAATTTCTAATGCAGTGAATGTAAAAATACTACATTGTTTAAAAAATTACCAATATTTGATCTTGCAAGATCTGAGAAAAATTTTACCACTTTTTAAAACTTAATTTATGCAGGAGCTTACAGCTAAAAAATTGTACACATCTAACCACTATTTACCAAATCAGGACACAACGAAGTATTCAGTACTGTACTTAATGTAGGGTACACAATCTGGTAACTTGTTACTGGTACACATTTACTACTGTTATGCCTTTAGACTTGTAGTTTCATGAGAAGATAAATAAATCAATTTCATTCAAGCTGAAATAAGAACTGTCCATTGAAAACTTGTTTGTTACAGGCCATGATAAAATAAGCAATCTTTGTACAGGATCTATGGGACATCACTTGCCCATTCACAATACATATGATGATTCTGTGAACAAAACTTATAAAATGTCAGCTAAACACAAAAATTATTAACAATGACACCCATGTATTTTTCTCACTCAAGATAAAAAAAAATCCTTGTACAAGACCTCTCAAAATCACATTATTTTCACAACATCACAAAACATTTAGACTTGTAGTTTTTTTTATTTTAGCCATTCAGGACTGCCCATGCCAACCATGTTTTCCTCCAAACAAAATGTAATGAGAAATCTTTTAAGAGGACATCACAAACATTATTTCTGTTAACTTTGGCTTTAATTAGCCAAACGGTTTCAAAAAGAAATGTGAAGACACTTAGTTTTTGAGGATACATATGAAGCAAGTCATGACTGGATCTTACCTTTCATTATAAAGCCACGCTAGAAATCCTGTTGAATTCCAGTAAACATCAGGGGCCTCCCAATCACCATCAGACCAAATAACTTCTGGTTGGTATTTGTTTATGATTTCATATAATTCTGGCAATGTCTTGGACTACAAATATATGAATACATACTTACTGAATAGGATGCAACACCAATTATACCCACCTTTCATTATAAAGCCATGCTAAGAAGTTTGTAGAATTCCAGTATGTGTCTGGGCCAGCATCTCCATCAGACCAGACTATCTCTGGTTTGTAAGCATTCACAATCTCATACAGTTCTGGCATAGTCTTTGACTAGAAAGTACAATTTAGGACTGACATTTTATAATTTGGGAATTTTTAGTTCCATATATATCTGAAGAACTGAACATGCTATATATGTTTTCACAAACTGCTTGTTTCATGAATGCAAAAATTTTGAAAATTTTAACGCAACAATGAACACAATGCAGATAAACAATGGATGTCATTGAAACACTGATAATACATACATGTATTTTATCAATTAAAAAAGATTCAGATTTCTGAACCTATACAACCTCATGTCAGTAACAACTATAATCTTTGAGATGTAAGCAATGTATCCCATACCTTCACAACCACAATAGTATATCTAGCTTTAGGTCAGATTTACTAGTTAAATTACACTGTATTTCGCTTTATTTATATTATTTATATTAATTATTTATAGTACCATATAGTTTTTTAAATTTGGAAAATAGATCTGAGATAATTATTACCAAACAAAAATGCTAAAATGTTTACAGATGTCACGGATAGATAATTAAGGGGATCAAGTCTGGCATTTATATAACATATGGAAGCCATTAATCTTTCGTTAATTTGCCCATGGATAATGTGCAAATTTCCAATTTGACATTACAATTATAATCCTGTTATAACAACACTTCTCTGTAGCCTGCCCCTGCATTTGAAGGAGCAATAGAAATAACATATATATTTTAAATAATTTCCTCTCAATTTGCAGTTGTAAAGGATTAATATCTGCAACTATCTGTAAATATATATTGTCACAATTCATTTATAAAAAATTCCAAATACTGATACAATAGTTATCTTATTAAATATCCAAAATATGTCTATTTCAATTGCTCTTTTTACAACTAGATATCCAGAATGCCTGTTGCAAGGGGAATAACTCTTTCAAAAGTTAATAAAGTGTTAACATGTATGTTGTGAGTTGTATTGCATTCACAACATTCAGTAAATTTTATAAAGAACAAATAGATGACTTTTTGGAGAAATACTTGTGTGCATCATGTAAGTGACTTTAACACACATACTAGTATCAGCCATAAATATGAACCATTTTTATTAACATCTAATAAAACTAAAAAAGAGAATGTTGAATTTAAACCTGAAATAAAATTAAATATTCAATTATGAGTTTGAGTAAACTTGACTTTATTTTAGTTTTAACTTACCTTAACAAAGTCTTGAGTTTTAAACCCATTGGCTTTATCACTCAAGTACCTCGGATTAAACCATTCAAATAAAGAGTGATACAGTCCAAACTTCAGGTCTGTTTTGTCTCTTATGGCTGCTGCAAGTTCTCCTACAACAGCATATGTCGTCAGTCATATGACTGTTCCATTAAAGTATTAAACAACTGTTTAAAGTATTATCAAGTGTATTTTGGAAGTGAAAATGATCGATTAAAGTTAAAACATAGATTAACCTACTATGAAAATAATTAGTGCAAAATTATTATGGTCATGTCAAGTAAACAGTTCAACAGATTTTTACATGTTAATTACTGCAACAACAAACAAACAAATATAGATGACGACTGGTTTTTGTTTTTTTGTTTTTGTTTTTTGGTGTTTTTTATTGTTGTAACTGGCATCTACAATTCTGTTGAACTGTGTATTTGATTAGTAACTTTATTGCATGAATGTCAAGATGTTCAAAAAGATACATGATGATTTAAACTTGTGTGTAATTTTAAGCCTATTCACTTAATTTTCAATAATCAAGCACTCACCGACCAGATCCCTGTTTGGTCCTGTGGCATTCGAGTTCCAATTGAAGGAGTATTTGGATGGCCAGTTGGTAAATCCTTCATGATGTTTGCTAGTCAATACAACATACCTGTAAACAAAAATAACTCACTTTATCAAATCATTTATTTTTAATAACATCAATTAAGCACTATGAATGATACATGTATCAGGTTTTATGAATTAACAGTCATGTATGGAAAAGGACATGAATGCCTGTGGGCATTATTGCATCATGGCCTGTCCTCTTCAGTACTGCAACAAGCAACACAAACAATGCACTTTTAATTTGTATAAATCTACATGACACTATGACAAAAAAATATTAATTGTGACAAATGGCAACTGATCACAGTGACAGGATTTCTCATTGGATTTTGAAGATTAACAATTCAGGTGAAGAAAGACCACAATAAGGCAACTTCTTAACCTGAGTCATCATCTAATGTGAGCCTGATGTTAAAATTTTCATTACTGAACTGTATTATACACAATTGGAAATTGAAACTTATGGTCAGTTCATATAAATGAATAACAAGTAGATCTGCCAGCAGCCAAAGTCAGACAGACTTATCATCATCTAACCAAACTGAAATTCAACTTAATTCAAATGGCAAGTAAAAGTCCATGAATTTTTTCCAGCAGTGCAGACTCTAGGTTAGGTTAATACTTATTAGGTTATAACTTGACTACCCTTATATCCTTGACTACCAGGAAGTTGTGATCGTATTTTTTAAATATTGGGAGTTCTAGAAAATATTGTATTAATATACATGTACATGTAGATAGAAAAGTTCGTTTTCTTTTAAAATGAACATTCTTGAAGTTTGCCACAATGTAAAACAAACTGTCTTCAATGGCATCCTGTTTATGCTGAGAGTACACATTAGGTTTGTTATACGCATAATTCCCATAAAGCCTTCTGATGATGTCACAGTATAAATTCCAACATCAAAAGCTTAACTGAAAATGTTTGAATTGGAACAACACAATTTTGTTAATTTTTATTTTAAGAGGAACATTCATGTCAATTTTAATATGTGCTTGCCATTGTCAATATGGGTATAAAGGACCCGGACCCCATCATTTTGTGGTGGACGCCCTTTTTGGTAGTGGTGTATAATATCAAGGAGATGTGTTGCATACCATGGTTGATAACCTTTGGCAGGGCCCACAGAGATGGGTACAATCTAACTGATATCTACTTATTTAATTTAGTTTAAACAAAAGCAAATGTTAATTGAACGTTCCTCTTTGAATTATTAAAACTTTTGTTAGACTTAACAGAATCAAAATATATTATCTATTAAGTCTGACAATATCCTAATTCTCATGCGGCCCATTTGTAATAATCTGCTTGTTAAGCCGTCCACGAAGAAACATTTGTTAACAACATTATTCAGTAGGGTTCTTACTTTGCTCCAGATGCTTGAAACATTTCCGCCCATTCATTGGGAACGAAAAACTCGGTTGTGAACATAGAAGCAAAATCTGCATATGTAAAATCCGGACGGTAATTCCTCTGCATGAAGTCAACTACGGCCGGCAAAGGCTGTCCTTTCCAGTTCCACCAAAACCATTCAGAAGAAAATGCTGGGACAGAAAACACACCCCAGTGAATAAAAATTCCAAGTTTTGCCTCATCGTACCACGATGGTAGTGGACGTGTGTCTAATGACGCCCAATTTGGATCATATTTTAATGAAGTTGTACAGGTAACTGTAACCAACAAAAGCAAAAGTAACGCAGAAGCCATCTTTCTCTTGTCACATGATTCAGCGATCACATGATAACCTACAAAAACGGAAGACGCTAGCGTGTATTTTGGTTCAACTTCAATGGATATAGTCTAGAAGTCTACCATTGATTTCGTAAATATTTTGAAAAGAATGACTATAAACTACTGCACTCTACAATATGTGCAACAAATCTTAAGTAAACTGTTGTCGAAGGTATAATGAAATACCACAAAAATTTCAAACCAACACAGCACAAGAATGAACACAAATAAAGCTTTAAATATTGCATTTAAAACAAAGAGGAATTTTATGCATTATATACAATTTGTGTTGAAACAACATATAAATTATGCAAAAAAAGTTAACACATAATTCTCTTTATGCCCTTGAGCCCCATTCCATTTTGTACACTGTAATTTATTATATCACCCAATTCGAGTCGAATTACAGTCATTTCGTACCATAACCAAATCGTACCATTTCCATTTCGTACCCAAAATTACCATTTCGTACCATAGAAATGCCATATCGTACCATAACTTATCGCCATTTCGTACCATATGTAAATTTATTCGTACCATATGTAAACAATTTCGTACCATGCGTAAAATTGTAATATTTTAATGTATAAAACTAAATGAATACGTTTAACTTTACAACTACACTCTTTAACTTAATCTAATGAAGATATTTAATATTATAAATAAATAAAAATGTTATTTGTGTATAATATATTACTTTGTGTCTGAGGGTAAATTGAAAAAGCTGCAGAGAAAACGCTGCAAAACAAAAAAAAAAAAAAAACAAAAAACAAAAAAAAACACACACACACAGAAAGTTTTATTTGACAACTGGACCAAGTATGCTAATGACGAATTATCCATAAGTAGACTGTTGTGTCTGTGTGTCAGACAAGTGTTTGATTCAAAGTCGATCAATTGTGATATTATAAAAATAATGAAAATAGTAGCTAATGTTTAAATAGTCGCCAACCTTCACATATATTTTTATCTGTGTCATTATGTTGTTATACCTTATATTATGTTGTGACGAAATGATGATGTTAATATTTTTATATTTTTATTTACCA
Organism: Limnoperna fortunei; assembly: GCA_944474755.1. Taxonomy (NCBI): domain Eukaryota; kingdom Metazoa; phylum Mollusca; class Bivalvia; order Mytilida; family Modiolidae; genus Limnoperna; species Limnoperna fortunei. Next base: position 99,189,187 of record OX104111.1, read on the forward strand.
CTTTGGTCAAAAGAGCAATATTATGCTGAAATTGCATACAGGTTTTCAATAATACACTTTCCAATATGGTACAAAATTATCATATTACACTTACCTATATGGTACGAAATTGTCTTAATACATTTCCCCATATGGTACGAAATGGCTATTGTACGAAATGGTTATGGTACGAAATGGTTTTAATTATGGTACGATTTGGTTATGGTACGAAATAACTGGTTACCTTCGAGAATTCGAGTCAACATGCTCCATTGTCAAAACGCCCCAATCCAACAAACACTTCCCGAAAGAAAAAAAACAGTTATACAAATTAAAAAGAAAAAAAAAACTACGTTAAATTGAATACTTTTATTGACCATTACAATATACACTTACAAAAAATATACAGTTCATATTTATATGCACATAATGTGTTAATAGTCAGTAGGAGTAGAATACATATATAGCATAATACAAAATATATATACATTCATAGTTGGAAAATATTAACATATAGCATAATACAAAATATATAGATTCATGGCAGAAGGAAAATAATCACAACATGAAACAACGAAGGGGAATTTATCCGAGCAATACTGACTTAAAGTCGGCTTTTGGACAGTTGGTGTGTTCTGTAGATTTCCAACAAAGAGAATATATCTGACTGGGAAGTTCTTACTGCTCTTCGCTGGTATCTTGTTAGTTTTTCTTCGGAAACCAGCTTTCTCTGAAGTGGGATGATGGCTGCCAGGACTGGTACAACAACGGAATCAATTCATAAAAATGTGACTTTCGGTCTCCGGCTTTCTTATTCAGGCGACGATGCCACCCCGCGACATCGTTATTGGTTCTAATCAGGGACAGTTAGTATAGTCTGTCCCCGTTCTGATAGAAATCTCAAACACAATCCAGTTGTGCACTTTGTAAATGTTGAGATTGACGGTCGACTGGATTCTGGCAGAGCAAGGTCAGCATGCTGAGAATAAGCATTCTCAACAATGGAAGATGCTTAAACAAGTAAATCTAATGTAGCAGTTAATTTAACCTGCAAAATAAATAATGAGTTTTTTAAGTTTTAAGAATGTATAAAATTTTATTTTGTATCTCGGGTAACAAGTTTTATATTGCGCTTGTAGCATGGCTATTAAAGATATTCCATCCCCACGTTCATAATTTATATAATGTTTTTAAACGGTACCTTTGCTTTCATCTGTACCGCTACTAAGGTGCCAGAATTAGCTGGATGAGAATGGTTCTAACAAGTGTGAAGTTGTCACCATTCTGCTTGACTGTTGCTGTACAGTTGATTGGCTTGTTGCGTGCTTTACACTGCCAATCAGGCGTTTTGGTGGGGTGTTTTGACTGCACCCATATCATCATATCTTGGATTTTTCCCACTTATGTGCTTACAAATTTTCTCTTATCGTCGTAATTTCTAAAGCGTTTTCTTTTGAATCCACACGTGACTTTCGAGAGTGTCCTTGTAAATGGCAATAATATCGTACTAAAAACCCATAATTGAGATTTCGCTTTAATTCATTAATTGGAGAGTGAAATTTAACGGGAGTCTTATTTGTCTATGGTATAGGCAGTTAGTAATCCCGTTGTGACTGCACGTACTAATGTATGAATATTCCTTCAGGTTCGGTAAAAGACTTAAGAGATATACTGTACGTTTAAACAGCAAATATCTTATTATATTATTTCCAGTTATAAAATTAGATTGTGGTTGACGTTCCTTACCAATAATATTCCTTTGTTTCTTGATCAAATTTACGTTACTTCAGTGTCTCAACATGACGTATTCATCCGGGTCCCCTCGGGACACCGAGACCTCTGTATTTATACCCCATAAATGACCAGGCGGGGGCTCGAGACACCGGAAATGTCCCGATACGTGTATGACAAATTATAGTCCGGAGGACCAAATAATTTCGTGAAAACCTTATGCAATTAATTAATCATTAAAGGAAATACAAATGAATTAAAAACGTCAACTACTACACTAGTATTGAGAGTCTTAGGTTGGAGCCTAATCTAGTGCTGTTGCGGTGCCTATAGATATGACTTTGCGAAAGTTGCACCTTTACAGTCTTCTCCATTAGAATCATCATACTCAGGATGAGGGTCTCAGGATGGTTCTCGGCAAAAACCTCGTCTATCTACCCCGTTTTTTAGTTAGGACGAAACTTTTTTTTTAAGAAGATCTCGGACAACTCGAAAAATGACATCATTAAACGAAAAAGGAGAAGTATCACAAAATGGGAAAATCACCAAGAAGTTGGAGAAATTAATCACAAGTAACATAGCATAAAACACGGACTATATAACACTTTTTATTTTTTATTAGTTTAAAGGTACATTCGGAACATTTTAAGCGATAAAGCTGTGCATAAAAATTTAAGTCACTTGTAATTTCAATTAATTACTTGAGACGTTATTTCTAGAAATTGGCACGTAACGGAGGGAATATATAAAGCGTGATTTTTTCATAAACAACGCGTTATTTATGTTTACTCTCGCGTAATGTTATGATGTTATCAATGAATTATTAAGGCAGATAACAGGCTATATTTACTAGTGTAGTATGAATTACGTATTATTAGCGAAAAAAATAATTACATGATTAAATGAATAAACGCATAAATCATTACAAGCACTCTTGACCTTTTAGGATTTGACCGTAAATTTAACTTACTGGTTACTGTATCAATTACTGGATTGACCAATGTACCCGACGAAATCTAGCCTCCATGTCAGTTTTAATCAGATAATTCAGTGACAATTTAAATATTATTTGGGACGGTCGTTCCACATTTTGGCCTTAAAAAATGAATATTCGATTTTGCTTATGATCGTTATTTGTAGCACGTAAGTGTTCTGTTCAAGTGTATTTATTCGTCTTACTTTAAAAAGATAAAACAGAAACAATGGAGTATGTATTTTTCCCGTGATGGGTCTGTGTGTCTCATTGCCTCGGTGGCTGAGCTAGAGGTTAAGGTAGTTAGTCATCTACTATTGATCACGTGCTTGTCAACACTGAGATTTCGGGTTCTAGAGGGATTTTCGTGTTTAGATATTTATACAGCAATGCCAGTAATATAATACCGCTCCAGTTCTGCAACGTGTTTGTTTACAGGACAATGGGTTTAAAGATATGGATAGCAGTTTCTATTGCTGGCGTCAGCGTTTTATATATGATGTATCGTGAACCAGATCTGACACCAAAATTGTTAGAATGGAGAAAAGGCGGTCAGTGTATGCAGTACAAGGGATACGATATATTTTATAGAGGTATGTGGAATTTAACTTAGTTTATGAGACACTTTCTAATTTTTTTTAAAACTTATTTAAAAAAATATCAATGCTGATCAATTTATATTGGCACTTTAATTAATATTAACAGTGCTATAAGCTTTAGATTTTCGAATACACGTTTTCAAATAAAGCGATAATAGACCCCTATACTGATTTTTTTTTAAATGTTTGTCTAGGAAATAATGCTGTTTGTATTTCCCCCTTATTTTGGTCCTTAACTTTGTTTGTAATTATAGAAATCCCGTTGTATATAAGATATATAATTCTTTTGTGTATTATCACATAATAATCACATATACTATACTAGTAATTGTTATACATGCTTTATTCATATAGACCGAAATTTACTTTTTCTGATTTGCCTGAATAACGATTACTCGTAATTTAGCAAACAAACTTTAAAATCAAACTTGCTACATGTTTTTAATGTTATGTAAGCTGGATACATTGCCGAATATCCGAAAACGATCTTTATTAAAGTAATTTCTTTTTGCTCTTTCGAAATACTGTTTGTTGCCGCCATGATGGTCACTTCACCATATATGGATAATTGTGAAAATCGTGCTGATTTGCATACTACAACAATCATTCCATATTAAGAATTACCATATATGGAAGGTAATTAACATATAAAACACCTTCCATAGATGCAACACACCATTCTGGGTTCTCAATGTTTTCAGTTAGTAAACGTAACTAAACAGACACGACTGTCAATTAAGACATGACACAGCGGGTAATTTAAAACGGCAATAACTATCATCACGTATCAATAATGAGCTATCTTTAGCACGAAACCAACAAAAATATGGTGAAACTGTCGAATGATACAAAGACTGTACATGGTTGATTTAAGAAATAATACACGCAGGCTGTGGTTTATCATTGTTTTACAACGGGGTGACCATTTATGTCGTATTATTTTATCCCGAGCGACAGCGATGGATAAAATAACGACATAAATGGGCACCCCGTTGTAAAACAATGATAAATCTCAGCCTCCGTGAATTATTTCTATTCTAATAAGACAATTTCGATACATTTATAATATAAAGCCTTAAAGCACGTCATATTAGAATATATATTCAACTGCTATTTGAGATTGATTCACTTCCGCTCTCTTAGATTGCGAGTTATGTTACTAAATTCGTACCCCCGATACAAAGGCAAGGGTACGATCATTAGTTCTGTGTGCAGTTGTTCAATCAATCATTTTTACAGTTGGCCACAATAAAAAGAAGTCTACATCACAATCCACTATTTTGTTAAGCGAACAGAAAAAGTGGGAAAAAATAAGATTGATCTGAATTTTATTATATGAAAAATATGACAAAATTCGTGAAACAAAGCAATGAATTTTTTTTTTCAATTTTTGTGCAATCTTAGTTGAAGCTGGTAGATATAAAGACAAAGGTACTCTTCTGTGTCTGCATGGATTTCCTACTTCCTCTTATGACTGGACTAAGGTAAGTTTGGGTCAAAAGTAAAAACATGCAGATACATGATGGTCATTAGAATAGAAAAACTCAAATTATTGAGAGACTATCGAGCATTTTTTTTCAGATGTGATAGTGTAACCGATAAAAAAAAATTTACTATTTAATATAGAGAAAAGATACAAGTTTCTTTAAATTTGATATTTGGTTATTATATGTTATGGTCTTTAAAATAAAAGGGAATTAAGACATAACGGATCAAACACTATTTATTGGTTAGTCTTTACTTTCTGCTATAATAAATATTCTGAAGCTAAATAGAAATTCATAAGACAACACATACCTTTTGTAGATACTGGAAGACCTCAAAGATCAGTTCTCTCAGATTATCCTGTATGATTACATAGGGTTTGGCTTGAGTGATAAACCAGTGAGTAAATCGTTTATTGTAGTTTTCGATTTGATTTACCATCTAATTCTATGTTTCTGCGCCCCAAGAGTCTTCAATTGTTTGCTACACACGCATTTCCGTCGGAAGGGGACTTGTTTATGAATCCATATTGAGAAGGATGCAACGCTCTTTGTACGTCAAATATCCAATTAAAAAATTTCTTTACGAATTACATTGAATCGTGTGCCCATTGGTCATCGTATCACAATCACTACTAGTATATACTGAATTCAAAAATTTCGGAAAAAATATTTAATCATATTTTCACCTAAGATAGAATGTTCATTTACAAGGCAATGATATATATAGAAACTTATTAAAAGGTGCAAACGGGAATTTTCTTGTAAGTAGAAATTTGTGACGTTCGCAGAAAAATATTATATTCTCAATGCAAGCTCTTGCAGACCTAATAAATAAAGAAATTGAGACAGAAGAATTCGGAATATTGCCGCACATTAAGGAAAATTTATAAGTTTAAAATTGACATCAGTTCTTGTGCTGAGATGACCCTTGGCGTCATATTTGAGGTGTAAATCTAAAAATGATTAGGATGAAGTTCTTTAATTCCCAGTTCTGAATGATATGTAAACGAAAGCCACTCAGCAAATAGAGGTTGTCAGTTAAAAGGCCATCATCAATGTATCTATCTATACGTGAAATTCAAAGACATAGCTACTGCTATCGTCTTGTCTTTATCGACACGTTGAAGAAATTCAGTTCTAATGTAAGGAAGAATATTCATGAAATACACACGCATAACAAAAACCACAAATTGGGCAACAAGAACCCAACTAAAACCTCTGGTTAGTCTAGGTTCTACCGAAAAATCAAGGAAGTAGTAGAGAAAGTGGTTACTTCAAACGGATTTAATTAGTGGTCATTTAGACACAGATATTCCGTAACAGTCATATAGGTAATGAAGGCGACCTTAAATGGTTTAATGTAATAACTCCAATCTGATTAATTAGGGGATATACAACATATGTCGCTTCTGCTGAAATGTTGCCACACAAAAATTGAATATTCACATTTGGAACTCGACATTCATTCTCAATGTCTAGATGTAGAGGGGGGGGGGGGGTTTGAACTGCACAGCTGTGCCAATACTGTTAAATATATATCTATAACTAATATATAACTGATATATAACTAATATATAATATAATGTATTTCTAGTATATATATGGCATATTTATATATATGAATAACAAATTGAAATAGCACTGTTATATTCAATATAATATATTTCTAGTATATATATGTCATATCTACATCAATATAAATGTGAATAACAAATTGAAATAGCACATGAATGCCTGTGCTTGAATGTATATACAAATTCAGAACTTCTAGTATACTTATGTTGTTGGTTTGAATGTTGTTGAACGCCACTTACAGCAATTTTTCAACTATATCATGGCATTCAGTTTTTTATTGGGGGAGAAAGCCGGAGAACATCCCGACCTACGGTGGGAAAACTTGCTCTAGTATATAAATTTAACTAAATATTTGCAGAACAGATATACAATTACGAATTTTTAGTATGCATATGTCATAGTAAACTAAATAATTGCAGCATGTAGATTTGTCTAAATATTTGTTTATGTAAAAATTTCCAGCGACCAGAGCATAATAACATACAGAATTGCATTCTAACCAATACATTACCAAGATCATTCCGCCCAATATTTATCATAATAAATTTTTGGAGGGTCTTCCAATTTAATAAAGGTTCCAATATAACCATCGAGTTAATGCATTCCTTATGATGTATATAAGCAAACAAGGCAGAACTTGTGTGTTTCCTTGCAAGGCTCCTCAATTCACAAGCTCCAAGCTGACCCAATACCTGAAAATATTCGAGAAAAAGAAGCGAAGTACCAATTTCATTAATGAGTTAGCAAAATATATTACAAGATGTTTGACCTACCATACTTGTATAGCATTCGGAATCTGTAGTGTTTTGCTAATATACATGTATATACTAGAATAAAAAGCGTAAATTATCAAGTGTAAATTATGTGTAAACAGTTAAAGTTTAGTTACATGAAGGGATTCTAATATAATTTTTGAAAAAACATTGGATTTCTGCATTCCAAGAGATTTTATATCTTCAGTTGACAATTCTTTCCATGTAGGAATGTGTTGCCATACCAATGTGAAAACAGTCTTTGAATTAAACAGGTAGTCCGGTGCCCACTGCGTGTTAGATCAAGTCTGGGCCTCTAAAACGCAGAACTATGGACGCCCAGCTGGCGTGTGCCAAGAAATAAGATGTTAAATTATTTGATAATAAAAATTGCCGGAGATGCATGTAATTCATTTATTTTAACTGGCCATATCGTAAATTGTTGCAAAAACAACGGTTACCATAAAAGAAATGTAAAATGAAACTGATCCCGGTAGTTCAATAAATTTTGTAACCAGTCTTAGTTAAGCTGCATGGGTCCGGTATGACTTGTACCTTTAACATAAATTGTTGCAGAAAATTAAGGTGTAATCATTCCTGTGAATACAGAACAATAATTCATGTTAAAAGGAAATGTGGACAAAATACAAATACGAATACAAATATTTATTAGCACAAACTCATGGTACAGTACATGGTTAAGGCACAACAATTTAAAGGATCACTACAAAGTGTGTTATACAAAATGTAATACAATTCTTTACATTAATTGTATTTATTATTATATTATATTATATAGTATACAGATGATATAACCAATTAAAATTACGTTTTATATAATATAACTTTTTCTTAATTCAAAGCATTCTAAAATAAATGTGGCAGTAAGTTTTAGACAAAATTCAGATTTGCTATTCAACAAAAAGCATAATAGGGATTTGTTAAAAGATTTGGGATTAAACTTTTAATTTTCTTAAGAAATGTACTTCTTATAAGCTTATAATGTTAGCAATGCAACAGAAAGTGTTCTTCATTTTCAATTTCTCCTGCATTGCAAACTAGACAGTTTCCATCTTTTCTATTTAGTTTTTGGTATCTTCCCTTTCCTATCATTAGATTATGAGCACTGAAACGAATTTTACAAAGAGCAGCCCTGTCTTTAGCTTTCTTTAAGATATCTAAATAGCGAGGTCTGCATCCTATTTAAAAAAAAAAAAATTATGAAAAAATTCTAGTTTTGGAGATGTGTCTATAAGTGTATTTTGATTTTGGAGATTTTGATCATTTAATCTAATTTTTATTTGATTTAAGTATTAAGTGAGCTTAAATCACGATTTAGAAAGGAAAAACCTAAATTATTTAATACTGTTTTCAGTTTGATAAACCAATTGGTTGAGTGAACAGAATTTTCAAAAATAGTTTTTACTAAAGAATTTTCTGAGTCTATAATATATTCTAGATATTTGATGCTTGAGTACAGAATTTTACTTTTTAAGGGAAGTCGACATAGTTCAGCTCGACATGCGTCATTAGTAGCTTTGCAATGTACACCTAGAATTTCTTTTATAAATTAAGATGCAATTTTTCAAATGGTTCAGTATCTTTAAAGTTGGAGAAAATACCCCATATTTAACTGTAGTATGTGATAATGGGTAAAATTAGTGTATCAAAGAGTTTTTTTTTTTTAATAATTTGCAAGGGTTATTTAATCGAATTAGTTTTTAATTTTAAAATATGCTCTTTGGCTTTTTCCATCAATGTGTTAATAGCTAGATTAAAGTTGCCATTACATTTTATTAAAATGCCTAGATAACAGTACTGAGATACTGTTTCTAGATATATAAATTATTATATTTGAATTGGTTTAAAAAGGTTTTACCATTCGAATTAAATACTACTACTTTGGATTTATCAGCATTTACATGTAAATGCCATATTGAACAGTATTCCTGCATGGCAATGAGGCAGTTTTGCAACCCTTCCTTACTCTGAGATATTAGTACAATATCATCAGCATAAAGAAGAATGCTTACTCTAATACCACCCAAGACCACTGGGTAATATATGTTGTTTTCCAGTTTTTTTTGTTATATCATCTATAAAAAAGTTAAGGACTCAAAACATCACCTTGTTTAACACCTCTTTCAGATATAAATGGTTCACTTAGATCATTTGAAAATTTAATTTTACATAGTATCAGTATACATGGAGTATATAATTTTTAAATATTTCATTAGGAGTGTTATGTTTTAGCAGTTTATAAATAAAAACCAATTGTCCACACTGTGTCAAAGGCTTTTCTTAGGTCAGTGAAGGCTGCAAACACTTCGATTTTTCATTTTATAGTTATCTGTGATAGTTTTTAGAGTAAAAATGTGATCAGAAGTCCTGCACTTCTCTTTAAATCCTATTTGGTTCTTACTTATTAGAAAGTGATTATTCATAAATTCCAAAAGTCGATTGTATATAATCTTATTAAATAATTTTCCTAAGTTTGAGCTGACAGATATTCCACTATAATTATTAGGGTCAAATCTATTACCTTTTTTATGTAATAAAACAAAATAGTTTTCATTCCAAGATTTAGGGAAGATACCATGTGAAAAGATCAAATTAAAAAGTTTACAGTGGTTTAATTAATGCTGTGGTACTATTCTTCAGCATTTCATTAGAGATGAGGTCTGATGATGCACTTTTACCATTTTTAAGTAATTTAATTGCTTTTATCATCTCCTCACAGGTGATTTCATTGTTCGACTCACCTGAGACTGAGAAGTTAATATTTGATTTTAGGGTCTCAAATTCCCGAGTGATATTTTGTTGTTCATTACTATATGCAGTGTCAGCTTTATTTAGTTTTTTGTAAAATGATTTGAATTCTTCCTTTGGAATATCAGTGTCTTCAATTTGACCAGCTGATTCCCTTTCAAGTTTAATTTTGATCTAAATGAATAGAATTTTTCCTATATTAATCTTTTCCGGGAAATTTATTTACAAGTTTTTCATAATTTTTTCTGTGTTCCTGAGATCTTTACATGAATCTGAGAACCAGTGTCTAGTTTTATTTAATTTTTTTATTTTATTATTATTATTATTATTATTTTTTTTTTTAATGTTGCTAGGGGGTTTAACAGTTTTAGCTGATTTTTTGGCATTTTCTTGTAAAATTGTGGTTAAGGAATCAGTAGACAAATTAATGTCATTAAATTTAGTTGTCATAAATGTATCAAGTTTTTGTTTACTTTCAATGCTATTTATATTCTGGGAATACAGTTAGACTGATTCTTTTGTCGATATAAATTTACATGGAAGTGGTTCCAATGAATTTTGAAAGCTGCTCTTTACATGAAAATTTGTTAACAATGAACAACTAACATACAATGGTTTCAAAAAGAAGTGAAATCATGTACAGTAAAATCAGCAAAAATATATTAGAAACAATAATATAATCCACAACACTACATCCATTATATGTAACACAAAAGTGTATTTTCCTAATAAATCTCCAATTGTTCTACCATTTAGTATTTTTAATCCAGATTCTTGACACGTATTCAAGAAGTTTACCACTTTTATCAATTTGTTTACTGTCAAAAAAGCTGTGACCGTGATAGGAGGGAAGCAGGGCTTTATTCCTATTTTTATTTAAATAGAAATGCTTTACTCGTATTAATATGTCCATAACATAACATTATTATTATTATTGTTTAGGGGAAATATGAAACTAGAATTACAAGATATTGATAAAATGTCGGGAGCTCCATGATGCTTGGAGCACTTCTACTTTAGCGGACCCCCCAAAAAGTACGGGAAAATAATGTAGAGTGCTGTATATATAGAATAGACCCGCCAAAAAGAAAAAAAGAAAAAATAAGCAAAAAACGATCAAAATATGGTGAAAATCGAGTTCCTCGTCTACAATTATGTTTAAAAAACAAGTTTTAAACTTGATTTTTTAAATTAGAATCCCAGAATCAAGGTAAGTTGTGCTATTATTAAAGCAAGGAGAAGACAATTTGCGTTGCTCAGGTAGGTATGTCACGTGATCAGTATTTTGACCTCAACTCATGAATATTCATGAATGAGCGTCATCGTATGACGTAATGAGCAGCTAACCGTAAAATCAGCTGTGCCGTGTTTGTAAATATTTACACGTGTTTATGCCGCTAAAATTGAAAGATTTATTCCAGTTGTGTGAAAGTAGTGAAAAAATAATTCAATGGTGCATAAGAATTGGATTAATTTTTGATTTAGCCGGAGAGATTTGTAAAAATTGTAACCACGGACACTTTGGTTTAAGGAAAGACAGTACATTTTCAAGTGACGGGTTTTTTTGGAAATGCAGCAACAAAAAATGCAGTAAAAAAGTGTCAGTTAGAAGTGGTTCTTGGTTTGAAGGGCATAATCTGACACTAGAGAAAATTTTGTGCATAACTTACTTTTGGATTTACAAAGTCAAAGTAGACCAGGAATTTGTAAAACACGAGGGTACAACTATTGTCGTGAGGTTTGTACAACTGTTTTACAAATTGATAGTGAGAAAATAGGAGGGGAAGGAGTTGTTGTTGAAATAGATAAAAGTAAATTTAGTAAGAGGAAATATCATAAGGGACGGCATGTAGAAGGTCAGTGGGTTTTTGGTGGCATTGAGAGAGACAGTAAAAAGTGTTTCATCTTTACGGTTGAAGACAGAAGTAAAAATACATTACTACAAATAATTAAGGACAATATCAAACCTGGAAATACAGTTATAAGTGACTATTGGAAAGCGTATGATTGTCTGGAAGAGGAAGGGTTTGAACATTTTGGTGGCTGTTGAAAGTCAAGTTCCACCATTGAAAAAGAAAAAAACCGACCAGGATTCTACATGTTCTAGTATATTACAGGATATTACAAACCTTCATAATTCCAGTTTAGATGATTTTCAGATACATGTATAAACATGGGTAATACATACTATACTTGAAATAGAAGGTATATTTTCACTCGCTCCGCGGGTTCTCAAGCCTCAAACGCCGGCGGCGAAGCCTTGGCTTTCTTGGATAGAAATACAAATCACTTGAATTGAAATAAACAAAATATTATTTATTCAGAATAAACTGTGCAAATGGCGGCGGTAAATTTGGCTTGCATAGCAACGTCGAAAAGGTTATAGAACATGCGTGGTAATTGTTGTTGTTTGTAACTTCCGGGGTCCGCCAAAGTAGATTCTTCGCATCCCAGATGTGATAAAATTAAAGAAATTGTTAAACCATTCTGAAACAAAATAACATTTTTCGAGATTTCCGGGGTTGGAAGATCATTAAACAAATTTTTTTTTCCAAAGACGTGTTGTTGAATGGAAGATTAATAAGGATTAAAAAATTTAGATTGCCAAACCGACATTTTTCCTGTTACCTCCTTGCAGACGATTTCCAAGAAGACCGAACCTCGATTGGTTTTTCTATTTTAAGACAGGTTTAACCAATCACCAATCATGTGTTTAAGGAATACTAGAGCGAAAGCAACAACAACCAACAACTATACTAGTCAGTCTTCCTTCGATAAAGGAATTTAATGCTGAATACATTAAATTCACCTATATCACTGAAAAATTCAATGATATTATTATTGTCAACATCAACATGTTGTAAACATTAGGCTGGTGATACCTTCGGGGACTAACAGTCCACAAGCAGAGGTTGCAAATAAATAGGGTAAACCAACCATGATTAAAAAAGCCATCAAGAAAGCCAAACATTCTAAGATTTCATTAACAGAATAAGAATAAAGCTCAAATGGAGGAACAGTTCTTTTAATTTTTTAATTAGCGTTTTATAATTTAATTTGCTTTATTGTCTGAAATCTGATTGGCCATTTAGATTGAAGAAACCCATACTATACTATATAACTTGCATTGGTCATATTACCTATTCTAACGCCGTTAAAATTCAAATAGTGACAAGACGTCATTGTTATTTTGGCCGTTAAAATTGTCAAGATTTATACTTAAAATTAAATTATAAGGAATATTTAAAATTTCTGAACAGGATTTACTCAATAATATGGTTTGGTTCTGTTTACAACATTCATAACGCTTCATAAACAGATCTTTAGAATGATTTAGTATCTAGTATTTGATTCACGCCGCCTCTGGAGTAGCTTGATTCACAGTATATCTGAATCTTCTAACTGTTGACAAAATAGATGTTATAAGTTTGGAAAGAGGTTTAGTGGGGCAATTAACTGACCCTGAAATATAACATTGTTTATAAGGACAATTTTGTAACTTATGAATCCAGTAGAGTAACGGAAGCTCCAGTTACTCATCTTTTGTCGAAATGCTACAAGGTCTATGATTTTCTAGAATTTCTTGTTTTGCGTTGTCACGGTTTATGTTGAGTTGTCACTAGGTAATTCTTTTATTAAGCAGTTAGTCCAATGCGTTTGGGATACCAATACATATTGTAAGAGGCCAAGTCGCCGGTATAATAACACATTTATCATCGAGGCGAGACAAGAATTATACGACATGAGAGTAGAGGGGCAGATAGGGGTGCTGTTTTCCCTTCTCCCTCCCCTCCGCTCCTCTCTCTCTCCACTTTGCTCCTTTCTTCCTCCCTTTTGATCCTTTCTCCCTCCCCTTCTCTCCATGTACAATCAATGCTTTTGTTTAATAATAATAACGTTAGCTTATGACCGTTCTCCTGTCTGTGTCGTGTTTCTAAATACTGACCGGTTGAAAACCCTGTGCTTAGTAGTATCTAGAATGAACATGAGGGATGTGTCAATCAATCAATCAATCAATCAATCAATCAAACAAACAAAGATAAATTGTATTTTTGTAAACATAGACTTTAAAATTTTCCTGTTTTGTGTAGTTGTCTGTGTAATTGGAGATTACTGTCAAATGTATTTCTTAATACCTTCATTGATGTAACTGATACATTTATTTTCGCTATTTGGACAGAAATATCATGCATATTCTATTATGGAGCAGGCAGACATTGGAGAATCTGTCCTATCGTTATTGGGTGTGAAGAAAGTACATTTATTGGCACACGACTATGGAGATACAGTTGCTTTAGAATTATTGGCTAGGTAAATCGTAAGTTATAAGACTGTGACTGTAGACATATAACGAATACAATCCCGCATTTCTATATACATACAGTACAAGTACTTGTCAAATTGTGAACTAAATGTTTTCCTTGGAGATAAAATAACCAAGTATTTTTTATATGTATTTTACTGATTATTTCTCGACTGCAGACCATACTTATTATTTAGTCATTACATATTCTAGATATAACAATAAAGAAGACGTGGACAGAACGCCAGTTATACAGTCACTTTGTCTGACCAATGGAGGTAGCCTTGTTATTTTATATGTGCTGAAAACAATGTGCATATATTCACGCGAAATTATAAGATGTTAACTGTAAGAATTGCATGCAATTTTACCATAGATTTGAAATGAAACGATTTAAAAGTACCACAACAATCCAAACAAATTAACAATAATGACTTCATTGTTTAAAGTTTCAAACATGTAATTATGAGTACACCAAAATCATTTATCATAATTGCTTTTATAAATTTCCTGAAGTGATTCGACCTGACTGGAATCATCATTTATCATTTCTACCGTTTTGTTTTAGCACAATATCCCAACAAAAAGCATGTAGTTTCAATATTTAACAAATGAAATAAATACTTGTTTGTTCTTGCTATACAGATGTACACGAGGTAGCCAAATGAGCTTTAATTTCTATTACTAATACGTACAGCTTCAATGTTAGTGTATTATAGTATTGAATAGACAGAAAGACAATATTGGTAAAAAAGATTATCAAGTATTTGAAACTCTAGAATTGCTGTAATATAGATATGAATTTTCATTTTTAAGGTATATTTCCAGAGACTAATTTCCCTAGGCCAGTTCAAAAGGTAAGAATTTAAAATAGGAAAAAAACAAACAATCAGTGGGTATACATTTGTAATTATATGTAGTTTATCGTTGTTGTAAGTCAACTCAACATATGTATAGCCTGATGTAATAGTTTGGAGACTGGTTTGCATATGATGCGTATATACACCTCATGTGGAAATCCTAGCTGGCGAAAACAATGGTCTTATATTAAAATTAAACAAGCAAACATCGTAATTTTGCAAAAAAATTGTATGAGTGCCGCAACACATATTGTTTAAATTTGTTTTGAATAACTTATAATGATCTTGGCTTATAGTTTGATGTAATTTAAGATCCTGCTGTATCCATATATTGGACCAGTTGTTTCCAGATTAACAAACTTCCTGATGTTTTCTAGAGGGTATGTACTGGATGATTTAAGCGTCTTTTATGTAACTGTTTTATAACCTTTTGTATTATCAGTGATTGTTTTGTGTAAAAAGGGTGATTGTGTGTGCATCATTGTAAATTATTATTAAAGGAGCAAAATGTGCACATTTTGGTGATATCATGTTGGAAAAGATGCCTATGCGTAAAAGGTGATATTAATTTCCGATGTTATATTTGACAAACTATTTATATTTATCTGCACTACAAATTAATGTAGTATAGCTCGCACATTCTTTTATAATATGTATATAGAAACTTAGTTTAATGGACCTGATACATTATATTTGTGTGAAAAAGTTATTATAAAGACACATTTTGAATGGCGATTTATGTATTTAAAATCATTACACAGATTTGGAGAAATTTTTGGTCCTGAAAGCAAACCAAGCAAAGAAGAGCTGTGGGACTTTTACGTCCTAAATGTGCATAAAGGTGGACATATAATAAGTTACAGGTATGTTCAAGTTTTTTAAAGTTAATTAGTTGTCCAAATGTCATTACAACTAGTTCTTCCTTATCCAAACCGTTTTTCTTATTAAATCTAGATTAAAGATACCTTATATACTGTTTACATTAGTCTTTATGAAATATCTTTTAATATGTATAAGATAAGAAATAAAGTCTGTCATATTTCTGATATATAACTAAAGAAACAAAAAAGTTAAACATATGGATCAAATAAGGAGTGTTTAATAATAATAGTTAATAATAGAAATGACTAGGATCTGACATTAAAACTACAAATAAACCAGGTACTCCTTAAGATTGAGCGTTTAATGCACCACTATCTACACTTCATTTAGCCATATATTAGAGTTAGTGTTTTTCGGGGAATAAAAAGACAAAACTGTGGATTGAAGTATGATATTATCAAATGTTTGTTACTAGCTTTGTATTGATCTACTAGCTCCTGATAGCGACCATAAAATTTCTTAAAGGTAGATATAAGTAACCATGACACAAAAGTTTACGTGGCAACATATTCCCTTTCTCAACGAAATCTGTACAAAAAATGGAGGAAGGTCTAGAATGACGTATTGATTTATTTATTAAGGTATGCAAGCTCAATAAATGAAATCCATCCGTGTATTGGACACCCAAATTACACGAAGAACTATTCAAACAGCGTAACATAATTACATTTTAACTTTTGAAGAACTTTCTAGAGCTATAAAACGAGGCTCTAAAAATAAAACGTAAAATTTTATTACAGAAGTAATATAAATAAATTTTGATATTGAACAATTCTAAAGAAATTCTAACGTCCGGCTGGTTTTCCTAAAGTAACAACATTGAATCATTTAATTTTCTAAACTTGATACTTACACAACATGACTATATCCAGTTTAAAACCAGACATTAAGAAAGTGTCAAAGGCTGGTTTTTCGAGGGAAAAAAGATTTTATTGACGACATATTTGTCATGTTTTCTGCTGTGCCATATGTATTTGCTTTGCAATGTCTGTTTAGTCTTCGTCTCATGGCTGATGCAAAATTTGTTATTACATGACAACTTAACATTAAACTTTTTACTTTTCCAATTAACGATTAACAATGTAGGTAATAACAAAATACTGAACACCGATTCAACTGTCAAAAAGACAATCCACAAATTAAAGTCCGAGAAACCGGCAAACTCCAGAACGAACAGCCAACGTTGATCCTGACTTGGTACAGGCATTTCAAACGAAATGGTGGGTTAAACCAGGTTTTATGGCATGCCAAACCTACACAATGTTGGATGTTAAAATACATATTTAAGACAGCCTGCAACAATTCAAATTATCGTTCAGAAAGATGAGTCCAGCAAACAAACAAAAATCATCCAAGATATTAATACAATACAAGTGACATACGTTTATCATACCCGCCTCTTTGTCAAGCCTCGTCAGTGGGGCAACAAAATACATACTACTTATCGGAAAAATACCTTTGTTAAACCAGTTGGAAAATTGTATACTTAAAAAAGGACGTGATCATTTTGAAAACTGTCATTTAAACACGGCGAATAAGGAGGGGGGTGGAAGATCTCTTTTCTGTAAATGTGGTTTGGGCAATTTTACAGGTTACTGGGTTTTTTTAAATAAAGCAACCGCGAACTGTTTTTCCACCATTAGCTGTTATGTGTTTTCGTAAAAGTTTTACATTGTTGTTAACTGTTATAATGAAAATAAATACCCTGTTTGCTGTTAATAGTATTACCCATCGATGAGATTCTGCTGTTGTCTGTTTTTTGAGTTTCGAACTCACTGTTTTCTCATAAAAAAATAACCTGTTAATGGACCCCCCCCCCCCCCCGCGGTGAACGGATTCTTTGTTTCGTTAGTCGTCAACTATAAACTATAAGGAGGTTCATCAGTTAATTTTTTGTGTGAAATTTTCTATTGCCTGTAACTGTGTTGGCCTTCACCATAAATCTTAAGAAGGTTATCAAAGTTTTGGAGTAACTGGACTATTGTGCAGTTTTGCAAATCTTTTTTCGTATATTTATTTTTAATATGAGTATTGATAGCGCACATTTATCGTGGTAATTGGGGTTATTATTTCTTGTAGAAAACACATCACATTAAGATAAAATTACATGACCTTAAGATGACACAACATAACATAAAGATGATCCTGCATATTTTAAAAATGAAAACACACAATGCAAGATGAGTTATCAGGACGCAAAGACAAACCAGAACCTGACGATAAGAGCACATAACATACAGACGAAATTATATAACGTAGGGATAACATTACTTAACGTGAAAATGAAACAACATAAAGTACATTTTAATTTACATCCATGACGTAATGATGAAACTGCATTATTTTATAGAAAATAATATAAACTCAACATAAAAAATGTATCATACAAGACAGTGTTGGCTTTTCATAAAATACCTAAAGATAACCTTATGTTTGAATGACCACAACAAGATTGATGTTTGTCATTTTCTACTTTCTTACTATCTTTTTTTCTCATTGAAAAATGTTTGCAACCACTGCACATTTTTTTTCTTCCTTCAGATTAATACAGTACATAACAGAGAGGACGAAGTATAAAGACAGATGGGTTGGGGCTTTGAAAAATACTAATGTTACAGGTATTATATATTTTAAATCGTTAAACAATATACCTTGATATCTTTGCTGACCAGGACTAAAAGGACTTATTCCCTTGTTGAATACCGAAGGGGCATATAATATTCGTGTTTGCCAGGACAATGATAGAAGGTTGCATAAGACCAAAACGAAAATTAACTGCAATTAATCCGTTTTCTTGGCAAAAGGGATATATTATTCGTTGTTTTTCAGGACATCCGTTGTTCACCGGACCAGGATATGCATATAAATATTTATACATGTACATTATCTGCAACCGAATGAATATATTTTCCATTGTTTAACAGGAACAAAAACCATAGGGACATATTATTCGTTTTTACAAGGACACGAGGAACATTATTCGTTGTTCACCAAGGCAGGAGGGACATATTATTTATTGATTTTTTGTTCAGCACCAAGGGAAGCATTATACGTTGTCTTGGACCGAATAAACATATTGTCTGTTGTCATATTATTCCTTGTCCTGAACCGCAGGGACATTATCTCTAGTCCAATTAATGATGAGCAATGTTTTGGCAATATATCAACAATGAGTAGCCATGCAAAATTATACTTCTATATAATGATCTTAAACGAAATGCCTAGTTTATAACTATCAATTTTATTCGTAATGCTCAGTTAACTGTTTGGGCACTTTTTGCTTACAAATGTCCGTATAAAAACAAAACATTTTCGCTTTTACCATATATAGCTTTTATTTGGCCCGCACTCGCAAATTTAATTGAAAAGTTTCACACCGACCATCCGACCTGTATTTTGGCCTTGTTCACACGAACTCAAAACGATATAAACAAGTTAGAACCTATAAGTAAATAGGCGACTTTTTTTAAGATTGTTACGTTAACAACAAACTGTAACAAATACGGTGTAGGTAATCAGATTAAGCATATATCTGGCAATTCACGTATTCTATTTATTTAATTTTTATTCTTGAATTAGAAAAAATCTGTTTAAAAGGTACTGGTATGTTTCGTAGATAAAAAAAAATAGAACAAATAAATGCTAAATTTTATCTTTATTGTTCAAAAGTACATTTCTCCAACTTTTTTCTAATGCTCTAATGAGTTTTAATATTTTTTGTTTACGTATTTACTGTAATAATGATACGATGAGTGGAAGTTATTGACACAGTTTGATGCAGCAGTTAATTTCGCAAGTTAATATTTTTTTTGCTTTTAAATTGGGTATTTTTATAGCCGTTTGTAATGCTAATGTCTGTATATAAATGTCATCAAAGATACCAAGGCTATTAGAATTTACTACGCCAGACGCGCGTTTCGTCTAATCAAGACTCATCAGTGGCGCTTAAACCCAAACATTCTTTTAAATCAAAACGATTAAGATGTTGTAGAGATTTCATTACAAAAATTCATTCCGAAACGTAATACCAAATCAGGCTAAGGGTATCTACGCCTTGAAACTAAAAAACTTTAGAATTAAAATAGTTTTCGAAATTTCAGGGCAGTCAATCATTGATTATTATACAAAAGTCCACAACTATTAAAAAATCAGAAAAGCTTTTGTGTATTAAATCACTACACATGGAAAATGTAACAATCAAGGTAGCGGCGATTTAATTGCTATTCTTCATCAAAAACAACGATTAGAATTTAAATATAAAGTAAATAGTTGCATTTAGATGGTCCCTAGAAATCGGCTTTAACGGAAATCTTTGCTAAATGTCGATAACTCTCTATAGTTCTTTCAATTCAAACACACAAATGCAGGTTAACCAATAAATTAAAACATTACAAACAATGAAATTTTACAAATATTGGCATACTATACGATGATTTGTGCAAATCGATTGTATGTTGTTTCAAGACCTGTTGGACATCTACTTTCCGTTTGTCGCCTCAAATATTTCCGTTGAGTATGTGGATAAAATGTACTTATAAATTGTACATTGTAAGCGATTTTCATACCCTACGAAAGCTACTTCTCAATGAAATTTTCATCAGTATTTCCCTGCTTCTGTAGTGGGAATGGTTTAATATTTGGTGTTGCTACTAATAAATTATACCTTGTACGCGCTCGTCATATATCTACTACTACGTTCTTATTGATTTGCAAATATCCAAAAAGTTTCCTTCAAACATTTTTGGCTTCCGTAAGTCGGAAAGGTTTTTTTGTTTGGTTCTAGGTATAAATCTGTATTAATGAATTGTACGTTGTAGGCATCTTCTCCTTCTTCCCTCAATAGCTGCCCACCATCATCATTAGTTTCTTCGCTATTCTATATATACGTCAAGTCGATTAAAAATATGTCATATGTTTTATCATTTTAATGTCAACATGTGCATTTCATCTTTTATTTAATAAGATTTGTTGAACAAAAAAACCTAGAATTTATCTGAAAATATCGATCTATGTCTAAAGTCTTTTAAAATATTTCATTCGCTGAAGAAAATTGAACGCATAAAATTTATTGAAAAATTACCTCCGTCTTCATGGATCTGAACTTGTTAGATCATTTTAAATCGTGTAATACTACTTTTCACCAAAATGATACAAGTCGGTTTATCGGTGTGAGGTTTTTTGCAGATAAATTACGTATTGTAGATAGAAATGTTTGCTTTTCAGGATAAATAGCTTTTTTTACTTGTGTTTCCAGACATATAATGCAGTTTACATTATCAAAAACATATATCCAAACGATATACGATTTAAACAATGTTTTGTTTCTTTTTGCCGTGAATTATATATGAATATCGCGTAATAGAAAAGTTTTTACCAGTTCAAACTGGAATGTGGTGTGAAAGCGATACTGATACTAAACGAAAGTATAGTAAAGTAACAAATGACTTTGTTGCCAAATGGGTCTCCATTTTGTTTATTCACATTTGTATTTCTTTCGTAACGGGTTTCTATGTCCAAGTTTATATGTGAACGTGACCTTTAACTTAAAACGTTGTTTTCTAATAATTCGAAATCCTTTACGTCAAGCGAGCAGTATTTTAGCTATATTCAGGCTCAGAACAAGTTAACAAGCGGCGAAGAATTTAGCCTTTTGTAGCGGTTACAATGATCCTACTCTTTTTCGAAATCTACAAAAAAGAGGTGTTTATCCTCCAATGATCATGGCATTCTCTAAACACGTTACACACTATGGTCCGCGGCCAGGCTTTCCTATTGTGACCTGACAACCTCACCCCCCCCCCCCCCCCAACGAGAGGGTCTTCCCTATCCGCCAACCGGGACGCGCTGGGCTGCTCTATGGGTCGAAGACTTAATCCTCCCAGGTAGGAAAAATTGTCAAGCAATGAAAATGTTTACCACAAAACGCGGCTTTGTTGTGTTTTTACGAAACCAATTCGAAGACTACTTTTGAAGTATAACGCCATAGATAGTTACGGTAAACACATGGATTAAACTATTAAACGATATGTCGTAAAACATTGGAAACTGTCGCTAGGTCAAAATGACATAGTGAACTTGATTCTGAATATTGTTAATTGAATAATAAAAAAACGATAAATTAGATGAAATATCATTAATGAAATATGTTAACCACATAAAGATGCAACTAAAAAAGACTTAAGGGGCATAACTCCGATTGACAGAGTAAAGACGTTATGAGCCAAAACCACGGAGAAGTAAGTCGTACTGACTTGCAGTCGTTTTCATAGTCATCTTCTGATTTGACATTAAATATAGTGTCAAGGACATTTTTGTCAAATCGCATTTTTTTCTTGACAAATTTCCTAGCAATCATGTATTTTTGCATTCCGGAATAATAACTGGAAACACGGTTCCATTTGGAGACATATATGGTAACGTTTGTTTAAAAACACTTTTTGATTTTAGGACATAGTGAGATCACAACAACTGCCATTTCCAGTTGATAAAACTAATTTTCAGCTGGACTGTACTTATCATTGATTTATATTTGTTCTTGACAGCATTTTTAGTCATTAATATTCACTTCTGTTTTTAAAAACTCCTCTGCTTTTGTTTAAACGTCCCTAGTAACTATAGCTTTAGCATCATTACAACATAGACAAGCAGAAATATCATTTTTATTGCATGAATCCAATTAAGTGTGCATACAATTAGTCCATGATTATTGTTTTTCCTTTGTGTTAGTTATTCAGAATTTTTTAATTTCTTAAATGATTTATTATTTTTAATCGCTTTTTTCTATTTATTTATTTATAAATCATATTCTCTATTCAATAACATTTAAAGGATTACCTATCAATCTCCTCACTGGAACGTGGTTATTGACGAAACACCTAGAACCAACTGCAGAATTTATTTTTAAAATTTTAAGATGAAAAATAGAATTTAATAAGTTAACATACTTAAAATGTTAGAAATGTAAGTATTTCCTTATTTGTTTGTGTTCGGTTAAAAAAATATTATATTTTATAACATTGTTTTGACTTGTAGTACATATGATATATGGGCCATCAGATCCTGTTAATCCCGATTCATTTATAGATTTCTATAAGTAAGTATGTTTATATTGAAACTTATTTGAAAACAATTTTAAGGTTATTTTAGTAGATATGTTTTCTTTATTGAATTTGTAACAATATTTATTTAATAACGATAGAAATTTTAAATCTTTCTTTTCGATGGTTAAAAAATTAGAATTGATGCTAAAAACGACAATTACAAATATGTTGTCGATGAGAAAATACTATAAACCTGTTAGAGCTTAAGAAAAATCAAAGGTCCTAACTGATGACATTTTTGATAGCGATATTGACTTTAAATTATCCAGTTCTTAAGAATTTTTTTAAATATAATTTAAACAAAAATTATATGACACGTTAAAAATTATTAAACAACGTAGCTACACAAATAATCATCGAATACACCAACGAATATACATTTTTAAAGATCCCGAGTGTTATTTTTAGCATCAAACCTGTATAAATTATTTACATAAAATATATATTTGACAAATGGAATACACATCAAATATATGATTCAACTATTGAAGATCTAATCAATATCATACGTTAATAAATAGACAATTAATGTACTATTATATATATTTAAAACAATAAGATAGTTTACTACCTCATATAGTTTAGTCTCTAAAAATGCAGCTCATATATATATTTTTTTTATTTTCGCAGAAAAACTGTACCACAGCATGGCATAAGTGTTTTGGATTCAAAAATAGGACACTACCCACAATGGGAGGCTCCAATTGAATTTCTGAATGCATATTCAGATTTTACAGAAAGGATATTATCTCACACTGAACATTGAGTTTTTACATAATTAAAATGAACTTTTCAAATTGATTGTTGGTTGTAATTTCATTCTTAAAGGAACAGGTTAATAAGGGTATTGAACGAATAAAAACACAAATTTTATTTATAAGGCAGTGTCGTTAGTGATGGTCAGCAACACTTTTATAGTTTATTTGAAACTTCTAACAACCGGCCATCCGAAATAAAGTAAAAAATGTGTATCTCGCGCTTGTTTATAAACAAGATGGGTGACCTCCAGTTTTAACACAGTCTGTCTCGACAATCTACCTATCATGGATGATAGAAGCGAATTTCGCTCGACCTTTATCATGTCTGATGATTAAATACGACTACTGCTATCAAATCCTCAAAGGTAAAATATATTAAAATTCCTGCAAGTGAACAATCGATAATGTTAAAACCACATAAGCAAACATTTGGTATTCTGATTTGTCAATTATTATGGCTGTTGTATATGGAACGCCAAATTAACATATATTCAATTAATTGTACCTATCTTCAAATAATTGAAGATATCTTCAATCATTTGAAGATATCTTCAAATAAATTGAAGATATCTTCAATTCAATTGTACCTATCTTCAAATAATTAAAGATATCTTCATATCAATTGAACCTATCTTCAAATGAATTATACCTAGGTGCAATTTAATTGATTCATTTGAAGATATCTTCAATTCATTTGAAGATATCTTCAATTCAATTACACCTATCTTCAATTGAATTGAAGATATCTTTAATTCACTTGAAGATAGGTCTAATTCCAACATCTCCATAATTCCTTTGGAGATATCTCCAATTCATTTGAAGATATCTTCAATTCATTTGAAGATATCTTCAATTGAATTACACCTATCTTCAATTGAATTACACCTATCTTCAATTGAATTATATTATAATACAAATTTGATTAAGTGCAATTGAAGATAGGTTTAATTCAATTGAAGATAGGTTCAATTCGATTGAAGATAGGTTCAATTCAATTGAAGATATCTATAATTGAATTGAAGATAGGTACAATTGAATTGAAGATATCTTTAATTGTGCTGAATTGTACCTAGGTACAATTGAATTGAAGATAGGTATAATTGAATTGAAGATATCTATAATTGAATTGAAGATAGGTATAATTCAATTGAAGATATCTTCAATATTTGAAGATAGGTACAATTAATTGAATATATGTTAATTTGGCGTTCCATAGTTGTAACACGTTCTGACAAAGAGGATTTTAAACAACAGCATTAGTGAATAAAAAAAGAAATCAGAGGTTGAGAAAATACGAAGCATTCAAAAAAACATACATATTCAGTAAGATATTGCAAGGGATAGAATATTTCAGTTTAGTTAACGTTACGTCAAGACAAACTAATGATCAAATGAGATTTATATTTAAATTCAGCATGGAGTTATTTTTATAATTTGTTTTACTTCTTTTCCTAAAAATTTAAATTTATAGTTTCTATGTGTATTTGATTGTGTTGTTGTTTGTTAAAATTGATTTTTAAAATTGTTAATGAGTACATGAGTGTTTCAATGATATATATGTTTAAAGTTGGCGCAAAAATTTTATCTAGGATATTTGGTTATTTTAATTAGGCCTTTTTAATCAGATTAAATATTATTTTGTTTATTGCGGAATACACTCGGACAAGGAATTCAGTTGAAACCAAGACTGCTTTGAGTCGAACAATAGGTGCATCTTTTGGTAAAACAAGCATTCGTGAATATAACAAATCAAATTATAGTTCATAATGTTAGTGTATGCGTCTTTATTTGCATAGTTTAAATAAATTAGAACACCATTACGCGTCTTATTAATAATAACGATAATTTCAATTTGTACACACTTTAGTTATCGTCTGACATATGGTTATTTCTTTTTCAAAATGTTCTTAACAATAAAAAGAGTTTAATCTGATGCTTTATGCGGCACGAGTGATCATATTTTGGATATTCACGATGCCCAATTGATTATCCTATTTATTATATAGATCAAAATTGTTTCCGTAAAATTGTAATGCTTAATCCTAAATTTTATGAACGGCGGATGAATATCTGTATAGTACAAAACTTAATCTTAATTTTGGCGGAAAAAACCCGAGAGTGAAAATAAACGATAATTTTCACATGTGATTTACCGTGATTTCTGTCACTCGGAAAATTCGATATTTCATCTCTATCTATATAATAAGGAGTCATAAATAATTGCATTTGAGAAGATTGTCCAATTTTGTATGAAAAAGCTCACATAATTTTTTTTCTTACGACACCACTGTATACAAATGTATATATGCGATTATATGCTTGTCTTTAAGCTATTGGGTATATATTTTAGGCTTTCCAAGTGCACATTCTGTGTAGACAGAAAGAAGAGAAAAAAGAGTACTGGTCTAGAAAAAAAATGTTTAGATGCAACGAAAAAATTCACAGTATACGGAATCGTTCATGTCCTAAAACTTTATTTCATATTACACAGGCTTTTAATAGTTAAAGATAAAGCTATATATAACCCTTTGGAAAGGAAATGTTTCCACTTACTTAAAACGGCCGAGAAGTGAGAAACTTTGCATTACACACAAGTAACACTCATATCCCGGTGCAAATATAGTTTTATATTTTGTAATAAACTAAAGTTGGAACTTATTATTTTGTGTCACAAGACAATCAAAGTTTATCGTTGTTTATAGACGTTTTGGTGTTTATTCTGAACTAGTAAGACATTTTCCTTAATATTTATACACTTAAATTTCAATTTCAATGTTTAAATATTCGTTCCAAATAAAAAACTCGCTCATTATTTCCTTTACTCAAATTTGCATAATGTCATTTGATTATATTCTATCCAAAAACTCGTTTTGTAATTGTTAATTTTTTAAATAAAAAAACGCATAAATGACATCTATAGCAAAAACTTTTAATTTACATTTCATTGTAAACAAACTACTAATGCGACCTTAAGTTGTTTTAAAGCTGATGTTAACGAGTAATTAAATTCATGTTATGTACATGATGTAACCAAAGTCAATAAATTAACAATATATAAATAAATTGAAGGATTACACCAATGTGTATCTAAGTACACCAAATAGTTATAGCAAATAATATTATTATAAATCCTTCAATATTTTAATTTAAAAAAATATTTTATTGTAAATATGAGTTGCTCTACAATGTTTCAGTCATCTGAAAATTTGTTTCCTTTGCAATGGTATTGTTTAATAAATTTATGGTATCAATATATATAACCAAGCAATATTTGTATTAGTACAACCTAAGCGAAATTCTTCAAAGGCACCTTTCCTTACTTGTTAAAAGAAATGTTTTCCCGGGGTTCACACACGTTTTTGTTTTAAAAGAGTCATGTATATATATGTTTGGCCTTTATAAATCAAAATTTCACATTTTACCTGTTAAAAATAGAACCTGAAATATACCTGTAATTTACAAATTTATCAAGGTCATTGTGAACGTTTAAGACATCATGAAGTGTCTTATGACGTTTAACAGACATAATATAAAACCTTTGTCATACCTTAATACTTTATTAGGGTAATATGAGTGTTTCCCTATTAAATGTTAATGTTTAGCTACCAATGGTTGTTATACCAACATATAACAGCTGATAAGTATTGTGTCTAACTGGCTCTAACACAAATTATTATATGATCTTCTGTAGCCAAATTCATGGTAAAAGTATATATCCGGATTTGGTATAATGTTCTGGTTATTTTTATAATAAAAGTCATACAACATTGTAATCATTTGGATTTTAAATTGTTTTTCGTTTTAAGTGCCACTGATCAGTCTTGATTAGGCGAAACGCGCGTCTGGCTAAGTAAATTTTATAATCATGTTGTCTTTGACGACATTGTGTTTATGTGATTACCGGATATAGAATTTATTTTTATATAAGCTGTATGTGGAATTATGCAGATTATAAAATTGAAAACAATAAACCTATCTCATCCTTAATATACAAAGTTCAATAATTTTGATATCTTGTGTTATAAATAAAAACAATTAACAAACATTACACTATCCAATTAAAAATCTTTTTAACAACACACAAACGGACTCAAACAATGTAACACTAAGTGATTGCTGTTTTTCTTCTTAGTGGTCAGCACAAACGATATTGTAATATGTATCTTTCTATTAAATGTTTGTATTGAAATGAATATTGTGGAAATGGATTAAAATGTATTTGATTGGGTTTTGATTTTCTGTTCCTATTGTAACGGCATTACTTATCAAGTATTTGCAGTATTCATGGACATAAACGTCGTCTGTTAAGGCGTAGCCGTTATATTTATTTCATTGTATTTCACAAGCCAATTAAAATAATTTCTTAAGCAAACACAGAAAAAGTCAAATATTTGCAATATATAATATGTAAGTTTGATCAACTGTGCAAACCTACTGATGTAGCATAGCATTTGTTGGTATGGACACATGCACATATTCTTTCTGTAGGTAAGGTAACTCTTAAGTCAATTTTGCAGCCATAATAAGAACTCAATCAATTTGTAGGATACTAACTTTTCAAATGAAAATTTTAAAAAAAGATTTTTTAAGCAGTACAGATGCAATATTAGTTTTATATTGATTGTCTTACCATAAATAATTTATCGTTAATTATTGAAAACCTATCTCTTATAATAATTTTACTCTCTGTCGTCTATGGACCCTTCGTAACAAGTTTGCTGCCTTGTGTATTTAACGTGCAAATAGCCTGTTACATTTACAACTGAGACATCAGATAATAAAGCACCCTTATTCTAAGAAAGTTGACTGTTTATTTATGCATCCCACATAATCAACGAACGCCCTTGTATAATCGATGGTACCCCATAGCTGGAAATACTTAAAAACCATGTATACTAAGTTTGTTCTTAATTTTTGACTGGAATGTAGAACTTGACAAAACAGTGTTCACTATCCATTTTTAAAATTAGTTCATGATGTTTATCGTTTTATATAATATATTATAACTAAAATTAAAACTCTATAAATAAATACATAATTAAATACAATTTAATAAATAATAACACTATGAATATTTTATATTTGTTCCAGGTTGAATAGGTGCTGTTATTGATCAATCTAATATTAAAAGTTACAAATTACCATATTATTAAGGGTTTTTGTAATAATAATAATAATAATAATAATAATGAAAAAAGGGGGGTACACAGTTAGTATTATTACAACTTATCTTCCCTGAGGCCCACATGCATGAAACAAATACAAAATAATCTTTCCAAAGGTGTACAATTCAAAGTTGAAAAGAAAGTAAAAAAGTGTATCTATACAAATTAAATTATATAAATCACACATCACTACAAATTCTACTTTTATTCAGATATTTTTTGACAGCCACTGAAAACTTAAAATGTTGTGTATTTGCAGTGCTTTTTAAATCATGTGGCAATTCATTACATAATGTTGATCCTGAATACACAAATGACTTTTTGTAAAAATGATTACCAGCTGAAACGTTTCTCAATGCAAATGGGTTAGTTTTAGAGAGATAGCTGAATTTTTGTGAAAGTATTCTGGAGTCTCCTCTTTTTACTTATGAAGAAGTAAATATTGTGATACTTGATTCTTTCGTACACTGGCATTATACCCAGCTATTTAAAACGAGGAGTAGATGTGGACATTGGTTCAGCACTTAGTATTAACCTTGCTGTTTTTTATAATTTTATTATTCTATCTAGACTTTATCTTTATTACAACTTCCCCACACATCACAGCAATAATCAATTAGTGGCAAAATATAGCCTTTTAAAACAGTGTTTCTCGTTTCAATATTAAGAAAATATTTGATCTTTGATAACAACAGATTCTACATGAGATGCTATTACAAATCATATCAATCTATTCTTCCACTTAAGATTTTGAACTATTTTAATTCTTAATACCTTTTCACAGGATGAATTGATAAGGCGTTCTGAGAGCAATTCCAATTTAGGTTGATTATCTTGAGCTAATCGTTTCTGTTTAATTCCAATAGCCATACATTTAGATTTGTTGGGATTAATAAACATATTATTTTTTTACACAAATTTTCAACAAAATGTTATTCTTTTTGCATTTCATTTTGCAAAAACTGCTTACATTTTCCAGATAAATGTAATGTGGTATCATCTACATATAGGTTAGTCATACATTTATCAAGATATCAAGGTAAATCATTTATAAATAAAACAAACAATAGTAGACCTGTATTGATCCTTGGGGACTCCAAATTTACCCAAATATAACCTTTTTCTTCAGATTTTTTTTTATTATTGATCTACAAAGTTAGAAAGCTTTTCCAGATTCAATAGAGTTTGTGTGTGCCCATCTCTTTATTTGTCAACACAAGAGGTAAAATAGTCATTAAATGCAT
Source organism: Limnoperna fortunei (assembly GCA_944474755.1). Lineage (NCBI taxonomy): Eukaryota > Metazoa > Mollusca > Bivalvia > Mytilida > Modiolidae > Limnoperna > Limnoperna fortunei. The sequence goes on from OX104111.1 coordinate 99,219,364, forward strand.
CAGCTAGACCTTCTTGTCATTAATAATAGAATCATTCACCTTAATTTCATGTGGAGTACTATAAATTTGTGGGTTAAGAATGCTAATACATTTCCATAAATTCTTGAATATTTAGGATCCTTTGTCATTTCAGTATAATATTGTTTTTTTCAATAATAGATTTAACTTTATTTGTCCAATATATATATTCATTTCACATACCAAATGGTTTATAGTTATATGTTTAGATTCTGGTGTGATTTATTTCCTCGCTGTATCATTCAGGTTGGTTATCTGTTTAAACTCTTTTGGTAATTAATGGGACGTGTTTATCCAGAAAGGAAATAAAAATATAAAACAACTCTAGGCAGATTAAGGGATAACTTTCAAACTCTATTTCATTAAAAGGTGCCTTTGTACATATAACAAAAAGATGTTCTATCCGGTTCTTTTAATTTTTTTAAGTTTCTATATTCAGTTTTATTATGATTTTTCTTTTTATTTGCTCCTCTTTCTTTTCTTGTTAAACAGACAGGATAGTGGTCACTGACAGCAATTTTCCTACATGCGATTCATGAACCATTTCAAGATTGTTAACATTAATATGATATATTAAAGTCTTTGTTCCCCTCAGTGGCTCCTTTTATTATATAATGAAAATGATAATTATAAGGTCAACCCATCTTTGTGGTAGTTTATCCGTCATCACATAATTTTAATTTAGATCACGCATGACTATTATGTCATCATTCATATTCACGGCCATTTCTAGTTCCCTTTCAAACAAAACATTCCAAGAATGGTCTTTTATATATTGGGTTTCAATGAAGGTAATAACAAAATACCGCACACCGATGAAACTGTCAAAAATGACAAGCCACAAAAGTCCGAGAAACTGGCAAACTCCGGAACCAACAACCATTATAAATCAACTACAGCAATTGGTCCTGACTTGGTACAGGCATTTCAAAAGAAATGGTGGGTTAAGCCAGGTTTTGTGCCATACCAAACCTCCCGCTTCCATTACTGTAGAATGTAAGTTGGTAAGTTGATTAAAAAGTGATGGTTATCATATACCAAGGTTATATTTGGGTAAATTATTTAATCGTATTTTAAACTTTAGATTAGATAGATTCCTAATGAGTCACAAAATAATTGATGAATGTCAAATAGGGTTTACTAAGAAAGCAAGAACATCAGACCATATATTTGTATTAAAATGTCTTATTGATAAGTATTGTGCGACCAAAGATGACAGATTGTTTGCCTGCTTTGTAGACTCAAGAAAAGCGTTTGATACTGTTGTTCATACTGGGTTAAAATTGAAATTACTTGAAATTGGAATTGGCTCAAGATTTTACAATGTAATTAATAATATGTATTGTGAGTAAATCTTGCATTAAGATCAACAAAAAATCTCGTACAGAATCCTTTACAATCAATTTAGGGGTTAAGCAAGGAGACAATCTGAGTCCCACATTATTCAAAATTTTTATAAATGATTTCCCACAATATCTTAAATCAACAGCAGACCCTGTAGAATTAAATTTGCGTCCTATACACTGCTTAATGTATGCAGACGATATTGTCATCTTGTCCAGTTCATCGAAGGGACTTCAAGAAAAAATTCAAGCATTAAAAAAATTCTGTGAAGATTGGTGTCTGGATGTTAATTTGTCAAAAACCAAAATTATAATTTTTAACAAGGCAGGCAGACATCTGAAATCAAAATTTACCTATGATGAAACAGATATTGAATGTGTATCAAGATGTAAATATTTAGGCATTACATTCTGTTCCTCTGGATCTTTTTCTTATGCTCAAAAAGAACTTTATCAAAAGGGTTTAAAAGCTTTTTACAAACTGTCCAAAGATTTTTTCCCACAATCCATCTCCCTAAATTGCTCTACATGTATTTGATAATACAATTGTCCCTATCATATTATATGGATGTGAAATATGGGGGTGTTTAATAATTCTTCAAATAAGCTCAAGAAAAAACCTGATCTATACATAAATGAATTATATAGAACATTACAATGTGAAACCTTACATATTAAGTGTTGCAAAAATATATTGGGCTGTGGAAAAAAAGCAACTAATTTTGCAGCTCTTTCAGAGCTTGGAAGATTCTCCCTCCATTTTAATATAGTTAAAGCTATCGTTAAATACTGGCATAGATTACAAAACTTAGGTGGTCAATTTCCAATTCTGGAAGATGCATTGAAAACATCTAAGATCTTATATGAAAATAACAAAAACTCATGGTATGGAGCTTTCGATACAATTCCTAAAGTTTTAAAAATTGAGGATTGCATCAAGGCCCTTGAAGGAACCTCTTCTGAATTGTTCAAGAAACATTGTAATCATATTATTCAAAATGCTTATGTGACTACATGGTTTAAACAGAAAGAAACATATTCAAAATGTAAACTTTGTACCTATTTCAAGTTTAAACAAAACTTTTGCTTTGAAAACTACCTGAATAATGTAAAAAACTTTGAGCATAGGAAGAAATTTTCCAGGTTCAGAATATCAGCTCATAAACTTATGATTGAAGTTGGTAGATATGGGGGTACCCTCAGACAGAACAGGCTCTGCCAACAATGCAATCTAAATGAGATCGAAGATGAAGAGCACTTTTTATTAAAATGTACAAAATCTTATTGTGAACGAAATATTACTAATATATGCAATCAAAACTGTACAAATTATAAAACGTTGAATCAACAAGAGAAATTTATCTGATTAATGACTAATGAAAATCCCTTGATTTTAAGTGGGATTTGCTAATTTATATTAAACAATGACACCCCAAATTAAGAAGTGTTAATGCAAATTGTTGTATGTCTACCACACTTGTGTTCTGCATGCTGGAGAGACTAATATATATATATATATATATATATATATATATATACATATGTAATATTTTTGCTCTTATTTTCTATAAATTATATCTTGACCATTAATTTATCTCTCAACAAGTCCTTTTGCATCTGCCCTTGGTCTCTTTTCCACATTTGTGATTTATCTTAAACTTGCAAATGTGGACCAGGGACAAGGTGGACCACTGTTGATTGAAATCCAATAATCATTGATTCAAACATATTTGTAGTAATGAATATTTTGTTACTTAAATCTAGAACTCTTTCAACAACTCCAGTTGCATTTGCCCTGGTCGCTTTTCTATAAGAATGACCCATAAAGCTCATTCTTCTAGATAAGAGACAAGGTGAAGCTCTGCTGAAATATTGTAACCTAAATTATTCAAAGTAATGTTTTTAACATGTTATCCTGATGACATCATTATTGTTATTGTCTTTATTTTGTTTTTGTTTTTTTTCCCTTCTTCCTAATTCAATTGTACTTGCAATAAATGTGTATACATGTTTAAATCATAATGCTGTTATGTATTGTCATTTTGCCCTTAATGGGCCCATGATTGGCTAATAAACATATTCTATTCTATTCTATTCTATACCACTAGTCACTAATAGGTGTATCAAACAATCATCGTAACACGTTCACTTCAATTCAAGCCAAAGTTTCAATGTTACCTATTTCTAATATTTGTAGTCTGGAGAAGTGAATTAGATCATTAATAAAAAGAAATTCTGTCTCTTCTTTCAATAATGTATCAAGGAATATCAAAAAAATTATTATTGGCAGACAAAAAAGTTTCAAACAAGCTTGCTATATCTGGTTTAAACATGAATAATAAAATACTTTGCAACATTCATATCATTTGTTCTCTATTCTGATAATATTATGAGTGCATATAGTGATACCCTTATTATCTTTAAAACCATCTATTGACAAATTAGCCTAAGTGTGTACAAACAATAAGTTACCGTATAAGTGGTTTTTTCGCGGTGATTTAATTTTCGCTATATTCGCGGTAAAAGTTGGAACGCGAAAATAAAAACGCGCGAAATATTAGGGCAAATGATAGAGTTATTCATTCTTATTACGGACCGCGAAAATTACATTACGCCAAAATAAACTCGTGCAGTTTTTTAACAAAAACGCTAAATTTTCCACACGCGAAAAAAACCACTTATACGGTATCATCAACATAATTCTTTTTGGATGTAGATATACATAACACCTTAAGCTCATTACACATACTATTCTCATTCAATAAATCACCACTGATTTATTCCTTATCTTTGGTAGGTCTCAAATGATATGATTAGAATTTAGGAACTGTATGTGTGTACAAATTAGACTAAGATCTGTACATCATATCCTTTGCTGACACTTTTACTCTATTATAGACTGGGGTGTTTTCTTGAACTAATTAGATTACACGTACATTTCAGATATTGGCATTCTGAACAAATATCACCGATTTATTTTAACAATGAACTTGATTAAATGACATCTTGTCATTTGTATCGTTGCATAATTTTATAGATTTGTATAATATTTTTTGTTTATGCTGTATCGTCATGTTTGTCGAGCCGATACTAAATAATTTACTGGTTTGTTAGCTTACTTTAGACCCTTTATATAATATTTTGAACTGCCTGTATTGTGTATTAACACGATCCCAGTGTACTTATATTATTCCATCTCCCAATGAAGAATACTATTATTCCTTCTCCAATTGAAGAGTATCTTAAACATTTTAAATTAAACGCCACAGATGAGTCTTGAATAGACGAAACGCGCGTCTGGCGTAATGAAATTGTCTCCTTGGTAATGTTGATTACATCTTGGAATATTTTAGCAAAGCCAAGTAACAGCGCGTCCGCGGGTGGCGGACGGGGAAGCAATATATATAGAAGTTTTTGGTTATGTTGGAGTGAGAGAATTCAAGTTCAATATGTTATTACTTGTTTACGTTATTAATTTTGTTTGACACTCAATGACTAAGGATATTCGATGGTCAGTCTGTGTCTGTAGTTTTGACAAGAAACACCGTCATTTGTATCGTTGAATAAACTTCTAGACTTGTATATTATTTTTTGATTATGCTGTATGGTTATGTTTGTCGATCCGATACTTAATAAGTTTATTGGTTGGTACTTTTTTTAGACTCTTTATATAATATTTTGAACTACCTGTATTGTGTATTTACACGATCCCAGTGGACTTATATTATTCTATCTCCAAATAAAAAAAATACTTTAAGCATTTAGAGTTAAATGCCACTGATGAGTATTGAGTAGACGAAACGCGCGTCTGGTGTACTGAATTATTCACCTTGGTAATTTTGATAACATTTTGTTGGAATATTTGAGCAAAGTCAAAAGAGAGTTCGTCCCCAGGGGAGGCAATGGTTGGAGCAATGTAAAAAAAGTTTTAAGTTCGGTTAAAGTGAGAATGTTCAAGACCAATATTTTATTACTTGTTTACGTCATTTAATTATATTGACACTCAGATATTAAGGCCATTCGTTGGTCAGTCTGTGTCTATAGTCTTGACAAAAACACCGTCAATTTTATCGTTGCATACTCTTCTACACTTGTATTGTATTTTTGGTTTATGCTGTATCGTCATGTTTGTCGATCTGATACTTAATAAGTTTAAAGTTAGCACTTTCTTAACACTCTTGAAATAATATTTTAAACTATCTGTATTATGTATTTAAACGATCCCAGTGGACTTATATTATTCCATCTCCAAATGAAGAAAAAAAATACTTTAAGCATTTAGAGTTAAACGCCACTGATGAGTCTTGAATAGACGAAAAAAGCGTCTGGCGTAATGAATTTGTCACCTGATAATTTTAATAACATCTTGACAAAAACACCGTCATATGTATCGTTGCACAATCTTCTAGACTTGTATATTATTTTTTGTTTATCTTGTATCGTCATGTTTGTCCATCTTAATAAGTGTAATGGTTAGTAGCTTTCTTAGACACTAAAGTTGGTAATTTTGATAACATTTTGTTGGAATATTTGAGCAAAGCCAAGTGACAGCTCGTCCCCAGGTGGGGCAATGGTTGGAGCAATGTAAAAAAAGTTCAGTTAATGTGAGAATGTTCAAGACCAATATTTTATTACTTGTTTACGTCATTTATTTATATTGACACTTAATGATTAAGGGCATTCGTTGGTCAGTCTGTGTCTATAGTCTTGACAAAAACACCGTCAATTGTATCGTTGCATACTCTTCTAGACTTGTATATTATTTTTTGTTTATGCTGTATCGTCATGTTTGTTGATCCGATACCTTAGTCATTGAGTGTCAATATAAATAAATAACGTAAACAAGTCATAACATAATGATATTTCTCACTCTTACTGAACCCAAAACTTTTATACTGCTTCCCCGTCCGCCGACCGCGAACGCGCTGTTACTTGGCTTTGCTCAAATATTTCAACAAGATGTAATCAAGATTACCAAGGTGACAAATTGATTACGCCAGACGCGATTTCGTTACATATTCTTTTCTACTGGATTTAAGTAATAAAAAAGTACATGGAATAATAAAAAAGCAAGCAAAAAATGCACTTCATAGTGTGTAGTTTTTAGTATAGAAGAAACGCTCGCCTGGCGTAGTAAATTTTGTAACCTTGGTATTTTGATGACATGTTATAAAGTAACTGGTTCCATTGTAATACTGTTTCACTTCGACAATATGCGCTGTGCATTGACACCAATATCGTCTGTCACGGCTTAGCAAATTTATTACTTTAACTCGTTAAATAGCAATATAAAAATACATGCATGGCCATTTCCACACGACCATATCACAAAAAAAGTATTAAACAATTAAATAAATGCTAAATATTTCATATATGATTTGTTTCAGTATTTAAAGATGAATAAAAATTAATAATGAGTTGGCGAAATTAATGTGGTACCTAGATCTTTCGTTGGTAAGTAGGTATTACATTTAAACAAGTAGTAGAACAGGAGTAAGAGTTCCAAAGCAAAAGTCCATGATAAAAAATTTATAAATTCATATCAAAGATAATCGACGACAATGAACTTCTACATTCCAATATCTATGACAAAAAAGGACAACATTGCTTTGTAAATTTTCCATTCCAAGGTATCAATACATTAGCTGCTCCGATATATGATATATTTGTGTCCATCTTATAGTCTTCGCCCGTTTAATTTTTAGTTCAATTGGAGCATAACCGACATTTGTTGTTTGTTTTCAAAACCGGACCATAATACATTACACATTTATTACTCGTTAAATCATCATTGTTGCTAAATATTCTTCAGTACATTTGTTATTAGAATCAAACTTGTATTAGCATTTTACAGTACAATTACCTGCGCGCTTTTTAACAACTGTTAGAAAGATGTTAATATTTTAGAACAGGGTTTTAGTCAACAAAACCACCATGCTGACACTGGAATGTATACGTATACATAATAGGCTTTTGTCTGTCTTTCTTGTGGTTTTCACCACTCGTACCAAGTTTTCAGCCATATCGTGGCGTCTATTTGTTATTGGCAAAGAAAGACGGTAAAAAACTTGACCTTTTGATAGGAAAACTTTGTCGGTTAAGATTGAAGTCGAACGAATTGAAGTTAATTACACTCTGCCAAAGTAAGACTCCAAACTGCAACATCATCAGAGTTGACAGTCACCTGATTAATAGTACATGAATAACTACTTTAACCACACGTCTACCGAATCTTCTATTCTTACTTAATAGGAAGGTTCGGTATTCCGTAGAGACAGTGAAAGTTCAATCACTTACTTTAGTTGAAATACCACAGGTATCAAGGTTAGCAAGTGAATTACAAACATATTCACTGATATAGGTAGACGCCTTGTCAGCTGAAACAGCAACCATATCGATACTTAATGAGAAAAATGTAGCTGTACATTAATCTCTCTTGTTGAGTTTTGTTTTGACTTATGGTTTTATGATCACTCCTAGGTCTCTTCTTTTCTTAGTGCTCACAATTCTTTGAGGTTATAAGTTCTAGTCACTTTAAACGACCTAATTGTTTTCTACCATTCTGAAAATTTAACGACCAGAATTTTTCTTTTGCTCATTGTCTGGAATAATCCTTAACATAGTTCATTTAACTTAGAATGTTACGAAAGGAACTAAAATATCACGTGTCAAAGACACGCCAATGGTCTTTAGACGACGATAGTTTAGTCCCTTGCGTAATAAGAATACGGCAACATAATTAAACTACACCCAAAATCCACGGACCAAGTAAAAAATCAGGAAGAAAGACAAAGGACACAAAACAGAAACTATCAAAATCCAAAATGATTAACCTGAAACCAATACAACACCATTGGTACACTCATCTGCTTTACAAGGGATCATACCGATCGGAGATCTGGAATCCAGTACAAGATGTCAAATTTAAACACTATACAGTTTATTTCTGTTTACTTTTCGACTGTTGACGAAATCGCATATTCTCCTAAGGAATCTGCACTGAGCCTTATTTTTTAAATACTCTAAAATATTTCAGGGTCTATGTATTATGCACGATCACTTTGCATGATATGTTAATGTAAGTACATGATCTTCTAGTGTCCTTTACATCATAAAATTAAATAAAATGTCATGAAATACAGAATTCATAATAATTATTTTTATTTCAGTTGCATTTGCTGACCGAAACTTACATCCTGCATTACAATTATGACAGACATGTAATAACATGTTTTAATTGTGTTCAGTGAAGTCAACAATTAACGTTTCCTGATACAGTTTCCAGACAATAATACCAGTATACTAAAAGTAATCATTACATCCAAACTTCCACCGTAAATATGTATGTAATAGTGAGCCACTTGTCAAAGTTCTGTAATTAAGTTTGTTGACCCAAGCTACTGGTTTCATTTTTCCATTAGAACGCAAATCACTGTAAGCATTTAAAATGTTGGTAGGAGATGTAGTATTGTTGGTGGTAGCTTTAATTTGCCTGTTTCTGAATTTCGTATCTCTTGTTCGCTTGATAAAGTCAAAAGAAACAAGACAAAATAGTTATCATTCCACGACTTGTATTCTCTGTCTGTGTAACGCTGCAACGGCGTTAATTTTAGTCGCTACATTTTTCTTTAAAAATTACTACACAATCTTTCCTTGTGTAACCATGGACAGTTTGCTAAGAGGCACCACTGTAATTTCAATGGTTCAACTTACACTAATAAGTGTAGAGAGACTAGCTGCAACATTAATAAACTATAAGGTATACCTAAAACGAATAAAGGCAAATTACGTGGTATTAAGTAGTGTTGCTCTTATCGTTTTGTGTATTATTATTGTTCTTTTAAATGACGTAGGAGACGATAACACAACTTGTGAGATTTTTCCAACGCCACTTCGAATCATCATGTTTGATGTTCCTCGTACTTTTTTAACTGTGTTGATTGATCCTGTACAACATTACATTTGTTATGGCGATTATCAACTACAAAAGGAACCAAGAAAACACAAGGCCAAGTGCCAAAAGGCAGAAACGAAATTTTACTACAATGTTGAAAAATCTTGTAATATTAACAATGAACCTTTCATTTTGTATATTGTCGGTTGTTCCTAGATTTGTCTGTTTAATGATTATTGTATCGAATGAGCAAACAAACGGAATTATAACTGCTATAGAAGTAAGTAATGTAATGGTAATGCTGAGTCCACTGATGGACCCTATAATGTATGTTCTAATCGTGAGCAAACGTCAGAACAGACTCGTATTTACTTCCTACAATAGAAATTCCAGTATAACGCCACAAACCGCTGATGAAGTTATAAGTACTCGAGTTTAAATGACGAATATAATATAATTACATGGAAAGGTTTTGGACTTGTTCTGAGATATTGGAGTTGTCATGTTATTATTGAATATGTTACTGCCTGCACGTGTTGTATTTAAAAGATATTCGTTTAAGTACCGGTACAACATTGTGCAGGCAGTGAAATATTCAATAATAACATGACAACTCATATACAAGGTAACAAGCAAGTGACAGTCCACAGTTTCATTCAGATACGTCATTTATCATATATTTTTTTATGTATAGAAACCAGACAAATAGGAAAATTTATAACGGAAAGTTCGAATGGAAAACTGATCCATTTTCCTTTTCGATATTTATTGTCGTGTTACTCATTTTTCTTTTCCCTATTCGAATTGGAAAAAACCATTTGCCTATATTTTGTTATTCCTCTTCAGGATTCATTTTCCGGTTCGTTATTCAGTTTTTCATTCAACATTCAAATGGTAAAATGAACTATATCCCGTTTCGACATTTATTTTTGTTATTCATTTTCCCTTTCCCTATTCGAATTAAAAAACGAATTCCTTTTTGACATTTATTTTCTTATTCGAATTCGTAATCTTCGTTATTTTCTCGGAATGGCGAGATAACTATTCTTTAGTTCGTACTTTTTTACGTATTAGTCTTGTTTTAGAATTATTGGGCAAAATAAGCTAATTTTATAATGATATTATTTCATGGAAAACAGTAGCGTTAATGTATGTTTTTATTTTTCATACTATCATATCATATATTAAGTATAAGTGTACTACTTTTGCATGTGGCCCAGGTAAACTGTCCAAAACTTGACACTCTGGACTGATAACCGATATCAAGATTACCAGAGCTACTCGTGCAAGCTACTTCCGTTTATATTACAGATGATAATTTTATTGATGTAGAAAGTTGACTTGTTCATTTGTTAACTTTTTAACAAAGTATCAACTTTTCACAGTTGACTGGCCATGTATTCAAAGGTAATCCGTGGGCCGTTATTACAGACCGAGGATATATAACCGGTCCATACTAAAAAAAACCTACTTTTTTATACTTTTATTAACCTGCTTTAAACAGATCATCCTTCTAAGTCAGGGGTTCTGAGTCCGCGTTCGCTCCACAGATGGTGGATGGTGGAGCGAACGCGGACCCAGTACCCCTGACTTGGGAGGTTGGAAAATGATACAAAACATCTTAAAGCGACCCTAACTTTTAGCCCATTAATGTCATTATTTTGTTTGTTTTTGTCTGTCACTTTTGTGTTTTTTATATCATGCATTAAAAAATCTGTAAAAAATAAATACATTAAACTAGAAATATGATTTGAACTATAGAACTTTCAAACACATCTGCTCTTTTGTATGTAAAATTAAAAGATCGAAAATTGATATATCACATTGAAATGCACACGAAAGAGACTGTTATGTGAATTGACAATTTTTTTTTTAATTCATGCAATTATATATTTATTGATACATGTTAATAAAACGTTAATTGACTTTTATTAAGTGCAGTCCACGTTAAAATTGTGTTCACTACAAAAGTTTAAATTAATCACACATATATAAATTCGGTACCTCTTATGAGAATAGAATTAAGAAAAGGTATGACATCTTTGTTAGAATGGTCTTAGGATTCCTTCGGGGTGAGGTCTAAGATAGACCCAAAGACTGTCTTTAGTGTCCAAAGACATGTACGACAGATTTTAGGATAGTTTTGATAACAGCTTTAAATAATAAAGCCATCTGTCGGAGTATATTTTTGAAAAAATTACGTGATAACTGTCTCGTTATTTGCGATATTAACTCCTGATTATGAGGTAAGTAAATATCTAGAAAATAATTGCTTCGTTATAACGATTAAATGGAAAAGGTTTTCTCGTAATAACGAATTAATTATCTCGTTATACGAGTTATTTTTACGAGTAACGAGACAATTTTATGTAAGTCTATTAGGCTTTGTAACAACCCTTTATGTAATAACAAAGCACTTTGTTAAATTTGTCAAACGGTATGCTTAGCACTGTATGGCTATTTAAGTCATAAAATGTTATAAACTACTCAGACTTTTTTTACAAAGTGCGTTTTGTTGACTAACGCAGTTCGTAATACACTGTAAATATGTGACTTTAATCAAGATATGAAGGTGAAGTTTATACCTTCTAAGTAAGTTATGTTATATTTATAGTACAGTCTTCCGAGTTACACAAATACCCTTTCGATTGCGTTTAACGAGGAAGGTGGTGCTATAAATTACTTTAAACTTGAATAAGCCCCTAGATCCTGCCCATTTATAATTGTGATAAACAAGGAGGGTGCTGTTTATTATGATGTGACCGATTTTTGACCAAGATAAAAAAGGAGCTACATTATTGTAGCCCCCGTCTCTTTAACCTTGCGTTTCGGTCCAATACTACTGTTTCCAACGGGAAATATAATATACCATGCGAAACAGTGTACCTGCACTTTCAGTTTGCAGTTCAGGTTTGTGCAAGCAATTGTTGTTAAATTTGATTGTTTTCTATACTTTTTCCAGGGGCGGATACAGGATTTTCAAAATGGGGCGTAAGGGGATATCGGAAAAGGAGTGCCACGATGTGGTCCTCCCGCGCCTTGCAGAGGCGCATTAACGACAGGGGCCCAGGCGCTCTCGAAAAATTGTGCAAAATCCTGCATTCTCACAATTTCCAAGCATTAAAATGAATTTATTTAAAACAAGGTTTTTATAGTGTTCAGTAACCTTTATTTGGTACAGTATACAACAGAGATATCATAATAAACGAATTAGTACCGTTAATGCATTAATTTATGGCGAGGACGAGTGGGGATTACATTTTTTGCCTTTGGCGTTGGTTGATACCCTCCCTGTTCTCATTTTTTTCTTTTCCTTCTTTTCGCCCCATACGCCCCCTCCCTGGATCCGCCACTGTTTTCAGGACATTGAAAGTGTGTTCGTGAATATTACATATATAAATATTAAGTGTTTTTGCTTGTAGTTATACTATATTTAAATATTAAGTATTATTGCCAAGTTGCTATAGTTACCATATATAAGTATGAAGTGTTTTCAGTAATTTTTTCTGTCAGTTGACTCACGTTGTTTTGTATTGTGTTTACATCCGGAAGTGACGCTTCAATCTGACGCCAGAATTTGATTTTTAATTTACACTATATATTATATAGAAACTAGTATTTTCAGTAAGGTATTGTTTTATACAAAATATAATTATATAAGGATAGTTTTAAAATTATTTTAAGCATTTTTCTGTATCAATGTTTTCAGTGTTTATTAGAAAGTGCTAGTTTTTGTCTCTGTTTAATTTTTTGTGTCGAATTTTTTATAATTTAAAATGCAGAACACGTTTGTCTTTACGTTTTAGGCATAGATGTTGGGTAAATACTCTTATGATGGTCGCTTTTTTATGAAGGATAAGGGAAGGGCAAATGTAAAAAAAAAATTGAAATTTCTTGAAAAATAGATATAAAAAGTAAAAAAGGAGAAGATATTTAAGCATCTATAATACATATAAACGAAAACTTTTAAAAAGCATTTACGTTATCTATAATAAAAGATTAATACAGAAAAATTAGGGGCATAAAATAAGCCTAGAATAAGTGTACATACTTAATTTAAGATTAATCAAGAGCAAGAGGATTCTCATATATATCGGTGTATATTTATCTTAATTATTTTAAATTAATTTAACTTTGAAGGTCCTGTCAAATTTTAAATAATATTTGGAAGTGTATGGAACGCCGTAACTGCCTTATGTGTACTTCGAAGTGCACCGATTTACTCGGTTGAGATTTGGGTTATAGGCTGTGAGACTGAATGCTCGATATACTAGTACAGTTGTATTCTTTATTTTCTTGTCGCACACATACGAGTATGGGTATATACAACTTTGATGTGATTATATGCTTTAATAAATATTGAAACTGTCATGGCTTATTTTGACTGTTGGAAGAGATTCATCTACCTAAAACATAAATACTCCAATATACCACAATAAGCTGATAACACGAGCGCAAATGTTATGTTGTAAGGAGGACCAAGGATCTTATTAATACAAACGTTAACTTTCGAAGGTACACATGTATTGCCATTGTAAACTGATGTTGTAATTGTTGTTTGTCTCAGTATGGTTGTACGCCATTTTGGGCACTTTTTAACCTATATCATTGTATGCTGTCTTTATTAGTTGAAAAAAGCTTGAATTCAGATCTATCAAGACAAAAATCAGTCATGGAAAATAAGACGTGGGTATACTGTCCTGTATGAAAGGCCGGTCATACTGGGAGGGTTCCCAGAGCGAAAAATAGTGCTGCCCAGCGCTCCCCCATGCAGGTGATGGAAATGGTAGGCGCTCTCGTTGGCTAGTTTTCAGGTCAGAAGGGGAGCGAAATCTTTTCTGTTAGTTTATGTGTTGTGGGCATTTTTACAGTTATATGTTTTTTAGAAAATAAACCAACTGTTAACTGTTTTTCAACCATTATCTGTTATCTATTTTCTTACAAACTGACATTATTTTTAACTGCTAAAATAGAAATAAAAACCCTATTTGCTGTTAATAGTCAGAACACTGTTAACTGTTTTACAGATTTGTCGGTTATTCCCTCTAAATTTCTCAATTTTGCTGTTATCTGTTTTTTTTTATAGATTTTGAAATTCACTGTTATATCAAGTAAATTGCTGTTATCATTATTTTAAATTTACTGTTATCTTTTTTTGTTAAAAAAAGTTAACCTGTTAATGGACCCACGTTAACACACCCCCACCCCTTTCATGTCATAATGCGGAAAGTCTGGCCGCGACCGTAGTGTGTGAAGTGTTTGAAGAGTGAAACGCTTCTTGCACTACAAAGATGTATTCTGTATATTTGGGCGAAGAGTAAGCTTAGGCCAGACCAATTTAATTTCTTGTTCTTCGGATTGTTGTCATTTTAAAACGGGGCGAGCGAGCGAAATAATAATTTTAATATTATTATTTGGATTTTCAAAAAATCATAGGCGAACAGAAAAATTTTGGGAGAGCGATAACTTTTTTTATTTTTATTTTTTTAAATAAGAAAATGTAGTTTCATCAATGTATATATTCGAAAAATTCAGTTTCGTTGTGATTTTCTTTCAGAATTGGGCATACTATGCTTACCTGAAGTTTACCAAAGCATGTAAATGAATAAATGAATTATATTTTATAATTATGGCTTGATCATTCAAATGTGCAATCAATTGCAACTTTTAAACAATTCAGTTTTGTAGGTCACATACAACATACTACACATATGACTTTCAAAGCAAAAGATACAGCTGGAAGCAAAAGAATGCAAGTCACATTTGCAAAAATATATATTTTTAAAATGCACAACTGACAACACTTTACATCAGAGAGAAACAATTCAAGTCCCATGCAAACCATTAGGAAACAGAGATATATATGAAAAATGACAATAAGACAACAACCAGTCCAAACAGTTATTGGCTGACTCTATTAATAAAAATTACTTTAACTTTTCCACAAATAACACTGAACAACCATTACCAGTCATTTCATTTTCTTTTTTTTTTTGGACACACATATCACAACCGTTGCAACAATGTCATTTTGTTTTATCTTGGTGGAGATAAACAAAAATCGTATGTGCTTCATTACTGAGGCTAAAAGTTCACCATGCTGTTGCAACCAAACACGTGCAACCAAAAGTTTCAAAGTGTCAGTCGAATTAAGTTTTTTGGTCATCCATCTGGCAATCCTGCTCCAACATCCTATCTACTATATATACAAATATTACTCACGACCTTTTATTTCACATTTTTTATTTAAATGTTCCTGTATCCTCGTTTTACGTTTATTATGTCGGCGCTAAGATCGAAATGCTTGATTTTGACACATCTTTGAAAAAGCTGTTCTAACGCACCCCACCACTGAAATAAATCGCCGTGTTTGGACAACCATGCCTTCCTTTATGACAAATATCCACACTACTAAACAGGGGTCACCACACTCTAAAAAAGTAGGGAGAAGCGACTTCTCCCTGGCAGCCAAACAGGGAGAAGTGAGGCCCTGATAGGGAGACTTCAGGAGACATTAGGGAGAAGTCAGGGGGACTGTACAAATAATTAATTTTCGCAGTAGTTATATACATTTATCATTATTTACATCATTTTTTATATTTGTGGATTTCCATGATTATTTCTCTTGTGTTTATATTGACCACAGAAAAATAATATTTTTGTCTTTATTATATAACAACAGTTGTTATATAATAAAGAAAAAAATTATCATTTTTTTAGGTCAATATTTCACAATGAGACATGTCACACTAGTTACCAAACGAGTGAATACACACTGTAAACTCATTTATTGGCTTCCATAAAAAAATTATCCTGACCCCAAGTACCTGTAGAAATAACACGGCGACTTCGACTTCGCTTTTGAGGCGCCGTATGGCGACTTCGACTTCGCATTTGAGGCGCCATATGGAAACTTCAGGTCCCAGTACCACTTCGTCCAGTGTGGTAAGCCCTGTACTAAAACGGTATGATTGTTTCTTTTCCTAAATTTCAAAATACATCAATATTTTGTTTGTGATGCAATAAAACGGCAGTTACATTAAGCGTTCACAAGATTACGATTTCAAAGGGTAAAATATTAAAAAAGTCCGGATGACTTTCCGGGAGCGGGGAGCGGAAATTTATTTTTAATAAATCGAAAAAAATACGTGCGGTCGGGTCCGTAGAACAAGAAATTTAATTGGTGTGGCCTTATTGAAGCTTGTACAAATTGAAAGGCTAATACGCCATACTTTTTTAAAGTGGCAGTCTAAATGTTTTTCCCGTTGGTCTATCCATTTTTTGCTGATGTATTGTTTGTTAACTGTTCTCGTCCTGAATACTGTTGAAATATTCCGTGGATGCAAATCAATCAATCAATCGAGTACAGACCAATTTGTAAGAGCTTATATCAGAGGCTGTGACAAAAATACCACACATAACTGTCAACAGAAAGGAAAAGATCCTTAATTGACAATCAACAACATGCCATAAAATACTTACATACAACTAAACCATGGGCCTCGGTGGCTGAGTGGTTAAGGTAGTTTGTGTACTGTTGATCTGTTGATCTGTGGCCTGTCAACTCTAAGGTTGCGGGTTCGAGTTTTTTGGGGGAGAAGGGGGTTCTTGACTCCAATCTAAATTGACAAGGATTGCCAGTTTTCCTACAGAAGGTCGGGTGTTTCTCCGGGTACTCCCGTCTTCCTGCCCTATAAAAACTGGACGCCATGATATAGCTGAAACATTGGTTAACGTGGCGTTAAACATCATTCAAACAAACACATACAACTAAATATAACAGTTATTTATAGTCGTAGCAGACCGAGTTTTAAAACTGTGGAGTGCTTTCAGATGACAAACAGATCAGCATTGAATGCCACTAATTGGACACCTGCATCATATCGGGAAAAAGTCATATTGAAAAAGTAAAAGAGGAAATCCTAACCATGTGTCAGAGAAAACATCAAATCGAAAGATTTTTCATATCAATTAACTAAGTTGTAGTGACGGTTATATATTTTCTGCAACTCTGATATCACATATATTAGGTACAACAAAACTCGATCGCAAGAAATGTTAATAATGAGTTTATATTTGAGTTTTGACTCTTTTGAGTCAATTTCAAAAGAAGGTGTAGGTTAGCGTCCAACTGGATTATATCGGTAATGTCCTTTATCTCAAGCTCTCTAAAAGCAAACAGTCTCCTCTTCAGAAAGCGTAAGGGGTGTTTTATTTTTATTGCTTTGAACTATCATTACTCAATTGTGTAATGAAACAATCTATAGATTCTGCTATCATAATAGATATACTGACACGGAGTAGGCATTGCCAAACAGCGAGCCCAGAAAAAAGTCCTTGTTCAGCTTTTATTTAACTTTGCACTCAATTTTGATTTTACATTGTTTATTAGTTTTGCGAGTACCTTACTATCCTATTCCACTATATGTATTTACAGTGTCAATTTAAAGTAAATACACATTTGAAACTTTGACATATGTTGACATCTATTTTTATCAACCGAAGAAAATTGTATTTACCATGCCGTTAGGCGAAGTAAATATATTATAATGAAGGTTGATAAAAATTAATGTCAATCTATGTTTAAGTCGATAAATATTTTATTTTATAAATAATAATATGAATAAATTTAATATGAAAGTAAATCTGTCCATGTCAAAGTTCATTCAGACAACCGAGTCATACATATTTATTTTTAGACACGATTGAGAGGTTCTGGAATCTATTTTTATGATACTCCAGGGTGACATAACTTTCCACTGCACTTGCTCGGCATCATATTCTATTTTAACCCATTTCAGGTTGTTCTCAAGCTAAATCATTACATTTGAAGGCGTTTTAAGCCAACCAAATGAAAGAATTTTTATAGATATATAATAATTATACAATAGTTGCTTATATAGAGGGCAATGTCATGATATCTTGACTGCAAACTAGAGAGTGGTATTGCTTGAAACATTGACAAGGCGAGGGCATTATCAATGTTAAAGGCAATACCACTGTCCCTAGTGCTGCCAAGTATCACGACAATGCCAGCTGAATGTGGGCCTGATTATATACATGTATAATTGTTTTGCATTTTTAGGCAATACACAATTAGTTTTATAAACTTTAGGACATTTTTTTCCTCATTTAGGTTGTACATGTACATATATTTTTTTTAATTAAAAAATAAACAGTTGTATGTTGCTTGTTCCTGGAGAGGGCATTACCACGACGTGATAACGGCGTGATTATGCCCTCATGTTAAATTACTGTAGATTAATTAATACAAGCTGACCTTGTTTTATCCAATTGAAACAAAATTAATTTTACTGATATGAAATAATACCTTATATTGAACTATAAGCACAAAAAATATGCATTTAAGCAGAAAGTTGATTGTTTTGTAACCTTTAAAATGCCCAAAAAGACAAATACAAGTTCAATTTATTTATTTATTTCTTTCAGTTAATTTAACTTAATTAATAAATCAAAATTGATTACAATAATAAAGAATAATGCTAATTTAACTATCTTTTTTAAGTTCCAGCTGGTGTCCAAATGAAATGTCCAATCAATAAACGAAATTCTAAATGTTATATAAGAAAGTTGAATTATTCGTTATGGGAAATCAATCTCTCAAATACGATCGCACATTTTCATATGTAGTTTTTCCTATATACCTCGATTTCACATTATAATAGACACTAGAAAAACGCATTTTTTGAACCCATGGTATTGATTCTGTGGTTACTTTTATGATACTTTTAATTTTATGAATTACTATTGTTAATGTGCAACATTAACTGCTTGTAACTTTAAACATATTGAAGTACGAAATACAACTATAGACTTCCGTCACGTGAAGCAAGCGAACAGTTCGTTCTTGTTTAAATTCAGCCGGCTCACTTCAATAAAACGATTGGAATCGAAGGGATTTTCGCCAGACATGTCTGGTATCATCCTCCCAAGTCAGGGGTTCTGAGTCCGCGTACGCTCCGATGGAGCGTACGCGGACTCAGAACCCCTGACTTGGGTGGAGCGTACGCGGACTCAGAACCCCTGACTTAGGAGGATGGTCTGGTACAGTCCTACGAAATTTGTTTTCACTGTGATCATGACTTGTATGACATTAAAAAAGAACTATAGTTACGCTTTCACTGATTACAAAATTTACCCTCGTAATAAATGCCTTCTAATTTAATAGTTGCCAGTTGGGTAGCATGCTTCCAAGTCAGGGGTTCTGAGTCCGCGTACGCTCCATCATCACGTGATGATGGAGCGTACGCGGACTCAGAACCCCTGACTTGGAAGGATGGTTGGGTAGGCGTACGTTTGTTTTGTACATGTACCCCTCACGTGTTTTTCTTGCCTCGGAAATAAATTTTTAAATGTAAAGGAGGACCGTACCGGGTGCAAATTTTCTGACGTAATTAATCGTTAATTGCTAATTATTTAAAGCAATAATCGACATAAAATTTAAATATTTTGCATATGCAACATTAACTGCATGTAATTTTTACCTTATATGGGTTAATACTGCACTATTTCTCTGTGTTTTGTGATGCGCGCTTAAAAAAATGGGTCTATAATTTTAGTAGTATAGATGTCAAAGAGTAACTCGACGGGTGTTTTATTAGAGACAGTAGCTGCTTACTCGTCCGTTGCACCTAAGTGCACCCATGGTTTTTATTTCGTTCATGTTACTCTATGTTTTTGGGTTTTTGGTTTTTGTTTGTGTTGTATATGTTTATCAATTATGGACTTTTGACGAGGTCCATATATAATGTATTGACAGAATCAAAAGTCCATCATTTATATATTACATATGTAGAAATATTATAGTCTTTTTTAGGGTTGGTGCAAGGGTTGAGTTATTTTTTTCACGATTTTGTTATGTACATATATCCGGATCTAAATCTAGTAACATAGCGTCAATATAGGTAAAAATATAGGAAACATAGCGTCAATATAGGTAACAATAGAAACATAGCGTTAATATACTAAACAAGGCAAGGCTTTGATTTCAAAGTAAAGAAATACACTAAATATCCTTAAAACCACGTGACTAAATAATCCAATGAAAATGTAAGAATCATAAACCATATGTAATATTTCTCTATATCCCGATTTGTAATTGATGATTGACTTTCGGTTCTTGTTGTTCGGTCAGGTGGAGTCGAAATGTTAAAATCCAATGTTCCGCACTAATGAAATATTCAAACTATTGTTATCCACTAATAAACAATCCGCCAAATGTTGTATACCAATAAAATAATCCAGCTAATGCAAACTATGAAAATCCAGCCAAAATTCCCAGTCTCTTATCTTAAATGAATGTTGGAGAATTCTGTAGGTCATGGAATGTTTTTGAGTTTTGTAGCTGACTTGATTATTATTATTTCTAGAATATTCTTTTCGCAAGTAAACAAATACAATTAATGTAAAAGATTACAATTAATGTTGTAAACAAATACAAAAACACATATTTAACAAATAAATACAAAATACACACCAAAGGTCAAACCAAGAAGTACATCATAACAGGTCATAACAGTTCCAACACATAAATCAAAATGTCATGACCCAATGAATATTGATCAGTGTTATATTTGATCATGTGTCTGTCAACACCAGGGCAAGCGCCATAAACATTTTCTTTGCTGAGAACTTTTTTATTCTCAATTTCATCCAATCAAATCTATCCTTTTCCCTTGTTGTCATGGTAGTTGAGTAAATTCTCATGCTGAGCAAAATGTTTTTACTCAAGTATGTTTTATGGCGCTGGGCCCAAGTCTCACTGTGGGGAGGGTGCGCTCGACACAAATCTTAATTGACAAGTATGGCCAGTGGCCTACCGAAGGTCGGGTGTTTTCTAGTTTATTCCGGCTTCCTCCAAAATTAAAACTGAACGCCGTGATATAACTGAAATTTTTTAAACAAACAAAAACAAAATGATTTATCAAATTATGAACTTGTTGACCATACAGTTTGCATTGACGAAAAATATTCAAAATGTGTTATATTCGTAAGGTTTAAAACTTTTGACAGTCAACAAGTTATGGTGGCAAATATCTGCCACCACATATCACTTAATGAAGTCGACATATTTTCGGAAATATGCTACATAATTAAGTCAACATAATACTGAATTAAGTCATCATTATCAGATTAGAAAAAAAGGGAAAATGCGCTGTTTGATCAGAATGTGCCATCTACTTTTCCACTTATTTATCGTGCAAGTAGACATAATTATGAATTAAGTTGACATAATTTTCTGATTAAGTCGACATAATTATGAAATAAGTGGACATAATTTTCTGATTAAGTCGACATAATTTTATAATTAAATCAACTTAATTTTCTGTTTAAATCGACATAAGTTTTTGATTATGTCGACATAATTAAGTCCACATAATCTGTCTAAATATTAAGTCGACATAATTATCTACCATTTAACTTGAAAGGGGGAGGGCTTGGTTAAGAAGTTGAAATTACAAGACCTCAATGAGAGAATCATGGCAGAAATGAGACCCGAGCCAGCAGTATGTCGTGGCTCGTCCTCTTAAATCATTGATCAATATAAAACTGAAAATTACTTGAAGATATTGACCATCAATTTAAAAGGTATAGTCACAATGAACAAAATGCAAATTAACCTTTATATATGTCAAAAATAAATGATATGAAAACATTAACCATTCCAAAATAAAGCGAAAATGAAATAAATTAAATACTCTGAACCAAAATAATAATCATCAAAAATAGTTAAACAGGGGGACATAATCATACCTACTAAAGAAGAAAAAAATATTCAGAAGAAAACTTGCTGCCATACAAAATAATGCTAATTTTGAAAAAAAATATTTTGTCGCAACAAATAAAGATTTTTTTTCTTGGCTGTTGCTATTTCGGCAAAATTGCCTGCCTTGCTATTTTGCCGGAACTGATTAAATATCACCTGTATGAGCCGTAAATTAGCATGATTAGGTGAAACTTGTAAGTTTTGTATTGTATGGTAACCGTACGCGAGTTACCTATACGTGGTGTTAGATTTTAACACAAATAAGACCTCTTCAAACTACGGGAAACAAAACTGAGAAAAAAAAGAAAACATATATAACTAGTAATCCTGTGTTAGGGATGCCCAACACAAAAGAAGTCCCCTCCCGTTACTGCGCATAAATTAAAAAATTATACTAAAAGAAACCCTCATGAAAATCGGACCAAATTGTGATTTTCAATTATTTTTTTCACACGTGTTTTGGCAATTATGGCGGCCAGTTTTTTTTAATATGATTCTCAGGCTGTTACGAATGAGGGGGTGGACAGGGGGGGGGTACCTTTCTCCTTTCTCCCTCCCCACAGCTCCTTTCTCCCTCCCGTCAGCTCCTTTCTCCCTCCCCTCAGCTCCTTTCTCCCTCCCCTCTACACCTTTCTCCCTCCCCTCGGCTCCTTTCTCCCTCCCCTCTTTACACTTCTCCCTCTTTAAAACCCTATAGCAATAGAAAAGATCACTAAATTTTGACTCAAAACTGATATAAATTTGGGACACGAAGCATATAAACGACTTTTACAAACAAAGCATGACTCATGACACATTATCAAATGAATTTAATTGGTGTATCGTACCCTTTGGTAAAAAAATATGAGGATCATAAACTGTGACCGGTATATTTATGAAATCATGACACTGAAACCTAATAGCAATCATACAGCCAGACCTGTAGTTCCACATAGACCCTTAGTCCACCCAAACTTGTATCTCTAGTCCATACAACATATAGTCCATACAACCTATAGTCCACACAGACCTATGGTCCATACAGACTTATTTTCCACATAGATTTATAATCCACTTACATTTCTAGTACACCAACACCCGTAGTCCACACAGACCTAAATGTTCAGAAAATAATATAGTGTATTCATAAGTACAATTCATCGTTGTTTTCATGGTCTCTTGTTAACTGTCTCGTTGTAGTTTGAAAAAGAAACATAAAAGAAATTCTTTAACAATAGGACAATCTTGTATTTTTAAACTTTTAGAAAACTGTGTTCACTATCATGTAAGATTAGCATTATTCTACACTTAATTTACAGGGAGGATTTAATAGGTTTACATTTAGAGTAAAATTTTGATTAGTTAAAAATTAATTCATGATTAGGTCTAGATTTCTCAAAACAAAACTCAAATCAATTCTCAGACTTTTGAGTTATTTCTTAACTACCACAGCAACATAAAAATTCTTGAAGTTCTGATTGACTTAAAAGGGAATTTAAACTGAAAAAATGGTGCTTATAAATGTAATGAAAAGAGATTATTTGCTGCTGTAACATAAATTGCCTGATTATTTGTGCTATTTACAGTTTTACTTTTGCTGCTATAGTTTTTTTTATTTAAAAGGAGAAAACTAATATTTCATAAATTGTCATTCAAGGGAAATAACTCCAAAAAAAGAAGTCATTCCACAATCTTGGACCAAACAAGTTATTTGTAGCCCTTGTTCAATCTAATTAAAGTTAAATCTTTCACTTGCTCCCCCTTTTTGTTATTGGTAGCTGCGAAGTAACACGCAGCGACCATAGCAAAAAAAGGGGGGGAGCAAGTGAAAGATGAACGCAGCGACCAATAACAAAAAGGGTTAGCAAGTGAAAGATTTAATTTTAATTAGAGTGGCCCTTGCCTTACAGATCATTTTTGCAGTTTAGAGTATCACTCTGATTTTGGGCTATAGTATGGTTTGGTAAGGCGGGCAGGGGAAATGGGGCATCTATTTTTATCAACTCCTCCTACAGTTTTCAACCCAGATCTCTGAAACTCCACATAACGATTGCACATGTATTGAATTTGTTGCACCTGCTATTATGGAAGTGTTCCAGCATGTTCCTAATTTTCCAGACCTTGGAACTTGGTCATTTTTGAGCAGATTTACAGAAGACAGTAAATATATTGTGTAATTAACTCCTACAGTTTCAGTCTAGAACTCTAAATTTCACAGAAAGATTGAAAATGTATTGAAGTTGTACACCTGTTATTATTGTTCAAGGATTTTTTCCTTATTTTCAGACTTGGGAACTTTGCGATTTTGTTAACTGTTGAATTGGTTAATTATGTATTCCTTTATAAAAAACTTAATGGTAAGTATGAGGATAATTCATTGAGATACATATGTATTTATAAGTTTTAGCAAACACTGAACATTTTAAGAAAAATTATGAGTAAATTACATATAATACTATAAGGAGTAACTGGAAAATTTTTTGACAATTAAATTGTTTGTAGGCCATGTCTTTCTGTTTATTTTTGCAATTGACAGTTTTACTTTAGCTCTAAATTTATAAGGCAAATACTTATATTTTATTAACAAAATTATTATTAAAGGGCAAAAAGACCTGTAAGGATTCGTCTGACAATTTTGGACCAAATGCGTTTTTTAAAGGCATTGTCTTGCAATTTACAGTTTCACTCTAGTCATTATTAAAGGGCAAAAACTCCTTTAAGAATTTGTCAGACAATTTAGACCAACATAGTGATTTGCATTGTCTTGCTGATCATTTTTGCAATTTAGTATATCAATCTGCTGTTTTATTTTTCAAGTTATACTGTCAAAACTGACAATTTTCTTTAAAAAATCGTAACTTAATGTCCATAACTCCTACAAGCAGTTAAACAACTTCTGAAATTAAAAAAGATTGAATGTGCTGATCATTTTAATGTAACGTTTTTTTTCTGTAGCTATATAACATTGTGAGATATTGGCCAAAACATGTGTTGACCCATGTTCTTCAATCTGCGCTTGTGAAAAATAGTTCAGATTAGGGCCGCTCTCAGATACATAAACCAGTGTACCGTATTACTTTTCTATAAATCGTGAATCTTTGGTACTGATCCTAAAACCAAGATGGCCACAACGCTGGAACATAGAACTCCAGAGGCACTACAAATAGCTGGTTTCAGAAACTATTTCACTTATTTAAATCAAATTATGCAGAACTAATATAAGGGTAATTTTCTGCCATTGTAAAATGCATTGTGGCTACTAGAGCCATTGATGTTCTGATTGGCGGAAATTAAAATGAATCTTGCTCTGAAAATCTGAGTAGCAAACATAATTGATACTGTATAAATTTTAAGATTTTGGCGCAGATCCTAAATTCAAGATGGCCACAAATTTTGTGTCATGTTCATGTCGATTAAACTAAAGTTTTTGTAATGAGTAATGTGAGCATTACAGGCTTTCCATGTGTAGAAATAATTTTTTTTACAAGTGTAATTATGAATGACTAAGACCTACCGCAGGTTGTTAGGACTTTTTTTAGTTTCAGATACTAGTAAATATTTTTTGTTCGGAGACCTTTAATGGATGACGAAAGTATTTTTAGTCGTGGATCAAAACGCACTATATTCGTCTTTTGGTTAACCAATATACTTGAATAATTAGAAACTAAAAATATTTAACCAAGATTTCCACCATAAATCGTGTTGTAAATTGTAACAAGAAAAGCAAGACCAGGCCATTTGGACATTCAGAGCTTTTATATTCTATAGGCTGAATAAAACAAAGATCGAATGTAGGTGTGCTATTCGCTATAACCTTTATTATCACAATAATTATTAATATATTCTACTACATTTCACATAAGAGTGAACTAAATAATTTAATTCAACACCTTGATAAAATAAACGTGTCTACTCTTGAGGTTATAGCGAAAGTCGGTAAGTACATATGAAACGCGCGGGTTTTAAATGTATAAGAAGATGTCACGTGACATGAATATTCATGACCGGTCAACGAAATGAATTGCATTTAGTTCCTTGTTTTCCTGAAATTTGCCATTAGTGTTAGGTACCCAAAATCTAGTATGGTGACGTAATCATTACTCTGAATTACTGTGAAGAACGGGATATACCTATAAAAGATGTCGTATTTTAATGTTTTTTATTTGTATAAAACTGTTAAATTGAAAAAAAACACTTTTTCAAGAATGCGTTTTTCTTAATTTCAAATTTTGCCCTATTTCAATTTGTGAAAGCGCTATACATTCAACCATGTCTAGTAACGTTTGTTACGAACATATTTGAGTAATTTTTTACCGATTTATTACGACTTTCGACGTATTTGCCGCACTTTAAATTCACACTGAAAAATATAATATCATTTAAGATATGCGTTTTTTTTCTCAATAATTTTTCCATGAATTTTTAGAGTACAACTTATATTTTTGTCAGATTTACACGAGTTTATCTATTTCTATAGTCGTTTCGTTAGCGCGACATTTTTTAAACGATGTTATTATAAACAAAGTTGCATGAACATATTATAAATATTCGATAAGGAAAATATTAATGCGCAAAACGTATGTGTGCGAATTTAAAAACAATTTGAGCAATAAATGGTTATTTATTGTGGACATAGACATACAAATCTGGATATTAAACCCTCTTTTAAGGTGCACGACGTAATATTTAACGTAACGTCAAAAAGCTCAAATGACGCTACGTTTAGAGGCCCCAATAACGTGCGCTACGTCTTATTGAAATTGTTACAATTTTCAATGTAAAAGAATTAACAAAACTTCATTTGTTTTAAAATCTACCGGTATTATGTACTACATGCAATAAAACACTACCAGTGCAAACTGCGCTTTGATCAATATTTGTTTTACATACATGGATCAAACTCATGGATGCAAAGCTAAAACTAGGTACTCTAAGTGGTGTCAGAGGAGAAGATTGTTTATAAAGTTAACAACGGACAGATAACAGATGACAGACACCTAGTCAATAAGTGATCACAATGTAGAAAAGGGACAGACATACGCTTTAGGAAAAACCTTACTGCATACTAGCATAGTAAAAATTCTGATCATTCGGATGCAATTTATCTCTTTACTGTAGTTTTATGAAAATAATTTTAGTCTTTTTAAATTACATCAATGAATGGGCACTTATTAAATGATTTTCAGGTACGAATTAAAGAACATATTTGTAAAAGTACTGCCTCCCTCTTGTTTTATTTTTTCCTTTCTCCCTCCCCCTTTCTCCTTTCTCCCTCCCCTCAGCTCCTTTCTCCCTCCCCTCTACTCCTTTCTCCCTCCCCCTCTCTCCCTGTCTCCCACTACCCTGTCCACCCTCTCACGAATGCCATGGTGGTTTTAGCCTTGGGTTACCACCCCTGATTTACTAAAAAGCGTCCGAAACATTATTTAAAGGGTTCAAAATCGCTTAAAATTTAACGATACTTCATAAATTCAATGCTGGGGCTCTCATTATAACTGATCGTGCGCTAATCCTGGCTCGGTCACTCTTTAGTAAATCAGGAATGAAAAGTTTACCAACATTGGAGTTGAACCACCATGGCGTACATAAAAGATTCAGAATCAGAATTCTTCTGGTCCAAAAGGTCCATATATCAATTTCCAATGTAACATGAAAGTGATTATCCCGCTGCTGGACAGGAACACGTGCCTGCTAAAGAGTAATGTCCATGCAGTATGCCATTTTTCAACCACCGAATAAACAATTAAATACTATCTTTAAAAAAAATAATCGACGCTGTCTGACAGTAGTTGGATTTGAATATTAAAATAACAAAATAGGAATTGTACCTTAACAAATATAAACTTTAAAAAATCATCTTATTTAAATGCATATTAGTTATAACATTAGATTGGTCACCACTCTCATCAATTTATATTGTATGAAGCTATTGACAATTAGAGACGCAGCTAGTTCACCATGGACGCAATATGACGACATGCAAAGTGTGTGCATAGGATTATTCTATAATACAAAAATATAGTTTCAAGTTCCCTTTTTTGTACCCCCCGCTTGAAAATTGGGGGTATATAGTGATAGGGGTGTCTGTCCGACCGTCCGTGCGTCCGTCCGTTCTTCCGTTACACCTAAGGGTACCCATCTCTTGTCCGCAACTCCTCCTAAACCCCTCAATGGATTTTCATGAAACTTTCATACAATCTTTGTGACATAATGTAGATGTGCACCTACTCTTTTAAAATATGATCTGATTGATTTTGGGGTTTCCCATAGAAAATCAAGGACTTAACCATTACACCACTCCTCCTAAACCCCTCAATGGATTTTCATGAAACATGATTTAAGAGGGCTTAACCTCTATACGAGCAACGACATACTGCTGGCTCGGGTCTCATTTCTGCCATGATTCTCTTATTGAGGTCTTGGAATTCCAACTTCTAAACCAAGTCCCCCCTTTTCAAGTTAAATGGTAGATAATTATTCAGACAGATTATGTAGACTTAATTATGTCGACATAATCAAAATCTTATGTCGACTTAAACAGAAAATTAAGTTGACTTAATCATAAAATTATGTCGACTTAATCAGAAAATTATGTCCACTTAATTCATAATTATGTCTACTTGCACGATAAATAAGTGGAAAAGTAGATGGCACATTCTGTTCAAACAGCGCATTTTCCCTCTTTTTTTCTAATCTGATAATGATGACTTAATTCAGTATTATGTTGACTTAATTATGTAGCATGTTGACATATTTCCGAAAATATGTCGACTTAATTAAGTGATATGTGGTGGCAGATATATGCCACCATAAAACTGTATGCCAACGCGACTATTTTAGGTCATGGTCCTTAATTTTCATTGGTCATTTCAAAAAGGGTTTAAAATATGGGAAATGGGGATTGGGATAGCAAAACTCACTGATCAAGGAGAAAACGAGGTGCATTTATTAATGAAATGATGACATCATATTATGACTGTACGCCAGCAAAAAGGGAGAAGTCGAAGACACACTGTCCGACACAGCAAAAAATTTTGATGGATCCTGTAACTCGAATAACTTGTATTCTTACGACGCGAATGACCGGTTACTTATGTCATCAAATAGCCACATACAGTTTGATTATACTGTTATAATCAATAGTACACAAACTACCTTAGCCACTCGGCCTGAGATGGCCCTTAAATCATTATGTGAGTAAAAATTTGTTTATGGAAAAATAACATAGTAAGGATTCGTTTGCTTTTATGGATCTGTAAAAGTTACAGTTTGATGTTTTATGTTGGTATTCACGACATTTACAGGATATTTTGTCAGTCAACAAGTTTAATCCGGCATGGGTGCTGTAAAAATATTCTTTGCTCACATTTTTTATTATCGCTATTTTGCAGTATTTTCCTTTGATCGTTGTGTGCGATATTATTCCAACTCACTCTACTAACGTGAGATAGGCCCATCTCAGCTCGCTGATATATTTTGCTGACCCAGTCTAATACGGAATTATCTAGTCCAATATCGGTATTGGCCTGGTCGACCTGTATTGGCCTGATTTATTTGGACTAGTTAATTAATAAAGATATCATTACGTGATGATTTCTGTATTGGCCTAGTTATTGGTCCTTGGCCAGCTGTATTGACCTTCGACTGCGCCTCAGGCCAATACAACAATCATTGGACCAATAACTAGGCCAATACAGAAATCATTACGTAATACCCCCCGTAATATCATATTCTCGCGTGCTGTATAAAATACAGATATTGCATTAATTGGTAATCAAATAGCCACGTGTGAATAGCATACATTTGGATTATACTGTTCTAATAAATAGTAGACGAAATACCTTAACCACTCGGCCAGCATGGCCCTTAAATCCTACGCGAGTAGAATTTGTTTTATGGAAAAATAACATAGTAAGGATTCGTTTGTTTTTATGGATCAGTTCAAGTTACACTTTGATGTTTTATGTCACGGTATTCATGATATTTTGTCAGTCAACAAGTATAATCCGGCATGGGTGCTGTAAATATATTCTTTGCTGACATTTTTTTATTCTCGTGTGCTGTATAACATACAGATATTGCATTAATTATGTATATTCTGATTTACAGTTCAGTGTTTTGATTGATTTTATTTTATTTTTGTAGGTTGTTTCATCATTTCTAAGTTTACAATAACTTGTATCAAGGAT
The DNA here is from genome assembly GCA_944474755.1 of Limnoperna fortunei. Lineage (NCBI taxonomy): Eukaryota > Metazoa > Mollusca > Bivalvia > Mytilida > Modiolidae > Limnoperna > Limnoperna fortunei. The sequence continues at coordinate 99,249,574 of OX104111.1, forward strand.
AGTATTTTGCGCAACCTTCCCCACTTTGTATATCTTCCATTTAAAACGATGGTTGTGCATGCACAATATGTGACCAACCACATCTTTTTCACCAGTTTTTACGGTTTGAATAATGATATCAACACTGTTTATTGCTACTGTAAAGGTTTAAAAAGGCTGAACTCCCAGTATCTCGATCTCATCCAATCAATTCAGTTCTCATGGTGATTGAAAATAATCCTCATGCTGAGCAAAACAAATTGTTATGGCGCCAGGGTCTGATAAAGAAATAATATATTATACAATTAATTTCATTTTCTTATTGGCCGAGCCCAAACGAATACAAATTATTTATTAAATAAAACTCAACACGTTTATGGATTTAAGTATGCAAATAGTTGTAGCAGCTTTCATTTTAAACAAAATGTGCTGATTTAAAATGTCTTACATTGGCAATATAAATCATAAGCATCAATTACATTTCAAATATCAGTAACTATCTACAAAAGAAAATCTTTGGAATCATAATAAAACTATCGTAATGAATATTTAGTGGGTGTACCTCAAATTGTAAGCTGCTAAACAGGTATAATATGCAACTCGTCTAAATCCGTATAAATACCACTCTTCCCTCCAAACAGCACACGAAATACACAAGACGAATCCCATCTACCCGTAAAGAAATCCACATTGCGATTTTTTTTTTACACCAGTACGAATCTATACGCAAATTATGCATACATATGCAAATAACCCACCGAACAACAAGAGCCGAAAGCCCAGGGATAATAACAAATCCGGATATAGACAAACATATACAACGCAAAAAGAATCAAACACACAAATACAGAAAGTGAGCAACCCGGGTCCAATAAAAACTATGGGTGCTCCGGACGAGTAGATTAATTTCCCATAACGATCAATTAAGTCGTGGTGACGGTCATAGAACTTCTGGACGGATAACATAAACTTAAGTATAGCAAATCCTTGTTTTATAGTTTAGTAGTAAACATCAGGGAGCGGTTTAGCAAATCCAAAAATATCGTTCGCAGGATCTAGAATAACGTATAAGTTGTAGAATATGCAAACCTTGCGATGGAACAGCTGGAATGTTGATATTGATGAACGGGAAATTGATCATTGGAAAATTTAAGTCTCACGTTTGTCGTAGACAGGTTTTTAGTTTTCCCGAGTCTATTTCTAGAAGTAGGTCTAAGTAAGTGACCGACCTAAGTGTATGGTGGTGTCACGCTTCAATTTCAGGCTTGCTAGCGTAGATTAAATGCAAATAGTCACCAAAAATAAGCATACTGTATAACATCAGTATTTATTCGTACCCCCAATAAATTATTTCGATTCTAATAGGACATATATGTTAACTTTTATCACTGACTATATAATAAAAAAACGTAACCCATGATTTGCAGGACTTGTTCGCCATTTATGACAAACAGTTCATTGTAAAGTTAAATTATGTAAAAAAAATCTTGCTATGACGTCGCCATAAAGAATGATGCTCGTTTGTAACGTTCTTTAGGAGTATATACTCGTTTTACCACAGGTGTGTACTCGAAACGTTTTAGGCAAGTCATACTGAAAACCAGTTTACGTTCTTCGACTTTAAATGTAGCTTAATTTTGCTATTTTGACAGTTTCCTTAGTGTTATGTTTTAACTTCCTATTTATAGCCAACTACTATTAGTCCCAATATTGCAAAGAACGGTACCACGAGCCCGGAATAATAGTTTTTTCTCTAATTGGTCAAAAATCGTTTGTACTAGAATAAGTACCACCCTCATTGTTTATGATTAATTATACATGCTTGAAATAAATAAGTCAAGTCAATAGGCTTATCTGTATTGCCACTTACAATATGTACCGGTATATTATATACACAATTTACAAATAATAATAATAATAATAATAATAATAATAATAATAATAATAATAATAATAATAATAATAATAATAATAAATATTAGGCAATTAGAAATAATACAACACAAATATATCTGTATTGCCACTCATGATATGTACATTATATAATCAATAATACATCATAAATATACAGAAGGAGGTCATAAAAAAATTTTGGCCAAAAAAAGGTTTCTACAAATAAAACTGTTGCGCCATCAAAAATGACCTAGTATCCTGTCTTTTTATCCTAATGTGTAAACCGAAGAACGTTTTGCATTTAATTGCGTCTTTAATAATAAAATATCGTTTCTATCTATCCTCATTACGTTACATAACTATCAAATATAGTTTTAAGATTCTGAGGGTTTGTTTGGCAGTAGATTGTATAATAATACTGAAGAATGCTTTCACTGAATTATTTGTCTGTCTGTCAAAGAAAAGGATTGTTCTTTTACTAAGGATTGTCAAACAAATTTTATTGACAAAGAAAACGCTTTTGATTACCATATATCTGCGCCGTTTTTGTCCCATGAAAGACATCTATAGCTTGGTCAAAGGGGTATTACGTCATCACAGCGCACGATATTAATGTCTTTTGTAGACGTAAACATGCAACTAAATCTTATAACAAAACAATACATTTATCCTGAGACTGTAACAAAACAAGACTTCAATAAATTTTTTAAATATTCCTTTTATAAGATATCTAACAGTACATATGAGATATCTGTCGAATAGATATTTTATGAGAAATGTCAGTTTATATTGATTTCAGCAACTTGTCTTCATTTCAACCACAGTATATGTATACAAAATTGAAGGCGAAGTTGTTTGTATCACACGTTTCCCTTCCAGTTTTCGCAACTGCATAATTCTTTTGAATACCGTTAATAAACAGCATTTGTAGATAATAATAAATTGTCATCAATAATACAAAAATTATACCAGGGGAGTGTTTTGTCTGCACAAGTCTCAACAGTAGTCAAACAGACATAGTCATTTTTCAGAAAATATGGTACCTAGTTGTGTAATCAACTTCTACTAGGTTTAGACCCAGATCAAGGAAACTGCAAGAAAGCCTGTATTTTGAAGTTGTACAACTGTTATATGGAATTGTTCTAGGAATTTAAATTTTTTTCCATACTTGGGAAGTTCACAATTAAAAAGAACTATATGCAGAAGAATCCCCCCTTACAGTTTCTACCTGTCATTAGTGAGCATTAGTTTGTTTGGCGGGTTTCTATAGGTTTCTTGTTTTTGTCATAAGTCGTTTGTGTGTCTCTCAAAGTATTTTGTAACTTCACTTATTGATTTCGACCTTTGTTTGAGCTTTCCTACATTTTATTTCAAACTTGCTCATTCAGTAACGTACTTTTTTATGCGTTGTTTTTTTCCCATCTTTGGTAATTTGTCTTTTTTCCATCCGGAACTTTCCAGTCTTTCCATTGAAATATAAAAAGTGCAGAGAAAACGTCAACAGAAATGTCGTCCTCCTTGTCTGAGGACGAATTTCATCGAATGCAGGTAAACAACTGTGGAAATTACACTTATAAAACAAAATAACAAAAGCAAAAACTTGGGGGCCAGTCAGGTTACTTCAGAGTAATCGTGACTGCAATTTATATAACTCAATAGTCTATGGAGTATGGTTGTAACTTGTGCCCACCTGTTGTGTTGATCACATGCAGGCTCTACTATTTCTGGGCCTGAGAAAAATGTTGAAAGAATAAAGTGCTCATTAAAATTCTGCCATGTTGCGCCTTAACGTTTCTCTTTAAGTCCTTATATTTTATATGCACAAATACCAATTTTTAATCTCCAGTAGAAGGGGCCTGTAACTCCAAACAGAATGCCTATAACTCACTAGTCAGACCAATAGTTGAGTATGCTTCAACTGTGCAGGGCTTGCGTTGGAGGGAGACTCGGGCGAAGAAGTGCCTTACCGTAGTCCCACTTCGCCGTCGATCATCTTCAAAAGCGAAGTGAAGTCGCCCTTTCATTTTGTAGAATCGCCTAATGTCGCCTTTCAAATTTTATTCCCATTTAGGTAAGAAATCTTCATATTTTTGATACCGCGTCATGTTTATTATGTTTACGCGCCAAAGTTGAACTGGTACCCTTTTAACTTTTATTTGGTATATAAAGCGTAGGTTTACCATATAACCGAAAACCAGTTCAGAGCACAAGAATTTGTGAAAATTTCCGGAGCGGATATGAATTTGGTGCCGGAGATTGCAAATATACTACGCTGATAGTGGTGAAATGAGTTTTGCAATGATAGACACGTAGTAAAAATAGTATTTTGGCAGTTACTTAAAACAAATTTAAGTTAAATATGTTAAAATACTTTTTAATAGTGAACTTTACAATTTTAAATAATATATTATGTGCCACAATGATGTAATATTCTTCTAGTTCTAATAGTATTTCATTATTAATCAATCAAATTGTGTATAAATGAAAAAGAAACATTTATTTTAATGAACAGTTTTGTGACAGTTGATTCTTTTTTTTTTGTTATGTTTAATACATGTATTTTTGAAAATGAGTGAAATAAGTATTCTGAATAGTTAATCAAATCTTTGATACTTTATCCTCAATAATTTAAACTGCTAAAAAAACATAATAAAAATGCAAATGCCAACACTAATTTAAAAAACAAACAAAGTAAACAGGACGCTTTCGAGACATATACAGCAACTTCTCCCTGCTTTCCACCCACTTCTCCCTGTTCTATCATCACTTCTCCCTGTCAGCCCCCCAAAAGAGAAGTGTCTTCTCCCTATAATTTTGACCCAGCGTGAGCCCTGCAGTGTGGGATCCATACAAACAGAAAGACATCCACACCATTGAGATGGTACAGCGGAGAGGAGCTATAGACGTCTGTAACAAACATGGCAACAGATCCATTGTCAACACAATGATAGAAAACCTAAATTGGAAAAGCTTAGAACAACGCAGGAAAGAAGCAAGACTATGTTATATAAAATTCACAACAAGGAAGTAGCAATAACAACTGAGAACAGGCTAATACCAACAAGCTGCTTTCCAGAAGTATGCACCAACTATCCTTGCAAGTGCCAAGCACCACCAGTGACTACAGAAATTTCTCCTTCTTCCCAAGAACAATCAGGGACTGGAACACTCTACCCCCAGACGTTGTATCTGCACCATCGATCACTAAGTCATCTGTGGCAACGCTGGAGGTACATGTACATGTAGTAGCATGAATGCAAACAAGTGTAAATAGTTTTAATTGTATATACAACTGTCAATACAGTTTTTAAAATTTTTTTGAAATTTACGCGCTCGCGCTCACATTCGACATGACAGTACAATCAATTTGTTGATGGTGGTCATTACGAGGAAGAAGCAGAGAGAAGAGGCCTCAGTGGCCCAGTAGTTAAAATAGTTCGTCTACTATTGATCACATGGTCTGTCAACACTGAGATTGCAGGTTCGATTCTCACTGAAGGGAGTACTCGACTCCAATCTTAATAGACAAGGATTGCCAGTTTTCCTACGGAAAGTCATGGGTTTTCTTCAGGTAATCTGGCTTCCTCCCCCAATACAAACTGGATGCCATGATATAGCTGAAAAATGGCTGAAAGTGGCGTTAAACAATATTTAAACAAACAAAACAATAATCTCCAGTAGATTATTTCACAATTGACGACTTTCAAAAAGTAGGGGTAGTGATAAAAATCTTAGAAATGGATTAAAATTATCTTGTTTGGAGTTGAGGTGATTATTTTCTTGGAGAAAAAAATTAAGAGAAGCGATTTATATATAGAAGACCCACATGAAAATTTAAAAAACATTGTGAGATTGTGAAGTGTGCCGACCCAGACCTGTGTTGCAAAATCCGAGTTTTGTCTATGGAGAGCCCTCTGATGTCCCACCCAAAAAAAGAGCATTGGACGGCAGATGATTCTCAGACTAGAGTGGATAAGGTAGTTCATCTAATATTGATCATGTGGTCTGTCATCACTGAGGTTGTGGGTTCGAGTCTCAATGATGGCAGGGTGCACTGTATTGCATCTTAATTGACAAGGATTGCCAGTTTTTCTACCGAAGGTTGAGGGTTTTCTCGGGGTACACTGGTTCCTCTCCCAATAAAAACTGGACAACATGAATTCGTTTTCAATTTCCTTCCCCGATATTATCATTATATAATCTCCATAAGTTGGGAGTACCAGGTAGGAAGTATTAAGGAAAAGTATTGTGCTACTCTAATCTTAATACTGTCTTGCTAAATAGAAGAGTCTGCTGTGCCAACAACTGTAGTGTATGTTGTGTTCTGTCCACTACAATAACATGACTGGTTTCAACTATGGTGGATTTTCACTCTCCCTCTATGCTTACACAATGACAAAATTCAAATGTTAATCTATTTAAATTATGCTGCAACAATTTAGTTTGTTGCAATAATTTGTTTGAAATTGGTGTCCTTGCTAAATCTATTAAGATAATGGAAATACAGTAATTTATTGTCATAGATTTAAATTAAGAGGAATTCCCTTAAAGTATTGTAAAAGGTTAGAAAACCATCTTTTGCCATTAAAATTTTTAATATAAATACATCTATACTATGCTGTTTTGCTTTTTTCATCAAAATTTCCCTATCATACTTCTTACTAAGTATGCAACCCTGCAATTCAATGGATTACCTAAGTATTGTCCACTGTGTTTACTGGTTAAATCATCTAACCAAGCTCATGCTCAAAAATATTGCAATAAACTTGTGTATTTGTATCATTTCTGGCCAACATTTTAAAATCAACAGGTGTGCACATGCTACAATTAAACAGTAAAATAGCACATTACACAATAAATGTCATACATGTTTAATAGAATCAAATGTAAAGAAATTTGTCTTAAAATAAAATATATAAACGAAGCTTATCTACGTTTTATTCTATTCAAATTTTCAAAATTATGAGAAAATGTCGCAGATATATATCAGTCCAGAAATGATTGTCCAACCTGATTAACCTGTAATATCAATTGTTAATAGTTTAAAAGGCCATTGTCCAAGGTAAATCTACAGTGTAAGAATTGTGCATAAGGAAGTCTACATTCAGCCTCGTGAAACTGGCACCTGTCCATTTCTTAGCTGTATGTGGCAATCTAATTCTTGTGTATATATTTTCTTATTATTCTTGCTGCATGTCAGCTTCATTTTATTAATTAATTGTTGGATTCCAGTCTGTTACAGAATTTCATATAATGATAAATATTATTATTAATAAAACATCTTATAAACTTTTTGTTTTGTCCCTGTTTGTTCAAACAACTCCAATATTGTTGTTACGTTTTAAATACTAAAAAAGGAAAGGATTCCCACTCAACTGCATGTTTTTTGAATAAAAGAATTCAATATTGATTTAAGAGAGTTTGCATACAATTGTAGAATCATAGAGGTTATTAGAGGTTGCGACAATTATAAGTCTGGATAATTTACAGAACTTGTAAAGGGTAGCATTTAATGCATAACAACATGCATCCCATTGAAAAAATTTACGACCTTTTAGTTTTCCAGCATAATAAATCATTATTGATCATCATCAAATAAAATAATACATGTGAAAACTATTCATTAGCACTGCTTTTTAAAAATGTTTCTTTTCGTTTTTGGTAACTATGTTCAGGCCAGCAATCCCTTCACTGACAATTTTAAGTTGTCTTGTGTACATGTACCACCACAGAGATTGAAGTTTTCTCATTGCACATCCGCTGTGCAGATGTCCCCTTTTAGGCTGAACTAGTACTCCCACTATGAGTCCACAGTGGTAAAATTTACCTGAGTGAATATGTCTCATGGCTCATCCACACTAGTCTGCATGGTTTTATCAGGGTGATTAATACATGTAGTGGAAAGTACTAACTTCAGTAGTGGTCAAGTTTTTGTTTTAATAAAAAAATGTTGTTTGTACTAGTTTTAATGTAGTCTCAGGATGTCTGTGAGACTGAAAATAGAAACTCAGAATAACACCAAAATAGTTACAAGGAATTGTTACATTCATACTATATACATGTACTAGTAAGTAGCTACTAATCATCTTCTATAAAAATACCTTTGGTGGCAGATTTGTTTAAGTACCTAGTCATTTTATCACTGTGGAGTTGAAGCTTTATTGTGTATTGGGTGTTAAGAAGAATAAAAACACATTGTACAAACTAACGAATATTGAACTAGTACTACTAGTATATTATTATCCTTGTTAACCATGGGAATAAAAACTGTCAAATCATGGCCAACAAAACAGTACTGATATTTTCAATGACCAATGTTACTAGTATTTTTGTGTGATTATATATTTACATGTACACAGGTAGAGGGCAATCAACACATTTTAATGTCTTTCACCTACATCATATTTTTTACTCTCTCAAGTCCTTCAAATAAGGTGGTAGAAAATATTTACTTGTTATTCATAAATCCTATGCCAAATTTTTTTACAATCTTGTATCTGTGACTCAATCTCTGTGTTAATCATATATTGGGAAAATACTTTGTATTGTGAATATTCTGAAATAAGGCTCCTAGTTGAGTATAAAAAAAATATATCTGTGACGTACGTGAATATGTCACGAACAAATCATAGATGTATGTAACAATTGCTTTTAACGTGTTTGCTATTGCACATTTTTTGTACCAAAATTTCAAAAGCAAAACACAAAAAAAACAATCCATTCTATGGTACATGTATATACTAAAAGCTATTTAAAATGTGGTCTGATTTATTTCTTAAGATTTTTTAATTAAAAACAAAAGTAAAAGTTATATTTTATGTATTGTTTTCTCAGATACAGCTGATTGAATTAAGAACCACAAACTATGAATTAGATGGAAAGTGTAAAAAGTTTGAAAGAGGTAAATATTGTTTATAACTGGAATCAGTGGCACATCTGGTGGTGGAGGTCATTGTTAAGGAGGGTGGAGGTCGTTGTTAAGGAGGTTGGAGGGGATGTTCATACAAGTATTTTTGTAATGGTAACATCCATGATTTATGTCAGTAACCCATGAAATTCTGTTATCATCATTCTAATGAAGATCAAGTAGAGAGTTCTTTTGAACTATGAAGTTAAAAACCATGCTATCATGTAACATTATGTGTATGATCATTTTCAGCATACTATGTAGTAGTGGACATTCTTTCTCTACATGTATGTAGTAGTGTACATTCCTTCTGTACATTTTGCTTCACATTTCGGTAAAATCTAATGAAACTGGGCTTTAAAGATAGTTGGTCTTTCCATTATCTATCCTGTCATAAATTGACCTATTCAATTTCAGTTATTCAGTAGGGCACCTTTTTTAACTACATTTAGAGCCTTTAATCATGACAAATAAACAGAATTTCACAAAAAAAAGTTGTCCAGTTGAATTCTGTTATGATTAGTAAATTAACTTTTAAGAAGATCTTGATTATATATGTTGTAGATCAGTCTTTTGATCTTTTACAAACTAATTTTTTTTAAAGTTTTATACATTTTAAAAGTTATTTTTCAACACTGAAAATGTTAAAAGCATTCAATTACTTTTGATAGTTCTGTGTTAAATCCAGTGTATTATTATATAGGGGTATATAGGAATCACACTGTCTGTCCATCTGTCCACATCCCTTGTAAGTGCAACTCCTCCTTAACCGCTTGATGAAATTTAATGAAACTTAGCATAAAGGAAGTACATTATATGTAAATGTGCATGAAGGATTTGTATTGATCTCGGACATCATTGAGGGGAGATAATTGGACTTGAAAGCAAAGCAGGCATATCCCTTTGTGAGCATGCTCACAGTCCACACTTGTTTAAACTATCTTTATCTGCAGTCTTTTCTGATTGATAGCTTTAGAAGAATTGAAATTGTCATAGTATTTGTTACAAATTGTAGTTTGAGTGACTTTATGACTGTCAGTACAATGTATGTCTGCTTTAGTGATCTATTGTCAGTTTGTTTGCATTGATGATTTTCAGTTTGTCTGCCTAGATGATTGTCAGTTTGTCTTCCTAAGTGGTGGTCAGTTAAATTGTCTGCCTTAGTTATTGTAAGTTTGTCTGCCTTGATGATTGTCAGTTTGTCTGCCTTGATGATTGTCAATTATTTGTCTTCCTAAGTGGTGGTCAGTTTGTCTGCCTTAGTGATTGTAAGTTTTTTCTTTCTTGATGATTGACAGTTTGTCTGCCTTCAAGATTGTAAGTTTGTCTGCATTGATGACTGTCAGTTAATGATTGTCAGTTGGTCCACCTTGGTGATTGACAGTTTGTCTGCCTTGATAATTGTCAGTTTGTCTGCCTGGATGATTGTCAGTTTGTCTGCCTTAATGATGTCAGTTTGTCTGTCTTGATGATTGTCAGTTTGTATGCCTTAGTTATTGTCAGTTTGTCTGCTGAAATGATTGTCAGTTTGTGTGCCTTAATGATTGTTAGTTTGTTTGCTTAAAGGATTTCAGTTTGTAATGCCTTGGTGATTGTAAGTTTGTCTGCCTTAATACTGGTCAGTTTGTATGCCTTGATGATTGTCAGTTTGTCTGCCTTGATGATTGTCAGTTTTTCTTCCTAAGTGATGGTCAGTTTGTCTGCCTTAGTGATAATCAGTTTGTCTGCCTTAATGGCTGTCAGTTAATGATTGTCAATTGGTCCACCTTAATGATTGACAGTTTGTCTGCCTTGATAATTGTCAGTTTGTCTGCTTTGATGATTGTCAATTTGTCTGCCTTAGTGATTGTCAGTTTGACAGCCTTGATGATTGTCAGTTCGTCTGCCTCCAAGATTGTAAGTTTGTCTGCCTTGATGATTGTCAATTATTTGTCTTCCTAAGTGGTGGTCAGTTTGTCTGCCTTAGTAATTGTAAGTTTGTCTTTCTTGATGATTGACAGTTTGTCTGCCTTCAAGATTGTAAGTTTGTCTGCATTGATGACTGTCAGTTAATGATTGTCAGTTGGTCCACCTTGGTGATTGACAGTTTGTCTGCCTTGATAATTGTCAGTTTGTCTGCCTGGATGATGGTCAGTTTGTCTGCCTTAATGATGTCAGTTTGTCTGTCTTGATGATTGTCAGTTTGTGTGCCTTAATGATTGTTAGTTTGTTTGCTTAAGTGATTTCAGTTTGTAATGCCTTAGTGATTGTAAGTTTGTCTGCCTTAATACTGGTCAGTTTGTATGCCTTGATGATTGTCAGTTTGTCTGCCTTGATGATTGTCAGTTTTTCTTCCTAAGTGATGGTCAGTTTGTCTGCCTTAGTGATAATCAGTTTGTCTGCCTTAATGGCTGTCAGTTAATGATTGTCAATTGGTCCACCTTAATGATTGACAGTTTGTCTGCCTTGATAATTGTCAGTTTGTCTGCTTTGATGATTGTCAATTTGTCTGCCTTAGTGATTGTCAGTTTGACAGCCTTGATGATTGTCAGTTCGTCTGCCTCCAAGATTGTAAGTTTGTCTGCCTTGATGATTGTCAATTATTTGTCTTCCTAAGTGGTGGTCAGTTTGTCTGCCTTAGTAATTGTAAGTTTGTCTTTCTTGATGATTGACAGTTTGTCTGCCTTCAAGATTGTAAGTTTGTCTGCATTGATGACTGTCAGTTAATGATTGTCAGTTGGTCCACCTTGGTGATTGACAGTTTGTCTGCCTTGATAATTGTCAGTTTGTCTGCCTGGATGATGGTCAGTTTGTCTGCCTTAATGATGTCAGTTTGTCTGTCTTGATGATTGTCAGTTTGTGTGCCTTAATGATTGTTAGTTTGTTTGCTTAAGTGATTTCAGTTTGTAATGCCTTAGTGATTGTAAGTTTGTCTGCCTTAATACTGGTCAGTTTGTATGCCTTGATGATTGTCAGTTTGTCTGCCTTGATGATTGTCAGTTTTTCTTCCTAAGTGATGGTCAGTTTGTCTGCCTTAGTGATAATCAGTTTGTCTGCCTTAATGGCTGTCAGTTAATGATTGTCAATTGGTCCACCTTAATGATTGACCGTTTGTCTGCCTTGATAATTGTCAGTTTGTCTGCTTTGATAATTGTCAGTTTGTCTGCCTTAGTGATTGTCAGTTTGACAGCCTTGATGATTGTCAGTTTGTCTGCCTCCAAGATTGTAAGTTTGTCTGTCTTGATGACTGTCAGTTAGTGATTGACAGTTTGTCTGCCTTTATAATTGTCTGTTTATCTGCCTGGATGATTGTCAGTTTGTCTGCATTGATGATTGTCAGTTTGTCTGCATTGATGATTGTCAGTTTGCCTGCATTGATGATTGTTAGTTTGTTTTCTTAAGTGATTGTTAGTTTGTCTGCCTTAGTGATTGTAAGTTTGTCTTTCTTGATGATTGTCAGTTTGTCTGCCTTCAAGATTGTAAGTTTGTCTGCCCTTTGGTCTGTCCATCCAGATTTGGGTGCATGGCTTGTCCATTTATTTTTTTTCTACAGATTTAGGGCAACACTTAGATGATTGTAAGTTTGTCTGCCTTAATGGTTGTCAATTTGTCTGCAATGATGATTGTAAGTTTTTCTGCCTTAATGATTGTCAGTTTGTCTGCCTTGATGATTTTCAGTTTTGTTTTTCTGCCTTTAGTTTTTGTCAGTTTTTCTGCCTTAGTGATTGTAACTTTGTCTGCCTTGATTATTGTAAGTTTGTCTGCCTTGATGAATGTCAGTTTGTCTGCCTTGATGATTGTAAGTCTGTCTGTCTTAATGATTGTCAGTTTGTCTGTCTTAGTGCATGTGATTGTCAGTTTGTCTGCCTTAGTGATTGTCAGTTTGTCTGCCTTGATGATTGTCAGTTTGTCTGCCTTGATGATTGTAAGTTTGTCTAAGTGATTGTCAGTTTGTCTGCCTTGATGATTGTCAGTTTGTCTGCCTTGATGATTGTCAGTTTGTCAGTCTTGATGATTGTCAGTTTGTCTTGATGATTGTCAGTTTGTCTGTCTTAGTGATTGTCAGTTTGTCTGCCTTAGTGATTGTCAGTTTGTCTGCCTTAGTGATTGTCAGTTTGTCTGCCTTGATGATTGTCAGTTTGTCTGCCTTGATGATTGTCAGTTTGTCTGTCTTGATGATTGTCAATTTGTCTGCCTAAGTGATTATCAGTTTGTCTGCCTTGATGATTGTCAGTTTGTCTGCCTTATTGACTGTAAGTTTGTTTGCCTTAGTGATAGTCATTTTGTCTGCCTTGATGAATGTCAGTTTTATGCCTCTTGGTTGTAAGTTGGTTTTCCTAAGTGATTGTCAGTTTGTCTGCCTTGATGATGGTAAGTTTGTCTGCCTTAATGATTGTTAGTTTGTTTGCCTAAGTGATTTTCAGTTTTTCTGCCTTAGTAGTTGTCAGTTTGTCTGCTTAATGATGGTCAGTTTGTCTTCCTTAGTTTATGTCAGGTTTTCTTCCAAGTGATGGTCAGTTTGACAGCCTTGATGATTGTCAGTTTGTATGCCTTAGTGTTTGTCAGTATTGTTCTGCCATATAAAATAATTACATGCCAGAAATAAAAATTAAAAAACACAAGAAGATTATTTATATACATGTTTACTGTATATTGATTTCAGTCCTAAATTCATCCTGTAAAAAGATTTAAAAATATATGTAGTGCAATTTCTACAAGTGCATATGGTTCTATTGCAACATGTTCTGAAAAAAGACAATGTAGTGATGATGATGTATGTATTTGTTTTAGATGCAGCTGCACTGAATGAAAAGATTGATTTTCTAGACAAAGAATTACAGAAATCAAACAAGGTAGGATTTTCACAAGACAACAGTTCTTTTGATTTACGGTGTGTTAAAGAAAAGCACGATGATGGAAATTGTCACAAAGACAACTTTTCATATGTGCATGTATAGAAATTAGACATTATTTATGCTTTTGGTTCTGTAATAAGTCTAGCATTATATTATTAAATCCTTGTAAACATGTGTCTGTATAGGTTTAATGAGATATGCTTAAAGTGCATTACATATTCAAATATTTTGACTGTTGAATTTAGTGTAAGAAATGCATTGTCCCCTCCAAAATAATTTTTAATTATTGATGTTAAAACATTTACAGGCAATACAGAAAAGCAAGAAAGCAAAGGTAAGGTCCAGTACACACTGTATGTCAAACAAGTTGGCAACACTTAATACAAAGGTAAGGTCCAGTACACTGTATGTTAAACAAGTTGGCAACACTTAATACAAAGGTAAGGTCCAGTACACACTGTATGTCAAACAAGTTGGCAACACTTAATACAAAGGTAAGGTCCAGTACACACTGTATGTCAAACAAGTTGGCAACACTTAATACAAAGGTAAGGTCCAGTACACACTGTATGTCAAACAAGTTGGCAACACTTAATATGTTGGTTAAACTCCAAATTATATTACAAGCAAGGAGACTTCTATTTAAAAAAAACAGTCTTGTTAGTGTTTGCACATATGAGAAAACTTTAAAATGCGTTGCTCTCACTTATGCACACATTTCATTGAATAATTGGAGATCCTACAAAAAGAGCAGAGAATGTTGGGTGATATCAGATGTTCTGAAAGTTAGATTTATAAGTTACACCAATTGTGTTATTTCAAACTCAAGTTTTTGTTCTTTTTTTCTGTAAAAAATGTCTATGTTATTTCAAACTTGTGAATTTGTTATTTTCATTTTCTGTTTAGTAATGTCTATGTTATTTCAAACTAAGGATTTTGTTCCTTTGATTTTCTCTTAGTAAAGCATGTCAGTGTTATTTCAAACTTGGGATTTTGATATTTTGATTTTCTGTTAGAAATGTCCATGTTATTTCAAACTTGGGATTTCGTTCCTTTGATTTTCTGTTAGAAATGTCTATGTTATTTAAAACTTGGGATTTAGATTATGCCGAAGTACCTTCTGATTTACTTTTACTGTATAATAATTGAAAAACTAATCATTAAAATTTTTATCAAGGAAATTGAAGCCTTATTACAAGAGAATGATACTCTACAAAGAAAGCTACAGAGTCAGGAGGATGACTTTAGATTACAAAATCAGACATTAATGCAGGAATTGTCTGCAGTAAGTCATTTTATAATGCTGTAGGCTGATTAGGTAATGCTGACATTATATTGTGTTGTTTGGCTAGGAAATCTCTACAAGTAAAAAATTGTTAAATATTATGTCCAAAATAGATTTCAATATTGAGCAATGTTGTGTTAAATTTTCAGATTGTAAATTTATTTATTTTTCAGACTTAAACATTTGTTATATCCAAAAAAAAAACCAATTTATCCAGTATTAGTCTCTCCTACAATGAATGCCATCCATATATATGGGTTTCTGGAAGCAGCATTATTTTAATACTTGAAATTTTGCTGTATTGTAAGCTTGAGCTATAGGTGAATCAGTTTCATTCCAGTGATAGCTTATTTTGAGCACCTGACTTTGATCTCAATTTCACAGTAAAGTGGCCATGGCTGTGTTATTTTTTTAGGTCAGTTCCCCAGTAACCTTACAGGGTATCCGTTACTGCATCAGAACTTTATAACATACATTTAATGTGAGAACAGTACCAGTTTGATGACAAATTGCTATTTATGTGTTACTCGTGAAGTATTTTTTTCACTACTGTTGCAGAAAGTGCATTTGATACGTTGTTCTGTGTCCACAGTTGTTATTTTCATCAATTTTAATTATATTTGTATTATATAACATTTGAAGTAAAATATTCATTTAAGTTGGTTGCCACAAATGAAGTTTTGGAGAAAGAATTGAAAGATTTACAGAAAAACTCAAAACTAAGTACACAGACCACAGACACCAACCACACAGGACTTGAAGATGAGATAAGACGACTACAAGCCCAGAATGCTGCTCTACAGAAAAACTTAACTGGTTTGATTTCCTTTAGTTTTCTGATACAATGTCTTTTCTTTTTTATGCCCCTGCACTAGTGAGGAAAGTTAGGGGGGTCATATTAATTTACCCTTGTCTGTCCTTGGGTCCTTCCATCCATGGCCAGATTGGGGTGCATGGCTTGTCCAGTTATTTTTTTCTACAGTTTTAAGGCAACACCAGTTATATTTTGCATGATATTTGTAAACATTGAGGCATGTAGGTGAAAGGATTTTGATATTCTTAAAACTGGAGATAGAGATAGTTGGACCTGAAGTTTTACAGGCCATTTATGATTACATGTTTTGACCAGCTTTATCCTTTTTAATTAGCTCACCTGGACCCACTTGGCATCTGTCGTCAGTTGTAAACTTGTTCAAAAATTTTCTCTAAAATCACTAGGCAAATTTTTTTCAAATTTGGCCACAATCATCCTTAGGATTCCTAGTTTCAAATTATATCCAAGGTGTTGATCAATAGACAAAGATGGCCACTATTATAAAAATAGAACATGAATGTCAACTCGTGTCTTACCTCAATATCTCAAAAATTATAGAGAAAACAGTTACTTTAAATCGATCAGCACATTAATGTCTACAATAGTTGCTATTAGTATGAAGTTGAGTAATGGCTTCCTGTAGGAGTTATTGCCCATTAATGACGATTTTTGACAAAATTTTCAGTATTTACAATATAACTTGAAAACTATAAGAGCTAGAGTAAAACTAATGATCAGCAATTCAAGTCCTACAATTCACTTTATTGGTAATGATATTAATTTTTACTTAAATTATTTTGAGTAATATTATAATTATTATATAGGGCAAATAAAAATTAAAACGGATACCAAACTAGCGGATGTGTAACCTGTATTGCATACAATGCAAATGGCTTCGTTATGTAACCTCAAATGTTTGGAGATAGATGTTTTGATTGCAATCATAAAGGGATTAAAATAAAATGTGTAATCGTTTTGTTTTCTTTGTTTTCGTTGATAAGTGAAAGTTGACAAATTGTTTTGGTTTTTAAAATGTGTGAGTTTCCGTTTTTAACAATGATCAAAATAGACGCTATGAGAATGCACTATTTTTTATTTAATTTATTACAATCAATAGAAATGAATAAAACTATAAACACAAATGATATTTTAAGAGAGAATAAATTACATATTACATTAAAAACTTGTTAAAAAGCATAACCAAGTCGGACTCGATGTCGAATTTTTCCGCAATTTTCAGGCCCAAGAAAGGGGTGCGGACAATACGTAAATGCGGACTATACACAGCTTTTTACGGTAGCTATATAGAAAATCGTTACTTCAAATTGAACAGCACATTGAGGTCAACAATAATTGCTATTATTGTGAAGTTGTGTAATGGCTAACTGTAGGAGTTATTGCCCATTAATGACGATTTTTGACAAAATTTTCAGTATTTACAATATAACTTGAAAACTATAAGAGCTAGAGTAAAACTTTAAATGGCAACAATGATCAGCAATTCAAGTCCTACAATTCACTTTATTGGTCTGAAATTGTCAGATGCCTCCTTATTTAAGTTATTGCCCTTAAATGACAAATTTTTATGAATTTTTCCATTTTTGTCCTGTAACTTAAAAACTATAACAGCTAGAGTGAAACTGTAAATGGCAAAAATTATCAACAATACAAGCACTATAATTCATTTTTTATTGGTCTGAAATTGTCAGATGACTCCTTATAGGAGTTATTGCCCTCTAATTACGAATTTGGACAAAATATCAGTTTTTGTGTTGTAAATTAAAGTCTAGAACACTTAGAGTAAAACCATTTACAGCCAAACTAGCCTAAAGGCCTACAAATCATTTGAATTTCAAAACTTGTCTGATGGCACCTTATAGAAGTTAATGTACTTTAACCAATTTTTGAAGAAATGTTTAGTTTTTGCCCTGTAACTTAAAAATCTATAACAACTAGAGTGAAACTGTAAATTGCAAAAATTTACATATAGTTGAAGTCATTTGTGTTCCAGGCGATCGATAACAGGCTCCTGGGAGCCTCTAGTTTTTACTGCTGCATAATTTATATTTAGTGAGATATTTTTCAGATATTGAAGGTATGCAGGACCAAATAATTTTAATTTTATTAGATTTTCCTAAAATTAGACACAGTTTGACTTTGTTAATTTGCAGGTTGCAGGCATGTTGGGGTTTATATTTTTTTGGTTATTTTTTTGTTCAGCTTTGCAGCTACAGTATTTATAATTGGTAGGTTATTTGAACTCGAAATGGAGGCAGGGAATTTTTTAGCGCTAGCCACTTTCGTCATTGACGAAATCATTTGAAAATTGACGATAGATTTCTAAATCAATTTCGTCACCCGATTTCCAACAAGTACTAAAATTTTTCGTTACAAATTCATTCTACCAAGTTAATGCAAATATGTAATGCAAATAAAAATTGCAAAGATTTTGCATATTTAACTAATTTTTCGTATGTTTTGCTGGTTTCAAATGGATTACGCGCCATTTGTGTACATCCGAGATACGTCTAATTACCGATGGCTACCACTTAGAAAACGAAGAGTACAACGGTCCTTAATGAAAAATTGTAACTGATTGATATACAAACGCTTTTAATTAAGTTTAAAATAAAAATTCTTTGAAAATTTATAATCATTTTGTTATAATCATTTTTTAAAACAAATTTATACACTGCAATTGAAAGAATATAGTTTTTTATACTATGATATTTCACCAGTACAATGAATGCATGCTTCTGAGCAGATGCTTAAACGGCTCATCCGCTAAAGTGACTAAAGCCCTCAAAATCCTAAAAAATTCCCTGTGGAGGTGTGTAGGCATAAAGGATTTTGATTGTTGTGAAATATTCTTAAAATAGAGATAGTTTGCAGGCCAAATACTAGTAGCTGAGATGGGGTATATGTCTGGTCCGGCTATCTTCTTCTTAATTTTTAGAGCTAAAGCATTTATAAATAAAAAGATTTTTGTACACAAAAGTTTGCAAGACCAAAGATTTTTTTTTCATGAAATTTCCTCAAAATTTCTGTCCATCATATGCCACTGGTCAGACAGGGGCATCATTTGTGTCTTAGAACACACTATACTTTAAAAAAAAAAATTTGTCATTACAAATCAACCTTAATTCTCAGCTGCATGGGGCATTCTTCTTATCGTGTTCTTTTATGAAGTAAGTCAGTTGTCATCATACCCTATACAGCCACCATTGTTCCAATGGTACCTGACATCTAATTAAGAATTTTCTGGCTATGTTAAAGTTAGTTCCTTCTGTAACCATACATTGATGACATATAGCTAATATATAGGCTGATCATCAATTGTACATGACAGTCTTAAGCTCCTATAGAAAGTCTTAAAGTTACCAAGCATGATAGAATAATTTGATGTATAGATGTCTTATCAGCAGCACATGACAGTCTGGTATGTGTCACTTTTCATTGACCTTTATATCTCAGGCTGCTACTGGTGCACAATTTCACAACTAACATGGAATGCCACCAACTTATTTTTATGTGCCCACTCTTGATTTTGTTTTGTGTAAACACTTTTTGATTACAAATTGTTGATATTTTTGTACCTCATGGCTTGGTATTTCTGGATTCTTACAAAGTGCAATTTTAGCTGTAATGTGTTTTTCAGCTTGCCAAGAGAAAATTGAAAAATTTCAAGATCATTCACAATCTTCCAGTGGTAGTCCTGATGCTGAAAGTTCCATTACAGAAGGAGGTAAATAATTTACAATTTTCCAAAGTTGTCATTTAAATCAATTGGATACAATTTATTAAAAGTAACAATACAGATATACAATTTACTCTTTCTAAAGCTGTCAACTTGATTGTGTTGACTATAAGTAAGATACATTCCAAAAAAGCATGTTGTGCACATAAAATTGAAAATGCTTGACATTTTATTAAATATATGTTCATTTAAAGCATAAAAATTAGTGAAATCTTAACAAAATTGTGTTGTGTGACATCAGAATTCTCACTATGACGTCACAGCAGGCACTATGCTAATAAGAAAAGTAATGAGTACTTAAAGGATATGAACGTTGCCATATTAGAATGATATCACCGATTTGTGGGTGTATTTTTTTTATTCATCACTGCTTTATTGGTGTTCTTTTCATGCATTACTACTAACTGGGTTGTTCCATTGATGCATCATGAGTCTGGGGTCTGGGGTCTTCTTTTGATGCATCATGAGTCTGGGCTCTTCTATTGATGCATCATGAGTTGGGGTCCATCACAAGTTTGGGGTCTTGTTTTGATGCATCATGAGTCTGGGGTCTGGGGTCTTCTTTTGATGCATCATGAGTCTGGGCTCTTCTATTGATGCATCATGAGTCTGGGCTCTTCTATTGATGCATCACCACTCTGTGGTTGCTCTTTTGAGGCATCATGAGTCTGGGGTCTGGGGTCTTCTTTTGATGCATCATGAGTCTGGGGTCTGGGGTCTTCTTTTGATGCATCATGAGTCTGGGCTCTTCTATTGATGCATCATGAGTCCGGGCTCTTCTATTGATGCATCACCACTCTGTGGTTGCTCTTTTGAGGCATCATGAGTCTGGGGTCTGGGGTCTTCTTTTGATGCATCATGAGTCTAGGGTCTTCTATTGATGCATCACCACTCTGTGGTTGCTCTTTTGATGCATCATGAGTCTAGGGTCTCCTAGTGAGGCATCACAAGTCTGGGATCTTCTATTGATACATCTCCACTCTCTGGATAGAGTTTTGTTGATACATCTCCACTCCCTGGTTGCATTTTATTATAATATACCAATCATGATGTTCTATTTTTATGTGTTCTGTTGATACATCTTCATTATATCTCCCCCCACTTTGTAGGGGACATATTGTTTTTGTCCTGTCCATCCATCTGTCCACAAGTTATTCTGGTCAACTCCTCTGAAACTACTCAACCAAATTTTACGCAACTTGGTACAAATCAAGTAGGGGCCTCGGTGGCCGAGTAGTCAAGGTAGTTCGTCTATACTATTGATCACATGGTCTGTCAACACTGAGATTGCGGGTTCGATTCTCACTGCAGGCAGGGTGTACTCGACTCCAATCTTAATTGACAAGGATTGCCAGTTTTCCTACCGCAGGTCAGGGGTTTTCTCCTGGTACTCCGGCTTCCTCCCCCAATAAAATCTGGACGCCATGATATAGCTGAAAATTGCTGAAATTGGCATTAAACACCAACAAACAAACAAACAAACAAATCAAGTATAAAATATCTAGTTGTGCATATTACAAGGAAATTTTTATCCTCAAATTTTGTGGGAGTTATGGCTCTTTGAACTTAGAATTTTAAAAAAATTCCTCATAAAACATGGTTTGTAATCAACTTCTCTGAAACTACTGAACCAAATTTTACAAAACTTGTTACACAGCAAGTTCACAATATCTTGTTGGGCATATTACCAGGAAATTTTTATCCACAAAATTTTGTGAGAGTTATGGTTCTTCCACCTTAGAATTTTTCCAGGAATTTCTCACAAATAATGGTTTCCACTCAACTCCTCTGAAACAAATGCACGAAATTTTGCAAAACTTGGTATGTTTCAAGTACACCATATTTAGTTGTGCATACCAGGACATTTTTATCCTTAAATTATGTATTAGTCATGGGACTTTGAACTTTGATTTTTGCTGAAAATCCACATGGGGAACAGGGGGAGACATCATTTTTTTTATGCAAAAACAAACTTCAGTGCATTACTGAATTTGATGTTGCCACTGTGTGTGAATTATTATTAAATTATGGAATCAAATTGTTTGCAGAGAAACCAATTAGAATAATAAAAGTTGAAGATGAGATTGAAGGACCATCAGAGGAACATGGATATGAATTAAATGGTACAGTATAATCTGTGTGAACTTACATGTAAATAGAATTATTTATGGTAGCTTTTTGGGGAACAGTGAGGATTTGTTAAAATATAATTGTTTAAAAGAGGCCTTTGAGAAAAAAAATGTTTGACTATTAATATCATTGAAACAATATTGTAATTTTGTGAGATAGTGATTAACTGAGATAAGGGTACATGTCTTCCTTCTGTACATATTTTACTAACATATCAGACTTAATTCTCAGCTGTGGGGCATACTTTTCAAATAGACTAGTTTTTCCAAATAGATAATATTAATATTGAAGAGCTCACCTGACTAAGAGTAACTATCCCAAAAATTTTATTCATCATTAGTAAACTAAATGCTCCCAGATGTGATTGCAGGATTATAGTGAAATATGACCTTTACAAATATTGATTGCTATCAAAAGACTTCAAACAAGGCTGTATGGAGACTCATTGTCTAACATGTTAAGATTTTTATTACTCTTTAATTTGCAGTGGGTCCATTATAATTACATATTTCTTATTGGATGAAAATGTAAAAAATCAGAATATTTGTTTGTAAATGCATTAAATTTTCCTTTGTTTGTTTGTTTGTTTATTTAAATGTTAAAGCCACTTCATCAATTTTTGAGCTATATCATGGCATCCAGTTTTTACTTGGGGAGGAAGCTAGAGTACCTGGAGAAAACCCAGATCCTTAGGTAGGAAAACTGGCAATCCATGTACAACATTTTTTTGAACATTTGAATCATTTCTATGAATTAAAGTCTTTGATCATTTATGCAGATTTGTGTATTGCTACCCGTACTACAGTTATACAGGTTTTTTTCATTTTGTTACTTGGTCACAAAGTGAATAATTAGTTCAAGTCGTAAATATTATTTCTTTACTCTGTCAGACTTGTACAGTACAAGAGATACTCTTTAGTAACTAGTTGTTTTGGAGTTTGTACATTGGAGGGAATTTAGTTTTTTGGCTATTATAATCATTTAAGTAAAAATGAAAAAGCCCTGTCAGAGAGAGACATGATTGATTTGGGGATCAATAGGTCAAAGGTTGACATCAAATCAAAGAAAACACAATTCTAACTTTTCATTTATAAAGATATAGGGGTAACCTCAATAGCTCAGACTTATAATGTTATGTTTACTTTCACATTCTTAATAAGGAAGAAGTTAATTTGAAATCAAGCATGTCACATTATTCTACATCAATATCTTGTTGACTTCATTTAGTGAAGATGTTTTAAGAGGTAACTGTTACTGATATTTTTTTCAGCTCTCAGATTACAGTTAGACACAGAACTAGAGGAGAAAAGAATGTTGAGAGACAAGATCTTATCAATAGAGGTATGTATTTTAAAACTGTGTTTATATTTTGATGAAATGATGTTGATATAAATATTTGAATAATTAAATATGTTTTGTTTTGGGATCCTTGTATATGTTTATTAATGTTTTGATTTAGACTAGAATGTATCATCTGCCGTCCACTGATACAAACAAAGAGGTGTCTACATTGTATTTGATTCATATTTAGTACATAATGTCCTTCTTATTATAGGTTCTTGCCACAAAATATTGATATAAATGGCTTATTATTTCCTCTTATACAATTTTTGAATTTAGTGCTCTCACAATCAGTATCAAAATCTCCAGTTCAGGCAATTGTAGAAAAGTCATTTGACAGTTGTTAATTAAGTACTGTGGTATTTTGCAATTACATGCAATCCAGAAAATGCCAAGAAAAACAATACTTTTATTATGCTTGACTCTTTTTTCATTTGAGGTTACATAGTTTGAGTGTAAATCGATCATGCTTGACTATTCTCATCACTTGTTTTGATAATTTGTAGCAAGAGAAGGTAAATTATTTATTTTGCTTGAAAACTCTCCCTTCCTTCTTCCCGTTACCAAACCAGCTCACATGGAATGGATTACTGAAGGTCAGATTTGAATGACCTTAATGTCATTTATACCTCCTTTGTATCCTTACTGCATTTATAATATTGTTTTACTAATGAAATGATTATAAGAGAACATGTTTTTTTTTTAATCATTGAATTGTACATATTTAAACATTGAAATGACAAAGTTTTGATGTTCTCCTACTCTCAAAGCTGGTTATATACAAAATGTCAATGTTTTCTTAAATATATTTTTTAGAAATTTTGAAGTAGTTTCCTGCATGTAGTAAATTTAATATAAATGTGCTGTTTTCCAGCCACCAAGACTTTTTCCATTATTTTACTGTTTTACAGTGAGAAATTCATGACACCACATTATAATACCAATTTACAGGAAAACATTTTCCTGTGTATCATCAGTGTTGGTCAGGGTATTTGATTTATTGGAAGGTGAAGGTGTTGTTTTGTATGCCCCCGCGACACATGTCGGGGGGCATTAAGTTTTACTTATGTCTGTCTGTCCGTACAAATTTCCGTCAAGCTCAGAAACCGTACTTGAGAACAATTTGAAATTAGGCAGGGTGGTTCAGTATCACAAGTTGTACGTCCTAAGCGACTTTCAGACCTGTCGGACAACTACTTCCTGTTTGGGACTTCATTTGTACGTAAATACGTCCATCCGTACATACGAATTTCCATCAAGCTTTTTTTAGAAACCGTACATGAGAACAATTTGAAATTTGGCAGGTGGTTCAGTATCACAAGTTGTATGTCCTAAGCAACTTTCAGACCTGTCTGACAACTACTTCCTGTTTGGGACTTCATTTAGCAAGGGGCATCTGTGTCCCATGGACACATTCTTCGATTTTTGTTCTTGTCTTTAGTGAACTTGTTCATATTGTCATGTGTTCATCTTAATTTTTTGTATACTCGCTAGGGGTGATCAATAAATTTAAAAAAACATAAAAGCCAGTGTCCAGAAAGAAGGCAATTAGAATAAATTTCTCTTTGTAAAGAAGAAATTGACTTATTTATCATTTATCACAATTTCTAATATTGTAACTCTATTGACACAGTCAATAACATGTATAAAATTACCATGGACTCTATAAGAACTGTCAAAAGTTGTGTTTCTAATAGGCATTAATTTTTTTTTTATGTTTAAAAAACCAATAAACCTATCTTGTCATCTTCATAGTTTGTGAAATTATCATTAGAGTAACTTCCTGTTACTATTCAAAGTGCTCGAGTTTAAAAAAAATAACTTCAATTAAATATAAACAATATTTTAATGTTTTTTTTGTCATTGGTATTTCAGTTATTAAATACTGTAAAGACATCATGTCTAATTAACAAAGGGCCCATTAATGTCAAGTATATGAATTGGGTAAGATACATACTTTGTCTACAGGTAAACTTCACATGCTTCCCAAACAATTAAAAGCAAAGCAAAGTGAATAGGATAATAATGGATTTACTCAAATAATAATTCAACATAGCAACATCTGCTGTCAAACCTTACCAATTTCATTTTGTCTGATTACAATATTTAATTTTACACACCATAGTTCAGTTAGACATTTGATTTTTCCTTTAATACCCACACCAAATTCCTTTTTACACAAACGTCTATAGACATGTGGGACAAATATGTCCATCAGTATTTCGATTGCCATAGCACAGCACAAATATTTATAATTATTGCTATATTCCAAAAATGGAATGTGTAATCAGTTATATTTATAGACAACCAATACTTTTTTTTTAAAACGTGACAATCGCAGTGTAATTAGTCATTATAATGAAAACATTACATTAGAATTGTTTTGATGACTCAGCTGATCACAAAATATTCTAAAATATTTATTATAAAAAGGGGTTACCAAATTGCAATTATAAATGCATGCAATAATTTTCAAATTTACAGTAGCAAGATGAGCTCTACATGTCAGTCAAGCAATGTTTATCTCACTTCTCAGTGTTGTAAAGGTAACTAAAAATTTATTTAGTTGCATTAGAATGGAGATATCTGTAATTTATTTGAATATTTGCCTGCATTAGCTGGTGATTTAATGGTTGGAAATATACTTGCTGTGCTTACTTGTCACTATTAACCACAGTTTCGAACATCAAATCACCAATTGATGCCAGCATATCTTCAAATTAAATACAGGTTATCTCCTAATTTTAGTGTTATCAGGTGAGTGATTACAGGTCCCATTAGCCTTTTTAAGCAAACTTTTAAAAAATTCTAAAGTAGACAGTTGTTAATGAGACCTCTATTGTCAGAAGTTTGAAAAAATCAAAATAAAATTCTACTAACTGTTGGTATGCATATATATGAATTGAATAAATGTATACAACTGAATACTAATTTGGTTATTAGATTAACCTGTAGACAAAACCATGAACCTGTAGACAAAACAACCTGTAGACAAAACAACCTGTAGACAAAACAATAAACATAAAGATAAAACAATGAACCTTTAGAAAAAACCATGAACCTGTAGACAAAACAACCTGTAGACAAAACAATAAACATAAAGATAAAACAATGAACCTTTAGAAAAAACCATGAACCTGTAGACAAAACCATGAACCTGTAGACAAAACAATAAACATAAAGATAAAACAAAAAACATAAAAATAAAACAATGAACCTTTAGAAAAAACCATGAACCTGTAGACAAAACAATTCACCTGTAGACAAACAAATAACCTGTAGACAAAACAATTTACCTGTAGACAAAACAATAAACATAAAGATAAAACAATGAACCTGTAGACAAAACCATGAACCTGTAGACAAAACAATTAACCTGTAGACAAAACAATTAACCTGTAGACAAAACAATAAACATGAAGATAAAACAATGAACCTGTAGACAAAACAGTTAACCTGTAGACAAAACAATGAACCTGTTGACAAAACCATGAACCTGTAGACAAAACAGTTAACCTGTGGACAAAACAATGAACCTGTGTACTAAACATTGAACCTGTAGACAAAACAACAAACCTGTAGAGAATACAATGAACCTGTAGACAAAAGAAAGAATCTGTGGGCAAAACAACGAACATGTGGATAAAACAATGAACCTGTAGAATAAATCAATGAACCTGTGGACACAACAATGAACCTATAGACAAAGCAAACAATGAACCTGTATTCAAAACAATGAACCTGTGGACAAAACAATAAACCTGTAGACAATACAATGAACATGTATACAAAACAATGAACCTGAAGACAATAAATAAATCTGTAGACAAAACAATGAACCCGTGAACAATTCAATGAACCTTTAGACAATACAATGAACCTGTAAACAAAACAGTGAACCTGTAGACAAAACAGTGAATCTGTAGACAAATCAATGAACTGTAGACAAAACAATGAACCTGTAGACAATAAATAATTCTGTAGACAAAACTATGAACCCGTGAACAATTCAATGAACCTGTAGACAAGACAATGAACCTGTAAACAAAACAGTGAACCTGTAGACAAAACAGTGAATCTGTAGACAAATCAATAAACTGTAGACAAAACAATGAACCTGTAGACAATAAATAAACCTGTAGACAAATTGGTGAACATTTGGACAAAACAATGAACCTGTGGACAAAACACTGAACCTGTAAATAAAACTATGAACCTTTAGACAAAACTATGAACCTGCAGACAAAACAATGAACCTATACACAAAACTTCAAATTTCGTTGTTTTTTTTAGAATGAAAACAAAGATAAATCTGAAGCATTGCAAGAAGAGTTAAACAAGGTAATGAAGATATTTTTTTGTTTTTAGACATTCATGCTGTTGTAGTTTTATCAGCAATAAAGTGAACTCAACATAATTTGACACTTCAGAGTTTACCAATAACTTGCCAAGATTAAGTTTTCTCAGAGTACACCAGTCTAATTAACATTTAATTGTTTACTTGCTCCATTCTTTTTTTCATTTGTCCCTTAATGAAAGATCTAACTTAACCCTGTTTTGGTCATATTCTGGTGACCTTTATTTGACCATAAATAATGTTATGTGAATGAATGTTGAGACATTCAAACAGCACAATAAATTTGCCACTTACATTTATGTTGAAAAATCACTTTTCTATTTACCTGAAGATATAAATAATGGAAAAGAACAACACAGAACACAAATATTTATTGAATAATAACTGATTTATGATACACACACCTTAATGTTACCGGACTTCATGAGTGCTGGACAATGTCGAGTAGGGTCATATTTATGAGACAAAACCCTTTCATATTGTTGTACAAGACAGTCACAGTCGATTGTCAAAGCCCTTAAACATGTAGGGATTGGCATCGTTATTTTAACATGTGCCGTAACTGTGGGATATTGGTCAGTGAGGAGTCTCTCTGACAAGTTATTCTTGCTACCTGATCTGTTGACAGCTTTTGTGAAAAGTTGGTATTTTAAAAAAATATAAGCATACACTGTATACATTTTAGATGGAAGATTGTGAAATCTATCAAATGAAGTTACAATATTATTACACATAACCTAAGTTGTTCTGCTGCAAATATTTATCCTATTTTGGCTGCCTCCTGTAGATTATTGTTTCAGAACCAGTAAACTAAGCAAATGAAATCATGTCATTTTTCTTCTTTGATTATTGTAAATTCCTCCATTTTTGTAGAACCACCACCCATTTTTCTCTTCTTTTATTTTTGCTTAGTAGAATATATACCATGCAAAATCTGTTATAGGCAGAAAATTTCAGTGGCAACTGGCGAGCACTATATAGAAGTGGTCATAATGTTTAATGATCTGAAGTTAAGAAATATCTTCATTGAAACAATTTTAACAGGAAGATGTACAAGCATATTGATCTATAACCTTGCATTAAATTGGATTCTAAAAGTCAACCCATATTACAGGAAAAACAAGTTTCTGGTCAGTTTATTTCTCATAGTTACACTGAGCAGAAATTCTGATATTTCTGTACTTTAGCATGACTTTAAAATCTACTATGACAAGTTGAGATATGATTAGAAATTTGAAAAAAAACACAAGGAGTTATCTCACCACATTAATCGACTGTCCAAATCCAGGTAGCCATTGATGTTTGATCCTTATAGTCACATGACCAAAGTCACCCAGAATGCAACCAAAACATTGATTAGATCTAATATACTGCTCAAGGACAAAACAGATCACATTCCTGTTGTAACGCAATAATAATATCACATGCCCCTGTGATTGGAAGATTTATTTCTGGGTCTCTAATAATAGACAGTGGAGAATTGTGATGGCAACATTACCGTCATCCTTGGGCTGTTATTAAGGACCTTGAATATATGTAACCAGTCCATTATGATAAAACACATTAATTAATACTATATTGATCAAAACAGAAAACAAACAGAATGGTTAAATGTGACAACATTTGTTTGATTGAAGTTAAATACACTAGCTAGTAAGTTTCTCATCACCTCAATCCACCATAGTCCCACTTGTCAATTCTTTTTGTTTTCTCAGTACAGTAATATTTTAATATTTGCAGACTTCAGAAAGATTAAAGAAGAAGCAAGAAAGGTGAGATAAGAGTTATGTGGTCTGATCTAATAGACCTAGTACAAGTAGTAAGGGTCTGATCCAATAGACCTGGTACAAGAAGTTATGGTCTGATCTAATAGACCTGGTACAAGTAGTTGGGGTCTGATCCAATAGACCTGGTACAAGAAGTTATGGTCTGATCTAATAGACCTGGTACAAGTAGTTAGGGTCTGATCCAATAGATCTAGTACAAGTAGTTATAGTCTGATGTAATGGACCTGGTACAAGTAGTTAGGGTCTGATCTAATAGACCTGGTACAAGTAGTTAGGGTCTGGTCTAATAGACCTGGTACAAGTAGTTAGGGTCTGATCTAATTGACCTTGTACAAGTAGTTATGGTCTTATCTAATAGACCTGGTAAAGTAGTAGTGGTCTGATCTAATAGACCTGGTACAAGTAGTTAGGGTCTGGTCTAATAGACCTGGTACAACTAGTTATGGTCTGATCTTATAGACTGGGTACAAGTAGTTAGGGTCTGATCTAATAGACCTGGTAAAAGTAATTAGTGTCTGATCTAATAGACCTAGTACAAGTAGTTATGGTCTGATCAAATAGACCTAGTACAAGTAGTTATGGTCTGATCTAATAGACCTGTTACAAGTAGTTATGGTCTGATCTAATAGACCTGGTACAAGTATTTAGGGTCTGATCCAATAGACCTAGTACAAGTAGTTATAGTCTGATCTACTGGACCTGGTACAATTAGTTAGGGTCTGATCTAATAGACCTGGTACAAGTAGTTAGTGTCTGATCTAATAGACCTAGTACAAGTAGTTATGGTCTGATCAAATAGACCTGGTACAAGTAGTTATGGTCTGATCTAATAGACCTGGTACAAGTAGTTATGGTCTTATCTAATAGACCTGGTACAAGTAGTTATAGTCTGATCTAATAGACCTGGTACAAGTAGTTATAGTCTGATCCAATAGACCTGGTACAAGTATTTAGGGTATGATCCAATAGACCTAGTACAAGTAGTTATAGTCTGATCTAATAGACCTGGTACAAGTAGTTATAGTCTGATCTAATGGACCTGGTACAAGTAGTTAGGGTCTGATCTAATAGACCTGGTACAAGTAGTTAGGGTCTGGTCTAATAGACCTGGTACAAGTAGTTAGGGTCTGGTCTAATAGACCTGGTACAAGAAGTTAGGGTCTGATCTAATGGACCTGGTACAAGTAGTTAGGGTCTGGTCTAATAGACCTGGTACAAGTAGTTAGGGTCTGGTCTAATAGACCTGGTACAAGTAGTTAGGGTCTGGTCTAATAGACCTGGTACAAGTAGTTAGGGTCTGATCTAATGGACCTGGTACAAGTATTTATGGTCTGATCTTATAGACTGGGTACAAGTAGTTAGGGTCTGATCTAATAGACCTGGTACAAGTAGTTAGGGTCTGGTCTGATAGACCTGGTACAAGTAGTTATGGTCAGATCTTATAGACTGGGTACAAGTAGTTATAGTCTGATCTAATGGACCTGGTACAAGTATTTATGGTCTGATCTTATAGACTGGGTACAAGTAGTTATAGTCTGATCTAATGGACCTGGTACAAGTAGTTAGGGTCTGATCTAATAGACCTGGTACAAGTAGTTAGGGTCTGGTCTAATAGACCTGGTACAAGTAGTTAGGGTCTGGTCTAATAGACCTGGTACAAGAAGTTAGGGTCTGATCTAATGGACCTGGTACAAGTAGTTAGGGTCTGGTCTAATAGACCTGGTACAAGTAGTTAGGGTCTGATCTATTGGACCTGGTACAAGTATTTATGGTCTGATCTTATAGACTGGGTACAAGTAGTTAGGGTCTGATCTAATAGACCTGGTAAAAGTAGAAAGGGTCTGATCTAATAGACCTGGTACAAGTAGTTAGGGTCTGATCTAATGGACCTGGTACAAGTATTTATGGTCTGATCTTATAGACTGGGTACAAGTATTTATGGTCTGATCTAATAGACCTGGTACAAGTAGTTATGGTCAGATCTTATAGACTGGGTACAAGTAGTTAGGGTCTGATCTAATAGACTGTGTACAAGTAGTTAGGGTCTGATCCAATAGACCTAGTACAAGTTATTAGAGTCAGATCTAATAGACCTGTTACACATAGTTATGGTCTGATCTAATAGAACAGGAACAAGTAGTTAGCATCTGATCTAATAGGTCTCTGGTTTCTTAACAAAAATACTTTGAAAGGAAAACTTTTCATGTACGACTTGCTTAAAGTTGTAAAGGCTAATATCAGTATATATTATACTTTTATACCAGATGACAATGACATGGTAAAAAAAAGAATAAATTATTAATTTCTATTAAAACCAAATCAGATGTATAAATCCACATTTCATGGTCAATATAAATAATATTGACTATGTCAATTACCTATATTATTATAGAGAAATAATTTTAAAAGTATAATATATACTGATATTAGCCTTTACAACTTAAGCAAGTCGTACATGAAATGTGGATTTACACATCTGATTTGGTTTTGTCAAAGCAAATGTATGTGTAGTAATTATTCACATGTAGTTCATTTGGATAGAATAAATGCAAGTGAACATGATACCTATTTAGAACATAAGTGAGCATGACACTTTAGCTTAAAAAATGTTAAAGTATAATATTATACAATTAATGACTTTGATATAGGTCACTATCAGGATTTATCAGCCAGAGAAAATGTAATGTGAATATACAATTTTGAGGGCTGATCAATCCTGATAGCGACCCTATATCAAAGTGATTAATTGTTTTATTACATGAATAAAACCACCATCTCCCTTGATCAGAAAAACAGAGGATGACTTTTCTACTGGAACCCCTGCTTACATTTTGTAATTGTTGTTACCCCTAATATTTTTTTAAATTTAATACTGCATTTTGATATCAATTTGCTGGTAATCCTGAAATTCCAGTTTCAAATATTGAGAAGAGTATAAATGAATCAACATATCGCAGAGCCGACGTTTCTCCCATTTGTTGTTGTCAGGCACGATGTACAATTAATACAATCGATTTGATTGGACGAATGAATTTGTTAAGACAGCTATTTTGATTTGCTAAAACATAAAAACCAGGTCGATATCATATTCCGCTTGACTACTATGCAGCGGAATCATGCAGCGTACAAACATTTTATGTAATTTTAGTACTGTTGCGATTTATCCTGACTCAAAAGTTGTTTTTAGACCAATCAAAAACACGCAAAATTCTATTCATGTAATAAAAAAAATAGTTTATGATACTAAGGGTCAAATAGCAGTTAATGGACCAGTTGGTGACGATATACTGTCATATGACCCATAGTGCCATCAACAGTTTTACTTACATATTGTGCAACAAATAGTGTATTTGCCTGATTTGTTTTTGAGGTTTTTACTTTTTTACCAAAATACACAATAATTTTAATACAGCTTTTCAGAGTTCTTTTTACTACATGTGTCTTAAAAAATATTCTGGGATACATCTTAGTGTTAGTCATGTACTCTACAATGCAAATACAAAGAAATTATTGTTGCCAGATGCTTTTAAAATAGGTTAATAATAAATATTTAATCCTTATGCAAGTTACTTAAGAAGTTAGAATAATTTATAATTGCCAAAACAACAAAACATTGTATGTTTTATATGCCTCTTATTTAAAGTGGACAAACCATGATGACACTGATAAGTTTTTATCTTTATTGTTTCAGCATTATCACCTTACAGCAGGAAAAAGAAAAACTTTTTAAAGACACAAAGTAAGATTTCTTTTATCTTAATGCATGGGAAAAAAAGATAGACAGCCACAGTATGCATGACAAGTGTTTCCATGAATGGTAAAAATATTTCTTTTGAGCACAATTTGTACTTATCCACAGGTTGTCTGTTCTCGTTCACTTTGATTGATTTATGTATCGATTAAATGATTGTGAGCAGTATTTCAGCTGTATTTAAAATGAGTAACAGCCTAAATATAGCACAATTGATTATGGACAGAGGTCAGTCGTGGTTTCGCTGCCCAGGCAGGTCAACATGATGACATGAATACTTTTGCTTCACTGCTAATCATGCATCCTGATATAAGAATAATATGTTGAACTGGGGTCATATGTCTGACAATTATTTCTTCTTTATGCTGCCATGGTGACACTCCAAAGCAGTGTTCTGTACTTTTTTTTTGGCAAATTGCTCACTTTGCTTAAATGAACTTTGTTTAAAGAATGTACTTAAAATCCCTTGCATTTGTTTGATGAAATATTATGTATCACACAAACTTCACTATTAGGATTATGTTTTTAGCCAGAAACTTGAAGAATTACAGGCAGCACGAGAAAGAGACCAAAAATATTACACAGACCAAATAAGCAAACTTCAGCAAGAAATCCAAAAAAATAAACAGGTAGGTCAAGATTTATTGTTCAAACCTAAACACATCCATTGTACCTCAATGCAGAAATTTATAGTATTTGTAATACTGTATGTGTCCATTGTTTTGGGTTGGATTACTTTTAGAAAATAATTACAACAGGGAAATTAATTGTAGTGTTGACTGTTATTTATAGTTACTGATAAAAGTACTACTTTCATTGTTAACATCAACTAACAAATTCATGGTTCCGATTTTATTTTTACTATCCAATCAAACACTCAGTTATAATTAGCCAATGTGTAAACAAAGCTTCCGGCATCTTTGTCCCACAAACTATTTTTGCAGTTGTGGGAACGGCATAATTTTCAATCGTTTTAAGAAAATGGTTCTTAGAAGTGTATGGGGTACATGTAATTCCGATAAAAGGTACCCAGATCGAATGCAAGGATACACATTTATACCATTTCCAAAGCCTAAATGAGATTTGGAGAAATGTCTACGCTGGATTAAAGCGTGTGAAAGTCCTAATGATCAGCTCAATATTAACAGAATAAATAAACACAAAGCAGCTGCAATCCTTGTAGAGATTTAAGCAACCCTACTATGTGAGAACAATGCCCGCTTAGTCTAAAAAGAATAAATGATTACATGGTGGTGTGCAAGTCTTCAATTTCAAAATGGATTTTATTAAAATTTTAAGTCTGTATACCCTAATTCAATTATGATATACAAGAAATGGGACAGGAACAATGGCCCCTTTTTATATGTTCCCGTGTAAAAATTATTGGACGTATAATAAATAATTATTTCATGGACTTTATGAATTGTACATGTACATTACGACCATAACGTTACATGTATTTTTCACCAGATTTCCTGTTCTTTTGTCGGCTTTGAAGTTTGCCTTTTTAAACCCCGGGCAGTACTTTCAACACTCAGATAAAACAATTTTCTTCAGTAAACATTTGTTTTTATTGATACATCTTTACCCATTTAATTAGCAGTTATAGATTTTTCAACGATCTGTAGATGTGTAGGAAATACTCTCTGACAGCATATGTAAATACGCTTGCACACGAACGGCAAGAGAATGTCAGTTAAGAAAGATTACATTTATAAAATTTAACCGTAATTTTGGAATAAAAAACATATCCAGCTTTACATATGCAGTAGGATTCAGAAAGTTTCTGTAAGGTCACATTTCAATATGAAGACTGAGGTGATTAACTTTTTCTCATAGATCGCCAGCGTCTTGCATATCAACGCGGACAGCACAATTTATTTCAGATATTCTGATATCGTGAATATAACCCTTTGTGAAATAATTCAATCCCTTTTCTAAAAACTGTTTTGATAAGGGATCAATCACTGGTAGGTATGAAATATCTATATTTTCTGGAATTTTGTCAAGACAATCGTTAGTAAAATTAGCATTGGGATGATGCTGGGCCGCCATTTTGAAAGAAGCTTGTGGCGCAAAGAAACAATAATTAAGGAGGCGGGGCTTATCTTCTTATCTCGGAACCATGCATTTTGACTGATAAAAGACTCGTTTAAATTCTCATGTAGAATAAAATATTGTTTCTGCTAAAGGACAACAAAATATAGCACAATATTTATAGATAGTTTTTTTTCAGTCTTTAGAAGAAAGTCATGGTTCATCAGATCAAACTATTAAACATTTACAGAGCCAACTACAGAGTCTTCAGCAACAGGTAAGCTTAAGCTTTTTACCTGTAATATCTGACTACTACAGAGTCTTTAGCAACAGGTAAGCTTTTGACAACTACAGAGTCTTCAGCAACAGCTAAGCTTTTTACCTGTAATATCTCACAACTACATAGTCTTCAGCAACAGGTAAGCTTTTTACCTGTAATATCTGACAACTAAAGTCTTCAGAAAAAGGTAAGCATTTTACCTGTAAAATGCTGATAACTACAGAGTCTTCAGCAAACAGGTAAGCCCTTTTGTCTCGCCTGCGACCAAAGTATGGGAATCCGGCGGCAGTGGCGGCGTAAACACTTAGACATCTTGCTTCATATATTTGTAAGCCCAAGCCCTAGGTCCATCAAATTTCAAACTATACATGGTAGGATGACAATATTTGGTATATAGGTTGCTGATGACTAGTACATAACTGTCTGGTAGGTGTCACCTGACCTTGACCTCAATTTCACAGTCCAGCGACTACATTAAAGTTTTTGGGTTACGACAGTTTCTCTGTAACTATGGATGGTAGGATAACAATATTTGGTATATAGGTTGCTGATTAATAGAACATGACTGTCTGTTAGGTGCCAACTGACCTTGACCTCAATTTCATTGTCCAGCGACTACGTTAAAGTTTATGGGTTATGGCTGTTCCTCTGTAACCATGCATGGTAGGATGACAATATTTGGTATATAGGTTGCTGATGAATAGTACATGACTGTCTGGAAGGTGTCAACTGACCTTGACCTCAGTTTCACTGTCCTTGACTACGTTCAAGTTTTTGTATTAGGACAGTTCCTTTGTAACTATGCATGGTATGGTGACAATATTTGGTATACAGGCCGCTGCTGATAACTAATGCTATTTACGTAATGCTTATGACAAAATGTATTTTCGTTACTGATGCGGAATGCAGGCAAGATACTTTTCTGTGTCCACACTTGTCTGTAATATCTGACAGTTTAAATTAGCAAAGAAGGGAAAAATTCTGCAAAATATGAGTCATTTGTTTGTGTCATAATAGAGTAACCACTGCCCACTTTCTGTTATGCTAAAAATGATGAAAAAATGTTGTTTTCTTCCAACTTTATTAGAACAACAAAATAAAGTATAAAAAATCTGTCAAAGACCTATTATTATATAAAATAAAAAATTTTCTCTGTAACTATGGATGGTAGGATAACAATATTTGGTATATAGGTTGCTGATTAATAGAACATGACTGTCTGTTAGGTGCCAACTGACCTTGACCTCAATTTCATTGTCCAGCGACTACGTTAAAGTTTATGGGTTATGGCTGTTCCTCTGTAACCATGCATGGTAGGATGACAATATTTGGTATATAGGTTGCTGATGAATAGTACATGACTGTCTGGAAGGTGTCAACTGACCTTGACCTCAGTTTCACTGTCCTTGACTATGTTCAAGTTTTTGTATTGGGACAGTTCCTTTGTAACTATGCATGGTATGGTGACAATATTTGGTATACAGGCCGCTGCTGATAACTAATGCTATTTACGTAATGCTTATGACAAAATGTATTTTCGTTATTGATGCGGAATGGAGGCAAGATACTTTTCTGTGTCCACACTTGTCTGTAATATCTGACAGTTTAAATTAGCAAAGAAGGGAAAAATTCTGCAAAATATGAGTCATTTGTTTGTGTCATAATAGAGTAACCACTGCCCACTTTCTGTTATGCTAAAAATGATGAAAAAATGTTGTTTTCTTCCAACTTTATTAGAACAACAAAATAAAGTATAAAAAATCTGTCAAAGACCTATTATTATATAAAATAAAAAATTTTCATTTTTATAGGTGAATGCATCTGACATAGTCAGTAATCAGAAGATGAGGGATTATTCAGCCAAATATGAAAAGGAATCAGGAGAACTGAGAAATCAGTTATCGAGCATTCAACAACATAAGGAGGACTTAGAGGTCCAGCTTCAGGTAGGAAAATTGTCAGAAAATAAAAAAAACGTGTAAAATGTGGTTTCTATATATTACTATTATGATCCTGTATAGCTGAGCATTTGTTCAGGACTAAATTTTATTTATACTTACAGACTATCAACAGGAAGATAAGGAACAAAGAATTCTAACCAAGTTATTGAATTCTATTTAAATATATGACATACTTTTAAAAAACTTCACTGTAAAAGTCGCTATTCTATTTCACAGACATCTGGTACAGATGAGCTTATACACACTCATCTGTACTTGTTGTGCCATCCAATAAAAACACCATAAACAGGACCTTGTTAAGGTAACATAACAATGTTCTTGTTTCAGGCTTATGATTGGATGTCAGATATTAAGCAATTGGTGGGTCTTTAGGATCACATGTGAAAATTGTTAGTTTACTGAAACAGTAATGAAAGCCTGTGTGATCTTCCACTGTGCTCCACTCAAGAAAATCACCCAGTCTTTCCTAAATAAGCATGTAATAAATCTTTTTTGTCATAAACTACCTCCATAGCATATTTGTGGCATGCTTAGATAATATCACTTTAATTTTCAATTTCACTCCTTATAGGAGTTATTGCCCTTTAAATGGCTTTCATTTGTGTGTTTGTAAATGTTGTCTAGAAAACTTTAATTACAGATGAGTGTGTATAGCCATTAGTTTACAGGTTGGCACAATCATGGCTGCTAGAGTGGAGATCTAGAATTTGATCTCTGATTGTTTCTGACAAATCACAGTAAAACAGGGACATGCTGCATTAAGGAAACTGAGTAAGAACTAGTTGTTTATTTAAATATGCCAGTGTGGTGTCCTGTCTAAATTGGAGTGTTTGTAGTTTTTAAAATCCAACCCAGAAATTGGTCCTATTGTAAGCGGAAAGAATGTATCCATTACACAATGTATCTTTTTGCCTTGATATAGCCAAAAAATTGGTAATTTTAAATAATTTTGTTTGTTTCAATGTCCAGTGATAGATCTATATATTACAGGCCAGTAAAACTGCCAACCAGGAAGCCTTAGAACAATTGTCTGCTGTACAGCAGGAAAGAGATACTCAAATACAACAGTGGCAAGAGGTCAACAAGGTCAGTACACGAATACAGCAGTGGCAAGAGGTCAATAAGGTCAGTACACGAATACAACAGTGTCAGTAGGTCAATAAGGTTAGTACACAAATACAACAATGACAAGAGGTCAACAAGGTCAGTACCCAAATACAAGAGTGGCAAGAGGTTAACACAGGTCAACTAGATCAGTACTCAAATACAACAGTGGCAAAAGGTTAAAAAAGTCACTTTTTCCATTTCTAAGCTATATTCATTATCAATGCTTTTTAATGTTTGTTGTCTAAATGATGCCATACATTTTTTAGCTTACTTGGACCAAAGGTCTGGTCCATGTGAGCTTTTGCTATCACTTGGCTGCATTGTTCTTTGACAGTCGTTTATCCTAAACTTTTTCAAAAATCTTCTCCTCGGAAACCACTAGGCCAATTTTTTTTCAAACTTGGCCACAATCATCCTTAGGGTTCGTAATTTCAAATTTATATCCAGACAAAGATGGCAGCTGTTACTAAAAATAGAACATGTGTCTCAACGCAGGTTTTCCCTTAATATCTCATAAATGATAATACTGTAATTAGGGTTGTATTGTCCGTGGTCTTTTTCTTTTATTCTAAGTTGAAAATGAATGGTGCGGATTATACGTAAATACAGACTTGATAAGGTTTGTTTTGACCTGTTGATTGTTGTCAATGGCGGTCGCCATTTTGTTGTTGTGTTATATGCGGTATTTTCGTACTATTCTAACATGATTCTTTTACAAACTTCTATATAAATATTTTGTAATGATATTAATTTTTACTTAAATTATTTTGAGTAATATTATAATTATTATATAGGGCGAATAAAAATTAAAACGGATACCAAAATAGCGGATGTGTAACCTGTATTGCGTGCAATGCAAATGGCTTCGTTATGTAACCTCAAATGTTTGGAGATAGATGTTTTGATTGCAATCATAAAGGGATTAAAACAAAATGTGTAATTGTTTTGTTTTCTTTGTTTTCGTTGATAAGTGAAAATTGACAAATTGTTTTGGTTTTTAAAATGTGTGAGTTTCCGTTTTTAACAATGATCAAAATAGACGCTATGAGAATGCACTATTTTTTATTTAATTTATTACAATCAATAGAAATGAATAAAACTATAAACACAAATGATATTTTAAGAGAGAATAAATTACATATTACAGTAAAAACTTGTTAAAAAGCATAACCAAGTCGAACTCGATGTCTCCATCTTGAGA
Source organism: Limnoperna fortunei (assembly GCA_944474755.1). Classification (NCBI taxonomy): domain Eukaryota; kingdom Metazoa; phylum Mollusca; class Bivalvia; order Mytilida; family Modiolidae; genus Limnoperna; species Limnoperna fortunei. The sequence continues at coordinate 99,288,996 of OX104111.1, forward strand.
TGTTTTTGAAAATTTTTACATGCGGATTGTACATGCATATAAGAATTTTTCCGCAATTTTCAGGCCCAAGAAAGGGGTGCGGACAATACGTAAATGCGGACTATACACAGCTTTTTACGGTAGCTATATTGAAAACCGTTACTTCAAATTGAACAGCACATTGAGGTCAACAATAATTGCTATTATTGTGAAGTTGTGTAATGGCTAACTGTAGGAGTTATTGCCATTTAATGACGATTTTTGACGATTTTTTCAGTATTTACAATTAAAATTGAAAACTATAAGAGCGAGAGTAAAACTGCAAATGTCAAACATTATCAGCAATACAAGTCCTTTCATTCACTTTATCGGTCTGAAATTGTCTAAAGACTCCTTATATGAGTTACTGCCCTTAAATTACAATTTTTTTTAATGAAATTTTTTATAGTTTTTGTCCTGTAACTTAAAAACTATTACAGCTTGAGTGAGACTGTAAATGGCAGAAATGATCAGTAATACAAGCCTTACAATTCACTTAATTTATCTGAAATTGTTGGATAACTCCTTATATGAGTTATTGCCCCTGAATGAAAATTTTGTAATGAAATTTAGGTCTGTCATAAATTTAAAAACTATAACAGCTAGAGTGAAACTGTAATTTGCAAAAATGATCAGTAATAAATGTCCTACAATTCACTTAATTGATCTGAAATTGTCAGATGACTCCTTATAGTTGTTATTGCCATAATGACTTTTTCTTCTTTTTCTTTTTTGTCTTGTAATCTAAGAACTATAACAGCTAGAGTGACACTGTAAGATGCAAAAATGATCAGCTATAAAAGTTCTAAAATTCACTTAATTGGTCTGAAATTGTCAGATGAATACTTAATGACAATTTTTTAATGAAATTTTCTGTTTTTGTCCTGTAACTTAAAAACTATTACTGCTAGAGTGAAACTGTAAATGGCAGAAATGATCAGCAATACAAGCCCTATAATTCACTAAATTGGTCTAAAATTGTCAGATGACTCCATGACTCCTTATAGGAGTTATTGCCCTGTAAATAAAAATTTTGGTGAAATTTGTATTTTTTGCCCTGTTACTTTAATGCCATAACAGCTAGATTGAAACTTTAAATTGCACAAATGATCAGCACAGCAAAGCCTATAAATCCTTGCTTAGTCCAAAATTGTTGGTCGAATCTTTATAGGAGTTATTTCCCTTCAGTTACGAATTAGAACAAATAATCAGTTTTTGTGTTATAAATTAAAGTCTTTAACACCTACAGTACAACTGCCTACAAATCATTTAATTTTCAGAAATTGTCTGTTGGCATCTTATAGGAGTTATTGTACTTAACCAAAATTTTTGAAGAAATGTTAAGTTTTTGCCCAGTAACTTAAAAGCTGTAACAAATAGACTGAACCTGAAAATGACACAAATTTAAATAAAGTTGAAGTAATTTGTGTTCCAGGTGAGTGATTACAGGTTCCTTGTGTTTTGTGTCCACTGTTACTTGCTATAGGATGGTACCTGCATTTGACAAAAATTTTAACATTTAAAAAAAAATTATTTTGAATATACAGTTACTTCTGCTAATTTTAGGACATGAGAACTTTTTCTCACAAACACATGATTCTAGAAGGAGTGAATTGCTACTCTTAAGGATATGAGAATTAGCAGTAATTTCATATATGTCAGCTCAAAAAACCTTTGAGTGAATTATATTTAGACCATGAGAACTAGTACTTTCAAAAATAATGAACTATTCTAATACAATTTATACTAGTACACTCAAATTTCGGGAATGAAAGTTTGGCCCTTTAATAGACGTATAAAAGGCACTATGTTTTATTACTTCTGAGTCATTTGGTAAGAGCAATAAATGCACTATATTTTAAAAGTAAATTAGCCTTAGGTTCAATGCTTACGTTGCTGAATGAAGGAAAATCACCAAAATTCGAGTATAGATGGAATTAGAGTGTGTGGCCATAACTATCATACTGATACATTTTATACCTTATAGAGAATTCTGTTAATTCTTTGTGCAATCAATACACCAATAATTTAATTTTTTTGAAATGTGATAACCAAAAATGTTTCTTTAATCAACAAAACTATGATATATTTATTGTTTAAAAGATACATATAGTGAAACAAATCATTATGTATAAAGGTTGCAGAGAAAAGGAAGTCTATGTTAGATGAACTAGCAAATAAATATCAACGAGATAGTGCCAGCCACCAGGAAAAAGTGAGAAAAATGGAGGACGAACACGAGATGGAAGTCAGGAAACTTCAGGAAAAACTCAATGCAGAACGTGTATGTATCAGCATAATTTGATGATTTAAGTGGAAAGGAATAGGTACATTTTGGGATTTAGTTGACTCTGTATATTCATCCAACATTAAACATTTTACCTTAACATTTATTATAACATTGTTTAAGCATCAGAATGAATGCTGTCAGAAAGGTGAATATTTTACTAAATGATTGAATCATTATGAATTGACTGTCAAGTCTTGGAAAAGTCTTTTGGATTATTAGCAAAAAAGCTAATTTTGCAAACATTTTGGCTAAATTAATATAGAGCACAAGTGTCATTCAAAATAATTTTTCATCTGTATGTAGATATGCACAACATGCAGTACCGGTAATTGGTACAGTTAAAATAGATGGCTGTGCTATGTATTATTTTAAAGCTTGTAAACATGTAATAGTAAAATTTTGCATAATTTGGCATTTTACAAAATTTACTGTTATTTTTAGGCTGTATATAGGTGGTATGTTTTAAGCTGAAACTGTAAGGCTTTAGTAATGTTAGAGATAGTTTGAAATATATTTAATTTAATGGATCTATCACAGCTTCTTCTTTGGATTATTAAGTTCCTGAAAACAGTTTATTGTTTTTGCTTAAAATTTTTTAGCCGAAATTGTTTGTTTACATCAATCAAGGCAGATAGTAAAATGATGCATATTAGTTAAGAAATAATTCATGGATACCATACTTTATTGTCGTTTTAACATGGGTGGGCATTATATTCTTGAATATTTTGCCCCGAGCGATAGCGAGGGGTAAAATATCATGAATATAATGCCCACCCATGTTAAACTGACAATAAAGTATGGTATCTATGAATTATTTCGATTCTGATTATGACAAATACGATAATCTGTAGAGTGAAGCGGAATATAAATGTGCGCTAGTGAATGGCTGTTCCACGTACCTCCCGTGTGTCATAATGTAGAGTGGTGGAACCATAATTTAATGGCTGAATGTTGAATCATGCAAATCGCAGAATTCAGACTTTAAATAACAACTTTACTAACAGTAACGATGATTATGGTTTAAAAAATTGAGTTTTTAAACTAAAATTTAAACGACTGCAACCAAAATTAACTTGCGCATGTGCGAACTAAATTTATTGGAATTTTAACACTGGTTTGTTTACATAGCGAAAGCAGGACGGCATATTAGAATAGTACATGTATCTGAAGAAATTGCTTCTATTTCAGTGTTGGAAATAAAAATTATTTTGTATTTTTTGATTTCAGAAAAGAGTCACAGATTTAGAAAAACTTAAGATTCAATTTGAAGAGTTAAAACAGCAAGTACAGAGTCTGGAAGAAGCTAAGGGATGGTTGGAAAGGAGGCTTAAAGAAACAGAGGCAAGTCATTTGTTGATGAATCAATAGATTATAGTATTTTAGTTCTTGTTGCCATTTGCATTTTAATCATTTTAATAAAGCTCTTTTATGACTATCTTTATTTCACTTGGATTTGTGGGGTTATTCATTAGAGCTATTTTTCTGATTTAAGATTCTCCAACAAAAAATGACAATCTGCTTGGAGGAATGTCTGTTGTAAAAATTTCAAATTATAGAATAGCAAGTTTAAATATTAAGGTATCCGACCCATAATTGAAGTCACCTTTTAATTTTAATTTTTGACTAAGAAATACAGCTTTATTACATTAAGTTATTACTAGTTAATGATAAAAATTATATATATATTTTTTTCTTCAAGTCAATTTTAACAGTTTTGAGCCAAAAGGTTAGTTACTCAAATAGTGTTGCCAAACATTACAGAAGTCTGCTCCATTGAAAAGCAATGGATACCCGCAACACCAAATATAATCATGTTGGTCCAGATACCTTAATACCAGTGAGTCACACAAACATTGAGCATAGACCTTTTCTAAATTGCCTAATTTCTTGTTTAGGAACAATTTGCTTTATATAAAGAAGATAAAGAATCGGAGATGAATGAAGTCCTACACAAACATGAGCTAGATATGTCTAATATAAGGGAGGAACATGTGAAAGCACAACATAGTATGGTGGAAGAACACACTGTAAAACTGACTGTAAGTATATGTGAGTGATTCCTACCAGGTGCTTAGAGAAATGATATATAGAATATATCAATAAAGGGTTTCAAGTATTTATTACCTTATCTTTGCTTATTCATTTTTGTCAAAGTTAAGAAAGTTAAAAAATGATTTCTATGTGACCTATAGGGTTGCTGTTAACATATATCAGCTCTGGCCTGGTGTTTGATGTGAGCTATATGATTGCTGTTAACACATATCAGCTCTGGTCTGGTTTTTGTCTCGCCTGCGACGAAAGTCGCTGGAGGCGAGACATATGTATGGGAATCCGGCGGCGGCGGCGGCGGCGTAAACACTTGACATCTTGCTTCATATCTTTGTAAGCCCAAGCCCTAGGTCCATCAAATTTGGTCCAGAGGTAGCTTATGATGAGTACTTGCCAGTCAGTCACCTGTCACCTGACCTTGACCTCAATTTCACGGTCCAGTGACTACGTTAAAGTTTTTGGGTTACGACAGTTCCTCTGTAACTATGCATGGTAGGATGACAATATTTGGTGTATAGGTTGCTGATGACTAGTACATGACTGTCTGGTAGGTGTCACCTGACCTTGACCTCAATTTCACGGTCCAGCGACTACGTTAAAGTTTTTGGGTTACGACAGTTCCTCTGTAACTACGCATGGTAGGATGACAATATTTGGTGTATAGGTTGCTGATGACTAGTACATGACTGTCTGGTAGGTGTCACCTGACCTTGACCTCAATTTCACGGTCCAGCGACTACGTTAAAGTTTTTGGGTTACGACAGTTCCTCTGTAACTACACATGGTAGGATGACAATATTTGGTGTATAGGTTGCTGATGACTAGTACATGACTGTCTGGTAGGTGTCACCTGACCTTGACCTCAATTTCACGGTCCAGCGACTACGTTAAAGTTTTGGGGTTACGACAGTTCCTCTGTAACTATGCATGGTAGGATGACAATATTAGGTGTATAGGTTGCTGATGACTAGTACATGACTGTCTGGTAGGTGTCACCTGACCTTGACCTCAATTTCACGGTCCAGCGACTACGTTAAAGTTTTGGGGTTACGACATTTCCTCTGTAACTACGCATGGTAGGATGACAATATTTGGTGTATAGGTTGCTGATGACTAGTACATGACTGTCTGGTAGGTGTCACCTGATCTTGACCTCAATTTCATGGTCCAGCGACTGCGTTAAAGTTTTTGGGTTACGATAGTTCCTCTGTAACTACGCATGGTAGGATGACAATATTTGGTATATAGGTTGCTGATTAATAGTACATGACTGTCTGGTAGGTTCCACCTGACCTTGACTTCAATTTCACGGTCCAGCGACTACGTTAAAGTTTTTATATTAGGACAGTTCCTCTGTAACTATGCATAGTATGGTGACAATATTTGGTATACAGGCCGCTGCTCATAATTAATGCTATTAACGTAATGCTTATGACGAAATTTATTTTCGTTACTGATGCGGAATTCAGGCGAGACGTTTTTCTGTGTCCACACTTGTTTATGTGAGCTATAGGATTGCTGTTAACATATATCAGCTCTGGTCTGGTTGTCTAGCCTGCGACGAAAGTCGCTGGAGGCGAGACATATGTATGGGAATCCGGCGGCGGCGGCGGCGGCGTAAACACTTGACATCTTGCTTCATATCTTTGTAAGCCCAAGCCCTAGGTCCATCAAATTTGGTCCAGAGGTAGCTTATGATGAGTACTTGCCAGTCAGTCACCTGTCACCTGACCTTGACCTCAATTTCACGGTCCAGCGACTACGTTAAAGTTTTAGGGTTACGACAGTTCCTCTGTAACTACGCATGGTAGGATGACAATATTTGGTGTATAGGTTGCTGATGACTAGTACATGACTGTCTGGTAGGTGTCACCTGACCTTGACCTCAATTTCACGGTCCAGCGACTACGTTAAAGTTTTTGGGTTACGACAGTTCCTCTGTAACTACGCATGGTAGGATGACAATATTTGGTGTATAGGTTGCTGATGACTAGTACATGACTGTCTGGTAGGTGTCACCTGACCTTGACCTCAATTTCACGGTCCAGCGACTACGTTAAAGTTTTTGGGTTACGACAGTTCCTCTGTAACTACGCATGGTAGGATGACAATATTTGGTGTATAGGTTGCTGATGACTAGTACATGACTGTCTGGTAGGTGTCACCTGACCTTGACCTCAATTTCACGGTCCAGCGACTACGTTAAAGTTTTTGGGTTACGACAGTTCCTCTGTAACTACGCATGGTAGGATGACAATATTTGGTGTATAGGTTGCTGATGACTAGTACATGACTGTCTGGTAGGTGTCACCTGACCTTGACCTCAATTTCACGGTCCAGCGACTACGTTAATGTTTTTGGGTTACGACAGTTCCTCTGTAACTACACATGGTAGGATGACAATATTTGGTGTATAGGTTGCTGATGACTAGTACATGACTGTCTGGTAGGTGTCACCTGACCTTGACCTCAATTTCATGGTCCAGCGACTACGTTAAAGTTTTTGGGTTACGATAGTTCCTCTGTAACTACGCATGGTAGGATGACAATATTTGGTATATAGGTTGCTGATGAATAGTACATGACTGTCTGGTAGGTTCCACCTGACCTTGACCTCAATTTCACGGTCCAGCAACTACGTTAAAGTTTTTGGGTTACGGCTGTTCCCCTGTAACTATGCAGGGTATGGTGACAATATTTTGTATACAGGCCGCTGCTGATATTAAATGCTATTTACGTAATGCTTATGACGAAATTTATTTTCTTTACTGATGCGGAATACAGGCGAGACGTTTTTCTGTGTCCACACTTGTTTTTGATGTGAGCTATAGGATTGCTGTAAACATTTATCAGCTCTGGTCTGGTGTGTGATGTGAGCTATAGGATTGCTGTTAACATATATCAGCTCTGGCCTGGTGTTTGATGTGAGCTATATGATTGCTGTTAACATATATCAGCTCTGGCCTGGTGTTTGATGTGAGCTATAGGATTGCTGTTAACATATATCAGCTCTGGCCTGGTGTTTGATGTGAGCTATAGGATTGCTGTTAACACATATCAGCTCTGGTCTGGTGTGTGATGTGCTATAGGATTGCTGTTAACACATATCAGCTCTGGCCTGGTGTTTGATGTGAGCTATATGATTGCTGTTAACATATATCAGCTCTGGCCTGGTGTGTGATGTGAGCTATAGGATTGCTGTTAACATATATCAGCTCTGGCCTGGTGTTTGATGTGAGCTATAGGATTGCTGTTAACACATATCAGCTCTGGTCTGGTGTGTGATGTGCTATAGGATTGCTGTTAACACATATCAGCTCTGGCCTGGTGTTTGATGTGAGCTATAGGATTGCTGTAAACATTTATCAGCTCTGGCCTGGTGTTTGATGTGAGCTATACCGTTGCTGTTAACATTTATCAGCTCTGGTCTGGTTTTTGTCTCGCCTGCGACGAAAGTCGCTGGAGGCGAGACATATGTATGGGAATCCGGCGGCGGCGGCGGCGTAAACAGTTGACATCTTGCTTCATATCTTTGTAAGCCCAAGCCCTAGGTCCATCAAATTTGGTCCAGAGGTAGCTTATGATGAGTACTTGCCAGTCAGTCACCTGTCACCTGACCTTGACCTCAATTTCACGGTCCAGTGACTTTTTGGGTTGCGACAGTTCCTCTGTAACTACGCATGGTAGGATGACAATATTTGGTGTATAGGTTGCTGCTGACTAGTACATGACTGTCTGGTAGGTGTCACCTGACCTTGACCTCAATTTCACGGTCCAGCGACTGCGTTAAAGTTTTGGGGTTACGACAGTTCCTCTGTAACTATGCATGGTAGGATGACAATATTTGGTGTATAGGTTGCTGATGACTAGTACATGACTGTCTGGTAGGTGTCACCTGACCTTGACCTCAATTTCACGGTCCAGCGACTGCGTTAAAGTTTTGGGGTTACAACAGTTCCTCTGTAACTATGCATGGTAGGATGACAATATTAGGTGTATAGGTTGCTGATGACTAGTACATGACTGTCTGGTAGGTGTCACCTGACCTTGACCTCAATTTCACGGTCCAGCGACTACGTTAAAGTTTTGGGGTTACGACAGTTCCTCTGTAACTACGCATGGTAGGATGACAATATTTGGTGTATAGGTTGCTGATGACTAGTACATGACTGTCTGGTAGGTGTCACCTGATCTTGACCTCAATTTCACGGTCCAGCGACTGCGTTAAAGTTTTTGGGTTACGACTGTTCCTCTGTAACTACGCATGGTAGGATGACAATATTTGGTATATAGGTTGCTGATTAATAGTACATGACTGTCTGGTAGGTTCCACCTGACCTTGACCTCAATTTCACGGTCCAGCGACTACGTTAAAGTTTTTGTATTAGGACAGTTCCTCTGTAACTATGCATAGTATGGTGACAATATTTGGTATACAGGCCGCTGCTCATAATTAATGCTATTAACGTAATGCTTATGACGAAATTTATTTTCGTTACTGATGCGGAATTCAGGCGAGACGTTTTTCTGTGTCCACACTTGTTGATGTGAGCTATAGGATTGCTGTTAACATTTATCAGCTCTGGCCTGGTGTGTGATGTGAGCTATAGGATTGCTGTTAACACATATCAGCTCTGGTCTGGTTTTTTATGTGAGCTATAGGATTGCTGTTAACATATATCAGCTCTGGCCTGGTGTTTGATGTGAGCTATAGGATTGCTGTTAACATATATCAGCTCTGGCCTGGTGTGTGATGTGAGCTATAGGATTGCTGTTAACATATATCAGCTCTGGCCTGGTGTGTGATGTGAGCTATAGGATTGCTGTTAACATATATCAGCTCTGGCCTGGTGTGTGATGTGAGCTATAGGATTGCTGTTAACATATATCAGCTCTGGCGTGGTTTTTTATGTGAGATATAGGATTGCTGTTAACATATATCAGCTCTGGCGTGGTGTTTGATGTGAGCTATAGGATTGCTGTAAACATATATCAGCTCTGGCCTGGTGTGTGATGTGAGCTATAGGATTGCTGTTAACATATATCAGCTCTGGCGTGGTGTTTGATGTGAGCTATAGGATTGCTGTAAACATATATCAGTTCTGGCCTGGTGTGTGATGTGAGATATAGGATTGCTGTTAACATATATCAGCTCTGGCATGGTTTTTTATGTGAGATATAGGATTGCTGTTAACATATATCAGCTCTGGCATGGTTTTTTATGTGAGATATAGGATTGCTGTTAACATATATCAGCTCTGGCCTGGTGTGTGATGTGAGCTATAGGATTGCTGTTAACATATATCAGCTCTGGCCTGGTGTGTGATGTGAGCTATATGATTGCTGTTAACATATATCAGCTCTGGCGTGGTTTTTTATGTGAGATATAGGATTGCAGTTAACATATATCAGCTCTGGCGTGGTTTTTGATGTGAGCTATAGGATTGCTGTTAACATATATCAGCTGTGGCCTGGTTTTTGATGTGAGCTATAGGATTGCTGTTAACACATATCAGCTCTGGTCTGGTGTGTTATGTGAGCTATAGGATTGCTGTTAACATATATCAGCTCTGGCCTGGTGTTGATGTGAGCTATAGGATTGCTGTTAACATTTATCAGCTCTGGCCTAGTGTGTGATGTGAGCTATAGGATTGCTGTTAACACATATCAGCTCTGGTCTGGTTTTTTATGTGAGCTATAGGATTGCTGTTAACATATATCAGCTCTGGCCTGGTGTTTGATGTGAGCTATAGGATTGCTGTTAACATATATCAGCTCTGGCCTGGTGTGTGATGTGAGCTATAGGATTGCTGTTAACATATATCAGCTCTGGCCTGGTGTGTGATGTGAGCTATAGGATTGCTGTTAACATATATCAGCTCTGGCCTGGTGTGTGATGTGAGCTATAGGATTGCTGTAAACATATATCAGCTCTGGCGTGGTTTTTTATGTGAGATATAGGGTTGCTGTTAACATATATCAGCTCTGGCGTGGTGTTTGATGTGAGCTATAGGATTGCTGTAAACATATATCAGCTCTGGCCTGGTGTGTGATGTGAGCTATAGGATTGCTGTTAACATATATCAGCTCTGGCGTGGTGTTTGATGTGAGCTATAGGATTGCTGTAAACATATATCAGCTCTGGCCTGGTGTGTGATGTGAGATATAGGATTGCTGTTAACATATATCAGCTCTGGCATGGTTTTTGATGTGAGATATAGGATTGCTGTTAACATATATCAGCTCTGGCGTGGTTTTTGATGTGAGATATAGGATTGCTGTTAACATATATCAGCTCTGGTCTGGTGTTTGATGTGAGATATAGGATTGCTGTTAACATATATCAGCTCTGGCCTGGTGTTTGATGTGAGCTATAGGATTGCTGTTAACATATATCAGCTCTGGCATGGTTTTTGTCTCGCCTGCGACGAAAGTCGCTGGAGGCGAGACATATGTATGGGAATCCGGCGGCGGCGGCGGCGGCGGCGGCGTAAACACTTGACATCTTGCTTCTTATCTTTGTAAGCCCAAGCCCTAGGTCCATCAAATTTGGTCCAGAGGTAGCTTATGATGAGTACTTGCCAGTCAGTCACCTGTCACCTGACCTTGACCTCAATTTCACGGTCCAGCGACTACGTTAAAGTTTTTGGGTTACGACAGTTCCTCTGTAACTACGCATGGTAGGATGACAATATTTGGTGTATAGGTTGCTGATGACTAGTACATGACTGTCTGGTAGGTGTCACCTGACCTTGACCTCAATTTCACGGTCCAGCGACTACGTTAAAGTTTTTGGGTTACGACAGTTCCTCTGTAACTACGCATGATAGGATGACAATATTTGGTGTAAAGGTTGCTGATGACTAGTACATGACTGTCTGGTAGGTGTCACCTGACCTTGACCTCAATTTCACGGTCCAGCGACTACGTTAAAGTTTTTGGGTTACGACAGTTCCTCTGTAACTACGCATGGTAGGATGACAATATTTGGTGTATAGGTTGCTGATGACTAGTACATGACTGTCTGGAAGGTGTCACCTGAACTTGACCTCAATTTCACGGTCTAGTGACTACGTTAAAGTTTTTGGGTTACGACAGTTCCTCTGTAACTACGCATGGTAGGATGACAATATTTGGTGTATAGGTTGCTGATGACTAGTACATGACTGTCTGATAGGTGTCACCTGACCTTGACCTCAATTTCACGGTCCAGCGACTACGTTAAAGTTTTTGGGTTACGATAGTTCCTCTGTAACTACGCATGGTAGGATGACAATATTTGGTATATAGGTTGCTGATGAATAGTACATGACTGTCTGGTAGGTTCCACCTGACCTTGACCTCAATTTCACGGTCCAGCGACTACGTTAAAGTTTTTGGGTTACGGCTGTTCCCCTGTAACTATGCAGGGTATGGTGACAATATTTTGTATACAGGCCGCTGCTGATATTTAATGCTATTTACGTAATGCTTATGACGAAATTTATTTTCGTTACTGATGCGGAATGCAGGCGAGACGTTTTTCTGTGTCCACACTTGTTTATGTGAGATATAGGATTGCTGTTAACATATATCAGCTCTGGCGTGGTGTTTGATGTGAGCTATAGGATTGCTGTTAACATATATCAGCTCTGGTCTGGTGTTTGATGTGAGATATAGGATTGCTGTAAACATTTATCAGCTCTGGCCTGGTGTTTGATGTGAGCTATAGGATTGCTGTTAACATATATCAGCTCTGGTCTGGTGTTTGATGTGAGATATAGGATTGCTGTTAACATATATCAGCTCTGGCCTGGTGTTTGATGTGAGCTATAGGATTGCTGTTAACATATATCAGCTCTGGTCTGGTGTTTGATGTGAGATATAGGATTGCTGTTAACATATATTAGCTCTGGTCTGGTGTTTGATGTGAGACATAGGATTGCTGTTAACATATATCAGCTCTGGTCTGGTGTTTGATGTGAGATATGGGATTGCTGTTAACATATATCAGCTCTGGTCTGGTGTTTGATGTGAGCTATAGGATTGCTGTTAACATATATCAGCTCTGGTCTGGTGTTTGATGTGAGCTATAGGATTGCTGTTAACATATATCAGCTCTGGTCTGGTGTTTGATGTGAGATATAGGATTGCTGTTAACATATATCAGCTCTGGTCTGGTGTTTGATGTGAGCTATAGGATTGCTGTTAACATATATCAGCTCTGGTCTGGTGTTTGATGTGAGCTATAGGATTGCTGTTAACATATATCAGCTCTGGTCTGGTGTGTGATGTGAGCTATAGGATTGCTGTTAACATATATCAGCTCTGGTCTGGTGTTTGATGTGAGCTATAGGATTGCTGTTAACATATATCAGCTCTGGTCTGGTGTGTGATGTGAGCTATAGGATTGCTGTTAACATTTATCAGCTCTGGTCTGGTGTTTGATGTGAGCTATAGGATTGCTGTTAACATATATCAGCTCTGGTCTGGTGTTTGATGTGAGCTATAGGATTGCTGTTAACATTTATCAGCTCTGGTCTGGTGTTTGATGTGAGCTATAGGATTGCTGTTAACATTTATCAGCTCTGGTCTGGTGTGTGATGTGAGATATAGGATTGCTGTATATCAGCTCTGGTCTGGTGTTTGATGTGAGCTATAGGATTGCTGTTAACATATATCAGCTCTGGTCTGGTGTTTGATGTGAGCTATAGGATTGCTGTTAACATATATCAGCTCTGGTCTGGTGTTTGATGTGAGATATAGGATTGCTGTTAACATATATCAGCTCTGGTCTGGTGTTTGATGTGAGATATAGGATTGCTGTTAACATATATCAGCTCTGGTCTGGTGTTTGATGTGAGCTATAGGATTGCTGTATATCAGCTCTGGTCTGGTGTGTGATGTGAGCTATAGGATTGCTGTATATCAGCTCTGGTCTGGTGTTTGATGTGAGCTATAGGATTGCTGTATATCAGCTCTGGTCTGGTGTGTGATGTGAGATATAGGATTGCTGTATATCAGCTCTGGTCTGGTGTGTGATGTGAGCTATAGGATTGCTGTATATCAGCTCTGGTCTGGTGTTTGATACTAATTACTTACATTATAACCAGACATCCTCCATACTAGTGTGACATCAGGATCTAGATGAAAGTTTGCTGTAAAAGTGTTTTAAAACTCATTCAAACAAACATAAACATGACATTTTTAGACAAAATCAGAATTTGTCCAGGTCACAGTTACATATACAAAAGTCCAGGTACAGCTACATGTACAAAATCTAGGTACAGCTACATGTACAAAATCTAGGTACAGCTACATGTACAAAATCTAGGTACAGCTACATGTTATTGTACAAAAGTCTAAATACAGTTACATATACAAAAGTCCAGGTACAGCTACATGTACAAAATCTAGGTACAGCTACATGTACAAAATCTAGGTACAGCTACATGTTATTGTACAAAAGTCTAAATACAGTTACATATGCAAAGTCTAGTACAGCTACATATACTAAAGTCTAAGTACTACTTCATATACAAAAATCTAGGTACAGCTACACATACAATAATTCAGAAATATTTTATATATGATAGTTCAAATATAGGTACATGTACAATAGTCCAAGTACATCTACATGTATAATAAAGGTTTGTGTTGGTATTAAAAGATGATGACAGTCGACACCATCAAAGTGCATAAAAGTCACCTAAGAATAAAGCAGATATCATCGTCATCAGCTGCATCATTGTTTAATAGCCAGGAATGTGCTGCTTGTATTTGTGTTCTAAGGTTTTCTTTATTCCTGGTGTATTAAGTTTATAGATATACAGATTGTATATATGAATAATATTATCATAACTGTATATTTGTAGGAGTATGAAGATAAGGAAAAATCTTTGCAGCTTGAGTTAGAAGTAGAAAAACAACATGTAGAAAAGTTAAAACAGGTATAAGCTTATATGCTAACGATACAGGAAAGAGTGAAGACAACTGGATAAAAATGTTACTATTTAACATGTTAAAATGTACAGCAGTAAAGGGCACAATGCTATAAACAATGCATTAAAGGTCCTAGCAACATTCTAATACACTGTCAGTACACTCCAGGTGTAAAACGAGTATATATTTCTAATCATTGCCATAAACTATCAACACTCTTTATGGCAACTTCATAGTAAGATTTTTTTAAATATTTTAACGACATCACAATCAAATTTGTGTCTTAAATGGTCAACAAGTCCTACAACTCAAATGTTACGTTGTTAAAAAAGTTAATATATATGTCCTACAGGGATAGAGCTTAACTTTTTTCCTGCAGTAGCCAGCTGGGCCCCTAGCCTGAAAAAATCCAGGAGCCCAACAATATAGTTAGGGGCCCAACTTTTTTCAGTGCAAGTGTATTTTAACTATAAATTATATGATCATGTGTACAAATTTGCTTATGTACATGAATTCAGAAGTTATTGTCTTGTTTTGATATTATTACTTGCTACCTTGGATCACTACATACATAATTAGATATTTGAGTCTGTTGGATGCTTGTATTTTGTTTCCAGAAATTCCCCCCCCCCCCAAAGCTACCCGCTACATATATTTGACTCAAAATCCTACATTTCTGTCATTTTTAGCTACCTTTATTCTTCAATATTAGTAATTTATAAAGCAAATTAACTTATTTCCATTTTAAGTATGCAGGAAAATGTCCACCCATTTTCATTCTAGATTTAAGATTTGTAAGACAGAAAAGACTGCCACAGATGCTAACAATGCACACACAAACATGACAAATGTATGATTGAAATAGCTACAATCTATAGAGTGCTACTGTATTTGTTTTATGTTTTTTTCATAAATAATTGATATTTAAACTATAAACTTGCTATGATAATGAGTAGGATTTAAGGTTATGTCAATGTTTTCTATATTTAAAATGTACAATAAATTTAATCTTTCTTTGTGTTGAACAAGAAGTAGAAAAGGACATCATTGCAAAAATAAGTATATTAAATGGAAAATGTGCTATTATAAATTCTTTAAAAAATTGTAAGTGATATGTTATTGTAATTTAATTAATATGCTAAAAGTGACTTCCAAAATACTAATTATTATTATTGTGTTTTAATCTTGACAGTTAATAGGAAACATCGTATTTGAAACCTCCGGAATCGAAATCATATTTACTCCCGGTGATTTTCGTAATTTATTTGCTTTGAACTGGTTTCCGCCAGTATTAACTCGATGGGGTATTGACAAAGATAAATCAGGTGGGAACCAGCTTTGGCGGTTTTGATTATTCCCCTTTGACAAAAAATGTCACGTAAAATATTTCAAGATCATTCCTGACGCAAATGTCAATTAAATTGTTTTATCTATTCCCGATCTGGATTATAATTACGATACTTCACCAAATATCCTACACACACGAAATATTGCCAATAACATTGTTAAGGGACAAAACTTGAAATGTAAAAGAATGCGTCTAAGCGTTCGTTGGTCGGTGCATCGTACTACACTTGTTACGTTCGCCAACTGGGCAATCTAGACACAGACATTGGGTTGCCCAACAAAAATTCTACTCACATTGGCGACTCGGCGACTGTTAAGTTTCATCCCTGTCCTATTAGAATCGAAATAATTCAGTGGGGTCAAGAATATATACTGATTTTATCACGGGTTGGCCCTTTATGCTCACGTTTTACATCTCGCTATCGCTCGGGGTAAAATATTTGACATAAAAAGCCAACCGGTGTTAAAATCGGTATATATTTGTGCCCTAATTAATTATTTCTTAACTAAAACTTTTATGAAGGTTTTATATTCCTGTTTTATCCCAATGTGGTTACCACCTTACATTTTTGATTACAATATCATTGAATTGTTTTTGTAAAAGAAAGTAATAATGACTATATTTATATAACAAAATGATTGTGTGTGTATTGGGATGTTAGATTGTCTTTAGTGCGACATGTCAGTATGACAAGTGTTCACTTTAAGTTATTATATATATTTTTATAGCCACGGCATACAAACAATTAATTGTATTATGATTATGTCTGATTATATAATCTGATTATATAAAACTATGAAGATATATAAGTATAATGTGTAATAAAATTAAAATGGAAGAATATAAAACATTGTCATTAAAAACCATTCTTCTTGTCTTGTTTTGTAGCAATTGAAAGATGGTGTTGATGAGAAGAAACTCCATGAAAAAAAAGGTTTGAAAACAGTAGGTTTTTATTCCAATTATCTATAGGTCGCGTTACTACTTTTACCAGTTTGCCAGTTTGAGTACTTTTAAAGTAGGTAACATGACAACTTATTCTATGTTCGACCCTGCCATACAATGGTTAATGTGACTATTCCATGCTGGTAGTATTTTCCTTTGTATTGTTCTTTCTGCTGTAGTTCATTAATTTTTGGTTGCTGTGTCTTTTAGTAATTAATTGATTATACATGTGACTACATTTAAACCAAAGTTAAATCACCATTTTAATAGCAGGATAAAGTTACCATTAGGCCATGTGACTACATTAAAAAGAAGGACACATATAGTCACTTTTACCAGTGGGTTTTAAGACCATTATAAAAAGTAGGTCAAAGGCCACTATTGCCACTGCATCACCTGACAATTTTTTATCAGCAGTTCACATGACCACTTATATTATACTTTATTAGGATTATTTCATGCAAATTTTATACATGGCACTCCTAACCTAATTTTGTAAAATGAAGCTGACAATGTATTTAACTTTATTCCAGTTGAGAGACCTGAAAAAACAGTTACATGCAGAGAGAAAACGAGCAGAAAAATTACAGGAGAAACTACAGGAAGTCTTAATAGATGGTAAACACAATAAAAGTAAGATTTTCTATCAGATTTAGGGGATATGTACAAATCCATTTGTTACTTAAGTTGGTTTGATTCGTCTTTCATTAATCAGTATAATGTGTGTAATTTCTTACTGCACTTACATGTAAAGCCTTAATAAGAAATAATTAATGAAGGCTGTACTTTATCCTTGTTTTTCAATGGGGTGACCATTTATGTTGTATTATTGTATTCCAAGCGACAGCAAAGGATAAAATAATGACATAAATGGTCATCCTATTATAAAACAATGATATATCACAGCCTCCATGAATTACTTCTATTTTAATAAGACAACTACCCTACATTTTAAATATTTACATACCTATAGCAAACATCATTTCCACCATATATTGGCTGTCCGTAAATGTAACACACAATATATTGCAACGGATAATTATAGCGCGTCGCAATACCCAATAGCTTTCCGGCATGAGTTAGTTTTGTAATTGGAATAGCCCTTCAAAACACGCTCTCCTCTTTGCGTGTTGCTCATAAATAAATAATTTTTGTACTACAGTTGTGGTTTCAAAACCTTTAAACCATGTCATATTAGAATTATTTATATACTTTAGAAATAATTAACAGAGGCTGTAGTTTATAATTGTTGTACTACAGGATAGCCATTTATGTCACATAATTGTATCCCAATCAATAGTAATGGAAAAAATAATGAATAAATTATCAGAATATGGTAAAACAAAGATAAACCACAGCCTCTGTGAATTATTTTGATTCTAATATATGACAATAATGGTACATTTAGGTTATTTACTGTACCTATTAGCTAACAACATTTCTGCAATAAACTGGCTTTTCTGCCATAATGTTGATTGTGATGTTGATGACCTGTTGCTCAAACATAAATCATTTTGTTAGCCATGATTGTGGTCTTAAAGAGTTTAAAGCATGTCATATTAGAATTGTTATTTATCTGATGGTTTTTAATTAGAATGACAAGATATCTTTAACAGTCTTGGTCCTGCTATCCAATCCAATTCATGTAGTTCATGAATAAAATATGTTTAAATCAAATCTTTAACAGTCATTAATTGTTCAAAGATCATTGCAAATAAACAGTCAGGTATTTGTGTATTTCTAATTACAAGATATTTAGATAATTTGCAACAGAAGTCATTTCGTTGATTTCTGTAATGGTTTAACACATCGGCAAGAAGATGAGTAAACTTGTCTTATCCTACGATGATGAATTTACTTTAAACTTGTAAACATTAAACAGTTGTATGATACAACATGTAGTTAACAGGTGGATTTTCCAAGTACTTATTTGTACTGGATTATGTTAGTATAACACATTTTTCTTTGGGCCAAAAAACGCTGAATGCTTCTTAAATAATTAATCTACAATTAACACCAAAACAAGCTTGATACATACATGGTTCTGATTGTATTTTAATCATACATTGTTCATTATCTACAAATCCTGTTGATTGAACACCCAGCAATATAATATTTCGATGAATTGTTAAATTAGTAGGTATCTAAATTACTATTGAAAAACCATTAAAAAATAGTATCCAACAAGTAAACATTAATCTATAGTATTAGTAACATGTTTGTTTCTGTTAAGTTATCTATCTATATAATTATTGATAGGTGTAGAAGAATTATTGAGTTCTGTAGATAGGAATGACTCATTAATGGAGGACAAAAGGTATGTTTTAGACAAAAATTGCAGTGATATATGGGCAGTTTCAAAAAAATGACCCCAACAGGTTTATGGTCCTCTAATTTTGTCAATTAATAGATATATTATTTCTAAATAGTTAAAAATGTATGTCTAGTTGTGGGGAACATGTCTGCAAAAAATCTTAAAGATATCTCAGAAAACAAAAACACTTTTTTGTGACACTTTAAAAAAATGCCATTTTTCAAAATTGTCAAATCTAGCAATATGTGCATAATTCTTTTTTTTATTAAACTTAACTTTTTGAGAGATATAAAAAGAAGGTATGTTGCATTTTAAAAAGTATGAAAATATTGTTTTGAAAAAAAGAACTATCCTGTCAGGAGTGCAACACAAATTTAAGCCATTTTGCATTAAGTTCTTGGTAGAAATTTTTTTTTTGCTCTGTTTTACTTGGTGTCCCTGATCAGATTACCAGTTTTAGGGTATATTGCAGTGATTGCTTAGATGCAGCAAAGGTATATTTATGATTTTGTTTTGGTTTAATCATTGAAAACAAAAGGAAAAAATTTCTACACAGAACTAAATGCAACGTTGCTTAAATTTGTGTTGCGTTCATGACAGGGTAGTTATTTTCAAAACAATATTTTCATATGTTTTAAAATGCAACATACTTTCTTTTGATATCTCTCAATAAGTTAACAATTTTGCGACCTTTTAAAAAATGACACATTTAGGTGTCACAGAAAAGTGTTGCACTCCTGACAATTTTGGCATGTTTTTTGGCATAACATTTTTGTTTTCTGATATATCTTCAAGATTTTTTGCAGACATGTTCCCCACAACTAGACATACATTTTTAACTATTAAGAAATAATATATCTAATAATTTGACGAAATTAAAGGACCATAATATGTTGGGGTCATTTTTTTTAAACAGCTTATATATTAATTTTGTTCTTTCTCAAATATCCTATTGAAAATGTTAAGATATATGAAATTTGTTCCCAGCAATATCACAAAATTACCTCAGTACTATTTATAGAATGTATTTCCTTCTTTAATTTGTTTTAACTTGGAGTGTCAGGAGTGCAACAAAATCAGGCTAAACATAGTACTTTTTCTACAACCTATCATTATCAAATGGTTTAACTTGATCATGAATTTTTTTTTCTCCAGGGATGACTTATAATTACAATTTAATAATTTTGTTGCCTTATGCAAAAATACATACTACTTTTGACTTTATAAAAATTTTAAGAGATAACAAAAGAATTTTCAAAAATTCTTGAAAAAAAAATATTTTTTTGAAAAAGTACAATTGCATATTGTTCAAAATCTTGCACAGGAAGTCATTAGTATTTGTTACATTGTTTAAAAAAAACAGCAACAAGTTATATGATATGTTAAACTGAAGTAAAATGTAAAAATGTTAAAGTTGCTTTTTATTTCAAAATTTGTTCAATAAAATATTATAAAAACTTTATTTCTTACCTTTTGGTTAATTTCTTTTTTGATTTATTAACTTCAACGTATGCACATTTGAAAATTATGAACAATAACTTGATATGCTTATGTTTGAATTTGACATTTTTTTCACATCTTGGGGTCATAGTTTTGAAACAGCCCATATACCTTAACTTGTCTAGAAAGAAAAACATACTGTTTATGTAGTTTATACAGATTACAATTGAAAGGAATAAAGGAAATGTTTCTGTGGTTTCACCATTTGTTTGTTTGATGGTATTTTAGTGCCACTTTCAGCAATTTTTCAGCTACATTATTGCATCCAGTTTTTATTAAGGGAGGAAACCGGAGTACACGGAGAAAACCCCGACCTGCGGAAGGAAAACTGGCAATCCTTGTCAATTAAGATTGGAGTTAATTAAAACCTGCCTGCAGTGGGAATCGAAGCTGAAATCTCTTTGTTGACAGGCCACGTGATCAATAGTAGACGGTCTACCTTAACGACTCGGCCACCGAGACCCCTTTTTCTGTGGTAAAATTACAGAGTTAATTGAGTTTTCTTAGTTTATTTGTTTTGAGATGTATAAACTGTACAAGGTTTTAAAATTACTGGTTGACTTCCAATAACTTTGACTGTACTGTGTTCATCAAGAATGCTATTGTACATAATCTTTAACAGAGCAATTGAAATACATATGTATCTCTCACATGGATTTCTATTAGGGTTAAAATAAAAACAAGGCATTCTATGCATTAGTTAAGAATCCCTGTTTTCTGTTACAGTTCTGTGTCGTCATGGAATACTGGACATAGTCAAGCCAACACTAGTGTCGTAAGTTCTCCTCAGGTAATGCAATAACTAAGTTGTTGTTGAGAGTTAATCAGGAATTGTCGATTCAAATTTTTATGTAATATTCAAACCGCTTTACCTGCCTGGAATAAAAATTCTCTTCAGTAGTGAGTATGTGGTTCTCAGCAGTTGGTTTAAAATAATAACGTCATAATAAAAATAATGACATCATAAACAAAACACCTTCCATTTGAATATTGCATAATTAAGTGATAACCAAAAAAATTTGGTATTTCATTTTGCAAATTAACTTTTTTTAAATTAGAGGAACTGAATCGTACATAAGTACTTTTGGATTATCAGATTTCTAAATGTATATATTTTTTACATACAATACATGGGTCTTTGAGCCAAACTTGGCAAGATCAATCTTTTTAAGATCCATTTCAAAATTATATGTTACAACCATTATTTTACTAGATAATACAGTCAACCCTCTTTACAATGACCATGTTAGTTTCCTGCCAGCATTGACGTTAAACTGAATTTGCTGTTATAATGAATTTTGTGTGTGTGTGTGTGTGTTCTCTGTCTTTTAGCTGGAGGTTCTGTGATTTTATGTTACTAAAACTATACTGTCATATCGATTCAAAGGGCCTGTATGTAAGGGAAAATAACTCAAGATGTTTTTTTTATATATGCCGATTGAAATCATTCAAGTCTGCTCAATACCCAAGCTTAGATTAGATTGAATAATAAAATGCTTGCTTTCTTTGCCAATATTTAATTAAAACCTTTATGTTTTTATACCCCCGCTCGACAGAGTCGGGGGTATATAGTGGTCCTCATGTCCGTCCGTCCGTCCGTTCCTCCGTCCACATTTGTTTTCTGGATGATAATTCAAAAAGTTTACATCCGATTTGAATGAAACTTTGGGATATTGTTATATATCAGGTTGGTAAGAAGCCTATCGATTTTGGGGGAAATCCGTCAAATTTCAAGGTCACAGTCCACGAAAAACGTTAGAAATTTTAACATAAAAGTTGTTTCCGGACAATAACTCAAAAAGGTTGCATCCGATTTAAATGAAACTTTGGGATATTGTTATATATCAGGTTGGTAAGAAGCCTATCAATTTTGGGGGAAATCCGTCAAATTTCAAGGTCACAGTCCACGAAAAACGTTAGAAATTTTAACAAAAAAGTTGTTTCCGGACAATAACTCAAAAAGTTTTCATGTGATTTGAATGAAACTTTGGGATATTGTCATATATCAGGTTGGTAAGAAGCCTATCGATTTTGGGGGAAATTCGTCAAATTTCAAGGTCACAGTCCACGAAAAACGTTAGAAATTTTAACATAAAAGTTGTTTCTGGACAATAACTCAAAAAGTTTGCATCCGATTTAAATGAAACTTTGGGATATTGTTATATATCAGGTTGGTAAGAAGCCTATTGATTTTGGGGGAAATCCGTCAAATTTCAAGGTCACAGTCCACGAAAAACGTTAGAAATTTTAACATAAAAGTTGTTTCCGGACAATAACTCAAAAAGTTTACATCCGATTTGAATGAAACTTTGGGATATTGTCATATATCAGGTTGGTAAGAAGCCTATCGAATTTGGGGGAAATCCGTCAAATTTCAAGGTCACAGTCCACGAAAAACGTTAGAAATTTTAACATAAAAGTTGTTTCCGGACAATAACTCAAAAAGTTTGCATCCAATTTAAATGAAACTGTGGGATATTGTTATATATCAGGTTGGTAAGAAGCCTATTGATTTTGGGGGAAATCCGTCAAATTTCAAGGTCACAGTCCACGAAAAACGTTAGAAATTTTAACAAAAAAGTTGATTCCGGACAATAACTCAAAAAGTTTACATCCGATTTGAATGAAACTTTGGGATATTGTCATATATCAGGTTGGTAAGAAGCCTATCGATTTTGGGGGAAATCCGTCAAATTTCAAGGTCGCAGTCCACGAAAAACATTAGAAATTTTCACAAAAGCGGGGGTATCAGCGATCGCTAGATCGACTTTGTTAAAACTAGTTAATATTTTTTAACAACGAAAAATTAATTGTAGTTATGATTATACCAATTTTCGGTAATTATGCTATTTCTGATGTGCCGCTTCAATCATAAAACACTTGTAATTAAACTAATAATTATGTAACGGAATTAATTTTTGTAACGGAAATGTAAGCAAATATAATTGCACAATAGCAACAGGTGTTCCCCTGTGCAATCAACCTTGAGAAAAATCAGTACTCTAGATGCAGATAATCTTTTACAGGTAAATCTTGATTATTTGTCGTTATAACGAATTATTTTATGCTTGCTTTGGTATATTTGTTATGGGCATAAGCAGTCAGAGTCGGAAACCGAATATTCTGTTGTATCAAGCATAAACTACACATGGACACGTTTGTTCCCACGGAAATTGTGTCGGATGTCGAATATTCCGTTAAATCAAATGTCGTTGTGACGAGGGTTCACTGTACTAGTTTGCCAAAACTTGTGTTTGGCTTTATTATAAAATATTTCAGCTTTTTTCCTCATATAAACAATGCTTCAAAGTTTTGCTAAAGATTAACAGAGTCAGTTACATATTTGTGATAAAAAAAAGCTTTGATTAATGTATACAATCTTCATTCTATTGCAACACCTTTAAATGGTTCAAATATAAAAATATAAGTGTTTTTTTTGTTGGTGATTTATTTATGCTATATTCACTGTAAAAGTTGAACCCGAAAACACAAACAAGCAAAATATTTATGAAAAACAATTGAGTTATTCATCCTGATTAGGGACCCCGGAAATGACATTACTTAAAAATAAACTTGCACAGTTTATCAACAAAAATGCTAAATTTTCCCAGTGTGAAAAATACCACTTAACAGTGTATTATAGAAAATGTCTCTACATTTGTGTCATCATGTTTAGATGGTACCATAATAAAAAAATTTTTTTTTTAATTAGACTCCAGAGAAGTCAGAGCCATTTTCTTCACCCTCCAACAGTGTACATGTAGAAGCAGAACACAATGAACTATTGAATCGATTAGCAGGATTACAACAGGCTAATTGGAACTTAGAAGAAAAGGTCAGACTTACATTGTCACGTACAGATCTGTCAGTATTGTTGTCTGGGTTGGTGGTTATCAACATCTTCTGTCAGTTAACAGCTATGTTTTGAGTATCTAATTTTTGCTTTAGTTGAACCATTGTTATTTAATAAGAAATTTTTATATCAGATATCTTGTTTAGATTTAAGGTTAAAAAGGGGGCTCATTTTTTAAAATAAGGTCAGAATTCGATTTTTCTCTGTTTCCTAATTAAAAAAGTTGGTACTTTGGCAATAGATATTTTTGTTTCCTATAACTGACACCCATGTCTGATGGTATTTGTACCCATGGGTGAAATTTCTGCCATTATAATGAGAATTCTGTAAATATACATATAAAACAGCTGCTTGATAGCTATGTTACAGTAATGTAAGGGAACTAACCCAAATAGAAAAATGGACTTGATTACTGTTAGAAACTAAAGCTTATAATATGTACATCCATCAAACAATGTTTACAAATATAAACAAGGTTACAGGATAGTTCGACCAAAGCTTATTACTGCTTACTGTATTATTCTCCTAATTATGTAATAACAACTCAAAATTATGAGTTAATAAACCATAATTATAAGATGTTAGTAAAATTGCTAATTATGAGATAATATTTCATAAGTAAGGTAATAATTATGAGAAAACATCCTACAAGTATGAGAATAATTATGAGATAATATAAATTATATATGAAAGAGATTAACTTAAACAAAAACCTCACAATTAAATCAATCACTAATTCTAATACGATGTATTTCAATGCAAACCACGAGACTTTTCCGCCTCCAGCGCAAACTATGTAGTTGCGAAATGTAAAATTTCTATATTTTCAGATCAGTATCGAAATAATTCATGGGTAGGCATTATATTCATGATATTTTTGCACTCACTAATGCTTGTGGCAAAATATTTATGAATATGCCTACCCATATTTAAATAATCCATACAAATATGGCAGCCATGAATTATTTCTTAACAATAGAACAACAAATCATAATAGACTTATGAAAAACACAAAACAGAAAAGAAAAATATAAGGGCTTGAATGGTCACATACAAATGTTAGTGGGTGGAGTGAACCTGATAAAGGTGTTTCAACTCTTCCCTTTTTTAATGTTTTTTGTAATATTTAAAAAAAATATATACATGCTCAATATATTTATGAACCATTAATTAAATTGCTAAGAATGTAAATGTCTTTTTGAGACCATTTCAGTGTTTATCATGTTGTATCATTCTGACACTACCATTTATTTGAAACTCTTCTGCACAGAACATAATGGCCTTACTCCTTGGACTAACTTACCTTGGGCCTTCTTAGACCATACACTTTGAAATAGCTAACGTAGGGCCTTCTTAGACTATACACCTTGTACAGACTTACCTTAGGCCTTCTTAGACCATACACCTTGTACTAACTAACCTTGGGCCTTCTTAGACCATACACCTTGGACTAACTAACCTTGGGCCTTCTTAGACCATACACTTTGGACTAGCTAACCTTGGGCCTTCTAAGACCATACACCTTAGACTGACTAATCTTAGGCCTTCTTAGACCATACACCTTGGACTAACTAACCTTAGGCCTCCTTAGACCATACACCTTGGACTAACTAACCTTAGGCATCCTTAGACCATACACCTTGGACTAACTAACCTTAGGCATCCTTAGACCATGCACCTTGGACTAACTAACCTTGGGCCTTCTTAGACCATACACCTTGGACTAACTAACCTTAGGCATCCTTAGACCATACACCTTAGACTGACTAACCTTGGGCCTTCTTAGACCATACATTTTGGACAGACTTACCTTAGGCCTCCTTAGACCATACACCTTGGACTAAGTAACCTTGGGCCTTCTTAGACCATACACTTTGGACTAACTAACCTTAGGCCTCCTTAGACCATACACCTTAGACTGATAACCTTGGGCCTTCTTAGACCATACACCTTGGACTAGCTAACCTTGGGCCTTCTTAGAATAGCTAACCTTGGGCCTTCTAAGACCATACAACTTTGACTAGCTCACCTAGGGCCATCTTAGACCATACACCTTTGGCCTTCTTAAGAATTCCATTGTTGAATGATAGATTAAATCATTCACTTTAAATTTCTTCCTTTGAAGATATTAGTAAGGTTTTTTCTATAAGTTTGCATACAGTTTTAATTTAAATATTATATTACTTGTAATAAGCTGTAAAAAAGGTAATTAATTTCAAATAAAATTTAATTAATGCCCAAATTAGGCCACACCAAATAAATTTCTTGTTCTACGGACCCGACCGCACATATTTTATCGAAATCGAAAAAATAATATTAAAAAAATTTTTCGCTCCCTGCTCCCGGAAAGTCATCCGGAATTTTTTTTATTTTACTCTGAAATCGAAATCTTGTAACGCTTAATATAACTGCTGTTTTATTGCATCACAAACAAAAATATAGATGTATTTTGAAAAGGGAAAGAAACAATCATACCGTTTTAGTAGTGTCTTTTTCATAAAGGAAGGCATGGTTGTCCAAAACACAGCGATTTATTTTGGTGGTGGTGCGTTGGCACAGCTTTTAAATAGATGTAATAAACATAAACTAGGATACAGAAACATTTAAATAAAAAACGTAAAATAAAAGTAAGTGAGTAATATTTGTATTTTTAGTAGATAGGATGTTGGATCAGGATTGCCAGATTGATGACCAAAAAACTTAATTCGACTGACACTTTGAAACTTTTGGTTGCAACAACATGGTGAACTTTTACTTTAGCCTCAGTATACGTAATGAAGCACATTCGATTTCCACCAAGATAAAAGAAAATGAACACAGAAACTACAATGCTTATTAAATTGTTGTCATTGTTGCAAGGGTTGTGATATGTCCAAAAAAAGATAATGAAATGACTGGTAATGGTTGTTCAGTGTTATTTCTGGAAAAGTTAAAATAATTTTTATTTAGTCAGCACAGGGATGGTCTAGACTGTCCCTGGTCCGCATATAACTGTTTGATCTGGTTGTTGTCTTATTGTCATTTTTCATATATATCTCTGTTTTCTAATGGCTTGCATGGGAATTTTTTCTCTCAAATATTGGACATTGGTCACCATGTATCTATAATATTGGATTGCCTTTGGTTGTTCAATCAAAAGGGAAAGTCTCACTAAATGGGAATATTACAGCAAACAAAATGAATGGGAAAGTGACTTATTTTATGACAATTTTAAATTCATTCCACTCAAAATCTTCATCAATAAATGATGTACAGTGTAGTCAGTTGTGCATTTTAAATAAGGCCTAAAAAAATATATTTTTGCAAATGAAGATGGACAGGCATTCTTTTGCTTCCAGCTGTCTCTAATGCTTTGAAAGTCATATATGTAGTATGTTGTATATGACCTACAATACTGAATTGTTTAAAAGGTGCAATTGATTGTACATAATTTGAATGATGAACCCATAATTACAAATTATAATTCATTTATTTATTTATTCATTTACACGCTTTGGTAAACTTCAGGTAAGCAAAGTATGCCCAATTCTGAAAGAAAATCACAATGAAACTGAATTTTGAGAATATATACATTGATGAGAGTACATTTTCTTATTTTAAAAAATAAGTTATCGCTCGCCTAAAATTTTTCTGTTCTCCTATGATTTTTTGAAAATCAAAATAATAATATTAAAATTATTATTTCGCTCCCTCCCCCCATTTTAAAATGACAAAAATCTGAAGAACAAGAAATTAAATTGGTGTGGCCTTATTTATTTAACTAAAAATATTTATATTTATTAAAAGTATCCAAGACAATGACATATAATTAAATCCAGGAGGGAGGGGCAGTTGTCCTGCTCCCACTATGGACTAACTAACCTTAGAGTTCTTACTAAACCAATAAACTGGACTTAACTGGACAAAGTTCAGTCTAATTAAATAAATAAATATGACATTTTTACTGACATTATTTGTAAATAAAATGTATGTAACGTTGCAGAAATTTAAACTACTTCACATCCCTGTAAACAATGAAACTTTATAAGTACATGTTGTGGCTTATCCCAACAAAAAATGGAATGAATTTTTCTTTTTAGACAGGAGGACTGATATATTCTCATGACTAAATACACAGTCATTTGTTTTCAGTTGTGCTAAGTTCTTAAATACAAAGATAATATCAACTACAATTCCTTTTTAAATTTACTCTTGCTTCTTACAGACTACAAACAAAGTTCTAAATAAAAAATGCTATTGTGAATTGTCCTAAATAAAACTGATATTTATTTTGTTTCTCACCCAAGGTATAGAAATATTTCATGACTTCTGGTCTCACCAGGTGAAATAGATTATGACATTAAGTATACAAAAATGGCTACCAAACCTACTGTAGAAATGCCTTAAAAGTTCTGGAACTCTTTTGGGGAAAAGTATCAAATCACTGTATAAAAGGTTATTCAAGAAATTCTTAAATGCACTGTCAAAGATCTGTTTGTCCGATCCTCTGGCAGAGCATCCAGATGAACAAGATATCTTTGCCCTAGGTTTGAGATTTTCTTATATTATATATTCATATAGAAATCTTTATTTTGAATCGCTTAGACACCGTCATGTTACATGTGAGATTTCGCTGGGTCAACCGGTAACCGTTGGGTCGCATGGTAAGGTCACCCTCGAGATTTTGCGAGATTTTGCGTTTGGAGAAATGTACATGTAGTAATAAAACATTCAAACAAAACAGTAGTATATGTTAACATGTTTCTGTCTACATTGTATGGACTGGATTTTTTCCTGTGAAAAAGGATTAAAATGTCCAAAATATGTTGCAAATATTGAATTGTTTTCATTTAAATATTCGATATAATATAACAGCTATCACCCTAGTTGGTGTGTGACCCGGCATTTCTTTCCCCTCCAAAAGTAAGGTCACCCTCAGGGCAAGCCCTCTGGTGACCTTACTTTCTCTGGGAAAGAAATCACTAATGAGATAACATTGTACCTATTTTCAGCCAAATGAGATATCCTTGTCTCAACCCATGGATGAGATAAGAATTTCACGCTTCTTTTCCTGTAAAAATGTATTGTGACCTAAAGTCAGTGGATTTTATCAACAGATTTGATTGGATTTACAAAGTGTTATCTCTCAAACCTCTAGAAGAAATTCTGAAAAAAAAATATTACTTTCATTTTATACATAATACATTTGATCACTAAATCTTGTACTAAATAGAAACATCAAATAGCCTTGTATTTTTTTTTCAGTCATGTTTTAATGCCACTTTCAGCATTTTTTCAGCAATATAATAGTGTCCCATTTTTATTGGGGGAGCAAGCCGGAGCACCTGGAAAAAAAGCTGGACCTACTGTAGAAAAAACTTAATGTATGCTAAAACAACAATTATTTCAACAAATGCATGCACCATAAATAAAAAAGAGAAATCTTTACCATTTAAGGTTTCACATCTGGAAATGAGCAATTCTGCAATGGCTGAAGATTTAATACAAAAAACCAAAATAATAGAGCATTATGTCAGAGATACTGGTAGTAAAAATGGTAAGATTTATTATTAATTTTGTGTAGGACATTATCATTGTTGATGTAATTGTATATTAAATAAATATGAGTGTTGCTTTAAAAATACTTGAATAGGGCAAAGGAAGATTTATTCTACAAGTTTTTGAAACTTTCACCCATTTCTCCTGTCTGTATTATGCACATTTATTAATAATTGTTGGTTTCCTGTGAAGTAATTTTTCTTAATGTTCCTTATTATATACATGTATTAGTGTCTTTTTGCTTAGTGCTAAAAGAAAATATTAGAGTATTGCCAATTGACTTGCGAACACTCTTACGTGCATGTTTGTTGAATTCTCATAGAGGTGACAGTAGGACGGGTTACATATATATGTTAAGTTCTGTTTTAAGCTTACCTGAAGAAAGGGTGATGAGCTATTGTCATCACTTGTCAGTGTCGTCAAAACCTGTAAACTTGTCACATTTGAATCTTCTTCCCTGAAACCATTGGTCAATTGACACCAAACTTTTCAGAATGTTCGTTGGATGAATCTTTACAAAGTTTGTGTTTTTTATTCTGATGGGAAAACTGATATTGCTGCCTCCGTGGGACTTAGGACATATGACCCTATGGGAAAAATTTAAAAAAAAAAGACATCTCTGAAACTGGTTAACCAATGGAAGCAAAACATTTCATTCAATAGTCCTCTATAAAGTTTATGATTTTTATTCTAATTGGAAATTCAAAATGGCCACCACAGGACTCAGTTTAATATAGGACCCTAAGGGAAAAATTCTATGAAACCGGTTGACCAATAGAAACAAAACTTTAAGGAATAGTGCTTGGATGGTCCTATTAAAAGTTTATGATTTTCATGCCAATCGAAAATTCAAAATGGCTGCCACTGCAGGACTAAGTTTAACCTAGGCCTCTAATGGAAATAGTTTTAAAATGTTGTCTTCTCTGTAACTGCTTAACCAATTGAAACATAACTCATCAGTATTCATAGTATGGTCCTCTATAATGTTTATGTTTTTTATGCCAATTGGAAATTTTAAATGGCTGCCACCACAGGACTTAGTTTAACACATGACCCTTTGGGAAAAATATTTAAAAGTCTTCTCCTTTGAAACCATTTAACCAACCTTAAACAAAAATTATTTATAACTAACAAATATTTATCAGATGATCCTCTACAAAATTTTTAATGGCAGTAAGACAGTAAAAATGGCCACCATTACTGTTTCAGACTAAGTTTAACAGAGAATTTTATTTTCAAATGCCATCTTTTCTGAAACTGCTAAGCTGATTCAAGCTATATTGTATATGAATGTTCATTGGATGGTTCTCTTAAAAACTTATGTTTGCTTATTTGATCAAAGTTCCATGATGGCTGCAATTGTAGGAATAAATTTAACATAGAAATCTACAGGATAATGTTAAAATAGCCTCCTATCTGAAACTATTAAACCAGTTGAATCCAAACAGCAAGATTCATTGGATGGTATCAACAAAGTTTTTATTGGGTTGGACTTCCCAGACAAAACCCCCTACAATTGGCAGAAAAGTTGACAGTCCTTGTCAATTAAGGTTAGAATTGAACACACTGTGCCACAATAATGCACCCACAACCTCAGTGTTGACAGTCACATGATCAATAGTAGGTAATTAACTACTGTAACCAATAGTCCACTGAGTGTTGACAGTCACACGATCAATAGTAGGTAATTAACTACAGTAACCAATAGGCCACTGAGTGTTGACAGTCACATGATCAATAGTAGGTAATTAACTACAGTAACCAATAGTCCACTGAGTGTTGACAGTCACATGATCAATAGAAGGTAATTAACTACAGTAACCAATAGTCCACTGAGGCCCTTGTAAAGTTCTGTAACGTTCTTGATTCCTACCATGCACAATACCATGTGTTTGAATTTCAGATTCTAAAATACACCATCCTCAAGATGACAAATTAACATTGAAGAAGGTTTTAGATCTAGTTAACAAATCAGATGAACAGAATCTAAAAGAAATGAACAGAAAGTTACAGAGAATGCTTGAGGAAACTCTTACCAAAAATATGCATTTAGAACAGGTAATGGAAAATTTAGAATGGCCAAACATTTCAGAAATGTAGAGATCAAATATAGGTATACATACTAA
Organism: Limnoperna fortunei; assembly: GCA_944474755.1. Classification (NCBI taxonomy): domain Eukaryota; kingdom Metazoa; phylum Mollusca; class Bivalvia; order Mytilida; family Modiolidae; genus Limnoperna; species Limnoperna fortunei. The sequence continues at coordinate 99,320,898 of OX104111.1, forward strand.
AGCACCGTTTCTATCATATGACAGAAATGATGAATGGTTGTTAACAAAGTGATCTGTTTGATATAATAAGGTATATTGTTGGTACTGTGGATTTATATATTTATTTATGGAATGCAATTTTCGCAGAAGTAAAACATCTTTTTCATTGGATACATAACATCATGGATTGCAAGGTCAGGTACAACACATCATTTTTTGGTGAAAGTGAAGCAGATCATAATGAGCAAAAGACACAAAATTTTCTATTAAGGGTGGAAGATCAGGGCTGTCCCAAAAACACATCTAACTACATACTTCTTCCTTAAGCCAACAACTATTACATCGTGATCTCCCAAAGACTCTCCATTAATTACTATTACATCGTGATCTCCCAAAGACTCTTCATTAATTACTATTACATCGTGATCTCCCAAAGACTCTCCATTAATTACTATTACATCGTGATCTCCCAAAGACTCTCCATTAATTACTATTACATCGTGATCTCCCAAAGACTCTCCATTAATTACTATTACATCGTGATCTCCCAAAGACTCTCCATTAATTACTATTACATCGTGATCTCACAAAGACTCTCCATTAATTACTATTACATCGTGATCTCCCAAAGACTCTCCATTAATTACTATTACATCGTGATCTCCCAAAGACTCTCCATTAATTACTATTACATCGTGATCTCCCAAAGACTCTCCATTAATTACTATTACATCGTGATCTCCCAAAGACTCTCCATTAATTACTATTACATCGTGATCTCCCAAAGACTCTCCATTAATTACTATTACATCCTGATCTCCCAAAGACTCTCCATTAATTACTATTACATCCTGATCTCCCAAAGACTCTCCATTAATTACTATTACATCGTGATCTCCCAAAGACTCTCCATTAATTACTATTACATCGTGATCTCCCAAAGACTCTCCATTAATTACTATTACATCGTGATCTCCCAAAGACTCTCCATTAATTACTATTACATCGTGATCTCCCAAAGACTCTCCATTAATTACTATTACATCGTGATCTCCCAAAGACTCTCCATTAATTACTATTACATCGTGATCTCCCAAAGACTCTCCATTAATTACTATTACATCGTGATCTCCCAAAGACTCTCCATTAATTACTATTAGGCATCCAATCAGTGTGCCTGAAACAAAATCATTACAACAATTTGTTTCCAGCATTCTAAATATTCAAAAACAAGTACTTTTGTTTAATCTCAGGTTTGTCTTGTCTAAGGAATTGCACTCAGAAATTTACAAAAGGACATACAAAAGATTTATATTCTCTATTTGTTACAGTAGAATTTAAGCCAAGTATTGATCAATAAAAAACTTTTAATTAACATGCTTTCATCTTATCATATTGTCTATTGAATCATTGGAGATATATTTTATGGTGGTCTAAATCCAGATTTGTAATTGTCCCTTGACTTTCAGCTCTTGTTGTTTGGTCAGTTAAGTTTGCTATTTTTATTAAAAACTGATTAAAGTTGTCTACCTTTGGCAGAGACTCTGATCATGCAGTTGCTATATTGTTTACCAGTTTCCATTAAAAAAATTGTTTTCTGTTTCTGTGTTCTTGCTCAACTAGTGAAATGACACAAACTACACTGGTCTGATGATAAAAACTATGTTAAATCAAGAAAACGGCTACACATTGTTTACTTTGCAAATGTGTTTATAATCAAATAATAATAGGAAATAATATGGTGATATAGTTCAAAAGCATTTGATTGGAAAGGGAGAGAAATATAGAAAAATATAGGAGTTCAAGAGCTTTTACTCTTTAATTCCCACTGCTACGTATGAGTAGAAACATGCACATTTAATCAAACCTATAGAAAAAAGTTTGGATTTGGTGTACACCTGACACTGTTTGTGTTTGTTGTAAAACCATTACATAAAAATATTGAAAAAAACATGAGATTTTATAAAATTGTGAGAAAAGGCAGAAGAGTAATCTTTCAGTTTTGATTGTTTTCCTTTAATAATTATAACAGTGAAGGAGTTTTAGAAACTTTTATTCTAAAATTTGAATCAGTAAAATCTAAGACTTTTCAGTGTTTACCACACTCAATATTGATGGTGGAAAATAAATTATTGCCAACAAGTTGAGTAACTACAAAATACTGGTTTGGGTGTACTTATTTTTATCAGAGACATTTCATGATAAAATGGCTGTTTTTTGAACCATTTTAATTCACAAAAATATTGTGTAAGTGCTTCCTCTAAATATAACTTATTTGCCTTAAAAGTTGACTCAATATTAAGTAATGTTAACCATAATTCAGCTTAGATATGTTACTGGCGTAAATAAATAAATAAATATATATAAATAGGTGTGGGTCATTTCATTGTATGATAATAAACAATTAGCCAGTTGCATAACCTGTTTCAAACAATTGGTTCAACAGCTGGTCTTTCACTGTCTGATCTGTCTGACCAGCTTCAAGTAAAGTTAAGAAATGTTTCATTACTGTCAACTGACATGTCCACTGTAGATCACTCTATGTGTGTACAGGCAACACAAAGTCATGCCAGAAATGTCTTCAGAATGCTAACACAAGGTGGCATCCATTCTTGAAGGCCATGCAAAAGACAAAAGAACAAAAGCAAAATTGATGTAAATTATTTTTATGTCAGTGAGAAGTTTGATCTGACATGAAACAAAGCAGATTTGATTTTAAAATGACTGGATATGACTAACTGTTTATCAAGGGAAAAGTGGTGGTTTCCTTATAGTGATCAGTCTGTCCCGTTCATCTATCTGTTACATATCGTGTCTGGGTTATAACTTCTTAGCTCAACTGACCGAAATGAAAACATATAAGAAAATGTTAAATTAGCTTCCTGTTCCTGTTGAACCAGTTGAAACCAAAACAGCAGGATTTATGCATGCTGGTGGTCTCAACAAAATTAACTTTATGTATGACAGTAAAAATTTAAAAATACTGGACAGTTAAACATCAGAGAAATGTCTTCATTGCCAATATAAATCAGTTGAGCAATGCAGGCTCTTGAGAGCCTCTGGTTTGAAGTAGGTTTTTTATATTTGATAGATCTTTTCAAGAAGACATTTCATGTATAATGGTTGGATCTTTGACCTCAAGGTCACATTATTGCTTTCTGAATGAAAAATTCCTTCCTGTCCAGGCTATCACTTTTATTTCTCTTTTCATGTAGGTTTTTGATATTTGGCATATGTGGGTAAATCAATTCAAGGTGATGTGTCATATACCATGATTCGTGACCTTTGACCTCAAGGTCACATTGTTGCCTGCTGAAGGACAAATTCATGTCTAGGCTTAAACCTAGTACCTGCTAAAATAATTTATCTTCAATCTGTTATTATAGTTTGTAAATCACATCTTATTTACCGCAGGGCACCTCAGAGATGGATACCATCTCTCGGATTTCTAGTTTATTTTACTTGATTAAAGATCACTTAATTAAATGTCATGTTGCATTTTTAAGTCAAGTTAAACAATAAGTATGAGAATGAAGCAAAGATACTGAGGGGTATTATGGAAATGATAATACAAGGATTATGGTTAAACAAAACAGTGGACAACAACAAATAAACAGACACACAACAAAGAGGGGGGTGAGTCCAGGTGCTACAGATGGGTAATCAACTCCTGTTCCATGTGTTGCACTCATTGTATGACTCAGGTAAATTTGGTAACTATTCATCTGGGTAGTCATCATAGAGTAAGACAAGTGGTCAGTGGAAATCAATGGTCATTTGTGACACATGTACAGAAACTCAGTAATGGTCAGCTAAGTCATGATGGCAACTGTAAAACTGATGAATGCAATCTTGCCGTTGTGAATTCCTGGCTAAGCAGGTGCTGTTGAATGTAGCCGCTATGAGGAATCCTAATCAGAACATGTTGTCTTTGCCATTTCCACAGGGCAAAATATCTGAGGATGATCTGATTGTTAAAATCCCAGAAAACATTACTTTGATCTGTCTATAATAATTGAAATAAAAATATAAAGGATACAAATATCTTTTGTCCTAACTAAAATATAGCTTTGTTAAGTGTTAAACACAGTCAACTTAGCAGGATTTGGCATAACATTTATAATCATATATTATGGTGATGTAACCTCTTCTACATGCTTATTTTTTGGCCTTTTAATATTGATGGTTTAGGCCCACTACTCAGTCATCAGGTGTCAGCATAATAAATATTTAAATATATTAAAACCTTTTGATGACATTAATTTAAACAAAAACTTGTAATATCAGCCTATTTGTCATTGCTAAGTTGCATGTTATTTACTTTGTAAAGTTGAAATAATATTTAATTGTAACAGAAATGCTCATTTACTTGTAATTGTAATATTTAAAATGTCTGGCTAAACTAGTGCTCTTGTGGAGCGTCATTTTTGTCTGAAATAGAATGGTATTGGTTTCGACAAAATTTAATTTGCAAAGATTTAAAGTATTATTATTACAACTGTGTTGATTTATTTATTTTATTGAGTGTTTTGATTTATTCAGGTCTAAGGGTTTTTTTTTCTGTTCATGAATTTAAAAAAATATTTATTATTATAAACCTTGGTCAGTGAAACAATAGATAGTACATGCCATATCAAAGTTGAAACATAATGCATTTTTAAGAATTTGGAATTGTAGACCTGTCTTACAAATAATGATAGAACAGAGCCTTAAGGGGAAGATCAAATATGGGTTATTTGCATAGAGTGAAAATTATAGCTTTGATATAGAAAGTACTGAAACAGATGTATGTTATATGGTGTAGTGAGCATATGATATATGATTACAGATTATTGTGTTAGCATAATTACTATTCCCATCTGGAAATGGTCAATTCTAAGATATTCTAACAATGTTTAACATTGAACTGTATCAATTCTTATTGATTGACACGTACTTCAAGTACCGGTACATATATACTTTTGAGATTTGGTCAGTGTTGCTAAATTTCCAATAAACAGCCAAAAGATATTGACTGACCATTCTTGTCTTCTGCATTTACTGATCATTCTTGTGTGTTCTATATTGACTGGCCATTAGTATTTTTTGTATTGACAGACGACTCCTGTCTGTTCTGTATTGACTTACCATACATGTGTGTTCTGTATTGACTTACCATTCCTGTCTGTTCTGTATTGACTGACCATTCCTGTCTGTTCTGTATTGACTGATCATTCCTGTATGTTCTGTATTCACTGATCATTCCTGTTTGTTTTGTATTGACCAATCATTCTTGTATGTTTTGCATTTCCTGACCATTCATGTGTGCTTTGTATTGACTGACCATGCCTGTGTGTTCTGTATTGATTGATCATTCCTTTGTTTTGTATTGACTGACCATTCCTGTCTGTCTTGCATTGACTGACCATTCCTGTGTGTTCCGTATTGACTGACCATTCTTTTCTTCTGCATTTACGGACCATTTTCTTCTTGTGTGTTCTCTATTGACTGATCATTTCTGTGTGTTCTGTGTTGACGATGATTCTTGTCTTTTGCATTTATTGACCATTTCTGTCTGTTCTGCATTGACTAATCATTCCTGTATGTTCTGTATTAACTGACAATTCCTGTGTAATCTTTATTTACCGAACATTCTTGTCTTCTGTATTAAATGACTTTTCCTCTCTATTTTGTATTCGCTCATTCCTGTGTGTTCTGTATTGCCTGATCATTCCAAAGTGTTCTGTTTTGACTGACCCTTCCTGAGTGTTCTGTATTGACCGTCCATTCACGTGTGTTCTGTATCAATTGACCGTTCCTGAGTCTGTATGTACTAATCATTACCGAGTATTCTGGTTTGACTGACAAATTGTGTGTGTTTTGTATTGACTGACAATTCCTCTATATTCTTGTCTGTTATGTATTGAGTTACCTTTTCTAAGTGTTCTGTATCGACTGACCTTTCCTGAGTGTTCTGTATTGACTGGCCTTACGGTATTTTCTGTACTTACTGATATTTCCTGTGTGTTCTGTATTCAATTACCATTCCTGTATGTTTAATATAAAGTGATCATTCCTCTGTGTTCTGCATTGACTGACCCTTCCTGAGTGTTCTGTATTGATTGACCATTCCGGTGTGTTCTGTATAGACTGATCATTCCAGTGTGTTCTGTATTGACCGGCTATTACTGTGTGTTCCGTACTGACTGACAATTCAGGCGTGTTCTGTATTGACTGACCATTCTCGAGTGTTCTCTATTGACTGATCATTGCGATGTGTTCTCTATTGACCGGCCATTACTGTGTGTTCTGTACTGACTGACTATTCCTGTGTGTTCTGTATTGACTGACCATTCCTAAGTGTTCTGTATTGACCGACCATTCCTAAGTGTTCTGTATTGACCGACCCTTCATGAGTGTTCTGTATTGACTGGCCATTCCTGGGTGTTCTCTACTGACTGACCATTCCTAAGTGTTCTGTATTGACTGATCATTCAGGTGAGTTCTGTATTGATGGACCATTCCTGTGTGTTCTGTATTGACTGACCATTCCTAGGAGTTCTGTATTGACCGATCATTCCTGAGTGTTCTGTATTGACCGACCCTTCCTGAGTGTTCTTTACTGACTGACCATTCTGCTGTGTTCTGTATTGATTGACCATTCCTGAGTGTTCTGTATTGACTGACCATTCCTAAGTATTCTGTATTGACCGACCCTTCCTGAGTGTTCTGTATTGACTGGCCATTCCTGAGTGTTCTGTACTGACTAACCATTCCTAAGTATTCTGTATTGATTGATTATTGCTGTGTGTTCTGTATTGACTGACCATTCCCGTATGTTCTGTATTTACTGACATTTCCTCTATTTTGTATTGACTGACCATTCATGTCTGTTCTGTTTTGACTGAACATTTCAGTATGTTCTGTATTGACTGACCCTTCCTGACAGTTCTGTATTGACTGGCGATTCCTGTGTGTTCTGTACTGACTGACCATTCCGGTGTGTTCTGTATTGACTGACAATTCCTAAGTGTTCTGTATTGACCGACCCTTCCTGGGTGTTCTGTATTGACTGGCCATTCCTGAGTGTTCTCTACTGACTGACCATTCCTAAGTGTTCTGTATTGACTGATCATTCCTAATTGTTCTGTATTGACCGACCATTCCTAAGTGTTCTGTATTGACCGACCCTTCCTGGGTGTTCTGTACTGACTGACCATTCCACTGTGTTCTGTATTGGATTGACCATTCCTGAGTGTTCTGTATTGACTGACCATTCCTAAGTATTCTGTATTGACCGTCCATGCACTTGTGTTCTGTATCAATTGACCGTTCCTGATTCTGTATGTACTAATCATTACCGAGTGTTCTGGTTTGACTGACAAATTCTGTGTGTTCTGTATTGACTGACAATTCCTCTCTATTTGTATTCGACCATTTTTGTCTGTTATGTATTGACCTAACTTTTCTAAATGTTCTGTATCGACTGACCTTTCCTGAGTGTTCTGTATTGACTGGCCTTACTGTGTTTTCTGTACTTACTGACATTTCCTGTGTGTTTTGTACTTACTGATATTTCCTGTGTGTTCTGTATTTAATTACCATTCCTGTATGTTTCATATAAAGTGATCATTCCTCTGTGTTCTGCATTGACTGACTTTTCCTGAGTGTTCTGTATTGATTGACCATTCCGGTGTGTTCTGTATTGACTGATCATTCCGGTGTGTTCTGTATTGACCGGCCATTACTGTGTGTTCTGTACTGACTGACAATTCATGCGTGTTCTGTATTGACTGACCATTCTCGAGTGTTCTGTATTGACTGATCATTCCGGTGTGTTCTGTATTGATGGACCATTCCTGTGTGTTCTGTATTGACTGACCATTCCTATGTGTTCTGTATTGACCGACCATTCATAAGTGTAATAATGAAAGTTGTGTGGTGGCGAAATAAATAATAAGAGTAGTAATAAAGGTCATGTACGCCACAAGGTTAAAAGGTTAAATCGAAACGACAAATAAAAATAAAAATTAAAAATTAAAATTAAAAATAAAATTAAAAAATCATGTCTATGTGTGCGACAGATCACAGCTATCCGCCATTTGTCATTTAGTTTACTCTCATTCCTTGTCCTACACGGTTGTGTTTTTCTTTGTCCCCCTCTTTCTCGCCCTGAAGAAGGTCTTTGGACCGAAAGCTCTGGCCCATTTGTTTTTATTGTTGATTTTTTAATTTTATTTTTAATTTTTTTTATTTGTCGTTTCGATTTTACCTTTTAACCTTGTGGCGTACATGACCTTTATTACAATTCATAAGTGTTCTGTATTGACCGACCGTTCCTAAGTGTTCTGTATTGACCGACCCTTCCTGAGTATTCTGTATTGACTGACCATTCCTGAGTGTTCTGTACTGACTGACCATTCCGGTGTATTCTGTATTGATTGACCATTCCAGATTGTTCTGTATTGACTGACAATTCCTAAGTGTTCTGTATTGATTGACCGTTTCGGTGTGTTCTGTATTGACTGATCATTCCGGTGTGTTCTGTATTGATGGACCATTCTTGAGTGTTCTGTATTATTTGATCATTCCTGAGTTTTCTCTATTGACTGATCATTCCGATGTGCTCTCTATTGACTGATCATTACTGTTTGTTCCGTACTGACTGACCATTCCTGTGTGTTCTGTACTGACTGACCATTCCTGTGTGTTCTGTATTGACTGACCACTGCTAAGTGTTCTGTATTGACCGACCATTCCTTAGTGTTCTGTATTGACCGACCCTTCCTGAGTATTCTGTATTGACCGACCATTCATGAGTGTTCTGTACTGACTGACCATTCCGGTGTGTTCTGTATTAATTGACCATTCCAGATTGTTCTGTATTGACTGACAATTCCTAAGTGTTCTGTATTGACCGACCCTTCCTGAGTGTTCTGTATAGACTGGCCATTCCTGAGTGTTCTCTACTGACTGACCATTCCTAAGTGTTCTGTATTGACTGATCATTCAGGTGAGTTCTGTATTGATGGACCATTCCTGTGTGTTCTGTATTGACTGAGCATTCCTAAGTGTTCTGTATTGACCGACCATTCCTAAGTGTTCTGTATTGACCGACCCTTCCTGAGTGTTCTTTACTGACTGACTATTCCGCTGTGTTCTGTATTGATTGACCATTCCTGAGTGTTCTGTACTGACTGACCATTCCTAAGTGTTCTGTATTGATTTATCATTCCTTAGTGTTCTGTATTGACTGACCATTCACGTATGTTCTGTATTGACTGATTATTGCTGTGTGTTCTGTATTGACTGACCATTCCCGTATGTTCTTTATTTACTGACATTTCCTCTCTATTTTGTATTGACTGACCATTCATGTGTATTTTGTATTGACTGTACATTTCAGTAAATTCTGTACTGACTGACCTTTCCGGTGTGTTCTATATTGATTGACCATTCCTGAGTTTTCTGTATTCACTGACAATTCCTGAGTGTTCTGTATTGATTGACCAATCCTGTGTGTTCTGTATTGACTGATCATTCCTGTGTGTTCTGTATTGACTGACCTTCTTCTCTATTCTGTATTCGACTATTCATGTGTGTTCTGTATTGACTGACCATTCCTGTGTGTTCTGTATTGACTGGTCATTCCTGTGTGTTCTGTATTGACTGATCATTCCTGTCTGTTCTGTATTGACTGACCATTCCTATGTGTTCTGTATTGATTGATCATTCCTGAGTGTTCTGTATTGACGGACCATTCCCGTATGTTCTGCATTGACTGATTATTGCTGCATGTTCTGTACTGACTGACCATTCCGGTGTGTTCTATGTTGATTGACCATTCCTGAGTAGTCTGTATTCACTGACCTTTCCTGAGTGTTCTGTTTAGACTGACCAATCCTGTGTGTTCTTTATTGACTGATCATTCCTGTGTGTTCTGTATTGACTGACCATTCCTGTGTTTTTTGTATTGACTAACCTTCCTTCTATTTTGAATTCGACTGTTCATGTGTGTTTTGTATTGACTGACAATTCCCATGTGTTCCGAATTGATAGATCATTCCTGAGTTTTCTGTATTGACTGACCATTCCCGTATGTTATATATTTACTGACCTTTCCTCTCTATTTTGTATTGACCTACCATTCATGTCTTTTCTGTATTGACTGGTCATTGCTGTGTGTTCTGTATTGACTGACCTTCCTCTCTATTTTGTATTCTACTATTCATGTGTGTTTTATTTTGACTGACCATTCCTATGTGTTCTGTATTGATTGATCATTCCTGAGTGTTCTGTATTGACTGACCATTCCCGTATGTTCTGTATTTACTGATTATTGCTTAGTGTTCTGTATTGACTGACCATTCCCGTATGTTCTATATTTACTGACCGTTCCTCTCTATTTTGTATTGACTGGCCATTTCAGTATGTTCTGTATTTACTGACCCTTTCTGAGAGTTCTGTATTGACTGGCTATTTATGTGTGCTGTACTGACTGACCATTCCGGTGGGTTCTTTGTTGATTGACCATTCCTGAGTAGTCTGTTTTAACTGAGTGTTTTGTATTTACTGACCAATTCTTTGTGTTCTTCTTTAGTGACTGATCATTCCTTTGTGTTTCGTATTGACCGACCTTCCTCTCTACTTTGTATTCGACTATTCATGTGTGTTCTGTATTTACTGACCATTCCTGTGTGTTCTGTATTCACTGACCAATCCTGTGTGTTCTTTATTGACTGGTCATTCCTGTGTGTTCTGTACTGACTGACCATTCCGGTGTGTTCTGTATTGATTGACCATTCCTGAGTGTTCTGTATTCACTTACCATTTCAGTATGTTCTGTATTGACTGACCATTCCTTGATTGGTTCATAAGGATTATTACAGTACAGAAAACGCTATATAGAAATAATTTATATATTTTGTATTTATTAAAGATGTTATTGTTTATTCCATTTAATTTAGGAAGACCCATTAAGCAAATAAAATGACAGTTGTACTGCTATCTCTTGTGACAAAACCAACGAAGGTCAAGGTCTTTTCATGAACAGTTTGTCATGGTTTTCCAAGAATTATACAAAGCTGCTTTAAAAATATTGATCAGTCATTTTATTTTCTTATTCTAATTGAAGACTTCCATTTTATGACAATGCTGCAGATTCATCAGATCAAATAGTTCGCTGTATCGATATAAAACCTAATGTATTTTCCACCATAGTAATTTGTCAACTGATTTTCCTATTTAATATGTTTTTAATTAAACTTGACTTTGATTTAATTAAGATTGTCTTGAAGTAACAATCTGAAGGCATGCTTTTAATTTGATTACCATGTTAATAAAGAATCAGTCCTGGTTAACCTGTATCATTAAGGGGATGGATTGTCATAATGACATAGGTGGGCAGCACGTCATTATTGACCTTTTTAAGTAAAGAAATTATTTTACTGTCTTTGTCATCTATGCACTTTGTTAGATCTTAAAATGAGTAAAAATCCAAGATAACATAACTTTGCTGCATGTGTGCATGACAAAAACCTGGTATAACCCACTATCTCTATTGAAATCCGGGAACTAATTTATGATAATTTCTTAAGTTGCTTTATTTTTTTTGGTTGTTGGTCCTTGAGTTTGCCGGTTTCTTTGACTGCGATATGTAGATTGTCTAAAGTCAGTTTCCTTCGTGTTCAGTAGAAGAGGTGGTATACTGTTTTACCCTTGTACGTTCGTTGGTTCGTTCATCCGTCCGTCCGTAACAAAAATTTCTGTCAGTTTTCCAAGCAACTAGAAGATGCAGAAGCCTGATATTTTGCATATTGCTTTATCCTATATATGTTGTAAAGCGATTTTATGCTCCTTGGTCATTTACTTCCTGTTTGCCGAATACTTAGATTTTTACAAGTAGTTGACATACATGCAAAGTTTTGTTTAACTGACAGTCCACACTTGTTTTTTCAGACATTCTTTGTAATGTTTTGTCTGTTTAAATCTGTCGAGGAAAATGTTGACCAAACTTCAAAGACATTTCAACGTGGTACTTTCTAAGATTGTTCAATGTTGTTTAAATAATTCTTTAACAAATTTATTCAGCATTCCTGAAAATAATGTTCTAATCCGTATACAAATGTGGTCTATCATAAGATAAAAATTGCTTTGCCTACTCATTGTCTTCAACAACTTTGATTTTCTCATAGGTTAAAACTTACAGTAGGATCCCCGATTTTCTTTTCTTGCATTAATTAAACTAACAGAAAGGATCCCCGCGTTGTGTTTTTATAGACAGAAACCTACAAGATGGATCCGCTCTCAAAAGGTTAAACTGCCGGAATTAACCCCGCTTTTTTCTCTAATAGGTTTAAACTTACATGAAGGATCTTCGTTTTGTCTTTCATATGTTAAACGTAAATGAAGTATCCTCGTTTTGTTTCCTTACAGGAGGATCAAGGCTTTATCTTAGTAGTAACATGATTGATCATCGCTTGATTGTATAGGTTTAGATTTACTGGAAGCATCGCAGCTTTGTCCTCCCATGGTTGACACTAACAGGAGGGATTCCAGATTTATCCTATTAAAGATTGAACTTACTTTGCTTCTTATATAGATTGAAAAAATTAAAGGAATGGTCCACGTTTGTCCTCTCATAGGTTGAAACCTACAGGAAGGGTCTATGCTTTGTTCGCTCATAGATTGAAACTTACAATATGGCCCGTGCTTTGTTCTTTCATGGTTTAAAACTTGCATGCTTTGTAATCTGAAAGGTCTTGCTGACAGTAATGATCCCCACTCTTTTTTCTAATAGATTGAAACTAACATAAGTTCACAAGTTAAAAGTTACGGTAAGGCTTCCCGCTTTGTCCTCTCATGAATGGAAACTTGTAGGAACGGTCCTGGATTTCATTTTATAGACTATAGATGAAAGGGTGATTTTTTCTTCTCACACATTTAATGTTGTAACTTACATAATGCTCATTGTTTTGTCCTTTTACACAGTGTAGGTTGAAACTTACATAAGGCTTACTATTGTTTCTTCTCATACAATGTAGATTTAAACATACAAAAGTCTCATTGCCATGTTAATTCAAATCATTTAAATGTCAACGATATCATGTTTATAAATTTACTACGCCTGACGCGCATTTCGCCTAATCAAGACTCATCCGCTGCGCTAATACCCAAAAACTATTTAAAATTAAAATAAATAAGATGTTGTAGAGCTTTTAAAAGTCGGTGCGTAAAGGAAAGTGCCCTAAATAAAATCACGTGATACCATAAATCACGTGATAAGATACATCTAACTACCTATCTTGAAAACAGCGTATTCCAGAACGTGTACTAAATCCAGCTCCGCACTTTTTATAAATTTTGAAATTTCTGGGCGGTTAAGACAATGACTATATCACTGGAAACCCTAATGATATACGTCATTTTCAATATATAATTGCTGTCGTTACGAAACCTTTGCTTTGTTGAACCGGGGTTCAAATCCCACACTTACATAAATTTATGAAAAGGAGGTCGAGTTGTATGCCTTTCCCACGATGTTAATAGACTGTGCTTTGAAGAAAATCCCTAAATACTTAAACACGTGATATAATACAGCTAACTGCCTATCTTGAAAACGGTGTATTTTTGTCAGCAGAGAAGCTGATACCCTCGGAGACGGACACTCAACAATCAGAGGCATCGACCCACTGGATGCATATAAAATGTCATGAAAGATATGAAGATCATAAAATTTACTCTGACAGACTCGCGTTTTTTTCTTATCAAAACTCATAAGTAGCACTCAAACATAATAAATATTAAAAATCCAAATAATTAAGATGAATAGATTTATCATCAAAATTCAGATCATTGTAACAAAAACAGCTAAGGCTATCTACACCTTAAAAATAGAAACCCTTTTGAGTTTAAATAATTTTCTAAATTTCAGTGAATTTAAATGCCCATATCTCTGCAAAAATCAATGGTATTCTTATCAGCAGCACCGAAGTGCGATGGGATGGTAATACCATCGGGGACAAACTGTCCACCAGCATAGGCATCGACCCAGTTGTTGCAGTAAAAAGTCTCAAATTCATGCTTATCAGACAAAGCCTATCATTCCTGTCAAAACACTACTGTTCCTAATGTTTAAAATAATTTTTAATAGCACAATATTTCTTGATTCTAATCCAGATCTGTATTTAAGAACATATAAATAATTTATCTATTTTTAGCTCACCTGGCCGAAGGCCATGTGAGCTTATGCCATCACTATGCGTCCGTCGTCGTCCGTCGTCCGTCGTCGTCCGTTAACAATTTCAAAAATCTTCTTGTCTGAAACTACTGAACCAATTTGACTGAAACTTGATAGGAATTATAAATGACATGTTGGTTTCAAACGATCCTCATTTTAAATTGATCCGATAAAAAACATGGCCGCCGTTGCTAAAAATAGAACAGGGGGGTAAAACAGCAGTTTTTTGCAAATAACTCAAAAACGTTGACAGATATCAAAATTCTGGCACAGGGTAAAAGTGATCAGCACGTCAAGATCTACCTACCCTGAAATTTTGAAGAGTGTCAGATGACACCTTATAGGGGCTATGGCCCCTTAAATTGCAGAAATAGTTTTTTTACCCTTATAGATTGTGAACGATAGAAGATAGGGAAAAGGTTTTGCTTGCTTAAATGTTCAGCTAATTGAGCTCTACAAAATTGTCCATTAGGTCGAAATTGTAAGATGACCCCTTATAGGGGTTATGGCCCTTTAATAAATGTAAACAATAGTCTAAATTGGATTGATGTAGTCGGGTGATTAATTAAATTGGTTATAGCCCCTTAAAGGTCAACAAACTGTTTTAGCTAACACGAGTAAAGGTGGTCTACTTGTGTTTACCATTACCATTACAGACAAAGTTTTAACAGTGGACTCTATAGGAATATTTTTCAAATGCCAACTTTTCTGAACTGCAAAGCTGATTCAAGCCATATTATTGTATGTGAATACTTATTGGATGGTTCCCTTAAAAGTTTATGCTTGCTCATTTGATCTAAAATCAACAATGGCTGCAATTGTAGGAATCAATTTTACATGCAAACCTATATATAGGAAAAATGTCTGAAGCTATTGAATCAATTGAAACCAAACAGCAGGATTCATTGGATGGTCTCAAAGATCATGTTATTTATAACAGTAAAAAATTTAAAGTTACAGGACTTAGTTTGACAATGTGGA
The DNA here is from genome assembly GCA_944474755.1 of Limnoperna fortunei. Taxonomy (NCBI): domain Eukaryota; kingdom Metazoa; phylum Mollusca; class Bivalvia; order Mytilida; family Modiolidae; genus Limnoperna; species Limnoperna fortunei. The sequence goes on from OX104111.1 coordinate 99,336,076, forward strand.
TATGCCATCTTCTTTGCCTATATAAATCAGGTGAGCGATACAGGCTCTAGAGAGCCTCTTGTGTTTAAACTAAAAAGGTTTCGGTTTCAACATTTTGCATTAAAGGTCATGTAATATTATAATCTTTCTACTGCCACATGATAGTATAGGACACATATAGATACCATGTTAAGTTTCAAATAATATAGTGTTTTTCTTTATTGTTACATTATTGTTACAGAGTAATATATAGTTGTTTGCTAAAACCATCTTGTTAACCGAATCGGCTTCTATTTTCAGCAATTACATTGATTTTTTCATGTCCATTGTTTGCCCCTGGAGTAAAAGAATCGATTAGAAGCAAATTATAGAACACTAGATCTTAATGTTTGAAAGCACATCTATCAAATTTTCTGTTGATTTTTTTGAATTAATAAAGTAACAGCTCCCTACAGACGCCCCATGTTAACACAGAGTACAGAAAATAGATATCTGTGTTATGATGATAATTTTTAATTGATTTTAATTTACTCAACTTAATGTACATTTTTGGTATCACTGTGTATTACGTATTAGTTGCACTTTATTTTATTCGACATTCACATGGTTTTTTTAATTTTTCAATAGATGATAAATAGTTAAAAAATGTTTCATTGCTGACATGTAAAGATGAGAACACTTTCGTTTTACTTTATTTTATTAGAGTTCTTAAAGAAAATATTCAATTTTCTACAAAATTCTGTGATATATTCTGTTATATTGCAACTTAACACAGCGGAAAGAAACAAAATAACAAATTTTTTTGAGTAGAGATGTTGATTGGGGTTTAATGACGCTTAACAATTATCCGCTTTATCTTGATGTTGTGTTTTATTGGGATGGGGGAGCCGGAGTACTCGGTTAAACTCGCCTACCTTCGGAAATAAAACAGGCAATCCTTCTCAATTAAGTTAGAGTAGAGTACAACCTTTCATTATTTCTTTTTGTCGTTTTGTTTATGTTTTATTGTTTTGTGTATATGTTGTTTCAACGAATTGTTTGAAGTAACGACTTATAGACCATAGAAAAAAACTGGCTTTGTGTAGTGAATGCAAGTTTGACAGATTTGTTTATGCTTACTGCTTAGCGTAATCACATCACAAAAATTTTATCTTGAAAAACATTAGATGTAAATTTGGTCCAACTTGTAGAACAAGGCTGGTAATTTAAAGACGTGAGGAGTGAGATACTTCACTGGTGTTAAACTGATGATAGTAACGTACGTTACTACCATCCCAAGATGGCAGATGAAAAAACTGATAAGATCGTTTTTTGTTATTATTTTCGTTTCTTTCGCATTTGAACCATCATTTTATTGGTAAGATTGAATATACACTTCTGAAGAATATGAGTATTTAGTTTTTTGTGTTTTACAATACTCGTATAGAGAGATATTCGACCATGAAAATTTGGCAATGATGATAGTAACGACATTATTAAAATTACCAAGGACGGTAGTAACGGGAGAGAGAGATGGTAGTAACGACAATTTTTTTTTCCCTTATTTAAAGATGTTTTGTCTTTTTGTTTTGTTTTGTTTGTTTGTTTTTTTTGCGGGGTTAGCAATTGAACATTCAGCAGGCCCGGGATGAGATGAAAGCTATGTTGTTGTCAGTATAGGTCTATAGTATAAATATTCTTTAAATTGACTGTGAAAGGTTATAAAGTGTAATATGTAACTAAACTAGCCTGTATCGCTCACCTGACTTACAAAAAAACTTTTTAAGACAAGACCTTGCAAATTTTGATATTAAATGCTAAAGAGTTTATGTGAAGATGCTGTTTCTATGAATGTTGCCATGTTGAATTTACAATCAGCAGTAGGAGTGTTTCTGAGAAGAAGCAGTTTTTATGTTTTTTCATAGGTTAGTATGTTAAGTGATGTTCCATAGTGGCAGCAATCTTGTATTTTGGATCGAAACAAAAAACTCAAATTGGTAGAGGACCATACAATATCACATATCCTAAAATCTGCCAAGCTGTTTGTGAGAAAACGAATTTTAAAATCTCAGCCAGTCAGAACGCATTGCAGCTCTGGCAGCCATGTTGAATTTCCTATCGGCTCGAAACATACTTAAAATAATAAGATTACTATCTAAGATTCACTTCTGCATTATTTGGTTAAATTGTGTAAAACTGAGTTTCAGAGAAGCCGTTTGTATGGTTTTCCCATAGGGTCTTATGTTAAGCTGTGTTCCACCGTGGTGGCCATCTTGGAATTTAGATCGCCACAAAAAACTCAAATTTTGTAGAGGACCATCTAAGGTACATTTGTGTAATATTTCTAATCAAACTGCTAAGCGGTTTGTAAAAAGAAGATTTTTTGAAATTTCAGCCAATCAGAACCCATTAGTTGCCCTGGAAGCCATGTTCAATTTGCATTTTGTCTCATTGTCTCAAAAAACTCAAAATAATAAGATGAATATCCATTAATCATTTCTTCATAATTTGGCTTCATTGTGTGGAACAGTTTCAGAGAAGAAGTTGTTTGTATGTTTTTTCCATAGGGTCCTATATTAAACTATGTCTTGGATTTTGGATCAGAACAAAAAACTCAAACCTCGTAGAGGCCCACATAAGGTACATTTCTGCTATATTTTAAATCAATCTGCCAAGCAGTTTATGAGAAGAAGATTTTTGAATTTCAGCCAATCAGAACACATTAACGGCCCTGGAAGCCATGTTTAATTTGCAATTGGCTCAAAAAACCCAAAACAATAAGATAATTATGCAACCTTCATTTCCTTATTAATTTGGCTTCATTGTGTGGAACAGTTTCAGAGAAGAAGTTGTTTATATGTTTTTCCCATAGGGTCCTATGTTAAACTATGTCCTGCGATGGCGGCCATCTTGGATTTTGGATCGGCACAAAAAACTCAAACTTTGTAGAGGACCATCTAAGGTACATTTCTGCAATATTTCAAATCAATCTGCTAAGTAGTTTATGAGAAGAAGATTTTAGAATTTCAGGCAATCAGAACGCATTAATGGCCCTGGCAGCCATGTTTCATATTTGATCAGCACCAAAAACTCAAACTTTGTTAAGAACCACCCAATAAACATTCCTGCCAAGTTTGGTTCCAATTGGCCAAGTGGTTGTGGAGAAGAAGATTAAAATGTAAAACGTTTACGGCCGACGACGACGACGGACGCAAAGTGATGAGAATAGCTCCCACTGACCCTTTGGGTCAGGTGAGCTAAAATGACATTTTAAACTAAGAACCTTATTCACGAAGCCTCCGTAAATTCCGCATGTGTGGAAGTCTTTACGGACCTTTTCTACATCTTTTACGGAACGCTTACAGAAACTACGTCGTATTCACAAAACTTCCGTAAGTTTAATATGGTTTCAGACTTTTAGCGGAAAATTTACAGAATTAAAAATTTAATTACGAATGTCAATAAACAATACCTTAATATCTAATTAATAAATAATTGTATGTATGTATAACTGTTACAGATCTCGTTGAATGACAACATGCTCTAATTTAGTTAAAATTGTGTTGTTGTTCACTGAATGAACACAGTATTTTAGTTAATAAAACAAAAAGAAAGCAAAACAACAAGGAATGTACTGCTTTAACTTATCTATTGCTGAACAATGCAGAATTGAATCGATAGATTATAACACAATGTTTCAGTGTTTTTGCTGATTTCAAGAAGCTTGCTTTTGTGCAGTAATGACGTCATTTTCTGACGTTATTTATTCTATTAATGTAAGATACCAAATACATAACGGTCAGGTTCTATTCCGTTCTATTAGTCTTGTTTGTCTGCACTAGGAAAAAGGATAAAAAAGTCTTTATATTGTATGTACTTTTTCTCTGTTCTCAGTGTTTTCCTTTGTTTCTTAAATGTCATTTGCTAGTGTTTTGTTTTTCTTGATTATAAAAGGGTATACAATGTAAATGGTTTAAACGAGCTCCAACTCAAAAACAGAATGTCCAAATGAAAGTTGTAGTATTGCAGAAATAAATCTGTTCAAAGTTTCTCCCATGATAATTTATAATCCTGCCTGATTGAGTACACTATTTTGACCTCGTATAAATGGTGTGAAATTTATTACAATGAAAAATAATTAAGACTTTTATCTAGTGATGTAATAAAATTGGTTCAGCTTCATTCAGCAAATCGAATCGTTTGAATGGTGTTTTAACGCCACTTTCAGCAATTTTTCAGCTAAATGACGGCATCCAGTTTTTATTGGGGGAGGAAGCCGGGGTACCCGGAGAGAACCCCCGACCTGCGGTAGGAGCAAATCGATGGTGAAAGGCAAATAAAATTAGGCAATTAGGCATGGCATTACCATTTGGTATGTTATTAAAACCTTAATACTTCGACAAAAACTATTGGGTGATTTGACATTTGCTTTACTCCAGTGGGCAGTATCTCGGCTATGTTCAGACTGTGACGAGAACAAATAATCAACGCAAAAAGGGTAGGACATAGGAATTTGACTTAGGCAATAAATAAATTCCTTGATTCTTATTTTTTTAACTTGAAGCAGCCGGATGCAAAAAATTGTACTAAACATATATGAAAATAAAGAATTATAACTACAAAATAGCGGGCGAACAGAGTTCTAGGAATTTGTTTTATTATGGCCTGAAGTTAATACGTTGTTATTGTTTGTTTTTATCTTCGTTTGTTATTATTATTAACACGGTACTCCATACATGAAACCAAAATTAAATGAGAATCTAGCAATAATCTCTGTTTGAATTCAAAAAGCAGTATTTTCTGTAAAACCCACCTTACCAGGTTGTTTAAAGTAAATATAAGTTACGAGAAAATTCCTGAAATTCAGGGCCAAATTAAGTGCAGTAAATGCTAGTTGTTTTAAGTTGGTTTGGCGCGCCAAAAACAAGATTTAACGTTGGGTTATTTCTGAAATGATGTAATAGTGTATGTGACGATATGTTATCAGCAGAAGATTCTACTGGGCCCGGTTTCATAAAACATCTCAAATTTGAGGATTTCCTCAACTCGAAAATTGACCAATCAGATTGCTTGAAAATTTTAATTTGAGGAAAAACTCGGATATTTGAGGAAAATCTCAATTTGAGAAGTTTTATGAAACCGAGGCCAGTACATTTAACCACCTTCAAAAAAATTATCAATATTTAAGAATTTGGGGAAGTATTTTTTCTGTCTATAAATAAATCACGAGCACCTGGTGCACACTGAATAACCGCGTATTCATGGTATTGGTTTGTTTTACAGTGAACATCACGCCATAGGATATTATTTTGCTATTTTCATACACAGATAGAATATTACGGCTATTCCTTTAAGTAAAACATCAATTGCCGTTCGGTTCATTGTTATCAATTAACGCAATATTTGAATAAACTTACGCGTAAATCTCCAATAATAATGCGTGATTTTTCTAAATTAACGCGTAATTAATACTTACGCGTTAATAAAGTAATATATCAGGTAATTTTTTATTTGTTACCATTAATGTTTTATTTATGACGCGTAATTTATGAGCCAATAAAACAGCCTGTTACAAACAACGAAATCTTCAAAGATGACTGCATGTATTTGTTAATTTTGTTTGAATAATGTTTAACGCCACTTTCAGCAATTTTTCAGCTATATCATGGCGTCCAGTTTTTATTAGGGGAGGAAGCCGGAGTACCCGGAGAGAACCCCCGATCTTCGGTAGGAAAACTGGCAATCCTTGTCAATTAAGATTGGAGTCGAGTACATCTTGCCCGCAGTGAGACTCGAACCCGCAACCTGTGTTGACAGACACGTGATCAATAGTAGACAAACTACCCTAACCACTCGGCCACGGAGGCCCTTGACTGCATGTAGGCATTTACATGGATACTAGTTTTCTGCAACGGCTTCAAGAAACAGTTGATTATTGTTTCAGAATTAGCGAATCAGATACATAAGACGATGGCTTAAGGACTTTTAAAGGAAAGAAAACAAAATCGTATGGCTACCACTCGAATTTCGGCGATTTTTACTTTATTTAGTTATGTAAACGGAGTGAACTTGTTAATATATACATCCCGCCATAAGTTAAGCAACAACTACAATTTTTTTTCATAATTTAAAAAATCTGAATGAATATTAACTTTGAGTTATTTATGTACTAAAGCCATCATTCGAGCACATGAAAGTTACTTTAATTAACTCCTCAGGTAAATCTTTAAATAGCAAAACCAGTTTGTCATACAGCAGTCGAGCACGCCTAGAGACTTGTTTTCCTTAAAGATTTAGTGTTCATCTCCTTGTCTTTTTCGACTTCATCTTTACATTTTTACAATGCCTAGACGGAAATTTAGTGAAGCTGAGAAGTGGCAGATTGTCGGAATGCGTAATAGTGGACAGAGCATGCGTCAGATAGCACAAAACTTTGGCATTCACTTTAGTATTGTATCCCGGCTACTGAAACGTCATCGAGATAATGGAACTATCCAGGAACGTCCTAGGTCAGGTCGACCACTAAAAACATCTGAAAGGGAGGATAGAGCACTCGTTCGTGTAGCCAAACTCCAACCGTTTGCCACTGCAAGATATCTTCGTGACGATTGGAATATTGCAACCAGAGTCGCCGTTTGAACAGTTAACAGGCTCCTAAACAATGCAAGGTTGAGAGCTCGTCGTCCCTTGAAACGTCCACTGTTGACACAGAGACATCGCCAAGCACGTTTAGAGTGGGCATGATATCTCCGCCATTGGAATGTTCGAAGCTGGAGACAACGAGGCACTGCTTACAGCCAGAACAACATCCTAGGCACTACAGTGTTTGGCGGTGGTGGTGTTACAGTGTGGGGATCGGGCTTTTCGTACGACTGTAAACTGAATCTGTATGTGGTTGATGGGACAATGACAGGGCAGAAATATCGAAATGACGTCATTAAAGCTATTATTGTGCCACATTTTGACAATCTTGCACTTGGTAACAGACCCATCTTTATGGATGACAACGCAAGACCTCACCGAGCTGCAATTGTACGTGATGTTATCGAAAGGGAAGCTATTGAGCATCTTCCATGGCCATCCATGTCACCTGATATGAATCCAATTGAACATTTGTGGGATATCATTGGCCGTAAAATCAATAACAGAGCACCTGCTTGTAAAAATGTCCAAGAACTACGTGTTGCCATTCAAAATGAATGGCAGAATTTACCACATGCTACACTTCGTCGTTAAGTCAACAGCATGAGGAGGAGAGTTAATGAACTGTACCGGAAGCGTGGTGGTTACACGACTTACTGAGTATTTTTTGCATTTAACATATTCTTTCACTGAAAGTTGACCTGTGATGATGTGTTTACTTTCAGTTCATGAAATTGAAGTATGCAATCAAACTTATTTTTTGACTAATGAAAGTTATATTTGCCCTGTTTTTTGTATCTTTGCCGAAATTCGTGGTCATACGTTATCGCAATGTTTTACGATTTTGTGACATTTTGTAATTTACCATTTTGCTACCTTTGAATGATACTAGTCCTTAAGCCGTCACATTGTGTGTCTGCAACAATAATCAAAGGTTTCTTAAACATGTTGAATCTATTGCAGAAATCTATCTCCCTGTCTCCATGAAAACGCCTACTTTGAAGATTTCATGTTTTGTAACAGCCTGTTTCATTGGCCCATAAAATTACGCGTAATACATAAAAAAAAATTAAATAAAAATTACGCATATATTACTGTATTAACGCGTAAGTATTATTCACGCGTTAATTTTGAAAACTCACGCGTTATTATCGGAGATTTACGTGTAAGTTTATACAAATAACGTGTTAATTGATAACAATGACGCGTGACTTTTTAGTTTTTACGTGTAATTATATCGCGCCAATGACACGAACGACCATTGATAGTAAAACGTTAACCTGTTATTGTGTGAGAAAATGTTAAGAAATACTGACATTATATGATGATTATATATATAGGAACTTCTCGTTACTATCATCACATAAGGTGCAAAGTCGGACGTTACTATCATTAATCACTGACGTTACTATCATCATTGACAATTTTTTCTAGTCGAATATCTGGCAATAGGAGCATTGTACAACACAAAATACTTAATACTAATATTCTTCAGAAGTGTAGGCTCAATCTTACAAATAAAATGGTGGTTAAAACGCGAAAGAATCGAACATAAAGACAAAAAACGATCTTAGCAGTTTTTTCATCTGCCATCTTGGGATGGTAGTAACGTACGTTACTATCATCAGTTTAACACCAGTGTACTTATAGGTGTCACAATGATTGAGAATTGTATATTGCTTTATATAACATCGAGTTATTTCAACAAAGTAATATACGAGCCTATGGCGAGTTTATTACTTTGTTGAAATTATATAACGAGAAATGATATTAAACGAATATGTAATTTGCATGGCTAATTACAGATTATTACAAGTGATGTCACAAGGAATTTTTAGTCAGGGACTGACATCACAACTTATGTTTAATATCTCTCGTTGCCCATTGTACCAGACATTTTCCAAGTCGCTCGAGAAATAAATAGATTAGGACAATCATAAGAGAATTTTTTATTTAAAAATTTCTTTGATTTCTTATTTCATTTCGATTCCCATAATATGCATCAAAACCCTTTAGGTCTGTCTTTGCCATTGAGATGATGGTGAGGGATATATGTTTTTATACCCTGTCAGTTCAGTGATGGTGAGGAATATATGTTATTTTAAACTTTCTCAGTTAAGTGATGGTGGGGGATATAAGTTTGTTTTATACTTTGTCAGTTTATTTATTGATGGTGAGGGATATATGGTTTTTTTCATATTCGTGTAATGTTCACTATCCTTTAACTGCATCACATTATGTCACTAATGTCGTCTGATTCGCAGAAAGTCTCAACAAAGCAAAACATGAAATGTTAATGAGAATTGTGTTCTTTTATTGATCCTGTTCTAATCCTGACGTATTCAATTAAAAAGACAGACATCCAAAAGTTTCACATTAGCCCGTCATTGGTCCTTTGACATAGGCCATTGTTGTAAGATATTTCAAAGTCATCTTGATTATTGGTACTGTCACTTTCTTGTCTGTCGTATTATGCAAGTTCACAAGGAGTTAAATTAAATGGAACGTGTTCAGAGAACAGTCATGATCGTATTATTGTATGAGATTTCCATATTATACTTTTCAAAAGCAAAAGTGCACCACTTGGGGTCCTTGATGGGTAATTTCTTGTGTATAATTTTAACAGTTGCAAACCATTATTGATTACAGTTTATATTATATACTACAAAACTGAATTCTGAGATGATGTTTATTGAATTTTCGGGTTCTATTTTAGTACAGGTAATGTCTTTTTAATCATAAACTATAATACATGGCTTAGCCTGTTGCCTTCTGTATGATCTCATTAATTGTATCAAATATGTCGGCAACAGGGTGAATTTGTTTTTTTCTCTTTAAAAGTATCGTAACGTTTAAACAGCTGCTAAAACCTATTTTCATCAGTCATATCACTCTTGTTAGAATAATAAAACATGAAGATATTTTGTGAAAACAAAATAGAATTATGCCGTGTCGTTCGTCGTCCGTATGACTATTATGCATATATAAAAGACATCAAAGATACCATGGTTGTTACACTTATATCTTATAATCATGTCTTGTTAGTGGCTCTTAAGCGAAAATTATTGGGAGTTCAAATTTAGAGTTTTTCTATAATTCATGCACATTTGTCGCCTCCTACCTAAAGCCATGAATAATACGGAAGAAAACAATATTGGAATAACTCTTGTTTTACCTTATCTTAGTATCGTTATTTATGTAATTCCTAAATACTGACGATTCTTAGAATGGTAAAAGGCTTATTATTGAAACTGTTACTAATTTCGGTCAATTTACTAAATAATCTTATATTCATCGTATGCTGTCAAGATATAGATATATTGTATTACATTTTTGGAGATTCTGTAATTGAAGTTTCAGCTAAATACTTGTATTTTATGACTTATGACAAAACTTACAGACTTTGGTATTAAAGATTATATATTTTATATGTATTATGGTACATTTGCTCATTTGAAAAAAACAATAATTTTTATTTTTAAACAGAGGAGAAACTAGCAAACCAACAAAAAGTTGTTTAAACACTGTTTTGTGTGATATATATTAAGTAGTAATACAATGTATTTAATACGTTTTGCTATTAACATTACATTTAACAATTTAACTGACATGATAAAACGGGCAATTCCAGAAATAGAAAATGTCGTTATTGGCACTAATTCTTCGTTGATCGTTTCAGTCCTTATAACTCCGTGTTTCATTCGTATTTTTTACGATCCGAATTCACCTTTATCTTCCATCTGCTGCTATTGCTTCTGCTGCGTCCGTCCTTTCCAAATGGCACACATAGGTATTTTCATCATACTTCAAACACCGCTGCTTGGGAATCGTGTCATTCATTTGGGTTCATATTTTAGATGTATACTTTAGAACCTAAGCTTTAAACATAATTAAATGTTTTAAGTTTTATGCATGTACATGTTTCATAAGTTTAAAGCTGACGTACATTTACATTTAGAGAGATCGAAATTATCAGAAAAGTCTAACCGTACATTGGACTCATTTTTGTGATCCATGTATAATTCAAACTAGGTTGAGTACGTTTCAAAATCTCACTACATCGTATATGTTTGCATTTTTTTCAGAATCTTGAAGCAATGTCAATAGAAGTTGTACGATTAAGTAAGTTGACATCTCGTGATTCAGAAACACTCGAGGGTGTTGTGAAAAACTGTTCACTGGAGTCAAAGGAAACCTCTGAAAGTAAAAATACTTCAGCTGGAACAGACAACGAATCATTAAAAGAAAGAAATGGAGAATCATGACATCATCTACTGTAAATTTTGTATAAATAACATAGATGCAATTATAGGTTCTTAAATAACTTTAACTGATCATTCCTTGAAATAATTAGGTGGTCTGTGGATTAAGGTGCTACGGTATGATGATTATTATATTGTTTTCAGAAAACATACAACGTGTTATGAACTTTATAAATGTTTAACTAGTTACCATGTAAATGTTCTTGTAAGTCTGTTAAGGAATTCTAGATGTTTAATAAAATCTGTTGAATATTTGTACACATGACAAAAACAAACAAGCATATATTAATTCCTCAATTGTATATAATTCTATATGTGCTTATTATAATATACATTTTGTTGTATTAAACAGAGACTGATAATATTTTGTAAAATATCTAACACAATGCTTCCCACATCGATACAGATAGTTGACGGAGAGTACATTCCAATTACTTGTTACTTGGGACGTCATGCATATGTTGCATTTAAGACTAGAAACGATACGTGACAATAAGCTATATTACTTTCTGAATTGACTATTATGCCGTATTCAAAAAACATTCCAATGATATTCGTGGTGAGCATTCATTGTACCCTCAGTGTCAACGATAGTTATGAGTAGAAACTTCTATTTACATGTTATGAAATATGTATGAAGATGAAAAACGCCTTTTCTAAGTGGAACGTTTTTCAGTAAGTTATGATAGTAACTCTTAGAAAAAGGTCATTACAGCCTCTAACATCTTTGGAAATAATCCACTGAATTATATTTAAATCAAAGTGACAAAAGTTGATGTTCTTTATTGTAGCATTGGGTAAAAGACAAGAACAATCTTTTATGAAATAATGATGAATTTACAAAATTTCTCTCATGAAAATCAAAGCAGTGTCGGATGCTATCTTAACTGAATGCTTATTATACCCCCCGCTTCCATCCGTTTGTTCGTCGGTCCATAACAAAACTTTCTATCACAGTTTTCTATAGGATGCAGAAGCCTGATATACTGCATATTGCTTTATCCTATAGTACCATATGGTGTATAGCGATTTTATGCTATTTTGTCATTTACTTCCTGTTTACCTAATACTTTTTGTGAAAGCGTAGGTATTACTAGTGAGCATTAGCTCACAAATTTATTTAATCATTGCTATCTCCTTTGGTCTGCCACAAGTCATTTTTCAAAATATGGAGTCCAAGTTCAAATATAGGAATATACTATGTGAACTTTTAAAGCAAATAACACTTACAAAAACTGACATGCTAATCAGCATACCATTTGAGTTAAATGATTGAGTTGAAATAAATTATGATGATACGGGACAAAATGACTATAATAAGAATTTTGTTGAATGTGTCAAACTGAGATTATTATGTGTCATGAAAAATGACAAATATATTTTGTACATTGTGCTTGCAATAATGTAACAAAATTGCTTCATTTTCTTGGTTCGAACAATAATATGAAACTGGTGTATAGGTATTCCCTTTTTGCAATTTAGCAGTTCAGACTAAATTTCTTCTATGACTTGTGTTATTAAAACTTTTTTTTAAGGTTAGTGCAAACTTTTTTGTTCCAATACATAAGGTATTCTACCAAAGAATTTATTTATTACTGTTTGAACGAAGCAATAGAGAAATCTAGTAATGATATTAAGCATAACATCGAAATCGACGTTCCTTGTACAATTTTATGGTGATGCTGAATCATCTTAGAACGTTTGTTTGTCTCTGTATTAGTGTTTACATGCATAGGTTGTCTATTAGTCTGATCTATAAGAAGTAAAACAAGAGGTTTATTACTTAAATACGGTATATAATGTATTTGACATAATGTCATAATGTGCACCCATGTACATTTTGTTTTGCCCTGATTAGTTTCTAAGTTATTTTGGCTTTTGTATATTCATATTTTTGTCTAATAATGCAACTTCTATTGTTTGTTTGTGTTTAGGACAAAACTTTTCTTTTCTTTGAAAGTGCATGTTATGTATCATTTGTGTAGCAAGGGTAAAGTGCAGCCGAATGTGATTATCCTGTTTCCGGAAGGAATAATTCCACACAATTGCTTAAATACAATAGAAATGTTTTTTGTCAGTGATTTCTGAATCGTACATATTATCCCGTCCAACATAAATGGATTTAAATGGATGATTGAGTAACATCTGTACAGTGTATGGCAGCAAGGCTAAGGTATGATGTATTTCTGCTCAATATAGTATCTGTCAGATAAACTGCAGTTTTATTATATCAGTCTTATAACCGATTCGATGTTTCGTTCACTTGTAAAAAAAATAGAATTATATAGTTATGTTCTTTTATAGTGGTAAATTAAAAAGTGGTTTCCGATAGATTTAGGAAAAGATAAACTTTTGTAGTAATGCCTAACAAATATTGCTTTGGAACATGGCTACAGAGTAAGGCGTGAAAAATAATGTAAAATCAATTTCCACAGATCTCAATACTTCACAGAAAATTGCACATGTATAAAGTTGTGCTGATGCTGTTATGGAATCAGCACAAGGAATGTTTCCACATTTTTCTAGAATTAGGTACGTAGTCCTATTACAGAAATTTTTCAAAAGATGGAACCTATTTTGTGTAATCGATATTTTTTTCACCACAGCCCACAATATTTTTAACATAGTAAACCCTTCCACGTGTATTAAGTCATGTGCTTTGCAACTCGACAACAAGATTGTGAAAAAAGTTAATTATATATTAATGTACTTCATTACATATGATTCTTGGACTACAGTCGATTCCATTGTTTTAAGGGTTGTCTTTCTAAATGATCCCATTGTTGTTATATTTTGTAAAGTTTCAACAAAAGTTTTTTTTTTCAAAGTTTCTTTTTTCACTGAACAATTTAACATGCTTTCGATTTACGTCAACTTTCGAGAAATATGAGGTGTTATAAGAATAGAATTGATTTTTGCGCAACATAAGTATGCGAGTTAATGACTGTAAAGAGTTCCATTCTTTATTTTATTTTCTGGCTAGTTGGGGTTAAATTGGGTGTTGGTAATATAGATTTATTTATTTGAAGACAAATTATGTGTTTAATACTTAGAAACTTGACAAATACCATGTAGACATGTTTATATGCTTCAGAAGCAAAATAGTTTTGAAAAATACATAGAAATACGTCTGAAATACTCAAAAGTTATTATTTTTAAATGTCTTTGATTAATGTTTTGCTAATTGTACATATAACGTTTCAGCCTTGTATGATGTTTAAATTTTTGTTATTCAACAACAAAGTGCTTTTTGAAAAAGGTCACATACAATGTGTTACTGTGCAATATCAAATACTGTGATGTTATCTGTTAAAAATGAAATAATAAATATGTACAACAATTCGTTGGAATTTCGATTTATCGTAAAAATTGTTATACATATGCCCTGTTTATAGCGTTTATTGGACGAATCAAACATTAGAAAAATGGTCATTGCCTAGTATGTTTTGAATGACGGTAATAACAAAATATCGAACACCAAAGAAACCGTCAAAAAGACAATCCACAAACCCACACAAACCAAGAGAATGGCAAACTCGAGAACCAAGAAGCAAATATGAAGCAACTACAGCAATTGTACTGACTGACATTTCAAAAGAAATGGTGGGTTAAACCAGACATGACAAACCTCCCGCTTAATCACTGTATTATGTGGATTGGGGTGTTGATGAATAAAGGTTTTTAACGAAATAGATTATTTATCAACAAATAAATGGTATATAAAGTAAAACTTATTGAAGGCAGGTACTAGCTTCGCCTATAAATATATCCCAAAGTAATTGGTTTGCACAAATTTGTGTACTCACTGCTAGCTCTTTATACCAGATCAATTGGAAGTTATGGACACCGTATCCAAAAGAAGCTGGAAAATTGCTGCATAAGTGAAGCAAATGAATTATTAGGGCCCGCAACCTTTGACCGTGAACTTTGACCTTAAGGTCACATAATTGCTTACTGTATGACAAATTCATGTCCGGGCTGTAACGTTTTTATCTTTTGAGATAGGCTTTTGATATTTAGAATGTAGGTAGATAATATCAAGGCGATGTGTCGCATACCTTGTCCTTGAACTTTGACCTTAAGGTCACATTGCTTTCTGTATGACAAATTCATGCACGAGTTGTAACTTTTTTATCTTTTGAGGTAGGCTTTTGATATTTGGAATGTTGGTAGATAATATCAAGGCGATGTGTCGCATACCATGGTTTTTTACCTTGACCTCAAGGTCGGCGGGGCCCACAGAGATGGAACGATATCTAGTTTTGAAATTTAAATCGTCTCGTTTGTTGTAATTCTTGAGCTAAGATATCAGTTGGCTCCATATTTGAGGTGAAAGCCTAAAAATAGTGTTGATAAAGCTGTTCCTGTGGTTTATTTAATTTTTGGTTCTGAAGGATATATTAACGAAGCCACTCAGCAAATGGAGGGTTGTAATTTGAAAGAACATCATAAATTTATCTATAAGTACAATTAAAGGGCATTATTTCTTCTATCTTCTTTAAAAGACTTTTAAGATGTCCAGTTTTATAAGAATACAGGAGCAAATCGGCAAGAAGTGGGTCATAGTTTGTACCCACTGCAATTTCTATTACTTGCTGAAAAACTCGAAAGTTACAAATATATTACAAAAACAAGGAGATTTCATCCAAAGTCTAATATTTTTACATTTGCCATACACGATATATCTCCATCTTTTGTCATTTCCTGTTATTTAAGTTGTGCATTTCACCAGAGTAATCCACGCCCTATTGTATTCTCTCTATATTATTATATGCAATTGTTTATTAAGGTATTAATAAAGTTGAATTATGTTCCAACTAGTAAAATCGATCAACTGACGCTCTTCTAAGAAAATATGATTAATATCTTGATTACAGTTAACCGTCTTATGAAATATCAAAAGTACATTTCACATTTGACTTATAAAATGAGAAACATTGAAAATGGCCAAACTTTCGATAAACCAATTTCGGTGAATCAGTGATAGATCTCGAAATGACACTAAGTGTATATCTTATAACTTTATTAATCATCAGACTATGTAATTTGCCAATTGCAAAAAACTGTCTGCAGCTTTGTTATAATTTGGTTTTGAAATTAATTGTCTTTCATCACGAAGTTTCATTTCCTTGGTTTCTATCGATACAAGGTAAAGTCTCGTACATGAAAACTAAATGGAAAATAGAAAGTTTTGATGTCCTGGTCAAGACTCGCAGAAAAAAGAATTTGAGTTACAGCAAATACAAAAATATTTTAACGCAGCGTTAGGAAAACAAAATCGTAAAACATAACTATGTTCAAACAGTTGTTGTGAGGAAGCATTTCCCAATCATTATAAGAAGACATTTTGTTTTAGAAAAAGCAGTTTTATTAAATCTTTATTAAACCTAGTTAAAATTTGTGTGTTCATATGATGGCATAGAATGTCAGCGCCATCTGTTTGTAGCTTTGTTTCCGGTCTCTACATTTTGATTTAGAGCGATAATATCAATAATCGTCTTTAAGACAAAATAAAGATTGGGATGTATACGACGTTATGAAAAACTGCGTTGAATGTCGATTTTTTAACTATGAGTTCTAGGTACTATTTATCCACTGTCAACTGTGCGTAAGCACATACGCGTCCAGTAGTAATCCAATCTTATTGTATTTTATTATTTTATTGTTTCAAGGGATCAAACGATCAAACCGCAATATTTTCATTTTTTCTATTTTGATAAGAATTGTATTCTGTTGATTATTGAAGTAATGAAATGTGTCTGTAAATGTTTTTTTGTTTTGCAATATAAGATATTAAAAGGGCTATTTTTTCACCAGTGAGAAAATTGTATTTCAATCCGATTTTGGTAGGATTTTTCACTGACTGATTATATTTGTTATTCACTTTTCCTTTATGAGCTTACAGAATTGTGTCATCGAATCTTCTTATCTGTGACGGTTTTCGAGATATTCGGGAATATTTCACTTAATAGTACTTTATAGAAATTCCCGACATTCTGCAAAAAGTTTTCAATGGAGACTGTCAACATATATGGACTGAAGATAAAACATCCACAATATTAAAATCCACCACACATTAACTTTTCTGTGCAAGATTTACCTTGGCGACTTAGGCTGCCGTGTCATTTGCTCCATCGGGGGTTGACATATATGAAAAAAAGCAAAAAATGTTTTCACATTACTTTTTTTAATCTTTAAATTAGCATGTTTATGATACACATATTTTTTGTTTAAGGAATAACTGCAGAGAAAAAATTATCGAAACATGTAAATTATAGGCATTAATTGCTTATAAATGCAAACGCTGTTATTCTTTATAAATATGCATCCCAAAACTATCTCATTTTCCTATTTTAGAGTCGTTGTCAGACAGTTTAACATCTTTTATATCAGCCTAGATTTATTGTTTCCTTGAAATTAAGTACAGTAATGAAGTAATGAAACTCCAATTTGCAGTTAATGAAAACGTCTTTTCTCTTTTGTAAGGTTTTAAGTACGCAATTATATGTGATGCGGTAAGATGTAAGCATAGCTAAGGAACGCAATTTTCAGGTGTCTCTGTGTGATGCAGTAAGACAGCATAATTTTAAAGTCCTATATCGTTTGTGTGACAAAGTACGCCACCTGAAACTGTTTATTGATGATTGACTTATTCACCGTTCCATTAGATGTGCACGCAAGACTTAATTAACATGAAATATAGGACAATGACTCGCAAATGGCTTTAGAACAAAATACAAGTAGATATCCAAGCTTTCTAGATAGATTTTGAAGGTGATGCTAATGACATTGTTTTCTTCGTAAAAGACCAATTTTGGTACACATGATACCGTACAGAATATCTCACGCGCACTCATCTCATAACAACGTTTTTTTTTATTTATGGCGTTCTAATTGGATGATGAATATCAAACAATGTAGAGTCTGTAGAATAGCCCACTCTTACTTTCAGGCGCTTTGTGGAAAGCCCTTATGATCCTCCCTTAAAACGCATGCAAGAACCTATTACTCTGTTCTCCAGCAGCGATAAATATTCAACAGGAAATGCAACTTCATCAAGGGCAAAACCACAAGATAATATAAATACTCGAATAAACGAAGATTTAAAGCATTGTTTATTCATTGACTTTGTTTTCAATGACAACGTGTACATGTATAAAATTCGTTATCATTTATTGATTAACATTATGTTAATTTACTGGTAAAATAAAACAAAAATCAAAACAAGTGTACTAAATTAGAGAAGTTAAAACTTAGTTGCACGTTCGTTTACAGAAACATGTTTTTAGTTTTGCAATAATTACCTGATCGCAAATTATTTATAACGAATTACATTAAGTTTAATAAGAATTTCGCAAACAATACATTTTTGCTATGTCTGAGTCTATGCAAAGATTTGCCAATGGTAGATATTCTAGCAATGATTAACAAAAACCTGAAGGTTCTTGCGTAAAAGTACAGCTTATTATATTATTAAATATTCCTGCAAAAAAGTTCTACATTGTCAGAAGCAACCAAAGATAACCATATATAACCAAACATGACTAAATCAGCACACCGACAGTCTTTAGACATGTTCATGATATAAAAATGTTGTATGCCATTATATAACATAAGATCTAATTATGATCCTTCGATGCAGCAAAATCAATATAAAGATTTGTATCGTTTATTGAAGTTTTTATTCTTTAACGATTATGTTTCATCAATTCGTATGGTGTAGTAAACTATTTTAAGACATACATTTCTAGAATTAATCCATATGGCAATAAGCTGATGAATTTATTTCAAAAGGATTAAATAATGCAAGCCGTAAAAATATAACACAAGAGTATGACCGAAATTCGTTATTTCGTTTTAACTAATATAAATACGAATGATTCAGAGCTATTATACAGTTTTACAACTAAATTGAGATATATTTTCCAAATCTATCTAGTTTGTTTATCCTTTGAGAATGAAATATATTACATATATTGTTTGTCTTTAAACCTGCATTGTTAATATTTAGCACATTTGATAGTGATAGTGGTACATTTCAGCAGATACAGTCAATATCTTAAGAGTATTAGTTGTAAATATAATTAGTGTTTACAATTGGTCCACTTCCTAAAATAAGTGCGTAGTAAGTTGGGGTATTTTGTTTCGTTTCGTTTTGTTTTTGTTTTGTTTTTTGTTTTTTTTTTGTTTTGTTTTATTAGGTTTTTGTTTGGTTAAACTGCTGTGGTTAGATGATCGAGGTGTCAGCAGTTAGTTTCTATATTATTGTTTAAGCGATTTTGACGTTTGACAAAAAAATTCGTTATTGATGGATATTTTTTATATATTGTAATGACTATGGTTACAACGTTACAGCGGAGACATCATTAAATTTAACATGGATATTGCAAATTTGTGTCTTAGGCCTGATGGACTTGGACCATTTTGCATTACCAATCGACATAATCATCCAGATGCCTTTATATGTTGTTGGATTTGCTGCCTACTTTTTGCGGCAAATAATTCATACATTACTGTTTCCTGGTAACAGTTACTTATAGAAACACATTTAATTGAACGAAAATTATCCATAATTAACAACTGAATAAAGCATAATGGACTACTAGCGAAACACTCTTGAGTGTACTGCATTTTAATAACCTTAAAAGTCATAAATTTTATTTTATATATTCCATTTCGAATTACTGTTGCATATGTCTTAGTCTTTTTTTACAAGAACTCATGGTAGACTAAACTTTACATTCTTTTGTTTTTGAAATTATATTATATGACATGATTATCCTATTTAATTGAAATTTACATAAAGTTGCAATAATCATTTTTTCACCTAAATTTGCATTTTACTGTGCCAAACCTATTTACAGTGCAATTCAGTTGTCTGAGCGCTTCTTTTTGTGTAGCTTGAGGAATAAAAAATAAACGTTTGCATTTCTTTATGAAATGTTATTTTGTATGAATCTACTGGTGTTTTTATGTGAACGATACTGGAAACAAACAGACCGACTTTTCACAAGGCGTTTTTTTGTTTATTGTTGATACTGGTTATTAGAAACTAGCACAGCCTTAGTAAAACTGACGTTATTAGAAACTAGCACAGCCTTAGTAAAACTGACGTTATTAGAAACTAGCACAGCCTTAGTAAAACTGACGTTATTAGAAACTAGCACAGCCTTAGTAAAACTGACGTTATTAGAAACTAGCACAGCCTTAGTAAAACTGACGTTATTAGAAACTAGCACAGCCTTAGTAAAACTGACGTTATTAGAAACTAGCACAGCCTTAGTAAAACTGACGTTATTAGAAACTAGCACAGCCTTAGTAAAACTGACGTTATTAGAAACTAGCACAGCCTTAGTAAAACTGACGTTATTAGAAACTAGCACAGCCTTAGTAAAACTGACGTTATTAGAAACTAGCACAGCCTTAGTAAAACTGACGTTATTAGAAACTAGCACAGCCTTAGTAAAACTGACATTATTAGAAACTAGCACAGCCTTAGTAAAACTGACGTTATTAGAAACTAGCACAGCCTTAGTAAAACTGACGTTATTAGAAACTAGCACAGCCTTAGTAAAACTGACGTTATTAGAAACTAGCACAGCCTTAGTAAAACTGACGTTATTAGAAACTAGCACAGCCTTAGTAAAACTGACGTTATTAGAAACTAGCACAGCCTTAGTAAAACTGACGTTATTAGAAACTAGCACAGCCTTAGTAAAACTGACGTTATTAGAAACTAGCACAGCCTTAGTAAAACTGACGTTATTAGAAACTAGCACAGCCTTAGTAAAACTGACGTTATTAGAAACTAGCACAGCCTTAGTAAAACTGACGTTTTAACTGCTTTCTAAGTGATAATTGATGTATTTTCTTCAGTGGTTAATTTATTAGACGGACGCTGTTTTCTACCAAATAGCTTTATATATTGATCTATTCACCACCTTATATTCTACAAGGGTTACACTACAAGTTATTGCCCCTCGACCAAAATCCAGATTTATTCATGATTTTTTATTATGTCTACTATACATATATATGTGGAGTATTATTAAGTAACACACTTGGAAGATCTTAAACAGTATGTCAGCATCTAAAAATACTGATTATGTTATAATAATTTTCATACAGTAAAAGCCAGCGTACATTGGCAGAGGTTTTTGGGTGACAACTAAAAACGGCTTACCTCTTATGGTCCATCTTATGCTTCTTTTGTAGATCCAAAAAGGTGCTTATATTTAAATCAACACTTATTTTCCACATTTAATCAGCGTTTTGAAATGCGGCGGTTTTGTCCAATTTTGATTTCCTACTCTAAATTTTGACCTAAATTAGAGCGGAAGTGTAACGGAATTGTAATAGAGGAGCAGGCGATTGTTCTCTATTCGATACTGATTTGGCAATGTGGTTGACGGTTAAGACGTGAAAAGTCTATCGGTTTGTCCGAATACAATTGAACCTCACAAAAGCAGACTAACAATGTAAGGTCCCTTTGGAAACAAAATGGCTGCCTTACAATGTAAAATTCCCGTATCGAAAGTCAAGGACGCTTTGTGACATGTAAACAACAGAGGCATAGCATTACATATTACAGGTAATCGTGAGTAATTTTATTTTACTGGAGGTTCGTAATAAAATGGTATAATATTGAATGTTTATATAGAAAACTTGTTTCATACAGTAGTCAGGCATGTATTGCTATTAGTTCGGCTGTTCCATATAATAAAAATAATGTGTTGCAGCTATAAATTTGCAATGTGAGACACTAAAGTTGACTTCGAAGTTTTATGAACGACTGACTTATGTGTAACGTTGCATTTTAACATTACATAAACACTATGACGTAAATACTTCATTTTGGTATGCTATTTACGACGTCACAGTAAAATAACCAAACCTTGTAGTAAACATCCTACAGCAAATGGTATGCGATCACAACACAATATAAGTAAATAATACTTTGTTGCGGACATTTCCGCTTATTGACGTCCACTCGTCTTCAGCCATAAGTTCAATTTATGTTGTCTACATTCCCTTGTTATCTGGGGGGAAATGTCAAATATAGATGAGAGCAGAGTCATTTACTAGAATGGATTGTAAGTAATATCAGTGCACCAGACCGATTTATCTTAATAAATACTGACGGTTCATTCTCTCCTTATGTATGAGAATAAAATGCCGGAGGTTCATCACCATATAAAGTCCCTAGAGTAGAAATTTTATTCAATGGGAATACTATTCGTCCATTCTTAAACAACTCGGGCTATGCATGTGAAATATAGGCGTTAATATTTTAATTTCGTTTAAATACTCAATACATGAGCAAAGTTGGTTATTTCTTATAACCTAACTTGGTTTTTCAGCACGTGACTGATTGTGACGTCATAATAAGATGTATAGATGAAGTTGACTATACATGAATTCTTCCGCAAACAACAAGTGACGACACTAAAATTGTGAATTGCAAATATTATTTGATTACTTGTAAAATATTGTTCTTGTTACTTCATTTTTACTATAGAATTTAAAATATAAGGTTTGTTTTCAATTGTTGGTTAGATTATTGGATATAAACGACTTTGGATCGATTTACGCTGCAACATATTCAGCGTAAATCGACCCAAAGTCGTTTATATCCAATTATCGCACCAACAATTGAAAACAATCCTTAAATAGGTTTTATTTCGTAAGATACATTGCATCTTTCATTCCGACAAAAGATCATTTTTGAAATAAACTTGTAAGTTACCTTTGGCATTGATCGGCCAGTCTGCTTATAATCATATATCTATGTATATATTGCATTATAAATACAAATCTAATTATAAATGAATATTAATTGAAAATATATAACTTAAAATCTATATAATAATTATTATTTTAATTATGGATGGTCTAGTATTCGATTCAATTTCAATATTTCCAGCTTTTTGTTCCAACTGCTACTCGCATTTATATCGTTTTGTGTTAGATGTTCTTAGCAATGTCATTATGATCCTTACAAATTACCTATCCTATAAATCAGAAATGTGCATAATGGCTTACAATGGCTTAGATATTAACAGATTATCTTTATATCTTTGTTTATAAACTGCATTGCAAAGTAATGAGGTTTTTAATTAAAGCAATAACGCAAAACTAAAACATACATTTTGACTCCAAACAATAAAACCTCTCCTAAACCAAAAGAATTGTACCTCATATTTACTCATACCTACATATACAATGGCCAGTAAAACATTTGCTTTTTTCGATGAATTTTTATTGTGTTCGACTGACAAATTTTAGTTTGTACCCTTTACCTCATTTGAGACAGAAACATCACTTTAATTGCGTCCGTCTTGTGTACAATTTAGTTGCCTGGGTGGTTACAATTGCATGAGCGAATTTGCTTCCAAATGTATCTACCACCGGATCGCTATTTAAAAATCAGGCATACCACTGCTAACAGTTTTATATGCATTCCCCTCGAAAATGATCTGCAACATGTGCAAGTATGACGTAAATTCTGTTGTCCTGCTCAACTCCAATACAGAAGAATAATGAAAAGAAATTACATCGACACGCAACGATAAGTTTCATAGTAAATATTTAACTCCACAGAATGGATTTGAAGATGCAAACGATTTGGTTATTAAGAAACAAATTTAACAATTAATTAACAACCGCTCATGTAATGTTATAATTTATGAGCATACGAGACATATATTCACATATAGGTATTCAAATATATATTGAGTTTATGTAGTACTGAAATAAACAACTTATACTGCAGTAAACGTACGAAGCATATTAAGCTTATACTTTAACAACTCGGAACAGAAGTGTTGTTAATATTCAATCTAATGGACAGTCAACAGGCATTATGTGAAGCACACTGTTTTTACAGTAAACGGCGTATTCCATATAAATACGACATTGAGATTTCGTTAGACAAACATCAACTTCCAAAAGATGCATATTTGAAATTCAGACAAAAACACGGCTGGACTATCACACAGTTGCTATGTACCATATTTGTATTTCAGACAAAAACGCGACTGGACTATCACACAGTTGCTATGTACCATATTAGACAAGACATTTAGAACTAATATGTACCAGAAATATGAACAATTTCATCTGCTTAAATTGCCAACCATTGACCTTAAACTAGATTCAAACGAAATAACAAAAATCTCATATTCTTTAAGCATAACATTGATTTCTAGCACTGCCATTAAGGTCAAAATCGTCATCAAATGTCATCAAAACAAGTCTCGTTTATCATAGCTCATCTTAGGTCAATAAGCATCTGTATAATGGTATATCTAGATGATTGGTTTATTCTATATTAAATCAAAGCACAACTGACGAAAGATCGAAAAACGATCAATTTCCTTGTCAGATTTGGATCATAATTAACTTTGAACAAATCAACACTGTCCGAAGGTGACAAGTCGTTTACTTGAAGGAATTTTTATTTGTGTCCTAGAAATTTAACAATAACTATTATATGTGTACAAGAAGTAAATAAAAATTATAGAATATTTCATCGTTAGAATGGAAGATTTCGCTGCTTAATAGTATATCTGAGTAAAAGCCATTTGGGATTTGAACCCACCACTAATTTATCCTATGTTTAGCTCTTTACGCTTCAATCACCAAAACTGTATCTAATCTTAATCTGAAGTTTCATTAAAGTAGTACAATATCTAAAAAAAATACCTAGTTTGGAAGGACTGTATTCAAGCTCCTTGTCTAAACAATCCTTGCCTATATTACTGCTTAGAATAAAAATTAACGATTGTTATTCGAAGTCGTTCCTTGTGTCAAAGATTTTCGACTGTTAGAAGTCTATTGTCAAATATGTTTAGAGATTTAGGCATGACGCAGATTGCGTTATATATATTGTCTTTCTTAATCTCAAGTTTCATTAAAGTAGTACAATATCTAAAAAAAAAATATCTAGTTTGGAAGGATTGTATTCAAGCTTTTTTCTCGGAATTTTGATATAAGTAAATAATAAATTCTTAAAAATTCGCTGCTATAGATCGTAATCTATATGTTAAAGTAAGAATAAGTTTTTACTTTTAATTGTAACTAATATAGTTAAACGGCTACGTGACAAAGTGTTAGTTGTTTGTCGACATACATGCATTCACTATTTTCGTCTATGACATAAACATCGACATGAACATTATTTTGATGTCAAATGAAATGCCTCAAAACATACTATAACGCTGAGAAATAATACCAAGAGAGGAAAACACAGATTTATTGTTGACGAGTTACAATAATAAAATATGTGCGATTCAATAAGTCGTCATGTGCCCTCTAGAAATTTTACAGGAACAAGAACATCTGCTTTAGACCGAGATAACGAATCATTTTTTACAGTGGGTTTTCAGATTGTTTCATGTAAACAAAGTTTGCCCTGCTAATGAACGGTAAATGTTGTTCCAGATTTAGTTTTAGTATCCATATTTTGAATGATTAATTATTACGTTTATAAAATGCATTTTCAAATTAACCCATGTTCAGTTAGTTTGTGTTAGTTTGCGTAAAAAGTCTTAAAGTTACAAGGATAAAAGAATTACATTGTGTCTTGCAAATTCCTATGAGAAAATAGAATGCTTTAATTGAAGTCGAGAGGAAAATAACGATGTCATTTTCAGTATACCGCTGATTAGATTGTTAGATTAGTTGGTCATATGTTATTTTTTTTTTTTTATTTGATGGTTCCAGTGGTAATATTAAACGATGAAACACTTATGACGCTTCTAATTATCCTATTAGTACGTACCGGTGGGTATTTAGAGAATGTTGCGCAGAATCAAAGCAAAACGATTAGCGTAAAAACTATACGGACGGGTTAAAATAGTTTTTTTAGTGTATGATCAGCGCTATCATGAAAATTATTTCAGTTGAATACATTGTGTATATAAATACGCTAATGACGTCATCTGTTATAAACAGTTGATTTCTTGGTTTTGTTTGTTTGATTGATTGTTTTCTTAATTTTAGCGAGCAATATTTCAGTTATATACATGAAGAAAACAAGTTTACAAACAATTTATTAACGGAGAAAGGGAATGGACCAACGGGAACAAAATTTGGAAAACATGGAGTATCGGATAGGGATGGAGAATTAAGCTTTTTGAAGCGGCTACAATGAGACCGCACTTTCTTCGATCTTCGTGTGCTCACTATGATATGCAGTCAGGCTTTTTGTACTATAACCTGACAACGTCATAGTTCTTATATTCAATTCGACCCATAGAATGTTAATCCTAAGACGTGAATGTGACATTATTTATACTGTATAAGATCAGACCTTATATCGTATAGCTCACATCTCTATTAAGTTATATTAAATGGAGAATACATATATACGAGAAATCTTGAAGCCTTTACGGGGGAAGTCTTTTTGGTTACAGAGAAAATATAATCAATACAAAATTACAATTACAATTATATGTGAACAAACATAGCTAACCTGGAGGATCGACCCTCGTAAAAATAATTTGTATAATTAAGAATGCTAATATCTTTTGAACTAAACAATTGAGAGAACTTTAATGTATTAGGATTTGCATGACAAAATTGTGGTAAAATATTTTTTTCTATATCTTTATAAGAAAATTTACATTTGATAATATAAATGGTATTCATTCCCAATGTCATTGAAATTATACAGGCTTGAAATAAATAAGTCAAGACAATAGGTTTATCTGTATTGCCACTCACAATATGTATATTATATACACAATTCACAAATAATAATAATAATAAATATAAAGCAATTATCAATAATATAACATTAATATATCTGTATTGCCACTCATAATATGTATATTATATATTTAATAATACATGATTAATATACAACAAGATCATACAAATTTTTGGCAAAAAGTCCGCCCATTAACAATTGAAACTATAAAAATATAAAGGGTGTGGTGGGTGGGAAAATTCAAAGTTTCCTTGTCTATCAAAAATATCAAGAAGTATATAATGAATACCACACAGGCTATAAATACTGAGCAAATTAAATAAATTAACCAATAAAAAGGCTGAGTAGAGTTCAATACTATCTAATATTATCTCCAAAGAACTAGATCAAACTAGTGAAATCATTGAAGTGTACAACACATTTCTGTGCCTGTATAATTATTTAATTTTATCTTAAATTAATACAATTACATAATAGACAAATTTTCTCTTCTCTTGGGGTCCGCTGCCATCTTCCTGCCTCTATTGGCAAGCGATGACACCCGGTTCTATATTTTATGATATTTTTGACTAAATAAGGACTGTTTACTGGTTTCTTTGCTTTGTTTACCTGGTTACTCACTGCTCGTGTTTACATTTGATGACTTTTTCCTTTTCCGATTATTTTGTCCTTCGGCGGCATGTAAATGTCTATTGTTTATGTAATCACATTTTCACTGTATCACAAAAATGAATCACTTGACAAGCTGTAAATATCCGAAATTTAAAGGTTTTTCCTCTTACGAAAATCTTCGACCATGTTGTTCACACATACGCAATCTATCATGGCGTCCAGTTTTTATTGGGAAGGAACTCGGAATACCCGGAGAAAACCCCGACCTTCGGTAGGAAAACTGGCAGTCCTTGTCAATTAAGATTGAGCGCACCCTACCCTCGTTCAGACTCGAACCTAGACTTGCCACAAGTCCCTTTGAATTTGCTATTAGAGAGATGCACCTTCATTATCAACATTTCCTATATTATAAGCTTGTGTACAAAAGCCTTTATAATCAGGTGAATAGTATAAAAAATGTTGAAATCTATCTCTCTATTAGCAAAAAATTGTTCAAAGGGACTTGTGGTTGGTCTAACTCGAACCCGAAACCTCAATGTTGACAGAACAGATCGCGTGATCAATAGTAGACGAACTACCTTAACACTCAGCTACAGAGGCCCGCATCATTTGTGAAACGAACACTTGAACACAGCTGGTAGATGTATAAACACCAGCTTGGGTTTAATACACTTTTTAAGTGTTTGCGTCAGTATCGACCTTTTATTTTTAGGTTTGCTGTCGACTTAATAGATAGCTGCTTTTATTGTAACTTGTGTGACGATATGTAACTGGACGATATATATTACGCCAACATTGGTACAATAGCTGTCACAAACAATTATCATGTTTCTGTCTTTTCTACAGATTACAATGGTTTATGAATCACTCTTTAACTGTATATGATAACCCATGGGAAATCAAACATGATGTTTCGTAAATGCAGAACTATTTAGAAAATTTTGTTATTCTTGATTTTTCAAGTTCAAGAGTTATCTGAGTTCAATTGAACAGACAAATTGGTAAATTGCTTGCCATATTTCTTGCCCCTACATGGAAGAATCTGGTTATCTAGGACAGCAAGTAATGGTTGACAGCGGTTTGAAGGAGTATGTTGTTTTAGGTTTTCGTTTAATTCAAACTTTAGCGTTTGCCATATACCGTAAATAATGTAAAATATAATAAATAGTAAAAGTCAGCGTATATTGGTAGAAGGTTTTTAAGTGACAGATAAAAACTGCTTACCGCTTATTATCCAGCTTATGCTCCTTTTGTAGATTCAAAAAGGTGCAAATTAAAATCAACAATAGTTTTCCACATTTAATCGGCGTTATGAAATGCGACGGCCTTTTTATTTTGATAGGACGATTTTCTGTAAAAATTAGAACGAAACAACAGGCGATTTGTTTGTCTGTTCGATACCTCTCGGGCAATGTCGTTAGCTTGTTAGGATTGAAAAAGTCTCGCGGTTTGTCCGAATACCTTTTTGAACGTCACGAAAGCAGACAACCTTTTGTAAACAACGTAAGATCCCTTTGGAAACAAAAAATAGCCGACTTTACAATTTAAAATTCCCGTAGCAAAAGTCAAGGATGATTTGTGACAAGTAAACAACCGAGGCATAGTATGGACAGGTTATCGTGGATAAAGATTTTCGTAATAAAAAAGGCCCAATATTGAATAAGAAAACAAAAATACAAGCAAAAAAATGCACCCTACGAGGGTGTGACTTCTATTATCGACAGATTTCAATTTATGACATATAAATGGGTTTGGGAGCGGCTACTAGGCGTAAATATATGTTAATACATTTGTTTTCTTAATGGTGTCATAATTAAATGAATTTCTCAATTGAATCGGAGGTAAATGATAACAGATGACTTGTATACAATCGACATGTAGAATATAAAAAAATATATACATGTATTTCTAAATTTACTTTTTTTAAATGCAAATGTGCAGTGTTTACAAATCTGTTAGTGTAGACTCAAAATGAGATTAGACGGTAAGCTAAAATTGTATTCAGAAGCAATAAGATGATTTTAAAAGATAATTTACAATGTTGGAAACTCAGAATGCTCACTCTGTGTTCAGTTCAGTTACCAATTGAACGCGGACGACGGCTAAGCATTGAACGAGAAGATCGCAAATGTTTTAGATGTATTACGAAAAAGCGTAGCTACGAGTATCATTACAAAATTGTGTATTCCGAACTTGAGATAGATCAAAATAATCGTGCCAAACCATATCCTACCTTGCGTGTTGTTCCAGAAATTCGTGTACTGTTTACAAACGAAAAAAGTCTCAGTCGAGTTGTTGACCTAAGATTTTCACAATGCTTTTGAAAAGCATCGCGATGAAAAAACATCATGCATGAATTACTTATTAAAAGCATCGCTTTTATCAGTGGCCGTTCATGTCACAATGGGGATGTTTCTATCGGAAGAAACATCACAATTGTGAGATGATCGGTCAGGTACAAGGTACTTTTCAAAAGTATCGCGATGCTTTTAACAAGTATCGCGATGCTTTTAACAAATATCGCGATGCGTTAAAAAAGTATCGTGATGCTTTTTATTTTATGCATGATGTTTTTTTCATCACGATGCTTTTAACAAGTATCGCGATGCTTTTAAAAACTATCGCGATGCTTTTAGCAATAACCGCGATAGAAAAAAGTAAGCCGGACGAAACATCACAATTGTGAGATGATCGGTCAGGTACAAGGTACTTTTCAAAAGTATCGCTATGCTTTTAACAAGCATCGCGATGCGTTCAATAAGTATAGCGATGCTTTTAACAAGTAACGCGATAGAAAAAAGCAAGCCGATAACAACATCACAATTGTGACACGATCAGTCAGGTACATGAAAAAGGCAAGCCGATGATTTTTTAAAAGTAAGCCGATACTTTTTACATTATGCATAAAGTTTTTTCCATCGCGATGCTTTTAACAAGTATCACGATGCTTTAGTAAGTATCGCGATGCTTTTAAAAGTATCGCGATGCTTTTAACAAGTAACGCGAGGCTTTTAGCTTTTAAAAAGAATCGCTATAGAAAAAAGCAAGCCGATACAAACATCACAATTGTGAAATGAACGGCCACTGATACGCGTTACTTGTTAAAAACATCGCGATACTTGTTAAAGGCGTCGCGATTAAAAAAGCATGCATGCAATAAATAAGCATCGCGATATTTATTAAAAGCATTGCTATGCTTTTTACAAGTATCGCGATAGAAAAATGCAAGTCGATAGAAACATCACAATAATGACATGAGCGAACACTAACACTTTAAAGACGTTCGATTTTTACATACCTTTTTTATAGTTTTGCGGATGACTGCATCGTAATGTAAGAAATAACATGATTGTTCCGTACAAAAAGTGACCAAGTTAGTTAATGAACACTGAAAGAATGTAGTCTAATGTAGACTTAGCATCTTTAGGAATGCCAAAGTTGACTGCTCTTTTGTATGATGTCGTGTCAGTGACAATGATATCAGTCAATTCACATGTATTGATACCGTCAAACAAATAATATGTCACTCTTAGACCTATATCTAGAGCTATTCCAACTGTACCTTTGAACCAGTGCGATCTTTGCTTACCCACGCTTAGCCATTATGAAGGTTTCGAGGATTAAGATATGTTTCCGTCTAACTTAAGAATATAACAGACGGATTGATGATAAACTATACAGAATAGACTGAGAATATAACAGCTGGCTGTCATCTCAGAATTACTCTTCATCCAAAGTCGTTTACATCGCTACATCGCTACCTGTTTGAAGATTAATATGTTGTAAACTAGTTTCTTAACAGTTGAGCTTTGATGTCCGACACTCTACCTAGACTGGCACAGATTAGATTGTAAATTAAATAAAGTATGCCTTAGAACTCCCAGTCAATAATGTTCTTTGATGATGATTTGTAATGTGTTCTTCAACTTTTGTAACAAATAGAATAGACAATCAAGAAAAAGGAGGTCGCTTTATTTATGTACAATTTACTTTTCGTTCATTTACAAATTTAAAACAATGACCCAAATATCCAAATAGTAAATTTGGACATAATGAATGTAACTATGTAATAGAAATCTCAAATCCATAATACATGTATCTATGTACTACAAATATTAAGATAGTTAACGTTGACATAATGAATATATCTATGTAAAACAAATCTATAGATAGTCAACGTGGACATAATCAATTTATCCCCGGCTTGTAAGAAATGCGGACTTTTGATTGGTTGGTTACCCGTCGGTACAAATCCCATGCCCCCCGGCTTCGTTCTCGAGTAATTAGTGTATGTTATTCTACAAAGGAATATTTCTGTCTTTATATTTGTATTTTCACTTCATTTCAAACACTGCAAAGCACTACATTCACACAGACACACTTAAATATGAATGAAATCGGAACTTGACGTCATTGTCTCTTGACATTATGATAACGTGACTTCAGCCGCCAAAATACCGAAAATAAAAAAAAACAATGGAAACAGAATTAAAACTAATAAAACCCGTTAAGTCAGAGGATGGTACCTAAAGTGCCATCCTCGACCTGGTAAACGGGGCATTTCTGCGTGGAAAAAGTTTTAAAAATTGTAAGAAACTATGTCATTGCACATTTAGCTTATTTCTGACGATAAAAGAACCTATTTTCAGCCCTTTAAACTTGAAAGCCGGGGATAAATCCGTTACCTACGTTATAACCCGGGTGTATGGAAATTGTACCACCTGAAAAAACTACTGGACAGCTTCGGCTTCGCTTCAGGCTGAACAGAAGTCTTTTCAGGTGGTACAATTTCCATACACCCGGTAATAATGTAGGTAACTGATAGTATCTATGTAATACAAATATCTAGTCCACGTGGACATAATGAATGTATCTATGTAATACAAATATCTAGTCCATGTGGACATAATGAATGTATCTATGTAATACAAATATCTAGTCCATGTGGACATAATGAATGTATCTATGTAATACAAATATCTAGTCCATGTGAACATGATGCATGTATCTATGTAATACAAATCTCTAGTCCATGTGGACATAATGTATGTATCTATGTAATACAAATCTCTAGTCCATGTGGACATAATGCATGTATCTATGTAATACAAATCTCTAGTCCATGTGGACATAATGCATGTATCTATGTAATACAAATCTCTAGTCCATGTGGACATAATGCATGTATCTATGTAATACAAATCTCTAGTCCATGTGGACATAATGCATGTATCTATGTAATACAAATCTCTAGTCCATGTGGACATAATGCATGTATCTATGTAATACAAATATCTAGTCCATGTGGACATAATGAATGTATCTATGTAATACAAATATCTAGTCCATGTGGACATAATGCATGTATCTATGTAATACAAATATCTAGTCCATGTGGACATAATGAATGTATCTATGTAATACAAATATCTAGTCCATGTGGACAAAATGAATGTATCTATGCAATACAAATATCTAGTCCATGTGGACATAATGCATGTATCTATGTAATACAAATATCTAGTCCATGTGGACATAATGAATGTATCTATGTAATACAAATATCTAGTCCATGTGGACATAATGAATGTATCTATGTAATACAAATATCTAGTCCATGTGGACATAATGCATGTATCTATGTAATACAAATATCTAGTCCATGTGAACATGATGCATGTATCTATGTAATACAAATCTCTAGTCCATGTGGACATAATGTATGTATCTATGTAATACAAATCTCTAGTCCATGTGGACATAATGCATGTATCTATGTAATACAAATATCTAGTCCATGTGGACATAATGTATGTATCTATGTAATACAAATCTCTAGTCCATGTGGACATAATGCATGTATCTATGTAATACAAATATCTAGTCCATGTGGACATAATGAATGTATCTATGTAATACAAATCTCTAGTCCATGTGGACATAATGCATGTATCTATGTAATACAAATCTCTAGTCCATGTGGACATAATGCATGTATCTATGTAATACAAATATCTAGTCCATGGGGACATAATGTATGTATCTATGTAATACAAATCTCTAGTCCATGTGGACATAATGCATGTATCTATGTAATACAAATATCTAGTCCATGTGGACATAATGCATGTATCTATGTAATACAAATATCTAGTCCATGTGGACATAATGAATGTATCTATGTAATACAAATATCTAGTCCATGTGGACATAATGCATGTATCTATGTAATACAAATATCTAGTCCATGTGGACATAATGAATGTATCTATGTAATACAAATCTCTAGTCCATGTGGACATAATGCATGTATCTATGTAATACAAATCTCTAGTCCATGTGGACATAATGCATGTATCTATGTAATACAAATATCTAGTCCATGTGGACATAATGAATGTATCTATGTAATACAAATATCTAGTCCATGTGGACATAATGCATGTATCTATGTAATACAAATATCTAGTCCATGTGGACATAATGCATGTATCTATGTAATACAAATATCTAGTCCATGTGGACATAATGCATGTATCTATGTAATACAAATATCTAGTCCATGTGGACATAATGCATGTATCTATGTAATACAAATATCTAGTCCATGTGGACATAATGAATGTATCTATGTAATACAAATATCTAGTCCATGTGGACATAATGCATGTATCTATGTAATACAAATATCTAGTCCATGTGGACATAATGAATGTATCTATGTAATACAAATATCTAGTCCATGTGGACAAAATGAATGTATCTATGCAATACAAATATCTAGTCCATGTGGACATAATGCATGTATCTATGTAATACAAATATCTAGTCCATGGGGACATAATGAATGTATCTATGTAATACAAATCTCTAGTCCATGTGGACATAATGAATGTATCTATGCAATACAAATCTCTAGTCCATGGGGACATAATGAATGTATCTATGTAATACAAATCTCTAGTCCATGGGGACATAATGAATGTATCTATGTAATACAAATCTCTAGTCCATGGGGACATAATGAATGTATCTATGTAATACAAATATCTAATCCATGTGGACATAATGAATGTATCTATGTAATACAAATATATTGATAGTTAACGTTGACATAATGAATGTATCTAGGTAATACAAATCTCTATAGACAGTCAATGTGGACGTAATGAATGTATCTATGTAATACAAATCTCTAGATAGTCAATGTTGACGTAGTGAATGTATCTATGTATTACAAATCTCTAGATAGTCAATGTGGACATAATGATAGTATCTATGTAATACAAATATATTGATAGTTAACGTTGACATAATGAATGTATCTATGTAGTGCAAATCTCTAGATAGTCAATGTTGACGTAATGAATGTATCTATGTAATACAAATCTCTAGATAGTCAATATGGACATAAAGATAGTATCTATGTAATACAGACACTCTTACACAATACATAAACACAGTTATTGGTAAAGGAAAAGTACAATTTGTAATGTCTGTATAGTATACAACAAATAAATATTGTGACATACTGGTGTCTCTAAAGTAAAAAGTGCTATTACTTTTAATGACAAGCAAATACAACAACCAGAGCATAGTGACCAACGTAGACGATGTAATCTATACTGGTTCCAGTTAATTCATTTTTGCTTTTGTGTTATGGTTGTTTTTTTCGTATTGTATTTGATTGTGTATATCGGATTTGCTATCCTCCCTTGTCGTTTTCCCATGTATGTTTCATGTAACGGCGGACGTCTAGTGTTAACAAATGGTACATCTGGTGCTCACAGACCTCGTATAAATATAGCTCGAACTATTAACTTAGAAATAATGTCTGGCCATTTTCCTGACATTAAGGAAGGATACGTAATTAGATAATCGATGACAATTTGTTTCATTTGTGTCTCGATTTAATCTAATTATTTCTTGCTTTACAAGAATGATGTCTAAATAACGAGACACTGTACACCTGCAATCTATTACCGAATTCCGATAAATTGCCTATCAGTCTCCAACTTTTCCTGCCTTTTCATCTTGTCACTTCAAGAATAATACTTGATGAAATAATAACCATGTCAACAGAATATTCCAAATAACGATTTCTGTCATTGTCAATTTTCAGCATGATAAAGGTCACTTGCAAGATAAAATTCAACCATTTCCGACTGCATTTAGAAATTACTCTTGTAAAATTTATTTTTAAACATTTAAATATTATAAAATCAGCAAAATCTCAATTGATAATGCAATCTTTACAAAAACAAAAAATTTCAGACAAACATTTCCCCGGAAATTATCTGGGCTACTGGTAAAACAGTTTTACTAGTCTGTGTGTATTATTTCACATTGCGCTATATAGACGATGTCCTATCAATTCTGTGATTATTTAAATTAAATCTTCCCTGGCGAGCATGGCATTATAGACACCTAAAATACGCTTAAGTCGTACGCTAGACTTTCTTCTGGAAGTAAACTAACTACAAACATGATTCTAGACAGACGTGATGACTTCGACTTTTGAATTGTCCACTTCCATTACTTCACAACTTATACGTTATGCTAGACTTGTAATATAAAAAAGGGGGAAAGGCAAGTGAAAGATTTTATATTTTTTTTACCACGCAAGACTTGTGGATCGATACCGGCAAGGGAGACGTGATATTTCCAATTAATGTCATGCAAAGAACAGTTAATGCTAATATTTTGGTTCAAATCTGCTGTAACGTAGATGGTTGTAAAACAAAATTGTTGTCACCTCTGCAAATATCTAACCCAAATAACTGACTCATAATGTCCCAAGGTATCTCTGTATCATGATAATTCAAGAAGTTTGTCACATCAACATCAGTTACAGTAAGTGACTTCTAATTATATCGTGCCCGCACTGTGTCACATTATATATGGGAAAAGATATAACGTCAATAAATATTTTTATTCAACTGAATAAAAAACCGCTGTCCCTAACAAATCATGCCAAGTGTTCTTATAAAACCTTCGTTAAACAATCCACTTATTCAGTAAGATCCGAAGTAATAAAAAAGACACGCACTAAACTTAGGTTTATAACTGAACCACGAGAATCATGGCTGTCAGTAGATAATGAAAAACTATGAGACAATATTTGTATTGTTGGTTGTTTCAATAGCGTTTGAACGCTATTTTCAGCAATAACGTTGAATATTTACTCTAAGAAGCTAAATTAACTTTGCGTGAAGGCTTCTGGTTGTCATTCCGTAACTGGTTTAAATGCACAAGCTACATGTGGGATATCAGCTCACAAACAAAACACCACGTACCTTTTTCACGATAGATGCCGTAGGATCAATGTCAGCTCACATGAACCACGACACGAGATTACAATATGTAGTGTGCGCAAAATAATATTTTACATTAACAGTTAATGCTGTTTGAGCAATATCGGTTCACATGCACTACCCACGTGAAATTTATAATCATTATCGAATCGCATGGCACCACACAATAGAAAAGATGGTGTTCAAATGCATCAGCCTATGCGATAATTACATTAGATGGTAAGCGAACTTATCGATTCACATGCATTACTCCATGTGACATATAGTACCAAAATGGAAAGAGGGTCTGCTAATACGATCCGGCCAAAGTGAAATTTACATTAGATAGTGTGTTAACAATATCGTTTCACATGCACGACATTTACAAGGTAAGAGAACAACGCTTGGAACGCGTGCGCCAACCACCGTGTCACTTACAATGGATGGGTTAACAGTATCGGTACAAATGCATAAGCCTTTAATTGACACGTTTTATATAGGTAATGCGTGAAATATGCTAACATACAAACCACCACGTTACGCGTGTGAATAATATCAACTCACATGCACCATCCATGCCACATTTACGAACTATAACGGGCACATCACCACGTGAGGTTTATATAATTAGACGGTGTGCGAACAATATCGACTCGCAAGCACCAACCTATATAATATTAAGACTAGATGTTGTTCAAACAATAATGGCTCACGTGTACCACATAAGGTAAAATTTTACATATATAGTGTGCAAACAAGTATGGCTGACATGAACTACCCCACGTGCACGTGACATTTACGATAAATACTCTTTGCGCAATATCAGGTCACCTGCCTTAATTATTCCTATCGAATTTAGAAAGTATATAACAGTTGTTGAAGTCTGTAATTATTCGATAAATGCTACAGTTATAGCAGGTGACGAGTGACTGATTTAAGACAAAACATCCTAATGATTAATAGTTGTAATGGTGTCTAGACTGGGTTTAAATCACTGCCCCGCCCCCTTTTTTTGATTTGTAGCGTTTCGTTCTCCCGGACGTCTTTGGTGATTTATGCTAGCATGATATTGCACTATAATTTACACCTAGAACAAAAAAAAACAAAATGAGTCAGGTTTTGTAATAATTACTCAAAACTGTATCAAAATACACAAAATAATGAATCTCCTTTTTTCAATGTAATTTTTCCTGGGAATACATGTAATATTACTCCGCGTGTATGGTGTGGCGCAAAAAGGAATAAATTTATGAAATCATTGTACCAATATGTCTGACATCCGATCTTTTATTTAGTAATTCAATATTAAAAATAGCGTGAAATCGTTCTTGGTGTTTATCAATAAAAATAACCCCTCTAATCTGTACGCAATGACGTCTAACCGACAAAATATGTCCCGAAATGAAGTATTTTCAAATTCTTTTTAAGAATTGTTCATAGTAAATGTTATCGACAAAGAAACTAGTTGATGAACGATAAGCTATCTTTAACACTGTTGCAAATAATCTTTAACACTGTTGCAAATAGTTTATGGTCCTGCACTCTTTGAATCTCGGCTAAATTAGGTTCGCAACAAATTGTGACGTCACTGCAGTTCCGTTGTGAAATCTTTAATTATGATAAAATCACTGGCATAGTTTTTAAAACGTTCCAAGTTAAACAAAGACATTGATATGACTTATCATAGAATTGCAACTAAATGCAGACACAATAAATTGTAAATAGAATTTTTTTTCTTTTGTGTTGCAGAGAGGTACTTGGTACAACACGATATAACCGTTAATGGATGCACTTATCAAATAGCTACCATTAAGTGTCAATACGGTTTGTTTACAGACCAATTTAACTCATAGAAAGTAGGAACACTTTTTATAGTCATTGTGTTGGAAATAATGACATTAAACCCTAGATAGTTTAACATTTTATAATTTAATGTTAAATTGACTGCAATTAACACAGTAATGTTAGTATTGACTTCTCTGTTTGGTAAGTTTAACTAACGTTTGTTTGCTGAATTATACAGATTAATGCATGCGTTACGACTTCATTAATAATGGGGGTTTTAAAATGGTAAAACTATGAAATTCCATTATACTGTAATCTGTCACAGTTTTGACGGTTAAAAAATTAGATTTCAAGCAATATTTATTCAGAACTGTGTGAAGTTTTTTTAAACATGAGCACGCTGTTCATGACTGACTCGTCCGCGCCGTATATATATATCGTAAAACCAATACAAAGGTACAGAGAAAAAAAGGAAAATGAAAAAAAATTTAAAATACAATACAATACAGTTCATTAATAGTATATGTATATCAAAGTTGTTAAATTGCTTAATTGGAGGCACACATTATATAAAAGTCAGATACTGTGCCCAGGAGATTCTATCTATTATACAATTAATGACTTTGATATAGGTCACTATCAGGATTTATCAGCCAGAGAAAATGTATTATTACATGAATAGAATTTTGCGTGTTTTTGATTGGTCTAAAAACATCTTTTGGGTCACGATAAATCGCAACAGTATTAAAATTACATAAAATGTGTGCACGCTGCACGATTCCGCTTCATAATAGTCAAGCGGAATATGGTATCGACCAGATTTTTATGTTTTAGCCAATCAGAATAGCAGTCTTAACAAATTCATTCGTCCAATCAAATCAATTGTATAAATTGTACATCGTGCGTTACACCAACAAATGAAAGAAACGACGGCTCTTCGATATGTTGATTAATTTATACTCTTCTCAAAATTTGAAACTGGAATTTCAGGATTAACAGCAAACAGATATCAAAATGCAGTATTAAATAAAAAATATTAAGGGTAACAACATTTACAAAATGTAAGCAGTAGAAAAGGCATACTCTGTTTTTCTGATCAAGGGAGATGGTGGTTTTATTCATGTAACAAAACAATTAATCACTTTGATATACGGTCGCTATCAGGACTGATCAGCTCTCAAAATGTATATTCACCTCGCCTAGCGACCTTTACAAAACAGAAAACAGTAAATTTAAAATAACGATCACAGATTACAGCAATTTACATGAGAAAACAGGGGAATTCAAAAATCGAAAAAAACAGATAACAGCAGAATGGAGAAATTGAGAGGGAATAAAAAGTTTACATTGTTCTGTCTATTAACAGTAAAACAAGGTTTATATTTTCATTATTATAACAGTTAACAACAATGTCAATTTTTAAGAAAACATATGACAGCTAATGGTTGAAAAAACAGTTAACATTTGGTTTATTTTCTAAAAATAACAGTTAATAGATGTGTAAAAATGCCTAAAATACACTAAAAAAAGAGCTCCTTCATTGAAATCGAAATATTAATATCAAAAATAAGTTTTGATATAAAAATATATAATGTTTTTAAATAAAAAATATTTTTGATATAAAAAGTACGGAATATACATGTATATAGTAAAACAGCGCCTCATAGATACAAATACATGTACCATATGTATTATTTTACCAATTCCTTTTTATATCGTTTATCTCTAGATAACTGTATAGGGGTAAGAGGAACTTGTAATTTGTAGCGAAGTTGTTATAAAATTTATATCATGACTGCATAAATTAATCGAATTCAAACATTTAGGGTTTTTTCTAGACGGCAACTGTCATTACAAAACCCGGACTCGGAACATCATTAACCCAAAGCTTTGCTTACGTAAGTGCTGCTACAGATGTATGTTCTGAATCTACCAGCTTACCTAATAATAAGGTTTGTCTGCATAATTTTTGTCTATACCTAACTCGTTTTATTTTAAAAAAATAATTTAATATAAAAAGTGATACATATTTTGAAATTTTAACCAAAAACATCGCAAATGGTGTCCTGCATTCCCTTAAAATATAAACCACATTTAAGATATGCAGCTAGTTTTCTAAATATAAATATGGGTCATGATCTACATAACAGTAGTTTTTCTAGGTACACGGCTTCCGTGTTACTTCATGTGATTTCTACACTGGATTTCTAGGTACACGGCTTCCATGTTACATGTACTCCCACGTGATTTCTCGATTTTTAGGTACTCGGCTTCCGTGTTACTCCCACGTGATTTCTAGGTACACGGCTTACGTGTTACTACCTAGGTTCGATCACCCAGACGCATATATAATAGCGTCTGGGATCACCTTATTTTAATTTCGCTACCAATAGGTGGAGACAAACAATGGTTCTATTTTTAGAGCCCTATTTTTAAACCAGGAAAACCATGCAAACATATCTATACTTATAATATGACGTCACAGTTAGATTCACTCTTGATTATGTATAACAATAATATTTGTTTAATTAATTGATAAAGTAATATTTTATAAAAATATTCAAATGTAAACTTTGGTACAATTTGTTGTACACTTCTTGATATGAACGGAAGTAATTTTTTAGACAATAAAAATCAATCTCCACGCAAAGGATTCTGGGTATCCTACGTCAACCACAATCACCTCTGCCATACCATTGGTTGACATTGTGAGAGATATCTCTCATGGCAGATATGCTTCGCGTAAAAACGCAGTAATTGTAATGTAAAACTGTGTCAAAAGTGTATAAATATACTATATAAAAATAAAAAAGAGCTCGTGTATTATTTTACAAAGATCATTCTTTGTTTACAAACGTTACAAGCAGACGACAACTGTAGTCCCGCAGTAAATGGAGGATGACGTGTGGCAGAGGTTATATCTGGGAACCAGTTATGTTCTCTGTGCCGGAGAGTGAATAAAAATATCATATATTACTAGTCTCGATCATCCAGACGCTTAATTACATTTGTGCGTCTGGATTCAGCTCTATATTAAACTCGTTACCATTACGCCCAAAACTGGGCGTAATTTTTGATTGGATGATATTTTTATTGTCTACAAAATTACTTCCGTTCATATCAAGAAGTGTACAACAAATTGTACCAAAGTTTAAATTTGAATATTTTTATAAAATATTACTTTATCAATTAATTAAACAAATATTATTGTTATGCATAATCAAGAGTGAATCTTACTGTGACGTCATATTATAAGTATAGATATGTTTGCATGGTTTTCCTGGTTTAAAAATAGGGCTCTAAAAATAGAATCATTGTTTGTCTCCACCTATTGGTAGCGAAATTAAAATAAGGTGATCCCAGACGCTATTATATATGCGTCTGGGTGATCGAGACTAATATATTACGCGAGTTTAATATAGAGCTGAATCCAGACGCACAAATGTAATTAAGCGTCTGGATGATCGAGACTATGTTACTACCACGTGAATGCTTAGATATTAAGGGACCGATCATTTAACTTGCAGGTTTGTCCAGGAACCTATAAATCTAGTTATACTAGTCCCAGGTTTGTTCCTAAAAAAATATTTTGAAAAAAAAAGATTTTTGATGAAAAAAAAATATTTTGGAAGCAGAGGGTAAGAAAAAAATATTCTGAAGTAGGATTTCTGCTATATAAAATAATGCTAATAATGAAAAAAAAGTGTGTCACGACGCCTTCAAAGAATAAATATTTTTTCCGCGCTCTACGGACCAAAACAAAAAACCAAGGCCCCCCCCCCCCTTTCAAGTTAAATGGTCTGTCCATAAGTCCCATTTCTAGTTAAAACAATTTGAAGATATAATAATGTATTTTCATTCAGTTATTTTAAAATTTGTAACAACAAATCGAAGCAAAGTCGTGGATAATTTTTAATGTACAAAAACGTTAGTATTTTATCCTGCAATCATTACATTTACCGTTCAATAAAGGTAGACGAATGCATTTTTGCTTTATTCGGCAGTATCGAAGATCGATAATAACGATATATTTCATTCTGGTCTGGTTTACATGTTGTCGAATTTTGGCGTCATGCTATCACTAGAAAACACGCCAAAAATTTTAAGTCATATTTTGCATTGGTGTAAAATGTATTTTTGGGTTGCAGGATAAAAACATTTTTTGTGCATTGTCAGAAAATACACAGTTTATTTGTGTACTCTCCGCGAAACAGATGAGAAATGCTCGACAGGACGTCGCATTTCTACCTGCTTCTAAGGCTCGTACAAATACATTATATATTTTCTCGTAATGTACGAATATTGTATATATACGTCACACAGTCATTCATAACAATAATAATGGCGGTATATAAAGTTACAACAAACTGACAAAACACAAGCTCCAAAGAGCTTTTGACCGAAATTCAAACATCAGTATACATGTATTAGCCTAGTTATCAGATACGAGACATAGGTAATCAAAGCAATACAAATTATACATGCACGAGAGTAAAAGTACATATACAAATCTAGCAAACAAATATGAGCGATAGGTAAGATAAGCACTAAAATCAATGTTAGGAATTTAAACAAAATTAAAAGCTATGTACTAAAAATAGAACTAGGCACCAAAACAACACAAGTACTAAGACGAGAAAGTTGGGCAGCACAATAAAAGCTTAGACCGAAAGTAAAACAAGTTTGAGTTACATGTATTTTTATGCAATGCCTCCCAGAAAACACATCGAATGGTTTATTTACATATTGAACATTAACATTTGTTGCCGTTCCAGGATTTAAGTAGATTTTAAAACTGACCAAAGTTAGCTTGTGCTCGGATGTGCTCTGGAAGATCATTCCAAGGAACTGCTGCACTTTACCTGAATGACTGTTTACCAAATGTTGTAGTTTTGACTCTGGGTATATCTACAATATTTGAGTATCTAAAGCTGTCAGAACTGTTTTCTAAATCCTGCAAACAATGTGGGGTTAACTTATAGAATTTAAAAAGTTTCTATTGCCAATCTCTTCTCACTTCTAAAGAGGGGACATTGGCAGATAAAAGCTATACATAAGCACTGTTATGGTCATCATAAATTAAACGGATGGCTCGAGCTTGAATTTAGTAACAAGGTTTCTTTGTCTGCAAAAATTTCCTAATTTCATATACTTCTACGCGAGTGTTTCGGGAATAGCTTTGTGAGTAGTGACAATGTATACTTGTATATTAAAATAACCGTTGTTATTGATTGGTATGGTTTAATACAATGTTTTGCAAAGCATACATCATAAAATATAAATACATAAACTTCGTTACTGTATAAATAAGGTTTAGGACACATTTTCAACTCTATACCTTTTGATAAAATACGCATGCGTTAAAGGCGGATATATCGGGTAATATATTAGTTTACGGTAATAGGAAGTCAAATTAGAATAAATTTTAATAACTTTTGATGCTATCGTATTGCCTAGATACGTTTTACTGGTCGAATTAATAGCTTTTATCCAGAGTCGTCTTTGAATGGAAATAGGTAACCTAGGTTTTCTGTTTTAATTAAACAATCCGTATAGATTCGCAGTTGTTTTCACGTGTATTGCCCTTTATTGCAATATATCCAGAATTCGGTTCATTGTTAAACATTGAAATGGCATTTTATTTCCGGGAGCAGATTAGGATTTAACTAAGTTACTGAAATAAAGGATAAATAGTCCACAAAGGAAAAAAATGATTTTAATCCTCATAAAAAATGTGACTACTAAGCTCAAATATTTCTTCAACAAGATGAATATAGGGTTTTAAAATAGATATTACATTACGTCAATATTGGACAATTCATCAAACTGCCCCGCAGTTTAATGGGGTTCAAGACATTTACAGTTGTTAAAAATTTAATTTGTCATAGAAATTTCTCTAAACTTGCCATACAGTTAGTTTTTTTATACAAGTTGTAAAAAAAGTGCTTTCAGAGCTTGCGAGTAGTTGAGCGCTGAAATTTCAAA
This sequence comes from Limnoperna fortunei, assembly GCA_944474755.1. Lineage (NCBI taxonomy): Eukaryota > Metazoa > Mollusca > Bivalvia > Mytilida > Modiolidae > Limnoperna > Limnoperna fortunei. Next base: position 99,380,325 of record OX104111.1, read on the forward strand.
TTTTCTAACGTATACACAGAGAAGACACTAAACGAATACTAAAATAACTGTTTTACAAAATTCTGTCCTAAGAATTTTTCTGGGTTTTGTATATAATGTCAGGCAATTGGTATACATTGTTATACATTTTAGCAATGGAATAAAAACATATGGATCTGAAGGTAAAAGTTTAGTGTATTTGGGAAAAAACTTGTCAAAAGTTACCAAATTTGTCAAAATTACCTCCTTTGTTAAAAATTAGATTTTCTACATTTTTTCCTATACCGAACTCGTTTAAACGAAAACTACCTATTTATTCTATTAATAAATTAACATAAATGGGATAGATGTTTGAGATTTTAACTGAAAAATCGCGAATGGTGTCCTGCATTCCCTTAAAATAAGAACTACATTTAAGATATCCAATTAATGTTTTAGCGAAATATGGGCCATGATCTACAAACAAAATCTACTTTACAATGCCATATTAACAGACAGGGCTTGTTCAAGAACAATTATAAAGGTCTCTCACAGATTCATGTAAGAAATTAATGATTCTTCATCTGTTGTTTTGAACTTGACTGCATTTTTTAGGCGGAATAGAGTTTTCCTGTGGTCCTGAGTACAACAATACATGGTTGTTAAGGACTTTTGTGGTCGTTGCTAGGGACAAATGCAACTTTCGATTGTAAAATAACTTATTTCAGTAAGGTACATTATCCCGATTTAAAAAAATATACAGTTGCTTATGACTTTTTGTAATGGTTACCATGTTGCTATGGTATGACCTTGACCCGTGACCTTTGAAATTGGGCTCACATTGAAGACCTTGACTTTGTGATCATATTAATAATTGAATTCAGAATGTTGAACAAACCAATGTACAATCCATGTTTATACCATTAATATGCCTTCAATTTGCAAACCTTCTGTTTCTTCTGATCAAAAGAATTAAATATATATTATAGTTTTCTGTTTACATGCTACAGTGGTGTATACAAATTTTTTATCTGAAGCCTCACATAAGAAGACGAGCATCCAACTATGTACATGTTATAAATCACATCCCTAACTATCCGACCACAAGACTGACTATTTATCATGATTGTCCGCAGCTAACCGACCAGACCACAAGACTGACTATTTATCATGATTGTCCGTAATTAACCGACCACAAAACTGACTATTTATCATGATTGTCAGCAGCTAACCGACCACAAGACTGACTATTTATCATGATTGTCCGCAGCTAACCGACCACAAGACTGACTATTTATCATGATTGTCCGCAGCTAACCGACCACAAGACTGACTATTTATCATGATTGTCCGCAGCTAACCGACCAGACCACAAGACTGACTATTTATCATGATTGTCCGTAATTAACCGACCACAAAACTGACTATTTATCATGATTGTCCGCAGCTAACCGACCACAAGACTGACTATTTATCATGATTGTCCGCAGCTAACCGACCAGACCACAAGACTGACTATTTATCATGATTGTCCGTAATTAACCGACCACAAAACTGACTATTTATCATGATTGTCAGCAGCTAACCGACCACAAAGCTAAACTATGTATACTAATTGTCAGCAGCTATCCGACCACAAGACTGACTATTTATCATAATTGTCCGTAACTAACCGACCACAAAACTGACTATTTATCATGATTGTCCGCAGCTAACCGACCACAAGACTGACTATTTATCATGATTGTCCGCAGCTAACCGACCACAAAGCTAAACTATTTATACTAATTGTCAGCAGCTATCCGACCACAAGACTGACTATTTATCATGATTGTCCGCAGCTAACCGACCACAAAGCTAAACTATTTATACTAATTGTCTGCAGCTATCCGACGACAAGACTGACTATTTATAATGATTGGTCGCAGCTAACCGACCACAAGACTGACTATTTATCATGATTGTCCGTAGCTAACCGACCACAAGATTTACTATTTATCATGCATGATTGTCCACAGCAAACCGACCACAAAGCTGACTTTTTATCATAATTGTCCGCAGCTAACCGACCACAAGACTGACTATTTATCATGATTGTCCGCAGCTAACCGACCACAAGACTGACTATTTATCATAATTGTCAGCAGCTAACCGACCACAAGACTGACGATTTATCATGATTGTCAGCAGCTAACCGACCACAAAGTTGACTATTTATCATGATTGTCAGCAGCTAACCGACCACAAAGTTGACTATTTATCATAATTGTCCGCAGCTAACCGACCACAAGACTGACAATTTATCATGATTGTCAGCAGCTAACCGACCACAAAGTTGACTATTTATCATGATTGTCCGCAGCTAACCGACCACAAAGTTGACTATTTATCATAATTGTCCGCAGCTAACCGACCACAAGACTGAAAATTTATCATGATTGTCAGCAGCTAACCGACCACAATGTTGACTATTTATCATAATTGTCCGCAGCTAACCGACCACAAGACTGACAATTTATCATGATTGTCAGCAGCTTACCGACCACAAGACTGACAATTTATCATGATTGTCAGCAGCTAACCGACCACAAGACTGACAATTTATCATGATTGTCAACAGCAAACCGACCACAAGACTGACAATTTATCATGATTGTCAGCAGCTAACCGACCACAATGTTGACTATTTATCATAATTGTCCGCAGCTAACCGACCACAAGACTGACAATTTATCATGATTGTCAGCAGCTTACCGACCACAAGACTGACAATTTATCATGATTGTCAGCAGCTAACCGACCACAAAGTTGACTATTTATCATGATTGTCAGCAGCTAACCGACCACAAGACTGACAATTTATCATGATTGTCAGCAGCAAACCGACCACAAGACTGACAATTTATCATGATTGTCAGCAGCTAACCGAAAACAAAGTTGACTATTTATCATAATTGTCCGCAGCTATCCGACGACAAGACTGACTATTTATAATGATTGGTCGCAGCTAACCGACCACAAGACTGACTATTTATCATGATTGTCAGCAGCTAACAGACCACAAAGTTGACTATTTATTATAATTGTCCGCAGCTAACCGACCACAAGACTGACTATTTATCATGATTGTCAGCAGCTAACCGACCACAAAGTTGACTATTTATTATAATTGTCCGCAGCTAACCGACCACAAGACTGACTATTTATCATGATTGTCAGCAGCTAACAGACCACAAAGTTGACTATTTATTATAATTGTCCGCAGCTAACCGACCACAAGACTGACTATTTATCATAATTGTCAGCAGCTAACCGACCACAAGACTGAAAATTTATCATGATTGTCAGCAGCTAACCGACCACAAGACTGACTATTTATCATGATTGTCAGCAGCTAACCGACCACAAGACTGACAATTTATCATGATTGTCAGCAGCTAACCGACCACAAAGTTGACTATTTATTATAATTGTCCGCAGCTAACCGACCACAAGACTGACAATTTATCATGATTGTCAGCAGCTAACCGATCACAAAGTTGACTATTTATCATGATTGTCAGCAGCTAACCGACCACAAAGTTGACTATTTATTATAATTGTCCGCAGCTAACCGACCACAAGACTGACTATTTATCATAATTGTCAGCAGCTAACCGACCACAAGACTGACTATTTATCATGATTGTCAGCAGCTAACCGACCACAAGACTGACAATTTATCATGATGGTCAGCAGCTAACCGACCACAAAGTTGACTATTTATCATGATTGTCCGTAGCTAACCGACCACAAAGCTGACTATTTATCATGATTGTCCGTAGCTAACCGACCACAAGACTGACTATTCAGGATGATTTTGATCCATTTCTGTTTTAAACGAAAGATGCAAATTATTCTTTTAATTAAGTGCAAATGATTTTTTTTATCGCATTATAACTATCAAGCCGAATATCATAAAATATGTTCTTAATAATAAAGATTTAATAACAATTTTGGGTATATGGTTCATTTTAAAAACCACGGTCAGATTATGTTAATAAGTTTTGCGTCGTTTATACACGTTTATCGTTTATTCGGTTAAACACGAATTCAATCAAGAGAAATTAACAGAATTTTAAGACGTTCACTAGAAGTACGCAAACACTATTCGCATTAATCGATGTGTGGTTTTTAAAACCTTTTGAGTTGTTAATCAGTGACGTCAAGTAATCCAGTTACTGAGTGAATAAGACAGTTACTTACTAGTATTTCTTCCAATCCACAAATTTGAGGAGTTGGTAAGTTGGTAAGTATCTAAATTCGAGAAGCACGTCAATAGGATACGTAAATCAGAAAGGCACCCATTAAGTGGTTAACTAAATAGGTGAATAATTTCGAGCAATCCATCAATTATAATTTTCCTGAATCATTAAATTTGGCTGTACTCGCCGCGGAGCAGACTAGAAAGGCTCACATCACATTTCTACCTGTTTCTAACGCTTGTGAAAATTACTATACTTTCTGACGAATTACACATACAGTATTTTATATAAGTAATTCAGTGACTCGCAAAGTAATTTATCAAACCGAAGAGTAAGACGGTGGATGACTCAAAGTAATCCAATAATAATTTGAAGAGTAAGTCAATAACTTCAAGGAATAAGCCGGTGACTGACTTCAATTTATCCATCTATTCGCTGTGTGAGTTAGTGAATAGCCAAGCCACCCGTCAGTTCAGTAAGGGAGGTTGTTCCGTAATGAACATCAATTAGATCTCAAGTGACTAACTTCGTGCAGTGCATTGGATAATTGTCCTATTTCGTATTTTAAGCTCACCTGACCCGAAGGTGAGCTATTTCCATCACTTGGCGTTCCGTCGAAGTCGTCTTTAACATCTTCCTCTCCAAAACCAGTGAAGGGATTGCTTTGAAACAGTAAAATGTCCTCTACCAAGTTTGCACAAATCATGGCCGGAGTCCAACTAACATGGCCGCCTAGGCTAAAATTAGAACTGGGGGTCAAAATACAGTGTTTGCCTTACAGTTCAAAAAGTATAACAGATACAGGAAAACCGAAGAGACCTTCCTTCTTCAGCATCAAAAGCTCTACAAACTCTCCATTTAGTCGAAGTTGTATGACGTCTCATTGTAGGAGTTATTGCCATTTAATCGTCAAAATTGATGAATTTGCCATTTTGTCCTCAATATCTTGAAAATTATTAGAACTAGAGAAAAAGTAAGCATGCTAAATTGTTTAGCTCTATGATAACTACAAAAATGACTTTAGGGTCAAGATTGTCGGATGAACCGTTTAGGAGTTACTCCCCTTGAACTGTTTTTTTTAATCAGTTTTAATTGATTTTTAAAAATCTTCTGCTCTGAAATCACCGAACGAACTGCTTTGCAACTTTGTACGCATTATCAGTCAAATGTCCGCTACCAAGTTTGCACAAACCATAGCCGCAGATTAACCAACATGGCCGCCTTGGCTAAACATAGAAGAGGTGGGTCAAAATACAGTTTTTGGCTTATAGTTCAAAAAGATACAGGAAATTTGAATTGTGCCTCTTTTCTTGGCTTAAAACACTTTACCTGATTCTCATTTTAGGTGAAGATGTGTGACGAGGAGTTATTTCTCCTAATTTGTCAAAATTGTCGATTTTTGTCATTTTTTCACAATGTCTTGAAAACTGTAAGAGCTAAAGAAAGTCTTTTCCATTCAAAATTATTCAACTCTTCAAGATATGCAAAAATGATCGCTGGTGCATATGTGTTGGACAACTCTTTATAGGAGTTAGTCCCCTTAAAACGTAAAAGACTAATGCTTTTTTAAGTTTTTAAGAAGTGTTGGACAATTCCTTATAGGAAAGGAAAGCTAGATAAAAAAGGAGGAAATGTCAGGTTCAGGAGAGCAAGACAGGCTCCTGGGAGCCCCTAGTTTCTAAAAACTTGCTTTTATCTCCATCAATTAAGCAGTTCTATACTGACATTATTTTTACCAGAACAAATTTACTGAGCTAAAAAGGTTGTTTTAAAATACATTAATCATCCTTTCAAAAATTCAGTTTAATGTGTTTTTATCTTTGCTATTGATCCTACTGTAGTTAATCCTGCAACGTTAAACTGAATATACATCATAAAATCACGTGATAATGTAGACTGTAATATGCAGTACTAATAAATTCAATTGTGTTAACGCGACTGAAATTTAAAATGTTTACTAGATCTTCATTACTCGGCATCAAAAAGAAAATTATATTACAGCCAAGAGTATTGGTTTGAATTAAATAGTTTGAAGCTTTCTAACAAAGTTTATGCATTAACTTCCATACGAAAATCTATCTGGGGGATACTATGTATCTCCGATGCATATTATTGGATTTGCTTTTTTCTTTTCATAAGGACAGAACAATTATATATATTATTTAGAGACTGTATTAAACATGTTGCAGGTCAATTATGTTTCATGAAGACGATGATAGCAATTACTATTTTACACAATTTATTGCGAAATTTCTCACACCAAAGTTTGATAAATGGCCGTTCTGTTTCAAATTAAAATGACGGAATAATACTTGGAAGGTTCCAAGTGCTCGGCCCAAAGAGCAGCCTAGCGCGTCCCCGAGTGGCGGATAAGGGAGGCCATCTCTTTTTAAGTTTTGTCGGGTCATAATACGGAAAGCCTGGCCTTGGGGAAGTGTTAAGAGAGAGCCACGCTCCAAGAACGATAAAGACTCCTTTTGTAATTTGCGAAAAGGGAGTAGGCTCATTGCAGCCGCTACAAAAGGATAAATTCTTCACCTCTACCCCTAATACTCCATACTTTTCAAGTGTCACTATGCATCTAATTCATAGTTTTATACGTTGCTTCTTGTGAAGCAGGATATGGTTACCCTTATGCAACAACTGATAATCATTCCTTAATTTTGCTTATTTGTTTGTTGCGTTTTGTAGCCAATCATTGTTTTCGTTAGGAATCAGTGTCGTCAAATTTACTTTATTGTGTCTATTTCCTGTTGTGCATGTTTATTACACTGTTATTTTCACATTATATGTTGGGTGAAGATAGATTACCATTTTGAATTTATCGATTTAATTCAAATATTTACTCAACATAAATATAACTAAAAACATTACCAATGACGCCATTACTACATTGATATAAATGACAACATTACCGATTACGCCATTACTACATTGATATAAATGACAACATTACCAATTACGCCATTACTACATTGATATAAATGACAACATTACCAATTACGCCATTACTACATTGATATAAATGACAACATTACCAATTACGCCATTACTACATTGATATAAATGACAACATTACCAATTACGCCATTACTACATTGATATAAATGACAACATTACCAATTACGCCATTACTACATTGATATAAATGACAACATTACCAATTACGCCATTACTACATTGATATAAATGACAACATTACCAATTACGCCATTACTACATTGATATAAATGACAACATTACCAATAACGCCATTACCACATTGATATAAATGACAACATTACCAATAACGCAATACCTACATGGATATTATTAAAAACATTACCAATGAAGCCATTACTACATTGATATAAATGACAACATTACCAATGACACCATTACTACATTGATATAAATGACAACATTACCAATGACGCCATTACTACATTGATATAAATGACATTACCAATAACGCCATTACTACATTGATATAAATGACAACATTACCAATGACGCCATTACTACATTGATATAAATGACAACATTACCAATGACGCCATTACTACATTGATATAAATGACAACATTACCAATGACGCCATTACTACATTGATATAAATGACAACATTACCAATGACGCCATTACTACATTGATATAAATGACAACATTACCAATGACGCCATTACTACATTGATATAAATGACAACATTACCAATGACGCCATTACTACATTGATATAAATGACAACATTACCAATGACGCCATTACTACATTGATATAAATGACAACATTACCAATAACGCAATACCTACATGGATATTATTAAAAACATTACCAATGACGCCATTACTACATTGATATAAATGACAACATTACCAATTACGCCATTACTACATTGATATAAATGACAACATTACCAATGACGCCATTACTACATTGATATAAATGACAACATTACCAATTACGCCATTACTACATTGATATAAATGACAACATTACCAATGACGCCATTACTACATTGATATAAATGATAACATTACCAATGACGCCATTACTACATTGATATAAATGATAACATTACCAATGACGCCATTACTACATTGATATAAATGATAACATTACCAATGACGCCATTACTACATTGATATAAATGACAACATTACCAATTACGCCATTACTACATTGATATAAATGACAACATTACCAATTACGCCATTACTACATTGATATAAATGACAACATTACCAATTACGCCATTACTACATTGATATAAATGACAACATTACCAATGACGCCATTACTACATTGATATAAATGACAACATTACCAATTACGCCATTACTACATTGATATAAATGATAACATTACCAATGACGCCATTACTACATTGATATAAATGATAACATTACCAATGACGCCATTACTACATTGATATAAATGACAACATTACCAATTACGCCATTACTACATTGATATAAATGACAACATTACCAATTACGCCATTACTACATTGATATAAATGACAACATTACCAATTACGCCATTACTACATTGATATAAATGATAACATTACCAATGACGCCATTACTACATTGATATAAATGATAACATTACCAATGACGCCATTACTACATTGATATAAATGACAACATTACCAATTACGCCATTACTACATTGATATAAATGACAACATTACCAATTACGCCATTACTACATTGATATAAATGACAACATTACCAATTACGCCATTACTACATTGATATAAATGACAACATTACCAATAACGCAATACCTACATGGATATTACTAAAACATCACTAATTACGCCATTACTACATTGATATAAATGACAACATTACCAATTACGCCATTACTATATTGATATAAATGACATTACAAATTACGCCATAACTAACGACGTTACCAAGCACAACTTAACTTTATGGATATTACTACAACATTACCAAGTACGCCATAGCGTCATAATTTCACTAGAAAAACAAGAAACTGTGTCTCCGCGACACTGGTATCACGCTAGGCACATATTGGTAAACATCCCTTTTTTCTAAGTTCACACAAGCGTGACATATTTAACACAACCCTACATAATTTTACCAAAATCCCGTCATGTCGTAACTGTGTACCAATTTTCATGTGAAGATGTGAACTGAAGTCATCTCCATGAAAAAAGCTTGAACGCAAAGGTAAACCTGAGTTAAAACGGACGAATGAACGGGCGATCAAACAAACAAACGAACGATCGAACAGACCGAAAAGCTATATATCCCTCAACTTATGTTAGTGGGACATAAAAACTAGACAAGCAATTTATTTAAGAAATAGATTATTGCGAGCGGGCTCTATGCGAATTAGTATATGGTCACACCTTATATTTGTCAATATTTTATACCGAGCGAAAGCGAGGTATACAATGAAGACACATATAAGGTCGGACAATGTTCTAATTCGCATACAGCCCAATTGCAATAATCTATTTCGATTCTAATATGTCTAACAATAGTTTTAAAATTTCGAAGCGGCTCTAAGAGGACGCTTTCAATGGTGATATATATATTTTTTAACTAATGAGATATCTCTTCAAACAGTATCTTAAAGCAAATATTATTGACATAACCATATATTTATTGAATATACGTACCTTTTAAACAAAAATATTGAGAAACCTTAACAAAATTGCATTGTTCCAGTTTGAAATTTTTCAGTTTGAGCGTATATGACGTCGGAATTCTTATTGTGACGTCACACCATGCTCTATGCTTATTAGAACCCTAATGTGTTCTCAAAGCGTATGAAGGACGCTATATTAGAAATAAGGTTAACAATGCATCGACAAATGAATAATTGTATACAATTACATGCGTGTGTGTAAAAAAGTCACTTGATCCATATGAATAAATCCATTTCAGATGGTAGCTGAGCTCTCCTAAGATAATATTGTAGACGAGCACTAAAATTATTATAAAAGTAGACAAAAATAATTTTGACATCGATCAAATTAAAGGTGTTTATTTCTTAAATAACTACAAAAATGTCAGACAATTGTTTTGCAATCTGAAACGCTGTTTTGTTTTGTGACGTCAACAACACATTAACGAACGACGTCACTGTTAGGGTGTTTTGAAGTAATGTCGCGTACAATGTGCAATGTTGGATTTAGGCTGCGCCTATATTCATATCATCGTTGTAAAACTCCAAATACATCATTTGTTTAGTTTAACACAATACATTGAAAAACTTCAGTTTTTCTAACTAACCAAAAAACTGATAAATAAAATGTCAGTCGTACAATCGTTATGTTTGCATTCAAATTAAAAACGGATTGAAACATAAAGGACAGATTAGATTAGATATGTTTTATTTCATTGACAGGGAATTCTTATTACTTGCGTAGATTGTAAAAACAGTCGCCATTGATTAAGCGTTCTGCTTCTGTCAATTCAAAACCAATTTAGTAAAGAATATTCACATATTTAATCCAGAAAGAGATTTGACAACCATCTTCTCTTATACAAAGTTAATTAAATTTAATTAATGTAAACGATATTTATGTTCGTACAATTATTTCGTAACTGTGCAATGCAGAGAAAAATAGCTGACCAAAGAACGTCACATCTAAGCAAAGAACATTGTAATCGATCAGTATCTATTGTTTCTCCAAGAGACAACCGGAAATTACTGTCTTCTAAGTAAATGGAGAATGAGTAAAACCAATCAAGCTGATAACCTTACAAAGATTGGACCATATGATGAAGTGATCAAATCAAGGTCGTTTTTATTTTCTTAAAACTCGATCAAGAGATCTAACACCGTCATTATCATTCTAGTGAACCTTTGTAATCATAAGTGATATTTTCGTGTTTTAGACTTTAATGCGCAATATAACAAATGTTTAAGCGTTTAATAATAATAATAATAATAATAATAATAATAATAATAATAATAATAATAATAATAATAATAATAATAATAATAATAATTATTATTATTATTATTATTATTATTATTATTATTATTATTATTATTTAGTCGGGGCAATTAGTCCTGCATGTTAAATGTCAAGAAACCAAACGTCAATCAAGAATCTTAAACCAAGGACACTAGCAAAATCTGGAAAGAACAAAGCATAGAACAGCAAAACCCCTCCCAAATTAAAAAGGCGGGGAACATAGGTACTCCAAGCCTTTAATTAGACACCCTTCTAATACAATCTTCTGACACATGATGATGGTCATAGAACTTCTGTAGATACCATAAACCGAGGTTCCGTAACTTAATGATCAACAGCATCCGGACTACAAAATTGGAATACTGATGGCAGATATACATGTACGTCACTAATGAATTATAAAATGTACATACCATACATCGGAGCAGGTGGAATATTGTTGTGAAGTTTACTTTGTAGTTTTCATCGGGGAGTACGTGTAGGAAACCTATTGCCCTTAAAGCCACCTTGTATATATTAATGTAATTTATTTTTACCACTACTTCAATAACAGGTATGTATGTTGTCAAGTATTTTCTATAGTTTTTGTCACGAGTTTAACAACAGGTTTGGCAAAACACTTGGCAAATCTTGCTCTATAATATGAGAGAATTTTTTTGTATCTATAGCAACGGTGATGTTAAATGTAATCCATTTAAAAAGATTGATAGACTTTTTGTTTTTTATATATGACGCACACCTCCACATTCCAAGTTTCACAGTAATTGTCCTGACGTTAGCGTTGGCACTTTACATAATTACACCTCATATAAAAATGCTGGCTTTTGATTGGTCAATAGACAGTGTATTTTTCGCAAATTTCCTCATTTTGCATCGATTTCGTCATCACCGGGGTATTCAGCAAAAAATCACCCTCTGTGCCGTGGTATTTGCTTAAAAATAACCCTCGCATATTATTATGCTGAAAATATTCATTCGGAAGTTTTGACTTTTACCTCAAAGTAAACGTAACATGAGTAATCGATTTTGAAAATCAGAAACGTTCCGATAGTACAGAGTCAACAAACAGCACGCAAGTGGTCTAGTATTCACCGCTCTTTGAAATCATGATATGCGGTGTAATTAAACAGATAAATCATGTCTGGGAGGGGTATTTGTGAAAAATACCAGTCTCGAGAATCAAATTTCCCTCGCCTAACGGCTCGGGAAATATTTCATCTCTCGACTGGTATTTTTCACAAATACCCCTCCCAGACATGATATATCTGTTTATTAGTGTACCCAATATTCCCCCTAACAAAGGACACAGAAGAGTTTCAGCGATTACTATGACATAGATTGTTAACTTTTTATTCAAGGAAACAGTAAAATCACATGACATCAAAGGTGAATACTATGGTATGTCCTTACCACGGATCACTGTTGTGTGTTGTCTAGATTTAATGAAATATTAAACAGCTACGGCCAAGTTCATCTTACACATGACACTGTCTTTTAATTTTTCAGTTAAATATATCGTATATACTCCCAGTGTACTTTTAAATAATTTAATTTGCCTTGTAAGCTGAAATCTGATTGGTCAATTCAAATCGGGCAAACCATATTATAAGAAATAACTTGCGTGACCTATGACCTATTCTAACGCTGTTAAAATTCAAATAGTACCACGACGTCATCGACGCTTTTACCGCAAAAATTGATAAGATTTATAGTTAAAATTAAATTATAAGGAATATTTCAATTTCTGAACAGATTATACGATATAATATGGTTTGGGTCTGTTTACACCATTCATAAACCGCTTCACGGTTTATTAGGCGTAAACAGACCCAAACCATATTATATCGTAAATTCGGTTCAGAAATTTGAAGTATTCCTCAATTAACATAAAAAAGAGGGAATACTGTCATCTATTCTAAACGTTATTGTGTTTGTGCGATGTTTTGTTCTGACAAAATGAAAACTGCTTACCGTCTAAAATCACGTTCTCAAAATGAAAAAAACCGCCGCATTTTTAAAACGCCTATTAACTGTGGAAAATACCAATCGTGTGTTGTTACAAAAGCTGTACACTGTGGTGTGTTCTTACCAATGGTGAACACTGTGGAGTGTTGTTACCAAAGCTGTGCACTGTGGTATGTTGTTACCAAAGCTGAACAGTGTGGTGTGTTGTTACCAAAGCTGAACACTGTGGTATGTTGTTACTAAAGCTGAACACTGTGGTGTGTTGTTTCCAAAGCTGAACACTGTGCTGTGTTGTTACCAAAGCTGAACACTGGTGTGTTGTTACCAAAGCTGAGCACTGTGGTGTATTGTTACCAAAGCTGAACACGTGGTGTGTTGTTACTAAAGCTGAACACTGTTGTGTGTTGTTACCAAAGCTGAACACTGTGGTGTGTTGTTACCAAAGCTGAACACTGTGGAGTGTTGTTACCAAAGCTGAACAATGTGGTATGTTGTTACCAAAGCTGTGCACTGTGGAGTGTTGTTACCAAAGCTGAACACTGTGGAGTGTTGTTACCAAAGCTGTGCACTGTGGTATGTTGTTACTAAAGCTGAACACTGTGGTGTGTTGTTACCAAAGCTGAACACTGTGGTGTGTTGTTACCAAAGCTGAACACTGGTGTGTTGTTACCAAAGCTGAACACTGGTGTGTTGTTACTAAAGCTGAACACTGTGGAGCGTTGTTACCAAAGCTGAACACTGTGGTATGTTGTTACCAAAGCTGTGCACTGTGGAGTGTTGTTACCAAAGCTGAACACTGTGGAGTGTTGTTACCAAAGCTGTGCACTGTGGTATGTTGTTACCAAAGCTGAACACTGTGGTGTGTTGTTACCAAAGCTGAACACTGTGGCATGTTGTTACTAAAGCTGAACACTGTGGTGTGTTGTTACCAAAGCTGAACACGGTGGTGTGTTGTTACCAAAGCTGAACAATGGTGTGTTGTTACCAAAGCTGAGCACTGTGGTGTATTGTTACCAAAGCTGAACACGTGGTGTGTTGTTACTTAAGCTGAACACTGTGGTGTGTTGTTACCAAAGCTGTGGTGTGTTGTTACCAAAGCTGAACACTGTGGAGTGTTGTTACCAAAGCTGTGCACTGTGGTATGTTGTTACCAAAGCTGAACACTGTGGTGTGTTGTTACCAAAGCTGAACACTGTGGCATGTTGTTACTAAAGCTGAACACTGTGGTGTGTTGTTACCAAAGCTGAACACTGTGGTGTGTTGTTACCAAAGCTGAACAATGGTGTGTTGTTACCAAAGCTGAGCACTGTGGTGTATTGTTACCAAAGCTGAACACGTGGTGTGTTGTTACTATAGCTGAACACTGTGGTGTGTTGTTACCAAAGCTGTGGTGTGTTGTTACCAAAGCTGAACATTGGTGTGTTCTTAACAATGGTGAACATTGTGGTATGTTGTTACTAAAGCTGAATACTGTGGTGTGTTGTTACGAAAGCTGAATACTGTGGTGTGCTGTTCCAAAGCTGAACACTGTGGTGTACTCTTACCAAAGGTGAACACTGTGGTCTGTTGTTGCTAAAGCTGAACACTGTGGTAAGTTGTTACCAATGTTGTACACTGTGGTATTTTGTTACCAAAGGTGACCATTGTGGTATGTTGTTATCAATGGTGACCACTGGGCTATGTTGTTACTAAAGATGAACATTGTAGTGTGTTGTTACCAAAGCTGAACACTCTGTATTGTGTTGTTGCTTAAGCTGAACACTGTGGTATGTTGTAATCAAAGATGAACACTGTGGTATGTTGTACCAAAGCTGAACACTGTCGTTTGTTGTTACCAAAGCTGAACACTGTGGTATGTTGTTACCAAAGCTGAACACTGTGGTGTGTTGTTACCAAAGCTGAACACTGTGGTGTGTTGCTACCAAAGCTGTACACTGTGGTATGTTGTTATCAAAGCTGTACACTGTGGTGTGTTGTTACCAAAGATGAACACTGTGGTGTGTTGTTACCAAAGATGAACACTGTAGTATGTTGTTACCAAAGCTGAACACTGTCGTTTGTTGTTACCAAAGCTGAACACTGTGGTATGTTGTTACCAAAGCTGAACACTGTGGTGTGTTGTTACCAAAGCTGAACACTGTGGTGTGTTGCTACCAAAGCTGTACACTGTGGTATGTTGTTATCAAAGCTGTACACTGTGGTGTGTTGTTACCAAAGATGAACACTGTGGTATGTTGTTACCAAAGATGAACACTGTAATATGTTGTTACCAAAGCTGAACACTGTCGTTTGTTGTTACCAAAGCTGAACACTGTGGTGTGTTGTTACCAAAGCTGAACACTGTGGTGTGTTGCTACCAAAGCTGTACACTGTGGTATGTTGTTATCAAAGCTGTACACTGTGGTGTGTTGTTACCAAAGATGAACACTGTGGTGTGTTGTTACCAAAGATGAACACTGTGGTATGTTGTTACCAAAGCTGAACACTGTGGTGTGTTGTTACCAAAGCTGAACACTGTGGTGTGTTGCTACCAAAGCTGTACACTGTGGTATGTTGTTATCAAAGCTGTACACTGTGGTGTGTTGTTACCAAAGATGAACACTGTGGTGTGTTGTTACCAAAGATGAACACTGTAGTATGTTGTTACCAAAGCTGAACACTGTCGTTTGTTGTTACTAAAGCTGAACACTGTGGTGTGTTGTTACCAAAGACGAACACTGTGGTGTGTTGTTACCAAAGCTGAACACTGTGGAGCGTTGTTACCAAAGCTGAACACTGTGGTATGTTGTTACCAAAGCTGTGCACTGTGGAGTGTTGTTACCAAAGCTGAACACTGTGGAGTGTTGTTACCAAAGCTGTGCACTGTGGTATGTTGTTACCAAAGCTGAACACTGTGGTGTGTTGTTACCAAAGCTGAACACTGTGGCATGTTGTTACTAAAGCTGAACACTGTGGTGTGTTGTTACCAAAGCTGAACACTGTGGTGTGTTGTTACCAAAGCTGAACAATGGTGTGTTGTTACCAAAGCTGAGCACTGTGGTGTATTGTTACCAAAGCTGAACACGTGGTGTGTTGTTACCAAAGCAGTACACTGTTTTGTGCTGTTACCAAAGCTGTAACCTGTGGTATGTTGTTACCAAAGCTGTACACTGTGGTGTGTTGCTACCAAATCTGTAACCTGTGGTGTGTTGTTACCAAAGCTGTACACTGTGGTGTATTGTTACCAAAGCAGTACACTGTGGTGTGTTGTTACCAAAGCAGTACACTGTGTTGTGTTGTTACCAAAGCTGTAACCTGTGGTGTGTTGTTACTAAAGTTGTACACTGTGGTGTGTTGTTACCAAAGCAGTACACTGTGTTGTGTTGTTACCAAAGCTGTAACCTGTGGTGTGTTGTTACCAAAGCTGTACACTGTGGTATGTTGTTACCAAATCTGAACACTGTGGTGTGTTGTTACCAAAGCAGTACACTGTGGTATGTTACCAGTCAGTATACTGTATGATTTGGTATACATGAGAATTAGGCACTTTCAGACTTTAAAAACAGGCAATCAGCTTATTTTCATTATTTAAATTAGGTAATTATCGTAAATTTTTAAACCAATACTTCACCGACATTCCCCTTTAAACGCGCTGGACCTCTTTTACGAGCTTGGTAGAGGAATTGTTCCACTTGCAGTTCGCAAAACAAGGGTTTCACTTTTCTCGAGAATTTAAACTATTGCATGCGTCCAGCCCTTTAATTATAATGTATTAATGACATGATGTGCGTTCCGTTTCTACATTTATGATGGAACAATTTTACTGTGGAGCCGTTTCATTTTCTTTCATGGTTTCCTGTTCAATAACGTCAATAATATCGTTGTCATTAAGGAATTCATTGTTTTTTGGACACGCAAGTTTTTTATTTTGATATCGATCTCGTTCTACTAATTTAGAAAAGGCTTCTATGTTGTTGTTAAGATGATATCTGCAGAACTTGTAGTAACTCAATACTGTGTACAAATGAACTGGAATGCGGCATACTAAAATCAAAGGGCATGCAATGATATAAATGTCCATCTTGGCCGACCTTGAAAAAAGCTGATTGAAAATGACGCAAACAATATTTGTTCAACATTTCTATCAATTTGATGGTCTTAGTAAGTTTCAAGGTTGAAATCTATTGTATATAAAATAAATTATGTTTACAGAAAAACGTTGTGAACAAAATATTAGACAAATATTGAATGCATAATACTCAAGAACCACATGTTGCATTTGTAATAGACATGAAACTAACCTGTACACCAACAATATTATACGTCTGATAACAGTATCATTTGAGATGGTTGATCGTTGAATATTTTTGACATAAAATCTTCAGTACGTAAGAATTTAAATATAACCCTATCATGAAACATGGATGCAAATAGGTCAGTAGAAATACAATGAAACTTAAAAAGATACTTCTACATAACCTTCCTATTTTCATGTGATTTCTTAAAAGATTTGATTAGTTAGATCGTATGAGAGTTTGCCGTTTTTACAAAGTGTCAAATGTCTTGCGACAATTTGCTGTACTTATATTTAACCAAGCAAAACAATTGGTATCGTACAAAAATGCAATTGTGACCACAAGAGCGATGTTGAGACACATGACAGCGGACGTTTAATGGAACGGTTTTGCTGCAGCTCTCTAAGTTTTGTTTGAATATATCCATTAGAAGTTATTTATATCAATAAACTGACCTTTTCTGCTTAATTATGATGTTTATATAAGAGTAAGTGTAAAAAAGGAATCACTGATGCAGGATAAAATGGACGTTTTCCATCGCGAACTATTACAACCGTACCCCAAAATGTATGTAGCTCATGTCAAGAACCACTCTAATGATGGAATGAATGTGACAAGTGTCTTATTGTAATTGAATATTTCTTGTGACATCTTATAGCATAAACTAGAAAATATCAACAAAGTATTTCTTATTTGATCGAATTCCAATAATCTTGTCAACTGAAAGAAATTCCCTGTAAATCAATCGAACGACGTAAAAATTAATGCAACACAAATACGTTGTGCTGTCTAGAGATATTGATAAAGCATAATTTTGTACGAAAATTATGATTAATTTCATAGCTTTCATCAGAATCTTCTCTGACGATACTGATCTTCTGCGTCAACAAATTTTCCTGGTAGATATAAAGAAAGTGCTCTATAAATGATTCTGAATGTATTTTAGTTTGTAAAATCCTAAATTACATTTACCACATTAATATAATAAGACACCACTTAAGAAAAGACCAGGTGAAGTTGAAAACTAAACGAGATCGGTCGCTCTAAAATTAAGAAAAAGGTAAAACAGTGGGTTTTCATTTTGAATTATAAATTATACAGTCGTGTTCAAGAGAATATCGGAAATAAATGGAGTCCATGAAAAAAATTCGCCGCGGGTAAGGCGTTAGACAAGCTCTGATACGGATTTTTTCATGCACTCCATATATTTCCGTATCCTCCGTGTTACTGACTTTAAAACAATTTTTTCCTTGTGATGGAATTTTATTCCGGTGCTTGGAAAATCACGTGATAATTATAAAATTGTATTTTAACAGAGTTGGGCTTAACTATGTTATCCGTTTGGGTTCTATTCTGTATATAATATCAGTTTGTAATTTGTGCTCAAGACCAAAAGGTCATTACCCAAATTTTGAATAATTACAGCAGATCTGATCTTAAGTGTTAAACATGTTTACAACTGTATATAGCAGACTTGGAATTAGAAAGTGACAATGTTTTACAAAATTTGCTTCGTTTTCTTAATTTTCTTTCCTGTATAGTTATTCTAATCGGGATCTCAGCACTCCGATACAGTATGTGTGATTCTGATCGGGATCTCAACGCTCAGATATAGTATGTTTGATTCTGATCGGGATCTCAACACTGATGGTTAACCTCTACTATTAGCCAATCAGTTGATGCCGTAGTTCAAATATTTTAGAAATGAAATGAATCCAAATTTAATAATTTCAAGCAGGTATTAGATTTTGTACGAAACTCAACAGACTGGCACCTGTTTCTATCCATCTGACAACTGAAACTAGCTCTATTTGTGACGTCATTTTGTAAACTTTACAAAACATTCTTATTAGACTTAGACTTTAATATTGTTGTGTCGGTCAGATATTTTTTAGCGAAGACATGATATTTTGAGAAAATAAGGGTGTCACTAATAGTGAACTTAAGGTAAATTCAGTATTCTTTAAAATGTTATAATGGTCGCCTATGTAAATCTATTTAGTAGAGGTTAACCTGAAATAGTATGTGTGATTTTGATCGGGATGTCAATACTCCGATATATTATGTGTGATGCATTACGCGCATTAAGCTCTGCATTTTGTGAATTTACACAAAACCTCCATGAACCCGCTGTATTAAACTCCAAGTGTTTAAAGTTTCACATTATCTTGAGTTGTAAGTTCAGGCAACATTTTTTGTGTTCATGAATAGTTAAACAATGGTTTATGTTTTGTATAGAGGTTATTGTTCGTTTTTATAACAATTGTGTAATCCTGAAGTTGTTGAGTGTAAGAATTCTTATGCAATTGGAATCTTAAAACAACAAATTAGATTTATGCATTCCAGTATTTAATTCCGGAATAACATTTTATTTTGTATTAGACGCTTTAAAAACACATTCTGAAGTTTCTTCAAGACGATTAATTTCCTTGCAATGTCGTACTTAATAAAACAAACACATTCTTCTGATCACCATGGGAATATTTCTTCCATTGTGGCACTTAATATAATAAATCTTTTCTTTCATTGTGACTTTAAACAAAATCCTAAATTAGGTTTGCTGGAATCTCCAACGCAATTGATTGCAAAGAAATTGTTAAATTTGTTGCTTCATGAATTCTGTTTCAAATAATTTTGCTTAAAATGTTATTTAAGCTTGATGACATAAAAACCAGAGGCTGTCAAAAAGCCTGAAATGCTGACACGTTATATTCAACAAAACTTTAAATGTAAACATTTCAATTTAATTTTCGTGCATTTTTGTTATAAGATACCGAGAAGTATTCGTTGGCCGCAAGTCAAGGAAAAACTAAACTGATCAAACAAAAGTAGAGACAAACACACACAAAAAATGAGTCCAGGTGTCTGGGAAGGGTAAGCATCTCCTGCTCCACGAGTGGTATCACTCAGGTTAAAATCCGGTTATTAGTCATATCCAGCGTGTTGTCATAATCCAGTGAGAAGGAGGGAAAGTGGTTTCGACTAACGGAACAAATAAATCGTCATCGATACATTCTTAACGTTCAACCAAGCCGATGGCGACTGTAAAATTTTCTAGGTGAGGACTTCAATCTTTTCATTTTAAACCTCTGGTAGCTTTTCTGTCAGCACACATCCTATATCAAGGAAAATTCTTGATTGGAAATACAGGTTCGTGAATACCTGATTAATTTAGAGATGTATACACCCTATGAAGCTGCTGTTGGAATATTGCCTACAATCATATCATTTGACTAAAAATTTTTTATCACCACTGACATACAGTGTCAATTTCTAGATGAAGGTCAAGGTACGAGGCAGACCTAGGGTCACCTATAGTAAACTTTACCGTGTCTTTCCGACGGATGTTTGTCTGACAAAATGGAAAACTGCTACCGCGTTTGGTCGAGTTTATGATCATTTTGTAGATCTCAGATTACACTTTTTGAAATGAACAATTATTTTCCACATTTAATCGGCGTTCTGAAATGCGGCTGAATTTTCATTTTGATACAGCGATTTTCCATACTAAATTTTGACATTGTTTTGCACGGAAGTGTACGTCAGCAAAATTCCATTGTTGTCTATTCGAAATCCTTCGGGTAATGTCGTCTGCAGTTGAGGCGGGAAAAGTCTCGCGGTTTGTCCGAATACCATTGTACTTTACGACAGCAGACGAACATTTGTAAACAACATTAGACCCCTTTAGGAACAAAAATGGCTGACTTCCTATGGAAATTCGATCTATCAAAATGAAAATTCAGCCGCATTTCAAAACGCCGTTTTACTGTGGAAAATAATTATTGATTTCAAAAAGTGTAATCTGAGATTTACAAAAGGACCATAAACTCGACCAAACGCGGTAGCAGTTTTCAATTTTGTCAGGCAAAAACCGGTCGGACAGACACGGCAACACTAAACAATCCTCGATTTTGTTGACTTTCTATATTTCATTTGTTTACAAGAGCTTGAGGTTAGGGACACCACATGTAATTATATGTCCTATATTTCGACTAACATCTCGAAATCAACACTTAAGAAGAATATCTTTCTTCTACACTCTATGAAAAAACTTTCCCAATCGTAACTTTCCTTTCTTTTGCAGTTATATTCCATACGCTCCGGCTACACTCTATGACAAAACTTTCCCAATCGTAACTTTCCTTTCTTTTGCAGTAATATTTCATATGCTCCGGCTACACTCTATGACAAAACTTTCCCGATCGTAATTTTCCTTTCATTTGCAGTAATATTCCATACGCTCCGGTTTCTCAACTGATACGTTACCATAAAGCTTTTTTGGCAGGGGAGGGGGGTGGGGGGTAAATGCCGCGATATTCTATGTCAAGCTATTGGATAAACGAGAAAACTGCAAACTAAGGGTTTTGTTGCTCACAGGTTATTGTCTCCCTTGAAGTAATTTTATAATAGACAAATACAGACTTTATAATAATCATATTTTCTCCCCAAATTACATAGATTTACTAGTAATTCTTGTGTGATATTGTATAGTTACTGGTTAACCTCTACTAAATAGCCAATCAGTTGATGCCGTAGTCAAAAGTAGTGCTTAAAAAACCAAAGTTGTTCTACTTTCACTTTGCATAAACATTGTCATTCTGAATGAACCTGTTTATAATTAAGTTTATATGATGCACAAACATTTTAGAAGTGAAATGAATCTAAATTTAATAATTTCAAGCAGGTATTAGATTTTGTACGAAACTCAACAGACTGGCACCTGTTTCTATCCATCTGACAACTGAAACTAGCTCTATTTGTGACGTCATTTTGTAAACTTTACAAAACATTCTTATTAGACTTTAATATTGTTGTGCCGGTCAGATATTTTTAGCAAAGACATGGTATTTTGAGAAAATAAGGGCGTCACTAATAGTGAACTTAAGGTAAATTCAGTATTCTATAAAATGTTATAATGGTCACCTATGTAAATCTATTTAGTAGAGGTTAACCTTAAGTGATTTAAATCACATACACTACAAACATAAGACCTTCAACTTCATACAAATTTCGTAACACAAGATACTCTGAAGGTGTAGAATACCCAATTGATGAATTGCTATCCATAGAATTTTTTTAAAAAGGTAAACTCTTTCTATTCTGCTCTAGTTGTCGACCCGAGAGGACAGAAAATGACTATCTAGACATGACTTAATCTTGCAATATTGATGGACTAGCAGTATAGTGGAAACTCGGGGTATGCCTATTTAATTCGGATTTATTTTATGTTCATTATAATCAAATTAACTGATACTACAAACGATATTACTAATAATCCCACACAGGTAGGCGGTAGCTGAAATTAACCGATAAGAATCGAGTAAATTTAAGTAAATTTATGACATTAAATTACAAATCGCGATACGGGGTCTCAGTGGCGGAGTGGTAAAGGTAGTTAGTCCTCTACTATTCTAATATGACGTGCTTTAAAGGTTTTGAGACCACAACTGTGATAAAAAAATGATTTATACATGAGCAACACGCGCTGATGAGGGCATGTTTTAAAGGGCTGTTGCAATTACAAAACTAACTCCCACCGGAAAGCTATTGCGTATGACGTATTAATCGTATAAATTGGCTATAATTACCCGTTGCAATATATTGTGTGTTACATTGACGGAACAGCCATTTATGGTGGAAACGATGTTTTCTATAGGTACAAAAATATTATAAATGTACTGTAATTGTCTTTCGCTCGGGATAAAATAATACGACATAAATGGTCACCCCGTTGTAAAACAACGATAAACCACAGCCTGCGTGAATTATTTCTTAATTGACCACGTGGTCAACACTGAGGTCAATCTTAATAGACAAGGATTGCCAGTTTTTCTACCGCATGTCAAGGGTTTTCCCGGGTATTCCACCCCCCCCCCAAAAAAAAAAGAAAACTGGACGCCTTGATATACCTGAAAAATTACTGAAAGTGGCATTAAACACCATTCAAAAAACAAACAAACAAACAAATTGCGAAACAGGTCGGATGTCCTATGTAATATATCAATCCACTGAGACTAATGTTAAATATATTAAAATTGTATAATGCAAATAATAACATATCGATAGTAAAATATGTGTGTAAGCAAACTTTGGGCAGCTATTTCATATGCTTCAGCAGGGGGAAATGAAATAGACCTGGATTAATCAAAATCATCCAGTTCTGGTATGGCTATTCCTGTGCTCCGAATTAGTTTTAAGTCATTAGATTATATTTTCAGATCACTCTTGTTTCTTTTTGTTTGTAAGTTTTCAATGTCTCATAATAATCCTAAGTATGAATTATCCATCTTCGATGCTTCTTATCATGCATGTCGTCTGCTTTAATACATATATATATATAATATATATATTTTTAGTCATTCATCTTCGTATGTTTCAGTATATTATCATATATATATATTATATATATATATATATACTTCTACAAATTAAGCCCAACACTGTTTGAATTAGATTTTTAACACTGTCAAATTTTTGTTTACCCTCAGCGGGATTCGAACTCACACCGTTGTGACACTGTGGCACCAAATCGCCTGCAATATGTCCAGCGGTCTAGACCCCTCGGCCAAATTCGGTATATAAAAATATAGCTTCATTAACCGGGGTAAATCGTAGACATAGACATAGTACACGTGTACTAGCGTGTGATGATGGAATTTTCGTAACCAATACATATTAATTTGACAGTAATCTAATTCAGCATTTTTGTATATATTATATAGGATGACAAAGTTACTTGTCATTCAGTCACAGTAAGTAAATTATATACAAACGTCTAAGTATTGTGACAACCATATAATATATCTATCCAGCGGATTTCTGAAACATCAGAAATACAGGGTTAATATCAAATTTTTTATATATACTTCTACAAATTAAGCCCAACACTGTTTGAATTAGACCGCTGGACATAGTGCAGGCGATTTGGTGCCACAGTGTCACAACGGTGTGAGTTCGAATCCCGCTGAGGGTAAACAAAAATTTGACAGTGTTAAAAATCTAATTCAAACAGTGTTGGGCTTAATTTGTAGAAGTATATATAAAAAATTTGATATTAACCCTGTATTTCTGATGTTTCAGAAATCCGCTGGATAGATATATTATATGGTTGTTCAGTAGGGAGTAGAGTGTTTTTTCAACAAGTCTCTCTTAGTGCATCATTTTTAGGACATTCAAAAAAAAAGTAAGCTGTTCATTACAGAAGCCGCAATGACGTGATGGGCTGTTTACAATAATTCCATTATAAAGATCACAGTAGGATGAGTAACAATGCAATTGTGTCAGTATAATATTCAGTTTTCTAGTACCAAAACCTTAGATTGAAGGTACTAAAATTTTATCTTTTTGTTGAAGATAATTTTTGAATTTTGAGACGGTATCTATTTGTCTAGTAGCTAAGTTGAATTTATTCCAAAAAGATTTACAGAAGATGGAACAAATGACACAAAACTGTTAACGAAAGTCTACAAAATGGTTAATTAAGTCATTTCCGTTTCGTATGGATGCTCTGAACTGTAGGCGGAACAAGTGTTTTTAGAAATGGCGGTACTTTTTCATAAACCATTTGGCATACTCCAAATTTTTCTGAAGTACAAGTGGAGATTTTGCATTTCAACATTCTCATTACATTGATATGCTTGGAAGCGCTAGTAATTATTGATTATTTACGTTTTTTGAAACAAGATGCGTTTTCTCGTCCATATCTCATCGAAGGGCGACATCCCTGAGATAAGATGACGAGAAAATGCATCGAGTTTCATAAAACGTAAATAATCTGTTTATCGCTGTTTTGTAACATTGTGACGTCACAGTGTTTACTTAACGACGTCTTGACAGCGAGCTGAGATTAATAGGTTCTTTCATACGTTTTTGGGAAAGACCGGTTGATCTTTCACGAGTGATAGAAATTTTATGTCTTTTCGCGAGTGGAGCGCAGCGGAACGAGCCAAAAGACATAAAAATTTCTATCACGAGTGAAAGTTCACACAGACTTTACCAAAAACGTATGAAAGTACATATTTCTTCCGTAAACCAACAACTTTCACATCGCTATAACATATAGACTCTCCATTGTTGTACACTCCATTGTCTCTGACGTCCAATCAGAACGGCGGAAACAAGAACGTCATAGAAGAACGTTGTTATGCTCCATAACAACGTTCTTGTTTTTGGCGTTTTATTGGATGACGCATCAAGTACAGATGTGTGCGCGTGAGCTTATCTGTACTGGGTCATCTGTACCAGAAATCGGCCATTTACGGAAGAAGGGCCCATCTCACACTAGTAGAGTGAGATGGAATAATGTCGCGCACAAAGATCAAAGGAAAATACTGCAAAATAGCGATAACTAAATTTTCAATATGCCATCGTTGCTTAGAGTAATACCTTAATGTTTAAGGGTTTTTTTAACATTAGGAATATTTTGATTATTCGGAGAAAATTGAGGATCCGGAGTTTCAGTGTTGGAAATAATTAATATCTCTGTTGTTTTGTTTGGATTGAAACTCGTAAGCCATGTTCTGGATCATGGAGGCAACTCAGTTAGATTTATTGTTATACGTAATATCAAGAGACCTTATGTTACAATCCATAATTAGTAATAATCTAATAATAATTACTAAAAAGCTTATTAAATATCATATGCCACATTTGTACATTATTTATACAATATTTGCTTATACAGAGGGCATTGTCACGATATCTTGATTGCACAAGGGAGAGTGGTATTGCCTGATACATTGATAATGCCCGAGCCAAAGGCAAGGGCATTATCAACGTTAAAGGCAATACCACTGTCACGAGTGATGTCAAGTATAATGACAATGCCAGCTATTTATTTTATTGAAGAATTAAGAAACCATGTGTTTAAGACTGTATTATTTATTTGAAGCTGCTTGCTGTATAATTTGAATATTTTTTTATATAAATGAAAATTAAACAGTTTTATGTTGCTTGTTACAGGAGAGAGCATTACCAAGACGTGAGTGATAATGCCCTCATGTCAAAATACTGCAGATTAAATACCAGCTGACCTTGTTTTATCCAATTGAAACAAACATTATGTTACTGATATGAAATAATAAATATTAAGCATCAAACGTTCCAGAGTGATAGCGTGATTCGGCATTGTCGGATTAATATTTAGGTTTTCTTTAGAAAAAAACTTCAAGGGCAATCTGATACTGATCTCCTAGGACTGATTAGGTAAAGAAATAAGTTAAATAACTATATTATCTCTTTGTAATGTTTTTTCTTGTTGACTTGGAAAAAAAATCCCCCAGAGTTCAAGTGATCTAGAAAAGCCTTGTTACTGATAAATAATAAATCCATTTAATAAACGCCGTCGCCTGTGTCATCTTCTGTAACCCCTGGTTGATTACATTGTCACCTGTGTCATCGTCTGTAACACACGGTTGATTACATTGTCACCTGTGTCATCGTCTGTAACCCACGTTTTAATTCCATTACTTCCCTTTCTCTGTCATCTTTGTCATCGTCTGTAACCCACGGTTGATTACGCTGTTACCTGTGTCATAGTCTGTAACCCACGGTTGATAACATTACGTCTTTTGCTCTGTCATCTGTGTCATCGTCTGTAACCCACGGTTGATTACATTACGTCCGTTGCTCTGTCATCTGTGTCATCGTCTGTGTCATCGTCTGTAACCCACGTTTAATTCCATTACGTGCTTTTACTGTCACCTGTGTCATCGCCTGTAACCCACGTTTTATTCCATTACTTTCCTTGCTCTGTGGTCTGTGTCATCGTCTGTAACCCACGTTTAATTCCATTACGTACTTTACTGTCATCTGTGTCATCGCCTGTAACCCACGTTTTATTCCATGACTTCCTTTGCTCTGTTACCTGTGTCATCGCCTGTAACCCACGTTTTATTCCATTACTTTCCTTGCTCTGTCATCTGTGTCATCGTCTGTAACCCACGGTTGATAAAATTACGTGCTTTGCTCTGTCACCTGTGTCATCATCTGTAACCCACGGTTGATTACATTACGTCCTTTGATATGTCATCTGTGTCATCGTATGTAACCCACGGTTGATAACATTACGTCATTTGCTCTGTCACCTGTGTCATCGTCTGTAACCCACAATTGACTACATTGCGTCCTTTAATTCCATTACTTCCCTTGTTCTGTCATCTGTGTCATCGTCTGTAACCCACGGTTGATTCCATTGCGTCCCTCACTCCTTCACCTGTGTAATCGTCAATAACCCACGGTTGATTCCATATGGTCCCTCACTTCGTCACCTGTGTCATTGTCCGTAATCTACTGTTGATTACACTGTCACCCGTGACATCATCTGTAACCCACGGTTGATTCCATTACGTCTCTCACTCCGTCACCTGTGTCATCGTCCGTAACCCACTGTTGATTCCATTTGTTCCATCACTCCGTCACCTGTGTCATCGTCTGT
Organism: Limnoperna fortunei; assembly: GCA_944474755.1. Classification (NCBI taxonomy): domain Eukaryota; kingdom Metazoa; phylum Mollusca; class Bivalvia; order Mytilida; family Modiolidae; genus Limnoperna; species Limnoperna fortunei. The sequence goes on from OX104111.1 coordinate 99,408,147, forward strand.
AACCCACGGTTGATTTCTTTACGTCCCTCACTCCGTCACCTGTGTAATCCTCCGTCACCCACTGTTGATTCCATTTGTTCCCTCACTCCGTCACCTGTGTCATCGTCCGTAACCCACTGTTGATTCCATTTGTTCCCTCACTCCGTCATCTGTGTCATCGTCTTTACCCCACGGTTAATTCCTTTGCGTCCATCACTCCGTCACCTGTCCTGTGTAATCGTCCGTAACCCGCCATTAATTCCATAACGGCCCTCACTCCTTCACCTGTGTCATCGTCTGTAACCCACGGTTGATTCCATTACTTCAATCACTTCGTCACCTGTCATCGTCTGTAACCCACGGTTGATTCCATTACTTCAATCACTTCGTCACCTTTCATCGTCTATAACCCACGGTTGATTCCATTACGTCCCTCACTCCGTCACCTGTTTCATCGTCTGTAACCCACGGTTGATTCAATTGCGTCCCTCACTCCGTCACCTGTATCATCGTCCGTAACCCACTGTTGATTCCATTTGTTCCCTCACTCCGTCATCTGTGTCATCGTCTTTAACCCACGGTTGATTCCATTACGTCCCTCACTCCTTCACCTGTGTAATCGTCCATAACCCACGGTTGATCCCATATGGTCCCTCACTTCGTCACCCGTGTCATTGTCCGTAATCTACGGTTGATAACACTGTCATCTGTGTCATCATCTGTAACCCACGGTTGATTCCATTACGTCCCTCACTCCGTCACCTGCGTCATCGTCCGTAACCCACGGTTGATTCCATTACGTCCCTCACTCCGTCACCTGTTTCATCGTCTGTAACCACTGTTGATTCTATTACGTCCCTCACTCCGTCACCTGTGTAATCGTCCGTAACCCACTGTAGATTCCATTACGTACCTCACTCCATCACCTGTGTAATCGTCCATAACCCACGGTTGATTCCATTTGGTCTCTCACTTCGTCACCTGTGTCATTGTCCATAATTTACGGTTGATTACACTGTCAGCTGTGTCATCGTCTGTAACCCACGGTTGATTCCATTACGTCTCTTACTCCGTCACCTGTGTCATCGTCCGTAAACCACTGTTGATTCCATTTGTTCCCTCACTCCGTCACCTGTGTCGTCGTCTTTAACCCACGGTTGATTCCTTTACGTACCTCACTCCGTCACCTGTGTAATCGTCCGTAACCCACGGTTAATTCCATTGCGTCCCTCACTCCTTCACCTGTGACATCGTCTGTAACCCAAGGTTGATTCCATTACGTCTCAAACCCCGTCACCTGTGTCATCGTCCGTAACCCACTGTAGATTCCATTTGTTCCCTCACTCCGTCACCTGTGTAATCGTCCGTAACCCACGGTTAATTCCATAACGTTCCTCACTCCTTCACCTGTGTCATCGTCTGTAACCCACGGTTGATTCCATTACGTCCCTCACTCCGTCATCTGTGTCATCGTCCGTGACCCACTGTTATTTCCATGTGTTCCCTCACTCCTTCACCTGTGTCTACGTCTGTAACCCACTGTTGATTCCATTACGTCCCTCACTCCGTCATATGTGTAATCGTCCGTAATCCAATGTTGATTCCATTTGATCGCCCACTCCGTCACCTGTGTCATCGTCCTTAACCCACGGTTGATTCCATTACCTCCCACGACCCGTTACCTGTGTCATCGTCTGTATCCCACGTTTAATTTCATCACGTTCTTTGTTCTGTCACCTGTGTCGTCGTCTGTAATCCACGTTTGATAACATTACGTGCTTTGCTCTGTCACCTGTGTCTGTAACCCACGGTTGATTACATTACGTCCCTCACTCCATCACCTGTGTAATCGTCCATAACCCACGGTGGATTCCATTTGGTCTTTCACTTCGTCACCTGTGTCATTGTCCATAATCTACGGTTGATTACACTGTCAGCTGTGTCATCGTCTGTAACCCACGGTTGATTCCATTACGTCTCTCACTCCGCACCTGTGTCATCGTCCGTAACCCACGGTGGATTCCATTTGGTCTTTCACTTCGTCACCTGTGTCATTGTCCATAATCTACGGTTGATTACACTGTCAGCTGTGTCATCGTCTGTAACCCACGGTTGATTCCATTACGTCTCTCACTCTGTCACCTGTGTCATCGTCCGTAACCCACTGTTGATTCCATTGCGTCCCTCACTCCGTCACCTGTGTCATCGTCTTTAACCCACGGTTGATTCCTTTACGTACCTCACTCCGTCACCTGTGTAATCGTCCGTAGCCCGCGGTTAATTCCATTGCGTCCCTCACTCCTTCACCTGTGACATCATCTGTAACCCAAGGTTGATTCCATTACGTCTCTCACTCCGTCACCTGTGTCATCGTCCGTAACCCACTGTAGATTCCATTTGTTCCCTCACTCCGTCACCTGTGTAATCGTCCGTAACCCACGGTTAATTCCATAACGTTCCTCACTCCTTCACCTGTGTCATCGTCTGTAACCCACGGTTGATTCCATTACGTCCCTCACTCCGTCACCTGTGTCATCGTCCGTGACCCACTTTTGACTACATGTGTTCCCTCACTCCGTCACCTGTGTCATCGTCCGTAACTCACTGTTGATTCCTTTTGTTCCCTCATTTTTTCACCTGTGTCATCGTCCGTAACCCAAGGTTGATTCCATTACGTCCCTCACTACGTCACCTGTGTCATCGTCCGTTACCCACGGTTGATTCCTTTACGGCCCTCACTCCTTCACCTGTGTCATCGTCTGTAACCTACGGTTGATTCCATTACTTCAATCACTTCGTCACCTGTCCTCGTCTGTAACCCACGGTTGATTCCATTGCGTCCCTCACTCTGTTACCTGTATCATCGTCCGTAACCCACCGTTGATTCCATTGCGTCCCTCACTCCGGCACCTGTGTTACCGTCCGTAACACACGATTGATTCCATTACGTCCCTCACTCCGTCACCTTTCATCGTCTGTAACCCACGGTTGATTCCATTACGTCCCTCACTCCGTCACCTGTTTCATCGTCTGTAACCCACGGTTGATTTCATTGCGTCCCTCACTCGTCACCTGTATCATCGTCCGTAACCCACTGTTGATTCCATTGCGTCCCTCACTCCGTCACCTGTGTTATCGTCCGTAACCCACGGTTGATTCCATTACGTACCTCACTCCATCACCTGTTTCATCGTCTGTAACTCATGGTTGATTCCATTGCGTCCCTCACTCCGTCACCTGTGTTGTCGTCCGTAACACACGGTTGATTTGCATTACGTTGAACGATCCGGCGCTTCATGAACTACGTTTGATATTTCAGAGTTGGCAGGTTGCAGTCTGTATCATATTATTCTGAAGTTAAAACACTACTATAGTATTAAATAATGTGTGTTTTATAATGGCCACGTTATTTGTCTAAATTCTGCAATAATGGTAGAAGATTGTTGTAATGGCGTGAGGCCCAAAGCAATTTTAGCCTTCCGATGCTCGTAGTTAGTTAATAAATTTGGCAAACAAATACTTCAATATCCTATAATTAATGAGATAATATAATAGTATAATATTTATGAGATAAGTCATAATTATACGATAACTTCTCAGTTATGAGGTTATTGTCATGAAAGGCATATGTAACTTAGATTTAACATCCCTGTCTGTAGCTTCCAAGAAGCGTCATTGAATGAAACAGTGGCATTTCATGTACTACTTGTATTGAAACACGTTACAGATTGCATTAGCATTTAATTCTTGAATTATTTAGTTTGTTGGAATTGTTATATATGACCATATTTCCAATTTTTCCAGGGAATGTTTTATTCCTTCTTACTTATACTTTTCGTTCTTAAAAAGAAAACAGTCGCATAATGATTACAAAATGAACAGTAGCTCTAACTTTTCACTTCTTATAGTACATATGTATGAAATATGGGTTATATCTCTAAATTGTTATTTATATATTTACTTTAGAATAAATCGGTAAGTATTTCATATTCATGAATTAAACATATAATTGAATGAAAATTTATTTACAAAAACATACATAACATGCTTTGAAAATAAACAATATGTACATGATGTGACAAAAATGACTGATAGCAAACTGTAACTAACCAATAATAAGTGGATCTATATTTGTCATATTTCTTTCCATTTTTCAAACAGTTACAGAGCTTAATTGACAGTGATCAAAGTAGTATTCTGCAAACGCTGTAATGACTACGAGCAGTAACGTAGTGGCAAAAATTAATTCCGTATACTTGTCTTTATGTTCGAAATGCTAATTCAAAATGGAATTAATTATGCACATCGCATATAATTATAACATGTACACAACTTCAACGTTTAGTCTTAAAAAACCAATTTTAGTAGTTATTTTTTTAATAGTAGTAGCCCAGCCCAGCTCAGCTCAGCTATTCAAGTAGTAGAAAAGAGACAAGCAAGCTCTCTATTATTTTTAAGCCGAACGGTTTTGTGTGTATAAGATAAAACAACATTTCAAGGTAAAAGCATGAATCCCCACAAGTGCTTTGCGACTCCTAGAGCCATTACGCCCCCTATCACTTATTGCTGGATCTGGGTCTTATAAATAAGACGTTAAGCAACTATTTTATCAATCAATTTTTTTACCTATGTTCCGTTCCGGTCCTAATGCACATTTTATATCTTTGCAAGGACACTCAAGCAGTATAACCCGGTGAAACCCGACCTTTGGTATGAAAACTGGAAATCCCTGTCACTTACCTGCCCTCAGTTATATTCGATCCCGCAGCCACAGTGTTGACATGTCCATGATAATGACTACCTTAACCACTGAGCAGCCACCCATAAAATTTGAGAAGAAATGTATGCATGTGATGGGATACATGACAGTTTTCATTATATACATGTAGTTTACAGTTTTAAAGGATATAACCATGACAAAATGATTGATTGATGCTAATTTGTAAACTTGTCCAAGATCTTGTTAATTTAAACATTAAATACATTGAAGTTGAAAAGAAAATCCACCCCATTTTTTAATACATTGTCATGAAAAAGAGGTTAATATTTTTCAAACAAAAATATTTTAAAGGAATAATAGTAATAATATCAACAGTTCATAATGAACGTGAGGTTCAATCCTACAACAGGTATCAAAAGAAGCCGTTCCTCTCCACCTCCCCTGTAAACCAAGGCATCGTTTTCGCACAACTCCTTTATATTTATCAAATAATTCATTATACTTAGGTCCATATGGTCAGCAGTATCATTAATTATTGGACTTTATCACTCCAATTTATAGACTAATTATTTAAAAATACAAATAACCATGTATGCTAAGGCTTTTTCACGAAAAAGATATTTAGAATCGTTTTTGCCTTCAATCTGTTAATGCACATGATAGAAGGAATACTTTGAGTTTATTGTTTATTTTATAAAAGAATGTTTTTCAAAACAGGATTAATCAATATTAAACTTATTAATTATTAATTGAATGTATATGGCTAGGAGCTCTATGTCATAAACTAAAATATAGCCTTTAACAAAATTACAAAGAAAAATGGGAAAGAAAATGTGAAAAAGTATAATATTAAGCCATATGAGTCAAAAGAATTGATCTCCAGAGAATATACAAAACCATAAGGTTACACAAAAAAGATTAGCGAGAAATTTGTAAAAGCTAATAAAAAGTACAAATAGCAAATTCTATAAGTCATCACTTACCACCCTAACTGGAAAAAATTATCAAGGTTGTCCTCGGAAATCCAGCATATAGAAAGATTGACCGCATTCGCCAAATGGTCCGGCAAATCAAACTATTGTTAATAGAAATCCATAAAATCGTTCTTACTGGATATTTTGAAAGTTCGGTTGGCAAGAGATGAGAAAATCTTAAATCGGCCCTTTAATGACTTGTACTGCGGTCCTGCTAAGTCACAATTCATTAAGGCTTGCAGTTTCCATTGAAAAGACAGTAAATTTTAGCCAATCTCGTGGTGGTCATGTTTTGTTGTTGGTCCAATTACAATAAAATGATGAATATTTGTTGAAGTCTATATACATTTGGACTTGAACTTTTAGAGAAGATTTTTTTTTAATGTCAGCTAACCAATAATAAGCAGACTGATCATGGTGGCCATGTTTTTTGTCCAATTACAATAAAATAATAAATATTTGTTGAAGCCTATCTTTACATTTGAACTTTTAGAGAAGATTTATTAAATGTCAGCCAATCAATAACATGGATTGTCCATGATGACCATATTTTAGTCTTGTACAAAAGGAAATAAGAGGACCCTTGTCTATCAAATTCCTTGTTGCAAGTTACAAAACATTTCAAATTAGACTTGTATAGAACAAAATTCTTTTAATATATGCCAATTAGAAAAAAAGAATCGTCAACTGTGGCCATGTTTTTGTCCGACTACAAGAAAATAAGAAATTCTTGTAGATGATCTAACATCAATTATTTGTACCCAGTTACAAAACATTTCGTCACTTTGTACTTATTTCAAGGGAGAATATATGTTAAATATCAGCCCATAAGAAACAAGGGCAGCGAAATAGTGGCCATGTTTTAGTCTGTTTCCGATGACAATGAAATTGGGAATCTTTGTATATGACCTGACATCAATTATTTGTACCAAAATGCACACATTTCGACATGTACTTCAGAGGAGAAAATATTTTAAATACGATAGGTTTGAAGACATTTTATCTCTTTAATCGAGTTTTTGTTCTTAATTTTGTCTTTTTCAATTTAATTTCAGTATTTTTAGATACAAATTACATGGTTTATTTTTGCTTATGCTACGTCCCCTTTTTCTTACTCCCCCTTTCTCCCTCCTCGTTCTCCTTTATCCCCCTCTATACCACTACCATGTTCGCCCCTTCATATATGCTGCAGTGATATAATGACAACTAAATGAGATTTAATTTACCATTGTTATAATGAGGTAAGGCAAACCAAAAACTGTTTAACACTCGTTTTAATAAGTTAATTGATCGTTTAATTGAATGGATGATTGACGTCCAATGAGACGTATTTTGGCTACTAGTATATTCACCTAGAGAATAAATTAAAATAGATTCGGAAAATAGGCCAATAATAACAATATGGGGTGGTAAGTAGGACAGAAAAGAAGCTGTCCGTACTTTAACTTAACAACCCCGAGAAGGCCTCGTTTATACGCCACTAATAGACGTGCAGTAATATCCGTGCAATACGTATATTACCTTGTTTTAACGTATTTATCATAATTTTACAAACTAGCATATAACACAAGTCAAAAACTAGCTATTTACAACAAGCAATGAGGCAGTTTGCAACTCCATTTAACGGCTCAAAAACTAGCATTTAACAACTCCCTGAGATATTATGGTTGTTATTCATCTATTATTGTAAACGTACCTGTCAACACTGAGGTTGCGGGTTCGAATTTCATTGCGGACAGGGTGTGCTGGACTCTTATCCTTATTCACAAGGAGGGCCAGTTTTCCTTTTCAAGTTTGGGAGATTCGGCCGAGTACTGCAGCTTCTGCACCCAATAAAAACTAGACGCCACGATATAGCTCAGTATTGGTGAAAAGATAGTTAAACCCCGAACAAACAAAAACAAAAATCGCAATTAATAGAGTACAACTTAAAACTCATTTTACACTAACATCTCCGTTTTTCAACTCTCAAACTTGCATTATGCAATTAACACTCGAATTTTTTCAACTCACACACTCGCATTTTACATCTGAAGAACTCTTAATTTTACACATAGCAAACTTGCAATTTACAATTCACAAACTAACATTTTATAACCCGCAACACTAATTTTTCCATTCAAACAACTCGTGAATTAACAGCTTCCACACTCGCATTTTATAACTCACTATTTCCCATGTTACAACTCGCATCGAAAAACTCACATTTTACAACTGAGGAACTCGCTTCATGCCGGATAGCTGTAACGTTTTTATCAAAGAATGGAGATTTTTGGCAGGTATCCCATGTAATCGGTTAATGAGCAATAATCAGGTAAAACAGTTATAACATCAGAATGTGTTATTGATTACGCTTTGCAATTTTTGTATAAACACATAGACAATAATAGATATTTTAGTGGGAAAGACGTTTAATGATTTTGTGTACACAATTTTCAGTTTTAATCAATAATTCAACAAGTTTGCGAATTTAACTATTAATGAATGTGTCAGGAAATATTTATAATATAACAAAATATTCAAACGTGTTGTTTGAACTGAGTCAATCTGTTTATGGAAATGAAAGCTCACTTTTACTGTTCTTTTATACGTTTTCTCGTTATAAATACATCAGAATTCTTAAAATGGAATGAAAATGACATTTATTGAATTTATATCTGTGTTCGATCTTGCACTTGTTAATGGTAGTTAAAAGTCGGAGAATTTGTATCATTTCTAATTTTGTAACTAGAATCCCGGTTATTCGTTAGAATACTCTTAAACAAACAACGCAAACAGGGGCGGATGCAGCCTCAAATGAAAGGGGGGTCCAAATTTGTCATGGTGGCCGCAGAGGTCGTATTACGGCAGGGGGTCTGGGGCCGCTTAAGGCCCCCAGAAGCTCTGAACGAAATGGTGTAAAAGCCTGCATTCTGACGATTTCCTGACGCCTAAAACATGTCCGTTAAAATGTCATTTTGTTATGCTAGGGGTCCAGACCCCATGCTTGTCAAAACGAAAGGGGGGGGGTCCGGACCCCCTGGACCCCCCTCTGGATCCGCCACTGGCAAAGTAGATTTCAAACAGCTTTTTTTCTTAAATATATGTGTTGTTTTGTAAATATCTTTAATACATCTGGAATACACGTGAAATTATTTCCAATGGTTTAATTCTTTGATTATCGATCCTGTAACAAACAACGTATGATCAGGGAATGATATATAATAGAAAAATCGATACAGCTTATGGATAGCAAGTAATCTTATACCGTTAGTTGACACTGTATACAATAAAATAAAAGCTTTTATATTCATAGTGTATTTTCTTTAAAGCAAAAAATAAAGTTTATAAATCTGTCACGGATTTTCTCGTGTTGTCTTTAGCTGAATTTTAAATTGGAGAAACTAATTATATCTTACTTCGTCCCGCCTCTAGTAGTAAATTCATAAAAAATCAATATTGAATCGTACATTTCTAGATTGAAGAAGACTACAGTATAGATTGTAGCGACGACCAAGGGAAGCTGTTCTTCCAAACTGTTGATTAACTCCCTCCGATAAATGTTGTCTGATAACATGTGGATGTAACTGATTACGCGTGTGCGAGAGAGAGCAATCAGACGACATCTCCAAAAACAAGAAGACGCTATGATTTTACTGAATGAAAAGGATTTTTTATGAAAGTATATACATGGAATATATAAAAGGGCTAAATATTTCAGAACATGTAATCAAAATCAAAAATATTGATACGAAAGAGTCTATCTGATGTCTTTATATTGAAACAGACAACAAAAACATATGATGCAGTTTTGTGGTATACGGGAATTATCTGATGTCAAGTTCCTTTGATTATGGTAAGGTAATTAAACATGTATCATCATTCAAGTTGAAGAATTGTAAATTTTTGTATTTACTATTTAGAACTAATGCAAACAGGATATCTTTTATGCTTGGCGACGGAATTTTTTTTTCAAAATTGTCTTTCTACTAGAATTTGATTCCCTGAGCGAAGATAAGGCAAAAGACATGGCTTCTGTTGCCGCTTGGTTGCCTTTTGCAAGGGCCTCTGCCATCGGGTGGGTACCTGTGGCTCAAAACCCTCTTCCTCCGCCTATCATTCAATCCGGACAGACTTATACAAATTTGAAAAAGGGCGATGACAGAATTAGAATTAATGTTAGCGGGACGAAATTCGAAACATGGCGAACCACTTTAGAGAAATATCCAGAAACATTATTAGGCTCAAATGAAAAGGAATTTTTTTACGATGATGAAAACAAAGACTATTTTTTCGATAGAGATCCAGAGTTATTTCGACATATTTTAAACTATTATAGAACTGGAAAATTGCATTATCCAAAACATGAGTGCATATCATCGTACGATGAGGAACTTGCTTTTTTCGGTATAATGCCAGATCTTATTAGAGACTGTTGTTATGAGGACTATCGGGACAGAAAAAGAGAAAATCAAGAAAGACTGTTGGACGATAAAGCCTCTGAAAATGGCGAACTTGACCCCGCCTCTAACCTCAGGGAAAGAATGTGGAGGGCGTTTGAAAATCCCCATATTGGTACTCCAGCTTTAGTGTTTTACTATGTCACGGGCTTTTTTATTGCTATCTCTGTTCTTGCTAATGTCATAGAAACTATTCCATGTGGTCGACTTGCGGGAACAGACAAATCTCCATCTTGCGGAGAACGCTTCGAACCTGCATTTTTTTGCTTGGATACCGCTTGTGTGATGATCTTCACTGCAGAATATCTTCTTCGTTTTTATGCAGCTCCCGATAGATGTTTATTCTGCCGTAGTATCATGAGCGTTATAGATGTAGTTGCTATTCTTCCATACTATATCGGACTTGGAATTACGGACAACGATGACGTCAGTGGGGCATTCGTCACTCTTCGAGTTTTCAGAGTATTCCGTATTTTTAAATTTTCGCGGCATTCACAAGGATTACGCATATTGGGTTACACATTAAAAAGTTGTGCCAGTGAATTAGGATTTTTACTATTTTCTTTGACAATGGCCTTAATTATTTTCGCCACAGTGATGTTTTATGCAGAAAAGAATGTTCCATCTACAAGTTTCACGAGTATCCCGGCTGCATTCTGGTATACAATCGTTACCATGACAACGCTTGGGTAAGTTAATTCAATAATGATAATTAGTGCAGTACTTTTCACGCTTTATACCAATGACTATCATCGGCTATATCACAACAATTATATCTGTGTACTGTTAGTAATCATGTGGTTACTACAGTGGAGATTCGTACGATACCTTACAACACGAAACACATGTATCCTGTTTTTAATTTGTACAGTAATAATCTGTCCGTTTTGGTACTTGATGTATTGACGCATATTTATTTGTTCATTACACAACCAAGTAAATACAGAAAATGAAAACACTGTTTCTATTAATTGTACGGTAATGAACAATACATGTATTTATTTGATACATTATACAATAGAACCACATGTTTCGATATACGGTGTATTAAAAATGTAAAATTTAAAAAATATAATATAGATATAAGACATATAATCCTAAATATTTGCATTCATATTTATATTTAACCCGGTACTTCCAACATGTTTAAACATAAAATATAACAGACATTCAGGTGTTTTATTCAACGATTTTTTAGTAATTAGAAAACATACAATAAACAAAGGTTTTTCTGTCAAGAAATCGATAAACCTTCCGAAGTGTAGATAATTAATTATGACGTTGTATGGGGTCACAATGAAACATTAATTGCGCGACTGCAGCTGTTTTTTAATAATAAGTTGCATCATTTGGAAGCAGTCTCCTATTGTTCGCCAGCAAAAGATCAATACGAGGTAATGATTAATATTTGTATTATAGATTCCGTCATAATGGCATTCGCGTTTTGATTGCAGCTGTTGATAGAACTTTGAAAATGATCGTGTAAATTGCGATATATTCATCTGAATTGATTGTGTTGTTTGAACAAGTGTGTTAGTATACACATAATATTTATATTTGTTTATACGGTTATTTTAAATATCATGTATACTGAGTCAACACAGAACACGAAACATATTGATGGTACTCCTTTTTAACTTTTATTTCATTGGTTGTTTAATGTTATGTCACAACGTCAGTAATAAAAAATAAGTAAAATGATCATGAAAAAAAATCATTAATCTTAATATCCTTATAACATTTGAGTGGCAACAAAAGGTAGAGCTAGTGTGTTTTCTTCCACTGCACGTTTTTCAATGCAATATACAAACATATTTACAGACTTCCATCAACCTTTGTACTTCCGTTCTTATCAAAGCATTATTAATTTACAAGTTAATTTTAATTCAAAAGCCATCAATCATTGCAGGATTTAGTAATATACTTTCGATTGATTAGCAATCAACTGGTGTAAATTTCATAGTATAATTTTCTGTGATAAATTTCTATTCCATTACAATTCCTGAATCCTATCTTTCTGTATTATCTCACCAGTATCCTGGTATAGGCTTGTAATTAATTTTTCACTTCATTAAGTGTCCAACGTTTTGATCTGTAAGAAAACAGTATACGTGATTCGCACCGTCAAATAATTCCCGTAATTACGGACTATTTAATAATCGGTGTTTCTCCTTCATTACCCAGAACACTCTATGGGAGGTGGACGGGACTATTTGAAGACTGTTCACATTCTTGAACTAGATTCGGACATCATGCCAATCATACAATCTACAGCAATTTTAAACGCATTTCGAACGTTTTTTAATAAAAAAAATCCGCTTTAAACGACACCGTTTAAAGTATGGTAACGTAGTGGATTAGCTTTTTACTTGTTGCGTTTTCAATTAGTGCATTTAATATTGATCGAGAAACAATAGTAATACATTCTTGTGACTCGCTCATAATCTATGTACATCCACGATTCCTGGAGTAAAACAGTACTCAAACAGTCACAACTAAAACTTGAACTGGTTGAAGGTTTCAATTATGTACAAGTTCGCTTTAGTGTTTATAATAGCATCATTGTAATCTGATTGCCAACACTTGTAAAATTTAATTGAAATATTTGTCTTATTTTATATCAATGCTCTTAAACCTACACGTAATTGTGTTATATTCTGGACTGAATCAATTAAAACGACCACCAAACCATCGACCATTTAGATCGAGTGTTCCACCAATATCACAATTTTCTTCATCTGCTGATTCACACATTTCATTGAATTTTTCTATTTAATTGTATTACACGTCTCATTCATCCCGTACAATAGAATCCCGAAAATAATCTTTAATATAATATCAAAAATAACGATTCCAAACAATAAAATAATGATTTACTGTATGGAGTATTTTCAGGTTAGTCCACGATGGTCAATACCCATTTTAATTTAATAAAGTAAACGATGCTTTTTTTTGTAGAATTGTCTTATTTTGTGTTTCATTCTTGATTACGTTCATTAATTGTTGCAGAAGTGTTGTCATAAATGATCAAAATAAATGAATTTGATATAAATACTTATTTTACATGTTTCAGTCGGTTGGTCAGTTCTACTTCCTGACGTCATACGTCACGCGTGAACAAATAATTGTTTAAAGAATGTCGGTTTTTTTATATTGTCTAACGCTACTTTCAGCAATTTTTCAGCTATATCGTGGCGTCCAGTTCTTATTGGGGGAGGAAGCCAGAGTACCCGGAGAAAACCTCCGACCTTCGGTAGGAAAACTGACAATCTTTGTCAATTAAGATTGGAGTCGAGTACACCCTGCCCGCAGTGAGACTCGAACCCAAATGATTTCGAAGGTATAGAAAATAATTCTACTCAAATACATATACATGTAGATGGTTTTAAAATCTAATACCATACTGGGACTTAGTAATTAATTAGCGATAGGAACATTTTATTTTAATGTTTTTGGTTTTTGTTTAATGTCTTCGAGGAACAATTGATCGCACTGTCATACTCGTACCATCGTCGGAAACCGTCCTACGATTGATTATAATAATTTTTAAAGCGATCATCTGTGGGTTTTCTTATGGACATGTCTCTGCTTCCTTATCAAAACGATTTTTAAAAACTGATAAAAATGCTATACGTGAACTAAGTGAATAACGAAATAGAATCAACCGCATATATCTGACGATTATTGGTGTATTCCTAATTTTCCTTATTTTTTATCATCATCCCTAAATTTCCTTATTTTTTCTGAAAAGCCCTAAAAAGCCCTTATAAATCATGAAAAATCCTACATTTTGAAATTAATATATTAAAAAATTTATTGTAAAAGGTCAAGTATTTACATGTTTTAGAATACAGTTAAGTCACTTTCTAGTGTTAGTATACTTCCAGGAACTTGTGTTATTACTAAATGCCAGCTCAACAGACATGAACAGATCTACATTTATCAGATATCCAAAAGAACAAATTGCAGGAATAAAATTGGATCTGTTGCTGAATGTGTCTGTTGATGGCTGATGAGTTGGTGTTGGTAAGAAGTTCTTTTTGTATGTGTTTTGTCCCTGTAGGTGAGTATATATATCAACCTTTAGTGCATTTGTGATAATTTAACGGAACTAACATCCCTTATTTTCAACAAAATGCCCTAAAAAATCCTTAAAATTGCCCTTAATTTCGGGGAAAAGTGCCCTAAATTTATCCCTTATTTTTTGTCAAAAGGTGCTTGAAAGCCTGTTCTCTAGAAAGCAAGGATTTGTCTTCGTCAAATACGGATATCGTGAGTTCAAATAACAGAGCACGAATGAAAATCCGGTTTGATCGCCCGAATAATATTGCTTACAAAATTAAATTTACAGATTTTAAAATAACGGACTGTTATAAAGGAAAACAGTGCGTCTTAATTTCAAATGTTGCAAACTACTGATGTAGATGTGTAATCAATTATGACTCTCGATCGGGAGCATTATAAGCAAAAGGCAAAAATTTGTCAAATCAGTATTTAAACTTTTACCGACATGGTTAAGAGACTGGCATATGACTAAGACAGATTAGGCCTAAGACTGTTGTGTCCTGGGCCTGTCTTTGGACTAATTTTGGAACTGCCTCGACGACATGTCCTTTGGTTTAATATTGTATTTTATGTTGGATATTGAATCTGTATTTGTTTGTACTTTTTCATAGTTACCACGATTGTTGTTTCTGAATAAAAATAAGTTATAAAATTAAATGTTTAACCAATAGGATCTTTCGTTTAATTACAATCCGTCTATATATGCATTGAAATCAGGAGGTTATTTGAAAATAAAACATTGGTGGAATTTTAAATATAATATTTTACCATTATGATTTACCTGCGTGTTTAGTATACATTCGGCAAAAGTTCTGACATTATATAAACTAGTTTACACAGTACTATATCACATAAGCCAACGGTTGACTGTAACTTTATACTCTCTGTGACAATACAGAACAATACAGCAGAACTGTTCATCTGTCAGCCTGCTATGGATTATCTCCTTCATTCATATTTTATGCATTCTTTTTAAATAAATACACAATTGATTATTTCTGCAGGTTGTATAGGAATTGAACATATGTTTATGCATATTTGATCCATGAATAGTGGTCTATTCAAAGTCTCGTTATTGACTTCATTCTGGGTTATACAAGCTTCATTTCAAAGCTGATTAGGTGTCTGAACTTATAGATGTTTTAAATATTTGATATTTGTTTTTGGACTTATATTGTAAATCGTAAAAGTCTGTTTATGCATCTTAATATAAAATTCATTTTGTTGTGGCTAATTGCTTCGGAGTTATAAAATGTAGAGGTCGCTTCACAAATACAAATACAGTTTCGATATCTTTAGATGAATAAGTTGAATATTTTTTATACATGCATGATTATGTAATTGAACATAATGGCAGTGTTAACTTAATGTCTATTCATCCTCTTGTCTTGAATTACCTCGCTGTCGTTTTAAATTATGTTTTATGCCACTTTCAGCAAACCTTACAGCTGTATCCAGGTGTCCTGTTTCTGTAAAGCCAGAGTACAGGTTGTGTCATGTCATTCTACTATTGCCCATACTGGACTAATAATACAGCTGATATGAAGTAATTATGTAGATCACACTAATCTACAAAAGGAAAACCTAATAGATCTTCATGTTTTTTAATTTGTTTATTAGGAATCCAGTCTTTACTTTATTGGCTGAAATGTTTAAAAAAATCTTCGATAAAAGAACGTCCAAAAGTTGTTTGTCTGTAGCATCCTCAACACCTCTACCAACCGATTCCTCGTTGAAGATTGGTTGGGCTCAAAGCGTGGCCGCCACCGACACTTGTTTCTAATATTTATACTCAAAAATGAAAGTCTGTATGTCTGAGTAGCTTTCGACAAATGAATGGGTCCTGTATAACGATTCTTCTCTTCTCCTTAAATGTGCTGGAAATATGACAGCTGTTTCTTGTTTTCTAAGCATGGGGACATTTACTTCTAAGGAGAGACATGGTCAAATTAAGTGTTTGGACAATTTTCTTAAACTTTTTCAAATTTCTAGAGAAATTGGACTTTCTTTGACAATAAACGTGTTAGTTGTTTAATGACCGTCTGTCAGCCAGGCGAGTGGTACAGGCTCTATAGAGATTGGTGATAATTACCCAATCTGATTCTGCATTAATAATGACAGCGTATATAATTGTATCATACTGAATATTGATCGAGAGACCATAAGAAATCAATGATTATGTAACCGATCACATCGTCGGTAATTGAGTCGTTTTAGATTGAGGACAGACAAACAAGTTACATGACGGTCGTATAATTTCCTTTGAGAAGAATGAATAAGATAGGTATGATAGATATGAAAATATTCTTAAAGCGAGGCTAAAATAAATGACACAATATTTGCGTTGTTGATATAATGGAATGAACAGAACACGCTCTCAAGTTCGAGTTTGTATGGGATATGGGATACATGTATTCCTTAAAACATGGTTTTAATCTGAATTTAAATACCTTTTTTGGGCTGATTTGCGTTTTCTGTCAGTTCGAAGCAATGCATTCCTATTAGTAGTACTTAAATAAACTTATTACCAAAATAAATCAACGATAACAGTAGTACCAACCGCTGCACACAATTTTGTTAAAGATTGATTTATTAAACTACTATAACATATATACCAATGGTTGGTATTCATTAGTGTTATATACTGGTAATATTCTAATACGGGTGGTCCAAAAGTTTGGTACGTCGACTTGTGATAGGTTATGATGAACTTCTACAGTAGTTTGTATGAGAAATTTCGGTGATCTGACATCTAGGCATTGATCATCTGTGTTAATTGAAACCCCATGCAAAACTGTTTACATCAAAGGCAGCAAATTAAAAACAACAATGGCAGATATTGGAAATGGATCCATATTAACATCATCTGTATGTATAACTACACCAATTGCACCAGAGCAGTTTACACATTTACTAATGACCCATTAGAACTGTTTATTCATCCTAACATGCATTCATTATGGTCTGCAGGGTGGAATTTTTAGCATTTATAAGAAGGCTTTACTAAACAATTTGAATCAAGAATGTTTAAAGTCTTAATTTTAGGGTAAAAATTGCATTCTTAGAACCTAAACATTTTACATAGGTTTTTTTTACAACAGATAAGAAGATTATTTTTACCTTTCCCCATGATCAGCCTCATTTATTGCTTCTTATTTGTTATATTATCTCAATCAAATTGTATTACATACACGTGCTTCTGACGTCAGAAAGTAAGACCTCTCAAGAAATGTAATCTATTGCGTTCATTAATCATGGATGCTAATTATTTTCAAATACAGACCAGTTGTTCGGATGATATTTGCAGTAATAGATTTGTCATATATTTTAGATCAAGAAATAAATAACTCTATGTCTGTGATTGGCGGATTTATTCTTGTTACATACAGTAATATCTTTGTTTCTATTGCTGGACTATCGATAATTTGAAATAATAGTGACAATGATTTATGCTACACGTAATAAGCATGTGGAAGGAATTTTTCTTGCTTCAAAGAAGACGCATTGATGAGCCGCCATATTTTTTATTTTTGTACCCTTTTGATAAATACACATTTCATGGCCAGAATTCTCGTTAAAATCAGAAAGAAAAGAGTGATTTGATATTCTTTCATTCAATGCAGCTAATTGGTATTTTGAGGAATTTGTTTATAAGGGTAACGTGTTCTCGCTATTATAATTATATCTGCCAACGTTGAACAGATTTGCAAACACCAATCAATAATAACCATAAATACATGTTATACCTGTATCATAATCTCATATGCTCCATCTATATGGCATCGTTATATTGGTACCCCAAACAAATGTGTTAATTTTATTTCACAATTAATCAATAACATCTATGGACTCTCCAAAAACATGTAAATAACATAACTACATTTAAATTTACAATCAACGAATCAACTAAAATCATATTTATATATTTGTTGTTTCTAATATTATTCTGTTGTTTATGTTTTACAAGCATTTGACAAACTTAAATATAATTAATAATTGAATGCATTCTTTTCAAGTTTTATTGACGTGTGACAGAGTTGTACGAAGCGCTGACTATGACGAAAATGTGCGCACGGTCAGCGCTTCAAACTTCGAAAGACTGCATTCAATTCTTATAATTACATTTTTATTTCGTTAAAAAATTCTGGTGCCGGATTTACATAAAAATTGTGCATAATGCATTTTTTGTTGATTTAAATTAACAGCTTTGCTTGAGTACTGTGACGGGCTTTCATCAACTCATAAAACGTAGGTTTTTCATTGACCAAAATTACTCTTCACCAGTCAAAAGCATGGAATTGCATACAAAACATAAGGAATGTGATTATTTTTGAAAAAAAACCCTTCAATTTTTACGTCGTTAGTGCTTTAATTTTACAAAAACTTCTATATTGTTAAAGTTTTGTCGATATAGACGTGTGTACCTACACGTAGCTTGCATGCAGACATGTTTTGCACGTATTTTCGTTACTGTAGAAAATAATTTATCAGATGTGTTTGTATACACAATTTAACTTAGTACACCTGCAAAACCGGTGTGATTGTGTCCTCGTAATGCCGCATGCGCTGTCGTGAATATTCCACAAAATACTAAAATACAGACAAACATTACTTGACTTTTCTTGTACATTACTAATGTAGTGGAATTGAAATACAACACTCAAGATATAAAGGAGGAAGTGAAATCCAACATTCCACATAAATATAGTGGTATGTTAGAAATTAAGAGATGATAATAATTTATACTAACGAAGTAGGACATGTACCTTATTAATTTTGATTTTTTTTTTTGCATAGTTGGTAGTGAATCACAATTCACACAGTGACACTAGGTTCTATAGTACAAATAAAGTATATGGTAATCATTTTTGTAGATCTGATTTCAATAGACACAATGCCAATATCAGTTTGTATTTGTCAGCCAGGTGGCGACACACAATGCAACACAGAATACTATGTTTCAACAATCTAATATATCTGCCAAAGGAATGCAACAGATAAGTTCATGTGCACCAAGGACAGAAATACATTTCTTGTTGTATGTTTTGAGTATTTTGTATTGTTGCCCTCGTGACTTCTCTGCTATTTTATATCTCGACATTGGATTAAGTTTCTTTTGATTACACTGGTATCTTTAAATTTGCAAAAATAATTCTTGGCGCTTTTAAAACATTTTATAGTCTATATGTTGACAAAGAAATGTGATTATAGCAAAACTTATAATAAAAAGTGTGAACACAAGCCTTTGCTTTTATATTTCTGAAATTGTTATATGCAATATTGTTTAATATATATAGTTCGATATATGGAGTATAATCTCCCGAATCAAATTGCATTAAGCTGCATTTAATCTTCCTTGTGGATTCAGTTTATTGTCTAAGCAGGTACATGCCAATCGAAATACTACGCCCATAAAGCTGAAAACAAATTCTCCAATGAGAAATAAAGAAGCACAAATATTGACAATAAAAATCGGGTAATGCTTTTTACTCTAAATATAGAACTTTTTAACTTTACGATGTACAATTACTAATCCGAGACATAAAGTTTGATTGCTTCTTTTGTTCAACTATACTTGTGAAAGGTTTTAGAGCATTATCTAATCAAATGGCCTGTTTGGTTAACCAAGGTTGGCATTTGGTCGCTTTTATAAGTTTTTTTATTGTCAGGGATATCATAAAAGGTAAAAAAGGCATTAGTATGAACAGAGAAAGAATCTTTATCAGAAATGTTTTAAATTGATCTTGTGTATTGTTGTAGCGACGAAAGATCAAAGTGGCCATCAAATCTCTCGAAGAAAGACGAGAGAGGCGATCAAAACCTCATATTCCAAAACACTAATACAAAGTAGACTTTCATTAAAATTTAACCATAAATTTTGTGTCATATGAGGTGGTTTTTTTACTCGTAACAACGAAATATATAAGTATTGTAATATCTTAGTATAAACCATGCTGAATTTTCCCGCTTTTTTTCTCGGGTTTCCTCTAAATATGTACCGATCTCAGTAGAATGCATGCAGAAGAGACCTGCGTTTTATATAGTTATTTTTGATTGTAAATATATATAAATTTGAGTATTTGTTTCTCAACCAAATATTTTTATCATTATGACTTAATGAGTTGTAGTGAAATGAAACATTATATTTAGAATAAACAAGGCGCTGTGACATGCTACATCGAAATCTGTATAGAAAAAAACATACATGTAACCTACAGTACCATAACTAGGTAGTTCTATGTGTGAAAATAACGAACATTTGGCATGCGATATTGTACATATGACTTCAAAGTCTTGACGTATGTGTTAATTATTTTCATCATAACGTATGCTTTACTGCACATATACAATGCACGAAATAGTTCAAAGCACTTATTGTCATAAGACAGTTCATGGACCGGCCATTCACACCGAGACAAATTGTAGAAAAATATAGTAGTCCATAAAATTGTCATTTGACCCAAGGAACCACAAACTATATAGCATATCGTCGCCCAAGTCAGGCGACATATATACAACGTGTAAGAATTTAATTCCTCAAAGAGTATTAATTGGACTCTCAATATCGAGCCGTGCATTATTGTTTTGAAAGGACAACACTTACCAGTATTAAATCAATAACCTTATAATCTATTATTCACTTAATAACACTTATATGAAACATAAATACTGTGTTTTATTGCTTGGTTGAACAAAGTCAAATAACGAGACTTCCAACTGTTTCACAAGATGACGCATGGCATATATTAATATTTATAAATGAAACGTCATAACATTTGTCCGTGACGTTGTTCTCTCTATGACGTAGATAAATAATGGCATTACAGTTGAAACCATTGTTGTGTAATTTCTTTGCAATTGTAAACATTGTTCGATTACTGTCGACTACAGTCAATTTAAACTTTTAGAACTTGCCAGTATTGAATAATTTACGAACAAATGTAATTGCCGAAGACCTGTTCAATCTTTATGCACATTAACAGCCAAGCTGTTTTTATTTGGAAGTTACTGCTGTTTAAATCAACTTTTAATTATTTGTTAACGTTTCTGCAATAAAATGAATTGACGAGTGTGCTTTATCAAAGAGTTGCTAATCCCATGTCAAAACCGCTAAAAATACAATCAGGTAGCTGTGAAGTTTATGTAAACTTCAGCCATAAAAGGATTATAACGACATAATTAACAGTTTTATGCGAATTCTGCGCTCTGCAAAATATGTCTGACTCGGCAAATAAATCAATACTATTTTAAACATGTCCAAAGCGAACTGTAATACGTTTATATTTATGTTGTACTCGTAAGCTTTGTTAATCAGATTGAATCAATGTGCACATCAAACGGTCGAATGAATTAAAAACTGAGTTAACATTTAAAATGTTTCACGGTGGCCTATAGAATCAACACTATATGCATGTTTCTATTACAAACCATTGCTGTTCTATTGCTTTGCCAAATACAATGTAACTGCATCTTCAATTGCCGACTGAAGGCTTTGTCCAAGGCTCTGTCCTTGCTGAAGGCTCTGTCCTCCCTGAAGGCTATGTCCTAACGTTTGTGGTTACATAGGTTAAACATTTCATATAACTTCATGAATAAAAAGGTAAAAAGTAATATATTTCAGATGATTGTATAATTGTTTATTTTTTAATGATCCTGAGGTTGCTTTTTGTTTTATTGTTTGAATGTGTAACGCAATTTTCAGCAATTTTTCAGCTATATCATGGCGTTCAGTTTTTATTGGGGGAGGAAACCCCCGATCTCCTGCTGATGCTGATAGGCGCCTAAAGCTATACAATAAATATGTTGTTCGCCTTACAGCCTCTATAGTTGTTATTCCCTCGCAGATCGCATTATTACGATTGCATAAAAAAGAATTTATATAAGATTTAGGTTATCTCCATACCGTAATTCTCTTATAGTTTTTTTTCCATGTTATTGACTTTTTCTGATTTGACTAAAAGAAACACGATAGAAGTAGTTAATGATGAAGAAAAGGGTTCATCCCTTAGAGATACTAGATAGCATATTCCTCATCAGGTTTATTTGTGTGAATTTATTTTGTCTTTAATTTCAACAATGCAATCAAAAATACAATAAAAGGTAACCACTCGAAAGAAAGAAGAAACAAACATATAGATTTCAGATTAACTTGTATGCGTTGTTACGATCAGAAAATATACTCGCATATGTTAATTCTAGGATTTAGTCTTAATAAAAACTAATTCTTTATTGATATGGGAAGCCTTACAAGTAATACATGAATTAAAGATCTGACAGATATTTACGGATTTTGATGACCAAACTCGTTAAATATCAAATATTCATAATGGCAAACATCGAGTCTGATCTTCTGAAGAGGAAATTGAACTTCCCATACCCGGATAAATCGCTGCACAGAATCAATACATGTCTGATTAAAGGGCTACCTGAAGTGTAACCCATTATTACGTTTTATCATACTTGATTAGCGTTTGGCTTAAAATGCGTTGTTTGCATTACCAACGATAATGGCCAATATGTCAAAAGGCTAATACAAGATTAGAGAAAAATTTGATTTCTGCCCAACAAACTTTAATTGAAGAATGTCTTGATATACTGAGTTAAAATCAAGTTATTTTAGAAATAAAATATGCAAGCTTACCAATTAGTACAAATAATAATTTAATTTTAAACAAGTATGTAAAACAAGAATGTTTAAAAAAAAAGTATATCTTCAACCAATAAAACTGAGTATTCAAATATATTTTGCAAAGCTTTATGACCATGTTATAGCGGTGAACCACATGTACATCACTTGAAAAAAGTTATCACGATATTAAAGAACAGGGATGCTATGCTTCAAAATATAACACTATTAAAAATTCAAGTTTCTGGCGAAAGACACTGCAATTTCACACAATTTTGACACGAGTCGGATTTAGAAGGTTCTGTTTTTATACCATGGAAATAAACACATATATTCTTAAGTCTTTAATTGTTGCTCATATTCGCTTATTTGTCTTTAAGGTGGTTTATTATATATGTAGATGTAGGTTTCGCTGGATATGTCACATTTCGGAGCTTGTTACCAATAAATTTTGTCAACGAATGTATTTGTTTTAATATCTTTATTATTGGTGCTTGTTCACATATGGTTTAACGCCATTTTCAACATTTATCAAGTTTATTATGGCGTCTCGTTTTAATTGGGGAGGAAGCCAGAGTACCGGTAAAAGGGAGCACAACTCCTCTCTTTATTGTCTTTAAAAGCCTAACAACACCTACATGCAGAAACGTATCACTACACCGTATTAATACAGAACCAACAGAAACGTATCACTACACCGTATTAATACAGAACCAACAGAAGCGTCTATATTTTTAATAAAATGAATTGCATTTCTTCATACAAAAGTTTCACAGCTACAAATTTATGTTAAATATTTGTTAAATGTGTACTGGATAGTGGCCCGCAACAGTTAATAAATATCATAATGTTTGTCAGAATGTTCACATTATAGCATACTTTCTTTCAGAAAAGGTTAAGTATAGACTTAAAATATTTGGTACAATGACCTGTGTTTGCAAATAACTTTTAGCACTGACTATGTCTCGATAGCTAAATAAATAAAGCGATGAAATTCGGATTACTGTCAATCAATACATTTAAAAGTACTTAAATAGCAATATTATTTAAACTTTAAATGGATTGGTTATCCAAATGGTTGATAGATATCGTAATATATATAACAACATCTCCATTGATAATTTCACACAAAGAATAAGTGTTAAGTAAAGACTTTAATATTTTCTTGGAAAATGTCTGTTTGCAAACAACGTTGCACTGTCGATGTCTGAACGACTAAATAAATAAAAGCCGTGGAAGTTTGTTAATTGTCTTTAATATAAATACTTTCTTCGTCCTGTAAAACTCGGACCGAATTATACTATTGCCCAAAATGATATCAGATGTATACATCTCACTAAATATAATTATATACTAGAATATATAATACTTGTTATTTGTTGATGACATGACGTTCTGTATCTTTAAGTTAATAATTTAATTGTTATGTGTACCTTTTAGTTTATCGCATATACTTATATATACTGTACATATATTCTAGAGGCCTCGATGGCCGAATGGTTTAAGTAGTTAGTCTTCTGATATTTATCACGTGTCACGATATTGCCGGTTCGATCCTAACTGAGGACAGAGTGTGATAGACTTCACCCTTAATTTACAAGGTTTGCCATTTTTTCTGTCGAAGATTGTGGTTTACAAACTAGTATTCCGATTTCCACCTCATATGAAAACTAGATATAGCAAAATATTGCTGAAATATTGTGACAACCATATAATATATTTACCCAGCCAGTTTTTCATGCATCAGAAATACAGGGTTAATAACAAATATTTATAAACGTCTACAAATTAAGCGGGATTCAAACTCGCACAGCTGTGACACTGGGGCACCTATAATGTACTTGCTCTAAATGTAGCGGATTTTGTCGAGTGGTCTGGACATTATGCAGGCGAACCACATAATTTTTATGAACATTTATCCAATAAATGTGCTTTTATAGAAGTGCAGATGGGAAACGGGTGCTGTCTAATGAAAAGATAAAGCAATGAAGTGACAGTATCATACAACATAAAAGGGTACGCTGGGAAAATGTTAAAAATATTATGATGGGAGTATACTCTAAACAACATAAATAACATGCTGAAAAAGATAATTGTTAAGTAAAGACTAATATTTTCTTGGAAAATGTCTGATTGCAAACAACGTTGCACTGTCAATGTCTAACCAACATAAATAAAATGCTGAAAAAGATCATTGTTAAGTAAAGACTAATATTTTCTTGGAAAATGTCTGTTTGCAAACAACGTTGCACTGTCAATGTCTAACCAACATAAATAAAATGCTGAAAAATATCATTAAAATTACGTTTATGTACGTCATTCGTTAAATTTGATAATCAGATTTTACCCTGTGTTATCAAATTTTCCTGGAATGCTCATGGCGATAATCAAATACCGTTAATGCAACGCTGAAGCTCCAGCCAATTATAATACTAGACTGGAAACATTTACAATATAGACGTGCACTATGTTTCATCAAGACGTATATATTTACTTAAATGACATTTATACATTATAACATCCATTATTAGTGATTTTATTTCCACTTTCCGTGCAAAATTTGCTTTCCCTTGTCAATTATTAAAACTATTATAATGCTTTTAATGCTCTATGTATTTTTAATAAACGTCACATCTGTTATTCCCTTATATGAAAGATTACTTACGTTTTTCTGATAGCCACTTTACCAAACCATATACACAAAGACAGAAGCTCAATCTCAATTAAAAGTTTCTGTTGAAAGAAGAAGCCTATATCTGAATCTTTTCTCTCTATATGTAAACAGTACTTAAATGTAACAAATCACTTGTTATAGCGCAACCTAAAAGTTAGATAGGTTGAATTATTGTGGGCACCTGAGACTAACCGAAAGCATGCACGAATTGATGGTCAAGACAGGTTAAAATGTATTTATTTTGAATAATGCAGTTTATGTTCGCACTGTACCCCCCCATGTCGCACTGCATACTTTACTCATACATAATATATAGCAATTGACAAAATCGTGAACAGGTCTAATGATGATGAAACTTTTTGACTTAAAATTGACTTCAGATATCTTTACAGACTGAAATAAGTAAATATCGTGTGTTTATAGATAAATGAATATTATTTCAATATATAGATTCAAGATATTCACAGGTATGACGAATGCGATATTCTTAATTCTAAACTAAGTCCAGAAAATTCCATTAAGTTTTCTTGTTGAAGTTGAATTGAAACAGAGATCTTGGTGAACTTAAGAATTGCGTATCTAAGGGTATCTTACTACCAAGTTTACAAACCCATTTGGTGTTTTTGTGCATGACAATACATATGCTAATGATAGAAATGCATAATTGTAAACCTGACGTGTTATAACAAACGTTTAAGGCGGTCTTGATTGAGAATTGCCTTAAAAGCATTATTTTACAGACAATGATATCGGTATATTTTAAGCATACACCTGGGAAAGAT
This sequence comes from Limnoperna fortunei, assembly GCA_944474755.1. Lineage (NCBI taxonomy): Eukaryota > Metazoa > Mollusca > Bivalvia > Mytilida > Modiolidae > Limnoperna > Limnoperna fortunei. The sequence goes on from OX104111.1 coordinate 99,434,406, forward strand.
TCGTATAGTTTACTTGAACATATCCATTAAAAGATAAATATATTCTCACATTATCAGCTTGACTGTAAACGGACGATTTTAGATAACTGATACAGCTTGGTAGAGCGTAAACTTATTGGTAAATTCAGAAAGGAATACGTGGTAAACTATTGATTAAAATGCTATCTCCATTTATCCTTATTATTTTCAAGAGAATCTAGATAGTAAATGATTTGTAGTTATTCAAAGACAATCGAATGTTTTGTACAGTTCTAGCGGATGCTTTTGGTATGGAGTGGTGTAATTAATGATAATTCAAATTACCTAACGTACAGTGATAAAGTGCTAATCTTCTTTTCGCGCCCAATTGTAATGTATCCATATTTAGTCCGACAGTTATTAATGCAAATTATAGCGTTTAAGCCGACCATAACTCGGGGTGATCCATCTATTTTCAGACTGTTCAATAAAAGCAATGATTTTTACATTCAGCCATTATTAAAATGAAATTAACATAAAGTATTCATTGCTGGAATGCAAATCTGGGGAAAATGTTATGATTTACATGTATATGTGTATAAAATAATAGAAAAATGTGAGAAAACTGAATTGAAAACAAACGAAAAGACTGTGATAAGACAAAGACACAAGACATGGATATGACATTGTGAAGAAACCAGACAGAACACAATAAAAACAAAAACGAATGGGTAACCAGAACCCAATAAAATTTATCTGTCGAATAACTCATACTAGTGTCAATTAAAATCGACAAATAGGAAAATATTCGTAAGGTTCAGAAAATATGTCTTAACTTATTTTGGGATTTTGATTTTTTGTAACAGTAAAATAAGTTTGCCATCAACCAAGTTGCACAAGGCCCTGTTTTAATAGCTTATTGTCAACAGAAACGTTCGTTCCGAAAATCGCAAGATCTAGCATATTGTATGAGGTGTATAATATAAATACACACCATACGCGCAAACTTATGAAATAACTTGATTGACTGGGGTGTGTCCTTTAACTCCAGTTCCCCTAGTTAGATAAAATGTATTTAGGAACCAAACTTAGAGCTATTCAATGACAAGAAATATGTATAGAAAAAGGTGAAAAAGCCTTCATGGAACTCATACCAGTACAAAAACAAGTCAGCAAGGAGAGTAGCACAATTTGTACCCGTTAAAATGTAGATAGTCTGTTGAAAAATTTTCTCAAAAAATGACATGTTGTCTGTAAGACAATCTAAAATTAGACCTATTACTTTTTCTGTTAATTTATTTTTAGATTTTGTTACACTGACGACAAAACTTGTCATGACTAATCCCTAGAGTCGTGTATTGGCTATTTTCGTGTTTCCTTAAAAAAGCAGCTATCCTAGATTAAAGCTGCATATGATGGTATTGTACAAAGGGATAAGTCAAATGTTTTAATGATGTTACAATTTGAAGAACATTTGTCTTGAGAATGTCGACTAGGTCTTTTTGAATTTTGTACAGTTTTCAGTATCCATATTATATGATTATTAACGATTAAAATCAGAAACATTTTATGTCTTGCTCGTTTCCTTGTCCTGATATGTCCCTTGTAACATGTTATTTGTGTAGCCGGTCAAATATCCATGGTGCTTTTAGGAGTTAACAAGGTTCTTTTATGTTTTCCTTTTGTTGTATGTGGTATTCTCTCTAAATATTTGTAGTCCGTTCATAGCAATAGATGGTAAAGTCACATAGTTCACACAGACCAATTCTTTGAGTAATGTTCTTGTATACTTAACCTGCTCTTATGAAATAAGATAATAATTCCATTTTATAACCATGGTGTCTGACAAATACTTAATATGGTTTACTATGTAACTTGAGTTGCATGCACCTTAGGAGTCATAATCTGAATCTCACATAATGTTCCATTTTTTTTGGCTTTCACATATGTTACCATCTAATCTAGGTCTGTATTGACGTTTAGGTGTTTTGTATTTTTGTTGTTCTTCTTAAATTGTTAAATAAACGGTTATGTCAATTTACATGCATGTATATCATATTTCAGAATTGCGTATCGTGTGGAACGGGACATTATTGTATATATTGCATAATTGATTGACTGGAACTGTTTGTTTGTAAAAAAAACCTTTGTCTAGTATAAATCTTGCAGAAGGAAATTGTGAAGTTCTTCTATTGATTTTTTGTTCAAATGTCTCTCGTCAGAATCGAGATAAACTAAAGTAGTATCATCACAGCGCTGAAGGCATAATCACTTGGCACTAACCGCATAAATGGCTGACGACCAGTATAAGTTGAATCGTTCCCAGAGGTCCCTACGGATATAATACCATTGTCTGCTAAATTTGTATTAAACGAGTTATCATCAACTTGTTATCCAGTTTTCCGTAAATAGATATATATATATATATAAAGTCTTCTGTGGAGGTCCTACAAGACGTATAATATTTTGAACACAAATAAAAAAATAGAAATAATTTAAAAGTCAAAATTCGTCTATAATATGCCTAGAACGCTGTAGTATATACTCTTAAGCTACTTTAGAAACGATCACCACACTGTATAGCGATATCATAGCAATATTTTTCATATATTTCAACGATGTCACAATCATCTTTGTGTCTTAAATGGCCAACAAGTCAACAACTCGAAGATTAAGTAGCCGATGAAGGTAATATATGTCCTATTAGAATCGAAAAAATTCATTGGTGGCAAGAATATAAACTGATTTATTATTTGAAATATTTCCTGATCAGGTACAAAACTAAAGGTTGATAAAGTGTGGATAAAACATTGAATAGGAAACCGTCAACGATGTTTATTGATAAGCACGAATTGAAATGCGTTGACCGGACTAAGGTGCTAAAGTTTTTATGTTCAAACTTTACGCATTCATTCAATATCAACGTTTTTAGAGAATTACATTATAGTATTGACGTTCTATGAGACCAAATAACGTTGAGCAACACTGATTTTGAGGTTGATATTTATATGGTTTTGCATGCAAGATTTAAAGCAAAGCACATGCAAAACCTATTTAGCTGTACGTCTTATCACTTAAACAGTAGAGTATTTATAGATGTACAAATTGGTTACAGACGGTGCTTGTTAATGGGTTAATGGTTAATGTACAGTATTTATATGTATAGACTTTGAGTGTGATTGTGTATAGAATTGTGATTTAAAAAATAAAACCACTATGAATTGTATTTACAGTTCCAAATAGCCTAGAAACATGAAGCAAAATCAAATGTTTTTCAATCAATTCAAAAATCTGAATGAATACTTTGAATAAAGAGTTATAAAACCTTTTTTTGTTCAAAATACTGCAACTTATATATTGTATTATAAAGTCAAAAACACTGTTATGTATTTAAATAATAGTAGACCGCAAATTAGATATTACATTCTCAAGTATATTTGACAGAATAATGTAGTTTTTCGGTGTTTGTCGCTAGATATCTACGCTTGCCCGTAACGTTCAGATGAAAAAGATATGTTACAACTTCACAATATCACATTGTACGTGTATATTTAAACTATATATGTTTGATTTACGATACTATTCCTCGTAATAAACGTCATGCAAGTGGCTGTCGTAAAACATACTTCTAAGGTTCAGCAATACAGCAATAAAGGTCGAGGTCATAGTACTAATAGTCAATTAGCATACCACTTCAAAAGATGTTGATGATGTCATATGTATAAAATCAGTACAAGATTTCTAGATTGTATGTGCACGATCTAATTGTTTTATTAGTTATAATTTCTAGACAGTTATATCGCCCTGACTATCTTTTTTTTTGATATAGTTTTTGTATTCGCTTAAGATTAAATGACAATTGCGTGTAATGTTAAACAAAAACGAAACATTTGGCTGGCAACATACTTTTAAATATGATATAGTAATACAATATGTAAATATATCTTTCGTTAAAATATCTCTTTGGTAATTGAACATTTACACATATTGACACAGCTTTTCATGTGAATAAAACCTAAACACAATTCTGAAATGCTCACTTGTGTTGCTATTAAAGTTACACAACATGTACTTTACATTTGCGTCTGTGACAATGAAGCAAGTTTGTGTTTATAATGTCTAAAACAATCAAGCTGTATGAAAATATTAAAACATAAACAAGAGCTGCTGGTTAATTTAAGTAAATAGATTCCGTCAGAACTGATAGTAAATTTTCTCAGACGATGCACATAATAGCAATCGATTATCTGTAATATCTTTGCCTAACTATTTTTCCCGATGTAAAACATAGGATGCAAACTGTTACTTGTTTTTGTTTTTACAGTGAAACTAATTCTAAAATATATGAGTGTTTACCTTGAAAATTATCCCAAGTACTATATTGTCGAAAAGTCTGGTCGAAAGTTTTAATTCTACTAGATATATATTTCGGTAATTTGTTTTGTAACCTAAGTAAATAACAATTTGCTGAATACATTGCGTAACATTGTCATTTAAGATGACGCACTTGATGTAATGTAACATCTAGATACCAGATATTACTTGTTTTTAAATATCATTACCAGATGAGCCTGAGTTATTTTGAAATGCTGATTATAAAATTTTACAGTATTGTAATTTAACATTAATTTTTATTATTTTGTTAAAATTATGTATAACAATTGATTTTTTGTTTGAATGTTATTGAACGCCACTTACAGTTATTGTTCAACTATATCATGGCGTCCAGTTTTTATTGGGAGAGGAAGCCTTCCTATTGGGAAGAATACCTTAATCACTTTGTCACCGAGGCCATTATAACGTTTGTAGCCAGTTGCACTATTAATATAAACGTGTATGTCAGGTTGAAAAACAAATGGTGTTTAAACTGGGTTACTTAATAAAATACTGTAAAATATTGTTTTCTTGGTATTGTGAGGTTTTTTCCACTTTCCAATTGCTGTATATATATTCATATTTTACTTGTGTTAACCGTAATGTCCTTTAAGCATATCGTTATTGCCTATTATTTTTCAGTATATAATTGGTATTACAATTAATATATTGCTTATACATTCGTATTATTATACTTGACATAACAATTTGTTCCTTCGAGACCAACAATTTTTACCACAAAATTCCCAAAGCTATCCATTGTTTTTCAAACTTGGTACTTCTCATCAGGTTCAAAACGTTGATACAAATATTCTTCGGAGGCAGTTATTACACGATTCCTTAAGTATCGGTGCTCTAAGTAATACAATAACATATTTAACAAACGTTGAAATTGGGTAAAGGAAATCTTTGGGATATTTTGCTATGATTGCTGGTTTTATTTATTGATTGGTTGGAGTTCTAGCTAGCAGCAATGTTTTATTACACGAGTAGGTTGAATTATGTCAAGCAAATCCTAATTAAAGAATAAAATTATTATATTACTTTTGTGGTGTTTTTAAAATTAATGAAATTTATTATTGCTACTAACGTACATGTGTTACAATGAATAATATATTAATTGATTTATTGAAGTTCAATAATGTTGATCATATGTAAACATCAACATATGGTGTATATGATTTGTAATAAAGTTGTCCTACGACCTTTTTTAATCCAGTGTGTCAAATAAAGCCGTGTATGTCAGGAAATACTGAACAAATCATATCATTACAATTATAGAACAAGTTCGTAATATCGCAATCTTGCATCTTGCTTCGGAGGAATATCCTACTACCGAAACTATTAGCGTTATTTTATTAATTTATATTTTTGTTTAAAAACGTATAATTCAATAGTTTAATTAACTTGTATTAGATCCTATAAACAAGTTGCAAAGTATAATACTGAAGCAGAAAAGGTTCAGAAGGTCAAAGGTTTCGAGTGTCGGAATTCCAAACACAACTAGAATTCACCTGTAATATATATATAAGAAAATGTCAGTTACATGACATAGACTGTTGAATACGTTGTCAGTTTCACATTATTTACACTCCATAGCGTTTAATCACCCCGGTAGACAGATCTCAAGACTTCTTTACACAACGTACATCATAGTGATGCCATGTCGGTAAGCAGTCATGCAGTTAGACCAACGATACATTTTGGTATAAACAATAAGAGCGAAGTAACAGGTATACATGTCTATTATCAGATTAAATATTGCATGTCTGGTTAAAAAAAAAGATGACACGAAATTAATTTGTTAATTAAAAACTCTGGTTATAGTTATATTTACAATGTTATAGAACAATCTTTGGTTATTTAAATTATTGGCGACCATATTGAATAAAGAATATTCCATTTATAAATGTCTTATGGAATACCAAAAAAAGTTATTAATTAGGCAGTCGGTGCGGGAAAGATAAAGGGTCATTTATAAAACACAAAATTTCTAAAGTAATTTAATTTTGCTGTCGATTTACTAGTATACAGGCATGTATAATGAAGTGGATAGGGGATTATCGTGGGTCAGTATGTTTTAAAAGCATATACATTGTATCTGGCGATAGATTGCTATTTATTTTTGCGACCTTTCCACTTACTTTATAAAGTACCCTGGTAACTGAGCACTATACTGATACTTTTCTGAGAACTGATAGTTTATTACCATGACTTTTACAATAGTAACTTTTATCTAAAACCTTTTTCATTTTTAAACAAAGCAAACCAAGTTTTATTATTGTTATCCTAATTGATTCATTCCAATTATATAAACTAATTTAAAGTCTTACAAAAGAAGAAGTAAGTTTATAATCTGTTGTTACTTTTCATTCTTATAGTTATCGACTAATGTTCTATTGATTTCACATTTTCTTAGCCTGTTTATTTTCGTTTTTTCCATAGTGTTTTAACGATATGGATAGGTGTCGAATGATTGACGTATCTACCGCCATTTTCGTCTAAAGCTCTCGCTAATTAATAATATCCCGAAAAAATATTGGTTAAAGTAACAGATTTTAGACTGTAAGATAACCTAACGATAATAATATATTACTTCTTTCAATAAAACTGATGTCGCAATTGGCCGTTTCGAAAGTATTATTATGTCATCACCAGGACAACGAGATTAATCGTTTGCTATTTCGACCTTTTTGTTACCTTAGTAATTCACTTTTTTATCTCACGTAAATGAAATATACATTTTTCTTGATCACCAAAGATAATTTCTTGTCAATAAACCTCAATATTGTTATTTTTACTGTCCAGCTCAAGTCATCAGTCAGTTTATGTAATGTTTAAAAGAAACAAAAGTGCTTTTGGGTCTTTGTGTCTACTATTTGGCTGTTGGTAACTACTAAAACAAGACAGAATCAGTATATATACATATCTATATACCATTATTTTATGTAGTTTCATGTAAAGGTAATATTCCTTTTAATTATTTTTATTTTTATTTTTGCATAAAACAGCGGTGCCGTTCGTTTATCTTCATACATGATATATTATGATGTAACTTTAATTTTATTTTACACGCAGAGCTTGTAATCTTAAATTTGTTTCTCAGATATAAGGGAATTGTTCTATAAGTTAAGTGACAGCGCCACACTTGAAGGTTCACACAGTCTGATAGCAGTAATAAACAATCTCGTGTACAAGTTACATAACTTGGCTGTATGTACACGATCATGCTTTAGTTAATTACCAGCCAGATTTTGAACGAGTATATTATTCTCTAGCTAAACAATACAGAGTTTTAGAGGGAAATGTTGTTAAATGCCTATAACGTACTAACTACTGTAAAGCACAACTAATCTATAATTTAAACGTTATGTATATCAACTTTGATCTAACGTAAAGGGCAACCAACAGAAAACTTCATATAAAAATGGACTAAAGGTTTATATAAGTTGCTTATAATTGCATCTGTATAGTCATAAACAAACAATTATTATTCTATAATGATTTCATATTGCCGTTTGCCACAAAGACATAAAGATTAGCAAAGTGACCATAATGAACCAAATGCATTTCTAAAGAATATCGCTCAAGTCAACCCGATAACAGTCTGGATGCAATACAGAATAAGTGCGTTTGTAATTATTTGAGAATCTGAACAATCTAGTTGTGGATGAAGATTTCAGTATATATACATTTATATGATATCCGTTTTCATATATTTTCGCTTTGTAGGCTGAGAATTTTGTTTCAGCTATCGATAGTTTTCAATGACTTGATAATGGTCATCATTAAAAACGGTGTATTTTCGTAAATAAGGAACACACTTCATAACTGTTACATACATTTAACTTAAGTAACTTAATACGTTTTGTGATCCTCCACTATTTTATAAAAGAATGGATGGTGGGTTGAATTTATGTGACAAATTAACATGTAAGCTATAGGCTAGTAATTTATAGTCCTACACATAGGTTTTGATTTTCTCTGATTGCTAATTAATAGAGATCAAAATGGGCAGACAACCTAGACAAACATGGATGTTGGCTTAGAGATGAATTATAGGTTACAAAAGCGCAATTATTTACAATGCATTTCCCATATGGTACCCCTGGCAATTAAGTTCATTTGTGCGAAAAACCTCAAAAATTTGCCCCCGGAAAACAGTTTTTTGTGTAAATTGAAATGAAAAACTTCATTATTAACAAATAAAAAAGTATAGGTCATGCAGCAAAAATGACCGAAAATTTTGGTTGAAATAATGACATTTAAATGGCACTGACACAATTTCTAACCTCCCTCTTTAATCGTTTTAAGCTCAATTTTCAAGGCTCTTAAAAATTTCCGTCCAAATATCGAACATTTTCAATCAATAATGTTTATAATTTTTAATTTTGCTATTTTCAGAACTCCAACATCCAAAACAGATGCCTCCGTGTATTTTCTTCTGCATACTATTTTGGGTTAAAAAATTTCCCGTTGTCATGTAAACAAATAATTGCGCAATTGTAACCTATATGTGACCTGAGTAATGGCTTAAGAAACGTGTTGGTGGATGATATGGAAACAATAAAGTCAAAATAATAAAGTCATCCCAAGAACATTGGGTACATAATTTTATGTCAAACACGGATAAACATGAAAATAAAATAATCCCTTTCCGTATGATTTATGCGTTTCATTCTCGTATAGTATAAATGATTTCAATGTGTTGAAGGACGATGTATGGATAACAATAATTTTAACTATTAATGATTGTGTTGGAATGCCAACACAAGACGTCTACCAAACGGACCCCCATTCCCACTATAATCTTGAGCATGCTGAAAACCCCCAAATATAAATTTTACCAAGATAATTCAATGTCCTATATAATGAGCCCTGTTTCTATGGAAACAGAAGCCATTTTGAAATTCCAAAAGTGGATTGAAAAACCTCCGGTCACCCTTAACACGTTCCCAAAGTTTCATATTGTTTGGACATGGCATCTCAGAGAAACAAAACAAAAACCATGTCCCCCAAAACTTTTGGGAGACATAAAAAGTTCGAATAAAATACAACTATTGAAAAGGCCTTTACATTTAACTTGAGATATTTTTACATAAACAAAAAAGTTAGTTAATACTCATTTTCACCAATATATGAAATTAATTGATTTTCGAAGATACTTGAACAAGATAACAGTAATGAAGTGATCAAAGTAGTACTGCAATATGTATGTCAGAGATTTGTGGGTATCTTTTTGCGGAGGACTGTATTTTGCATCAATCTTTGTTGAATTTCGATCTATCGATTATTTAACTTACATAGTCAATTTCAAATTAAAATGACTTCAACATTAAATTTTTGGGTAAGTTTCAATATATATAAATACGTCTTAAGAATTTATTTGTTATTAATAATATAGACATCACCCGCCATTTCTCCACAAAAATCTAAGAAAAGATATCACATTAATAGTAACATTACTGAAGCATTTTGTAATAAATATATTCTTCCGTCTTATAAAATAAAACATGTACCATCATCTTACACATATTCAGTGACTCAATAACCGTTCCACCCGCTTTCCGCACAACTAGTTTTTTTTCCTTTTATATCGTTCGTCTGTAATATTTCATTAGAATTCCTTATTCCATTAGTACGATTTGTCCAATCGGTTTGACAATAATAATTGACTATATAAGTTGTAATTATCGAGAACTGTTCAGTTAAAAGATTAAAGACTGAATATGATAATATAAATGAACACAGAGCCTTAACTGCATTATGTAATAAAATACAGTATTACTAAACTGTAAAGACTACGTTTCTTGTTTTACGGTTGCGATTATGATTGTGCTTGTATTTTATTAAATGCAATGTTTTCGAGTTCTCTCTTCTTTCAGGTTTTCGTCTTTGTTCTGTTTGTCCTGTTTAGTAATATTGCATTCAGGAAATCATTTTTGCGCATATTTGTGTGATTTAGTTATTAAATCGTTGGTTTTTAAATCTTGTTGAATTCGAATTTATTTTTAATCATACAATATGAGAACACTTCAGAAAAAATCGACACTAAAACTATTGATTGATGTTTCACCGACATTTAAAAAAATCACATCAATTTATTCTTTGCGTAGTAATTCTTCTTTGATCTTTTCTGAAAATACATTAGATGTATTCAAACTAATTGATGGACCATATTTTAGTTTAACTGCACGAATTCTACCGGGTTTATGCGTTTGTTTGCTTTTCGTAAGGATTAAACAATGAAAATGCAAATTAATTTTAAAAAAGTCTATTTATGGTAAATATAACTCTTAAGAAATATAGACGAAGATTTATGCCAATGAACATATAGCCCCCACGCCTGAGGCGAACAAAAGACGTATATTGATTAAATGAAAGCCTTAGAACAACGACTTAATAATAGTATAATACTATGATTTTAAACATTTGTTCTTAATTAACCATACATGTTGTTGCTGCTTTTCTACGTTTTTTTGTGAGAAAATAACAACTTCATATTGCAATATATAAAAATGAGGCGCAATAAATTAATATGTGATTCATAAATATATACTTTTTGAAAGTTGTGTGTGTGTGTGTGTGTGTGTGTTGACAATAATGTTGTGGTACGTCCTAGACTGTGGGCACGGTGTGTACGACTCCAGACTAAATTCTAGCATTCTATTTGTTTGTGTCGTAGGTCGTAGATTTTCATTGAGTTGTCTGGCTTCTAGATGCAATGATAAAGCTGAAAATGACTGAAAGTGACCTAAAACACAAACGAACGCATAAACAAGTAGTTTCATTTCCAAATTTTATTTTCAATTATCTTAGTAATAATTGGCATTAAGCGTTTTTGCCTGTTTTTACATGTTCTTGCACATGAGAACATTCTTTAGAATAATGACACTGAAACTTCCGACGGCATGTCATTTACGTTTATTTCGATTATATATTTCTAAACTATAAAAATTGTGTTCTTTTAGTGTCTTGCATACTTTGTGTTTCATGCAGGTAAATTTCCAACATGAAAACATGTCTACCACTAAGTTGACATGTTGTTACATGTTGTGTTACACCCAACGAAAATAAAATTACGTGTAACCACTAAACAACTAATTCATCTTTAAAATTCATCATAAATTCTTTATTGAGATATATATAGACATCAAGCGAAAGCTGAAGACTTATTAAAATATATAGCATAAATAATATATCACATGAGTAAAGCGTAACATTAGCGATTGTCTACTCCTATGATTTTTATATGCTATATACGTCAGTGTGGGACATTGGGAGTTGAAACCATTACTTCTTATCAAATACATTTATGTTTTCAATAAAATGTACAATAAAGTCATTAATTATTCAGATTGGTCTGTCTCTACAGATTCCACGATTGTTGGTTATGGCCACAGACATAAGTGTGTTGTTTCGTATTCCCAATTATAAGCTGAAATTCATTTACGGATTCATAGAATGGTATGTCCAAAGGAGTTAACACGTGGTATTCATATTTAAATAATCAAGTGGAAAAAAATAATATGCAACAAGCAGATATAAACACAAGAAATAATGTGTTAGGGGTTTAGAAACATTTATTAAACTACTGAGCCTCGAAACGAAACTAAACCAAATTATCTAAAATAGATTTGTGTATTATCACACGTCCCTGAATGGTGAGATATGTGGTTTAATTTATCTCTTCTCAAATTTATTATATTAGGAACATAATTTAGATAGTTCATCAAAAACGGAAAGTGTATTGCAATTGTGACTGATTACTACATCATTGCCTTATTGGCCTGACATTCAAATTCAAACAGCGTAAGTTGATTAATGATTTCTAGCACGACGCTTCGTTTTAAATGTCAATCACAGTGGAGATTTGATGATTAAACTACAAACTCCATAAAGAACCGTTATCATGGTATTCGCAAGGAAATTGATAAATATGGAAATTCTGATTCAATGCATCTTATACCTGTCTGAATGTTGTGTTTAAATATTTATGAATAACGATTGTCCTCGGGAAGAGAAGATATTAAATGCAAACAGACTTAATGTATGTTAACACCACTATCTATGTATAACACCGCCATCGAGATTTTAACACATTGTAATTTAAATAAATTATTTAAATAAAACGAAACGGCATATCTGTATACGATATGGGCAGAGCAAACAATTAATGGTCTGCTTGCAGCTATAACACCATTATTGAATGTAAGCATGTAAGCATTGTCAGGTCAAAACATGTTTTTCGAAAGTCACTTTCTTTTAGTTACAAAAAAGTCTTTAATTCAATTGATCGATTTGAACTCGGAATTTATCACGTGGAATTTATATACTGATGAAAGATAGAGTTAATTGTGTTCTAGTTCTGTCTTGCGTGATCGCAGAAAACTTAGAATTCTGCGCTTTTTATTTCAATGACTATTTTGTAGAAATAATCAGCGATTAAGTTTTCAATCATGATAAGACAATTTTATGCTGTCATTGTTCAGGAAAATAATCAGTATGCATGAATACTCTGTCTTAATCTAAGTCCTGTCTGTCAATCTGGATTTAGCGTATTACATATACTAGGGTGGACAGATACCAAGCTTTTAAATACTAATTTAAAATTAATTTAACAGTTTCTGGCGTAACAATGCATCAAATGTGAAATGAGGTACAAACCATTATGGAAACCTCTGCTAAATGAACAGGATATATTTTAGAACAACATATTTTCTTCCTAAGAAATTAGAAAATATGTTGAAATAGTAATGACATTTTTTTAATATAAATTAGAAGCGAATAGATAACAGTGATTGTAAAAGGTTTATTTGTGTAAACCAAAGATCTAGACTACTTGGCCAGACATCTTTACCTAAATAGATTTGCAAATGTATTTTGTGGAAGTAAAGTTGTAGGTTTAAACTTGCTTTTTTATGATGTTTTGCAAATCATTTTGGCAAAATTGCTTACTTTGAATTTTTACACAAATAACATTTTACACATGAACATATGTTGTTGGTGTAATGTCGTTTGACTGTAATGTCTAACGCTTATTCTAATCTTTTTTTTTTACAGTTTCTATTATTGTAATTTTCTCACACCTAACTGACTGTTTTCATTTGTGTTTCGTTCGTGTAATATTATTGGACTATATTGTCTAGACGCGTATCATAATTATTTTTACAGTTTCTAGTATTGTAATTTTATCACACCCAGCTGATTGTTTTCACCATAAATTCCTATAATAACATAGTTTATAAATTTTAACACCAAAAATTGAACCATAGCACCCGAAATAGAATATAAACTAGAGGTAAGAATCATCTAAACTGCGTTTTAGCAGATCACAGGACTAACCGACTTAAAAACAAAGGAAAAGTATTTGTCAGGTTGTCTATTAGACAAAAAGTCCATATACACATTTTATGCATGGAGTGTAGGAAATAGAGAGACTCGGGAAAAACACAAACTGTATTCTTTGACAAACGTGACGTCTTGAGCTTTCCATTCATCGACAGCAATATATTCAGCAGCTACGGCGTATAGTGTGTACAATTCTCAACAAATGCTAGATTCTGTGATTGGTATTCCGATTTTCCATACCGATAACTGTTGTTGAATACAAGCTCTTCAAACAATGGTCTTTTGTACATGGGTCCATTCTATTTCTTTAGAAGTTATATGGCTGTCACCATGATCGTTATGGGAAATCCAACTCTCAAAAAGGATCAGACATTTTTGCTGAGTTATAGGTAGTCTTTTCTCTTACTGGATTTGCAATGACAATGAATTACTCGATGGGTGTCTAATTAAATAGAGACACTGCTTACTCTTAACGCAATAAATTCCCCTTAATTGATCATCAATTATACATAGTGTAACCTCTAAAGAACTTTCAGTCAACCCCGCATTCTTACCCTAGTTATTTAACAACGCTTGATATGTTACCTTTGTGATTAAGTTTCAAACGTATATATACATGTTCGGAATAAAAATGTCGCGTGTTAAAAAATATCCAAATTATTATTCTACATATTTGCCTAAATTTCTAATTATTTCATTCTAACTACTATCAAATCTGCTTTTTATCACCTAAACCCTTAGGTCGATACATGTTGGATAGAAACGAGTACATCAATGTAAGCAATTGTTAGTAATATTATATTTCTATTATTTTTCTATTACATACGCGTTTATTTAACATAACTTTTTAAACCTGTATTATATAAAATTCTGACCTTCGAAAATGCCTAGAATTTTTCCGCATTTCTCATTCAAATTGTGACTTCAGCACTATCTAGAAATCTGGGGATAAATTTTACTAGTGATTTCTATCCTCGTTTAAATACAACATTTATAGGAGTATTATTCTTTGCGAAATTAACAATCTGCATTTTTGTCATAATAAATTAAGTATTTACATATTTCTCTTAACATTGAAATTGTCAAACTCGGTGAGTTCATCTTTTTTAAAATTATAAAAAAAAATTAGATATCAGTGTATTTAATATAAAATTTTTTCGACTAGCACAAATGAAATAATTTATGCATTTTTATCATCGGAAACCAACGTCCGATCGCATTCTTGCTTTGCTATCACTTACCGACATACGGCACACTTGTAGATATCTTCTCGTTTGCATGAATATTCTTTACATTAAATTAGCCAAATAGGTACCACGTTTATTCAATAAAACTATTTTTAGCTCACATTTTTTTGCTATCACTTGGCGTCCGTCGTCCGTCGTAAACTTTTTCAAAAATCTTCTTCTCCTCTGAAACCACTAAGCCAATTTTTTTCAAACCTGGCCACTAGGGTTCCTAGTTTCAAGTTTGTACCCAGGGTGTTGATCAACAGACAAATATGGCCTCTGTTACTAAAAATAGAACATGAGGGTCAACACAGGTTTTTGATCATTATCTAAAAAATTATAATAGCTATAGAGAAAACCGTTGCTTCAAATTGATTAGCACATTAAGGTTTACAATAGTTGCTATTAGAGTGAAGTTGTGTATTGGTTTCTTGTAGGAGTTATTGCCCTTTAATGACGAGTTTTGACAAAATTTTTGGTATTTACAATATAACCTGAAAACTATACGAGGTAGAGTGAAACTGTAAATGGCAAAAATGATCAGCAATAAAAGCCCTACAAGTTACTTGATTGGTCTGAAATTATCAGATGACCCCTTATATGAGTTATTGCCCATTAATAACAATTTTTTATGAAATTTTTCGTTTTTGTCCTGTAACTTAAAAACTGTAACAGCTAGAGTGAAACTGTTTATAGCAAAAATGATCAGCAATACAAGCCCTACAAATTAGTATATAAGTCTAATATTGTCAGATGACTCCTTATAGGAGTTATTGCTCTTAAATTGCAATTTTGTATGAAATTTTCCGTTATTGTCCTGTAACTTAAAAACCATAAGAGCTAGAGTGAAATAATAAATTGCAAAAATGATTAGCAATAAAAGCCCTACATTTCACTTAATTAGTCTGAAATTGTCAGATGACTCCTCTAGGGGTTATTGCCCTTAAATGACAATTTTGTTATGAAATTTTCCATTTTTGTCCTGTAACTTTAGCAGCTGGATTAAAACTGTAAATTGCACAAATGATCAGCAAAAGAAGCCCTACAAATGATTGCTTAGTCCAAAATTGCAAGATGACTCTTTATAGGAGTTATTGCCCTTTCATTATGAACTTGGACAAATGAACAGTTTTTGAATTATAAATTAGTCTATAACACACCTTTTAGTAGAGTAAAACTGTCAATTTCTAAAGTACCCTAAAGGGCAATGCCTAAAAAGCATTTAATTTTCAGAAATTGTCTGATGGCACCTTATAGGAGTTATTGTATTTAACAAAAATTTTTGAAGAAATTAGTTGTTAGCCCATCGCCGGAAGTATAAGCAACCAATCAAAATAGGATATTAAATATTAATGAAAACGAGAAAATAACAAGTGTCCCCACAGTCGGTAAGTCGTAGCAAAGCGAGGTTTTCCGACGATGGGTATTCTTAGATGGCAAGAAGAAAAATAAGTGTGTTATCTGATTGGTTTTTTTTCAAACGTCTTTACACAATCTGTCATTTTATGTATTGGGTGGTATGTGAACATAATAGCATTTATTTATATTACTTTTAAATGTAACAACAATTTTTATCTGAATGAAGTAATCCTTTAAAGGATTATTATTTCAAACATTTCTTAAAATTTGTATTTTAATTTTTAGCCTAATAAAATTTAAGTCTGAAACAGTTTATAACAGTCGTTTGTCCGTAAAATTTTTACTACAAGTATATTTAAATACATGGGTATTTCGTTACACATATCGATTTCAGATATTATTAAAAAAAATGTAACACTTACGAGCAACATAGTTTACTCCTCTAGGTACTAAAATAAAACATATAGATTATACTCGATTATTAATTTTGAATTCCATGTTCTTTTTACAGATATGGTGACATGGTACCACATACTATTCCAGGAAAGATCGTGGGTGGTGTATGCTCTTTGAGTGGTGTTTTAGTTATAGCATTGCCTGTACCTGTTATAGTTTCTAATTTTAGTCGCATATATCATCAAAATCAACGAGCAGATAAACGAAAAGCTCAAAAGGTAAGCAAACAACAAAACCGAATCGATTTTGATTGGACAAACCCATTATCAGTAATCAGACAAATAGTTCGATTTGTTTGCAAATTACACTTCTCAGTATAAAAACGTTAACTTTAAATCGATCAACGTGATTAAACATATGCCAAGACTATGCCTACATATAAATGGTTACTTTTTTGTAACGAGAAGTGAATTAGATAATTGGTATTATTTACCTTTAAAGATAACCTTGGAGATTTCCCTGGATTTATCTATTTTTTGTATTCACCTATCCATTCGGGATCTGTAACAGACAAAGCAGTATTCCGTTTATCACTGCGCTGTACATAGGGCGAAGATATTAAAATTTTAATTGTTAAATTAGAGTCGATAATTTAAAACAAAAACGAATTCGTTTCGCTGTAATAATGTGGTAAGGTTGCAGAAAACCTAATATTAAAACGTGTAATTTTGAGAATATCTGGTTTATTTTAACATTAAATCGTTAATGTACAGATGTCTTCATCTGTTATCGTCCTTCACGGCCCAGTGTATGGAATTTTTACAACTTATCTAACTTCTTATGTATAACATAAATAACAGTATATATCTCACATCAATTGTCCGTGTCGCATTTGCTCTGATAAAAGTTATTTTTTAATTATATTTAAACAAAGAGCATATAGCCTTTATGCGTTCTTTAATTGATAATTTATAAAATTATTAAATAATGTTATATAAGTTACAACTATAAACATTGATTAAGAAATGAGGAAAACTCTATATGGATAGACAAATGTTTATCTTGACATGTAATAAATAATATTATGGTCTTCAATCAATTTTAAATTTCAGTTAGCAGTCCGGCAATTGGTAAATACTGAAAATAGAAACTATAGAAACTGGCCTTGTTCGGCATGGAAAGTTATACAAAGCATATACATACTATGGCTTTCACTCACGCGTTTATTGCAGTGTGTGTGTGTCGTTTTGCTGCACATATACATAGGGTTTTCTCAAATATTATATTTTTAGATTCACCCTGGTATAACTTTTAATTCTGTTTTAAGTTAGAATAAAATTTAGTTTATGAAATTCAAAAGAATTGAATACACCATAATATTTGTTATTTACTGCAAAACAAATATGTATATTTGTGTAATTACATGTCTTATGCGTTTCTAATCATTATTAAAACGAACGTCATATGTGCATGACTAAGCTGTACATAGTAATTTTCGTGCATGTAATTGAAAAAATTCAACACTTAAATAAAAATTTTCACTGCACGAAATATATACATATTATCCCTTTTAAACATAGACAAAAATCGTACATATTACTGTTACCATTTCTAATTGTACTCAATTTTTAATTTTAGTCTGATATAAACCAACTTATTTCTGACATAATAAAATCAGAATAATGTATCAAAAATGTATGACAATAGGGATGCATGAATAATTAAAGTTAGAATAGTTTATAATTCCATTAAAGAGTCGCTATGGCACTGTCCGTTACTGCATAGAACTTGTCTTGTTTGTCAAGTGTAGATGAATGTTGGTGACCGAAAATATCCGATTTATCTTTATTCAGTAACATTTATAATGCTATGACATATATTATTGTGTTTGGGCTCATGCAACAAGCTCGTTATAAGAAATTCCTCGGTTTGTTGTAGTCATTGCATATTTATTCTTTTGAAAACAAATTACAAGCTTGGTGACCAATTTTGATGTTCACAATCAATGTATCAAGTTTTAATCTATTGTAATAACTTTTTTGAAAATGTAGTTTAGTGTAATTTGTTTACTAGTAGTATTTGTTATTTTAACAGAAAGCCAGATTGGCACGAATAAGAATGGCGAAAAATGCCAGTGGGGCAGCTTTCATAAGTAGCAAAAAACGAGCAGAGGAGAGATTACGAGCTAAAGAGAGTGGTATTGAATTAGATGACTGTCAAGAAAACTTTTATGAGATGCAGCATCATCATCTACTCAGCTGCTTAGAACAAACAACGGTATGTTTTCTTTATGTCATATATTGTATTTAAATATGTTTCATGCATGAAAATTTATGAACGAGTGCCAGTATTACTTCTGCTTTCAGAAAAACTATTATATTAGAACTTTGATAATTATTGCATCAGCTAAAACCTGCATCTGAGTCTATAGTTTTGTCCTGCAGTCAATCATTTATATATACATGTATATTTATATATCTTTATCTTATTGTTCATATCTTGAAATTAATACTGTCTTTGTAACTGTAAATATTGTTACATGTTCAATAATGCACTTAAACTAATTATTGTAAAAGTGTTCCATATTCCGCGACTTGACTCTTATGACTATAGAACAAAAATATTTACATATATAAAACAAATAATTGACAATGATACAAATCACATACATACTGTTGTGAAATTTTGATGATCAAATGCATGTTTGTTAGAACTTAACACATTTTATGTGAATAAAATTTTTTTTAAACCCAAATAATATTTTAATGAAATTAAACTGTCGAACGTATAAGCGATTTTAGATTACAATATTAAAAAAGTGATGATTTTTTGTAAAACATTTTTATAACGATTGTTTCTTCCTTATTGGATAACTTATTTCATATCCCACATTAAAGTTAACTTTGAATTTGTAGAACATACCATCACAAAATTCAAAACGAGGACTCCTGCTGCTGGTAACTAACACATTCAACAACATTTTTTAGAATTATATCTATTTTTACTCTGTCGCTTCTTTAGATTAGATGAAATTATCAACAAACAATTCAATGAAGCACAAAGCTTTACAGATGCACACGTCTTAAACTTCTAATTTACGTAAATCTCATCTGGAACAAACATTTAGATTCGTACTAATTGGGAAACTGTAAGCATCAACACGAAGGCAAGTTTTCTTGCAATCATATTCAAATGATTTGAAACCGACGTGAAACATTGATAAAACAGATTGATGTTATTTTCTACTATTCATATATTTTTAACTTATATGATATATAGAATTCTTCCCAATATTATCCATACCTGTTTCAAATATACATAGAATGTTTTAAATTCAAATAAGATGGGCTCTTTTATTAATAGTGCTTGGGATGGCTTTTTGTAGGACCGTGCTTTTATTGAAATGGACATGGCTTTTAACGGAGCTCTTAATAAACCCTTGGAGACACCCCCTCCCTCCCCGGACCCCTCCCTTGTTTCTCTGGAGAGAAGACGCTCTACGGGTTGTTGTGCCCGTAGGTTCAACACACATCGACGATTTTTTATCAATAAGGTAAGGTATGCTGTATTCCCAACTTTGGTCCTTGGGTTCTATTAATTTCTCTGCTTTTACAACTTAGATAAATTAGATAATAGTTTTAATTCAAAAACTAGTTCATTTTTTATGTTTAGTTGATATTAATAGTTATTACATCCATCATCAAATATTTTTGATTTTGTAGAAATACAAAGGTAGAGAATGCAACATACAGTCAAATAACCAGTGTGACCTTTCAGTAGGTTTCAAACAACTTTCGTTAGCTAAACACTGAATTTATAAAATAATTAATCCATTACAAATGAAAATGATTTTGTTATAAATAATTTTACGTGCTTTAAAAGAAACATTTAATTACTCATCACATTTGAATTGGTAATGGATGTAATATTTTGCAATTTCTTTATTATAGTTAGAAATTCATTAGTTTTTCTAAATGCACGACTTACGCATGCGCCTTTGCTTTTGTTGAGTCAAAGTGTTCGCCAAGTATATATGTGAACTGTATTTATGTCATATATAATCGTGTTGCATTTTGTTGTTTCAAACGGAATGAAGAAGTTCCAAATGATGTTTATGTTGTAAAGGCAGTTTGCCAACCACCTGTCCTTTTTTCCCAAATCACATTGTTTATTGAACATGTTTATTTATTGATACTAAATCCTTTATTAAAATGTAATAAACAATTGCATTTCATAAAATTAGGAATTTATATCGCTTATGGACATAATAATAGTACTGGCTTAAATTTAACACCAACCAATACATGTTTCGGTAAAGGACAAATTCTTAGAATCAAACATTTGATGCCAGAATATTGTTGCGACTTGTTCGCTCTTAGCGGTAAAGTTAGTTAGTTTGTAAATTGTAATTATTCAGGGTAACCATATTGCGCATTTCTCTTTATTGTTTCTTATGTTTAAGTAAAATATTTTCAGCCAGCTGCAGCATTTAATTTACACTATAATAAAAAATGCACAAAATAATACTGTAACTTAAGATTTAGGTTTTAAAATTGTTAGGATTTCTACTTATTATTTGTATCTGATATTTTAGAGACATCAAAATGACTCGGACCACGAGGAGTTAAATGACATCCAAATTAGGCTACCAACAGTAAATCGATCTTCTCGATCCAGTCTAAATGCAGTTGGCAATAATAGTAAATCCAATAACTTGTCGGTAACAACTGCAATAGTAAATCTGCCTACTCCAAGCACAACGCCAGAAATGGAGACTCAAAGTTCCAGTGTAAACATGTCACCTCATTATTCAACCCGTGCGAATAACCCAGAAAGCGTACGAATATCGACGTTATAATTAGAATGTAGTTATGAGAAAATAATTGCTCATTGTTTGAATTGACGGAATGTGATAACATGGTAAACCATATATCAGCTAAGAGTGATTTAACTCACTTCATGTAAAACGTAATCATCCGATGAAATTTTACAATCAAAAGATACGTCAAGATTTGACAGCGTGAAGTTTAATGAAGTTTAAACCACCATTGTGTACTACCTTCAAGAACTAAATGATAGCCTAGCGGAATGTTTATTGTTTTGGTTATTAAAAAAAAACAATCTAGACCTTCGTGGTAATTCCTGATTAAGAGGAAAGTGAGACTGATAAAACAATTCTGTATAATATTTAAAATAGTTTTTTTTTACATTTTCATACCATAAAACTTTTTCTGCACTCAGTTTTTTGAGGTGGCATTTGTTAATATGTTGATGTCTCATGGTATTGATGGTTTTGATGACCGTTCATAGATAATGTACATTTTTAGAAGTTATTACAAAGCTTATGTTTGCTTGTACATTGTAATGTCATATCCATTTGAAACAGTAAGAATCAAAAGTCTCAAGATTTAAAAACATTTCAGTTGTTTAGGTCCAAATGCTTTCTTTATTACTTTAATTTTTTATTAATATACATTTCTGATTTATGTCATAAATATGTATTGCAATATTATGCAGAAAAAATAATGTTCTATCTGAACAATTCTTTACATAAGAAAATGCTGATATGTTAATTTATGCTAACGGATACAGTGTATTAATAGTAAAGAACGTGATTAAACAGAAGAAATTGTTAGATGTCGGTTATATATAAAATTTGACTTAAAGAACCCAAAAGGATTACTTATTTCTTAAGGTTTGAATAATATATATGATTAAAAACCTTGATTTATTAAATTTTTAGTTAAAAACTAAAAAGTTACAAACTTATAGCAAGCTTTTTGTACAGTTCTTAATACATGAAAGTACGTTAATAGTTTAGAAATTGTAACGTATACAGATAAAACGTGTTTGTACATAAAAATGCTTGTTACCCACATAACAAAGTGCCAATGACACAAAAATTTCGCTGTAAATATTATAAATATTGGGGATGGTGTCATGCATCCATTCAAGAACAACAAGTCAGTATGACATTACATTGCTAATTTTTGGGGTAATCAATTGGGGTTTTATGTAAATATTATAAGTTATGGTTTATTAACGTGAATGAAAAAATACAAATGTCCTCAAAACAACTCTAATGTTTTATTCGAATTGGAGAACAATGCATATGTTTTTACAAATAGGATTTCATACTTATTTCGTTAAGCTATTAATTGCTTTAATCTGTTCATATTGTAACAGGAGGCTAGACGTCTTTTGTTCAGAGTACATAGTGTTACATTAAGATATTAAATGAGCTTTTTTAAACTAATTGCCATTATAACTGCTGGGGATAATATAGTTCATATAATAAAGGATGAGGAGACTGTTGTGACATGCAACATATAACAATAAAAGGACTCGCTATAGATCATTTTTGAATAACTATAAGAACCATATGCCATGTAACGCGTTCATTGTATTGACTACGCCTTTAGATGTAAAGAAATTGGTGTCGTCTTTGCGTATTTGTGCTTATTTATAAAAACAAAATGGTAAAAAGGTAAGGAAATGTGGTTGAAGATAACAGTTAATTTTAGAAAAAAATAACTTTGGTGTATGTCATACAGCAAATAATACATATCTTTTACGAGAAGAGATAAAAATATAACCAACCAGGACATAAATGTAAAGATATTATATTATTTTGTTTTACAATTGAATAAAATTTGTTGATTTTGTTATCCATCTGGTGCAGCATTGACATTTAACATGAGATGATCATGTGAAAGATGGTTATTTTCTTGTTCAGTTCGGTAACTGTTGTGGATTACTTGATATATAAATCGATAAAGGCAAATTAATGCGTTGGGAGCAGTACAATATTGTGCAATATGAAATAACGTGAATTTTTAAATTACTAAGATTCCTAATGAGACTTTCTTGCTTCTATAATGTATGTAAAATAGTAATTGTTATTCACCATGAAGATGTTTAAAACTCCTTGATTAGTATTTTACTATTTGTTAATTTTATTATTAAGATTATTATACGTTTTGGACACAATCATCCACAAAATCGCCAAATAGTTCGAAACTGATATGTTTTCTTCCAGAATGCAGACAGTGGAGAATATGTTGCCAACAAAAAATTGTACTTTATCTTCATTGTGTAATTAGAAACAAAACATATTTTTCATATATTTGGGGGTGTTTTTGTTGGTTATGTTTATGTTTTGATTTTTTATTTTCCTTTTTGTTTTGGTCAGCTAAAAATAACCAAATTATCTATGTACATAATATTTTTGGGCAGTAATTTTTTTAACATGATTGACAATTCTTGTTATAAACTATTCTGAAACAAACCTTTTAAAGCTAAGATAGTCTGCTTCACAGGTCGGTATTTGCTTTTGTTTTGTCATTATTTGTTATGCAAAGGGAGATAAATTGTTGTGATCTATTGTTTTAAATCACCTATGTCCTATTATTTGTGATCAGCTCAATCAAATCGTTTAAGGTTTATATCATTATTTTCCTGTACATACTCACACAATTTATAGAAGTCCTATGACTTTAAACATTTTCCCAAAACTGCTCAAGGCGTTGATTTCGTGGGTGTCATAGTGCCTTTAAGACCAGTTAGGATCGTTACGTACATGCTCATTTAAGAGCATTAGAACGTTTTGGACTAATAAATATTATGTGTGGTAAGTTATTTTGGTAGTAGTTTTGAGACTTAAATATGAAGGTTAATCGAGTTTGATACAGTTTAGTTATTGATTGTTTAAAATTAAAGAGTACAAATGACAACCCACGATCTTGTATGCCGTGCAGTGGTTTGTTTGTTATAGACATATTCGTGAAAAGTATGGCTGTCACGTTTGATTGCGTTGTGACACGAGTTAAATTACTGCAAATGACTTTATTTTCGAAGTTCTATGTTGAATATGATAAAGTAATTTACATTTAAGCTTATGGAAAAATCTTTATATTAATAAGTTTACATTAATACAGATACTCAAACATTTACAGTAAACAACGATATAAATCAGATCTTTAGATGAGTATTATGATAAAACTATTACGATTGTTGTGCAAACAAATTTGAAATGTAAAGCAATGATATATATATTCATATATTGCGTATTTCAAACGCTTTGAGAACACATTAGCTTTCTAATAACCATAGGGCCCAGTATGACGTCATTGCAAGCTCAACAGCAAAAACTTTCAAACTGTAACAACAGTTTTGTAAAGATTTTATTAAAATTTTTGCTTAAAAGTAACGTATATTCAATAAAGTGATACGCATACATTTTATGTCAATCATAAATGCTTCACATGCTGTTATGGCATATAGCTGTCACAAACTAATGCCCATTCAAAGTCTCCTCTTAGTGTCGCTTCGACATTTCTTTAAAGATTTGTTACAATCAAAATATAGTATTGCAATTGGGCTCTATGCGAATAAAAACATAGTCAGACCTTATATTTGTCTTGGTTTTATATATTGACAAATATCATGTGTGATTATCATAGAGGCCGCTAGCAAGGAATAATCTATTTCTAAAACAAATATTGTGTTTTACGCTAAATTTATACATTTAATTGCATAGCACAGTAAAACTTACTTTTAATATTAATTCAAATGTATGCTTTAAATTATGGCTTTTTGACACAACTGGGAATTGTATGCTCGTCATTTTATTGAATATACGTGCCTTTTAATAATAAATATTAATAGAACATTTACAAAACTGTTATTCCAGTTTGAAAGTTTTTGTTGTTGAGCTTGCAATATCGTCATAGTATGCCCTATGGTTTTAAGTGTGTACGTTCTCTTTTAAAAAAGAGCATGTTTGTGATCTTTAAAATGAATAGCCTTTAACGTTGTCATCAGTTAAAACATTAATTTTTTGTTTTAAAATTAAATTTGTTTTCTGTAAATGTTTTTACATTGTACAATTTCAAATTGGTTTATGTTTGAAAGTACAAAAGCATGTAGTTATTTACCTTGAGAAACACCAGAAATATGTTGCTTTATGGAAGTAAAGTCATTTACAGTAGATTGATTGTAATGTTTGCTAGAGAATTTCTTCCTCTTTTTCCATATTCCAAAAATCAGTTTTGGGATATTAGTAGATAGTTAAACTATTCCCGTTGTTACTGTTTTTAATTACGAATAAAATCCCATTCAACTTAGCATTGTATTTCTTATCTTACTCTTAAACGTATGAAGTTCGTTAAAAAGTAATGCTACTGTAACACGTATGATAATGATAATGAGCAACTAAGAAGAAGGAGTCAACAATGGATTGACAAAAATGTGACTAAAAACGTCCCTAAAATTGTGCGAAAACTGAAAAAGTGCACGGAATAAGACAGAAACTCGCAGTCAACATTCATGTACTTTCTGTCATCTTTCGTACACTTAAAACCAGGTAAACTCTAGCAATTAAAGTATCTTCACTCATACAATACATGATAAATCATATATAACACACAAAAAGCAACTAATAGACAATACTTAAAAGATTAATGTCTTCTCCTGTCACATTTGTGTATGCCAAGTGCATGTACCATACAAACTGGCATACAATATTTAAATGCAAACCTTGCTAATGCTTCATCTAGACACCAAACACGTTTTATTTCATACAGTCTTTTAATACGAAATTAAACAATACAAATCAATACAAATAAAGACGCTACAGACAAAAGCGAACCGAAAAGAAACATGTCAGGAATATTTGAATTTGTATGCTTGAACTACAGCAACGCATTCAAGGGATTGAAACATTTATAGAGATATAATGGATTCAACAAGATAACATTTTTAACAAAAGATTATAATGCAGTTTTAAATAAGTTTTAAAATATAACACAAAACTAGATACCGTGTTTCCCTTTAGAGACGAGCGACACTTCAGCCATCCTAAATCCCCGGAAGATCACATATTGTCAAGCTATCAATACGCCCAACTATACTAGATCTGAAGAGGACTTTGATGTCATACAGAATTGATGTCATCTCTTTCAACCATTACTATCACGTTTGCTGTTTCATACAATCCTGCTGTGGGCTTATGACAATAATGCATGCAATCTTTCAAGATATGTATTATATAAAACGGTAAAAATGTTTTATCTATCTATTTATCTATTTTAAAAATAATATAATTACATGACTATTCTATTGCAAACTTCTGGTTTTTCAGAAATTGATAATAATGTATACTATTTGATTTTCTATTTATATATAGAGCAATATAACATGGTAGAATTCAGCAAAAGGTCATTTTGTAATTAAAAATGTGGGAACAATTGTTTGAATAGTATCTTCCGCGTGCCAATTAATCTGACTAAGATTTTCTCGGAGAATTTCATTTCGCGGCAACGCAATATAGCATCATCGGCTATCATGTCTATTACACTGACAATTTCGAAACATTAACGGATTTAAGCAATAAATATGTAGGGTTTGACAATGAGGGTCAAATATTACCAGAAAACGAAAGAGTCTAACTCAAAAAATATATTCTGACCCATCTACCCTTTTAAGATGTTTACAAGGATAATGTTTACTTTTCATCGTGCATGCGGGTTTTCTACGTACTCGCAGACACTCTTTGTTCAACGTTACAACACAGCTCCTTTGATAGGTACATATATGTACAACAGCAAATCATTTTCTTAATGGGGCCTCGGTGGCCGAGTGGTCAAGGTAGTTCGTCTACTATTTATCACGTGGTCTGTCAACACTGAGATTGCGGGTTCGATTCTCACTGCAGGCAGGGTGCACTTGACTCCAATCTTAATTGACAAGAATTGCCAGTTTTCCGACCGCAGGTCGGGGGTTTTCTCCGGGTACTCTGGCTTCCACCCCGAATAAAATCTGGACGCCATGATATAGCTGAAAAATTGCTGAAAGTGGCGTTAATCACCATCAAACAAACAAACAAACATTTTCTTAATTTACAGCGCTTTTTGTTTTCTTTTTGCATTCATTTTGCGATTTTAAAGATTTTTGATCTTGTTCAGTTACAAGAGGAAAAAATGCCCTTGATGTACAAATAATATGCGTTTGATCATTTTCACTGATGCTATGTATGTTTAGTTAATGTTCTGCTTTATTCATGTTTTGTTATTTTTTAAGTTTTATCGGTACTATAGCTGTTGAGTAAATAGAACGACGTATTAGTTATATTAACTGTGTTTTAAAAAAGTACATGGTAAATAATACTCTAACTCATTACCTGTATAATATCCCTCATGCTTGATAAAGTAAGGAGAAAACTATTGAACCGGATATCCATTTCCGAAGACCACAGGCTGGAAACAATTAACATGGTCCTATTTATGGTCTTCTTTGTGGCAGCTATTATACGTAAATTAAATTCCCACCTTCTCGCCAACTCAAAAGGTTGTTATTATATCCTCATTAACCATTACTTTAAACAAAATAAGAGTTCCCGCATATCGATTTGTTAAAATGTTCTGTCACCAAACAACGAAAAAACAAAATATGACATTGTTAAAGTGAACTTAACATAAAATGATACAAAAAAAATATATTAAAATATTAATATAATGATGGCTACTTCAAATAAAAACCGGTTTAACGCCGCCCAAAGTACTTTTATGTCATTTTTCTAAGCAGGTACTTAATGTCTTGCTTTTGTCTTGATATTTGTTGTTGGGTGACTTATGGTCATATTTTGATTGATTAACTTCATTAACACGACTACTTTTTTCTATTTATTGCTCAAAAATTAGTAAGCTTTAACAATATTTCATGCATACAAGGTAAGAATTCAGTTGGCGAAAGGACTATTGTGCAGGAAATATAGAGTTAACGGGAATAGGAAATGTGGTGCAACAGACCTACTTTTAAAAAGAATCAACAAGGGTTCTGAAAAGTGTTATCTGGTATGTTCCAAGTCCTGGCATTTCGCATTATCAGGAAAAGCAAGCAAGCAGCGAGAATACCTTCCTTATCCACGGGACGTCCGTATATATCCTGGGCATCGTCCTATTTAAGTATAGAACTCGATGAAAAAGACGTGTTGACGCGGAAACAAATGTAAACACATTTCCACTGGAACTTAAGTTTAAGATCTGAACTTTAGGCATATTTGGTATGGTTTGTTTTAGTGTATGTGTCACGTTCCGTTTCCAAGAATGATTACATTTTTTTACGCTTAACAAAAAGATAAATTCAGCGAAGGAAGTTACGTTCGATGAAACTTAATAACTGTACGTCAGCAGTATAGAATTGTCTACAATTATTTCTGATTTGACAATGACGAGTTTTATCAGAAAAACACATGTTACTATGGAGTTTCTTTTTCCATTCTTATGAAAATATTCCCATGGTCTTTATGGTCGCTGAAGTGCCTCAAATTCAGACAATTATATGATACCCTAGACTTGTATGGCTAAATTTCTTTCCTTTACACAGTTCATGACAGCCAGGATTAAAAAGTAACAGATCAGGATTTAAAACTGTCGACTGTGTACGGGCAAGGCGAGTGCCGAACACAAAGAATCTGATTGAGAACAAACAATCTATAGCTTACAGTCTGAGTGCCGGGACAGCTGCGTTTGTGTTTAACCACATGGTTTTGTCAATCAGAGCGTCAGAAATTTTATATTGCTTTAGTTTTTAAGGAAAACATAAGACAAAGATTTGACAGGTTTAATCCTAGATAAAGATGAGCAAATTCAAATCTGTCTAAAGTGATTTTTGTTGTCATTAACGTACGTATACAGTAAGAATATGAATACATTTTTAGTTTCAAATAACGTATTTAAACATTTTGTCATGATATCTTAACATTTAGTGTATATGGGATTTCTAGTTGTTAAATCCTCTCTTATATGGTATCGCTCTACTGGCACTAGACATATCAAACATCAAGGAAACTGAGCTGTTATCGTCACTTGGCACTTGGCGTCCGTTATCCGTCCGAAGTGATTGTTTTAAAACATTGCATGTTAAAATCATCATTAAAATGTCCTCACCACGATTGCACATAAATTGGCCACCGACCAACCAATATTAAAGCAGGGGGTCAAAAAATATTCGAGATGTAAATCTTAAAATGATGCCGAAGAAGCATTTTGAAGTTTCTTTTATTTCAAGATCTGAACGCCACACAGATAATGGGTGTTTATTGAAATAAGATACTTAATACATCTCTAATTGAAAAAAGGACCTAGCTACTGCTGTTATTTTGTCTTTAATAAGACGTTGAAGAAACGCAGTTTCTACTAATACAGGAACAAATCAGCAAGTAGTAGGACAGTTTGTACCCACTGGAATTCAGATTACCTGCACATCTTCCGAAAATTACAATATATTTTCGATCAAAACATCCAGAAAACTATAAACCTGTTCCTCGATGTGACATAACTAGTCTTTTTTTCTTTAGTAGAAAAATACGTATTATTGCAACCTAAAACTATATATTTATAGCATATGTGGAAACGAAGTCTTTATATATAATTTCTTTAAACCGTAGAATAAATGTAGAATTGAATCGGCAAGCAATGATGCATACTTGGTGGTGCCAACAGGAATTCCTGCTGTCGGTTAAAAAACAGTCCACCAAATTTAACTAATATGTTGTCATACAGAAAACCAAGCATAGCTCATCCGAAAATTAGTTTTTAGCTTTGGAAGCCCGATGACAACAAAAGTCTCAGTAAGACCGACAACTAGATATTTTTATTTACGTTTTCCACTGTTTTTAGTATTGCAACGTTTAACTAGTTGTGCCAATTTTGACTTTAATTGAGTATATTTTAATTTCGTTTAAATACTCAATACATGAGCAAATTTGGTTATTTCGTATAACCTAACTTGGTTTGTCAGCACGTGACTGATTGTGACGTCATAATAAGATGTATTGATGAAGTTGACCATGCGTTAATTCTTCCGCAAACAACAAGTGACGACACTAAAATTGTGAATTGCAAATATCATTTGATTAATTGTAAAATATTGTTCTTGTTACTTCATTTTTACTATAAAATTTAAAATATAAGGTTTGTTTTCAATTGTTGGTTAGATTATTGGATATAAACGACGTTGGATCGATTTACGCTGCAACATAAACCGCTTATGCAGCGTAAATCGACCCAAAGTCGTTTATATCCAATAATCTAACCAGCAATTGAAAACAATCCTTAAATGTAAAATAGTGGTGTACGATGGGGAAAAATCAGTTTTATACTAGTTATATTACAAGAAAAAAAGGACCCAGATTGAAGGAAATCAATCAATTCTTTAGAATTTTAACTAATATACAATTCATGTATACCATTTCTAGAGTAAATTGAATCAAAATATTTTTGAAGGTCTGATTTTTTCATTGTTAAAAATGATATTTACGGGATTGAAAGAGGTTTGGTTGTACATTTAAATGAACCAAGAATACAATGTTGTTTGTATGGAGTTTTGAGTAATTTTAAAATCAAATACTAGAAGGAATGTCATTGTTTTTGTCAGTGACCGAGCCCAAATATATAACGGATTTGTGATTGTCTATTATTTCATCCTTGAACATTGTAGTTCCAGTTTACGTAGTATTGTTGCTAGTGCCAACATCGCCTGATTCAGTTGTCAAACAATATTTATCATTTAAGGATTTGGAAAAGAGATGTTGCCTAAGTGCTTATGGAGCTTCTGTTGCTTATGAAGCTTCTCAAAAACTGGCTTCTGTTGCTAATAGAGCTTCTCAAAAACTGGCTTCTGTTGTATATGGAGCTTCTCAAAAACTGGTTTCTGTTGCTTATGGAGCTTCTCAAAAACTGGCTTCTGTTGCTTATGGAGCTTCTCAAAAACTGGCTTCTGTTGCTTATGAAGCTTCTCAAAAACTGGCTTCTGTTGCTTATGAAGCGTCTCAAAAACTGGCTTCTGTTGCTTATGGAGCTTCTCAAAAACTGGCTTCTGTTGTATATGGAGCTTCTCAAAAACTGGTTTCTGTTGCTTATGAAGCTTCTCAAAAACTGGCTTCTGTTGCTTCTAGAGCTTCTCAAAAACTGGCTTCTGTTGCTTATGGAGCTTCTCAAAAACTGGCTTCTGTTGCTTATGAAGCTTCTCAAAAACTGGCTTCTGTTGCTTATGGAGCTTCTCAAAAACTGGCTTCTGTTGCTTATGGAGCTTCTCAAAAACTGGCTTCTGTTGCTTATGAAGCTTCTCAAAAACTGGCTTCTGTTGTTTATGAAGCTTCTCAAAAACTGGCTTCTGTTGCTTATGAAGCTTCTTAAAAACTGGCTTCTGTTGCTTATGGAGCTTCTAAAAACTGGCTTCTGTTGGGTTTTAATTACCTTACAGCTTTAACCAATTCTGAAAGGTCGTCAGCTTTCTTAACTTGTTTCTTGTTCTATTTTCTTTCGTGGTTCTCGACAGAATGTAGTAGAAATTTAAAGTTTCTACTGCAACATCTCGTCTCAGACTGTTGGTCATTAGCAAATAAACCTTAATTTATACGTGCTCACACACAGTTTTGATAACAAGATCATTTTCGTGTATACCCTTCTCCGTGTCTTTTTATTTAGTTTTTCTACCACTGGCTAGCGTTTACTAAATTTTTATTAAAAATTAACTTAAACATTTACATAAAACCAGTCTACAGTTTTACTGTACCGGCGCATTCAAGTAGTTTTCTCAATTTTCTGCGAACTCTATTTACCGTTTACTGTGTCATATATTTTTATGTATTCAGCTTACCGATTGATTTATGTTTAACGTTTACGCTATATTTTTCATCCATGTTGTGACTAAATACAGTTACAGTAGCTTATAAGTCTTTATAAGCACTGTGCAAGCTTGTGATATCCTTTTTTCTGCTTCATACAAGATGCCTAAAGTCTTCCTTGGCAACTGGTTTCACTCCTGTTTTCATAGTAGTTAGTGTTTTCTTTAGTTTTAGTTTATCTGTTCACTGTATGTCCTTCGGATTGTTCATACCTCTCTAATGCGTGAGTTAATTTTCTTGTATTCTAAATTTTTAAGGGGTATTGTTATGATCGCATACAATCTTATCTTTTATGTGTTGCTTATCTTCGCCCATGTTTGTTCTTGACTGTGTTTGTGAGTTATGTCTTGAATTTTATTGTTTACCATTTTACCTTAGGTTTTAGCAAAAACATGTTATTGCTAATTCAGAACACAACCACAAATAGGAATAAAAACAGGACACTTGGATATTTTCCTAATATTTATAAAATTTTCAAACGTCACACGTTTAACAATTTTCTGATGGGTAATGGGCAATAACTCGTAGCATTTTATTTACAACACAAACACTAAATGAAAATAAAACCTGGGCACTGTGATATGTTTCTAATGTTTATATAAAATTTTCAAAAGGTAATTCGTTTACAAATTTTCTGATGTATAATGAGCGAATACTCATGGCATTATATTTTTGAGATAGTGGTGAGTAGCATCATGTTGCATCATCGCATTAAATACATTTACCATAATAAAATGCTGCCACAAAAATTGTTTGTTTTGAACATGACAACATAAAGTTATAAATAAAACAGCCACAACAAAGAAACTTTTTAAATAATCAAAACTAACAACATATTTGTCAAAAATATGTCAAATTACTACAAATTTAATTAAACTTCTTATTTCAACACACATCGGTCAATACAAATTTATTTAAGGCCAATTTAAAAAAAGTACTAAATATTCTCATACGTCAAAACAAAATTCATCATTATTTTTTACATTTAATACAAAAAATTCATACACGACAAAAAGAGATAAACAAACTTTTGATGTTGAGATATTTACGTATTATTGCGGTACTCGTAATTAATTATTGCGTCAAAAATTATACAAAAAGTCAAATCATAGCAGCAAAATTGGGTAAGCATACTAAGTTAAGTTAAACGTTAGGAAGATTTTGGGGTTTATCAGATTTGACGTCACTTTAGGCAGTTGTTTATCATAACACAAATCATTGCATTGTTTCACACATGGGTTATAACTAATTTTGGCATTATTTCGCGAAAAAAAGTTCGATGTTTACATTTACCGAAGTAAGTAATTTCTATCTGAAATATTGTTTTGATTATTTTTCAGGTAAAAAACAGTATGTTTTGCGAAATGTTATAATTGTGTTCTTTGCATTTGAATAAAAATATAATTCTGTTCATACATGTATATTCTTACGCGATCAAGCTGGGTAGGCGAACAGTCATATTATCATAAATGCACATTCAATCTGCTTTTTCATCTGAATTATTTATAATATAATTAACGCATTGTAATTATGTCCAACAATAATGAACTTCTGGCTACTGTTTTTAATGGTATATTAAACAATTTTCGTGCTGTAAACAGTTAATATTCCATGGCTGCCTGTGCTGCAGCAGCTGATTATCATGATGAATAACAGAAATCAAGATTTGTACATCTTTGCAAAATAAAAATAACACATAAATCAATACAAGTATATTAAGAATGTCGAATATGTTTAAAACAAACGATAACCAGTTCTTTATCCCAATTGGGATTGCAGATTTAACAAGCGGTACAAATGTAAATAATTTAGGACAAAGATGGCACACCGACTTGATTATGGAAGTACTACGAATCTGTAATTCCTGTCGAAAATTTAAATGATGAAAATGTTTCTACTTTAGCATTGTCTTATTATTGGTTTTATGCCCTTTTTAATTTTCCAGTTCTTTTGTTGTTGTCGCATCAATAGAAATAAATTAATTAATTAATTTTTTTTAAATACCGGTCTTAATTGCAATTTCCTGCATTTTTCGTTTACTTTCATTAATTCAAATGTCCAAAAATGTTTACTGGTTTATTTACTATGCATGCCTACTATTTCGTTACGACCGCCAAAAATTGCGGACGTATAATTGTATGATGCTGTCGTCTGTGTCGTTGTGGTCTGCGTCGTTGACTGTTAACTTAAGTGTTCCCACAATAACTTTTGATCTAGTTATCCAATTGCTTTGAAACTTTACAGTGATGTTTCTTACCACAAAAGGATGGATGGGATTGATTTTTAGGGTCCCCCCATTTTTCGTTTAGAAATAAGGGGCCAAAAATGCCACTATTTTGTTTGTCTAGTCAATGATCTTCCATACCATTAATTGAAGTATGGGATTGATTTTTGGGGTCCCCTCTTTTCTAGTTTAAAAATTAGGGGCCCAAAAGGGGCAAAAATGCTACTTTTTTATTTGTTTCCACAATAACTTTGGTTCTGGTTTACAGATTGCTTTGAAATTTTACAATATTTTTTCTGTCATAAAAGGATGAATGAGACTGATTTTGGTGGTTCCTCCTTTTTCCGTTTAGGAATTAGGGGCCAAAAATGGGCAAAAATGAAACTTGGTTTTTAATATATGTTTTAACATATATGCCATAATATAAATATAAACATATATTTTACAAGATAACACTAAAAATACATTTAACACAATTTTTCTGTATTATATTTTACTTTTTATGTCTTTTATTGTATTATTTAACTCGTTTCCTTAATATCTATGCATTATTATATAAAGAAACGAAATGTTTAGAACTCTGATGTCTCGGATGATCATTCTCTTATATCAAAGAAGAAAAAGCAAGACATTGCAAAGACAAATCATAAACATTTGAAATGTATTAAATGATCCTGACTTGGTTAAAACATATTATAGAATATCTTAAGTACATTATATCTTCACAAGCTGTAAACAACAATTAATCTTTCATATTACAATACAAAATGGGTTCTTGTTGTAATCCTCCAATTACTTCAATTGAGTGTCCCAGATATGGTTACAACCATATCTTTTTGTCTATATATAATGGCGTCCAGTGTTTATTGGGGAGGAAGCGTAAGTACCCGCTTGAAAACCCGACCTTCGGCACGGAAACAGGCAATTTAATGTAAACTAAGAAAATGAACAAGCAAAAAATGATCTATTAAAATTAAATTGACTTTAATTATTGTCCGTTTTACTTGTTTACATTTCTTTTCAGTATGTAAGTATCAGATGAAATCGTTGGACATGTATTTTCCTTTAATCTGACAATTAAACAATAACATCACATAATCTCACAACCCCAGCAACATGTTTCTGGGTAACCTGGCGCATGCACTCTGTTGTCTAAGCCATAAACGTAGAATTTCTCTCTTAGACTCTTGACACTGTAGTCACACTGGGTTATCGGAATTGACGTGATAGAGTGGCGCTATAATAAAAACAACAATAGCGACAGTAATATAACAACATGAAGGGCTTTGGAGTGTATTTTAAATTCCGATCATATAGTTGTTATTATATAATTAATACCGATATTGGACAATATTGCGGAGATGTTTTTTCTACTACCATATCTCAGACTTAGACCATAGAGTGTAGGCGTATATATAAACGAGTAGATCGGTCAGCATGTCATCTTTTTAGTGCTCTCTGCGTTAAATAAATCAAAAATCTTGGATACAATGTATTGTTTGGTTTATAAAAAGCATTCTTTACATACATACAAAAAATAGTTATGTGGGTTCGTCATATTCCAACATAAAAATACTTTGTCGTTTCTAAACGAAGCCCAAAGAGGTTTCTCTGTTACGTGGTCCATTCACCTAGCATACTTAGGACCAAATGTTATTGATTCATTTGGTCATTTTGGCAAATGTCCTGTTTTAGTTGAATGACCCATTGTAGTTGAAGACACCTAGAGCTAGTATCAAACAAAAAATGTTGTGAAAAGTTTAAGCCATAATATTATATAAAATATACCTGCATCAGTATACGTATATTTGGGAACCTATGCTGCTGAATCAGTTTGGAGGAAGCTGCAATTATTTCTGCTTCTGGACACGTCGTTATTGGAATCAGCTGTAACGAAGCAGATAAGGCCAAATTCCATATCAGACTAAACAAATTTATTATATATAGGAATTGCAAACAAAGCGAATCTCGTCTTTTAATTTGTTTATATTGGGTATGTAGTCTTTGCATCTTCATAAGAATTACTTTATATTCAATACCCAGTATTTCCTATCAAGCATTCAAAGTCATTACTTAGAAAATTTTACGCCCGGTATCATGACTTAGTTGGCTGTTACGGAATATCTGTGTCACAAATGACCATTCATTTGTTCCGTTTGTCGTAACCAATTTCCCGTTTAATTATGTTTTCCCCCGGATATGACTAGTTACCGGATTTGAACTTGAGTAATACGACAGATGCCACGCGTTGAGCAGGAGTTGCTACCTTCCCTGGACTCACCCCCGGTTTTAAGTGGGTTTGGGTTACTCTTTTTGCTTTTGTTCCTTTATCGACCTCTGCGCTTTAAAGTCAAAATGTTACATTGTATTTTGAAAATAAAAAATACTAAAATAAAATAAAATAAAAAGATTATCCAATGAATCGTTTCACTTTTTGTACGAAACGATGCGTTTGAAACATAGTTATTATATAGTGATATGTTGTTATTGAGATAACTATATATATAGTTGATATGAAATTTTAAAGAACAAATCTCTAATGGCAACATAAAAAATAACTAGGTCAGTTGATTCTTTGATGTAATTAAAGAATTTTTCGGGTTTTAACCAATCTTTGAGCATTGGCTAGGACACAATAAAAGTAATAACATTTTACATACCACGTGTTGGACGTCTTCGAACACATTTGTTCCTTTTACCCTCGATAGTAGTTCCTTAGGAATATTGGCTTTTCCCACAATATGAACGTCGATATAGGTTTTCCTAAACAATAAATCAATGAAATACTGTGTCTTATAAGCCAACAAGTAAAAGACTAGATACCAGAGAGATGTTATCAATCTCTCTGGGCCCCCCACTGTCACTGGTATCAACCTGATGATCGTAAATTCAGTCACCATCACGTCAACATTTTTAAAACGCATTTTTTAACATTTTCGCTGTATTCTGATCATTGTTACAGCGCCAAGATATACGCTCATATCATATTTTTTTAATGGTTGTTTTCATTTTAATATAATATAATATAATATAATGCCTAGAAAATCTGTACAGATAAGTGTAACGATCATCATTGCAAATAAAAAATGTCTCAGTTACGATCATTAGCTGAATAAGTTTGATCATGAAAAATTGATTGAAATAAAACAACCATTGAAAATCAGCGAATAGGTTAAAATTTGCGTTTTAAAAATTGTCCCGATATGACCTCCGCCAGTGACTGTCAATAGCGTGTGACCAGAAAATTGTAACAACAGATGCCTTGAAACGACTTTGTCATTCAGTACTCAATAATGTTAAATTTAGGTCAACGTTTATTGTTTAAGGTCACCTAACATGGTAAGCGATACGTAGCCTCTACCCACTACCAAAAAATCGAAACATACCTCAAAAGAGATAAAATGTAACAGCCTGGCACAAAGTTGTCTTCAGAAAGCCATAATGTGACCTTGAGATCAAAGTTCAAGGTCAAAGGTCATCAACCATCGGACCGACGGAAAGATTCATCACTTAAAAATGACCGCCACTTTAAGTGGTGGGACTCTAATAGAAAAAAAACTTTTTCACAAAGTTCTATACCAAACTACCTTTGACAGATTACATCAATGCTAGTGTGCGGTATTCTGTGTGACTGGCAGAAAACATGGGATGCCGTACTACTATCAATCTGTCATGGTTTTATTATTTGATTTAAAATATTTTGTATGATTTTTATTTAGACTATTTATTCTTTATGTCACTAATATTATAATGAAAGCTATAGTTTTGACTTACCAAGTAACTATCAACTGCACATACATCTTGACTTTACATGCTCCCAGACAGATTTGACATTTCATCTGTCCTGTTCCAGAACATCTGATACACCTGATATATAAAGACTTCTCAATGACGAGATTGTTCCCATGTTTTGTGGTTTAGTAATATAATGGTATTAAATTGTTTACAAGTCTACATTTTCTGCTAATCTCGTATTTATAATATTATGGTTAGGTATGAAATAAATAACTATTAATGCACTCAAATCTTAAATCTGCTTTCTTTCTAATTATCTAATGTATTGGGTTGTTTTTTTCCATTCTTTATTACTTGTATCTTCGAATGGTAATGTATTATATTTAAATGCAAATATTAAAGCGGTTAAAATGAATCATTATGTAACGTTCACAACCAGAAAGCGGGATTCAGGCAAGCGAGTCTTTCTATAAGGAAAATGGAAATACCGACAGGGAAAAAAGAGGTAGATTTTACCAAAACTGTCTGGTTAAAAAATAGCTGCTTCTGATAATCTTTGATATCAATCTCAAGTCTCGGAAGCTTGTTTAAGGTTTAGAGCACTTATCGGTACTTACGGCTCCTTCCCGGTTCCATTACACACACTACATCTAGAGTTAACCATGCTCATCACTCCAGCCGTCCCTTTAACCCGCTGTAATCTCTCTCCTTTACCATGACACGGATTACACAGTTTCTGAAAAATTTGATTTATTGATTGTTATATAATGATCAAGCAATTTATATATTTTCTGAATCAGACCACATGATGAGATTGGCTTTTATGTTTTTAAGTTAAGACAACAACGAAAAAAATTAAAAAACTCACCGGAATATGCAAGTAAGGATCTAGCATCCTTTTTACATTACAAATTTTGGTAAAACACAAAAACCTGTAAATTAAATATAGCATTGCTGAAAAACAACTAATTAATACATACTCCTCCTTTTCCTTCACATCCGACACATTTCTGCACACCTGAGGCACGACATTGTAAACACTCCTGCAAAAGGAAATATGTATCTTGTTTAGCAGGAGTTTCATTTTAGATGAAATATATTCACTATTTATAATATTGCACAAAAACCTATCAAGTTCAGATATACCAGCAGTATTACACAGGAGCTGTATAATAAAATAGACCAAGACATTATCTCACTAGAGGCTCGCAGGAGCAGTCATCACTCACATGAATTAACTAGAGGCTCACAGGAGCAAGTCATCACTCCCCTGAACTAACCAGAGGCTCACAGGAGCAAGCCATCACTCCCCTGAACTAACCAGACGCTCACAGAAGCAAGTCATCACTCACCTGAACTAACCACAGGCTCACAAAAGCAAGTCATCACTCACCTGAACTTACTAAAGGCTCACGGAAGCAAGTCATCACTCACCTGAACTAACCAGAGGCTCAAGGAAGAAAGTCATCATTCACCTGAACTAACTAGAGGCTCACGGAAGCAAGTCATCACTCACCTGAACTAACCAGATGCTCACGAATCCAAGTCATCACTCCCCTGAACTAACCAGAGGCTCACGGAAGCAAGTCATCACTCACCTGAACTAACCAGATGCTCACGAAACCAAGTCATCACTCACCTGAACTAACCAGAGGCTCACGGAAGAAAGTCATAACTCTGTCATGGTGTAAAATTGTACAAAATATGAGGAAATATCATTTTAAAGAATATCAAACAATTTCTATTTATGACTTTTACGTTTTAATTAACATTTCAATTAACGGATTATAAGATTAGGCTCAACTTAATTTTCTTTTAGTTTAATGTACTCTGTTGTGATAACTAATTAACAGGTCTCGACATGACAGGTGTGAGTGACAACTTGTTTTGAACTTGTGATATAAAAGTCGACAGAAATATTTGTTAGACAGTTCGGATATCCGAAAGTTTACTTTGCGGCAGCCGTAAGGAATCTTAACAGTTTATAATTATACCGGGATTTTCCGTATAGTGCATAGTACTGGACATTCCGTTTGTATTTGAACTCTTTTATTTACTGTGCATTTTATTTGCTTATTGCATTTGCTTAATATAAAAGTTGAATTTTCACATCTCAGTTATCTCTCGCATCTACGTGCTAGTTTCCCCAACACGTCAATTGGTGGAGAACCCGGAGCATTGGCTAGAACTGTTGTAGCTCATTGCGTTGCAAGTTCCCGAGTACAAGACATCCTACCGCAATAATAACATGGAGTTTGGATTACCAATGTGGGGTTGGCGATGTTCGCCTGGCATACCTAAGTATCTTCCATCTCAGAATAGTAACTTTTACCGATCATCAAGATTACCCATTAACAGAAATAAGTATTTTCGATGCTTTAAGTGTAGAGAGTTTGGACATTATATTAAAGATTGTAAGTCTAATACAAGAAAACAGAAATCTGCGAAAAATCTTGCAAGAGATACATTGCGTTTGGAGAAATTCATGAAGCAGAAAACCTGTTCGAACTTTCCATTTTTCAGTTTGGACGATTCCGAATTTTGGAGAGAAGTGTCTAGATTTCAATATGGTTCAAGATTAGAAATTCAAAGCTTAAAAGAGGAGATTAAATATTTAAATCACTGTATTGAAGAAATTAACGACACAGAAGAAACGGACGCTCACATCAACGGACTAGTGAAGGAAATAACAGGGTTAAAACAACAGCTACAGACATCTCAACAGCACAAAGACAAACTTTGTGAGGAAAACGAAAAACTGAAAAGGAATAATAAAGAGCTTCAAGAAGACAATATAATTGTACGACATTTACACAAACAACAAGAAGAACATATAAACGAACTAAAGGAAAAATGTGATATATTTATTCAAGTTAATTATGAATTTCAGGAGACACGGGATAAACTTGTAGCAGAAAATCAAAGTCTTTTGGATAGGATAAAACACTACAAAAGTTTAATAGAAAACGATCACCAACAAGAAATGAAACATCGTCATCATCATGTTACTTTCACGAATGTTCCATATTCAAATCCCGAAGACCGAGGACGCGGTACTGGAAAACGGAGAGGACACGTGAAACGTAGATTTATTGGATATGCGTATAGAACAGGTGCAATAACTTTTCCTTAGACTCTGGGACAGAGTCTAACCGGAGGAGGGAAGAGTTGTCATGGTGTAAAATTGTACAAAATATGAGGAAATATCATTTTAAAGAATATCAAACAATTTCTATTTATGACTTTTACGTTTTAATTAACATTTCAATTAACGGATTATAAGATTAGGCTCAACTTAATTTTCTTTTAGTTTAATGTACTCTGTTGTGATAACTAATTAACAGGTCTCGACATGACAGGTGTGAGTGACAACTTGTTTTGAACTTTGATATAAAAGTCGACAGAAATATTTGTTAGACAGTTCGGATATCCGAAAGTTTACTTTGCGGCAGCCGTAAGGAATCTTAACAGTTTATAATTATACCGGGATTTTCCGTATAGTGCAATAGTACTGGACATTCCGTTTGTATTTGAACTCTTTTATTTACTGTGCATTTTATTTGCTTATTGCATTTGCTTAATATCAAAGTTGAATTTTCACATCTCAGTTATCTCTCGCATCTACGTGCTAGTTTCCCCAACACGTCAACTCACCTGAAATAGCAAGAGGCTCACAGGAGCAAGTCATCACTGACCTGAACTAACTAGATGCTCACACGAGCAAGTCATCACTCACGTAGAGGGTCACAAGGGCAAGCCATCACTCACCTGAACTAACTAGAGGTTTACAAGATCAAGTCATCACTCACCTGAACTAACTAGAGGCTCACAGGGCAAGTCATCACTCACCTGAACTAACCAGAGGCTCACAGGGGCAAGTCATCACTCACCTGAACTAACAGTAATTCAATATCAGCAAAAATATTTCTTTTAAATAAACATTGACTATTAATCCGTATTTTCGTTCCTTTCAAATTTAACACGTAAGTTACAAACTAGAAAATTGTTTACCTATTTTTGTTGAGAAAGCTAACATTGTATGTTCAGGAAAATCAATAAAAGTAGCATATGTGTATGAAAACTTGGAATAATTGTCTTAACTACTTCTTTCCGTAAAATTACAGTTCCAATGTGAGCCAATTATGCTTGAAAGTATGAAACACAGTCATCTTTTTAAGATATTTTTATAGTAAAAGTGACCATCTTCGATAGAGGTAGGGAGATATAAGAAAACATTCTGGTACGAGACCAATAAGGAATCACCACTATTAAGTCTAGCTCATATTGGCCCTCAGGTTTACAAAGGGATTTTTTTTTTAAATCCTAATTTTCACTCAAAAGCCTTGTGGTTTATTTTGATAACAATGAAGCGATAAAAGTTTGTTCTGTTTTCAGTTTTTTAGTAAGGCTCATTTAAGAATTATCCATATGATTTCGGGTTTATATTTCTGCATTAATTTTATATTTTTATTACTTAGACTTATTTGAATGATCGGTAAAATCAGCACAAGAAGTCACTTTTTAGTAAAAACGAAGACTACTTTCTTCTTAAGACTATAGTTTCAATTTGAGCTTATTTGCTGAAAAATTAAAGGAATATGATATTTAATAAATTGCCTGTAAGTATTTTTAGTAACGGTGGCCTTTATGGTTGATAAGAGGGCCTGATTTATACAATCAATTTTTGGCCAAGTGTTTTCTGATTAGAATATGCATTATATTAGTAAACATATGACGACATGCATATCTGGAAAATCGGCAGCAAATTCTACATTTAAAACTGGTTCTATATGTTTAACATGTATATATGATATACAGTATAAATAGTCACTTTTTTTTAAGATTTCAGGCCAGAAGTTGACAAAGACATTTTTGTCATTTATTTAAATTTGTTTATGCATTTCATCCCTTACACTAAATGCCGCACACCCTTGGAAAAATTTGTTTGCTGCATTTTTTAATATTTTATATTTAAACTTTTTATTACATTAATCCATTAGAAAATATTTAGATACGCAAATTTGTCTATGTTTTATACTATGCCTCTGTTGTTTAGTTGTTACAAATCGTCTTTGACTTTTGCTACGGGAATTTTACATAATAAGTCAGCCATTTTTGTTTCTAAAGGGACCTTACGTTGTTTACAAATGTTTGTCTTCTTTCAATGTTATTCTGACAAACCGCGAGACTTTTTCCGCCTTAACTGCAGACGACATCACCCGAAAGATTTCGAATAGAAAACAATCGATTGTGCATAAGGTCAAATTTTAATATGGAAAATAGCATGATAAAAATTTTAAAACCGCCATATTTCTAAATGCTGAAGATCTTTTGAAATAATTGTTGATTTTAAAATGTACCCTTCTTGATCTACAAAAGGAGCATAAGCTGAACCATACGCGGTAAGCAATTTTCATGTGTCACGCAAAAAAGCCTCTCCAGAATACGTCAACAATTACTAAAGTCCCTTTCTGGGAACAGCAAAGATAATTAGGGATTTGTTGCATTATTAGGTATAGTAA
Source organism: Limnoperna fortunei (assembly GCA_944474755.1). NCBI lineage: Eukaryota > Metazoa > Mollusca > Bivalvia > Mytilida > Modiolidae > Limnoperna > Limnoperna fortunei. The sequence goes on from OX104111.1 coordinate 99,478,242, forward strand.
GTTTCGAAGCGGTAATATAGCGGTTTTTTGGCTGACAAATAAAAACTGCTTACCGCGTTTGGTCCAGCTTATGCTCCTTTTGTAGATTACAGAATGTGCAAACTGACAACAACAATTATATCCAAGTGATAGTCGGCGGTTTGAAATGCGGCAGATTTTTTCACTTTGATAGAGTACTTTTCTATAGTAAAGTTTGACCTAAATTACCACGGAAGTGTATGTTTGGAAGAGTCAATTGTTATCTATTCGAAATCTTTCGGGTCATGTCGTCTGCAGTTAAGGCGGGAAAAGTCTCGCGGTTTGTCCGAATACCATTGAACGTTACGAAAGCAGGCGATCTTTTTGAAAACAACGCTAGGTCCCTTTAAAAACTCAAATGGTTGACTTCCTATGTAAAATTCCCGTAGCAAATGTCAAGGACGATTTCGGATATTTCAACAACAAAGGCATAATATAAAATATGGACGTGTTATCGTGTAGTTTTTTTCAAATTGGATTTTAGCACTATAAAGGTACAGTATGGAATAATAAAAAAATGCAAGCAAAACGTTGAGCGCATGGGGGTTAGTATACTTGATTTTTTTTAGTTTAATAAGAAAGGCGATGAACGACGTAGCTAATAAAATGTATGTATACTAATTGTTATAAAAGATAAATTTCCAGACAGATATTACAGTATATAAATATTACATGTCTGACAGGGTGACAGTATTTTCGAAAGTTGACAATTCTACTGTCACCCTGTCAGACATGTAACATTTACTTTACTTCATACCGAAAAACTATTTAAACCATGAAGAACTGATTTCCATAATGGTATTTAATTGATGTAATATTAATAATGAAACAGCAATTTAACAATAAAAGTAAACTAACAGTATCCAGAATCTTTAAATCTGACTCGTTTGAGGTAGAAAAACGTTTGTTGCTTGACATTAATGTCGTATGTTTACAACGGAAATGTAAAAATAGATATTGCGCATGCGCGAATCCGTACCTATGGTAGCGGGTGACAGTATTTTTCCGACAGTAACTTTTTTTGACAGTCCTTATATGTCACGGTGGCCTATAGAAGATTAACATTGTAAATGAAATTGATGTATAATAAAATAGTATATTTAAAAATAAACATGTTGATAATGAAATCCCATACCTGTGCTGAGGCCGTATGTGGAACTTCTATTCTACGAACTTCAATATCCTTGAATTGTTCAGTTGGAAGCATTGGTATTTCCCATGGACCGGGTGGAGTACCATATTGTGGACCATCGATACTTTGTCCTTTGAAAAACAATAAACAAAAATTTGTAACGCGTTCATACCTCTAAACTGGGTAAACATACAAAATATATTATCGATAAAATATAACAAACATATTTAGGATTTTTTAACTATGTTCATAAAGTATATATTTTTAAAATTCGATATTCTTACCTTTTTTAAATGGTATTAGAATATGCTGTATTTCTGTATTTTTGTCTATTAATAAAGACATACCTGTGTACGGCTCAACCTCCCATTTGGTAGCTCTTGATTCCGTAAAAGTTTCTAGTTTGTACTGTAAACAATAGACGTATTATAAGTGACTGAGGATACAAGTTCTGATCATGTTTAAAAGTACAGGCACAGAGTTTTTGTTGTTTACTGAATTTGACTTGGTCTAATATTAAATAGAAAACCAGAATAGGTCTTAAGTAAGAACGTCTTTAATAAGACGCGAAGAGCAAAATATCTAAAATGGTGTCTCTTTAAACGGACGAAGAAAAAAAAAGTATAAAACTTAACGATATTGTGTGACAAATTACTGAACTTCTAACAGTGATATAAATTAAGTTGTAGTCGGTTATACTGTTTCCAATAAAAAAAAATATAACAGTTTTGGATCAACCAACATAAACTGTCGGAATGCAATAAATTTCACGTTTCTATGTGTCTTGTTTTCTAAGAGTATAACCGTTACTGTTAATGATAAAACGTGGTATTTACGCTGTATGAAACTGATGATTGCGTATTTGTGAACTTTAGCTTGGTAGCCGCTCCTTTTCCCCAACAAAATTGTGTCTCCACGTGTTTTAACAGTGCCGATCTAGCCACGCCTTCTGAAATTACTGAAGCGCTACAAAAGATTCAATAGAATTCAAGTATTAAAAATCTTTACGTCTGCACAATGAAATGTAGATATTACACATAAGTACGTCTGCATAAAGGAATATGTACGTCTAACCATAAGAATGCTAATATTGAACATTAAGTACGTCTGTCCAAAGGAATGTAGATATTGTAGATTTGAAAGACTCTGCATAACGGAATGTAGATATTGCACATATGTATGTCTGCCCAAAGGAATGTGGATATTGCACATATGTTCGTAAACCCAAAGGAATTTAGTTATTGTACATATGTACGTCTGTCCAAAGGAATGTAGATATTGCACATATGTACGCTCTGTACAAATGAATGTTCGAATTGCGCATAGGAAAAATGAATCTCGAACAGGAAAATGGTACATTTTCCCATTAGAACTACAAATAAGACACTGTATAACGAAAAGAAAAATGAATGTCGAAAACGCAAATGAATGTTCAAAATGAAAATGGTGCGTTTTACATTTCAAATTACAAAAAGGGAAGCAAATTTCTAAAAGGATAAAACATACCGTTTTCCTTTTGAATATTGAAACCGAAAAGAAAAACCACGTGAGTTACGTCAAGTAAGTGATTATTTTTACAAGGTTACACTCATTTGATATCGTCTTAAGTTTTGTTTCTAAAATACATACTCTTTAAAGTCTGGTTGTTGGTATACTGCCTTTTGTGGAACCATCAAATGTGTAGGAGGAGGGATGTTTGCTGAAGTCATACAAGTTCAGTTTATTGGTACATATATGACATTATATGCATTATAGTGTTCAATTTACTGTTTCAAAATAGATATTTGCGTTATTATTATTTTTTTACTGTTGTTTTGGTTTGGTTTTTTTTTGGACTTGATTTCAGTAGAGATTATTGCTGTTTATTTAATTATCAAACATTAAAAAATAACACTTTAATACCTTTTAGTCGGGTCGTGTGATATTCAGATCTATTTTGCGCCTTTATTGTAATTCAAATTTCAAAACTGAAACTCCTTCAAGCAAAAGCATAAGAAATCGTAGACGTCTGAGGTTGCACGAAATATCTTATACCCTTAATTCATTGGCTATACCCTTAATTCATAGACTATACCCTTATTTCGTAGGCTATTCTCATTTGCAATTTATATATAGTTTTAAGCAAAGTGATTCATGGTTTAGCAAAGAAAAAAGTTTAATGAAATTTAAAAAAAAACCACCTGCTTGAGCTTGAAATCCAGTGGTCTTTCATATTGCCTACATAAACACACGTAAAGTGACTGTTACGCGATTAAGCTATGAAACAAACAAATAATGTGGTATCAGATGTTTTACATACTTATCTGAAATTTTACATCGCTATATTCCCCTGTAGACATGAACAAAGGGTTGTTATCTACAAGAAAAAATGTAAAATAAATATATTGTAAATGTTGAAATTTAAGTAAAATTAGTAATAACCCCAATCAGAAAGTGTTTATTACTGAACATGTACTTACATTTGTACTATATGTATATACTTGTTTATATCAAAACTTTAAAAAAAAAGTACATTGTAGTTTTTTTAATACAGTGCCATTTGAATGTGAAAATAATGTAAATAGGAAATAATGATATACAAAATTCTAGAACACTCTGTAATACAGAATTCTGCACATTACGTAATACAGAATTCTAGAACATTACGTAATACAGAATTCTAGAACATTACGTAATACAGAATTCCAGAACATTACGTAATACAGAATTCCAGAACATTACGTAATACAGAATTCTAGAACATTACGTAATACAGAATTCCAGAACATTACGTAATACAGAATTCTAGAACATTACGTAATACAGAATTCTAGAACATTACGTAATACAGAATTCCAGAACATTACGTAATACAGAATTCTAGAACATTACGTAATACAGAATTCTGCACATTACGTAATACAGAATTCTAGAACATTACGTAATACAGAATTCTAGAACATTACGTAATACAGAATTCCAGAACATTACGTAATACAGAATTCTAGAACATTACGTAATACAGAATTCTGCACATTACTTAATACAGAATTCTGCACATTCCGTAATACAGAATTCTGCACATTCCGTAATACAGAATTCTGCACATTACGTAATACAGAATTCTAGAACATTACGTAATACAGAATTCCAGAACATTACGTAATACAGAATTCTAGAACATTACGTAATACAGAATTCTGCACATTACGTAATACAGAATTCTGCACATTCCGTAATACAGAATTCTGCACATTCCGTAATACAGAATTCTGCACATTCCGTAATACAGAATTCTAGATCATTCCGTAATACAGAATTCTAGAGCATAAGGTAATAATACAGAATTCTAGAACATTCCGTACTACATTATTCTAGAGCAGAATTCTACCATATTGACACCTAGGGTGTTAATAGTTCTTAAACACACATCATGATTTAAATGGTTTAACCTGCTTGTTTACGAAGCATATCTTTACTTCTTACTTATTGTTTGCTTAAGTAGGGATCTGTTTTCCGCCGTTCAGTGTATTTTATATTTAAAAAACAGCACAAACTCTGCAATGACATTCACATGGTTTTGTTGCAATATCGTGGCATTGTGGATTTTGTTGTTGTTTTTGTTTTTTCATGTATGGGGTAGTGGGTGGGTTGGATGGAGGAATCCCAACATTCGCAGGGAAAACTGACGATTCTTTCAATTTAGGTCGGAGGCACCCTACCTTTGAAGTTTTGCCCGAAATTGGACTTGAAACAACAACTCTAGTTTTTATACGCCGTTGATAAATAGTAGATTGCGAACGTTTAATATTCTTACCTGGCTGAACTTCTGAGGCGCCATCTATGGAACTATAATATAAAGAATGAAGACGAATTACTCAAGGGGTTTTGATAACGACTCACGAATAAAACTGACGTGATTACTTTGACACGAGAGGAGTGACAAGTACATATCTGACATATTTCTTATATGAAGCTTTATCGACGTAAAAAGGATGCAGACAGATTATATGGAGCTCAAAGAGATGTTAATATATTTCAAAATAACCAATTATTTGCAGATATTATTGGAATTATTCCATTGCAAAAATGTCTGCCCGATCACGTCAAAACCTTTCTGGAAATTCTTACTTAAAAAATAACAATTCATGATTAATTTTTGTTTTTATTTATTCGTTTCATCAAGAAAAATTACTTTAAATCGGATGATCATTAAAAGGTATACTTCCTTATGTTATGAAAGTACCGTTATCAACTAAGGAAACTTTTATCCAAAGAACATAGCACCAACATAATTACCTCTTAATAATGATAGAAAAAAAATTTCATAAGGGAGTATATGTTGTATTCAAAGGAAAAGTTTATTTTCACTTCATCTATTTTCTTTGAAGAATGAGGAATTCAAAGGAAAAATCAAATGTAAAACGGATAAACAAAAATTTATGATAGATAAACATTAAATAGACACCTTTGTCCACTGTATTACATAAGTTTAATCGTATTTGTGCGAAAACAATATATGTATCGTTAATCCAAACATACAATAATTTATAAAAAAAAAATGTGAACATATGAAAATATTTTTTAAAGTATACTTTATATTTTACTTCATGCCTTTTAAATTAACACGGTTTTCGTACCACAATATTCCCATAGAATTTATATTTGTTTAATATAATAAGTCCCGTCCTGCATTTTCTACAGTAAACAACGGTGTCTGACAGTCAAATACATATTATCGTTAGGTAAATAGTTATATGACGAGTATTTTTGTTCTTGACCTCTCGCCTAAGTAACACGACGGGAAGCTGTAGTTGAGAAGGGTTTGCTCACCTTCCGGACGTGACACCTGGTCATTTCCGATTTGTGCTGCTCATTTGTTTGTTTTCTAATGAAAAGAAAAGAAAAGAAAAGAAAGGAAAAGAAAAGAAAAGAAAAGATGAGAGGAGAAAGAAAGAAAAGAAAGGAAAAGAAAAGAAAAGATGAGAGGAGAGGAGATGAGGAAAAGAAAGGAAAGAGTAGGCGTGACAAACATAACAACATAGATCTATAGACTTTTAGCCGTAACTTTTGATTGACGTTCCATTTTGTATTTGTGAGATTTTGTTTGTCATAGCTTGGTAACGTCTCGGTTTCTTCTATTTACTTTCTGACATCTTATATCAGTATATTTTTATTTGACAAATATATTTAAAGTCCGACTGTAACCTTACAACACTCTAACTGTTCAATATATTGTTAATACCATGACAACCATTAGTATGCAGTTTCAAATAATCTTTACAAAATATTAAATCATGCTCGAAACATTTAGATCACAAAAAAAGTCTCTTACCCTATTGTTGCCATTTTACATGCCAGTTTAGTGACCAGTTCAAAATCTTGTTTACTTTGGTTACGGCCAATAATCATGCCGTAGTTAAAAACAGAATTAATCAACCGTAGCCATTAAATGACCACCGGTCAACAATGGAAAATTAAATGTTCTAATGTTTACTTATTTCTGTTTTAATCTGTATATTTTGAAGACATATTTTCTTTATCCTCTGCAAAAATCTATAAAATTATTGTCAATATTTTATATTTCTATTCTAATGTTTTTTATAAAGACACATAACTTATGATTATGAAAAATGTTTAATATTTGACGTCTGTTAAACAAAAAAGTAAAGGAATTATTTTTAGCAAATTTATAAAGATCGAGTCTTAGAAAAACTAATGTTATTTCGATTTTTACATCTGCAGCACGATGTGACCTTACTAAGTAAATAGCAACAAAAATGACTATCATGTCCGTTAAAGCTGTTTTTATTATATGCAAAGACATATGTATGCAGAAAACTAAATACATAGAAAATGACTCAGAGCACGATAAGCTGCAGTTCTGAAAAGGTTATTAGAAATGCCACATCCAAGCAAAAAATAATAATTTTTGCAGGTAAGACACAACACGATTCAGAGAAATTTAGTTTCGTTTGGTATTAGTTTATTTGTTTAAATAGAGTTATGATGGATAATTAAAATTGGAGTCGGGCACAACCTGTACGCAATCACACTCGTAGTAGCATCATTATTAACACTGCATATGTAGTTATTTCCTCCTTGACACAGTGAACTAATCGAATGATTTACACACATTGATGTTGGTGAGGATCAGAGAACAATTAGATTTTTCCTCCGACAATACTATTTATAGTTTTACTAATATGATAAACCACATAACAGTCATAAAGTTTTACAGATACGATAAACCACATAACATCCAGAAAGTTTTACGAATATGATAAACCGAATTATAGATGAAAAATTGCTGAAAGATGTTCACAAGTAACATTGTGGATTCACAAAATAACTAAGGTATCCGGGGGCGACCATCCCCCCTAAAAAGTTTGGAAACAATGGTGCAATTTGGCGCATTTTGGAGTGTTCTATGGTGCTAAGGTGCTTTATTTAGTACTTGAAATGAAGTTATTTATTGCATTTTGTTTTATCAAAATCACGTGGATTCAGATGCATACTCGCGTATTTCCTTCCTTGATATATTAATTAGTATTCAATTTAATTTTAATGCAATATTTACTTTAATTTTAATGCAACTAATTCTTCAGAAACGATGTCAATCGTGACCGCGGCATGGAGTGAGGAGTTTTAGCATAATAAGAAGAGTTAAAACCTATGTTCTCTCCAAAATGGTTACAGACAGACTTTCGGCCTGATCCTGCTTTCAAACAATTAAATAATAATGACATTTAGAAAGTTTGTTTTTTTTTTACTTTGGAAAAAGCGCCGTTTTTGGGATTCCATTGTTTTTAAACAGTATGCAGACTTTAATTGATCCATACCCTTAATAAAAAAATTCTGGTATATTCACATCCTCTTATTCATCTCTTTGAAGTCTACTCTATACTTTCCATATGCTATATGTGGTTATTGCAAGGCTTTATCCTAGACCTGCTGTGGGCCGTAGGCGTCCTTCAATCACTCGACCTTCTTTGGTGCATCCATTTTTGTTTCAACTGTATATACACCCTTGCCAATATATTATTGTGCGTTATCCATTAACAATGTTAAATGTTTTGTTTGTTTTTTTTTTTTTTTTGTTTAACGCACTCGCAGCAATTTTTCAGCCATATCATGGTGTCCAGTTTTTATTGCGGGAGGAAGTCGGAGTACCCGGAGAAAACCACCGATATTTGGTAGAAAAACTGGCAATCCTTGTCAATTAAAATTGGAGTCGAGAACACCCTGTCTGCAGTGAGTCGATTTGTTTGTTTGATGGTGTTTAACGCCACTTTCAGCAATTTTTCAGCTATATCATGGCGTCCAGTTTTTATTGAGGGAGGAAGCCGGAGTACCCGGAGAAAACCCCCGACCTGCGGTAGGAAAACTGGCAATCCTTGTCAATTAAAATTGGAGTCGAGAACACCCTGTCTGCAGTGAGTCGAACCGCAACCTCGTGATCCATAGTAGACGAACTACCTTAACCACTCATCCACCGAGGCCCCACCAATGTTAATACTTGTATTGGATTTTCATAACTCAAATCATTGCATTGTATCACACGTGGCGTTATAACTAATTTCAGGTACGGTTTACTGAGCTATTGCGCGATAATTAGTTCGATGTTTGCATTTACCGAAGTAAGTACTTTCTATCTGTAATATTGTTTTGACTATTTTTCAGGTGAGAAACAGTATGTTTTGTAGTGCAAAATGTAATAATTTTGTTCTTTGCATTTGAATAAAAATATAATTCTGTTCATATATTCGTACGCGTTCAAGCTGGCTAGTGTTTGTATTCATTACATTATGTGCACGTGATTATGTGTCATAACCATTTATTGTAAATCACGTGTTGTAAATGTGTTGAACAAATAAACATTTCGTACTATTATCATAAATGCACATTAAATCTGCTCTCATCTGAATTTAATTATATAACAAGAAAAGGTATGCGTTAAACCCATATCCAGAGATGTTCGATTTATATGTTATAGGTGTATCCCATTTGGTTTAATAGTTTTTTTTCAATTTGTTTTATTTAAAATTTTATCATATGCTGTAAAGGCAGAGGCGTAGCTAGACTAGTTACAATGTGGATTCACAAAGAACTAGTGGGGTCCGGGTATGCACCCCGGAATATTTTTGAAAACAATGGTGCAATTTGGAGAATTCTAAAGTGGTTTATTTAGAACTGAAATGGACAGTTTATTGATTACAGGGATAGATTGCAATTTTGTTCTTAAAATAATGTGGATTCAGCCCTGAAAGGGATGCAAATATAGACGATTGTGAAAGGCAAGAAATAATCATCTTGATTATAATATCTCAACTTTGAGAAGAGTACTGTAATAAAAAAGGCAAAGTTTTCGAAGAACATATATATATTGTTTACTAATAAAAATACATTGACCATAGTCAAGTGGTTCTGTTGGGGGAAATGTGAATGTAAGATCGGCAGTTATCGCGTCCTCGGAAAATCAAAGAAAACATACCGACAAGTTACAATTTTTATTGATTTAATTTTACTGTAATTACAATTGTTTCAAAAGATTTGCAATTAAATGTATTTTAAACGTCAAACTCGCATTCATGTGCATAAACCGATTGCTAAGAACTTTATAAAATTTTCAGAATTTAAAATATAAAAAAAAACAATTAGAAGAAGAGTCTTATTTTGCAAAACTATTGATGAGATTATTAACTTCTACAATTATTTTCAACAATATAAACTGTTGATGACCTTTATCAAACAATCAATCTATTTTCTCTATAAAGCATGACCAATACACGTTTATTGACGTTCTTTTATTGGTTTTAGATCAAGTTGAATCCAATTATCATCATAACAAATGCTTATCTATGTTTCATTTAAATTGGTGTCAGCAACGAATAAAACAGCGAAATTTATTGCGTCACGTTTAAGAAATTAAGGTCCGTAACACCGTTTGTGAGCGCTAAAACACTTAAAGACATTTAAATAATGTGTCATAACTGCTAAAATACATTGTTTGTTTGTTTGTTTGATGGTGTTTAACGCCACTTTCAGCAATTTTTCAGCTATATCATGGCGTCCAGTTTTTATTGGGGGAGGAAGCCGGAGTACCCGGAGAAAACCCCCGACCTGCGGTAGGAAAACTGGCAATCCTTGTCAATTAAGATTGGAGTCGAGTACACCCTGCCTGCAGTGAGAATCGAACCCGCAATCTCAGTGTTGACAGACCACGTGATCAATAGTAGACGAACTACCTTGACCACTCGGCCACCGAGGCCCCCCTAAAATACATTGAAAAGCACTTCAGAACATCATTAATATATTACTTATATTTAGCACCTAAAGGCAAAATAATTTAAAATGCAGTGCCTTTATTGTACGTAACATATAATGTACGTAATGTTAATGTATGTAACGGTAATTTACGTTACATTACATGTGATGTTATATATTATTTTCCATTACACTATTTATTGTCAGGGGCGGATGCAGCCTCAAATGAAAGGGGGGGTCCCAATTTGTCATGGTGGCCGAAGGCCACCATGCCGACCTCGCAGAGGTCATATTACGGCAGGGGGTCTGGGGGCCTTAAGCGCTTAAGGCCCCCAGAAGCTCTGAACGAAATGGTGTAAAATCCTGCATTCTGACGATTTCCTGACACCTAAAACATGTCCGTTAAAATGTCATTTTGTTATGCTAAAACAAAAGTAGGGGTCCAGACCCCATGCTTGTCAAAACGAAAGGGGGGGTCCGGACCCCTGGACCCCCCCCCCCCCCTCTGGATCCGCCACTGATTGTAGATGAGTTTGAGCCAATAAAATTATTTATATTTGTATTTGTATTTGTATTTTAATAATCTCTCATATTAAAATACAAAATGGGTTCCTGTTTTAATCCTCCATTTACTTTAATTGAGTTTCCCCGATATGGTTCAACCATATCTTCTCTTGTTATATCTACTAATATTATTAAATAAAGTAGAGCAGAGTGACGTAACAACAATGATATTTTATTACTGCTTGTTGGCTATCTGCCTGCGCAGTATGAGTTCTGTCCTCTCCGACTGTCTTAAAAGGTTTAAATAAGGACTGGTAGTCATAGAGGTCAAATAATGTCTGTGTGGTGAGATTTTTTTACTTCAGGGTTCAAGGAATACGTTGTAGTCAACATGCATTCTGTAAACTCTGACAGAGAAATGTACAGATTGAACACAATCTGTGTACACTATACTACAATATACACAGGTCTTGTTTGGCTGTGTATGGCAATGAACTATAAGTACTTCAATAAAATTATTATTAATAATAACAGAAAACAATATTAACTTAGAACATACTTAAATCAAACTAACAATTTTATCGCAGCAATCATTTACAAAATTGTACAGCCCCAGCAACACTGATCCGGATATGTCGGAGCATGAACTTTACATTCCAAGCCATAAACAAAGTAGGTCAGAGATTTGTCCTTATGGGTGTAGTCGCACACTGTAACCGGAACCATTCTGATAACATGTCTCTGAAAAAAAAAGGGAAACAAATTTAGCTGTGATTTTGTTCTCTAGATCTATATTTGCGAATTATTAGGACAATTACCAGTTATTGAATTTTCAGTCGAAAAATAATTAAGAATAACTTCGGAAAACATTTTTAAAATCATGACGGATTGGTAGATTACTATAATATATCTTTACCTTCGGTAAACATTTGTTTTCCATCTAGCTCAAGCCACAGAGTCCACAGGTGTTTTTACGCGTCTAGTTTCGGACTGCATGGGGTTTTTAGCGCTGCTTTCTGAATTGTTTTCCTGTTTTTTTAGATTTTTATCATGGACTTTTGATTTTGAAATCTTTTGTTGATGTTCGTATCAGTTTAGTTTAAACATATTTTATTTGTAAATTGTACAAAATGGATTGGACACAAGTAAATGCATACTTAAGACGTCCTCTCCGCAATACAGAAATATACATTTAAGCATAACACAGGATACAAGAACGAGCATTAAATAATATTTTGTGGTTAACTCACAAGTTTAGACGGGGAAAGAAGGGGAAAGTGCTGACTTATGTTTGTCTATCAAAGAAAACAAGTTATATCAAATCGTTCGGATCTCTTTATGAAACCAAATACTTCTCTGAATATAAGAATATTTTCATCGTAAGAAAGATTCAAATCTCCATGCGTAAGTATTGCAACACTTATAGGATTTTGAAGCCAGTTTAATTTATTTACAAGTTGAGCTCTATGATGACGATATAGAGGACAAACTAAAAAATAATGATTTGCATCTTCTATTGGAAATCCACATCTACAAGAGGGATTTGGTACAAGATTTGCTTTATGCAAGTCGTTGTTTAGAAACGAAGCGGAACATCTTTACTGAGTGAGAATAATATTAAACTTCCGTGGGCCATAAGAAAAATGTCTTGGCACGTTACCGTTAGTAAATCCTGACGCTTTTAAGGCATTCTTGAACGCTCCTATTGTAGGTGAGTTTCGAATAGAAAGGTCAAGATTGTTCCAATGTCTAATAGTATTCGGAATGAAAGAGTTGTTTGTTACTGATAGTCTACAAAAAGGAAGTACTATATCTTCACCATTACGTAGTAGATAAGCACTTAGACTTTGAACTTTCGGAGGTATGAGATTATTCAAATAATTAGGAGTCTCATGGTTTTGTATTTTATAAAATAAATTAAGACGCCGTTTAAGTCTTCTATCAGCCAATGTTTCCCAACCTATTTCATGATACAATATCTCTAGTTTTGTAAACAAAGGCAGTCCCGTTACAATTCGAGCGGCTTCTATGTGTAGTTGTTCAAGTTTGGAGACATTGCTGACGCCACAGTTGTCCCAAACTTCGGATGCATATTCAAACAATGGTCTAATAAATACAAGATATAGTTTTTCTAAATTACCACGACTAAGTTGATATTTCAATCTTCTTAGTACGTTGATATGTTTAGTTACACTAGAAATGATATTGTGATATCGTATCAGTCCCATGAAACCCGAGCAAAATAAAATGTAAACATCGAACCTGCATCAATACTCTTTTGTCTCTAAAATTATGTTCGACTATCAACCGGTGTGAAGCTGCATTAATGTCTGGTTCTGGAAACAATGCAATAGGTCGAACCTAATAAAGAAACCAGCAATTATTTAAAGGTAATGACTTTTAAATATTATTTAAAATCGACTGCATTTAGCCTCCTGTGTTTCATACACCCTGAAGTGACGGCCATCGTTTTCTAATCGAACAATGTTTTTAGCTTGATAGAAAACCCCCATATAATCAATTACATACGGTCATGTGTTTCTTGACTCACGCTAAGTATTACCACGATCTGTAACGGAATAATAGCTAGCATGGTCTGAAATAATACACTATGTAGAGTAAGGAATTTGTATTTATTTCACAAATCAGTTATCATTCTGCGTTAGATATGTGGTCAGATGTTGCTGTGGAAACCATTTATAAAAAGGCATCAGAATCATTTGGTAAGTATTATTATCAGAGGAGATGAATATTTTTTTAAAAACAGACGCCATCTTGAATAGAAGGCCAGACATAGCTCACAAAGGGGATCCATTCTAAAGAAGACCTCTAAAGTTTCAGTAGTGTCAGAGGATAATTACACGGTTAAATAAATTAATAATTTTTAATTGTATGATAGCACAAAAGAAATGTTATGATTTTTATTGCGATGAAGGGTAACTTACTCTGGTCTGAGTGTCTTGAAATCCTAAGATTCCTGCAGCTTCACAAAAAAGAGCTTCTGGAAGGCCGGATTTCTCTATAATATGATGGCCTAAGATGTTTTTCCTGGTATGAATTGTTATTTTAATATATAAAGAAAAAACCAATTCAAACACCTATCTCAAAATTCCATTAATCACTTGAAAAAAACATTAAATCACCAAAAACTATCAAATAATAAACAACCGAAAGAGCAAGCTCGATGACACACACTAATGCTTGGAAATTTCACGTCAAATATAATGTGGCTCGATTAATTTGGGTGAAAGGGCTCCTTCACCTCACACCCAATTATTGTCACAGACATTTGGAAACGTATCACGTACAACGACAAAAACTACCGTGACCTCAAAAGACCTAAACAATGAAATCTATGTTGTAACAGGATGTCATATACATAAGTAAATTGTCCAACATAAATTCTATCACCATGTATTTTGATATACCATTACTATATGTTGACCCGTCCTGAATAACGCTGAAATACTGCTCGCTGGACGTAAAGCAGACATCCAATCAATCAATCAATACTATATGTTGATGATAATTGACTGATTTTACTAACTTAACAAAAACAACTACGTAAAACACGTTGCAAGAGATTTGTAAACGGAGTAGAACTTCGATACAAATATAAGTCAGATAATTAACAGTGCTGACCACTACTATTCCTCTCGTGAAGTGCTCTTTAATGTTGGAATTAGATTTGACATTGTCAACACTAAATAAGCAAATCCAACAAAGTGGAGATCTCCGGTGTGCACACTGTTGTGAACGAATTCTTTACATAGTAAAATAAGGCGCGCTTCTAGAATGTATATGAGAAATTATAGAGACGTAATAAAATTACATTTTAAAAAACATTAACGTATTCAATTTAGTTCTACTGTTTCTATTCTAAACCAGGTTAACTCATCTAACTTCCATGTCTGCCTGATTCTCTTTATCGCCATCTTAATTTTTTAATAGCTTTATATCATTTTGTCGTCGGCGTTTGTACTTTAGAATGTGCCATTTTAATAACGTGATAACTGTTGATGAGTTTTTTTCAATCGGCATTTGTTCGTCTCGACTATCGAATTTGCAATCGTAACAACGCAATAACTGGTGTTAGCGTTTATGACGTCGTTGACAAATGTTTATTTTAGAATTATCACAAAATCAATCAATCTATCAAGCATTACCATGTAATAGTTAGTTGAATGAACCATTTGACATTAGTTGAACCATCGCATGTTCCGCATATTACACGTCCCGTACCACTACACCTGAAACATCTAAAACAAACACATTATATATTGCGATAATTCACTTGTAAATTTTGCTTAGTTTTGTATCCTTTTCTTCAGGTATGTATCTATATTTAGAACTAAAGTGAATTCTGCATTTTGTGTGGTTCTCTGTTGGGATATATGCTGCATTTTGCCAATATGTGTTCCATAATTACGTAAACATCGAAAATGCCGAAGTGTGCAAATGTGCATTAATGATAATCAAACAAGTTAATTTAATTTCGAAAACAGTATTTGTAAAGAAACACAGACTCACTTTAAGACAACAAAGATAATCGGAAATGTTGAACCTTATCAATAGCTTCATGGGTAAAATTTTTACCTGTATTTATTATATATATTTTTTAATATAAATGCTTGAAGCAAGTAACGTTTTAGTTTTCGAATACAAATGACCGTGAAATCATCAATTTAAAGATTTTTGTCGCAGTTTTACATGAAGGTTTGTATGATTCTGTTTAGTATAGAGAATTTATTACTTAAGGTTTTGATCGGAAACAGTTTTAAAGGTATAATATGATTTTGTAAACTGACCTTTTCTGCCCTTGATCTACAGGTGATCTACTTGATTTCGTCATTGGTGTATACCCGTCCTTTGTATGAACACGCCTAGTTTGTCTTCCTCGTACAGGACAGGAACCACATTTCTTCTGAAATACGCGGAGTAAAAGACGTATCATATTGTATAACTGTTTCTGGACATTCATTTTTTATTTATAAATTTGTAAACAAATTAACTTGGTTGATATAATTCAATTTAAAAAATATTGAATTGAATGTATTTTAGTTTATCGGTCCTTTCAAACAGCATGTGGTATGGTATTAAGGTAGCGAGCAAGATCAAGTTGGTCCTGAGTAAGAGCGCCGACACCAGAATTCAGATATAGCCAAGTCATATCCTTGTAATGAATTTTCCACTTTGTCAACATGCCGTAAGACAGAAATACATTTTTCAAAGAATATAGTTTTTGGACAGAATTAAACATTCTCGTTGAGACGACGACAAAGTCGAATATACTTACATTTCCTCCACAGGAACTACAGATCAGGTAACCAGTAGCTCGACATCTATGACAGGGCTGTAATACAGTTCATAGGATACAGTTTTTATTAAAAATCAGAGGCAATGAATTTATAGTTCGATGTTTATTTGGCAACAATTTTCATGTAACTAATACACCGGTATGTTCTACTTCAGTCAAATGTACAGTGCATTGCTACAATGACATCAGATTTACACAAAAAAAACGGAACTAGAACGTAATTTAAAGATGCTTTGATTACATCATTTTCATAAACTAGAATAGCACTCAACCAACGCAATACGAAACCATTGGTGTCTATCTACCAAACATTAAACATGAATATTCAGGGCACAGTTAGTGTTCTTTGACTGATTCAACATTAGTATGTTTATTTATTTATATACTGCATTTGAATCATTTAGAAGGTGACCATTATTTCAAAAATGTTATCCATGTCAACACATAACATCAATGTTGCACAGCAGGTGAATAATAATATTTGCGACAAAATATATATACAATTTAGGGCCTCAGTGGCCCAGTGGGTAAGGATGTTAGTCATCTACTGTTAATCACGTGGTAGGTTAACACTGAGGTTGTGGGTTCGAGTCTTACTACGGGCAGGATGTACTCAACTCCAATCTTAATTGACAAGATCCTAGAAGGATTGCAAGTTTTCCTACTGCAGATCGGGTGTTTTCTCGGGGTACTCCGGCTTCTACTCTCTATAAAAACTAGAAGCAATAATATAGCTGAAAATTGACGTGTAATAAAAATCTAGACACATCATGAACACATTTGACGGAATAATATAATACAGTTTTTATTAATTACCTTTACAGATGCGGTATGTGGTACCTCCATTTTACGAATTTCGTCTTGAAATAAATCCAACGGATTTGAAACAATATCCCATGGACCAGGCGCTACGCCATTTTGTGGACCATCTATTTGCTGATCTAGCAAAACAATATTTACAAAATTTAAAGTGGGACATACAGATTGTATCATATAAACGTTTGAATTCGAGTGCCCATGAATTATTGCACACAAAAAATGCCGGAACACAATGTCATCTATTTGTTAACCAGTAAACATAGTATTCAAAATTTAATACAGTCTCAATTTGGGACAGTATAGGTTGATTTATAGGTTACCGCTTAAATCAAATGATTAATGTGTCAAGTATATTGTTTCATGGTAGTTTATATGTATTACAGTTCACGTTACACTGTTTTTTTTCTTTGACTTTGACTTTGGGACAAGAAATACAAACCTTTAAAAGGAACATATTCCCATTTTGTTGATCTAGCTTCTGTAAACGATTCCAAAATATACTACAATTACAAAACTCTTATTTATAAAACATAAACAAATAAAATTTTAATAAGTTATTTCAAACCATTCAAGATTTCTACAGAACACCAAAAAGACTGTACTACTATACATGTACATTTATGTGGGCCTTAAAAAGGGACAAAAGCTCTACTTCGTAGCAAAAACAAAGACTATATGTAAGGCTGCTGCCGAGTACATGTTCACCGGGGTGTTGTTTGGCCCGTTGGTCCATTCGATTATCCTGATTGATTTATTGTTTATAAATTACCAACCAACTAATCAATCAATCAAGAAACAAAGAAAACAATATATACTTTAGAAAGGATGACAATGTGAGCACGAAATAATGAACTATGAAGTCTTATTAGTTCCATACACGGAGTAGTTATTCCTAAGCAAAATAAAATATTCGTATAATATTTCAAAGGCAGCAAATCGTTCAACGTTTAAAAGAATAGACTTTATAAACTTTGATTTTCCTTATATTAACACTACAAAGGAATGATCAAATTTATTTTCAAAATAATCTATTGCTTTTAACATGTGCAGACGTACCTTACTAGCAGTTTGAAAATAAGAAGAACACGCATAATAGAAACATTAAAAAACGAGATTTAAAATAAGTGTTGTGCTTGACTAGATTTTCAAGGGGATGTAATAAGTCACTTAGTACCAAATCGGATTTAGTTTTTTTGCTGAACAGATTTTTGAAAACTACAATCAAAGATTGAACGTCAGGGAATCATAGTATTTGCACTCGGTTACACCAGAACTATATTACTGACAATCAAAACTAAGTAGAGTTGTAACCGTAACTTACGTGGTAACAAGTCTTAGAGGCCAGATTTTTGAATTCTAGTTTGTTAGCCGCTCCTTTTCCCCAACAACATTGGGTCTGAACATAATCCAATAGAGCTTGGCGTGCTGTTGCTTCTGTTATTACCGGTACACTGCCGAAATATATTCATATTAATTGTGAAGTATTAACCAGCTTCGAATTATGATTCTTTATTTCTACAGTTGGACGGTAAAAATGTTAGTATACGTGCAGGAAATACTAGTATTATTTATTAGGGACCGGTCAATATTAACTTGGGGGTTGCATTTCAAATCATCATGTTTAGAAAAGACTATGTTTTGTCTCCTAAAAATACAAACAAGTTGGTGTCCTATCACATCAGATTTGTTAAATAACGATAAAAAAACTCACTGTGTAAATTCTTGTTGTTGAGACTCTTCAGTTGTGTGAAAGAATACAGGTGGCGGTAACACCAAAGCTGAAAGATATTTCTTAATATGACGTCCTTCAGATGCATTGGAAACACAATTATATTTGAATATGCATGTAAATATCGTTCTAAATGCGTATTACGCCAATATGTTTTTATCACAAAACACGTCACGACGGCAATATTTCTTCAACTACAGATAAATTGTTGTATTTTCAGCTATATAATGGCGTCCAGTTTTAATTGATGGAGGAAGCCGGGAAACTAACTCCCCGCCCCCCTTTCAACCTGCTGTAGAAAAACTGGAAATCCTTGTGAATTGAGATTAGAGCCGAGTACACCCTGCCCGCAATGAGTCCAGTACCCGCAACCTCAATGTCATCAATAGTGACTAATTACCTTAACATCTCGGCCACGATTCTTAATTAATAAATGTTGCCAGTTTTCTTGTCGATGGTTTTCCTTGGACACTCCTGACTTTTTCCCCAATAAATACAGAATGTCATCATATAGCTGCCAAATTGATGAAAATTTCACAAAACCCCAAATAATTTTTTTGAAAATGTAGCCAGGTGAACTGAATTGTATTAGAATGAAAGTGCAAATATCAGGAATCAGATCTACTCGAGTAGCAATTAATAATGAAATAAAGATGCATAACTCACATTCATCAAATCGTATGTTTGAATATCCGGGTACTGTAGCCATGTGTGGGTAAGCTATTTTGGTATCGTCTGCGACGTCGCCAGCAATTACTAAACAAAAGATGGTTTTTGTAAATTAAGATCAGGTTTTTCAGTTTGAAGCAAAAGGTAGTAAATGATTGATTCAGTTTCTTATTTGTTTATTTACCGTTTTTGTCTGTGACCATATAGTTGTTAGTATTTAGTCTATATAGTGCCACAACATTAATGAAGCTAAAAAATGCTGAAAATGGCACAAAACAGTAAACAAACAAACCTAAGTCGACATTTACCTTAAAATACACTAAAATGCCTCTTATCTTCAGATACTATATGGGACGTCAGTGACCGTACTCTTTAATGTATATATTAAGATACAAATTACTTTCAGCAAATTGTATCTGTTAAAATCAGATGCGCACTTTGGTCACAAAAAATGTGCCCAATGTACGTTACATAATTTTCTTAGAAAATTAAGAATCAAAATTCATATCCGGAAGTCTTTAACACAATGATGCTTGAATTTAATATCGAAACCACATTAGTGTCCATATATACGACAAAATGAACATACGACCGGGCATTACTCAAATAACTCGTGGAAAATGTCGATGTTAAAGCTTGAGGTTATATGTAGATGCCATGACCTCGATAAATTTGTTGACAGGAAAATTCAATGCCACTTTTAGCAGAAAATCAATTCAATGCAGTTCTCTTACCTTGCAAGCCGGCGACAATAGCGTTATCCCCATTGCTGTCTCTGGCAGGTCTGTAGACAATATTATTTATTTTAATAGATATTCAATGGTGTATTTTTAAGAATTAATTCTGTAGATTGTTTCCTTTCATACATGACCTACCCCCCCCCCCCCCCAAGGATTAGCAAAACACTAAAATACTATGTATTCCAAGAAACAATGAACGTCTGGGCGTAGAGGGAATTAACAAATTCTAATGAATACATCATGTCGTTTTGTTTAATAAGGGCAACAAAGCGCCACACAAGGCACGCTTTACTGTGGATTTTGTTTTTAACCAGAGCAGCATAGAACGTGGTC
The DNA here is from genome assembly GCA_944474755.1 of Limnoperna fortunei. Lineage (NCBI taxonomy): Eukaryota > Metazoa > Mollusca > Bivalvia > Mytilida > Modiolidae > Limnoperna > Limnoperna fortunei. The sequence goes on from OX104111.1 coordinate 99,498,749, forward strand.
TTACACATCCAATCAAACATTTAAGGATTCTGGACCAACGTTTTGCCCACTTTGTTTACACTTTAGTGTTACATTGCAGAGATTACTACAAGCCTAAATCCAGTAACTGATATTCATTCCACGACACTAATGCAAGACGAAGCTAAGATAAAATAATGCAATTGATACTTAATTTAAAGACAACTAATTGGATTGCAGTGTCCATTTAGAAACACATAATGTGATTTAGGAACTTTCTAACATCGTTTTTGATTACGGACGTATAAATTAAATGCCAATGCTTTTTTTTGGAAAGAAAATATCTTAAATATAATTTGCCACTGATCGGAATGGACGATGACAATAAACGTCGACAGATTGAATGGACGATGACAATAAACCCCGACAGATTGAAGGGACGATGACAATAAACCCCGACAGACTGTGAACACATGTATAAAATTCAAAACGATGTATGTTTTGTTTGTTTTAATAATAGTATCCTTTCCGTAATAAGTGTCATATGTGTAAGGAAGGTAGAGATCTATACGATGAAAAATAGCAAAGAAAACCGACCGAACAACAAGAGCCAAAAGTCAAGGGACAGTTACCAATTCGGATATAGACAAAACGCAACACAAAAACCCAAAACACATAAAACAGAAAGAGAGTAACCCGAACCCAATAAAAACCATGGGTGCACTCAGGTGCTCCGGACGAGTAAGCAGTGCCTGCCTCTAATTAGACACCCGTCGAGTTACTCATTGTCATGTCTAGGGAAAAGTCAAATCCAGGAATAGGAATCACTACCTATGACTCAGCAAACATGTCAGATCGTATTTGAGACACTGATTTCCCATAACGATCAATTAAGTCATGGTGACGACCATAGAATTTCAGGAGAGATAACATCAACCTAGGTGCAACAAACCCTTGTTTGAGTAGTTTAGCAGTCAACAACAGGGATCGGTCTAGAAAATCGGAATACCGATCGCATGATCTAGAATAACGTATAAGTTGCGAAATGTACACACCATACGCTGGAGCTGCTGGAATGTTGCTGTCGATGAACGGGAAGTTGACAATTGGAAAGTTGAAGTCATCACGTTTGTCGTAGAGTCTAGTTTGTAGTTTTCCTGAGTCTATTTCTAGAAGTAGGTCTAAGTAAGAGGCTGATATGTTTCGTTCCCACACGCTTTGTCTGATCTTGTAATTTCACTTTTTTATTTACTAAAAAACCAATGACAATTCCGTGAAGTAGCAGAATAGACTATAGTCAGCTGTTGGTAAGTAACAATGAGGTATAACTTTGTACCTAATGTTTGTAATCACTTGGTATTTACTGCTAAGGAATGCCTTTGTACCTAATGTTAGTATCCTATAATACATAATGCTGGTATTTAACTTGTAAATATGTTGGTAATCAATATGTACCTAATGTACTCTAATTTGTACCTTTGAGATATACGTTTTATTTAATGTTGGTTTTCACCGTAAAAGTGCACCTTTGTACATGTGTTGGTAATAACCTTTCAGGTGAACCATTGTACTAAATATACATTGTCTGCTATGAATGGTTAGCAACAATTGCATCAGACTGAAATTTCACTAAAATACATAAACTTGAACAAAATATACGTTTTAATTTATTCATTACTATTTCATAGCCTAATTTCCATTTAAGGATTATACATTTCTCAAGATACAATCTATTGTGTTTCTGCAAACATGATATAATAATTAAGTATTCGTAATATATTACTTTTTTTATGGACTGATCAATAACTAAATGAAGGTATCAATGTGTATTCATTAACATAGTATTAAAAGGAAATGGGTACACTTGCTATAGTACAAATATCAATACAGTTCATACCTGATTTGTGCCATATCCTCTTATTTAGCTGTCGCTTTGAATATGACTAAATGGCAAATACATTCAGTTTAAATCTAAGATTTTAGCTGAATTCCTAATAGGTTTTAGATAATTATAATATTGACGATAATGTTGTAACATTTCACAAACATAAGAGATTATTATAAACTGTGCTAATAAGTAATAAGTCTAAAGCTATTTAATATGTAACATCATGGTGCGTTTCATTTTATTACTATAAAATATAAGTGCGACAAATATTTTTAAATGATACAGTCGTGTCTGCTAATGAAAATCATGATTTTGCGTTTTAAATATAGAACTGTAAAGGAATTTTAGATAATGAAAAATGATTTGGATGCGTTTTCCGTGATGCTGAAGCGGGAAAAACAGCAAAAGTGTGTCAACAAAGAGAAGTACAGACTATTAGCAGGAAGAACATCTCAAATCGTCAGTACCCCCAATGAACCGATTAGATGGTCTAACGGACACATCATGTTGGGTTACGTCAAGAGCTTTTGAGCTATCAAAGGCAGTCGGCGTACATGTTCTTGATAAAGTGGTATTAGAAGATATGGTGTCACTCGCAGAAAAACCACATTCGAGGAGCAATACTATTGAACTCTGACACACTAGAAATAACGCGACGTTACTATAAAGCTGGTGGAAGTCTGTGGTAGCTAGTAATTTATTATTTTACTGAAATAATTGCATTATTTTATTGTTCGAGATCAATTATTGTAATTATTTGGCAACCATTATGTCGATGCATCTGCTGGTTGGCTGCAAGTCATTATGGCTGACGTGAAATATCATTGATATATTTATTAATATAGTCTTCTTAAATTAATTGCCCTGAAATTACCATGAAGACTTGTTCGCTCGTTGCATTTTGTAATTTACTAATAATATTGATTGGGTAATTGTTTAATTGACATAACTCGTTTTACATTTGAAGTTGTTAATGGAAGATATGTATTAACGTGGGTGACTGCTTCACTACTTTTATGGTTCACGCATGCCCACTTTCACAATTTATATCAGTCTGTATTATGTTTGATGTTTGTTTTCACAATTTGTGTTGGTCTTTTTATTTGCTGCTTAAAATTTCTGTTTTGAGTGGAGCATTCGCGTGTAAATCTGATAACTGATGTAGTCATACGAGTTTTTCTGGAAAAAAATATAGTCTTTCTTTGAGATTAAAGCTTCACATCCTATCTTTTCTATATAGAATATCATATAACTAAAAAAATCTAAATATTAATAATTTAAACTTGAAATCAATAATTTTGTAGAAAATCTCATTTAGAAGGTTTAAAGAGAAATATCTATCAATTTTACATCTATCAGACAGGTTTAGAATATTTAAAGCTCGGCAAATACTACGAATAGCACGTTATCAAACAATCCTTATGAAGACAGCCCCACTGCGTCATTTTCATTCCGTTTTTATGACCAAATCAGTTCAGCACATTTAGGAAATGAATTATTGTTTAATAATTAGTTCCTGTCGGTCCTATAGTACTATTATTTACATAATAATTAGTTCCTGTCGGTCCTATAGTACTATTATTTACATAATAATTAGTTCCAATCGGTCCTATAGTACTATTATTTACATAATAATTAGTTCCTGTCGGTCCTATAGTACTATTATTTACATAATAATTAGTTCCTGTCGGTCCTATAGTACTATTATTTACATAATAACTAGTTCCTGTCGGCCCTATAGTACTATTATTTACATAATTATTAGTTCCTGTCGGTCCCATAGTACTATTATTTACATAATAATTAGTTCCTGTCGGTCCTATAGTACTATTATTTAAATAATAGAAGAAAGATATGTAGTTTGGTACATTTAACAGATAACTTTACCACAGATTGGATAATAGTTAATGCATGCTTCATGGAATTCCCTTAAGATTTTTTTATTTTGCAGCTAAAAAAAATTAGGTTTAACAAATTTGAGAGACTTGGTACATCTCCTTGCGATGTGCAATGTAAGTTAAGAGATTTTAAAAATGCGCTATAAATCTATTGTTGAATAAAAGGTTATAACAAAATACCGAACGCCAAGAAAACTGTCCAAATAGCCAATCCACAAATCAAAGTGCAAGAAATAGGCAAACTTGAGAACCAACAACCAAAAGTAAATAGGTGATTGCTACCAAAAAAATGTTCATTGTGTTATCAATCAGTAGTAGGTTGCTGGAGTCGGGAAGATCGTAGAATTGATCACTGGTTCATTTATATATATTCTTTAAACTTGGGACTGCTTAGGCACTTAGGACTGTTAGGTTGGGGTTAAAAATATGTGTAACTATAATATTAACGGCTGGGCCCAATATATATGCTGGAACCATACTGAGATAGTTTCGAGTTCTCTATTTATAGGGCTGGTTAGCGAGTTTCGGATTGCGTATAGTGGAGGCCTTCTTGTTATGGTGTTGTACGGAACTAATACGGAAGGCCTGACCGAGGACCATTGTAATAAACATGTTTGGATAGTGCCACGCTCTTTGCATGATAAATTTTGAATAAAGTATGCATATTATAATGCTCATTATAGACGCTTTATTATAAGTACCCTATACTCCCTGCTTTTTCAGTGGCGGTTAACATTTAGTGACATAAAGTCCATTACTTTTCCAAGTTAATTAATTGTTTTTTTTTAACCTGTTTTTTGAATTTTACTGAACCAAACATTCAATCAATTCATACATGGCATAGATTACAAGGAACTAAACTCGAAAAAAACTAATATTCCAAATAAAATAAAACAATGTTAATGTTTAATTATAGAGGAACAACGATTTGCGTACATTACGACGGAATAAGTTACGGGTAAATATACGATCTTATTGCACAATCTATTCATAAAATTGTACAGCCCCAGCAACACTGATCCGGATATGTCGGAGCATGAACTTTACATTCCAAGCCATAAACAAAGTAGGTCAGAGATTTGTCCTTGTGGGTGTAGTCACACACTGTAACAGGAACCATTCTGATAACATGTCTCTGAAAAACAATTCAAACAATTATAAGAAATTATACCAACATAACAAGTAATAATCGTTTCTTCTTTCTTTATTTTTTTTTAACTTTATTTTTTTGCTGTTCAACAACACATACACATGTACATGAATTCACATATTGATATCACAATTTTATCTACATGCAATTATACTAGTAAATATTATACATGTGTATTAGCTTTAAAAAAACAGTTGTTGAATTTTTTTAATAGGGGTTAAAATAAGAGTAAATTTAGAAGAAGTGAAACAACCAGAAGTAGTCTTATTCTTTGAAGTGAAGTTTTTCCATTCCTGCTTACATAAATATACAAAAATATAAAAAAAAGTTATCAATAATAAATACAACATGTTCATTCATCATATATGTATACATAATGAAGTTTAATTGAGTAAAATATGGAAAATATTCCATAGTTTGTTAAAGAAAGTGATATTTTTGTTTTTGACAAACATTATCTTTTCAATTAAGTACATGTTTTTGAGTTTTTCTTTTAATGATTGCAGACTTAATGTACCTTTACCACATCTAGTATTATATATGTACTGTTTTATATTGAGCAGTATAATATTTTCAGCATTTCCATAATAAATATTATTTATATTACCAAACAGAAAGTTTTGGCGACTGAATGATATACTTATTCTCAATTTATTAATTGACAGTTTTTTTTCTTTTTTATTACTGTCAAGAGTCTATGTTAAGTCGTAAAATATTTTAGAATTTTTTATTTTTCCAGGACGGAGAAGGAATAGAAATAGGACGTTTTTTGAAAGTCTTATAACGCTGACAATGCGCCAGACGTTTAATCAGTATTTCTAGTTAGGAACAAGTTTATACAATAAAGATATATATACTGTTTTATAACAAACCTGCATCAATACTCTTTTGTCTCTGAAATCGTGTTCAGCTACCAACCGGTGTGAAGCTGCATTAATGTCTGGTTCTGGAAACAATGCGATAGGTCGAACCTAAACAGAATATATATTATTTTAAAATGTTGCATGTATTATTCATAAAGAATATCAGGCAGATGCTAACAGAAACTGTATTATCAATGTTTAATTTTCCGATATAATTTTAAATATTATTATATAGATAGAGATGAAATATTGAATTTTCCGAATGACAGAAATCACGGTAAATCACATGTGAAAATTATCGTTTATTTTCACTCTCGGGTTTTTTCCCGCCAAATATTGCAGTTGGTTTTGTACTATACAGATATTCATCCGCCGTTCATAAAATTTAGGATTGAGCATTAAAATTTTACGAAAACAATTTTGATCTATATAATAAATAGGATAATCAATTGGGCATCGTGAATATCCAAAATATGATCACTCGTGCTGCATAAAGCATCAGATTAAACTCGTGCGCGGAACAAGTTCCGCGCACTCGTTTAATCAGATGCGTTATGCGGCACTCGTGATCATATTTCGGATATTCCAATTAATTATCCTATAAATATTTAAAATGTATCGCTTTTTTCTTCACTTTTGTATTCATCGTGCAAGTTGATACAATCTCATATCACTCGATTATTGTAATATGGATATGTTATCGTCAGATTCTAAGGACAACGTGTCGTAAGACTGTTGCAAAACAGCGATAAACTATTGGTTTTATTTCCTCGGTCCCATTATCCATTAATCTATATGTGATTATCATATAATTATTGTAAGTTAGTAGTATTTTTACTGTATGATAATAAGAAAAAAGGGGCACAAATCTGATATTTTCCAGATTGGCAAAGCAGGCTGATATTAAAAAGTTATTGCACGCTTTACCGTAAATGGTATCACATGTCTTTCAGTAACCGATCGGAAATTACCGGTTTCACGCGGAGATTTATGAATTTGGTTTGGCGATGAGTCTCTAAAAATAGTGTGACTACATCTTAAAATTATATGCGATTCTGTAACGTTTTGTTTACGTACCCGCGGCTGGGTATCTTGGAATCCTAACGTTCCTGCAGCTTCATGAATAAGAGCATCTGGTAGGTCGGTTTTCTCAACAATATGATGGCCTATGATGTTTTTCCTGGAAAGGATTATTATATATACTGTATATAATTCAGGGATGACCAAAGTAAGATGGATGAAAACTAGACTCATAGACTCAAACAATCACAACACATTTATTAAATTATTATTACTTATTTTCACTTGAATGTTTTTACTATTTAGATCCCCTTGATGTTTATAATACGACATTTTGTACTTCTTCAATGGTATGTTGTTTTTGTGGAATGTAAACATCAACAGCGAAACGCCTTTTGCACATGGATCTTAAATCTGAATTCCAAAATGTAAGGACAATGCCGCGCCCTCAGAAAGACTAAATATCTCACGAAAAGATCTTTAAGAGTAGTGCTTCGTATCTTCCAAGGCTAAAATTTATGTCACTTACCAATATAGCTTCATTATTATATTGATAGAGATGAAATATCGAATTTTCCGAGTGACAGAAATCACGGTAAATCACATGTAAAAATTATCGTTTATTTTCACCCTCGGGTTTTATCCCGCCAAGATTGCAATTGGTTTTGTACTATACAGATATTCATCCGCCGTTCATAAAATTTAGGATTAAGCATTAACATTTTACGAAAACATTTTTAATCTATATAATAAATAGGATAATCAATTTGGCATCGTGAATATACAAAATATGATCAATCGTGCCGCATAAAGCATCAGATTAAACTCGTGCGCGGAAACAAGTTCCGCGCACTCGTTTAATCATATGCGTTATGCGGCATTCGTGATCATATTTTGGATATTCACTCCGCCCAATTAATTATCCTATAATTAAATGTGGATCAATGAAACCACTTTTAATCCTTCGTCTCAACTCAACACTTCACACTTTTCCAGTGACAGTCAAAATTTCTGTCAATCCGTTCGCTTTCGCCAATTATGTTTTTGTTAGTTAACATGTTCTCGTTCTGAATATAGCTAAAATACTATGTTTGCTGCAGGTTATCAATCAAGCAAGCAATCTTGGATTCCATCGTTGGTAATACCTCGCCGTTGACTAAGGCTATAAACTCGTATGTTAGTTACTAAGATTTCTCGAGATCTCAAGATACATGTTACGCATTCTTAAAGTACAACTTTAATTGACTGTTTTTATGGAATAAATCACAAAATCACCCAATCAAAAAAAACCGTACCATGTTATTGTAAGTTGAATAAACCATTTGACATTTGTTGAACCGTCACATGTCCCGCACACCACTCGTCCCGTGCCGCTGCATCTTAAGCATCTAAAATAGAACTACAGTGTGAGAAAGATTTTAAAATGACATGGTACCTTTGTATGTATATTAAGAATGGCTTTCATGAAGACATGTATTCTGGTTACTGGGACGATTACAGGACTCCATTAATAATACTGCGTTGCGTGTTTCCGGATGTCCTCTTAATAGGAGTTGTTAAATTAGCTTAAAACCAGGTTTAAAGATGTTATAAACGTTGCTTTTTTAAGAAAAACGGAAAGAGTTGATATAAATACTTGGTAATTAGTCATGACAGCTTCGTCATCAATGACTCTAACTCTTATACTAAATATAATAAAGACTAAATGTGTCACATGTTAGATTTTTCTGATGAGCAACGTATTCCTAATATTTGGAGGACATGTTTTTTAACAGACTGCTGGAATTCCAATGGGTACTAGTTATGCTTCTCTCCTCGCCGACATGTTTTTGTACTCTTATGCCGAGTTCCTAGAAGGCCTGCTGAAGAAGAAAGAAAAGACAATGGCCCAGACCTTTAATTTCACAATCCGCTATATTGATGATGTTTTTGGTGACTATTTACATTCAATTTACCCTATCAAACTTGATCGTTATTGGAAATCATTGTCTCAAATACGATCTAACATTTTCAAAGGTAGTGTTTTCTATTCCCTATTACTGGATTTAACTTTTCCATAGACAAGACAATGAGTAACTCGACGGGTGTCTAATTAAAGGTAGGCACTTTTTACTCGTCCAGAGCACCTGAGTGCACCCATGGTTTTTACTGGGTTCAAGTTACACTCTTTATGTTTTTTGTGTTTTTGGTTTATGTGTTTGTAAATGTCTCCTGACTTTTGGCTCTTGTTGTGCGCTCGATTTTCTTTGCTATTTTTAAAAGTTTTAATCCTTGGGCTATAATTAGTGGTGTGTTTAGAGATTGTAACGCCCTTTTACGTTTAAGACCGTGATTGTATATTTCAAAAAGCGGGAAGGAAAATGTTCTTTCCCTATCAATTTCATTTTCCTATTCAAGCGGCACTTAAAATGTCTTGCTATTAGTCCATCACTGATCTTTACATTTGATTTTTCACAACTCGCTGGATATTAAGCATTTGACCAATCAATCATTTAGACTTGTGCTGCTTTTCGGCCACAGGTACTAAGTGCTTACCTGATATTTTATTGCGGCGTGTGTATATGATATACATGTTTTTTGTTTAAACGGAATTTTTTTAATAACAAGATTAAACCTTTTTTAATTAACAAATAATCTCAAACGTAAATCATTAGATGGCGCTCTAGGTGCGAAACAATGAGTAAATACTCCAACAGTATCATCAATTCCAAAACTCAAACTTGTTTCCATGTAGTAAAAATAGATATTGTGACTTAATTTTTTCTGCCCCTCACCATTTCTGTAGAGTTCCATATCTTGTCAGAAGTTTAGATCTATCTTATCGAATTATCATTGGTTCTAAACCTGTCCAGTATATAGACTTTGAACTTAAGTCTAAGACAATAAATTATACTAAAAGTCATTGTGTCTGAAAGGCTTTTTTGTATTGCATTACCGAGTTTGGTCGAGGTAGATCCGAAAAAGTGCATTGGTTTCAACAATTATTTTCCAAAGTTAATCTTTTTTTTTTCATTTTGATAGGACGATAATCTATAGAAAATTTCGACCTAAAATTGTTGTCTATTTGAAGCCTTTCTAGCAACGTCGTTTGCGTTTGAGACGGAAATAGTCTTTCAGTTTGTCCGAATAACATTTAGGTATCAATACATTTAAAAGGACAATTCACATTTTAGAACACAAACAAAAAGTAGTACTTTAAACAAAATTTTTTAACTTGGTGTGTATTGAAAACTACCCAGTAGAAGGTAATAAATGAACATTTTCTGAAAATTGAATATATTGGAACACTTTTGAGTCATCCATATCTCCTTTTTAGGGATATTGTAAGATTTACTACATGACCTATAAAAATGTAAGTGCTATTTTTAGAGTGGAGTTTATCCCAGAGCTGGTTTCTTCTTAGAAGGTTTTAAAGTAGGATGACATTGTGGGATAATTGTGTAAGATTCTGGCTATTATGGTGTTGGTCAAGTTAAACTTTATACGTTCCAAAATGAACAAAATTAGGAGAAAACCTTTAAGAATTGAATAAGTGTTTTCTCCCCTTACACTGAACGTCACAAAAGCAGAAGAAAGTTTGTAAACAACGCAAGGTAAATAGAAAAAATGGCTGAGTATCATTGTAAAATTCAATAAGCAATAGTCAACAAAGGTACAATATGGGATAATAAAAAAGCACGGGGTGTGACTTTTGCATGTAGTATACTAGTTTTTAAACGTATATTGTTTTTCTAAAACTGACTGACCTTTTTCGTCCTCTACCTCCACAGGACATACATGATCGTGTCACAGATCTGTACCCATCTTTGGTATGAACACGTCTCGTCTTTTTCCCACGCCCATGACAGGAACCACATGTTTTCTGAAATTGTTTTCATTTTATTAATCAATAATGTTTATTTTTCCGATTAAATGAATTTAAATAATAAAGTATCGTTGTATCGTTCGATGTCATTAAATTATTTGAAATGAGCCGTAATCGCCTTTGTTTAAAAGCTATGACATATAAAAGTTTTACATTTCCAAAAATATATCTAGCTATTTGGGTTTTTTTCAACAAATGTTTTTTACAATAATTCTTCTGCAAACGGCAAAGATTTGTAATATTTTCATGATGTTGCGGACTTTCTATTTATATTTGTAAATAAGTAAACAAAGTTTATTATTCTACTTGATTTACATACAATTTTAATATTGAAAAAAATCTGTTAACGTTTTTTCCAACAGCAAGTAACTATAACGATAACCGATGGTAAAGCAAAGTATAGCTAGAATGAAAAGATTCAGGTAAGACAAAATTTAACCTACATTTCCTCTACCGCCGCAGGAACCACATATAAGGTAACCTGTTGCTCGACATCTATGGCAGGGCTATAAATATATTATGTATAATATTGTAACTATAGTATACTATAAATAGTCTCTTCATTGTATGATACAGTTCCGTTTAAAAACTGTATTACAATACAGGGTGCCGTTTCATAAAGTGATCACTAATTAACGCGCTCGTTATCCCATGCAATTTAAAGGGATAACGTTCACGTTAAGCTAACGATCGCTTTATGAAACGGCACCCAGTTCTAACAAAAATACGGAGGAATTATCTGCAGGCTTGCTTTGCAGAAGAAATAGATAAAGAAAGAGGAACTGCTATAAGGTTTGCCGTTATTGTTCAGTAGGAGCTCTCTTGCTATTTGCGATTGATGTTGATCTTTTTTTAGGTTAGTGTTTGTCTTATTGCCAAACCATGTTATTACAAATAATTTTTCATGCTTTATAGAAATCCAGCTATCAAAACATCGATGTGCATTAAGTACTGATGCTTATATTCAGTAAATAGAATATTAAGGTTTTACAGAATCTACAATCGTGTTGTCAGTAGCTATTTTTGTGCTAATTTTTCATTATGGGTAGAAAGTCTTATCTTTGAACATTTTTTATTTCACAGAGTTGACAAAAACTGAATGTAAGTACATATAATAACACTAATGTAAGAAATGTTTATAATACGAAAAATACAAATATAGTGTAAATCTATGAAATTCGATTGAACAAATGAGCTTTTGCTGTTAGAAGCAACTAGAACTACAAACGACAAACCACCGTGTGTGTTCAATTATATTCAAATTATTTCAAGTAAAGAATGATTTGAAAACTCAACTTAACAAACAAACAAACAGAATGATTGTTTTCAAGGACAGGTGTTAACTAGAATTTGTGAGGTAATAATTCTCACCTTGACAGATGCGGTATGTGGTACCTCCATTTTACGAATTTCATCTTGGAATAAATTCAATGGATTTGAAACAATATCCCATGGACCAGGCGCAGGACCGTTTTGTGGACCATCTATTGGCTGACCTTGCAAAATAAAAGTATAATTCTATCAATGTTAATTATAAGATTCAAGTGTATCAAACTCGGATTATTGACACAGAATCTGGTTACTCCTGCCTTACCGTGGCGTCTGTGGTTCTGCGAGATGTACAAAACAGCATGCAGTTAAAAATACTTAAACGAATACTTTTCGACCGTTTGTTTTTTGTTTACCTGCGGGCTCATCACTGACGAATGTCTTTGAATTACTTGGTGATAACTACGGTCGATTTATTGATTGTCAGCTAGTTATTGTCATACATATAGCTGACAGATCGTCGGATGGTCATTAACACATTAGTCAATTAAAAATTACAAACCTTTAAATGGAACATTTTCCCATTTTGTCGATCTTGCTTCAGTAAATGATTCCAATATATACTACAACAAAAGTATTTTAAATCATTCGAGAATTCTGTTACGCGATATGCCAAAAACAACGAAAGAAAGTGTTTTAAAGTGTTTTGAAATCTGATAAGTAGTTGACAGTAGACAGTGTATATTATAGTATTCCTGTATATTCTTTAACTTTTTATTGTCCGTGTATTAACATTATATGCCAGAGCTACTAACTTAAAATACAAAAATAATGTTGTCATTGATTATCTTACGATTGAAAGCGGGGTAGAGTGAAGTGAAACCAGTCATACAAATGGATGCTTGTTTTGTAACCACAACAGTTGCAGGATTAACATAGAGTAATATGTTTGTTACCAAGGTGGCCTGTATTGACCACCGTTATCCACAGCGAAACTGTTTTAATTTGAGGTCGTATTAACTTTCTTACCATTTAATAAAAATAATTCGTCGATTACTTACGTGGTAAGAAGTAGAAGAAGCAAGGTTTTTGAATTCAAGCTTGCTAGCCGCTCCTTTTCCCCAGCAACATTGGGTCTGAACATAATCCACTAGAGCTTGGCGTGCTGTTGCTTCTGTTATTATCGGTACCCTACATAAATATATTGTTTATAATATTATTGAAAGAGGATGCTTCTAATTTTAATATTGGATCGATTTATTAACTTGTTACACGTTTCTTAACACATATGTGTTTAAAATACTACACGTTCAGAGTTATATCAAGTTTTAGAACGACATTGAACTGTTAAAACAAAACTCACTTTGTAAACTCTGGTTGTTGAGAGCCTGTAGTCGTAGGAAAAGTAACGGGAGGCGGTGGCAACAAAGCTGCACAATATAATATTATATTCTTGTAAGTATGAGGAAAATGAATGTAAAACATCAAAAAGTAAAGGCCATGTTTGGCAATGCTAATAAAAGGATACAAAGATATTATCGCGGGAGTAGACAGGAAAGAACCAACTGCAGATACATTGAATATGCAGTATAAATCCTGAAATTTTTCGTCTATCTTGCAGTGAGTAAAAGCTTGTGTAAGGCCAAGGTTTTCAGTAGATAAAAAGCAAAATGTATTCGCATACTTTTATTGTATAGCAAATGTATTGATTGCGGGATAAAAATATGAACTGCATTTAGTAAGACGTTTGTCGTTACCAATTTTTCTCAATCATACTGGATTATGACTACAGCCAGATATGACTTATTATTTGACTTTTAATTGACTGACTTAATGGGTGCCACGAGTGGAGCAGAAATTGCTTACCCTACCGGTGCAACTGGACTCATCTCCAGTTTAAGTGGGGTTCATGTCACTCAGGTTTTGATTTTTGTGTTGTTGTCGTCTCGTCCTTAGTTTAACCATGCTTGTGTTAGTCCCTGGCTTATTGTCTAACGAATACTTCACAGCATCTTTGATTCATTTTTTACTCGTAGTCTGTTCTATATCACGTTTGGTACTTATTTCTTCTACACATTGTAAACGTTAACGATGTGAAACGGAACTTGATGAGCAATTTCGGAAACATATTACAATAATATTATAAGTTTTTTGAGGTTTTACCTCTGTACGTAAACATATTACAGTTATAAGTTGTTGTAGCCTGTACCTATGTACGTAAATGTGTTAATGTGACTTTTGTTTCTTCGTTGTATGAAATTTAAATGGTAAAATTTGTTACAATGCGTTAACTGATGAACACGAGAAAATTAAACAACACTTCAATTATGTGTTCGTAATATAACTTACATTCATCAAATCGTATGTTTGAATATCCTGGTACTGTGGCCATGTCTGATGGGTTAGATATTTTGCTATCCTCTGCGACACCTTCACCGGCAATGACTACAACAAAACATTTCCGCTTTATTGTGACAAAGGCAAACATCATTATTTTAAAAAAATCCGTCATAACGTCTTGGTAAGAGTTATTACTTCACAATATTATTTGTTGAAGGCCTCATCTTAGTTCACAGGTATTCAATATATTATTAAATGTACTGTTGTGAACATATCATTGAGAAGTAACTATTCACTAAACTTTATTAAACGTCACTATGGACCATAGTGGATAACGCTACTTGCACGGTAAAGACTCCTGGTCAGTTTTCGAAATATTGATAGGTGAATTAGACCGCTAATATCCTATTTTTTATATTGCCAGTCAATATTTCTCGACTTTAATCCATGATGCCATCTCATTGCCAAATAGATTTGTTCTCGTCAGGAAATACTGCTTGCTGGACTTTATGAAATAAATCAATAAATCAACAAAACATCCTTTCTCTAGTAAATTTTAGAACCAACAAGCTCTTATTAAATGATGAACACGTAAAACGTGCATCGATGCTACAGCTATGTAAGCTCGTCATAAAAGTTTGTGTGATTGTTCAGAAACCGATAAGTCAAATATTGCTTGCAACGGTCTAACATTGCAATATAATCAATCAGTACAGGATGTCAGTTTGAAAGATTATTTTACCTGGCAAGCTGTGGTCAATGAGGTCGTCCCCATCGCTGTCATCGTCCGCGGCTGGGCTGAAGAAAAAAACGTTAATTTTTACAGAAAATCAGCGTTTAAGGATAAGTGTATTTTATTTGTTTTATATAATGTAATGGTCCTGTTGGAAAAATCTAAAGTCTTGATCTACAAAGCTGCTCTGCGCGTCAGTAGATGGCGGATAGGGAAAGCCTCATTAGATAGTTGGTAAGTTATAATACTGAAAGCCTTGCTGTGGACGATAGGAGGTAACGTGTTTGAAGAGCAGCACATCGCTTCTTGCAAAATGAAGAGTCCACTTGAAGATTTCGAAAAAGAGGATGCACATTGTAGCAGCCAAATTGATTTATTGTTCGTTAACGCACTGTCCTGACATCTGAATTAAAAATGACGCACCTAATTTTTGAAATTCATAGCTAGAATTTCAGTATCTACTATTGGAATGTATATTTTTACAACTGTACACTGTTTTAAATCCATTTGAATATATTTAATTAGACACAATGTACTTTTTCCATAACAACAACGTGCATTTAAATTCAAACAACAGTGTTTGTACCATGAATCTTTTCTGTTATCATGGCTCTAACCACAAATCCCTCGTGCCTTATGACGGCCCTCCAAATCGGACGTATGGGTTATCAGATATAAGATAACGTATCAAAATTGACCTCTTTTTAGGCACCAAAGGCAAGACGTTATGTCCCTTACCAAACTCTTCAGATTTGTTTAGTGACAGACACTTTTTATGAGGCATTGGTGAATTCCATAATTAAAATATTTGTAAACTTGTCCTTATCATACAGCTGAAATACTAGACTGAACATTAATTTGTTCAAAATATTTTAAATATTACAACAAAGTTTCAGTACGAACATTAACACACATATTTTATCAAACTTTTTTTGTATTTTTACAAAAAATTTAATAGCTTTTGTTACCATTAACAACAGACTGGTCACAATTCCACAGTCTAGTCATTTACGTTTAATTTATTAATTAAAATCTAATTGATTTCTTTAACTATGTATACGGGTTGTTGATTGATGTTCTCACAATCTTAAATACAATTGAAGTTCTAAATTCGACCTGACGTGCTGTATTTAATACAACTAGTTTCATTGTAATAGTAATTTTGCTTTGTTGTATGCACAGTAAACAGAGATTTATCTTTGCAATTGTTATTGCTAGTTTTATTCCCATACTTCAGATCGTTTATTCAAGATTCATTTCGAATTTGTCGAATTATAGGGTTTTTGGTTATAAAATAATTTAGCATGAACCATCCATGATATTGAGGCACCATGGATGCAAAGAAGAGAGATAGATAGTTCACCTCACATTATCTTTAAAATTCTTACCATGCTCTAAACGACTACCATAAAGGTAAAATCTACTTGCAACGACGTTATAGAGGTTATCGTTTTGGTATATTGGTATTAAATGATTTGCACATGATCGAAAATGATAGCATTTCTGGTATTTGCATACCTTTCTAACATTGATCACCATTTACCTAGTCTACGAAATTAATAAAAAAACATATGCCTTATATATCCGTGACCAATTCTTCTTTAGTTACTTTTACGTGCAATTTCTAATGCAGTGTATGTAAAAATAGTAAATTGTTTTGTAAAAAATTACCAAAATGTTTTCAAGATCTGAGAAATGTTTTCATTACTTTTAAAAGTTATTTCACATGGGGCATTACAAAGAAAAAATTGAACACATGCACTACTGACCCAATCAGAACACTACTGTGCTTAATGTAGGGTACACATTAGTGTAACCTGGTACATATTTACTGCCGTTATACCGATTGGCGGTTCCCCTAGAGGGCTGTGCCTCTGGCAAATGAATGTTTTATGCAATAAAGGGGAAATATTTGAAATCGCGTAAATCTTAACGATACTTCATTATGGAGCACTTAATACGGTGCACATAATTTAGGTCATATTAAGTAAACAACACTAAATATTAAGTTTTTAAATATCATTTAATTTATTTGGTTTTTTCAAGGGTACATATTCTCTATACCACTATGTTGAAACACACACATTGTCGTGCCTTTGTGTATTCTTAATTGAGACATTGTATTGTTTCATGAATATCATTAAAATCACCGCTTACTTTAATTAAGAGAAAAGGGTTCAACTCAATATGTAAGAGAAGTGGAAATAAATTTAAATTCCTCACCTGACATGTGACATCATCCTTGGTCTTATTGCTTTTGCCATAATTAAGCCTCACTCTTTATATGACCAGCGGATTAGTCTTTATGGAAAAGTACCGATAATATTATTGTATGAATTTTAATCAGCTAACTACTTTAGTTTTTAACCTCACGAATCTATTTTGAAATTGGATTTTAAATAATTTAAATGTATTACGTTCAGGCCAGAAGACCAAAGCGATTACCTGTGAATCGTATTGTTCATTTTACCGTAAGTTGGATTTTTCATTAATCAATTTAAATGTAGGTCAGACCATAAGTGCATTTATAATTATACAATTACAGACTGTGATATCGATAGATGTACGGGATATCTCAACCATAAAATCCACGTCACTCCTGTCGCCTAATAGCAGCCTCTTTCCTTGTACAACAATAACTTGTGCATAGATGTGCGAGCTATGCCTAATGTTTATCTTTATACATCAGTAATCACCGTGCAGGTATGCCTTTTGTGCCTAATCGTATGAAATCTACAAGTCTCTAAAATAAATAAACTTTACCAATACCGTATCTGCTTTTTCTATATTTTAAACTATTTTATATTATTTGATAGCCTAATCTGCATTTGAGGTTTATACAGTCCTCAAAATACAATCTGGTGTGTTTCTTCAAACATGGTATTAATACATTATAATTATTAAGTATTCGTAATATATTAGTTTTCAATAGACATCAATAACTAGAAAATGAATGTATCAATGTGTATTCGAATCGTCATTAACATAATATTAAAAGGAAATGGGTACACTTGCTGCAGTACAAAAATCAATAAAGTCCATATCTGACTTGTGCCATATCGTTTGATTTACATGTCCACTTTAATTTGCATATGTGAAAATGTGTTACTAAATATTTGAATAGGACATTTAAATAGCTAAATACGTTACGTTTCAATATAAGTTATTAGCTGAATGCTTCACAGATTTTAGATAATTATATTATTGATAGTAATATTATAACACAGTACAGACTTCAAGGATTATGATAAACAGTGCCAATCGTTATAAGTAATACATTTAAAACATAAGTGTGCTTCATTTTATTAATATCAAATACAAGTGCAACATATGTCTTAAAATGATCCATTGATGTCTGCTAATGAAAATTACAACACAATTTACTGGAGCTAATCTAATTTTCTGCGCTTTCAGCGATGTTAAAGAAAGGGAAGAAAATATGACTCAGTCAGAAATCAGAAAATTAAGATTTCAGATTACTTCAAGTAAGGAATAATCCTGAGGCATTAGCATACTTCTAAAGATATTACTTAGTATACCAGACAGACCTTTCGGTTGTCAGGAGTCTATGAGCTATCCAGGTCAGTCGGTGCACCAGTTCTTGAGAGAGAGAGGTATCAGAAGATCTGGTCTGACCTGCAGAACCACCACTATTCTAGGAATTACAATCAAAATCATGGACCATCATTTTACAGATATTCAAGACTGAGTAATAATGGGGACTTAATTATACAGCTGGTAGGAGTATGTGGTAGCTAATATTTTATTGTCTTACTTACATTAATAATAAATATTTTTATTGTTTGAGATCAATTATTGTATTTATTTGGCAACTACTGAGTCGAAACCGCTGAGTCCCAAAGTAAATGACCAGTCTACTTCAGGGCTGACATGAAGTGGCATTGATCCATTCATTTATTCATATAGTAACTCTTTAACTTTACTACCTTCAAATTGTTAAAATGGGTTAAATCCAAACGTTCTGCTATTCACAAGTAGTAGATGATATAAGTCAAATTTGACATATTTTTTACTTGATAATAAGAGCCCTTCCACATCTTCATTGTTGGCATTCCAATATCTTAAGCGTCTATAATGAGACTAAACGCGTGTCTTCCAGAGCCAATTTTAAATACTATGGCATTTTTGATGGCTTGTTTGGCAATAACATTTTGTCATTAAGTAATTATATTATTGGGTTGTTTTATTGATTTTACGTGTAAGTATGCATTTTGAAAATATTGCTGATTGCTGGCAAAAGTACACATGCATTATTGTTTTTATTCAAACTGCAGGTTACTTGTCTGGAGTTTCTATGATAATTATACGTTAGGCCTTCTGTTGTGTACGATAGAAAAACAAATAGAGAAATATCACCCTATTAAGGATCACATAGAGAAACATAAATTTATAAAAGGTCACAAACTGTACTTCAGTGACAGTAGGGACAAACATGAGCAGGGAATAAGTAAGTAGTTCACAAGGACATCGTAAACACGTGCAACGTCATGGGTTGTCGACTAATCTACTGTAGGTTAATCACCATACCTCTTAGAGCAACCCCATTTAACATTAGATTGTTCATGTATGTGCCCTAACAACAGACCATAATGATGAGAAAACAGTGAACTTCTATAATCAACTAAACGAGTCCATATTCCAATATTGATTTTTTGGGTTAAGTTGGAGAGAGAAAGTTTAAGATCAATATGTTATGACTTGTTTACGTCATTTATTTGTATTGACGTTCAATGACTAAGGTCATTCGTTTGTCAGTCTTTGTCTAAATTTTTGACAAGAAACACCGTCATTTGTATCGTTGCATAATCTTCTAGGCTTGTATATCATTTTTTGTTTAATGCTGTATCGTCATGTTTGTCGATCTGATACTTAATAAGCTTGCTGGTTTGTACATTCTTTAGACTTTTTATATAATATTTGAACTACCTGTATTGTGTATTTACAAGATCCCAGTGAACTTATATTATTCTTGAGTAGACGAAACGCGCGTCTGGCGTAATGAATTTGTCACCTTGGTAAATTTGATAACACCTTGTTGGAATATTTGAGCAAAGCCAAGTAACAGCACGGCACGTCAGTGTGTGGCGGACTGGGTGTTGGAGTGAGAAAGTTTAAGATCAATATGTTATGACTTGTTACGTCATTTATTTATATTAACATTCAATGACTAAGACATTCGTTGGTCAGTCTTTGTCTAAATTTTTAACAAGAAATACCGTCATTTGTATCGTTGCATAATCTTCTAGACTTGTGTATATATATAGTCTAAAGGACACTACCAACAATCGCCTGAATATAGCTGAAATATTGCTGCTCGGGCGTTAAACACCATTAATCAATCAATCAAAGCTACCAACAAGCTCACATACTAAGTATCGGATCGCCAACATGATGATACAGCATAAACAAAAAAATAATATATAAGTCAAGAGAATTATTCAACGATACAAATATAGAGATATTTCTACTATAAAATAATTATATTATTAATCATGACAAAATTTTCGACCAACTGATGCCTTCTTTAGTGTCAATATCAATCTATTATACACGATAACATTTGGTTATCAGCATCCGGTGGTGACGTGATCGGGTCTGATTTTATTGATCTTGAACTTTCTCGGATCACATCTATTAGTCATTACATAAGGGAGTACTGTACAGTTGTATAAACCATCTAATCTTTAACTTCTTGATATTAATATATTTATTATTTATATTTTGAATGATATTTATTGTTTTTTGTTTATTCCATTGGGGTGTACAGAGCAGAGCTCTTTTATCCAGAATCTCTCTCGGGCCTCCAGTTCAGAGTCTCGCCACTTGCAGTTCTGCTCGATAATTAGGATTTTAATGTGATCAAAATCCTTTGTTGTGTGGTCGGGGAGCCTGAAGTGTTGGCTTACGGGCAGAAACTGTTTCTTAGTTTGGTCACTTCTGTGACCATTCAGTCGTTTGTGGAATGGCTGTCTGGACTCGCTGACATATTGTAAGCCACAGATGGGGCACTCGAGAATGTAAATGACATTCGAGCTTTTGCAGTTAACAGTAGTGAATATTTTGTACTTTTTACCTGTGACTTTGCTCTTAAATGTAGACAAGGGTTCCATATGTTTGCAACAATTGCAGCGTTTGTCACCACAAGACTGACTTCTGTCAGCGGCAGTGCTGGGCTTTGCAATCTCTGCTCGTACCAATAAGTTGCTGAGACTGTTGGATAGATATATTATATGGTTGTAACAATACTTAGACGTTTGTATATAATTTACTTACTGTGACTGTATGACAAGTAACTTTGTCATGCTATATAATATATACAAAAATGCTGAATTAGATTACTGTCAAATTCATACGTATTGGTTACGAAAATTCTATCGTCACACGCTAGTACGCATGTACTATGTCTATGATTCACCCCGGTTAATGAAGCTATATTTTTATATAGCGGATTGGGCCGAGGGAGCAGAACCATTAGGACAAGCATTGTACAAGAATAATAACATTGATGGTATTTCTATCCCTGGAAGTGAGCAAGTGTCAAAGGTGTTTCAGCATGCTGATGATACCACTGTCACTGTTCTAAACATCAAATCGATTTCAGAATGTATGAAAGTTTTTTAACTTTATAGTAAAGCATCTGGGGCAAAAATTAATAGACATAACATATTGATCTTAAACTTTCTCACTCCAACTAATGTGTGCTGGAAAAGCATGAGATCTAAATCAATTAGGTTTTAAATTAAGTGATTCATGTATGTTATTGCTAGGTGTTTACTTAGGGCGAAATAAAGACATATATGCATTACTTAACTGGGAAAGTAAAGTAAAATCAATTGAAACATTATTATTTTTCTGGTCAAAAAGAGACTTGACTTTTGAAGGAAAGCAGACAGTTGTTCTGTATCTTTTGATGTCAAAATGTTGGTATATTTTAACTGTGTGTAACATACCAGATACTATAAGTAATAAAATAAAACAATTTGTCTCAGATTTTTGTGGAGTGGTAAATCCCACAAAGTAAAATACAAAACTATTGTTGGTTCTAAAGATTTTGAAGGTTTAAATTTTGCAGATATTTTTTTGAAAAATTCTGCATTAAGATTAAAATTTCTAAGGAAGTATTTAGATACTAATTGCAATGCAATGTGGAAGCATACATGTACATATTTTTTAAATACTATGCTGTCCATGAATTTGTCATATTCAATACTTTTTTGTAACATCAGTGATAAGTATCTTAATGTTCTTCCAGATTATTACAAAGAAATGTTTCAAACATGGAAAGTGGTATTTGACTGTGTTAGTTTTGAATTTAAGTTGGATGATATATTCAATCAACCATTATTTTGTAATCCCAACTTATTAAATGAAGGTAAACAACTTCTTTGCTACTATTTTATAGAGGCTGGAATAGTAAAAATTAAAGATCTTATGTATGAAGTAATTCCTGGCTTTCTAAGGCTACAGGCAATCGTTGAAATTGTTCAGGAAATTATTCCTGACATAACTGCTGATGATATTAAAGAGACCTTTCAGATTATTAAAAATTGTATACCAAATAATTGGATATTAGAGTTATTTAATGGTTTAGATAATTATACAAAAGTGAGCATATGCAAACCAAAAATTTGTATTTCAAATTATACTATTCCAAGAGATTGTAACCATATTCTACCTAAAGATATACTTATGTGTAGTACTAAAGATTTCTATAATGTTTTAGTTAAGAAAGTGTTTCAAAAAAACCAACTTCAGAACAATTTTGGATTGAAAAATATGGTAAGGTAGATTTTGCAAAATCTTACAAGTTATCAAGGTTACAGGTTTTGTCTCCTCATAGCATTGAATTGAATTACAAAATACTTATGACTTTGGATACTTATGACAAATTGTTGTTGTGTAGAAAAGTAGATAGTGACATCTGTCAAATTTGTAAGAAGCATAGAGAAGATTTATTTCGTATGTTTTTACATTGCGATGAACTACAAGGATTTCACAGTTTTGTAATTGATATTTTATTTGATGTTTTTCAAAATGCAAACAATGTTAATAGTCTCAGTTATGAACAACTCATTTTAATAGGATACCTTCAAACAAATGATAATGTAAACCATTTGTATGTAAATGTTTTACTCAGTTTCGTAAGACTAAGCATCTTTAAAAGAAGACAATATTTCAGTATTTATGGAAAAATGTTAGATGTTAAAATGCTGTTTCTTTCACTGTTTAAGTCTCATGTAAAATATGCCAAACAATTTTATTGTCATATTAAAAAAATCAAAATCTGTATCTAAAATATTTTGTTAATAATAATAGAACAATTGCTGACATTAATGGAGAGATTGCTTTCCATCTGCATTAATGCATTATTGTCTTACTACTAATGAGTAATTATCTGTGACACTGTTTATATTTCTTTGAATTATATATGCTTGATCATTATAATAAAGATATTTTATTTTCTTTATAACTTTTTCAAAGCAAGTATGTCGGTCTTCTCTCTTTTCCACCATTGTATGCAATAATTAAAAAAAATTAGCTAAATTTACGACAGACTTGGAATTAATCTTATCTGCTAGACTTAATTTAGGTCCATTTAGTAGAAACGTTCTAACGCCTTTATTATTAAAGACTGCATGACTACAAGCATTTATATATTCTGAAGATTTGGATATAATTTAAAAACACTTCGTTATAATCGGACGTGACTATGTAACACTACGGATTTCCGAATCAATCTAATTAAAATTAAATCTTTCACTTGCTCCCCCATTTTTTTATTGGTCCCTGCGTTGCAGCTTTCTGAATGGAATTTAAACAGTTTAATTGAATATATACAGAGATAAAGACAAGCAGTAAATGTTTAGTGAAGCCTTAAATGGACAGTACCGATACGTACTTCTTCAATATTCATAACAAGTTCGTAACGAGATTGATATTTCTAATGTTCATAACAAGATGAAATGAGGACTTGATTGGACGGATGTTTTTTATCAGGAGAATGTTGTAATCTTGTTGCTACGATTTGCTTGTTTTATGTAAGGATTAGGTTTTATAAATCTGGTCACTGGTGTTCGGCAAAACAAACGATAAATCTACGTTAGTCTCTTCCTGATTACAAGATTTTGTGGTGCACCTGATTAAAGTTTTAAATAATAAAAACACAATAATAATTATGGAAGTTTGTATACAGAGGTAGAAGACATAAATTCCATATCTATACCAATTTCAGTGGCAGTAACTGGTGCAGTAAAAGCTCCAACGACCTTGATCTAATGAATTGAAATATGAAGTTAAGCCCGATGGCTATTTTATTTTTATAGTATAAATATAATTTCTTACAAGGCAATGCGATCAGCTCTTCGACTTTGTATTCAGAATATATTTATTCTCCGCAGAGTTGCCTCCCGTTGTCCGGTTATTAATTGAAGAAAAAATCCGGTTTAATTTTTTTTAATGCCAATTTGGCAATTGTTCTGTATATATCTCGGTGTTCCGTTTCTGTTTGGGGAAGAACGCCGATGTACTTGTCTTTATGGAAGAACTTAAAGAAAGTTAATGTTTGTTGTCGTGGGAGAATTTGTTATTTGCAATAGATTACAATTACTGTATTTAACGAGGCAATTACGTAGTGAGAAATAAATACAAGTATTTAACCTGAAAAACTGTGGGTAATGCTCTCTTATGGATATTTTCATGTAACCACTATGTCAACTAATGGCAAAGCCTATGTTATGCTTTGGGAAACCCCAAATATTATAGACGAAGATCTGTAACAATTCTATTCTGTGTTATAATTATGATATTGATTCTGGTTAGTGAAATCACAGCAGCTGAATATTGACATGTAATTAATTGATTCATTAGTAAATGACACGCCTCCTTATCTGTTGTTGGTCAGTTTGGTCAGATATAAATATATTCTACCTAAAGATATACTTATGTGTAGTACTAAAGATTTCTATAATGTTTTAGTTAAGAAAGTGTTTCAAAAACCAACTTCAGAACAATTTTGGATTGAAAAATTTGGTAAGGTAGATTTTGCAAAATCTTACAAGTTATCAAGGTTACAGGTTTTGTCTCCTCATAGCATTGAATTGAATTACAAAATACTTATGACTTTGGATACTTATGACAAATTGTTGTTGTGTAGAAAAGTAGATAGTGACATCTGTCAAATTTGTAAGAAGCATAGAGAAGATTTATTTCATATGTTTTTACATTGCGATGAACTACAAGGATTTCACGGTTTTGTAAAAAGGATAATTAAGAGGTCAAGCAAATGTTATATATACCATGTAATTGCAGAAACTTTTCCGTTTCACATTGCAAATGGTCAAATTAACATGAGTAAAGACAAATTTAATGGGTATGGTGAGAGTAATCATAATGTGAATTTGTTTACAGAAGGTATAGCTACTAGTTCTGTGGTTTTCTTTTCTTTTATCAGAAGTTATATTTCCCTAGACCATAATAAATCTATGTATACTTCGAAAATTTTATGAACATGATGCCCTGTGCAAACCCATCTTTCAAAAAAATTTTGTCAGCAGAAGTAAGATTTAATGGGAATAAATGTGTGATGATATGGTTCACAGAAAGTTTAATAAATATTTGGTTTTTTTCCTTGTTTTTTAAAAATTACAGGTAATTTTTTTTTAATACAATTTAGTTTTTTTTATATGTGGATTTATTATTTCTCTGCACTGATTTCTGTAACAGTTAGAAATTTGGTAAATTTCTTTTTGTTGGCGGGGATGTTATAATTATGATATTGATACTGGTTAGTGAAATCACAGCAGCTGTATATTGACATGTAATTTATTGATTCATTAGTAAATGACACGCCGCCTTATCTGTTGTGGTCAGTTTGGTCAGATATGAATATTCATTAAATGCTTATCTTAGAAAATACACCTGTAGTCTGGGGAAAGGAGAGATTTTTTAACTTTGCTGATGTTTATAGAGAATTTTGATGATGACTTTGCTTTTGTTTTATGTAGAATTTAGATATAGATTTAGTGAATATAGAATATTAGCCTTCGTCTTGTTTAAATAGATCAGCAGTAAACGGATCTAAAATCTGTACGCTGAGTTGCGTCTAAGAGATGGTTAACACGGCAAATTCCAGGTTTTGCTATGGAAACCCCCAAATATCAATCAAAATATATAAATCAGGTGCCTATTAGCACTATGTGAACTATATTATGTGGAAGTTTCATCGATTTTTATTAGATGGTGTATCCGGCGGATAAGAGATGTGAGCACTATGTCATTAAAGTTAATGTTTTTCAATCGGTAAAAAGCACCCCAAATATCATTCCGATCTATTTAAAACATGTGCAAACTAGCAATACGTGACAAAGGTTTAATTAAATTCCATTCAGTGGTAAAGGAGGAGTTTTTGGATAAGCTAGAGATGGATGCCCCCAAGTATTACGGACGGACTGATACCTCATCACTATTCAATATCTCACTTGTCAAGCCGGGGAGAGGGTTATAATAAGTCTTAATGTTTTGAAGGTGCATATATAGTGTATTGATTAAAAGTAGTCCATTATGATATTAATATGAAAAACAAATTTTCGCTTTTTTTGTTGAGTTCAATAACTGAACACCTGGTATGTTGTTTATATCAGGTAGGCAAAATATTTTATTTTATAGTGTCACGTACCAATTTAATATATATTTAATTAAAGTACAATAAATCTACTTCAAACACATTGGCTTATTAGAAATTTTTCGTTTAAATCATTAATACAGCATATTGGGCGAATTTATTGCGAAAAAAAATCTGGGTTTCATTTTAAAGTTTCTCAGTTTATAGATGTACATAAATGACATGATAGTATTAACAGTAAAATTTCTTAAATCTACTTATGACAATTTATTTCATATTAATGAATTAACAGCCAATTTAATTGGATAATTTGCAGTGTGTAGTTTAGCTTCTGTTTAAGAATAAACATTCAGCAAGGTCATATCTAATCCATCCAGTGTAACAGAATGGAGTTTGATACAGACCGGACTGTAAAGGTGATACGGTATGTCACTGGTGATACAGCCCGATACAAATTTCATGTGTCACAAGACGAGTTTGAAAGGTTTATTCACTTTTCTGCAACATTGTCACTTCGACTAAAACAACAACCAATTAAGACAGGGGATTAAGAGGCGTTCAAAGGGAGAGGTTAAGTATTATTCAACACATAATATATAATACAGATTTTAGATAAAATGATGGGTATTTTAACTTTGCTGTTTTTATTGTCATGTTTTTGTTTATTTCTTCATTATTGTTATTGTTGCGATTAAAAAATATATAATATTTTATGCATAGCAAAATTATAGTATGGCTAGCACTTGCAGAATACATTTAAACACATTAACAAAAACATTCATGTGGAAGTTACATGCGGAAGTTAACGAAGGTTTGTCTACGCAGTCCAGTCTGCTTCAGTTCTGGAATGGTTCTATGGGGTGTTTTTGGTTCTATGTATACCTAACACTTGGTTCCGTATATGTTATCAGCGTTTACGCAGTTTATGGGGTAAAGTGTTGCAGAAAGTATAAATAAATGTGCGCCGCCTTCGTCTGCTTGTAATAATCGTCGTCAAGTTGAATACTTCCATGGTTATACTTTTTAATGATTTGAATGTAATATATTCATTTTTAATAAATTCTTAATTATAGAAAAAACATTAATGTTTTTATATATCACTGTAGATGATTATTCCCTTTATGTAAAACGAAATGCAAAATATTGAGTTAAGACACAAAACGTATAACCTATTAAAGTTTCTTAAACATGTATATATTACAGGTAAATATCAACATGATAATCCTTCAGATGCCCCTTAATCCCCACACTTAATTGGGTGTTGTTTTAATTAATTATCAAATGTTGGAGAAACGTGAACCAATTTGGTTTGAACCAATAAATCAATGGTTCTGTAAACCTGGTTTGGGTTTAAACTAGTTTCATTGCATAAATTCGCCCAACTTTAATTGTTTCGATTTTTATATAGTAACTAGCCTCAAATATTCTTAAATAAAGAAACAAGCCATGTGCACTGTTTCAAAATAGACAGATATGATTTGTATCCATAGCGACGGAAGCGAAATTTCGACAAATTTAATCATACATAACTTTTAACAATTTACAAAAAAAACATATGATTAACTGAGACGGTTTATTCACGTTTCTCCAACATTTGAAAAATTTTATTCACGTTTCTCCAACATGAAATGAACAATGGAAGGGCTTGTTGTTTTTACAGCAATCAAATATGTTGTTTCAAGCAGTTTACAGTAAAACCTTGAAAATTTATCTGAAACTTATGGCAAAGTTAGAATATATATATATATTTATAAAAGTCTAAAGAGTCTACCAACCAGCAAGCTTATTAAGTATCGGATCGACAAACATGACGATACAGCATAAACAAAAAATAATATACAAGTCTAGAAGATTATTAGAGTTAATTATAACTTGTTGGCTAGTGACGGTGTCCACCCAGGAAGACTTCTGATTAAGTTGTGGTTGTACAAGATGATTTTTCTCTGTTTGGAAAACGCAGACTGGTGTTAAATTAACGTCCTAGCAAGTGTTAGTAAGGAAGCCTTACTTACTTACTTGATACTCGATATTGACTCTTAAATAATAACTGATGAAGCATCAGTCGACATAAACGTCAATATAAGGTCAACTATTTAATTCAGGACCTAACTGTAGAAAGTCTCAGTTAAACCAATTGTATATATCAATTTAGTAACAAAGGTACTGCCAATTAAGTCAGCTAACTATAGTAAGCACCAGTTGATTTATATAGACACATTTTACTCTTATACATATATATGACACTGAAAGAAGCTTCAGTTGTGTTATAAGCAACTGTGGGAAGTCCCAGTTAGCTACATTCCCCGTAATTTTGTAAGTCTCGGTCCATACAATCAGATATATGATCTTGAACATCACACATTTACTAACTGAAGGAAGCCTCAGTAAATAAGTATTTAATACCTCTGGAAGCCCTTAGTCCACGTATACCTAGTGTAACTGAGTGAAGCCTCAGTCCGCAGAATTTGATATATGAACTCAAACATCACTGATATATGAACTCAAACATCACTCATGTATTACTGAAGGAAGCCTCAGTAAACGGGTATCGAATTTTTTTTGTTGTTGTTTATTATGCAATCACGCCAAGGTCGACAATAAACTGAATGAAGCTTCAGTACAATTTAAACCAACTGTGGGAAGCCTCAGTAATCCGCAATTAAAGTATACCTCACCAAACTGAGTGAAGCCTCAGTTCCCATAACTGAATACGCATGTGTGAATAGCACCAATCTCTCAACTGGAGGAAGCCTCAGTTAAGAGTTTATTAATTATTGCCAATTGTTTATATATATAGATCATTAATCATTTTAAGGTCATTAATTAATATAATGACCTCCCATTATAGTTCAACCCCCTTATCAGGGACAAGGATTCAGGTTAAGAGAATAAGAATAGCCAGTAATTCCTGCCCGAAATGTGAAAAGGTAATTAATGATGATAATGAATGTATAGAATGTGGAGCATGCGAACTAATTTTTTGTATGGAATGCACCAATGTATCAGAAGCGCTTCGCCAAGCTCTGAAAGATGACAAATCAAGTAACTTTAAATGGACATGTAACGCATGTAAACAAAACTTCCCTTGTATGTCAGGCCTAACCCAAAAACTCCGTTCTATTGAAGATAAAACAGATAGTCGATTAGGTATTCTAGAAGCTCAGGTAGAAAACTTAAAATTGAACATGGCCGCCAAAATTACTGAAGAAGTACAAGCCATGAGGCAGGATATTAACACAGACATTATTAAAGATATAAGAACTAGCCTTCAAAGCGACATCAGGGTAGAACTCGAAGAAATCGAAGAGCAAAAGCAGCGTGCAATGAACCTAATCCTGTTCAACCTACAAGAATGCCCTAGCCAGAATAAGAACGAAAGGAAAAAATTCGATGAGGACATATTCACAGAAATATGCCATCTTATAGAAGTTAGGGAAGTTGACGTAAAAGTTGCATTCCGATTGGGTAACCCAGGTCCACACAAAAGTCGTCCATTAAAAATAATATTAAATAACAAAAAACATAGAAAAGATATCCTTCATAACGCGCATAAACTGAAAAATGTTCCTCCAACCAGTAGGGTAGCCAAATGTATAATCTCCAAAGACCTTACTGTAAGACAGAGGGAAGAAAACAAAAAAAGGAGGGACGAAAGGAAGAAAAATAACGACAGGACAAAATCAGAACAAGCCTACAATGACCAAACTGTGATACAAAACAAGGAAAAGCAACAACTACCCACGAAGAGTCAAAGATTTACAACCACGGCCATAATCGAAAATGTCAATCAGGATATGGATATATCCTTTGCTAATTTCCTTTCCCAACCAATTTTACCAGGAAATGGGCATCGAAGTTGTAGTACCCCGATGCATATACATTCAGACCTAGGTGAAGAAACCATCACGGGTGGACTATATACAGGCACCAATGATCCCCCACCAGACATTACTAAAATAGTTAATCAAGATGTTTTAGATTTTTAAACTGCACTGTAGATAATGCAAGACTATCTGTCATGTACACTAATGCAGATGGTGTTTTTAATAAAATGGGCGAACTAAAAACCCATATAAAAAACCAAAATATGATATCATTGCTGTCACTGAAGTGTTCCCAAAAAATCAAGAACTCGAATATACAGACCCAGATCTATTAATCACTGGATACACTATGTACCATCCAGCCAATAAGAATTGTACATTCAGGGGTAGTATCATATACATAAAAGACACATTTAAATCGTTCCAATTAGATACATATGAAACAACAATGATTGAAACAGTTGGCGTAGGTATTAAAATGGAGGACAGTAGTCATATCCTAATTTCCTGTATATACAGAAGCCCTAGTAGTAACTCGGCTCAGTGTTTAGAAGACTTAACAAGAATATTAAAGACATCACACTATAAAAATATTAAATTTAACGCTATACTACACATGGGGGATTTTAATTTTAGGAACATTAACTGGACAAACCAATCAACACAACTTAGCACAAACAGTATAACCTATAAATTTCTAGAACTTTACAGAGACACATACCTACACCAACACGTTAATAAACCAACAAGATTCAGAGGAAATGATACCCCTAGCATACTAGATCTGGTATTGACAAATGAAGAAGGAATGATAGACAACATAGAACATTCAGCACCTCTTGGTAACAGTGACCATGAAATTTTAGAGTTTTATTTAAAGACAAATTATGTAAATAATGTAAAATTTGAGGAGAAGATGAAGTTTTATAAGGGAGACTACGATAGACTTGGAAAGTCTCATGTCTACAGGAAGTATAAATAGTTCTTGGAAAAGATTTGTCGATAAACTATCAAGTGCTTGCCAAGATAACATACCAGTGCACAAATCTGGACCTAAATACTATGATACTCCTTGGATGAACAAAGAGGCTCTTACCGCAGTACAAACCAAGAGAAAGAAGTGGAAGAAATATATACACTGTAGGTCGCCCCAAAATTATGAAAATTATATACAAGCAAGAACCGATGCTAACACAAAAGTAAGAAAAGCACAACAAGACTACGAAAGGGACATATGTAAGAAAAGTAAGGACAACCCTAAGCTCTTTTGGAGATTTGTCAAATCTAAAACAAAAATCAAAGATAATATTAACTGCATAATAGATGGAGATGGCGCAATCAAAACTGACAATACAGAAAAAGCAGAACTCTTCAACACATTTTTCAAAGTGTCTTCACTATTGATCTTCCTGAATTTAAAAAAAGAACAGACCTAACCCTTGAAACCATTACCTTTGATGAAGAAATAGTAGGCAAACTCCTAGCGTCAATAAATGAAAACAAATCCCAAGGCCCCGATAAATTACACCCAAAACTACTTAAGGAAACAGCAAATAGTATAAAAAAAACCAGTCACAACTATATTTCAGCAATCATTAGATGAAGACGAATTACCTGAAGCATGGAAAATGGCAAACATAACCCCCATCCATAAAAAAGGCCCAAAAAATAAAGTAGACAACTATAGACCTATTAGCCTAACATCAACACTATGTAAATTGATGGAGAGATTAATTAGGGACGCCCTAATGGAATACATGGAAACAAACCAACTATACTCCAGTTATCAGCATGGCTTTAGGAAGGGGCGCTCATGTATAACACAACTCATTGAGGTCATGGAAAAATGGTCAGAAGAACTAGAACATAGAAAACCTATTGAGTGTATTTTATCTAGATTTTCAGAGGGCATTTGACACCGTGCCACATATGAGGCTGGTACATAAATTGAGAGGCTATGGTATAACAGGTGATCTATTAAACTGGGTGGAAGATTTTCTGTATGACAGAAAACAAAGGGTCACGCTTAACGGCAAAAGCTCCAAATGGCAAGAAGTTACCAGTGGAATGCCACAAGGGAGTGTTCTAGGTCCTATTCTCTTCACCATCTATATTAATGACCTACCAGACGCACTTGAAAATATGGTTAAACTCTTTGCAGATGACACTAAAGTATATGCAACAGTCACCAACGAGGAAGAAAGTCAAAGTCTGCAAAATGACATCAATAAATTAACAAACTGGTCAGACAAATGGCTACTAAAATTTAACAAGAGCAAATGTAAACATATGCACCTCGGTGCAACCAGTGACTATAGATATCATATGGAAGACCAAATGATAGACATGACAACATCAGAAAAGGACCTAGGTGTGACTATAGATGAAAATCTCAACTTTGAGGAGCATATACAGAGCCAAGTAAATAAGGCAAATCAGAAGCTGGGTATAATTAAAAGATCCTTTAAATATTTGGATAGTGAAATGTTTATAACCCTATACAAAAGCCTGGTCAGACCACATCTAGAGTATGCAAGCACAGTCTGGTCAGTTGCAAATAAAAAGGAGGCCATACTTATCGAATCAGTCCAAAGAAGAGCTACACGCCTGGTAAAAAGCATTGAACATTTAAGCTATAGTGACAGACTCAAAAAGCTTGGTTTACCGTCACTACAATACCGGCGAGTCAGAGCTGATATGATCGAGACTTACAAAATTCTATACAATATTGACAAAGTAGAGATAGGCAATATGTTACCTTTGAACACCAATAGCATCAACACTAGAGGGCATAAAATGAAACTACTAAAAAAACATTCAAGGACAAAAAAGAGACAACAAACTTTCTCCCAAAGGATTGTTAACTATTGGAACAGCTTATCAGCCAGTACTGTGGAAGCCAAAAGTGTAAATAGTTTTAAAAGTCAATTAAACATTGCTTGGAAAAGCCTAAGCATCAAGTTTGAGCCCGATATATATAGACCAGAAGCGGGTAGCAACAAAACACAAACGGGTCAGAGAGGCATATGTGCCTAAATTAAAGACCTCTAAGGAAAAAGTAAAAAGTAAGTATGCAACGATACAAATGACGGTGTTTCTTGTCAAAAATTTAGACAAAGACTGACCAACGAATGGCCTTAGTCATTGAATGTCAATATAAATAAATGACGTAAACAAGTCATAACATATTGATCTTAAACTTTCTCATTTCCAACTTAACCCAAAATAGTTGCTTCCCAAGAATAATACAAGTCCACTGGGATCGTGTAAAAACACAGTACAGGTTGTTCAAATTAATATATAAACGTCTAAAGAGTCTACCAACCAGTAAAGCTTATTAAGTATCGGATCGACAAACATGACGATACAGCATAAACAAAAAAAATAAAAGTCTAGAGGATTATGCAACGATACAAATGACGGTGTTTCTTGTCAAAAATCGTGTAAAAACACAATACAGGTAGTAGACGAAACGAATATATAATGAATAAAAAAAATATTAAATATTAAATATTTTATATTATGTCCTCATATCATCATCATAGTAATTAAATAATAATTTAATTAATAAAATTAATTATTAAATAATTAAAGTGCAATTAAAAACCATGAAAAGCAGTGTCAAGTACGCTTGATATGCTCAGAAATGAGAAGTGTTTAAAGGCAGTTAAGTGGCAGTTATTAGTTTAAACATATTTTATTTGAAATCTTGCAATTGCAAATACATATCACAATACAAATTATAACACAAAAGGATTTGGAAACAAGCTGAAACAGCTTATATTAATCCATCTCCTAAATAAATATATATCACATAAAGTAAAAGCTCGTAACAGTTATTTGCATGCTTGTGTGGTTTCAACATACATTATTAATAAAAATCACAAGTTATTATATACATGCTATATATAATGTAGAAGAAAAACATTATTAAATAATTTTATTGAGCAAACAAAAGGATTGGATAACATGCAAAGCCTATAAGGATCCTCTCCTATAAACTGATTGTGATAACAAGGCATGCAAAATAACATACATACACTTATAATTAATCATCAAAAGCACTATAATATATAAACATTAGTAGTAGGGTCGGTGATGTTTTAGTCACCCCAAAAACGCAGGGCACCAGGGCACCGACATATATGGGCATGCCCCGCCCCCTTTCTATACACCGGAAGTGAGTCATCGGAAATTCCACCATCGCGCAAAACATACGTTTCTCATGACGTCACCGGAAGTACGTGAGTCATCGGAGATTCCATCATCGCGCAAAACCTTATTTGGTCAACCGATTCCAATGAGTCATCGTGTCTGCTAATAAGGATACTTCCATGAGTCATCGCGCGGCGTATAATTGTCATTCCATATATATTTTTGAATTAATGAAAACGAATAATTTTAAGGAATTAATTCTCATTCGCTTAATTAAACATCTAAAACATTTTATTGGATAAATTATTTCAAACATTGCGCCGATTATCGATCCGGTCATAACACGTCATTGAACCTAGTTTATAGCCTATACGATTAATCTTTCACATTCAATTAAATCAACGTGTGGGGCTTATCTTCAAATCGGTTATATGAAATATCATGTAGTTCCCATATTTACTTGTCTATTTACAATATTCATTCTCTAAACAATTATTTTTATTATTGTCTGAGTCTCTATGTATATAAACAGATAAAATTTTATTTTAAGCGTTGGTATTTCTGTTAATAATTATTATTTTATCTAAACCATTAATTTATTGATGAAACAAATATTTCAATTATCAATATTATCAATTACCACACAAGTCATAACACGTTAGTGAACCTATTTATATAGCCTATACGATTAATCTTTCACGTTCAATTAAATCAACACGTGGAGCTTATCCTCAAATCTGTTATCATGTAGCTCTCATATTTACTTTTCTATGGTCATCCCCCTCGTTTATCCTCAAATTACCCTTTCATACACTGATAGCAATCAACAACATTGTCTCAAGTAACCTTTACACCGACACGTGCCAGCCGTCTATACTCTTGATTTGATTCGGATAAAATAAACAAACATCAAATACCAGGGATTACCAGTCATATCGTACACTATTAAAGTTACTCCATACACAAATTAACATTCTTTCATAGTTTTCTGTCGAAATTACAGAAATTTAATTGTCAACATTGATAAAATAAATTACGTACTATATTCACTAAAATAAGTTCATTTTTATCTTTGACCTCAGATTACCCCCTGTATAATTATCCACTTTAGTTCTATGGACAGCTGATAAATATTAATCTATAATTAAATCCTCGTTCACGACGCCTGCTAAAATTCAAGTTCTCTGAGTGTATCATATTTTATGCTTACTATCTTTGATTTATAAAATATAATGAATAAAAAATGATCAAATCATGACGGGCCATGGTTTTAATAATACTTATGAGTCATTCCTAAACGAATCATTCTATATACATCATCAGTTCGTATGGACATGAGCCTTCATTTGTAATGCTTACACCATGAGTCATCATACATACGATGACCAAATAAGGTAATCAGTCTTGGGTACGAGACAAACCTATGAATACATCCTAGTGAGTCATATACAGTGATGAGAAAATAAGGTAAACACACTTCCGACTGCATGCGCATGTCCAAATTTCGAAAATTGTAACTAGCCAATTGTAAAGCTCGTATTATATATCGACTAATTAAAACAAGTCTTACAAATACACATGACTAAAAACATCACCAAACACATCGAACCATCATTTTCACGATGGAGTTTCAATGCGATAGATGTTTCAAAACATTCTCGAGACAGCAAGAACTTAAGCGACACAAGGAATCAGTTCATAGTACTGCACACTTGTTTTCATGCGACAAATGTGAAAAAACTTTTAACAGAAAGGATAAATTTGACGAACACTGCAGAAGTTGTGCCATAATTTGTAAATATTGTGACATTAACTTTGAACAGAAAGCAGGTCTAGACTTTCATGTGAGTTCTGTACATACGGACAAAAAATTCCAATGTACCAAATGCGGAAAGAAATTTTCCCAAAAACGTGATTTAAAGAAACACCAGGAAAAATGCACTCAAATGGTAGGTTCAATTTATGTTTTTAGATGAAAAGAGTACTTAATTTTCCTTTCATAAAATTATTATCTATTGTTCGGTTGTTATTACCTATATCAGATAAAATGTAATCCCTTAACATATTTTGATTTAATTATGGTATCTTTTTATGTTCTTCGCTTCAAAAATAGTAAGGAATTTTTTTTTGTTTGAAATTGTTTACATTCCGACATAAATACTTTTGCAAGAATCTGATCAAATATATACCCTACCGACCTTCCTCAGATTGAAAGATAATCAATTAAATATGATGAAGACGAAGGTAGTAATCTTCAACGACTAGTATCAGAAGTAAAAAAATAATATCGCGAACGAAAAAATAAAGATTGAGTGTACAAATTAATTTGTTTGGATAAATGCTGAACATGGGTATACCGTAAAATACAGAATTAATTGATTTTATAGAAAATTATTGGAACGAAAAAAAAAAAGCTTTTAGCGGGGGTATAATGTCAATTATTAAAATACGGAATGATTTATTCGAGTGTTTGTTGTTTTTTCTTTTATATTTGCAGTCCATTCAACCGGAACCTAAACCGACGCCAGAACCAACTCCGGGTCCTTCGGAAGGCTACCGATGCCGACGGTGTACGGCACGCTTCCCCGACCGACGCCAACTGTACCTCCACGGCATGCAACACCACTACCAGAGCGGAGCTGGTGCTCTTCAGTCAAGACCTTGGGCAGACGGAGAAGCTCCGTGGGAGACGGAAGAAGACGGACCTCTGAAGACCATCTACGAGGCCAACGCTCCCCTCATCCTGGAGAACCACCAAGAAAGCAGCGTCACCTCCACCTATAACGTTCCGCTGACCAACGATTTCACAGTCCCGCAATTAATGGACCACGCCGAACGGATCTACGATCGACAGGGACACGCATTTCGCCTCAACCTGGTATTCGGTCTGATTTTACGTCACACGGAAACGGGAGAATACCGATACTTCCGCCCTTTCCAGAACGAGTCTCTGTTCGAGCGTCCCGTCTACATTTCCAGACGTCGAGATCTCAACCGTCTTCGTCTACGACTTCAACGATTCGACATCACTGATTACATCTTGCGTCAACGACCAGATACGAAATGGAAACCCTACCTGATCACCAACGTCCGGTTCGTCCTATACAATTTAAACTATCCGCTGGGGAACGCCGTTTAACTCCCGGAATACATCACCAGATCCAAATCGATCGTGGCTTTGGACAAAAGCATAAATGGAAAACAATTCTACAAAGACCACCTCTGCGCTTTTCGGTGTTTAGCCGTCCACCGGGGCCATTTGAGAGATCGACTGGAGACACACACGAAAGAGTTGTTCGAGCGATGGGTCCAGTTTGCCGGTGAAATACAACTCGACGTCAATCCAACCGATTTCCAGGGACTGCCACTCCATCAGATGGCTTATTTCGAGAGGTGTTTCCAAATCAACGTCAACGTCTACCATCTACGTGACGACGGTGTGGCACTCACAGTCTACAAATCTCGATGTCATTACCAAGATACCCTGTACGTCAATCAATTCGACCACCATCTTTCATACATTTCGAATTTAGCGGCTTACACCCAGAAATACCAATGCGGCACCTGCGATCGTCATTTCCAACATCTACGAAGCATGAAACGACATCAACTCAAATGTACCGGCCAGACCGTCTATAATTTCAAAGGTGGATTCTACGGTAATCCGAAAACCGTCTTCGACAAGTTGGAGGAGCAAGGCATCCACATTCCTACCATCGACGGACTGTACAAATACTTTATCGTCTACGATTTCGAGGCCATGCTCGTACCGATTCGAGAATCGAATTCGCCAAAACTGACCTGGACCCAACGACACGAACCGATCTCCGTATCCGTCTGCAGTAACGTTCCCAACTTTACCGATCCACACTGTTTCGTCGAGACCGATCTCCAGGATCTTTTAAGAAAGATGGTGGAGTACATGACCCGCATTGGGGATCAAACCTATCAGCTGTGTCAACAACAATTTGCCGATGCTTTCGATAGGCTAGATCAAGACATCGACAACCCCATGCGTGCACTTCTCGACGACGAAGAACTCCTGGAGGTCGACGAAAAAGAGAAAAACATCTTTAAAAAGTTGAAAGAAGAACTGGAAGCTTACTGCAGACAGACAATCGTCCTAGGATTCAACTCCGCCAAATACGACATGAACCTCGTCAAAACCCGCTTGGCACAGACTTTGGAGATGCACGCCCCGGGAAAAAAATTCACCGTCAAACGAAACAACAGCTACGCCTGTCTGGCTAACGATAAATTCAAATTTCTGGACGTCACTTCGTATCTGGCTCCAGGCGTCAGTTACGCACAATTCCTGAAAGCCTACGACGTCACCGAAAACAAAGGCTTCTTTCCATACGAATGGTTCGACGGTCCCGAAAAGCTCGAACATCCTACTCTGCCTCCGCATGCCGCCTTCTACAGTTCATTGAAAGACACCAACATCTCGGACGAAGAGTACCAGTTCTGTCAACGTGTTTGGATCGACCGGGGCATGTCCACTTTCCGTGACTTTCTGGTCTGGTACAACGATCTCGATGTCGGTCCCTTCGTCCGGGCCGTGGAAAATCTACAACAGTTCTATTTCGACCGTGGCATCGACTTATTCAAGACTTCAATCTCCGTTCCCGGGCTTGCTCGACGCATGCTGTTCGACACCGGTCGTCAAGCGGGAGCCTCGTTTGCCCTATTCGACGAAGCTAACAGTGACTTATACTTTTCCATCAAAGAGAATTTAACCGGTGGCCCGTCCATCATCTTCAATCGTCACCAAGAAGTCGGGCAAACGTACATCCGAAACGTCAAGCCCTGTCGGAAGATTCTGGGGTTCGATGCCAACGCCCTCTACCTTTGGTCCATCGACCAAGAGATGCCGACCGGGAGCTTCGTACGACGACGCCAAGAGGACGGATTCAAGCCGCAGAAACGAGATCGGTACACCATGATGTACGACTGGATGGAGTTCCTCAACCATTCCAATCACCTCCGCATTCAACACAAACTAAACACTGGCAAGGAGAAAAAGATCGGACCTTATCCCGTCGACGGTTTCGATGCCAATACCAACACCGTGTATCAGTTCCACGGATGTTATTGGCACGGACACCAATGCTGGCTGACCAAAAACGTCAAAGACCAGAAATGGCACGAAACAAGACAAGCCAAGCACGAGAAGACCATCAAGACCACCACTTTGATCCAGACGCAGGGATATACGGTCGTCGAAAAGTGGGAATGTCATTTTCGCAATGACATGCGCCGAGATCGTCACCTGAAAGCCTTTTGCGATGTCCGCAAACCGCCGACGCCACAGGGATCCGTGACGGAAAACGAAATCTTGGAGGGAGTAGTCAGTGGAAAACTCTTTGGTATGGTGGAGTGCGACATCCGGGTTCCTGACGAATGGCCAGACTATTTCCGTCATCCGAGCATGACCCCATACCAATACTTTGAAAAATGTCTCCTCTGTTTTGTACCACCGACGTTCCTTTCGACCTCATCGGAGACCACATGCAGGACCACGTTCGTCGCTTTCAACTTTCGGAGAAACCGCGTCGGCTGTTAGTCGGAGGCATGCGAGGACGTCAAATGTTGATCGCCACTCAACTCCTCAAATGGTACCTAGAACACGGGATGTTGGTAACGAAAATATACCAGGTGATCGAATTTACCCCACAACGATGTTTCCGGGATTTCGTCCGTGAAGTCAGCGACAACCGGCGATTAGGAGATGCGCATCCCGACAAAGCCATCATCGCCGAAACTTCAAAACTTCACGGCAATAGCGCTTTTGGAGGTACAATCATGGACCAGGAAAAATTCCAGACCGTCACTTACGTCCAAGGCGAAGGCATGGCCATGATGGAAGCCAACAAGCCACAATTCAAAAAGTTAACCAGTCTTTCCGATCCAGACGAATTTTTCGAAGTCGAAAAATCGAAAGAACACCTCGACATGAATCTTCCCGTCCAGATCGGATACTTCATTCTCCAATACGCTAAACTAAGAATGCTCCAGTTCTATTACGACTTCCTGGACGTATACGTCGACCGTTCCGACTTTGAATACTGCGAGATGGACACGGATTCGTCGTACATGGCCCTGTCTGGACCCGATCTCATGTCCGTCATCCGACCAGAAATGCGTGAAGCTTACCAACGAGCCTTGGTCGGATGCTGCAGAGACGATCACGAACCCGTCTGATTTCCTCGCACCTGCTGTTCGAGACACGGAAAATACGACAAGAGGACCCCGGGACTCTTCAAAGGTACCGTATAAGTGGTTTTTTTCGCGTGGGGAAAATTTAGCGTTTTTGTTAAAAAACTGTGTGAGTTTATTTTGGCGTAATGCAATTTTCGCGGTCGTAATCATAATGAATAACTCTATCAATTGTCTAAATATTTCGCGAGTTTTTATTTTCGCGTCCCAACTTTTATCGCGAATATAGCGAAAATTATATCACCGCGAAAGAAACCACTTATACGGTATTAATTTTCATTTTTTCTAACCATCACTATACGGGAGGGGGGGGGGGTGAAACATTCTAAACCGAAGTGTACGAAGCATAGTACTGCATAAACTAGTCTGTCTTGTTTTCATCAGATTCAATGTTTCTATTTTTTTATCTTTTCAGTCGAGTATGATGATGACGTCATGATTGGTCTCTGCTCCAAGACCTACATCGTGCAGAAGATCAAGACGGTCTCCACATCCAGCACAGCGATGACGGCCTACAGACTGTTGAGACGTGCCAAGAAGCTCCCGGTCAAACGACTTCCCCGCCACTCTCGACAAGTCACGGAAGTGAAATTCAGTTCGAAAGGGATCACCAAACGCCGTGTCAAGGCACCGATGACCACCTTCCGTCACGTCCTCGACACACAACGCGCCGGTCAAGGAACCCTCAAAGGATTCCGTGCCATCGATAACGGCGTCTCTACATACAATCAAACGAGAAATGGATTCTCATACTTTTATTGTAAGAGACGAGTGTTGGATGACGGCGTGTCCACCGTTCCTCTCGACATGGAACTGTGTCCCGTAAAGACACAAGAAGCCACGAACGTCGAAGAACCGATGGATGTCGACCTCGATGACCACGATCGATACCTCGTACATCTTTTGGACACTAACTTTGAAAGCGACTCGGAATGACATAGCGTTACTCGAATTATTGTTTTATGATCATGTATGCTTTTTTAAAATTAGATTGTTTAGTTATTTGAACGATCAAATATGCGGATTTAAGGAAATGTATGCGTTCAAAAAATGTATAGAAACCCTATAGGAACCTATATAATTTTCACTTGTTATTGATTTTTAGTCGACTATTTTTCTTAAGATTTGATTTTCGATGACTTAGAAATCGTATAATTTTTAATTTTTTATCAGTTCCCGTGCCTTTTCTATAGTAAATATGACGAGCCAAATTTTGATAATGTAGGATTTTTCATCGGTAAAAAATAGAATCTTTGGAAATTTGAACGACCGAAAATGAGAATTTAAGGAAATGTATGCGTTCAAAAAATGTATAGAAACCCTATAGGAACCTGTATAATTTTCACTTGTTATTGATTTTTAGTCGACTATTTTTCTTAAGATTTGATTTTCGATGACTTAGAAATCGTATAATTTTAATTTTTTATCAGTTCCCGTGCCTTTTCTATAGTAAATATGACGAGCCAAATTTTGATAATGTAGGATTTTTCATCGGTAAAAAATAGAATCTTTGGAAATTTGAACGACCGAAAATGAGAATTTAAGGAAATGTATGCGTTCAAAAAATGTATAGAAACCCTATAGGAACGTGTATATTTTTCACTTGTTATTGATTTTTAGTCGACTATTTTTCTTAAGATTTGATTTTCGATGACTTAGAAATCGTATAATTTTTAACTTTTTATCAGTTCCCGTGCCTTTTCTATAGTTAATATGACGAGCCAAATTTTGATAATGTAGGATTTTTCATCGGTTAAAAATAGAATCTTTGGAAATTTGAACGATCGAAAATGAGAATTTAAGGAAATGTATGTGTTCAAAAAATGTATAGAAACCCTATAGGAACCTGTATAATTTTCATTTGTTATTGATTTTTAGTCGACTATTTTTCTTAAAATTTGATATCGGGCGACGGAAGCTGTCTTGTGGTGGTGGAGGTGTTGGCATTCCCGTTCCGTGTTTATTTCGTTGATACCTCAACACGGCATCTCTTCCGGAAACTTGATGTTGACAAGTTGGACATTGCATCCTTATTGCGTAGGTGAATTCCTTCCTTTATATCTTTTCGAAAATGAAACAAGCAGAACACTTGACCATCCTTGTACCGACATACTTGTAATCGGTCGTATCTTAAGGTGATTTGTAGTCTCTTCAT
Source organism: Limnoperna fortunei (assembly GCA_944474755.1). Lineage (NCBI taxonomy): Eukaryota > Metazoa > Mollusca > Bivalvia > Mytilida > Modiolidae > Limnoperna > Limnoperna fortunei. The sequence goes on from OX104111.1 coordinate 99,541,727, forward strand.
GTTACCGCTTTTGATCGGCATATAAATTACTCTCTCAACGATCGCCTCCGTCATCTCTTCCCGGCGTACTATCACAGACTGCATTAATGACAGGAACGTATCATGCTTTAGAAAACCTATTAGAAAACGTGTATACGTTTCGCGTGTTATTGATTTTTAGTCGACTATTTTTCTTAACATTTGATTTTCGATGACTTAGAAATCGTATAATTTAGATTTTTTATCAGTTCCCGTGACTTTTCTATAGTAAATATGATGAGCCAAATTTTGATCGTGTACTATTTTTCATCGATTAAAATTAGATTGTTTAGTTATTGGAACGACCAAAATATGTGAATTTAAGGAATTAAATCTGTTCAATAATGGAATGAAATAACGTGTATATTTTTCACGTGTTATGGTCGATTTTTTTTTCTGTATTGTAAATAGTATAGATATATGTAATACTGACTTGTATATAATATTTTTCACGTGTTATTTTTTCTCGAAATTTGATGTCGTTGTATTTTTTTTCTGTATTGTAAATAGTATTGATATATGTAATACTGACTTGTATATAATATTTTTCACGTGTTATTGTCGATTATTTTTTCTCGAGATTTGATGTCGTTGTAGTTTGTCTGTATTGTAAATAGTATTTATATATGTAATACTGACTTGTATATAATATTTTTCACGTCGATTATTTTTTCTCGAGATTTGATGTCGTTGTTTGTTCTGTATTGTAAATAGTATAAGTATATTCCTACGGACTTGTATATAATAAATGTCGTAACGTGTGTTTTTCTTTTGTCGAAAAAGTTACCCCTCCCAAGCGAAAACAAACTCGATAGATCAAGTCTACATGTTTTATTACAAAAAATTTCGATACAATTAAAGCGAAATCCAAGTTTTATTGTCTTTGACCGGAATGCCGGGTGGTCCGAGTTTTCTCTTCTTAGTTCCTTCTCCCGTTTGCTTCTTCTTCTGTTCGGCAAGGAGTTTTTGGTATCGTTCGTAAGGGATTAGGATCATTTTCTCCATGTCTCAAAGTTTTCTAAAAGGCGCACGACGGCAGCGGTTCCTCTTTGCAAGACGCAAAGTCTCTGTTTTCTCGTCGACGACTTTTTCCCCAAAACGTCGATGGTCTTTTTATATCGCTTCAGTCGTAGTTTCTCCTCCGGTGTCAGAACTATCGTCCCTTTGATGACGTTGTGGGCGATTTCGCTTCAAGGCTTTCAGTTGCGATTTGTCGATGGTTTTTAGCAAGGTCTTTCTCTGGTCTTTCCTGGCCACTCTCAACAGATGGAGAAAGTGACGTTGGTCTTCTAGTAGTCGACCCATGACTTTTGAGTGTTCTCTTGGCGTCCTCTTATGTTTTCACGTAGACGATCGGGTCTTCTCCCGGAAACACGTGGGTCCTCAATCGATATGCGTCGTCGGAATGCGGAGACATGTCCACCACCAAATATCCATAGAGTGTCGCCGTGGCGTCTTCGTATGCTTCCGTGAGTACTTTAGATTTCCCGGGATAGAGTTGTCGTCCCAAGGTGGCGATCTGAGAGACGTCTCTGACGTTTTTCATCAACACCAAGTACGTGGTGTTCAGGGCAATAGTCCTCGATCTAGCTCCTTGAACGTAAAGATTCTGCGTCAAAAACAAGACGCTCAGTCGTCTGTGGTGACATCCCTGCGTGAAAAGTAACTCCATGTCGACGTCGCGTACCACGCGATGCATCAGATCGTCTAATACGATCAGGCGATGATGTCTGTCTGCAGTAAATTCTCGAACCGTTTCCATAGAAGGTAGCCCCTCGTGAAATGAGAGGTGAGGTATAGTCTTTTCCATTTCTTCAAAGAGTGGTTGGTGTATACCGTAGCAATACAAGACGGCTTCGGGAGGTTCGTCGGGGTACATTTCTTTCAAATGTTTCAACAGCCTGTAGACGAACCGCGTCTTTCCACTTCCCGTTTGCCCAGCGATGCACGTGCTAGAACACGATAAAAACGAAAACACCATGATGCCCGTTTCGAATCTAGATGTCCATCTTCTCTTATGTCTTCTTGAGCGTGGGATTGGGTAAGGCGTATCCGATGGCACTGCTCAACAACGCTATCCATAGTTCGCTCTTGTCGTTTTGCAAGGACAGATTGGCGATCGATGTGACGATGATGACGAAGACCACGATCATCTGGCAAAAGTAGACGATTTCCGATTTGGGTAGTTGACTTCCCAGCATTGGCCATCGTTCAGTACTGTGCGTGCTGCTTTCACGCTCCATTTTGAAGAGTCGTGTCGTTTCTCTCCTTATGAAGTTTTTCACTTTTCGATCGTTGGCCTTTAAATCCAGGGTGCTAAACCGGTTCAGGATCTCTTGAAAAGTCCTCGAGCGATGTCTCTCGCGTACGAAATGAATGCAGTAGGCTCCACAGGTGTCGCTGTCCTCCGGTTGTATGGCGTCCGGTGTATACAGATAAGACGTTCCCAGCACTTCTTCGAAATGACGCTGGTAATCACCCGGTGGGTGCCCCAGCGAATCGAAAAATTCGGGTGGTCCTTTCGCTGGAAAATGAAACACCGTCCAGTGAGTGCCGGGTCTGGAACACGGATCTGTATTGACGACGTACGTCTTTGGTTTCTTCGCTCGCCTCAATTCGTCGGCACAAACGGCTTGGATTCCTAAAGGTTTCAGCGCTCTTTCGATTTCTTCGTTGTTCATGGTAGTAAGACTCGTCTGGATTGATCCACGTGCATTACCTTGGGAAACTTGCCATACATCAACACGGTCACGCTCTCGGGTAAAGCCGTGCCGAATTTTATTTCCAAACGACAGTCTCCTCTTCTTTTGGCATTAAAATCGACTCGGTCGTCAATGTTGAAAACGAACAGGGCATAGCCTCCTGCAAAATCCCAGTAAGACACGGCGACGTCCTCCCTGAAAGCGGCGAGTCTCTTGTAAGCGTCCACGTAGTTGCGTCCCGCAAAGTTGGGTTGTAGCGGTTGGGTCGGATACGATTGTCCGTCGATGTACAGGCTCAGAAAATTGCAATCGAATCCTTGAAAATTGAAGGGTGACTTCTTATAACTTCCGTTGAACGCTTCGCTGCTAACCAGGCCGACGATCAGCTGGTTGGGAACTTCTCCTTGGAATAGGTTGTTTTCGACGAATCCGTATTCTCCCTTGGAGACGGAGGCAATCTTCATATCGCTGTTGACGAACGGATACATGGCCGTGGCATTTCCTAACAACTGATTATGAGCCATCAGCACTCCGGCGTTGGGTTTCTGCAGGCACAATTTGAATGCGGCGTCCAAGATCTGTACTCTGTAAGCGGCGTTGACATCGCTCGACAACAAGCGAAATGCGTTCTGAGTGGGCCACAGCTTTAGGGTCAAGGCGATACCATTCAGCAACAGACGGTTCTGTCTAAATACGTCTAGGTGAATGGACCCTCCATCTCTAATATGCAACCTTCGTTCGTAAACATAGAGCGTCTGTACAATGCAACATTGGAACTGGATTTAACGTCGGTGTCGTCGTGGTGTCCGGCCGTGTCTTTAGAAAAACATTGCGCATTGAGGTGTACTGTGTCGTCCTTTCCACTCTCCAACAGGGTGTCGATGTAGGCTTTGAACGGGTAGTTGGATCCCATTTGCGATACGGGTGTGTGCTGCAGATGACAATCTACATTTGAAAATAGCGCTTGCAGGGCTAAATTTACTAAGCAAACGTTGGCGTCTTTTGTGATCGGTGTTCCGTCTTCATTTAAAAGTCGTAATTTGACTTTGAGCGAACTTCTCTTCAGATCCATGTAGGCAGCCGATTGCGGTGGAATCGTAAACTCCAAAGGACCATCGCCCGAGATTTGATTGGTCGGTCGAAATTCGATCCATTCTCTCTTCTGGATGCCAGTGTTGGCTGGTGGAGGCGAAAACAGGGACAGTTCGTCTTCGTGATTTTCTTCCAAGTGATTCTAGTTAAAACTACGTCGGCGTTTGCGGCTTCTTATAACTTTCGGTGGCGCCAGTTCGGACTTGGCCATCTCGAGCGTCTGGGCTAACGGTGTCACCAATTGAACTTGAGGCGTCTCTGATCTCCACTGGGTACCGCTTCCCACGATGTAACGTCCCTTGTGATCTGGTCGAACCCTTCCTTCCGACAGGTCCGAGAAAGGCTGTTCCCACTTTTTGTGGTCGGGCACGTACGGCATCCATCGTTGTGTCTTGTGATCGTAGACTTCTATCGATCCCATCGTCGTCTTCTGAAGTGAAGCGTACAGTACAGACGGTCGAGTTTAAACCGACAAGGTTCTAGTCGATCGTCTCTTATAAAGAAACGCAATCGATTCAGGTCGGCATTACGTAATTTGACGTAATAAAGTTGGCCAAACTCCAACGTGTTTTGATCCACTGACTCGATGACTCGCAAGAGAGGCAAAAATCTATTGCGCGCGTACGATTCTTCGACGATATCGACGCAGACGTACAGTCGATGACTCGGATACTCCAACTGGGACGGTAGGGTGAGTTCCGTCAGAGCGCATTCCCAGCTTCCTTCCAGCAGGAACCTTTTGGGCAGATCTACCACGAAATCTCCGGCGTGGTTGTCGACGTGGGTAGACAACGAATCGCCGCAATACAAAAACAGGTAAAATGCATCCATCTCGAATTCGGATCTGTGACGTTGAGCTTCCTCTTATGTTTCTCCACGACGTAGGGATAGGACGATGGCTCGATTCAGATTTCGTCTTCGTAAGAGACGAGGTACGATGTCCTGATAAGTCAATAAAGAGTTTCTTTTTCTGCGCAGCGATATTCCGGGATCGATTATTTGACGCAACAATAACGATCGTTCTCTAATGAATGGTGAATCTCTAATCAAGACGGGTAAGGACCCGTCCAATATGTAACGCACGACTTCGGCCAATGTTCCATTTGTCCTCTCGTCATGTATCGAATCAAAAGTTTTCTAGTCGTCGAATTAGCTTCTCCCAATTCTCTCAAAAAATGAATGTGAACGTATACGTTGGATTGATCCATGATTACATCCTATTCTCGGTCCTTCCTCTTATAGTCTTTCAGATCCGCCAGGGGAATCCAACTGTTGAATTTAGCGGGCCAACCCATCCATTTGACGTATTCTCGATCGAAGGGCTGTCTGACGTGAGAGAGGCGTACCGTGTCTCCCTTTTTAAAGGCATATCCTGTTCTCGGTGCTTGGTATCGTTCCGTTGAATATTGCATCTTCCATAATCGAGCCTCGTCTTTTTTCGTCACCGCACGAGGAGCCATCTTGATGGAACGGTGATAAGCTCCGTTGTAGCTTTGGGTGATTTCTTCCAGAACGTCGATCCAGCGGTGCGTCTGATGACGGGACAGGTAACGAAAGATTTTGCTCTTTATCGTCTTGATACATCGTTCGGCGTAGGAACTTTTCTGTTCGTTCTGGGTGTAAAAATGATCCACTTTCTCTGCTTTTAACACTAGCCGAACGTCTTTATTCCGGAATTCGACTCCCTTGTCGGTTCTCAGCTTGTTAGGTTTCCTTCCAAGTCGGAAGAGGGTCTGCAAGGCGTTCGACATTTCCTTGCCTTGAGTCGAGCGTAACGGAAACGTGTGGGCAAAGCGCGAAAAGACGTCGATAGTAACGACGAAATAAGCGTATCCGTCGTTTTCTTTGCTAAACGTTTTCATGACGGCGGTATCGGCGTCCCACTGGTAGTCGATGTACGGGGCAATCACTATGCGCCGGCGAAAGGCTCTGTTGATTTGACGATGTAGTCCGAACGTCTCCTGTCCCTCTAACCATGACTCGATTTTGCTTCTTCCCAACACGTATTTTCCTTCCTTGCGTACCGCTCTGTACAGTTTTTCCACTCCTCCGTACGATCCCGGATGACGAGGGTCGTAATAAATTTTTTCCAAGTACTCTTCGTACTTGATGGTCGTTTTCGTGGACTGTTGATTTTACTCTTATAGAGGTCCAAATAGGACCGAATCATATCGAACTTCCACGATGGTTGTGCCAAGTAGGGATCTGAAAGGTAGGACTTAATGCGGTCCAGCGTCTGTGTCGTCTTGACAAAAGCCACGTATATTTCGCTGGGTTTCTGCGCAAAGAGGATGTATATGTACGTCTGGTCCATTTTGTTGTTGACGACCTCTTATACGTACAGCTCCATCTCCAAGAGAACGGGATACACTTCGTGGACGTCGCGAGAACACTTCAATCCCGTGATCATTAATTTTCCGGAGAGGTGACAGATGTAATGTACGCCGTTTCGTCGAAACATGACGGCAGGAAAAATCTCGGGTTCGTAACTAAAATCGATCGGCAGTTTTCGGGGATCGATACGTCCGCTCAACTGATGAACGGCGGAAGCCGTCACTATTCTTATCTGTGTAAGACGAACGGCATCACCCATGCGTTGTAGAACTCTAGCATATCTCCGGAGACGACGTCGAGCTTCTTGTATGGACAGGCATTTTCCGTTACAGTTAATGGTGCCGTTAGAAAATAACAGACAGTTTCCTCCAATCTTTCGATGTTGCCAAATTAGTCCCGAAAACGATCGAGGATCGTAGCGTGCGTTGGATAATCGGTAGATCAAAGCTCGTAGATCAATGGAACATGCCAAATTCGCTTGTACGACGACGTTGGTCATGTGCATTCCACTAAGTCTGCCAATTCTACACACTCGAGTGCGCGAAGGGCTTCGATGAAGATTCTATAGGCGTGGGGTCCTCTTCTCGTCAGGGTGAAGATCAGCTGTCTGTTTTTACGTCTAGTGGTGTTTTGATAGACGATGTCCTCGGCGAGGTCCGGAGTCAAAATGCGTCGTGCTACCAAATAATTCACGACCTCTTCCGTAGGTGTTTCTTCGACTAATCGAACTAAATGTCTCATGAGCTTCTTTTCCTCGCGTCTGTCCATGCTTGAGGATGGCGATGAAATGAGGGATGGTTGATTCGTCGCTCTTTCAAATACTACTCCGGTCTTATTTGATTGGAAAAATTTAAATCACGTGACGCGATGGATGACTCGCGAAATCGAAGTTTAATTTAATAACTCGTGACTGTCGATTGTTGTATAGGACATTTTGTTTTCGTATGTGAAGAGATAAATCTAAATTAATAAAATTTAATAGCAAACATTTCCCGATACTTCAAAAAATACTTTTCAGTGTATCCCTTTTTTGACTACAGAAAAATACTTCTTAGAGTAGCGTGAATAAACAAGGAAAGACAGAATGAAAAGCTTCTACAATTTATTGTATATACTCCGATCAATTTGTAAATATATATACAAAATAATGTAACAAATGATATATCAGTCTTTAACGAGTGTATTTAATACTAGAAATACGTCTCGTCAATCACCATTCGGTACAGTGGTCGGGGTTACACTCTGGGCATTGTAGGAAACCCAACTGGTTCTGATGATCTGAACTGTAGGGGCAGGGCACGACGGAAGACAGTTCCGGGACGACATCTCCTATCACCATGGCCGTGTCTTTTAATTTGGCGTATTCTGTGGGTCTTAGACAAATTCCTTTCTTGGTCGGTGTGACATCGGTGTTGTTCGGTGGCAACCAATACTGTCTTATGTTGATGTATTGACTGTTGGCCTGTGTCGTCGCGTAAACGTTTCTTCCGAGGTGTGATTTGTAGTCTCTCTTTTCCTTTAGGGATTGATTCAGAAACTCAAAGCTGTCGACTAATAGTTTCCATCGGTGTAATGGCAGACTGATTCCCTTTTTTGTAGGGATTAATTTTCCATCTTTTATCTCCCATTCTCTGATGTCGATTCTGATCTGATCTTTCCATTCCGTAGCTCGAACGTATCTGTTGTTTCCCAATTCGATGTTACAACGTGCGTTCTCCATTTCGGTTTGCGTACGAATGGTGTTTGTAGCGTCAGTGCGCGATATTATAAACTAGCCTTTTGGGTTTTCATTGGTTATTTAATGATCGATCTACGTTATGATTGGTGTATCCAAAAAAGGGCAACGCACATCCGTCTGACTTATGGCGTGTAAGGTGATGACGCATTGAATCGGTTGACCAAATAAGGTTTTGCGCGATGCTGGAATCTCCGATGACTCGCGTACTTCCGGTGACGTCATGAGAAACGTATGTTTTGCGCGATGGTGGAATTTCCGATGACGCACTTCCGGTGTATAGAAAGGGGGAGGGGCATGCCCATATATGTCGGTGCCCTGGTGCCCTGCGTTTTTGGGGTGACTAAAACATCACCGACCCTACTACTAACATTACAAGTTTGTCTCATAAATTCTTGGGAGAAAAATTTTGTATGGCTGATTCTGGTTACAATATATAAAAATTTTGCTGATCAATATAATTATAGAGATTGAATAATGGTAGTGTTTTTAATTAAACCCTATTAGTACTTAAATAGCTTGTTATTTGATTAATGAAATAATTAGAAAATAAGAGTTGGAATAGTATGGTATAGTAATGGGGGAAAAAATGAAATGAAAAGAAAAAAAAACAGGACAAAGAAGGACAATGGTTATAAACAGGGAATGGAGCTTTAAAACTTGAAGATTTGAAATTTGAAAACTAGTGGAATCTTTTTGTATCTTTGATAAATTCAAGCACTGCTTGTGCAATTTCTATGTTGTCGTCTGGAGAGAGATTGGAATTATTTCCAAGAAGGGTATCAACATCTAGATGAGGGTTAAATTTTGAAAAAAAAAGAAAAAAAACATAGAATTATGACAACATTAATAATAAAACAAAAACATTAGGATGTTGGATGAAATGTATGCAACTTTAAAATTATTTTTCTAGAGAAGTGACAAATCGTTTGCTTTTTAAAATAAACTTCTGGACTTTTAAAAAGATTTCTTTATTTTGGATTGTATTTAGTAAATTTGACCCGAAAAGTAAAAGATGGGAATCAATTGGAATTGAAAATGGGATTGATAATATTAGTTCCTCTCTAATGGTATCATATTTTGTACAATTTAAGAGGAATTGTGAGGAGGTTTCTACTTGTCCGCATGTGCAGTTAGGAGAGTCCAGCAGATTTCGTACGTAGAGGTGTTCATTTAGCGAGCTACTCCCCAGTCGCAATCTTGTGTGTAATACCTGTCCCAGTCGGGTTCCTATGTAGTAGTAATCTGGAGGCTTTATGACACGTTTACTTATTCGTTGTTTGAAGATATTTATCGATGTAGAATTTCGAGTATACAGGGGTAATCTGTTCCATAATTTTATGGTCGACGGAAGAAAATATTCCGAGTAAAAATTTGTTCTTGGGCCGACCTCAATAATATTTTGTGATTGACGGGTATAATGTGTATGCGTATTGCCAATTGATGAAGGTACCAATTCCCGCAAATAATCTGGGGTTTCGAAGTTAATCATTTTGTAAAATAATAAAAGTTTGTGGGTCTCTCTTCTGTCTGAAAGCGATTCCCATCCCGTTTCTTTATATAATTTTTCAATAGAAGTTAATTTAGTACCTCCCGTTACAATTCTCATAGCTTCTATTTGAACATTTTCTATTTTATTCACTAAACTTTTATTGGTGTTGTCCCATATTACATCCCATATTCCATATTCGTCTAGAGATGAACAGCTACCAATTTATGGTAAAGACTACCAGGGGGACAGGGAGATATTGGAAATGCACAGTACCCCAGTGCCCAGCTACTGTAAACACTCACTATGACAATGTAACCAAAGTTAGAAAACGACTGGTTAGACGCGCTGCAGTACTCCCTCTAGAACCACAGGATCTGGTTGAAGATGTATGGTTCAACGCACCTGAAGTCGCCGACGATATCAACATTGACATGACCAACTTTACCGACTATGTGACAGAACACTGGGTAGAGAACGACAACCGCAACCAATGGAACCACTTCGCAAACGCAGGACCAAGGACCAACAACCACATAGAAGGATGGGACAACAAACTAAAGAAACTTCTACATCACGCGTATCCAAACGTCTTCCAACTGATCGAACTATTAAAGAAAACTCAAGCAAACACGGAGGCCAACCAGATACAGACACAGGCAGGCTGAAGTCATCGTCCGAAACAGAAAAAATACAGACACATCGACCACAGACTTCAGACACTAAAGACAAGACTCATCAACCAGGAGATCACAGTATTTGACCAAGCAACATTCTGCCTTCACATGGAACTCCGCCAGTAAATTTATGTAAGTATAATTTTTTTTCAGCTCCGTTATGCATTCACATGGAACTCCGCCACTAAATTTATGTAAGTATATTTTTTTAGCAAATTTAATAATAAATAAATAAATTTTGCGAGAATACTGACTTTTGATTGGCTGAAAAATGTTTTCTATCAGAGGATAGAAAACAAATTTGATCGTCATGGAGACACGCGCCCTTTGACGTCATATATTACTCCACGGGAAACTAACAGTTTTTGTGTTGATCTGATTTTTCAAAAATGTCCAGTTAAAAAATAAAATTGTTGAGTTTATTCTATTATTTGAATTTATTTATAAGTAGTAACAATAAACAAAAATATTTTCTCCATCGAGGGATAACAAAATTTCCGTTGTGCACACTTAATATATATACAATGTGCAAAACGGAAATTTTGTTATCCCTCGATGAAGAAAATATTTTTTGTAGTTAATCCTTAAATAAAATGTTTTATTTTGTTTAATACATATATTTTTATGTCTGTTACAGTTAAATATGTAAAATATTCTGTATTTTTTTACTTTACTTTAATAAATGCATTTTACTTTGTACTGTAATGTTTAATTTGTTACTGTACTGTACTGTAATTCAAATAAATATATACAATATTCTATATTCTTATTACATACCAAAGATTCATGTATACATGTTTTACTGTAGTCTTAATTACAGGTAAAAGTAATTAATTTTGCCTACTACCTATTCAGGTTTCTCCTCCATACTTTTTACCTGAAATATCAAATGTTGGAGAAACGTGAACACACCACTAAGACAGTTATAGTTTTATTCCATATCCACTGCAACGAGTGGATTGCGTTTTGTACTCCGGAGAACATTCAGTGCCACTTTTGTCTGAGTTAATGAATGAATTGAATTTTTTTTGTAAATCTCCTAATTTACATTTGATAAAATATATATTTTTATTGTGTAAACTGATGTTTGTTACAGCACCCCCTTTTTAACAAGACTGTCAAGTTGCAAGATAAGTTTCAACATTAATGTCAATTTCCTACAACTTAAGATATTCTCGTCTTGATCACCCGGACGCATACATAATTACCGTCTCCATGGGGGACGGTATACATGGTTAAATTATCAACAGTATACGGAGTAAACCAAATCACCAAATCTATAAATATTTTTGTCATATCATTGGTTTACGTCAGGATTGTACTAGTATGTGTACTAAAATTTCGATATATTCTTGGGTTGAATCGGGATTGTAATCAGTATTTTTGTGTAGTAATGTTACGTCACGTGTGTTACGTTCCAAATATTGACATCTATTTCATTCAGTGCATTGGTCAGTGAACAATTTAATTAATATTGCACCAAAATTTCCTTACTTTTAAAGCTGTTTGGGAAAAAGCAGATATTGTCTGTGTCTTTATTTTCTTTCTGATATTAGGGGTCTTGGTAGCCGATAAGTTAAGGTAGTCCGTCTACTATTGATCACGTGGTCTGTCAAAACTGAGGTTGCGGGTTCGAGTCTCACTGCGGGCAGTGTATTCGACTGCAATATTAATTGACAAGGATTGCCAGTTTTCCTACCGAAGGTCGGGGGTTCTCTTCGGATACTCCGGCTTCCTCCCCCCAAAAAAACTGGACGCCATGATCCTATCCTACACATAAATTACAAACAACAGATACTTTAAGAATACCAATAAATTGGGAAATGCAGCTAAGAGACGGTTAGCTTTTTAGAAAAACTAAACTTGATGCATCTGGGATCACCAAGAAAACCAGGAAAATATGTCAACTCTTATGAAATGACATCACATTATGCTTTTCTCATGACTGTGCATTACAATAATAATTGTTGAATTAATTGATCGATTAAATATTTAATAAAAACATTCAAATGTTAACTTTGTTATAATTTTTTAAAACGTTTTTTGTATGAGAGAAAAGTATTTTTAGACAACAAAAATAGCATCCAATCAAAAACTTTCGCCAATTTTTGGGCGTAATGATAACGAGTTCAATATAGAGATGAATCCAGACGCACAAATGTAATTAATGCGTCTGGATGATCGAGACTAGGAAACGGTTAAGTAAAGAGACAATCCACAAATCAAAGTGGAAGACACTGGTAAATTCGAGAACCAACAATATGTATAACTTTTCTTATCCCAATACAATAAATATTCCTAGAAATTTTCAGAAATGTGTTTTTGTGAGGTTGTCATATTATCTTATTTATTACCTCACGCCTTATATTTCCTATTAGTGGATTATCTCTCGTATTATCTCATTTTGCGAGATTGTTTCACGCATTATCTTATAAAAGGAGATTATCGCACGCATTATCTTATTTTAAGAGATAATCTCACGCGTTATAAAAGTGTGGGAGATTACCTGAGGCGTTGCATTTTGGAAGAGTATCTTTAGCATAAAATTATTATTGTTGTATATAATCTCACGCGATCTTTTTGGGGAGATTATCGTACACATTGTCTTGTTGTGGACATTTATCTTACGCATGATCTCATTTAAGGAGATTTTCTCATGCGTTATCTTGTTGTATAGATTATCTCACGCGTTAACTTATTGTGAAAGATTATCTGACGCGATTTTATTTTGAGAGATTATTACAAGCGCTATCTTTTAAGAAGTTGAACTCACGTATAGTCTTATTGTTAAATGATTCATGCGATATCTTATTGTAGGAAATTATTTCATGCATTATCATATTGTTGTAGATTGTCTCACGCGGTATCTTTTTAGGAGATTATCTTATGCGTTATGTTTCTTTGGAAGATTATCTCAAGCGTTGTCGTATTTCGTTGAGATTATTTCACATGCTATCTTAGTTTGGGAGATTTATCTCACTCGTTATATTCTCTCGGGAGATGTCCTGGCGCATTATCTAATTTTGTAAAATTATTTCACGCGTGAACTTTTTTGGATGATCATCTCACTTGTTGTCTTAATCCCTCATATGACATGTGATCACATGTGCTTTAACTACTTAAATGAGTTTAATAATGCTATTAGTTTTTGTTAGGTTTATAAAAATTAGACAAACTTAATTGTCACTTTAAATTTCATATTTTTCTTCAAATAATCGGTGTTTTATATTTTATATCGCATGTCCAATGGAAACAAGAAAGAAACATTGAACTAAAACATAACAATACGTCGCTTTCTATTCATCTTTTTATTCGGAACAACTAGTTCGTCGTCATCTACAAATTATTATCAGTTATGGAGCCGTTGCAGTTCTATTGTTACCATAATACTTTCTGAAGTCCCGTAAAATAGCGGATGTTGTTTTTGATTGGTTAACCAAAGAAGGTAACAAGCGATTACTCTCGCGTTCTTTTAAAAGTTCTATTCGTGATTGACGTCTGCCTTTTGGTGAAAGTGAAAACATTAAATCACTTACTTCGCGTTCTATAAATCGTCGCATTTCGTAGGTTGATTTACACTGTCCCGGAAAGATAGTTCGTTCACGACTTAGTACAAAAGTCTTTTCTCGTCGTTTTAGTCTCCTGGTGCTTTTTGCAGCTACAACGCGATCATCAATAATAACCTCGTCTTTTTTACCCTTTAACCTGTGAATCAAATTCTTCCAGTTTGTAGGATTGTTGGTGGCAGCATTGTGTATTAGTGTGTTATCAATCTTGAGAGTTGACGCACTGCTGGATCTACGTGCATCGTACGACGCACTAGTAACGTTTCTCCAGGACTCAATCTCGGTTTTAGCTTTCTTCAAAATGCCTGGAGCTGTTGTTGGTGGTATAGTACCCTTGTTTGTTGAATAATTATTAGATTGTTTTGTCCGGTTGTTCTTCAGTGAAACTATATTTTCGTTTGGGGACATAGTTACTGATTCTACTTTCTGGATGGAATGGCGCAAAGATGCACTTTTTGACGTATTTTGTTGAGTAGATATACTTGATAAGTTTGTCTTTTCTTTCGAAATTTTCGGTTTTTCTTTCAAAGTATTTTGGTTATCTGGTCTTTTATCAATGGATATCTTACTGTCATGTATTTTCTGGTTTTTGTTGTTTTCGGCTACTATCGAACTTTGTGATTTATCGATAGTTTTTGAAACGTTTAACTTCCTACTTTTTTCCCTGTCAATAAATGGGGTTGTTTTGGTATTTGACTTTTCTACATCTGATTCACATTTTTGCGAATTCAGCCTTTTTGCACTTTGTGGATTTTTTGAGAGTTCTGTACTTTTTTGTTCTTTGTTTTTTTCGTTCTTTTTGGTTGCATGATTCATATTAATGTCATTGCTATTCCCATGATTCTTGTTTTGTACAATTGTACTTGTATTCTGATCAGTACACTTTGGTATTTTATTCCTTTCAGCACTTTTTCTTAGTTCAGGTTTCCTAATTAAACTTTCTATTGGGACATTGGTTGTTGCACTGTTATTGCCGCCGCTGCTATCCATTGTATTTGTCATGAAATCTCCTGCAACTGTTAATGTTTCAACCACTGGTTTCATCGATGAATTTCTTTCTTCTGGTAACGTTAAGGTCGCTGTTTTTTTAATCGACAAATCTCTTTCTATTGGTACAGTTTCAGTTGCAGATTTTATCGTTGAATCTCTTTCTACAGGTTTAGTTTCAGTCGCAGTTTTTATGGACGAAACGTTTTCTATTTGTACAGTTTCAGCAGCGGGTTCTATCAACGAAACTTTTTCTAATGGTACAGTTTCAGCCGCGGTTTTTATTGACGAATCTCTTTCCACTGGTTTAGTTTCAGTCGCATTGTTTATTAACGAATCTCTTGGAGTCACTTTAGACGATTTGTCGTTTTTGTTTTCTTTTTCTTCGGCGTCGGATTTTGTTTTAACACTTATGTCATTGTGTTGATCGGTAATAAATGCGTGACTTTCATTATTCTTTTTGTATGTATGGTTTTCAGCAACTTCAGTGTTTGGAGTTTTATGTTGTGGTTGACCATCCTTTATACTATGAGTATTAACTTGAATACGATCTACTTTACTGGTGGCTGCTGGTACAATATGAATGTGTTCGTCATCTAATCTATGGACTACTTCCTCCGTATCATCGCCTCCTAGGAGTGAATCGATATCATTATCTTTTGGTTCTTCTTGGATGGTTTCTGTGATTAAATTGCCCCACACCCCTCCTTCACCGGACACGGAGCTCATTTTCCTACTCCTACCACTGGCCATTCTCATTCTTTTGAATATTGATGAGACAGGGCGCGAATCAGTTAACGATTGACTTACGGACTCCGCTTTTTCGGTTCGAACGTTTTTTCCTTTGAACCATAATTTCATTAAATCTCTAGCATCCATGTGACACAAGCGATTGCGTTTCTGTGGATGTAGAACAGGGTCATACTTATCAAAACTATGTCTTTGATAGATCTTCTGTAATGCTAGTATTTTAGAAAGAGAGTCACGTTCATTTGCAATACTTCTGTTAGTCTGTATCAAAACTAAATTTTCATCAACACCTATCTTTTTTCTTTCAAATTCTAATAAATTTGATACATGCTGATTTTTTGTTCTTGTGCTGAACATTATGTGTTTACTTGATCTCATGATCGAGTCCATTCTTGATTCACGGGAAAATCCCAAGCTATGTTGGATAAGTTTTTGTGGCATATTTGAGGCTATATTCAGTATTAAATCTGTAAGAACAAAAAATGTGTTGTTTAGACAAGTTCTACGAATAATTGCTTGGCTTAATACGTAAACAAGATATATGTGGATACGAATTTGTAACAGAATGTTGTATAGTATCAAAAAGACAACGAGTCTCGTTTCTCGCATTATTTAAACTGGTACTCAAAATTTAAAAAATGTTGATGTCAGACATTCATGGCTGATGGTATTATACCACGTTAAGTTTGCCAATATATTTTTAGATGGAAGGGAGGAACAGATTCACGGCTTGGACGTATTGTGTGTGTGTGTGTGTGTAAAATAACTGGTTTATTTATTACATAATGTGATAATATCGCATGTTGTGTTTGTTTTTGAATTCATTGTTTTAAGTAAAAAAGATAGTATTTATCTATAGAATATGATTACTGAAGGCTTGTTTTAAATAACGCGTTTTGCTTTGACATTCCCTTTGTCGTCTATTCAGTTAAATAATTAAAACTTCAAGCTATGATAGAAATAAGATATAGATGAGTTTATAGTCAAATGTTTATTTTAACGAATCATAAATAGACAAACTTAATATAACTTTGACAGGTCTATTAAAAAGAATAATAAATATTAAAAATTAAAGATTAAAATAAATATATTGTCTTGCATACCGTTATAATAACATGTTTAGATAAAATTTTAATTGATTTCCTTTACTTACCTTCTTACAAGACATCCAAGTAAGAAATTGTAAACAATACACATTAATATAGTAAACATGCCCTGTATACAAACCGTGATAATTAATTAGGTAACGGTTGATTAAAGCATTGTAAATTTCTATGTAAAATTAAAAGGTTGAGAAGTTATTGTTTTCATTTAGTAACAATTGTTTTTTTGTAAAGCAATACGTGTTACAGATACGGCCGGTATAGTGAAATTTTAACGGCTTTTTTAAACATATTTCTTCAGAACATGTAAACTTAGACTACGAAGCTATTTATGCTATTGTTTACATTTTCGGTTTTTAAAATTGAATCCGTCATATGTAGATAGTATGTAATTTAATTTATGGTTTAAGTTTGTTTTTACATGTATAGTTTGTACCCTGTATAAAAGACATACATGGTCAGTTCGGATGCACGGGTAATTACCTCCATCAAATATTTCACCACGAGTTATACAGTCTTCATAACAATATTTGACCAGTTCCTCTATTAAAAAAGTATTTGCATCCCCAGTTCTAAGAATAGGTCAGACAATATTGGCTCACGGTATACGAAGACTTTTATAACATATGTATACTAAGCGTTTTGCTAATACTGAAATATTTCCCTTGTTGTTTCAATGTTCCTTTGCATGTAAAAGTATAATTACAACAAAATTTGTTTTTATAGTGTTTGAACTATTAGCAACATTTAATATCTAACCCGGTTAATATTTATCCAGTTATCTGTCCAACTTTTAGAAAAAAACATTCTTTAAAACTAATTTTTTACAAGTAATTGTATTGCCATGTACACTGTTTTGTTTATTTATTCACAGAAGCAAATCTGAATTACCCGCTCAAGTTGTATAAAGATCAACAATATACGCAAATTTTCGTTCAGTTTTGAGTGAATTACAATATTTCTACCCTCCCCAAAGTTAAAGTCAAGGCTATCAACGTGCAAGCTTTATGTTAATTAGGTTTTAAACGGTATTTTAATGCGGCTATAATTTTTTTTACAAATGAGTGAAATTTCATCCATACCCTTAAATTAACAAAAAAAATACTAGTTATACTTTTTAGAAAAACTCAATAGGCCTATTGATGAGGGGCGGAGGTGGGGGCATCCTCCCAAGTCAGGGGTTCTGAGTCCCCTGACTTGGGAGGATGAGGTGGGGGATATATTAAGTAGTATTATATATAACTTGTATTTCTAAGTTATACTACATAAACTTAACAAATAATCATTCTATAAGCTAGAACAACATTGCAAACCGCAATTAAAAAATTCAGAAAAAGAGTATTTTGGTTATATGTACTTTTTTTGTTTTGTATTACTCGCATTTTTTGTGCGGGGGAGGAGGGGTTGTTACTTTACTTTATAAAAATGAATTTACGTTTTGCACTTCAGAAAAAATATTAAGAGATTCTTTCCTATATTATATCTGTTTGGAAGTTAAGCATCTCTAATGTATAGAATGCTGAAAGACTTTTTTATCGAATATTCTAATTTTTTATTCACAATTTTAGTTATGGGAAACCATTGACTTTAAGGTCTTCAGATCATATTAAGACACCTAGCTAGTTATCATTAACATGTTCATCACGAAGCTGCACAAATTTGTTTTCAATCATTATATTTGGACACATGATTGGAAACAATCTCGGGGGAGGAAGCCGGAGTATCCGGAGAAAACCTCGACCTGCGGTAGGAAAACTGGCAATCCTTGTCAATTAAGATTGGAGTCGAGTACACCCTGCCTGCAGTGAGAATCTCACTGCACCAGGAATCTGCAATCTCAGTGTTGACAGACTACGTGATCAATAGTAGACGAACTACCTTGACCACTCGGCCGCCGAGGCCCCCTGAAGCAAATTATGTAACACTCATTGTATTATATGAAAATGATGATAAGTTGTCATAACTTGTATCCGATCCAGTGTTATAATTTTATGTCAATAAATTTTTAAATTAAATTATACTAGTTATCCTAAATTTAGCAATACAAGTAGGAAATGTCCTATTCTATTATGACGTCATTAAAACGTCAGTACCCGATATGACTACTTCGTACACGCGCAATGCGACGTAACGTCACACGAGGTTTGACGACGTCCCAATATCAACGGCTGAATTTTGAAGTTCTTATTAAAATAAAAGTCAACAATTAAGACATATCAAGGACACGTTGTGGTAAAATATTCAAAAAATGGTTAAAGTGTATTTTGTCCACCGTACAATGCAAGTTTGAAAGGATTTTTTGACCAAAAAAATTTTTCTTCATGAAAATGATGGCTAAAAAATCGTGGCCTATAGCTTGAATCGAAAAACACAGGATTTGTCATATTAGAATTGTAATCATTTATTCTGGGTATTATGTTGTACTCATTTACACATGGGCTGGGCCTATTTTCTAACTTGCTATCGCTCGGTAAAAATAATCGAATATCAAGGCCCAGCCTATGTGTTAATAAGTACAACATCATACCTCTCATGAATTAATGCCTAATTCTAATATGTCCTTATAACGTCAAACGACTAGATATATCCCAACTGCACACGCGCAATGCGACGTAACGTCCCAAAGAGGTTTTACGACTTCACGATATTAATACGTTATTATAAAACATTCAATAAATAGTTAAAGTGTATTTTGTTCACCGTATAATGCAAATTTGAAAGGATTTCTTGACCAAAGTTGTGTCATGAACATGGCGGCTAGAAAATCATGGCATAAAGGTCCGCTCGAATCGGAAAACACAGGATTTTCTCATATTTGAATTGTAATAATTCATTCTGGGTATAATGTTTCACTCAGTTACACATATGTTAAGCCTTTATATTCATATTTTCTACCTCGCTATTAAAATCAATCGAATATAAAGGCCCAGCAGCACATGTGTAAATGAGTACATCATACCCCTCGTGTATTATTTGTTAAATAAACCATCTGGATGCAAATTGTAACATAAGAGTCCAGCAAAACTAAAATACACGAGATGCATTATAAATAATACAAAAATACAATGAGTGGTAAATGAATTACATTCCTATATTTGAAATTTTAAAATATTTGAAAATATTTTCACTTGATCATATTTTATCTTACTTGATATTACTACCTTACCTAATGTTGTTGCCACTGTAGTCTGTTAAAAGATTACCTTTTATCTACTTGAACGTTTTTTATTGTATATAATCCATTATCTTATAATTTATTTATTTTCAAATATTGTATTGCTTGACACATGTTCGATTTCCAATTGTTCTTGTATGTGGTGAATAAATATTGGCATTATAAAATATTTCTGGACCAATTTTTCTATTTAAAAAAAGTTTTAAAATCGTTAAAATTGATCTAGTTATTAGCGGGGGTAATTATAAAACTTATGAATATACATTTTACTATGAAGTATATTTGTTTAATACTGCTCTGACGAACACGCCTTCCTGTACTTTGTAAAATGTCGATACGCTCAATTCTGAAATTGCGCAGAGATCTGAAAATAAGGAGATTATCTCAATGAATCCTATGTATGTAATCAAGAGTGCTAAAGGGGTCCAAAAACTCGATAGTAGTTAATTTCATGAAATTTTAACATATTGAAGCGAATTTAAAAATACAAAATAGAAAATGGAATATCAGATTTTATATCAACAGCATAACATTGTATTAAAACATTGTGCAGGCAAAAAATCGTTGAATGACGTTTCTATTACGCCGCTATTTAGTGGTCAGTCGTTAGTTTGTAGTTAGTTGTTAACTGGAAGCGAGTGTTTTGTTGGTAGTCAGTCGTTATTGGTAGCTAACGACCAAGGTAGGGACCTTGGTGGCCGAGTGGTTAAGGTAGTTTGTCTTGTTGGTAGTCAGTCGTTATTGGTAGCTAATGACCAAGGTAGGGACCTTGGTGGCCGAGTGGTTAAGGTAGTTTGTCTACTATTGATCCTATTGATCATGTTGTCTGTCAACACTGAGATTGCTAGTTCGAGTCTCCTACGGACAGAGTGTACTCGACTCCAACCTAAAATTGCTGAAAGTTGCATTAAACAGCATTCAAAAAAACAAACAAACAAACAAACTACTCCAGCTACCTTCCTATATAGCAGGAATATAGCTTTTTCAAATGCAGCGTTTTTTCCACTTTGATAGAAAAAAACCGCACTTTAGTTAATTAAGGTTTTTTATTTGATTCTACCGTTATTGATGGTTTCCAAATCTTATTTGCAAAATAAAAGAGCTAAATTAAATTAACCTCAAAATTTTAAGGTATTCCTATTCGCAAGTCGTAGATGAGCTTAGCAAGATTTGGTATTACGTTTCGGAATTAGATTTGTAAATGTTTACAACATCTTACTCATTTCGGTTGGAGCGCCACTGGCAAGTCTTAATTTGACGAAGCGCGATTTTGTCGTAGAAAATTTTTTTGTATTTGTGATTTTTTTTGTTGATACTATAGCTTCTTAAAATAAATTAAACTGATGAACTGGCATAGTCATTTTAATATTCCTGATTTTCATTTTTATTTTGTGTTTTACCGTTGTATAGGCTTTATTGAAAAGTCTGTTTATATAGTCCATACCATGTTGTCCTTCATGTTACAATTCTAAGGTACGGTGAAACAAAAGTGTTTTTTTATAGATACAAAAACCAAATCCATTTAAAAAGTGTGTTGTAAAAAAATTATCAGATTTATTTTTGTAACAGCTGGTAATTTTTCCTAAATGTAATTGCGGTATTTGTACGTTAAAACATTTAGTATTGTAATTATTATAAGTCTGCAGTAAAGCTACAACTGCATGATAAATATCAATTAATGCGTGTTTGTCAGTTCGTAACTATACTGACATAAAAATCAATTGTCATTACAAATATTTCGGTTTTCTTGATTTCTTGTCATTTTACTTTTGGTAACAGGATAGACTGAATTGAATGGTATAGATTTTAGCGAACAGAATATAAGCACATTAAATCTAAACATGAATGAAATATTTTGTAGTATATTGTCAAAAACAGGATCTGCCATCATCAAAGTACTTAGTTCACTATAATTTTATTGTGTCTCGCTCACATTAATGAGGTTATTTTGTTTTGTCCCTCAACAATGCTCAATGCTCAATTTGGTGACTATTTACATTCAATTCTATAGGGAGCTTGAAGTTAAAGACATCACCAATACACTAATGTCAGCCTCTTACTTAGAACTACTTATAGAAATATACTCGGGAAAACTACAAACTAGACTTTACGACAAACCCGATGACTTCAATTTTCGAATTGTCAACTTCCCGTTCATCGACAGCAACATACCAGCAGCTCCAGTGTATGGTGTGTACATTTCACATTTTATACGTTATTCTAGATCCTGCAATCGATATTCCGATTTTCTGGACCGATCACTGCTGTTGACTGCTAAACTACCCAAACAAGGATTTGTTGTACCTAGGTTGATGTTATCTCTTCAGAAGTTCTATGGTCGTCACCATGAGTCGATTGATCGTTATAGGAAATCAGTGTCTCAAATACGAACTGACATTTTCGCTGAGTCATAGGTAGTCTTTCCTATTCCTGGATTTGACTTTTCCTTAGACATGACAATGAGTAACACGACGGGTGTCTAATTAGAGGCAGACTGCTTACTCGTCTGGAGCACCTGAGTGCACCCATGATTTTTATTGGGTTCGGGTTCCTCTCTTTCTGCTTTTTGTGTTTTTAGTTTTTGTATTGCGTTTGTCTATATCTGGATTTGCAACTGTCCCTTGACCTTTGGCTCTTGTTGTTCGGTCGGGTTTCTTTGCTATTTTTCTTATTTATATTTACATTGTATATGAGTTTTATTTGGGAATTATGGTAACAACATCAGATTGGTCATACCAGCATTTATCTTTCACTGATTTAGGCAAGAAAAAGACATCTTTGATAATCTCTTTTCCAACTCTATGTATACAAACTACATATAAATCAGTTGAATCAACTTTTTAAATGATTCCTGGGTATGGCATATTGTCGTACTTCACCACGACATGTTATGAAGGCAATCTTCTCTAAAGGTATTCTCAAATGATTTAGACACAATTTCTGCATGTTCTATCTAAGCGAGTGTATGTCCACTTTATGAAGAGTCGGTCATCCCAATCCTTTTCTCGTGGTTCAATGTGTCTGTGAAAATCCCTTCGAACATTTGGGTCTTCTTTTTGTGGAAAAACAGAAATAATTGGTGTTCTGAGCACACTAGATAGTGTCATATGCCCATGTATGCTCCTGATTGCATGACCTCTTTCTCATAAATATTTTCTATAGACACTTTGACTTGACTTGGGGAGTTTTTTACGTCCTACACCGACAAAACTTAATGCCCTTGGTCGGACGGCTATAGACACATCTTTCAACACATTTCCGTGTATGTACCAGTATTCATTGGAATACATTTCATAGCTTTTCAATATGTTTTTGCTCTGTTCTTTGTTGGCAAGACCTCTGGCTAAATATTTCTCACTTAAAAAGAACTCCTTATAAACTACAAGTTCTTTGACTATTTGACATTAACTTTTTCGACATTAAGATCTGTACCATAAATAAATACTCTTCCACATGCTGGAAGACAGCTACCATTTGCTCTAACTTTAACTGGGAAAACCTCTTTTTTCAGATTCAACATCATCTGGAAATAAATCGAAGGATATATCTTGAACATGTAATCCTTCCTCTTGGATAAATCTTTCTCTCCCTCTTAATGAATGATCTTTGGTTTCTTTAACAGTTCAAAGTTCAAAGGTCTCACATCGCAACAGTTTGTCTAAGAAATTTCCTGTATATTCATTTGTCCCTGAATTGAAGTTGTTCTTTTGTGAAACTTCCTGTCCATAGTACATTTTTACTCGTGCATTTTCGTGCTCGTTTGGGGTTCTCGTTGAAATCGTCGAGAAGGACTCTTCTGTTCTGCAACTCTTTTTGTTGCTATCAGTTGCTGAGAACTCAATACTTCACATGGATCATTAATTAATGTTTATGTAGCTGTTTTTTTTCATTGTCCCTGGTATTGATATTAATGATTATATTAATTTCTCCACTTTTGTAATACCACCCTCATTGACTTCATAAAGATAAATTTTCGAGTCTGAATGTACAACTTTGATGAATGATTCTGCATACATAATATCTGCTCCATAGCTCACTTTCCAATCTGCTGATCTCTTCAATGTGCCACCTATGCCAATAGGTCCCTTTTCGATGTTCTGCTTCGTGAAAGTTCCAAGAAGCTGCTGTGAAACCCAAATCAAAAATCAGAGTTGACAAGAGCTAAAAATTCATTTCCTGTCTTTATTGGCTTGTTGGTCGTCGCTGTAGAAATAAATTTGTGTCACTGAATGATATTTCTTGCAAAATAGATAATAGTCCAAATACTCAGTGGGTCATGTTTGGTAGAATCTGATACACCACAAAATAACTGTTAGACATTCGATCCTTCTACCACCTATTATCCAGTTTTGAGAGATATTTGTGGCAACGATGCACTAAAATGCATTGATTGAATTTGCTTTTCCATTTTACATAGTTTTTTTAATAGTAAACATGAATCAAACATTCGGTTTCAATTCAGATTTTTTTAGACTTCTGTAATGCTGGTATTAGTTTTTAATATTTAACGGATGGCGGCATTAACATAAAACATTTGGGCTGCCTTGTCATCAGAAGTTGTTTCTGCGTTATTAAAAACAACGCTAACTTCCCTTTCTCTCCATCCTTAAAACCTTTACTGATTCATTTTGTTTTCCATTGTGCCGAAGTTACGCAATGTGTTTTGTTATCTCTTTAAGATGTTTGCAATTGCAAAAGTTGCCATACATACAATCCAAACTATTAACTGAACACACTGTTTCCTTTACTATGTTTTTTTATCAATTATGTTTGCTTTCTTCAGAGATTCGGCGGTAAATAATACTTTCTCGCACGTTTTACATAGGCAGCTTTACCTTCCTTCATAGTCAGCCTTCTCACACAGTAAAGCTTGAACTTGTTACTACTTTGGACTATGCTGTTACCTTTTTCTTAGCATCAGGATAGACAATACCGCTTGTTATCAGACATTTCTCTAACGCAGTTGGTCTCTTTTATTTGGTTCAATTTTTTTGTACGTTTTTTTTAATAAATATTAATATATTGCCTGGAAACAGTGTAGACATTAGATAAAGGTACGTTAATATTAGTGCATCCCGATCTTCTTAGTGATTCAGTTTTAATGCTGTTTCGATTATCTTCAGGAACGAAAACGTTAATGACGTCACCAATAAAAGAATTCATTTTAGATCTACATAATGCTTATGGTAACGGGATGGACACCGATTCCAGAACTTATTTAAAATTAATAGATGTAAAATATCTCTTTGAAAATTTTGCAAAATCGATTTTTTTTTCTAAATGCAGATATATTTTGATGTATAAACATGCATTATTAAAATGGTCTAACGTTATTTTGATAATATATATGGCACAAACAATAGGAATATCTATTACAAACAAGTGATATAATTCAAAATTCAATCTTTTTTTATTCTTTGACATCCTAAACTCACGAAAATATAATTGTTTATTGTTTCTATTTTATTAAGTGAACCTTTTAAATAGGTTATCAATAATTAGTGTATAAATAAATAATGACGAAGAAATAGAAATGTTTAGTTTATATCTGCTAGTACTATATAGTGTAAGTAATTAATGTTTTTAACCCTTTTTATGAAATATTCCAGCAGCTCCAGCGTATGGTGTGTACATTTCACAACTTTTACGTTATTCTATATCCTGCATTCTGTATTCTGATTTTCTGTACCGATCACATCTTTTGACTACTAAACTACTCAAACAAGGGTTTATTGTACCTTTAATGTTAACTCTCCAGAAAAAGTCATTATGACTTACCTGATCGTTATGGTAAATTAGTATCTCAAATATGATCGGACATTTTCGCTGAGTCATATGTAGTCTTTCCTATTCCTGGATTTGACTTTTTCCCACACATGACATTGAGTAACTCGACGGGTGTCTAATTATATGCAGACGCTGCTTACTCGTCCGGAGCAAATGAGTGCACCCGTGGTTTTATTGGGTTCGTGTTCATAAATTTCATTTAGTTACAAGGCGAAATGTATCGCGTAGTAATTTGCACGGGTGTATCAACCCGTCATTCATTTGCATTCACACTGTCAACACGCTTAATTCTCACATAACTTTGGATGTGCTCGACTTTATTTGATTATCTTGATGTCTGACGAGGAGATTCAAAGTTCGCCTGAACGTGAACCTGCAAAAAGCCGTTGTAAAAGCAAAGTGGACAGTCCCACTAATGATCCAACAGCAGATGCATTCTCCTTATTTCTAGATATTTAGACAACGCGCTGGAGAAACAAAAGAACTTGAGATCTTTACGGTTATGGAATCCAAAATTTATGCCTCAAATAAATCTGAATGTAAGTCGGACTTTACGTTTAAATTTGTAAGTAACAAAAAACAGTGCAAATTTAATAACAAAGTGTCAAACAATATTGAAATAGTCAAAGTTACTACACAAGATGATAATCGTGACCTTGCTCTTAAAATGTTGATAAAGTCCAGCCAGATATTGCCGCTCGCAACAAAATTGTTAAGATCGGAGATAAACATGGCTGGGATACTGTCAGTTAGTACAAGGGCAATCCTCTCGCTGATGACTGACGATGAGCGCCGTTTACGTCAAGCCGAGACCAGGGCTATTCTAAAAAGAAAGGCTGCGATTCCTAAAGACCCTCCCAAGAAATTCGCAGCAGACAAACGTTTTCGTGGCTTTAGTGATGCATCTGAAGCAGGATGAATCAAAGCGAATTCCGCAGTTATGCTTAGATTATTTGGCAAGAGACCAAGCACCACTACATCTACAACTGGGAAAGGACCATCTCCCCGGACATCTGTTACTACTATGGTGCAACAGGACATTGTTCATTCAAGTGTCCTGAAAAAACCAGCAAGTCAAGCAACAATACTTAGGTGATCTTGTAAGAACTTAGGAAAATGATAGTATTATTTTAATTAAATGGTTAAATCCAGATAAATTCCAGGCAATATTAATTGGTAAAAGGGCACATGATCTAAATATTACTTTGAATCTAAATGGAAATAATATAAAGTGTGAAGATGAAGTAAAATTACTTAGTGTTTCTTTTGAATTTATATTAAATTTCAACAGTCATATCTCAAATATTTGTAAAAAAAAAGCATCCTAACAGCTCAATACACTCAAACGAATCGGAAATCAGCTAAGTAAGTCGGGGGCAATT
This sequence comes from Limnoperna fortunei, assembly GCA_944474755.1. Taxonomy (NCBI): domain Eukaryota; kingdom Metazoa; phylum Mollusca; class Bivalvia; order Mytilida; family Modiolidae; genus Limnoperna; species Limnoperna fortunei. The sequence goes on from OX104111.1 coordinate 99,568,524, forward strand.
TATTACTCTTTTATAGTATCAAACTTTAATAATCGTCCTTTGGTGTGGCATTCATGTGGGGAAGGAAACCCTAAAAAATTTGAAAAAATTCAGGAAAGGGCTTTGAGGTTCATATATAATGATCGCTTGAGTACATGCAATTAGTTGCTTGAGAAGTATTAGATGCCATCATTTAAACTCAATAGATTACGTTTACTAGCTATTGAAGTTAAACATATCATAAATAAACAAACACCTGTATATCTACACGATTCATTAACAAAGAAAGACAATACTTACTGTTTTAGATACAAAAATACACTTAACGAAACTTATAAGTACCCCAAAAACAAACTTGCATTAAACACGTGTTATTTTAAAAATATGCACATTAGATAATGATTATATGTAATGCCCCAATTTGTCGTCTGCTCAAAATGAATTTATGCAAAGTTAACCATGCAAAACCATACTTTGAGAGTGGTCGTTGAAAATCGAAAACGTGCACATGCACTTCGTGCAAATGACCAATATAAACATGTATCGATAGAGTGTAGATGTGCCTAAAATAAAAACACAAAACATGGCTCGTATGTCGTTGCAAGAACGTGCAATCGCTATTGGACTTTTAGAAGCCGGAGCGTCTCATGAGCAGGTATGTGGTTCAATACCCATTGTTCGTTTTATTGCATTTCAGTGCATACATTCTACGACAAGCCCGTTGCATATCAGTATTATGAACCTTGTAATCCTTTGGTTTTTTTTCTAGGTTGCCCGAAGAATGCGTGTTACAAAGAAGTCTATTCCTAGACTGGCTTCAAAGTACAGACGTACCAGAAGTGTCGCCAATCTTCCGAGGAGACCACGTGGTAGAGTGACAACACGCAGACAAGAACGGTTTATGGTTTTATCGCACCTCCGCCAGCGGAAGCGCACAGCAGTAGAATCAGCATGGGCGACATTTGGGACTCACAGACGGCCAATCAGCAGCAACACAGTTCGATCGCGCCTCAGATCCGTTGGTATTCGTGCCAGACGGCCGTATCGGGGAATTGTACTGCGTGGACACCACCGTCGTGCACGTATCCGCTGGGCGAGGACTCATCTGAGATTCACACGTGCGGACTGGGCACAAGTCTTGTTTACCGATGAGTCCCGTTTCAATGTTCAGGGAAATGATGGGAGAACCCGTGTGTACCGCCGACGTGGTGAGCGTTATGCTGATGTGTGCGTCGTAGAAAGAGATCAGTTCGGCGGCGGCTCCGTAATGATATGGGCTGGAATTTCACTCCACCTGAAAACACCACTTGTTGCAATTCAAGGGAACTTAAATGCAGCTCGTTACCAGAACGAAATTCTTCGCCCCGTTGCCATTCCCATTATTCAACAGAACAGGGGAATGACACTAATGCAAGACGGGGCAACGAGCCACACTGCACGCACATCACGGGCACTCTTGCAACAGCAGAATGTCAACGTACTGCCCTGGCCGTCAAAGTCGCCCGATCTCAACCCGATTGAGAACATATGGGATGAACTTGGCCGGCGTGTCTACAGAGAATGGGAATGCACCCACCAACCAAAGAGAATTACACAACCGACTAATGCAAGAATGGGAAAATATCCCAGTGGCTTATTTTAGAAATTTCATTATGTCAATGCGATCACGGTGCTCAGCAGTAATTAACGCAAACGGTGGACATACGCGATATTGACTTCATAAGACTCTGGTGCGAATTTGTGTACTGGTAGTGATCTCGGTTTATGATCTTTTTTGTTAAGTTTGAGTTGTTTATAAATGAATTTTTTGTTATGAAATGTTAAAAATATGATTAAACTTTACACAGCATAAGTTTTAAATATTTACGTTAATCATATCATAATTTATGCTGAAAACTATAACTGGGGTACTTATAAGTTTCGTTAAGTATATAATAAATGTGTCAAGGTTTAATACAACAAGGTAAGGCTTACACTCTTTAAGGTATGCTGCAGCAAAACTGTGGAATGATCTGCTAAATAATTTTAGGGAAGAAATTTGTTTTAACCAGTTTAAAACATTAATAAGTAAATGGGAAGGGGAGGGGTGTTCTTGTGCTTTCTTGTTAAATACACTGCATCATACCCTATTGACATGCATGGCTCTCTGTGCTGAAGTTTTAGGTTGTATTAATGGTAATCGTTTTAATGTTTTGTGTACTGTCCTCTTTCCACCTTTATTTTTGTATTGTACTGTATGTTTGTTATGTCTGTTACATGTAGTTGTTATAAAAGTCGGTTTTAAAAGCTCTACAGAACTTTTGTTACTTATGTCATCGACTTTAAATAAATTTTAATTGACTTGACTTGACAAGCTCTAAATGAGGTATTATCATTAATTGACATTAAAAAATGTTAAGACACGTATGAATATGAAAATGAATCTGTTCATGTTTACTATGGAAAGGTCAATTGAACAGTAATTTAAATTTGTGGAAAGAAAAACTTCTGTTGGCTGACAGATTTGCCTATTTTGGAATCTAGTTATTACTTTAAAATGAGTAATACATCACCTTTAGTTATTTTAAACAAAAATAGATCAGCTTATAGGCATACACATTTTGTAAAACGCAGCAAATAGCAGATTTAGTTTTTACAGGTGTCGCTGAGGAGGTTGATTACGTAGCTTTTATCAGTGTCGGTGAACTCGTCGGGCAAGATGCAAGATTTTATGCCGGCGCGTGTTATGTTGTTCATTTTCCTGACAAGATTGCACATCAGATGTGGACAGCTGAAGAAAACCCTAATGTTCAACTTGGAAAGAGCTTAATGCGGTGATTTTGACTCTAAGCATTTTTTTCTGAGCATTTTAAAGATAAATTTGTAAAACTTTTACGGATAATCAAAATGTAGCCCGTATAGTTTTTAGCATGAAACCGGATTTGCACAAGTTAGCTATGGACATTTTTTAAAAATTTTGTTGAAAATTCAGTGTGTCTTAAAATAGAATGGATTCCCATTTGCAGCAGAATATTTGATTTTGATGATTGGTCTGTATCCGACAGAATTTTTCATTATTTTTATTAGATATGGGAACCCTTTAGTATTGATCGTTTTGCCAACAATAATAATAAAAAACTGCCAATGTATGACTCAAAATATTTTTATCCTTTAACTTACATCCTCCCAAGGGATGGATGTCAGTTGAAGGGAGGAAAGTGGTTGAGAAAATTTGATATACACCTCGCCATAAGTTAAGCAACACCTACAATTTTTTTATAATTTCAAAAATCTGAATGAATATTAACTTTGTGTTATTTATGTACTAAAGCCATCATTCGAGCACGGGAAAGTTACTTTAATTCACTCCTCATGTAAATCTTTAAATAGCAAAACCAGTTTATCATACGGTAATCGAGCACGCCTAAAAGCCTGGGTGCCGTTTCATAAAGCGATCGCTAATTAACGTGCTCGTTATCCCATACAATTTAAATTGGATAACGTGCACGTTAAGCTAACGATCGCTTTATGAAACGGCACCCTGGTCTTACTTAACGATTTAGTGTTCATCTCCAGGTCTTTTACGTCTTCATCTTTACATTTTTACCATGCTTAGACGGAAAATTAAGTGTAGCTGATAAGTTGCAGATCGTTGGAATGCGTAATAATGGACGGAGCTTGCGTCAGATAGCACAACACTTTGGCATTCACTTTAGTATTGTATCCCAGTAACTAAAATATCATCGAGATCATGGAACTAGCCAGGAACGTCCTAGGTCAGGTCATTAACGCTATTATTGTGCCACACTTTGACAATCATGCACTTGGTAACAGACCCATTTTTGTGGATGTGAACGCAAGACCTCACAGAGCTGCAATTGTACGTGATGTTACCGAAAGGGGAGCTATTGAGCATCTTTCATGTCTAACTATGTAACCCGATATGAATCCAATTTAACACCTGCTTGTCAAAATGTCCAAGAACTACGTGTTGGTGTCGAGCACCCCCGCCCGAAGTCTATAAAAAATTAAATGACAGAGACGAGACTGCATTCGATCACTATGCCCAAAATATAAATAGTTATGATATTGTGAATGTCGGGTATCCGCGACCGATAAAAGAAGGCTTTGTGTAATCAAATCAAGTTTTTAACCCAGACACATGCACATCTTATAATATTAATCAACACTATATTGCACAATCTCTGCACTGTATAACAACACTTCAATCCCGGGTATCTATTATGAGAGTTTACCTGCACTGCTTTATGTCTAGTCCAAAGACATAACTTGTCAATCATTTAGTATCTAGTAGTTGTTTGTAAATTTTGGATACATTGTACTTGTAAATACTAAGCCTCTATTTAGTTGTCAGTTGTAAGTTCGTGATCAGTCGTAGGTTGGTGGTCAGTCGTTAGTTTTGTAGACAATCGTTAGTTTATGAGTCGTTATTTACGCAAGTAGCTAGTTGTTGACTAGACGTTAGTTGATGCGTCAGTAGTAAGTTTGTGGCCAATCATTAGTGGTAGCCAGCCATGAGTTTGTGTTCAGTTTTTAGTTTTTATTTCATTGGCTAAAGTTTATTTGTGGCCAAACTTTAATGAGTTGCAAATCTTAAGTTGGCGGTAAGTTGTTAGTTCTTAGCCAGTCAATAGTTGGTTGTCAGTTGTTGGTGGCCAGTCGTTAGTTTATGGTCAGTTGGACAGTCTTTAGTTCGTGGTTAGTCATTAGTTAGTTGCAAGTTTTAGTTCATTGTCAGTCGTTAGGTTAGTTAATGGTGCTAGTTCGTTAGTTGGTGGCCAATCGTCAGTTCGTAGCCAGTAAGTCGTTAGAGATGTCCAGTCTATAGTTGTGGCCAGTCATTCATAAAGTTTTTAGCCAGTCGTTTTTTGTTTGGTACTCGTATGTTGTTAGTTAGTTTTAGTCAATCTTAAGTACTTGGTCGGTCGTTAGTCATTAATTAGTGACCGGTGGTTATTTGTAGTAGTTTCTTGATAGTAAATATATTTGTCGTTTTGTATTATTTACAAAATCCTATTGCTTCACAAAAACAAATAGAGACATTTATTCTTTTTAATCATTAACAAAACAATTATATACTGTTGTAGGAAAGACATATATACGGAATTTTACAGTACTGACATTTTATTTACAAATACTTATATTGAAATCATAACAGAATTACTTTATAACATACTGCTTAATATAAGAAATTACAAAAATCACATATTTTACAAAGAAACAGATAATACTGGGAATAAATAAAAGTAATAAACAAATAACAAATCATGGTCATCTGATTATATTGCTACTATATACGTTGAATTTTCACTATAATTTTTAATGTTTCACCACCACGGAAGATTCTCTAATTACTTTCATCATAAGTTAAACGTAAGCGACAAAGTTGCAGAAATACATATTTATACGTTAATCATCCCAATTAAGCATTATTAACTTTACTCATTGAAAAATTGAATTTCTACTTGTAAACGTTTGTTAAGGAATTTCTATATGCGAGTTATTGTCAACTGTCGAGTACTTTGGACCACTCTCTGTTAGAATGCTTCGCATCTCGGAATTAGATGGATCGTTTTCTCGTTGGAAGATCGATTTTGAGTGAATCCAAGATCTACATTTGTAGAGCTCGTATAAGATGATTTGACTAAAAATGGATTGGATGATGCACAAAATGCACGTGACGACTGCCTCTTGTGGATGATCCCAGTTAAGCACATTGTAAGCATAGTGTCGGCCTTGTAGTATAGTGCCGTTGTTCAGGAAGTAGAGGGCGTTAAATAGCGAGTATACTGATCCCAGCATAACCGTGATAAACATGTGTAGAATCCGAATAGGGGTTGCTGATATCATTAAATCTACGATGACAATCAAGGTGTTTAGTGTATGTTTCAATCGACTCATGTCCGTCATTAATATTGCTGAAACATAAAACTTGAAAGTATCAAATGCATAATTTTAACAACATGTATGCGGTGGTGAAACCAATAGCCTTTACATGTTTTTGTACAACTCCAATTTCATTTCGAATTTACACTAATTATTCTACAAGCCGGAACTTTCTCAAGGACAGTCTGGCTACCGCATGATTCATGTTTAACCTACAGCAAACGATATTTTAGCTGCAATTTGACTTGAGTTGTTTAGAGACAGCCCCTGAGCTACTTATCCTCCCCTAGATTGACAATAATATATAATAACATATACAGATTAGATATATACTAAAACAATATATAATATCACAATTTACATCTGGTTACCGCTTATAGTTGCATTACTTGTATTGACTTCAAAAGAAATATTTGAACTGAAGAACGCAATTTTGTGACAAGTACATATGCGTTTTTTACACAAGTGCAATTATTCTATAAGATTGTAACTGCTGATAGAACAATAGATACGGAAGATATTTGGTTTTAAACAACATAATGGTGATCAACAGATTCAGATTAGCAATAGGATAAAACGTTTAACATAATCTTACCCGAATGTTCAATAAAAGCTATAAATGACCAGTACGATATGGTGACGACTATAGAGGAATTGTAGGCTAGATTCTGCAGAACCCACTGCACTTTTAATGATGGTGGCATCCTGTCAAATGATTGACGATCTGAAATTGTACAATTATATGATAAACATCTACTTATATGTACACTCAATATTGCATTGCTATTGAATCGATATGAGGGGAAAATTGCCTTAGGCGAAACCCGGGTATAATAAAAGTTTACTGATTGGATATTAAGAAATAGTTAAGTTTATTTTACCTTTGATACTTCGCATCGAGGCAAAGATTGGACCTCGGGGGGAAAATGAACTTACTATAACCGTTATATACAGTCAATAATCATACAACATTAGATAATTGATTACTAAAATGTGATAAAGTAATTCAGACGCGACAGAGAAATAATATGATGAACATAGATTTCATTCCAATGACACCAACCGTTTTATTTTTAAAAATTTGTAAAGAGACATCACACTGATCTAGTGAATACAATATATTCTCAACTTCCACAATATTTAAAACATTTCACCATTGACAAAGTCAATGTTTAGGACTCGGTTCAGCCATAATGTTTTATGTGATTGTTAAGGACCGGTAGCTTTTAAAATATGCCTTCTTTTTATGAATAGGCAGGTTCAACCATAGTGTTTTATGTGATTGTTAAGGACCGATAGCATTTAAAATGTGCCTTCTTTTTATGAATAGGCAGGTTCAACCATAGTGTTTTATGTGATTATTAAGGACCGGTAGCTTTTAAAATATGCCTTCTTTTTATGAATAGGCAGGTTCAACCATAATGTTTTATGTGATTGTTAAAGACCGGTAGCTTTTAAAATATGCCTTCTTTTTATGAATAGGCAGGTTCAACCATAATGTTTTATGTGATTATTAAGGACCGGTGGCATTTTAAATATGCCTTCTTTTTATGATTAGGCAGGTTAAACCATAATGTTTTATGTGATTATTAAGGACCGGTAGCTTTTAAAATATGCCTTCTTTTTATGAATAGGCAGGTTCAACCATAATGTTTTATGTGATTGTTGAGGACCGGTAGCTTTTAAAATATGCCTTCTTTTTATGAATAGGCAGGTTCAACCATAATGTTTTATGTGATTGTTAAGGAACGGTAGAATTTAAAATATGCCTTCTTTTATGAATAGGCAGGTTCAACCATAATGTTTTATGTGATTGTTAAGGAACAGTAGCATTTAAAATATGCCTTCTTTTTATGAATAGGCAGGTTCAACCATAATGTTTTATGTGGCTGTGAAGGACCAGTAGCATTTTAAATATGCCTTCTTTTTATGATTAGGCAGGTTCAACCATAATGTTTTATGTGATTATTAAGGACCGGTAGCATTTTAAATATGCCTTCTTTTTATGATTAGGCAGGTTCAACCATAATGTTTTATGTGATTATTAAGGACCGGTAGCTTTTTGAATATGCCTTCTTTTTATGATTAGGCAGGTTCAACCATAATGTTTTATGTGGCTGTGAAGGACCAGTAGCATTTTAAATATGCCTTCTTTTTATGATTAGGCAGGTTCAACCATAATGTTTTATGTGATTATTAAGGACCGGTAGCATTTTAAATATGCCTTCTTTTTATGATTAGGCAGGTTCAACCATAATGTTTTATGTGATTATTAAGGACCGGTAGCTTTTTGAATATGCCTTCTTTTTATGATTAGGCAGGTTCAACCATAATGTTTTATGTGATTGTTAAGGACCGGTAGCTTTTTGAATATGCCTTCTTAACTAGTTTCTGACTTATTATTTTGCAGTTGATAAAGAAACAAAACACTGAGACGCCTTCTACTTACTCTTACAATAAACATTTAACATTGTTTTCTTTCCTGTACAATCCCTTAGAACATGTTAATTTTCTATGCTCAAGGCTTCTACAATAATTTTGGAGCTCATCATTGTTTATTGGATTCTAAGTCCTTATAGTTATCTCCATGACTATGATTTTTCCCCATCATCTGATAGGAATATTCTCTAGCCAATCAAAGTCGGTATTCTCGTACAATTTATTTATAACGAGATAAAACCAGTCATTAATGGCAATAAAGATTCGATAGATGTCTCTGTTATTTTGACTTAATATCAAGATCTTATTTCTCTTATCATTTACGCTGTAATTTATGTCTATTTAAGTAACAAGATAATAGACCCACTGTAAAGAATCGGAAAAAAGTCATTCAAGGACAACAACTCAATAAGGAGTCAATTGACAATTTCTTTCATGTTTCATGAAAATAAATTAGAAAACAGTTAGGATGTGGTGTGTCACATTCCTCTTAGATTTGTTTATCATGTTAACTAAATAGCCCTCTTTTATAGTTCTCAATATTTGATTCATTGAGTTGCCGTTTTGCTTTACGTTCATCGAGCAGCCTTTCAGCTATATTCAGGGCGAGAACATGTTAAAATACAATAAATCAATGTAGAGAAATATGGACCAACAATTAAGAACCGATCAATATTAATTGGGGAGGAGGGGGTGCATTTCAAATTGTTGGTTACAATTCAGTCAGTATTTATGGTTGTTAAACAAAGAATTAAAGTGCCAGAAAAATATTTTTCGTTTTTTCGTTGATAATATTGCTATGAAAAAACTTTATTTACACTGAACAAATAAATATTGACCTGTCAGAAAGGACGTAAAATTTTGAATGCCACTGCAAAAGTATAAGGAAGGTATGGTGAAATTGTAGCCTTATGTAGCGGCTACAACGAGCGTACTCTTTGTCAACTTCTACAAAAGGGGTCTTATCGTGCAAGGAGCATGGCACGCTCCAAATACGTAACCGTATGACTTGACAAACCCGAACGAGAGGGCATCCCCTATCCGCCACTTGGGGATGCGCTGGGTAGCTTTTGGGAGTGAAAATACGTAATCCCCCGCAGTATGGTCTAAGAGTTTTCAAGATAGTACTTAGCCACAAAAAGACAGTCTTAGAGGACAGTAACTGCTATAAGGAATTTTTTTAAATTGCCAGGCATCCTAATCTATCTGCAGATTTGCCAAATGATACCTATAAATACCCCCTCCCTCAAAAAAAAAGAAAAGAAAAGAAAACTCATAAAAAAGCAATTTAGGAGCAACAACAACTCAAAATTTCTTCATGTTTGTCGTATTTGTAGTATTACTCAAATAAGGAATCGTTTTTGTCTAAATAAAATGGTTGGTAGATCTGGACATTTTAAACATTTAAGACTGTGAGAAACTTTTTACATGTATTCTATAATGGTTTTCTCGTTATTTGAACAGTTACTTGCATTTTACACTAGGCCCTCGGTGACACAGTGGTCTAGGACAAAAGTATTTAACCGTATGCTCTAGTTTTTAGCCTTGACGGACATGTCGGTTAGTCAGTGGAGATTTAATCGATAACAAATATTATGATAATGATCCAGAACCAATTTGGTTTAAACTGACTTAGCCACTTTAGAGGACAATACATTTAAAATGTTAACGACAAAGAAAACTGTTTAAAATGATATTTAACGCCACTTTCAGCCATTTTTCAGCTAAATTAGGTCGTCCAGTTTTTATTGGGGAAGGAAGACGGAGTACCTGGAGAAAACCCCCGACCTTCTGTAGGAAAATCATTGTCAATTAAGATTTGAGTCAAGCGTACCATACCTTCAGTGAGATTCGAACCCACATTCTCAGTGTTGACAGACCACGTGATCAATAATGGACGAACTACCTTAATGATTGCAAGAGCTCACATGGATCTAATGTCCAGACAAGAAAATATGTTTTTAACACTGTATTAAACGATACAACAATGACAACACACAAGTAAGTGCATTGCACACCAGTGCTTTAAATACATGTGCATACGAACATTGAATAATTAAAAGAAATACTATAACAAATGTGAGAATAGAAAACTAATTCAAAACAGTGAAAAACACCGACCAAAGCAGATACACAAAACTTACCTTTATCTTTGATGGAGCAGTCAAAAAGTGTCAATATTTTGTTAAGTGTACTATAATTTTGTAATATAATTAAATAAAATAATCTTCATAATCTTTAGGCTAACTATTGCTTTAAGGTCGAGGCTTCAGAACTGGTTGATGCATCAAAAGGAGAAAATGTGTTTGTTCGTATGGCATTTCAAATCTTTTATCTAGTTGCTGCTGATTTTAGATATCGAATAAATTCCTTGCAATTACTTTGATCTTGAATGAAAATGCAAGTTTACCTTAATCTAATCTAATTTAAATTTAGTTTCTTAAACTCTTATTTACATGTATTAAAATATCGTTAATCATAACTTATCGTACCTACCTATACATCCTGATGGTCGTGTGCTGTAGAATAAGGAACACACTGCCTGAAAGAATGTGCTCATTCCGAGCAGGATAAAACTCCAATTGGTAGCATATACTAGATACAGCCACATTCTATCGTGGTAAAACTTCTGAGACTCGTACATCAGGTCAGCTACAATCCAGGCCACCATACCGAAAGCCAATATTATCCTGTATACTGTATAAGCCTTTTGATTGATTGGCCACTGAAAGTGTAAAGTAATTTAATATTAAACAGTTCGCAATCATGTGATCTAAAATGGCCAACGCTTATTAGACTGATGGAGAGAGATCTCCAAGACAAAACAGCGATTTTGCGACACGCGTCCGAGTCGGCACATTTCACAAATCTCCGATAATATAGCAATTTTCGTGTGATTCAGCTATGTATAAATCGATACTTTAGATATTTATCTCCATGAAAGTAATTATCTTTAATTTAAACAAGCTAAATGCATAGAGAGAACTGTACCCGTACAAATTTACCTTCAGTACTTTTCCCAATACACTGTAAGAAAACAATTTTCCTGTTAAATCTGTTTATTATTACAAATATACTTGTTTATAACACATATTATTAAAAAAATAAATTATGAAGTGCCTGTGTTCCAACAACTTAGTTTTATTTTGAATAAAAATGTCAGATTTGTTAATACAATTTTAATACGCGGAATCTACATAGGACTATGTAGCCGAGCGTTATGATTGTCAGCAATGGGCTTGTCAACATTGAGCTTGCTTGATCGATCCTTGTTGCGTGCAGGGTGTGCTCGACTCCAACATTATTCTACAAAGATTGCTAGTTTTCTGCCCAAGGTCTAGGGCCGTTTACTGGGCATTCCGGATTCCTCCCAACGACAATTAGACGTCTTTATATCTTGGAGTTACATATCATACATTAGTCATCTCAATGATGATCGTGTGTTGTCTTAAGTTTCCTTATAATATCACTACAAAATGTGCCAAAGCATGTCACGAGGGAGCGGGACGAGGGGGGTTGGGATATTATGCTAACAGTGAAATAACGTACATTCCATATTGACACAGCGGTATTTGTGCTGCAATACTATAGCGTGTTGTGCAAAGTTTGGATAGATATTTAGCTCCTGTGGCATATTTTCATTTAGTCTTTTAAATGGAATATAATATTTTAACATCGAATATGTTATTTAGAAGTGAGAAGGTATGTTTACAATATTTATTCTAAATCTGCCAATTAAAAGCAATAGAACGGTAAATTGGAAATAGCTCCACATGGCATCCATCTCCAAAATGAACAATACAGAATGTAAGGAAATATTTATATATTCTTTATAATGAAATATCTATTACGTGGTACAATTTCATTGTGTAAATGTTGATCAAACTAAATAAATCATTTTTGGAGAAGGGTGTCATATGGAACTCTTAACCAAAAAAATAAATCAGGAGATACCGAGGTGAAATCCGAAGAAAAATCTGTTATTATTGAGGAAGCCGGACTGTCCGCAAGAAAACTGTCAAACCTTTCTATTTAAGGTTGGAGTCGGTGCATTATGTCTCCAGTCAGACTCAAACCCAGACAGGCCACGTGATCAATAGTAGATAACTACCTTAACAACTATGTCACCTAGGCCTCGAATTCTAAGAGAAATAATAGTAAACGATAATTTTATGGCATTTCTTATCCGTACGGAAACATCAACAAATACGTTTCATTCAATGTTATGTATTATTCTGGTGTTGGTTTATCTTCTTATTCAGAAGATTTTTTTAATGGCGTGATTTTATAAAAAGACATACGAATATTCAAAAATATTTCAAACTAAAATAGGAATTTTATTTGAAATCTTGCACGAGTATGATATTTCTGTATAAACTAAATAAATGCATCTCCGGCTTCCTCCCCAATAAAAACTGGACGCCAAGATATAGCTGAAAAATTGCTGAAAGTGGCGTTAAACACCATCAAACAACAAACATCATGTGTGACATAAATTTTATGTCTTTCATTAGTGGAATATCACACTGTCTTTTTAAATGCACATGAAAGTTAATATTTCTTCCGTAAACCAACAACCTTTACCTTGGATACCGAAAGACTCTCCATCCGACATCCAATCAATCCCATCAGAACGTCCGAAGCAACAACGTTAAACAAGAACTTGATGTAACTACATGTAGGTACTTACCAATTTTATTGTTTCCGGCGTTTTGATTTGATGACGCGAGTTCAGATGAGTGTGTGTGAGCAAATACGTGTTGGTCATCTGTGCCAGAAATGAGCCATTTACGGAAGAACATTAAATGCGTAAAGATTAAATAATCAAATTCTGTTATATAAGAGTATTATGTGGCAGATGGCAAAGTATACGGCATTTTACTTTTACAACAGGTCTTTATTTAAGAAATAGAGTATTGCGATCGGGCTCTATGCGAATTAGAACATGGTATTTGTCAACCTTATATTTGTCAATATTATATAAAATGAGGACAAATATTAAGGTCTGACCATGTTCTAATTTGCATAGAGCCCAATTGCAATAATCTAATTCGATGTTAATTTGTCTAAAATTGATTTAAAATTTCGAAGCGGCTCTAAGAAGACGCTTACAATGTTAATACTTTTTAAACTAATAAAATATATCCCAAAACAATATGTTGAAGCAAATAAAATTGACATAAAAATATATTCTCATCATTTTATTGAATATATGTACCTTTTAAACACAAATATTGAGAAATCTTAACAAACTTGCATTGTTCCAGTTTGCAATTTTTAGTTGAGCGTAATATGACGTCGGGGTTCTAATTGTGAATATTAATTCGAATGTAGAATTGTTAAAAAAAAATAATGTATCAGGGAGTAGTTTAAATCATATAAATCTCAGGATTCAGACTAAAAATAACTGCATTACTAACAATAACGATAATTATGGATAACACGTAACAAACTGCATTTTTAAGTCAGTTTTTACATTTACACAAAACACACATGTGCGAACTAAACTTATTGGAATTTTGACTCGGCTTTGTTTAGGACTTGTACATATTAATTAAATCTAGATGTTAATATTTTATTTACTATAGACTTAGTACAGTATAAAATACTCCCGTTTAATATACTTGTTCATCTATAACAGATCTTTTTCTTGATTTCGGCCATGTTTTGCCCTTTGAGTAACAGTAGTAGTTAATACAGTAGTTGTACACGGTCACAAAACTAATACTAATATTAAAATTTGTTTGTTGTTTGATATTGTTTAACGCCACTTTCTGCAATTGTTCAGCTATATCATGGCGTCCAATTTTTATTGCCGGAGGAAGCCGCAATCTCAGTGTTTACAGACCACGTGATCAATAGTAGACGAACTACCTTAACCACTCGGCCACCGAGACCCCTTATTAAAAGATTTACTATGATCAATTGCGATACAATTGTCGAGAAGTCAAATTTAACACACCTTAAATTTAAAGAAACCGTGTGCATTTATAAGACAAATTTGCCTATGTCCTACAATTATTTTCTGACATTACCTCTGCTCTTACGAAATCCGCAGGATTCTCGCATTCAAGTGTAAAGTTATTTATCTTAAATTCCTGGACCAAGTTTTCACAAGACTCATTGTCGTCCGTTGGCATTCTGCTGTTCAACATCGATGACAGAAAATTATCTGGTTTAACTACTATGGGATGCATTTCCGTTTGGTTTTATTAAACTCGGTTTCGTTATGTAAACCAACTGAAGGTTTATAGTATTCCTTTCTGCACGATTTTCACGTGTGCTTTTTGTGGTTGGTTATATAAACAGTTAGGGTGTGTTTGATTAATGCGACGGTCGTTACAATATATATACAAAGAACAAAGAAGTTGTTCCGCCGGTTCAGCCAAGTTATTCCTTTATTGGTATTTGACACTCTATCATTCGGCGGCCAAATGGCAAGAACAGTCTTAACAAATTGATATCGCGAATAAAGTGATCTTCGTTCGTATTTTGTTTTGTTTATGGCCATATTTAGCCTCAAATGAAATTTCCTTGTTCATAATTAGAAGTATTTTGTGTTTAATATTATGAAAATGTGTAATCGTGTATTTATTTATTGACTTGTGAAGACGGCTTACAACAATATTGTTTGTTCTATATGTTATAAAATAAATTGGGACCAGAGTGGTTTTGGTATTTAGCCATCTACTATTAATCACAGGCGTGTCAACAATGAGCTTGCAAGTTCAAGTCCGACGTTAAGGTGGCTCTAGCCTTTATTGATAAGTATTATCGCTTTTCTGTAGAATTCCAGAGTTTTTACCAATTCTTCATCTTCATAGGCCTCAATACGGACTAGAGGCCTATGATACAGCTGCAAAAAGTATAAAGGACCGAAAACAAACAAATAAGCACACTTACACAATATTGTAATTTATCGGAAATTTTAACAACGATACAGTCTCGTGCTTCCAGCTGGCTAAAGCGACAATTTCTACGTAACTTTAAGAACTTTATGGCTTACAGTTTCCATTGCGAAAGGAAGCGTAATTGGTAAGAACCTTAAACCGAAAACGTACGACTAATTATTAATGTAACAGTTTTCTTCTACCTGACAACCGTGTTTATTGATGTAACAGTTTTATATTCCATCTGACAACCGTGTTAATTGATGTGACAGTTTATCCCATCTGACAACCGTGTTTATTGATGTGACAGTGTATCCCACCTGACAATCATGTTTATTGATGTAACAGTTTATTCCACCTGACAACCGTGTTTATTGATGTGACAGTTTATCCCACCTGACAACCGTGTTTATTGATGTAACAATTTATCCCACCTGACAACCGTGTTTATTGATGTAACAGTTTATCCCATCTGACAACCGTGTTTATTGATGTAACAGTTTATCCCACCTGACAACCGTGTTTATTGATGTAACAGTGTATCCCACCTGACAACCGTGTTTATTGATGTAACAGTTCATCCCACCTGACAACCGTGCTTATTGATGTAACAGTTTATCCACCTGACAACCGTGTTTATTGATGTAACAGTTCATCCCACCTGACAACCGTGTTTATTGATGTAACAGTGTATCCCACATGACAACCGTGTTTATTGATGTAACAGTTCATCCCACCTGACAACCGTGCTTATTGATGTAACAGTTTATCCACCTGACAACCGTGTTTATTGATGTAACAGTTCATCCCACCTGACAACCGTGTTTATTGATGTAACAGTGTATCCCACCTGACAACCGTGTTTATTGATGTAACAGTTCATCCCACCTGACAACCGTGCTTATTGATGTAACAGTTTATCCACCTGACAACCGTGTTTATTGATGTAACAGTTCATCCCACCTGACAACCGTGTTTATTGATGTAACAGTTTATCCACCTGACAACCGTGTTTATTGATGTAACAATTCATCCCACCTGACAACCGTGTTTATTGATGTAACAGTTCATCCCACCTGACAACCGTGTTTTTTTATGTAACAATTTATCCCACATGACAATCGTGTTTATTGATGTAACAGTTTATCCCACCTGACAACCGTGTTTATTGATGTAACAGTTTATCCACCTGACAACCGTGTTTATTAATGTAACAGTTTATCCCACCTGACAACCGTGTTTATTGATGTAGCAGTTTATCCCACCTGAGTCACAACCGTGTTTATTGATGTAACCGTTTATCCCACCTGACAACCGTGTTTATTGATGTAACAGTTTATCCCACCTGACAACCGTGTTTATTGATGTAGCAGTTTATCCCACCTGACAATCGTGTTTATTGATGTGACAGTTTATCCATCTGACAACCGTGTTTATTAACGTAACAGTTTATCCCACCTGAGTCACAACCGTGTTTATTGATATTTTTTTATGTAACAATTTATCCCACATGACAATCGTGTTTATTGATGTAACAGTTTATCCCATCTGACAACCGTGTTTATTGATGTAACAGTCTATCCACCTGACAACCGTGTTTATTAATGTAACAGTTTATCCACCTGACAACGATGCAACAGTTTATCCCATCTGACAACCGTGTTTATTGATGTAACAGTTTATCCCACCTGACAACCGTGTTTATTGATGTAACAGTTTATCCCACCTGAGTCACAACCGTGTTTATTGATGTGACAGTTTATCCCACCTGACAACCGTGTTTATTGATGTAACAGTTTATCCCACCTGACAACCGTGTTTATTGATGTAGCAGTGTATCCCACATGACAACCGTGTTTATTGATGTAACAGTTCATCCCACCTGACAACCGTGCTTATTGATGTAACAGTTTATCCACCTGACAACTGTGTTTATTGATGTAACAGTTCATCCCACCTGACAACCGTGTTTATTGATGTAACAGTTTATCCCACCTGACAACCGTGTTTATTGATGTAACAGTTTATCCCACCTGACAACCGTGTTTATTGATGTGACAGTTTATCCACCTGACAACCGTGTTTATTAATGTAACAGTTTATCCCACCTGAGTCACAACCGTGTTTATTGATGTGACAGTTTATCCCACCTGACAACCGTGTTTATTGATGTAACAGTTTATCCCACCTGACAACCGTGTTTATTGATGTAACAGTTTATCCACCTGACAACCGTGTTTATTGATGTAACAGTTTATTTCACCTGACAACCGTGTTTATTGATGTAACAGTTTATCCACCTGACAACCGTGTTTATTGATGTGACAGTTTATTCCACCTGACAACCGTGCTTATTGATGTAACAGTTTATCCCACCTGACAACCGTGTTTATTGATGTAACAGTTTATTCCACCTGACAACTTTAAGGTAAGAGTGGATCACATTTGACAACCCCTTTCATTAAGATAAGAGGTGTTAACATAAGGCAGCCATGTTTATTAAGATTAGAATTTATCACGCCTGGCAACCTCTTATTAAAGTTAGAGTTAATAACTCCCGGTAGCCTAGTTTATTAAGTTTGCAGTTGATCATGCCTGGCAACCTCGTTTATTAGGTTTATAGTTCGTCGCGCATGGCCATCTTGTGTAGTAAACTAAGAGTTTTTCGCACCTGACAATCTTGTTTATAAAAGTTACAGCTGATCTCACCTGGCAACCTCGTTTAGTAAGGTAACAGTTGGGCACACTGGTTTATATATAAAGGTTAGCGTTTATGACGCCTAGCGAAATGGTTAATTGATGTAAGATTTTATCACACCTGGAAGTCTTGTTTATTCAGGTAACTTGTGTTCACACCTTGCAACCTGTTGTTTTAAGGTTAAAGTTAATCACACCTGGCAGTTGGTGTTTGAAGGTTAGAGTTTTCACACCTGGTAACCTGGTGTATTAAGGTTAGAGTTTTCACACCTGGTAACCTGATGTATTAAGGTTAGAGTTTTCACACCTGGCAATACCTGATGTATTAAAGTTAGAGTTTTCACACCTGGCAATACCTGATGAGTTAGGGTTAGAGTTTTCACACCTGGTAACCTGGTGTACTAAGGTTAGAGTTTTCACACCTGGCAATACCCGATGTATTAAGGTTAGAGTTTTCACACCTGGCAATACCTGATGTGTTAGGGTTAGAGTGTTCACACCTGGTACCCTGGCGTATTCAGGTTAGAGTTTTCACACCTGGTAACCTGGTGTATTCAGGTTAGAGTTTTCACACCTGGCAACCTGGTGTATTAAGGTTATAGTTTTCACACCTGGTAACCATGTGTATTAAGGTTAGAGTTTTCACACCTGGCAACCTGGTGTATTAAGGTTAGAGTTTTCACACCTGGTAACCATGTGTATTAAGGTTAGAGTTTTCACACCTGGCAACCATGTGTAATAAGGTTAGAGTTTTCACACCTGGCAACCTGGTGTATTAAGGTTAGAGTTTTCACACCTGGCAACCTGGTGTATTAAGGTTAGAGTTTTCACACCTGGCAACCATGTGTAATAAGGTTAGAGTTTTCACACCTGGTAACCTGGTGTATTAAGGTTAGAGTTTTCACACATGGCAACCATGTGTATTAAGGTTAGAGTTTTCACAACTGGTAACCTGTTGAATTACGGTTAGAGTTTTCACACCTGGTAACCTGGTGTATTAAGGTTAGAGTTTTCACACCTGGTAACCTGGTGTATTAAGGTTAGAGTTTTCACACCTGGCAACCTGGTGTATTAAGGTTAGAGTTTTCACACCTGGTAACCTGGTGTATTAAGGTTAGAGTTTTCACACCTGGCAACCTGTTGTATTCAGGTTAGAGTTTTCACACCTGGCAACCAGGTGTATTAAGGTTAGAGTTTTCACAACTGGTAACCTGGTGTATTAAGGTTAGAGTTTTCACACCTGGTAACCTGGTGTATTCAGGTTAGAGTTTTCACACCTGGCAACCTGTTGTATTCAGGTTAGAGTTTTCACACCTGGTAACCTGGTGTATTCAGGTTAGAGTTTTCACACCTGGCAACCATGTGTATTTAGGTTAGAGTTTTCACACCTGGCAACCATGTATATTAAGGTTAGAGTTTTCACACCTGGTAAACTGGTGTTGTAAGGTTAGAGTTTTCACACCTGGTAATCTGGTGTATTAAGGTTAGAGTTTTCACACCTGGCAACCTGGTGTATTAAGGTTAGAGTTTTCACACCTGGTAACCTGGTATATAAAGGTTATAGTTTTCACACCTGGTAACTTGGTGTATTAAGGTTAGAGTTTTCACACCTGGCAATACCCGATGTATTAAGGTTAGAGTTTTCACACCTGGCAATACCTGATGTGTTAGGGTTAGAGTTTTCACACCTGGTACCCTGGTGTATTCAGGTTAGAGTTTTCACACCTGGTAACCTGGTGTATTAAGGTTAGAGTTTTCACCCCTGGCAACCTGGTGTATTAAGGTTAGAGTTTTCACAACTGGTAACCTGTTTAATTACGGTTAGAGTTTTCACAACTGGTAACCTGTTTAATTACGGTTAGAGTTTTCACAACTGGTAACCTGTTTAATTACGGTTAGAGTTTTCACAACTGGTAACCTGTTTAATTACGGTTAGAGTTTTTACAACTGGTAACCTGTTTAATTACGGTTAGAGTTTTCACAACTGGTAACCTGTTTAATTACGGTTAGAGTTTTCACACCTGGTAACTTGGTGTATTAAGGTTAGAGTTTTCACACCTGGTAACCTGATATATTAGTGTTAGAGTTTTCACACCTGGTAACCTGGTGTATTAAGGTTAGAGTTTTCACACCTGGTAACCTGGTGTATTAAGGTTAGAGTTTTCACACCCGGTAACCTGGTGTATTCAGGTTAGAGTTTTCACACCTGGTAACCTGGTGTATTAAGGTTAGAGTTTTCACACCTGGCAACCTGGTGTATTAAGGTTAGAGTTTTCACACCTGGTAACCTGGTGTATTAAGGTTAGAGTTTTCACACCTGGTAACCTGGTGTATTCAGGTTAGAGTTTTCACACCTGGTAACCTGGTGTATTAAGGTTAGAGTTTTCACACCTGGTAACCTGGTGTATTAAGGTTAGAGTTTTCACAAATGGCAACCATGTGTATTTAGGTAAGAGTTTTCACACCTGGTAACCTGTTTAATTACGGTTAGAGTTTTCACACCGGGCAACCTTGTTTACCAAGATTATAGTTGATCACTCCTGGCAATCTTGTTTACCAAGATTATAGTTGATCACTCCTGGCAATCTTGTTTATCAAGATTATGGTTGATCACTCCTGGCAATCTTGTTAATCAAGATTATAGTTGATCACTCCTGGCAATCTTGTTTATTAATGTTATCCTTCCTGGCCTCGTGTTGGATTTGACACCATTGATTACACCTGTTTATTAAGGTTAGAGTTTGAACAAACTTAGTAATCTTTTCTTATTAATTTACAGTTGATCCATGGCAACTGGTTTATTAAGGTTACAGTTTTCACACCTGCCAACATGTTTTAAGGTCATCACACCCTGCCTAGGGTTAGATTTGACACCAATGGTTACACTGGTTTATTAAGGTTAGTTTTCACACCTGCCAATATGTTTTAAGGTCATCACACCCTGCCTAGGGTTAGATTTGACACCAATGGTTTCCCTGGTTTAGTAAGGTTACAGTTTTCACACCTGCCAATATTTTCAAGGTCATCACACCCTGCCTAGGGTTGGATTTGACACCAATGGTTACACTGGTTAATTAAGATTACAGTTTTCACATCTGCCAATATTTTCAAGGTCATCACACCCTGCCTAGGGTTGGATTTGACACAAATGGTTACACTGGTTTATTAAGGTTTTAGTTTTCACACCTGCCAATATGTTTTAAGGTCATCACACCCTGCCTAGGGTTAGATTTGACACCAATGGTTACACTGGTTTATTAAGGTTTTAGTTTTCACACCTGCCAATATGTTTTAAGGTCATCACACCCTGCCTAGGGTTAGATTTGACACCAATGGTTACACTGGTTTATTAAGGTTAGTTTTCACACCTGCCAATATGTTTTAAGGTCATCACACCCTGCCTAGGGTTGGATTTGACACCAATGGTTACACTGGTTTATTAAGGTTTTAGTTTCACACCTGCCAATATGTTTTAAGGTCATCACACCCTGCCTAGGGTTAGATTTGACACCAATGGTTACACTGGTTTATTAAGGTTAGTTTTCACACCTGCCAATATGTTTTAAGGTCATCACACCCTGCCTAGGGTTAGATTTGACACCAATGGTTACACTGGTTTATTAAGGTTAGTTTTCACACCTGCCAATATGTTTTAAGGTCATCACACCCTGCCTAGGGTTAGATTTGACACCAATGGTTACACTGGTTTATTAAGGTTACAGTTTTCACACCTGCCAATATGTTTTAAGGTCATCACACCCTGCCTAGGGTTAGATTTGACACCAATGGTACACTGGTTTATTAAGGTTTTAGTTTTCACATCTGCCAATATTTTTAAGGTCATCACACCCTGCCTAGGGTTGGATTTGACACCAATGGTTACACTGGTTTATTGAGGTTTTAGTTTTCACACCTGCCAACATGTTTTAAGGTCATCACACCCTGCCTAGGGTTAGATTTGACACCAATGGTTACACTGGTTTATTAAGGTTTTAGTTTTCACACCCGCCAATATGTTTTAAGGTCATCACACCCTGCCTAGGGTTGGATTTGACACCAATGGTTACACTGGTTTAGTAAGGTTACAGTTTTCACACCTGCCAATATTTTCAAGGTCATCACACCCTGCCTAGGGTTAGATTTGACACCAATGGTTACACTGGTTTAGTAAGGTTACAGTTTTCACACCTGCCAATATTTTCAAGGTCATCACACCCTGCTTAGGGTTGGATTTGACACCAATGGTTACACTGGTTTATTAAGGTTACAGTTTTCACACCTGCCAATATGTTTTAATGTCATCACACCCTGCCTAGGGTTGGATTTGACACCAATGGTTACACTGGTTTATTAAGGTTTTAGTTTTCACACCTGCCAATATGTTTTAAGGTCATCACACCCTGCCTAGGGTTGGATTTGACACCAATGGTTACACTGGTTTATTAAGGTTTTAGTTTTCACACCTGCCAATATGTTTTAAGGTCATCACACCCTGCCTAGGGTTGGATTTGACACCAATGGTTACACTGGTTTATTAAGGTTTTAGTTTTCACACCTGCCAATATGTTTTAAGGTCATCACACCCTGACTAGGGTTAGATTTGACACCAATGGTTACACTGGTTTATTAAGGTTTTAGTTTCACACCTGCCAATATGTTTTAAGGTCATCACACCCTGCCTAGGGTTAGATTTGACACCAATGGTTACACTGGTTTATTAAGGTTAGTTTTCACACCTGCCAATATGTTTTAAGGTCATCACACCCTGCCTAGGGTTGGATTTGACACCAATGGTTACACTGGTTTAATAAGGTTACAGTTTTCACACCTGCCAATATTTTTAAGGTCATCACACCCTGCCTAGGGTTAGATTTGACACCAATGGTTACACTGGTTTAGTAAGGTTACAGTTTTCACACCTGCCAATATGTTTTAATGTCATCACACCCTGCCTAGGGTTGGATTTGACACAAATGGTTACACTGGTTTATTAAGGTTTTAGTTTTCACACCTGCCAATATGTTTTAAGGTCATCACACCCTGCCTAGGGTTGGATTTGACACCAATGGTTACACTGGTTTATTAAGGTTTTAGTTTTCACACCTGCCAATATGTTTTAAGGTCATCACACCCTGCCTAGGGTTAGATTTGACACCAATGGTTACACTGGTTTATTAAGGTTAGTTTTCACACCTGCCAATATGTTTTAAGGTCATCACACCCTGCCTAGGGTTAGATTTGACACCAATGGTTACACTGGTTTATTAAGGTTACAGTTTTCACACCTGCCAATATGTTTTAATGTCATCACACCCTGCCTAGGGTTGGATTTGACACCAATGGTTACACTGGTTTATTAAGGTTTTAGTTTTCACACCTGCCAATATGTTTTAAGGTCATCACACCCTGCCTAGGGTTAGATTTGACACCAATGGTTACACTGGTTTATTAAGGTTAGTTTTCACACCTGCCAATATGTTTTAAGGTCATCACACCCTGCCTAGGGTTAGATTTGACACCAATGGTTACACTGGTTTATTAAGGTTAGTTTTCACACCTGCCAATATGTTTTAAGGTCATCACACCCTGCCTAGGGTTGGATTTGACACCAATGGTTACACTGGTTTATTAAGGTTTTAGTTTTCACACCTGCCAATATTTTCAAGGTCATCACACCCTGCCTAGGGTTGGATTTGACACCAATGGTTACACTGGTTTATTAAGGTTTTAGTTTTCACACCTGCCAATATGTTTTAAGGTCATCACACCCTGCCTAGGGTTAGATTTGACACCAATGGTTACACTGGTTTATTAAGGTTTTAGTTTTCACACCTGCCAATATGTTTTAAGGTCATCACACCCTGCCTAGGGTTAGATTTGACACCAATGGTTACACTGGTTTATTAAGGTTAGTTTTCACACCTGCCAATATTTTTAAGGTCATCACACCCTGCCTAGGGTTGGATTTGACACCAATGGTTACACTGGTTTATTAAGGTTTTAGTTTTCACACCTGCCAATATGTTTTAAGGTCATCACACCCTGCCTAGGGTTGGATTTGACACCAATGGTTACACTGGTTTAGTAAGGTTACAGTTTTCACACCTGCCAATATTTTTAAGGTCATCACACCCTGCCTAGGGTTGGATTTGACACCAATGGTTACACTGGTTTATTAAGGTTTTAGTTTTCACACCTGCCAATATTTTTAAGGTCATCACACCCTGCCTAGGGTTGGATTTGACACCAATGGTTACACTGGTTTAGTAAGGTTACAGTTTTCACACCTGCCAATATTTTTTAGGTCATCACACCCTGCCTAGGGTTAGATTTGACACCAATGGTTACACTGGTTTATTAAGGTTAGTTTTCACACCTGCCAATATTTTTAAGGTCATCACACCCTGCCTAGGGTTGGATTTGACACCAATGGTTACACTGGTTTATTAAGGTTTTAGTTTTCACACCTGCCAATATTTTTAAGGTCATCACACCCTGCCTAGGGTTGGATTTGACACCAATGGTTACACTGGTTTATTAAGGTTTTAGTTTTCACACCTGCCAACATGTTTTAAGGTCATCACACCCTGCCTAGGGTTAGATTTGACACCAATGGTTACACTGGTTAATTAAGATTACAGTTTTCACATCTGCCAATATTTTTAAGGTCATCACACCCTGCCTAGGGTTAGATTTGACACCAATGGTTACACTGGTTTATTAAGGTTTTAGTTTTCACACCTGCCAATATGTTTTAAGGTCATCACACCCTGCCTAGGGTTAGATTTGACACCAATGGTTACACTGGTTTATTAAGGTTTTAGTTTTCACACCTGCCAATATGTTTTAAGGTCATCACACCCTGCCTAGGGTTAGATTTGACACCAATGGTTACACTGGTTAATTAAGATTACAGTTTTCACATCTGCCAATATTTTAAGGTCATCACACCCTGCCTAGGGTTAGATTTGACACCAATGGTTACACTGGTTTATTAAGGTTTTAGTTTTCACACCCGCCAATATGTTTTAAGGTCATCACACCCTGCCTAGGGTTGGATTTGACACCAATGGTTACACTGGTTTATTAAGGTTTTAGTTTTCACACCTGCCAATATGTTTTAAGGTCATCACACCCTGCCTAGGGTTGGATTTGACACCAATGGTTACACTGGTTTATTAAGGTTTTAGTTTTCACACCTGCCAATATGTTTTAAGGTCATCACACCCTGCCTAGGGTTAGATTTGACACCAATGGTTACACTGGTTTATTAAGGTTAGTTTTCACACCTGCCAATATGTTTTAAGGTCATCACACCCTGCCTAGGGTTGGATTTGACACCAATGGTTACACTGGTTTAATAAGGTTACAGTTTTCACACCTGCCAATATTTTTAAGGTCATCACACCCTGCCTAGGGTTAGATTTGACACCAATGGTTACACTGGTTTAGTAAGGTTACAGTTTTCACACCTGCCAATATGTTTTAATGTCATCACACCCTGCCTAGGGTTGGATTTGACACAAATGGTTACACTGGTTTATTAAGGTTTTAGTTTTCACACCTGCCAATATGTTTTAAGGTCATCACACCCTGCCTAGGGTTGGATTTGACACCAATGGTTACACTGGTTTATTAAGGTTTTAGTTTTCACACTTGCCAATATGTTTTAAGGTCATCACACCCTGCCTAGGGTTAGATTTGACACCAATGGTTACACTGGTTTATTAAGGTTAGTTTTCACACCTGCCAATATGTTTTAAGGTCATCACACCCTGCCTAGGGTTGGATTTGACACCAATGGTTACACTGGTTTATTAAGGTTTTAGTTTTCACACCTGCCAATATGTTTTAAGGTCATCACACCCTGCCTAGGGTTAGATTTGACACCAATGGTTACACTGGTTTATTAAGGTTAGTTTTCACATCTGCCAATATTTTTAAGGTCATCACACCCTGCCTAGGGTTGGATTTGACACCAATGGTTACACTGGTTTATTAAGGTTTTAGTTTTCACACCTGCCAATATGTTTTAAGGTCATCACACCCTGCCTAGGGTTGGATTTGACACCAATGGTTACACTGGTTTATTAAGGTTTTAGTTTTCACACCTGCCAATATGTTTTAAGGTCATCACACCCTGCCTAGGGTTAGATTTGACACCAATGGTTACACTGGTTTATTAAGGTTTTAGTTTTCACACCTGCCAATATGTTTTAAGGTCATCACACCCTGCCTAGGGTTAGATTTGACACCAATGGTTACACTGGTTTATTAAGGTTAGTTTTCACACCTGCCAATATTTTTAAGGTCATCACACCCTGCCTAGGGTTGGATTTGACACCAATGGTTACACTGGTTTATTAAGGTTTTAGTTTTCACACCTGCCAATATTTTCAAGGTCATCACACCCTGCCTAGGGTTGGATTTGACACCAATGGTTACACTGGTTTATTAAGGTTTTAGTTTTCACACCTGCCAACATGTTTTAAGGTCATCACACCCTGCCTAGGGTTAGATTTGACACCAATGGTTACACTGGTTTATTAAGGTTAGTTTTCACACCTGCCAATATGTTTTAAGGTCATCACACCCTGCCTAGGGTTGGATTTGACACCAATGGTTACACTGGTTTATTAAGGTTTTAGTTTTCACACCTGCCAATATGTTTTAAGGTCATCACACCCTGCCTAGGGTTGGATTTGACAACAATGGTTACACTGGTTTATTAAGGTTAGAGTTTAGAACACATAAAAACCGTGTTTATTGGGGCAGCCCATCTCTTTGTGGCGGACGCCATGTAGTGATCAGTCTGTCCGTCTGTCCGAAACTAGTCGTGTCCGGGCTGTAACATTTTTATGTTTTGAGATAGGCTTTTGATATTTGGAATGTGGATAGATAATATCAAGGTGATGTGTCACATACCATAGTTGATGGCCTTTGACCTTGACCTCAAGATCAGCAGGGCCCACAGAGATGGACACCATTTCTAGTTAATGTTAGTTTTTTTAATAAGGTCATCACACCTGGCTTCCTGTTGGATTTGACATGAGCGATTACACTTAAGACATGTATAATTCGAACTCAAAAGCTTTTTATACAAACTGTAACATATCAAGGTTTGTATGTTTTTTTCATGAGATTATGACAGTAAGCTCCTACTAAATAATCCGTTGGAACACAGTGTGTGTATGATTCTGGTAAAGACGTGAAACATATTAAAATATCTGGGGGTTTTTTAACAAATAACAAATTTGTCAAGTTATAAGATGGCGCCTTTAAGTTTACCTCAAAGTAGAATGTGTAATAAGAGCGTTTAATTGACAAAACCCCTGCTGTTTGTAAAGTGGTTACGTAGGCTGGCAATTTTATTATTCCTAAATTCAATAACACACATTTTATAGCAAAAATGTGTTTAAAAATACCTTTATTAATGCAAATTTATACCCCTATAATTAATAATGTTTTTATCAGAAACCCTAATGATTTGTTTGTAGTAAGGTCCAACTACCAGTTTGTGTCGATACAGCAAACAATTGTTTATACAACGGCCTAAAAACATACAATTGTTTGTCACGTTAAGAGCAAACTAAATGTCAATTTCTGCATTGTAACATAATTCTGTATCAGCAAAGATTTAATACTTTATTTTTTCTACCGTGACTAAACACATTACATGTTGCGTGGTTGGATTATACGATAATAAAAGGAAATCGATGTACCACGGATTTATTGTGAAACATCTGTTATGACAAGTGAATTCTATGTAGTTCTCTGTTGTTTTTTTTTAAGGTTAAAACTCAAGTTTATATGACATACATGTTGTAAATCACCATTAGATAGTGTTGATTTTATATAAACTTGTATTCAGATGATACATCAATGTCCAATGTGGAATTGCATTGCATCGCATTGCTAACAATCTTTACACAAGGTCAATGTCGATTGCGGAATTACATAGCCATTGCTAACAATATTTACACACAGAAACAAATAAAGACAAAATGATAATAAATGGTAATTGTATGCCATGGCTTTCCACATGCAATCCAGTTACTAACGGCAATTTGGTTGCCATAGATACTCTTAGTGATCATGACTTCAGCTACGACATTTATGGCGAGATTTTGCAATAGTGAAGACGTTTCATTCAAGAATCTAGTGATTCAGTCAATATCAATCGAATGATCATCAGCCATATGCTGTATCGTTGCGTAAGAATTTAGTAGTATTTATATAAATATTCTCAATAATGCAAAATAAAGCATTTACTTGTTCTGTTCATAAAACGTCTTAGCTACCACTTTTTTTAGAAGATTCTGATGTGCCCCGTTCTTCGATTCAAAACAAAATACACCTGTTTAGGGATATTGTTGAATTTTTACAAAAATTGTAATCGTTCATGAGTGATATTCTTATAATAACCAAATTATCCAGGCATGTATACTCTTTTACATTTTTAAGCAAAAAATCATAAGTTTTTATGGTTTTCGGTGGTTGTTTCGTTGTTTAGCATAACTATAAAGGTATTGCACTCTGACTAATTGGTAAAGATAGCGATCGATAACATTTAGGTGGCGGTAGATGTATACAATATAAATATTCTTTGTTAGTTGGTTTAGTTTGTTTATGATGTGGTTTTCGCCACTGTCGGCAATTGTTTCAAGTAGTTGGAAGCTTCGACAGAAAAACTGGCAATCTTTGTCAATCCATGTCGTTTGTAGTCAGAGTCGAGAACACCTTATATCTACCTCACACTTCCATGTTGAGAGCGGCCCTTTTTTATACGTAATTTAACATGATGAAAATATTTAATAGGCTAGGTTGCAAAAATCTAGACTTAGAAATCTGTTTCATATTAAAGCATGGTAATTTCTGTTTTAAACTTAATATAATCGTTTTTGTATGATCCATAAGTACCAACAAACCATCAATCTGACATTCGACTAAACCAATAAGTCTCAAATTCTACCCATCCTATCCGTCTGACACTTCGATTGACGAGTTATATTTTCACATTTATGCTATACTGAGAGTTAAAATGATAAATATATCGTCTTCATTGACGGCAAAACAGATTACCACGGAGATAATTGTGTATATAGTGTGCAATAAAAAACTGCTGGAAGGAAAATATTAAGGTGTACATAATTGATAAAGCAATTCTGAGATTTCTGCTAACTGAGTGTATATATGGTACCAGACAATCAGATTACTGGTTTCTCGTTAAATGTAGATTTCCTGATATAAATGTTCTACAAATTGACTTAAATTAAGGTTACAGCAAAAACAGTCATCATTAAAAATAGGGGATGATCACTGTCACCATATAACTAGCTTTATATGCTATTTAATAAACCGTAGGCGCTCCCACTTAAAGAAATCGCTAAAATTAGACCAATTTGCATAGTACTAAGGTCACGACATAACTAATATGTCCCACATTTTTAACAACGTATATTTCATTACAAAATTAGTCTTTGTGACATACCTGAGGTGTAACAAAATCTGCAGGATTATCATGTTCTAGTGTTATGTTATCCGGCTTAAATTCCTGGACCAAGCTTTCACAGCACCGATTATCATCCCTTGACATTCTGTTGTTATTCATCAATGACAGAAAATTTCCATACCATAATTATGTATATTCACCACAAAGACAGTTCCATATTGTCATACAGACTGCAGAATGTAAAATTGTCTATTCCTTTTATCAGAATGGTCGATAACTGCACAGTCGCACTGTACAGACCGTTCAAGTACTTATTGTGGCAGCTGGCAATATCAAAACAGACTTCCAAGTATTGATTTAAAATAATCCTCCTACCAGTTGTAAAATTAATGTTTTCAACATGCATGTTCTGACATGACTAATTACCGAACTGTATAGATGCTTCTGTCACGGTGTTGTTGAAACTGATGTTCAAATCGGTCATACACTAGTTTAATTAGTTATTGCTGCATTATGGTATTTATCATCATAATGTTCGTGGAATTCTGTATTCCTATATATTGGCATCTCTGACAAATAATTCTATATAGTGGTATCAATTCTCCTTTACGAACAAAATAGATTGTTACTATATTGATTGACAAGCATTTGATCCAAACAATTAATGATATTGTCGTCTGACATTTATCATATGTACGTGAATTCCTAAAGGTATTCGAAATAACATCGAAAATCAATTTCTTTTTGTTTTGACATATTTGAAGTTAAATTAAAAACCTTGGTAATGGTTGGACTAATTAACAAAACTTTGCATTATGTTTTAAAAAATCAACAGGAGACAATAAACCTCGTACGAATACTAATTCTTACCGTGGAATTTCATTGGTGTCGTCTATAGATGAAATATTTGAAAAACTTATCGAAATGGAATTTTCCTAACCCCCAACAAGTAGTTTACCAGAAAAACTCAGTAAATGCGTCATTCAATCTACAAGAAGTCGTACACCATCATGCAGAACAACAAGGGTCTATTTGTGTGACACTACTCGACAGTAGTAAGGCGTTCGATACCATACCGCATGACGGACTAATGGTCAAATTATATAAATACGGAGCATGAGGCAAACTCTGGCTTACCCTTGACAATATGTAACGTGATTTGAGTAGCGCCGTTTGTTGTGGTAATGGCAACTCTGAATGGTTCAGGCTATATCGAGGAATACGCCAAGGCAGTGTGCTTTCGTCAAAACCTTATCTCTTTTATAAACGATTTAATTGACGAACTTGAAGCAAGTCCGCATGGAGCTTTAATTCATAATCTTAAGGCTTGTTTGCCGGTCCAAGCTGATTATATTTCCTTAATTTCTACTAGCCGTATGAATGGCCAATATGTGTGGAGTACAGTGACAAATAGAACTTTAGGTTTTCTTCATCAAAGAGCAGGCTATTACAGTTTGACAAGTCGACCAAAGACAAAGATGTAAAGTTATATAATGAGCCAATTCCATATTCCTCATCTGCAAAGCATGTGGTATACTGCTTGACACTTCAGACAGCACACATAACAGAACTCCGCAAAAAAAAAAAAACAAACTCCGGTACTAATTGCAAAATGTTATTCTTCTTGGCGTACACCCTGCAATTATAAACCATATTGTTTGTGCAAAATTTTTAAACCAAATAACCTACTCGAAAACGCTGTATGGGTGTAAACTTTCGGGACAACTATGAAATACATAGTATCTAATGATCGAACAGGCTCACCAACATGTTTGCAACAACATCCATGGTCTTCCTATGTGTACTAGAACTGATACATTCCTTTTACATTCCGTTTATTAATTGGTTGGAGCAGTATAGATTGAAAATTATGTGAATGAACGCAACCTTATATTTCTAGGTCGTGTGTGTAATTTACCAGAGTTAATATCCTTGAAAATTCTGATCCTGCGTGTGTATGATGCAAAATACAATAAAAGCTCTTCCTAAAGGGCTTTGTTACTGACGTTATGAACATTTGATCCAAATATGGATTGACCCAATACATTGCTAACTTTTTCAATACATGACTTTTTCCAAGCGCGCTGGCTTGGAAAAAAAAGTTGTGCGCTCTGCTATCAAATCTGTAGAACAAAATGAGTGGTTAGTGCTCATAATCAGTGACCTGTGATTTTGATGATTTCAAATTGACTCACAAGACAATTACTTCACACCCTGCGTGGACCCCACTAAAAAGTATCCGCACCTCAGATTTCAGGCTAACTTTGTCGAGTCAATTTCATGTACGATACGCTCCCATCCGTGATATGCAGAACCGACACCCTATGTGCATTTCTATAGAGTCTTATGTAAATTATCCCTCATGATGATGGTCATCTGAATTTCCAGATTGAACAAAAAGTACACTATGTGTAGGACAATGATGTGATGTGTAACACAAAGTCATGTGGTGGTGGCCATTTTGAGTTTCTGATTGGCATAAAAAGACATTCACTTAATATATAGAGGACCATCCAAACAGTATTGTTCCCCTGGTTAACTAGTTCTAGAGAAAAGCTTTTTTAAAACTTTTTCCAAATAGGGTCCTATGTTAAACTACCGGTAAGTCCTGCAATGGTGCCCATATTGGTTTTCCAATTGGAAAAAACACAAACTTGTAAAGGTCTATCCAATAAACATTGTGAGTATGTTTGGTTTCATTTAGCCTAGTGGTTTCAGATAAGTGTGAAAAGTTTACAGACATAGCCCCTGTCACTGAAGCATGCAAACTGATGACTCACCTGGCCCAAAGGATCAGGTGAGTTAAACATTAAGAATGTTCATCCACAAATTGTCTAAGAAACCTATGTTAGTCTACCAGGAGGCAACAGTCTGGATGTCTAGCATCCAAAAAGGAGGGTGGGGCATAATGATATTATACAATGGTAGCTGGTTTAAAATGTTTAATGATATATATACAAATAAAATGTATTAGTTTCAATTTACAAATAAAAATAATTTATTATGTACACTAAATAAAAATATGTACAGTCTGAACATTAAAATAGGAATCCTGGACTTCACAATAAAGTCAGAACACCAATCTAAACAGGCTCTTCCAACTTATTTTTTATAAAATGCAGATTTTAAAATGGGTACATAAACATAGTAACCATGACATTTTATGTCTACTAAATGATTGTGTCGTAAAATTTACCTACAACTTACTTATTTTAAACACAAGATATTGTAAGATAATATTTTTTCACACTGTCCTACAAATTCTAGATATAAAAGTTATCAACTTTCATTTTTTTTATAACTGTCCTGTTTATTTTATTGTTTATTTGAAGACATCATAATATTAGTAACAGAACTTTACAGAGATAATATTGTTTATCAGTAAATAATACTTACCGAGTAGGTTTGTTTGTAATTAATTACGTTTTTCAAAACTTTAGGTATTAATCATAATTATATTAAAATAACAGAGAACAGCTAATGAAAGACAGAAGCTTTGCTTGTATTGTTTATCACAAAATCAAATTACATTCTTGTCTGTTATATAGAAAAATGCCTGGGTTTTATGAATTCTTGAACCATAGTCTAAATTTTAACCAACACTATTCCGATCATCTTTAGAATTTCCAGATCAGTAAAATACTAATGAGATTACATGACAGCCCTGTATTGGTAGAACTAGTCTGTAGGCCGAATTTGTAATGTAATTTTCTGTTGATTGTCCAAACATTCACGTAGCTTGTTTTCTGTCATTGTCAATCTTTGTTCCAGTAATGAAACCGTCTACAAAATAAAATAGCTTTGTTATTAACCAAATACTAAAAATCAATACAGAAAACTAGAATTTAAACAGATTTCCTTAGAGGTTATTCATTCTAAAACCAATTACTAAGTAAATATCTGCAGTATTCCAATGAATGAAGTGTTATTTATTTGCTAGAAAAGGAAATTAAATACATGGTTTTAATATAAATAATTAACACTTAATTTTGAGTTGTTTAAATTTACTGATAAGAAACAGAACTTTTAAATAGAAAGACTGGGGTATTATCACTGTTTGGAATCAATACAAAAGTCTGGAAACCTTGAAGAAAGCTCTGCAAAAATTATATCCATATAAATTACCATTAAAATCGGCTCATTTTGGAAGAATATTGGTAACTTATCAATACAACGATTTATTTAAGCTCAAATCAGGTATGGCCACAGATATTTGATATACAAATTTACAAGTCAAAAACTGTATTTCCAATAGCTAGTCCGAGAATCCTCTTCCATCCTTTGTAGACTTTGACAGGAGCGTGGGACACACCCATCAAGGCCTAAAAAGCATTGGATGGCAGAGGATTCTCTAACTAGACAATAAGAAGCGACAAAAACAGTGAAAATTACAAATGGGCAGACAACTAATCCCAAAATAAGTGGACTACTTCCTTTTTTAATTTTCTGGTTTGATAAACCTGCCAAAACTATTATTTTCAGAAGTTTAGTAATGGCCACATCAAACATTCATTTACTGATATTGTCACACAGGAAGTTTGCTAGACCTTCCAAGTATGAAATTAGTCTCAATGGAAACTTTCTAGACCTGCCAAGCATGGAACTATTCACAAAGAAAGTTTGCTAGACCTGCCAAGCATGTAGTTAGTCTCAAAGGAAGTTTTCTAGAACTTTCAAGCATGGAATCACGGTACTTGGAAAGGAATTTTGCTAGACCTTCTTTCCTTAGAATTAGTCTCACAGGAAGTTTGCTAGACCTTTTAAGCATGGAACTAGTTGCAACTAGATATCAGTGAGATGGTACCCATCTCTGTGGGCCCTGCGGACCTTAAGGTCAAGGTCAAAGGTCATCAACCATGGTATGCGACACATCGCCTTGATATTATTTACCCACATTCCAAACATCAAAAGCCTACCTCGAAAGATAAAAGAGTTACAGCCCGGACATGAATATGTCATTCAGAAAGCAATAATGTTACCTAAGGTCAAAGGTCATCAACCATGGTATGCGACACATCGCCTTGATATTATCTACCCACATTCCAAATATCAAAAGCCTACCTCGAAAGATAACCAGAGGCTCTTAAGAGCCTGTATCGCTCACCTGATTTTATAGGCAATAAAGGTTGCATTTCCCTGATGAAACGAAGTCCTGTAATTTTCAATAATCTTTAAAGAGGACCATCCAAACAATATTGCTAAAAAGTTTTGTTTCCATTGGTTAACTGGTTTTATAGAGAAGAAGATATTTTTTTAATTTGCCCATAGGGTCCTATATTAAACTAAGTAATCTATGTAATGCTGTGGTGGCATTTTTGATTTTCCTATTGGCATAAAAAACATAAACTTCACAGAGGACATCCAAACAATATTGCTAGTAAGTTTTGTTTCCATTGGTTAACCAGTTTTAGAGAAGAAGCATTTGAAAAATTTTTCCCATATTCCCATATGGTCCTATGTCAAACTAAGTCTTGCGGTGGTGGTCATTTTGATTTTCCAATTGGTTTCAGAAAAGAAACCTTTTTTAACATTTTTCCCATAGGGTCCAATGTTAAACCAAGTCCTGCGGTGGCGGACATTTTGAATTTCCGATTGAGATAAAAAACATGAACTTTATAGAGGACCATCCAAACAATATTGCTGGAAAGTTTTGCTTCGATTGGTTAACCGGTTTCAGAGAAGAAGCCTTTTTAACTTTTTTCCCATAGGGTCCTATGTTAAACTACGTCCTGAATTGTTGGCCATTTTGAATTTCCAATTGTCATAAAAAACATAAATTTTATAGAGGACCATCCAAACAATATTGCTAGTAAGTTTTGTTTACATTGGTTAACCAGTTTCAGAGAAGACACCTTTTTTAACTTTTCCCCATAGGGTCCTATGTTAAACTAAGTCCTGCGGTGGTGGCCATTTTGATTTTCCAATTGGCATAAAAAAACATAAACTTTATTAAAGACCATCCAAACAATATTGATAGTAAGTTTTGATTCGATTGGTTAACCGGTTTCAGAGAAGAAGCCCTTTTTAACTTTTTTCCCATAGGGTCCAATGTTAAACTAAGTCCTGCGGTGGTGGCCATATTGGTTTTCCAATCCAAATAAAAAACTTTGTAAAGGTCCATCCAATGAACATTATGGCCAAGTTTGGTTTCAATTGGCCAAGTGGTTTCAGAGAAGAAGATTAAAATGTAAAAAGTTTACAGACGCCGACACACGACGACGACGACGCCGATGGACGCAAAGTGATAACAATACTGTAGCTCACATGACCCTTTGGGTCAGGTGAGCTAAAAAAGTTACAGTCCGGACATGAATATGTCATTCAGAAAGCAATAATGTTCAAGGTCAAAGGTCCGCAACCATGGTATGCGACACATCGCCTTGATATTATCTACCCATATTCCAAATATCAGAAGCCTACCTCAAGAGATAAAAAAGTTACAGCTCGGACAAGATTAATTTCGGACGGATGGACGGACGGACAGACAGACTGATTACTATAGGTGGTCCGCTTCACCTTTTAGTTTATGCATTGAATTAGTCTCACTAGACCTTTCTTTTTTTTATTATTATTATTTTTTAATATTCAGGATTCTACAAATACCCCTACATCACCACCTGACTAGGGTGTAATGGGGTGTATATGAGAACAATAAAAGAACCATTACAAGTACAGTCAAACCTCAAAAAGTGGAAGTTTGCGGGACCGTAAAAAATATATCGAGTTATCCGAAGTTCGAGTCAACAGAGTTTTGGGTGTGACGACATTTTCATTATGTGATTTTAAAAAAATCTAACGGTATTTATTTCATGTATATTGGTTTCGAACTTAGGCATCGCTTGTTTTGTCATGGTATTTGTAGCATGCGATATATGAACAGGGATTTTCCTACCTTTTTTCAAATGGGGCCTGGGCCCCTGTTAATTGGGAAAATTACGGCGTAAATTCCACAATTGGGAAAAGTCTTAAATATGAATAAAGTAAAAACATTGCTTTTAAACATCAATGTTTTTAACGAAAATGTTTCTTGTATGTAATTAGTCATGAATGACAAGATGGAATCTATAAGCGTGACCTGAAAACTGACAAATTCAAATCAGTTTTCATAAATATTTTGGAAAAAGTTATCAAAATTTACATATGTAGCCAAGTGTGCTGACATCATACTCAAAGAGAAAAATTTCCATGAATCTTGGTGGAATTAAATAGAAACTGAGTTGCAAACATCAGATTTTACTTTCACTCTCGTTTGTTCTGGGGTCTTAATAAATGACTGGATAAGAACTAAATCAGATATACAAAACTCTAAAAATGTGCATTGCTTTGGCATTTTAGTTTACCCTGATTCGTATGCTAGGGTCGGTAGAGAAGGTTCGGTTGAATGCCGATAATGGATGGGTCTAGAGGTGCAAGAAAACTCATGAATTTCTATTCACAAAGGCTCTTGTCAATATTTAATTTCGTAAAAAACAAAATTTCCTAGTTTTGATACAATACGTCATCGTTCCACTTCGGTAGTATTTCGCATTGTGTAATGCCATTTTTGAACGTTAATGCAGGGTCACGCTTCATTCCAAATGTATTCCTCCGACTTATTCATTTCTAGACAAAGCTATTTGAACAAAAAAAAACAGCCCATATTACTGGACATCGTAAAAATAAAGTAATTTGTCTTATTTGTGGCATACAATTATCTTTTATATTATTGAACAAAGTTCCACGACTTAACAAATCTCAGGTTTTTTTTATATCATACCAGAATATGGGTTTGGTATAAAACAAGCAAGCTCTTATATAAAACTGGTTGCCGTTATGACTAAAGATACCGGGAACAGTAATTATAAACCAATGTTCGCGAAGTAATCAGATTTTGATTTTGTTTGTAATATTTCGGCTTAGCGTGATTGAATTTTTTTTTAGAAACCGGATTACAAAACCTCCTGAATTGGGAATTTTCACTTTCATAATTGGGAAAAAATATGGGTTTTTGCCGTTGGGAATGGGGCCGAATATCGGCCCCAAAATAAAGGCAGGAAAATCCCTGATGAAGTATTTTAGCCATTCGCATAAATCGACAATAATTATTAAATAGTGTAATCATACTTTATAAACTTTATTACGAAATTATGGAAAAACATTTAAAGAAAACACTTATCAACTTACAGTTCGAAAGAACTAATGAAACAACACAAATTGATTTTTACGTAATTGACAACATACAAGTCAACAAATATCACAGAATGTCTTTAAAGAAACTAAACATGACCACATACATAATTGATCCGATCACAAGAAATTTTCAATAATTATCATTTTTAATTAAACATTACAAAATAATTCGGATAGTAATTAGCGGATCATCAATTAACCTTAATAATGCATGTCCTGCCATTGGATTACCAATTCGTTTTATTAAATTGACAATTCAAATTGTAATAGCCAATCAAAAATCCTGTTTGCTCTATGACAGGTGTTAAAAATAAACAGACACATATTAAGTAACAATACAAAATACAAATGATTTTTTTTCGAGTTTCTGGGTTTTTTTCTATAAAATATAATTCTAGAGAAATATAACTTATGATTTTAGACTTGAGACCAATTATATCTGGAACATTCTCTTTCAGTTTGCATTTATATATGTTTTGCTTTGTTAATATTAATAATAAGTTTAATATCAGAGGTCCGTTTTCAAAACCAAGCAGAATTTGTTTTTTTGTGTAATTCTAAGTTTCTGAAACATTTGTTGAGTTGATAAAAAAAAAGTGGTCCATAGAGCAATTGTTTTTGGACAATCAAAGAACAAATGATCTATAGTCTCTTCATCGGCTGTACAAAATGTACAAGTATTGTATATACTCACTTTAAATGAAAAGGTTTTGGTAGCAATTATTCCATGTAGTAGCTTATACTGAAAAATTTTTAAGTAAGTGTTTTGACAGAATTGTTTTACAATTTTAAAGTGTTTTGTGAGATCTAAGATTTCTCAATTCAGAGACTGTTCCCAAGCATCTATTTTCCAGATTGGGAGTTTGCTAGACCTGCAAAGAATGGAACTAATCTCAAAGGAATTTTGCTAAACCTTTTAGGAATGGAACTAGTCTCAATGGAAGTTTGCTAGATTCACCAAAAATGGAACTAGTCTTCAAAGGATGTTTGCTAGACCTGCAAAGCATGTAAATAGTCCCACTGGAAGTAAGCCTGACCTGCCAAGCATGGAACTAATCTTGAAAAGAAGTTTGCTAGACCTTCTGAGCATGGAATTAAAGTAAGGTTATTATCAAGGTTTAAACAAATGGACAGGGTCATAACATTCAGTTGTGGGCTATCCTCTGGACCAGATATAATAAGCTAGATATAAGGGATGCAGGAGTGTGTCACTTGTCAAACAAAACCGCACGAGATTTTGCAAAAGCTTTCAAAAAGGTTACATTATTTACCTGAGTTAACACATCCAATTGACCAACTATTTGTTCCAGTGTGTTTGCCAGCTGTGGTGGTATAGATTTGGCTTCCAACTGCTGTGTTGTAGACCTTGATGATTCTGATGTTCTTGTCCTTGCAGAAGCTTCATAGTCTCTGACTGCCTGATCTGCTGAAGTCATCTCAAACTCTTGTGTGATTCCGTTTATGGCAGAGGACTGAAAATATAAACATTTTTTATTATGGGTATCTTTTCCCTTACCACAAACAACTATCTATTTTCTTTGTGAACATAACTCTAATTTTTATTTATAAAATTATTATAATTTAAATATTTTTGTTCTTTTTATATATACAAAACCAACTAGCATTGTTGTTTATGGATTGAAATATAAATGACACTACACGTAAGGAGAGAAATCATGCTACCAGAATTGTATGACAAATAACATGTGGTTATAAAGTACAAAATGATGAAGATGCCAAACAAGGAATCTCAGCATGCTCTTTCTGGTGTTATAAATAGTAAATAACTGCAGATGAAGATGCCAAACAAGGAATCTCAGCATGCTCTTTCTGGTGTTATAAATAGTAAATAACTGCAGATGAAGATGCCAAACAAGGAATCTCAGCATGCTCTTGCTGGTGTTATAAATAGTAAATAATACATGCATGTTCACTTCTTCACAATTTTTTGAAAATTTTCAAATGATGTGGTGCAGAACAAGGTTGACGTATCTTACATCAAATCATACTGAAACACATTAATGCTGGTAAATTCTCAAGGACAGTCGCCATAAATTGACAAAGACGGTCATGGGGCATATTATCTAAATTGCTCATTTGTGAAGGCCAGTTGCCTGACCCCTTATGACTTTTACTCAAGATAGAAGAGAAAAACTATGTTTAGTGCTACAGAACATTATTCTTGAAGGTATAAGGGTTCTCTACACTTCTAAATCCTTTAGTCCAGCCGTGTAACTCATCTAGACCAATACTCCTTAAGATTATTAACACTGCTCAGTTTTCTAGGCCTCCCTCCTACAGGTAACTCATTAAAACCATTCCTCCTGAAGGCAGACGGAACAAATTATGTACACTACTTAGTACACTACTGTCGTAAACTCATCAAGACCAGTAGGAGACAAAGGAAGATCATGGGACACATTATCTATACAGCTAAATCTTTTAGGCAAATGGGACATATAATCAACACTGCTGAGTACACAAAACCAGCTGCATAACTTGTCATGACCAGTACTAAGGAGGCAAAAACTAATCTTAAAAGAGAAATTTGTTTACAAGATTCCATCAATAATTCAACAAGTTAGTACATCACCAGGAGTGAAAAAGTCCAGTATCACAATCCTGGTAATTACAGTGCTGCATTTTCTAGTTGTTTTGTGAATGTAATAAATTCAATATTTCCAGTTTATACCATTTATTTAGTTGCAAGCAATGCTGTAGTTTGCTGTTTCTGTTAAAAAATTCTATTTCTCCAGTTAATCTTATAAGCTGCATTTGACTGCTGCATCATTCAACAGTCATAACACCTATGTACAGCAATTCAAGCATGAATGTACCTTTAATTGTACATTTCTTTTATTTAATTAATTCATATTTTGTCATTGTTTAAATCTATTTCGATTCTAATATGTCTAACAAATGTTTTTAAATTTCGATGCGGTTCTAAGAGGACGCTTTCAGTGGTAATATTGTTTTTTTGAAACTAATACGATATATCCCAAAACAGTATGTTAAAGCAAATAAAATTGACATAAACATATATTCTCGTCATTTTATTGAATGTACGTACCTTTTAAACACAAATATTGAGAAATCTTAATGAAAATGCATTGTTCCAGTTTGGAATTTTCTGTTCAGCGTAATATGAGGTCGGAATTCTAATTGTGACGTCATATTAATTTGAATGTAGAATTGTTAAAAAATAATGTATCGGGAGTAGTTTAAATCATATAAATCTCAGAATTCAGACTAAAAATAACTAAATTATTAACAATAACGATAATTATGGATAACACATAACACATAACACATAACAGCATTTGTAAGTCAGTTTTTACATTTACACAAAACACACAGTTTACACATGTGTGAAGTAAACTTATTGGAATTTTGACAGGGCTTTGTTTACATAGCTAAAGCAGGACGTCATATTAGAATTGTAATTCTAAAAATTCTCTTTTTGTACAACAGTGGCTGATTTGTTTTGTTTTGTTTTTGTTTATTTATAGTTTTTCCATTTAAATTAAAAATATTGTTTTTGGTAAATTGACTCATTAAAACAACTTTGGAGATACTAATTAAATTGTTATCAATTAAATACATTTGATAAATTATACAATAAAATGTTATCAATGATACCAAAGTGATACAAGGTACCAAACCAGATGCACATTTAGTCTAATCAAGACTATCAGTGATGCTAAAACACGAAAAATATTTAAATTCCAAGATGTTGTTGGGCTTTTATCATCAAAATTCCAAATGTTATACAAAATTAGTCTTAGCTTGTCCACCTTGCCAATAGAAAAACTTGAGAATTTAAATTTGAAATAAAAAATACAACAAAGTTCCAGGGAATTAATTTTGCTACGCATGACCTGCGTTTTGTCTATTCAAGATTCATCAGAGGCTCTCTACCCAAAAGATTGAAAATGCCAAACACTATATGAATATGAAGAGCATTTAACAATAAAACCAAAATATGCAGAACTGGAAACCAAATTATGACTAAGATCAACCTATACCAAATACACACACACAAAATGTATACATGTACAATATATTAGTAGTTAAAATAGATATATAATGTACACATTAATTTTCTCAAAAATACAAGGAAGTGATCAGTATATATAAATATTAACATACACTAACAGAAATAAATCACTCTAGTGTTTCTAAAACTATCCATCAAGACATTCTAATGAGATACATACTGGTACATTGAATAAAGAATTAAACTGGATTGAATGTGGTTCCATAATTTTACAGGTTTTACAGGAATCTACTAACCCCTGATAATTAGTCAATTTTCTAACTCTGAGTGTAACTAAAATGGAATAAAAATATAATGTTCAGTGCCAATCCCTAATGAGTTATGTTGCTGTAACTTCAGTGTTTAATTTGTTTCTGTTTCCTAATTGTTATCACTTCCATGTTTGTTAATTTGCATATTATTAAAGCAATTTCTCAGTCATAACATAAATCAATAACCAGTTTCAATTTAATGATGAAGATTTTCTCTGAAAATACATTCCAACTGAAAGCAAAATAAATGATTTAGTAAGAAACTCTAGTCAGCACACCAAATTCTGCCACTCTGTGAATTCAAATGATGCTTGTACATTCAAAACAAACATTTTTCTTGTACATTATTTATTGCATCATTTAAATTTGTCACAATAACTTTTTCAGGTAGCAATTCAAAGTTTTGTTTGCATTCAAGGTATCCGATCCATAATTGAAGTCACTGTTTAATTTTATTTTTCGACAAGAAATACAGCTTTATTAAAACAATGTACTGTTAATTAATGATACAAATTACTATATTGTTTTACCCTGAGTCAGTGTTTACAATTTTGAGCAAAAAAAAGTTAGTTAGGCCACAGCAAATAAATTTCTTGTTCTACGGACCCGACCGCACATATTTTATCGAAATCGAAAAAATAATATTAAAAAAATATTTCTGCTCCCCGCTCCGGGAAAGTCATCCGGAATTTTTTTTATTTTACTCTGTGAAATCGTAATCTTGTGAACGCTTAAAGTAACTGCCGTTTTATTGCATCACAAACAAAAATATTCATGCATT
Source organism: Limnoperna fortunei (assembly GCA_944474755.1). Classification (NCBI taxonomy): domain Eukaryota; kingdom Metazoa; phylum Mollusca; class Bivalvia; order Mytilida; family Modiolidae; genus Limnoperna; species Limnoperna fortunei. The sequence continues at coordinate 99,611,125 of OX104111.1, forward strand.
TTGAAAAAGGAAAAAAAGAAACAATCATACCGTTTTAGTAGTGTGGATATTTGTCATAAAGGAAGGCATGGTTGTCCAAAACACGGCGATTTTTTTCAGTGGTGGTGCGTTGGCACAGCTTTTTCAAAGATGTGTCAAAATCAAACATTTCGACCTTAGCGCCGACATAATAAACGTAAAACAAGGTTACAGGAACATTTAAATAAAAAAAATGTGAAATAAAAGTTCGTGAGTAATATTTGTATTTATAGTAGATAGGACGTTGGAGCAGGATTGCCAGATGGATGACCAAAAAACTTAATTCGACTGAAACTTTTGGTTGCAACAGCATGGTGAACATATAGCCTCAGTAATGAAACACATTCGATTTTTGTTTATCTCCACCAAGATAAAACAAAATGACCACAGAAACTACAATGCTAATTAAATTTGTTGACATTGTTGCAAGTGTTGTGATATGTCCAAAAAAAAGAAAAGGAAATGAATGGTAATGTTTGTTCAGTGTTATTTGTGGAAAAGTTAAAGTAATTTTTATTAAGAGTCATCATATAACTGTTTGAACTGGTTGTTGTCTTATTGTCATTTTTCATATATATATATCTCTGTTTTCTAATGGCTTGCATGGGACTTGAATTTTTTCTCTCAAAAATTGAACATTGGACATGATGTGTCTATAATTTTGGATTGTCTTTGGTTGTTCGAAAGTCTCACTAAATGGGAATATTACAGCAAACACAATGAATGGGATATAACTTATTTTATGACATTTTAAAATTCATTCCTCTAGAAAGCTTCATCAATAAATGATGTACAGTGTAGTCAGTTGTGCATTTTAAATAAGCTCTAAACAAATATATTTTTGCAAATGAAGATGTGACATGCATTCTTTTGCTTCCATCTGTCCCTAATGCTTTGAAAGTCATATATGTAGTATGTTGTATATGAATACCGAATTGTTTAAAAGGTGCAATTGATTGTACATAATTTGAATGATGAACCCATAATTACAAAATATAATTCATTTATTCATTTACATGCTTTGGTAAACTTCAGGTAAGCATAGTATGCCCAATTCTGAAAGAAAATCACAATGAAACTGAATTTTGCGAATATATACATTGATGAAAGTACATTTTCTTATTTTAAAAAAAATAAAAATTAAAAAATGTTATCGCTCGCCTCAAATTTTTCTGTTCGCCTATGATTTTTTGAAAATCCAAATAATAATATTAAAATTATTATTTCGCTCGCTCGCCCCATTTTAAAATGACAAAAATCTGAAGAACAAGAAATTAAATTGGTGTGGCCTTACTCAAATAGTATTTCCAATGTTTGCAGAACATTACCAAGGTCTGCTCCATTGAAAAACAATAGACATCTGGGACACAAAATATGATCACATGATCAATTGTGGTTCGGATACCTTAATGACCTAAATTGTACACATTGAAATTATTAAGAAATGGCATAACTTATTAGTGGCACATTTAAAAAATATCTTACACCTAAATCATTTAGAATTGTGCATTATAGAAAAGTTTTAGAAATCAAGACCCATACTAATAGACATTACTAGTACATTTTGTTAGTTTATTTAAATATTACCAGATATTCCTAGATCATTTGAAAATGTTTCAACTTTTTGAAAATATTATTAAGAAACTGGATGGGAAAAGATATTTGTAAGGCATATTGTAATGTGTGTTTGAATTATGAATAAAACTTCATACAATTTTTAATCATTTTATGAAATAAGTGTAATTATATATCAGTAAAAAAAATTTTGTTGTTGATTAAAATCTACAAGATAAGTATATACATGTATTAAAATGTACTGAAGAAACTAGGATATATAAACACCACAAAATGGCACAAATGACACATCATCATATAATGAGGGGAAATAAGTAATAGGAAAAGAAACTAAACTGCTTCCTCATTTGACATTAAAGACTAATACTTTGTGCATGTGCTTTATGTAGTTGTTTTTGTATATGTCGGAGGCATATAACACGTTGATAGGTAGGTTGTCATATAAATGTGAAAAGATAAAATGGTTTTTTTTTATTTCTAAGGAGCAAGATCTGTAGCTACTAAATAAAAAAGAAAGAAGGAAGATCACACTATACACTAACTTCTAGTACAGTGAAATGTGTCCACACCAGACCATGTAACCCTGACTCTCATTTATGGTTGTGCTCAGTCAATTGGCTCTGTACAATTTTTCAAGTGAAACAGAATGATTTATTGGATGTCACTTAAGTCCAGATTTTTAAGTAATAAATTGTATAATTAGAACCAAAAGTGACAAAAAATTAGGACAAATTTCACTGTAAGTTCTATTTAGGTGTCACACTGAACACACTACCTGTCCTGAAGAAAACAAAGCAGGTCCTACTTCTGTTACTAAAGGTTGTTCATCCTCCATGTTTTTTAGTTCTGCTCTACAGTCCAACTGTCAAATAATAATTCAGTTTATTTTGGAACAAAAGTCAGGTATCTGATTTTTACTTCAAACTTGTATTTTATTTCACTTAATTTTTAATTTAATTTGTTTCTTCAACCATAGAAGACATAATTCCAACCGTTTGTTATTTCTTTTGGTTTTTTTGAATGAAAAAAGGGGGGAGAGTTGAGGACATTTTTCAAGCATAAGTGATCTATGATGTGTATTGACAGTATTTTTACACATTTTTCTGTTAGTAACCGAAAAAATTCTTGTGTAATGTTATGAGACTAGAAATATTAGTTATTTATTTGTTTTGTTGCTGTTTAATAGTGTATTATAATTATAATAATATATGCTGGGGTATAGTGACACTGAAAATAGAAGCTGGAAATAAATATATGATTGTCTGTGATTACTTTCTAAAAAAAATTTATGCATGGTAGTGGGTCTGCAAACAATGCCTCCGGACCCCTCCCATGTGTAATTATTTCTGTAATAGCCCTCATATAACGGACAAACAGTACATAACAAACTGAAAACTATAACATGAAACAGGTAACATGCAAAGCATATTAACAGCCAACATTCAAATCGTGTTTGACCAGAATTATTAAATTTTACATCACAATTCAGACTACAGTATCCTCTTTAACATATTTCTGAACTAACATGAACTTGTTAAAGCCATATTTAATTCATTGTAAACTAAATCAAAATAATGTATTATGTATGTTATACTTACCCGTGTTGGTGAAGGAACTTTGTTTTGTGTTCTGGGAGGTATGTCATTTACTTTAGGTGGTGGCCCACTTTTTGCTCTCTCTTTATGTGATTTAAGAACATCATCAAAATCTAATTGGTCAAAATTGGTTTTCCACACTAAAACCTTAAAATTAAATACAACACTAAATAATTTTCTATCTAACAAAATATGTGTTTACATAACTATACTTTTTATAGTAAGGTCAGTTTAAAGGTATGAGGTGTCCATGAAAGTATATATGGTATGTTTGTATAACAGCCCAGAACATCATAGTAATAACTGTGTGTGTGGTAGTCTGTGTCTGTTAATATATGATAGGTTTTAAAAAACGATTTTAAGTATGTTGCTTGGCAGCACAACTGGTAAGTTTTTAAGCAAACATTTTCCTATTTTGGTCAGTGATGATTCAAACAGACTCCCCAATAACTGGTCATCATATTGTGAACCCTGTATGTATATTGGATGGATAGCTCAATAACACAATTTGGATTTGTACTTTCAGAGGATAAGATTTTTTAAGTTTCAGACAATTAGAAACAAAAATTCCCCATGACAGGATTGGAAAAAAATCCTTGTCGCTGTTGGCTCGGTGGATATAATTTTTTCAGTTTCATAAAACCAGGTATTAACCTATATCAAAGTCAATAAATGTATATTGATTTTTGTTTTTTCTGTCCTACCTGTTCATCAGATCCACCGGAAGCAAAATAAGCACCATCTCTTGAAAATGTCACAGCTGTTGTCGGCCCCTTTAACCAAACAAAAGAAGATATTACAAGATTAACACTCACTAAATAATATTATACATGTATTAAATAGACCTGTCAGAAATCAACAATCTCTCACCAATTATATTTACAGAATTAAATGGCATGTATGAATAAAATGAATTTAAAAAGGAGATCACTTGTTTATATTGACATAAAACTGCACAATATACAGCAACACAATACAATAATTAACATACATACCTGGTGGCCATGTAGTGTATAGAAGAGTCTTCCCTCCAACAAATCATAAATCTTTAATGTAGCATCATCTGAACCAGATAATAGATAATTACCACTGGCATGGAAGGCTAAACTGTTAACTGCTGCAGAGTGAGCTGTAAATATATTTATAATATCAAATATTATGTTTTTGTTTGGATGCTGACTATCTGGTAAGACATTTCTACAATTGCCTTTTTTCTTAAAACCTGATAAGAGGGGTAAGCAATAATTGGGGTTGTCAGAAATTCCAAATTTCTAACTAAATTCCTACTCCTCCAATTCACCCCCTGCTCATTCCACCACAATAATTGCCAGTTTCTTACCCATGACTTCAACTTCCCTCTCAACTCACCCCACCTGACTCCCATTCCCTCCCTATTCTGCAAGGTTTCTACCCAAATCTGGTTTAGTCAGTATGCATAGAAAACAAAAATGAGTCAATCACCATAAACAAACTTGCACCAATCATAAAGATAGTTTTAATGGAATTTCATAACGTCAAAGAAAAGCATGAATACAGAAGATATTAACAACATTAAGAAAATGGAGGCATGTTTACGGCAAACTTAAAAGTATCGTACCTAACAAATTCTTCATGATAAATTTATGTAAATTAAAGGGTCTAATTATACTTTAAGGGAATTGCCACCTATACATAAGTTATTACTTACCTTAACCCTAAACCTAACCCTTACCCTTCCCTAACCTTAACCCTATGAAAATTTTGGTCCTCTTTATGATATAGGTCGCCCAAAGTATACTTAAGCCAATGATATAGGTCCCCCCAAAGTATACTTAGGCCAATGATATGGGTCCCCCCAAAGTATACTTAGGCCAATACAAGTTTAAGTATTGTTTGTCCATCACTTGTTTTCTGTGTTTGCTCCTCATAAATTGTAATTTTATTTTTTTAGTAATCTGACTTGTTGTCTTTCTACATTGATTTATGATTTTTGTATCATGTTGGTATCATATATTTTCTATATTACTCATATCATCAGAGTGATCCTGACATTAGAGTGCTCCAGTATATTAAAGCAACACCATTAAATTTGACATGTCATGACAACAGTATTTTTTTACTGTGGAACATTGTTAGGGTGACTTCCACTTCAGTCACCTATATAGTTTACAAGCCATACAGCCAATTTGTATAAGACTTTCCTTATTTCATGTTGAAAGGTTCTAAAGCACAGTCACTGTTCAAAATTCTTGCCTTAGATTGGCTGAACTTTAAAAGTCAAAGGCCAAATTGGTTTACAGGCTACTAAATAGTTCAAATTTGTTGAATATGAAAAGGCAGTTTACACGAGGTCCTATTTTACATGTGTCTTGATTGCTATTGTGAATGTTACCAGATAAACAACACAGCCTTAAGTTCTTTGTATTATTCCCGTCATAACAATAACAGAAGCTCTAATGCATTATATCATCATCCCAACCCTAACAGCAGCTACCTATGTAACACAGGTTAAACGATTTATATCACACCTGTATAGTGTTGTAGTAGCTACCTATACAAAACAGGTAAAAATGATTTGTATCACACCTTATAGTGTTTTAGTAGATACCTATGTAACACAGGTTAAACGATTTATATCACACCTGTATAGTGTTGTAGTAGCTACCTATACAAAACAGGTAAAAATGATTTGTATCACACCTTATAGTGTTTTAGTAGATACCTATGTAAAACAGGTTAAACAATTTATATCAAACCTGTATAGTGTTGTAGTAGCTACCTATACAAAACAGGTAAAAATGATTTGTATCATACCTTATACAGGGGTCACTACACTCTACAAAAGTAGGGAGAAGTGACTTCTCCCTGGCAGCCAAACAGGGAGAAGTCAGGCCCTGATAGGGAGACTTCAGGAGACACTAGGGAGAAGTAAGGTGGACTGTACAAATGACAACGGCTCTGTAAATGAACTTTGACCGAGGGAGAGGAAAATAGTTCTTATTTTGATATTTGACTGCGCCAAACTGTAGCATAGACAGTGGATTTATTATTCAATGGAATTTTAATATTGGAGCTGTATTTAAAAAGCATTTTAATATAGAATTTATAAATAAATTTATTCAGATAATTTATTAAATGTATTGGGTATTTTTTTATCTGATTGTTCAAAGCCTATTTCTGGACTATTTTATGGGTGTAAGGGAGTTTCCATGAGTACCCTTTGGATTTTCTAAATTTGCAAAAAATTTTATCTGACATGGCACCCCGAAAATTTAATGTGATATGCGTGAAATTATTCCGGTCGTTTTGAGGGGTCTCTCATTACTCAACGAAACTTGGTGCCTAAGTGAGAGCAAAAAATGTCAATAGTTTCGCCTATACAAAAATAATTAAGAGGCCGTTGTCAAATAAATAATTTTGCAGTAGTTACATACATTTTTCATTATTTACATCAATTTCCAGGATTATTTCTCTTGTGTTTTAAAACCATAACACACTTAGATTCAAAAAAAGAGTTTTTTTTTTCTTTCTTTTCATTATTATTCATGGTATGCAATATCAAACAGCACATAACCTTTATCATTAATCAAAGTTGTACTGATCCAAATTGCTTCATGGGACACCCATCTACAGAGCTTGTCATGATGTCAATAATTACTATACATCTTTATTCTTTCAAGTGAAGCTCAAATACTTATCAAAGAAAATTGTTAAAGTACAATACTCTTTGAAAGAACTGAAGTTTGAAACCAATTAAAAGTGTTTGTTTATCAAAAATATTACGATTTTTCATTATGGGCTGTTGTACATTACTTTTCTTCGTTGTTCACTTCCAGTAATTAGTCACATCCGGTAAATAAACAAATGATGCATAATACATTTGAAAGTCGTAAATCGTTTGAAAATATGTTAAATACGCATATTGTTTGTAGTTTTTTATTGGAATTACACATTTATTGATAAATTGGTAGTCAGGGTGAAGTAATTGGATCAGATTTACAAGTATCTTATGTGAACCATCGGGCGACTTAAGGGAAATGAAAGGGCGACTTCGACTTCGCTTTTGAGGCACCATAGGGCGACTTTGTCGCCCACTTCGCCCAGTGTGGTGAGCCCTGCTTATAGTGTTTTAGTAGATACCTATGTTAAATAGGTAAAAATCATTTATATCACACCTGTATATTGTTGTAGTAGATACCTATACAAAACAGGAAAATCTAATTGGTGTCACACCTGTATAGTGTTGTAGTAATAACCTATGTAAAACAGGTAAAAATCATTTATATCACACCTGTAAAGTGTTGTAGTATCTACCTACATGTATGTAACACAGGTAAAAATGATTTGTATCACACCTGTATAGTGTTTTATTAGCTACCAATGTAAAACAGGTAAAAATGATTTATATCACACCTGTATAGTGTTGTAGTAGTTTATTTGTCCTGATGTCCCATACTTTAACAGTACTGTCTGTACCAGCTGAGGCTATACATGTGCCACTGGGATGGAATTCAACATGGTTTACAAACCTAATATAAGCAAAAATATAAAAGTATTAACAGCATTATAAATTTAACATAAATACAAACTAAAAATAATATTACGATAAATCTTTATAAGGAGTGGTACTCTTAGTTTTGAGAGATATATTGGTTTTTTCATTGTTTCTTATTATATTTCTTCTCTGTTTTTCTTTCTGTTCAGTATTGTCCACTAGTTTTCTTAGATTTGATGATTGACATGAAACTTTGTGACAATTATGAGACTGACCTGAAGATGTGTCAAAAACTTAAAAAATTTCCCAACTTAATTGAGGCTTTGTTTTGGGAGACATTTGTGTTGGCATCCGTATGCCGATATGGTATTTATAGTTAATTATTTCAATTAATAAATTCTTCAGTCAGCGGTGTTCAGCACCTTCATCAATAAACTCAACAAAACAACATAAAATAAGGAGTTGATTCCTAATGACTGTTGACCGACCTTAAAACTAGAACTAAAAAAATGTTTTAAAATGTAATTACCATAAATCAGGTTATTTCGGTGAAAGTGCCAAAATTAAACACACCAAAATAAAGCATGCACCAATATTTTACACATCAAAACAGTGGACATGTAAGACAATATCGTAATGGTTTATGGCTTAAAATACCGGCAATACAAGTGTGTGTAAGCGGAAATAACAGGTATAAATTTGTATGCATATTTCTTTATTTTTCCGTTAATTGTTAAGAAAACACAACGTATTAATTTTTATTCACACATTATTATGTCCAGATTATCATTTACAAATTAGACTCTGTTATTGATCATAACTGTGGACACAGAAAAATGTCTCGCCTACATTATGCAACAAAAATAAATTTCGTCATAAGCATTACGTAAATAGCACTAGTTATCAGCAGCAGCCTGTATAAATATTGTCACCATACCATGCATAGTTACAGAGGAACTGTCCTAATACAAAAACTTTAACGTAGTAGCTGGACCGTGAAATTGAGGTCAAAGTCAGGTGACACCTACCAGACAGTCATGTGCTATTCATCAGCAACCTATATACCAAATATTGTCATCCTACCTACCTACAAATCATGGTTACAGAGGAACAGCAGTAACCCAAAAACTTTAACGCAGTTGCTGGACCGTGAAATTGAGGTCAAGGTCAGATGACACCTACCAGACAGTCATGTACAATTCATCAGCAACCTATATACAAACATTGTCATCCGACCATGCATAGCTACAGAGAAACTACGGTAACCTAAAAACTTAAACGTAGTCACTAGACCGTGAAATTGAGGTCAAGGTCAGGTGACACCTACCAGACAGTCATGTACTAGTCATCAGCAACTTTTATACCAAATATTGTCTTCCTACCATGCCTGGTTACAGAGGAACTGTTGTAACCCAAAATCTTTAACGTAGTCGCTGGACCGTGAAATTGAGGTCATGGTCAGGTGACACCTACCAGACAGTCATGTACTAGTCATCACCAACCTATATATCAAATATTGTCATCCTACCATGTGTAGTTACAGAGGAACTGCCTTAACCCAAAAACATTAACGTAGTCGCTGGACCCTGAAAGGTCAAGGTTAGGTGACAGGTGACTGACTGGCAAGTACTCATCATAAGCTACCTCTGTACCAAATCTAATTGAATTAGGACTTGTTCTTACAAAAATATGAAGCAAAATGTCCAAGTGTTTACACCACCGCAGCCGGATTCCCATCCATATGTCTCGCCTCCAGCAATTTTCGTCCCAAGTGAGACAATAAAAATAACGCAATTGTCATTCAATCGATATGTACTGCTCCAACACAAAAAGGATTAAAACTACAAATCCTATCCCAAGCCTGGTCTTAATGTAAGTTTCGGCAAGATTGGTTTATCTGATCTTTAGTTGACTTGAAACAATGTCTATTTTTAGTAATAATGACCTTGACCAGACTGGCCCCAAATACAATCCCACGCTACATGTAGGTCTTCATGCAAGCTAACTATAAGGTTCAGCAAGATTGGTTTATCAAAACTTACCAGAAACCTTCTGTTTGACTATGCCTGCACACCTGCCAACCTTACCCCAATCCAAACAAGGTTTTTCGTCGAAAGTGCCAAAATAACACATCAGTTGATGAAACACCAAAATTAAATACACACAGCTAATGAGAGAAAAACGCCCAATTATCCCGATGCGAAAAGAACCTGATTTACAGTAAATAGTCCCAAAAAAAATAATGTAAACATCAATAAATGAATAAACTTTGTTTTTTTGTATATAAACTTCACAAACTGTTGACAATAACTTAATCAATTTTGTTTTCTGTGCTATGTACATACCAAATTGTTTAATATATCTATTCTATGTAACATAAATAGTGGTAGCATTCCCACCTTAAATTAAAATACAAACCCTCCATGCTCATAAAAGGTATGGATGCACTCTTTGCTGTTCTTGTCCCACAATTTGACTGTTTTATCATCACTGCCAGATACTATTAATCTTCCATCTGGTGAAAATCTACAACAAACAATAACTATAACTGATGATGATGGATCCTGATTTTCCACAGTTACTGTAATTGACAAAATATATTCAAGATGACAACAGGCCATTACTCAGGGTATTTAGGCAAACATTATTTTCCAACGATATGGACAAGTAGGCTTGCTGCTTATAGTTGTTTTGAAGTTTAAGTGAAAATCTTACACATGGTAGCTGAGAAAGAAAATTTCAATAAATCATTACTAAAGAAAAATAAATAAATATATTTCAACTGAAATGCACAGAAAAAATAAGTGCCAAAGTGTGACAAAATACGCCCATAGAAAAATTTAACATTTTTCTATATATAAATAAAGGGCCATAACTCTGAAGTGGCTAAAGTGATTTGGCTGGTTATCAACCTTTGGTCTTGATATTATGCAGATAAATAATTCCCATAAGTTTCATGAAGATCCGACAATAACTGTTTAAGTTGTAGAGTGGACGTCATTGTGGATGCCACCTACCCACCGCCCACCCACCGTTGGTGTTCCCTGAATACGACCTGTTTTTTTTTACGGGCATATAAAAAGTGCATGTATAAACTTACTTGGCACATCTGACCCAATTAATGTGTTGATTTAATGAAAACAGGAACTTTTGTCTGTGACAGGTCCATAACTGGAAATAAAATAGAACCAGATCTACATTAACAATCTGGCATGTACCATTAAGTTAACTCTATGTTTTTATTCTATACGCCTAGTTTTTTGGGGAAGTAAATTCAACTTGTTTAACGCTCAGAACTAATCAGTTGTTTAATTTGAGATTGACTGCAATCCATAACAACAGTTGAAATAGTTGAGCTACGTAGCAAAAAAAATAGTAAGACCCTACTGGAACATTTTCTGCTCTGAATTCTTAAAACTGATATAGAAGTTAAATTTCTTCCTTAAGAAAGTTTCTTTGACTAACTGATAAATATGGTTCATATAGCTGGTACCTTAATAGTTTTATCATCTGATGCTGTCAGCAGTGTCTGGCCATCACTGGAGAAATCAATACTTCTGACAGTAGCTGTATGAGCCTTAAATACAGTTGATTCTCCTTTCCTAAATGACAACACATAGATGTAATATTTTGTTTTAAGAATAAACAAGTGTGGACTGTGAGCACACTCACAAAGGTATACCCCCCCTCTTCACTTTCAAGTCTAATTATCTCCCCTTAATAATGATAAATAATGTAGGTCAATAAAAATCCTTTATGCAAATCTACATATAATGTACTTCCTTTACAAGGGATTTGGACAGACAGACAGACTGACAGACAGACAGGGTGATTCCTACATACCCCCCAAAAAACTTTTTTTTTTGGGGGGGGGGGGGATATAAATAATGATTACTGGTATTATTTATGAAATGACTGAAAAATAATAAAATTTCAGTGTCAGTTTTCACAGCATAAAATTAATACATAAATATATGCTATGTGAATTATCATTATTGATCTAGACATTTTGCAAAATAAATCTTCACTAAATGTTTTATTAAACACTTTATTATATAACACAGCTTATCAGATGGGTTGTTTAACTTACACACTGGGTATCCATAATCGACATGTTTTATCTCTAGAAGCTGAAGCTACTAAATGACCAGATGGTGAAAACTTAACATCCATCACAGCATCCTATAATAAAAATGTAGCTACATCAAGTATAAATACTATTTCTAAAGACGATATTATAATATATCAGTAAATCCAAAAAGTAAATGTCTGTACAATGACTTGTAAACAACATCAGACTCAGAGTACCAATAATTTTGCAGTGTGCAATGACAACATGGTTTGGCTTTTATTGTAATGTACTGAATATTCTGATAGATTTATTCTTGGTAAAAGTAAAACAAGTCATTTTTTTCAGGCCTGATGTACCAAAGATTTTGCATACATAACTAACAGCTTGAAAATGAGAATGCAACTGGAAATAGAAACATAAGACAAAAAAAGAAAATCTCTTATTGTTCTCACTTAAATGTTACCGATGAGGATTAGTTTTGTCAATTAATAATATTTGATAGTTGCTACACACAATAGATTTAAAACAGCATGAAAAATATTGATTTTATGACTTACCTTATGACCTACAAATCTATAAGCTCTCATCTGTGGTTTGAAGTTCCAAACCATAAGACAGGAATCCATAGAACCAGAGGCTAAAATAACATGTTTTCATAGTGGAACATAAGAACTTTAATGGTGGTGCATACAATTCAAGATGTATGAACACAAATTACATTTAAACAGTTACATTTTTAAGGATCCAGAGGCTCAGGACACTGTTGGCAATTTTTTTTCCACAAAAGTTCAAAAAGATTTTTGCTGACATTAATATTTTTTTTAAATCCATAAAATTTAAATCATTGTTCCTTAATGTATACATGTACCAACTTATTTATTAATGGTTTATATACTAATTAAGTAGTATAATACACACAATTATACGGCAAAATGATTCACAAATTTGTAACCATGGACCTAATTCTGTTTTGTTTTAAATCCACATTTTTGTACTTTGACAAGCTTTTTTTTTCAAATTGACAAAGATTAACCCCAGAAATCCCCTTTTAAAGATATTTATTCACTTAAATGTCTGTCTATTGCATGATATTATAACATAAGAAATTGTGTCTTTGCAAAACTGTTCTTCATGGCACATATTGATAAGCACTCCCCTTTTTCTAAGTTCTATCAACCGTAAAATATTTAGCACATTCAAATATGGAATTTTTTTGTGAAGAGATCTTATCATGTTGTTACCATCTACCAAGTTTCATAAATATGAAAAGTTATCTTCATAAAAAAAGCTTCAATGAAAAGGTAAACCTGAATTGGGACCGATGGACAAATGAACAGATGAACTTACAAACAGACTGAATAGCTACATGTATGTCTCCCAGCTAGTGGGACATGGACGGTGCCATTTTTTAATTTAAATTTACCCTTAGATGACATTTTTATCATATGTGCTGTTAATTTGTCATTTCTATAGTCTCTAAGTTCTGGAGAAAAACAGCACTGTCTCCAAAAGTAAAATGTATAGTACAAACCTAGCTGTTTCATGTTTGGATTAAAGTCAACACTAGTAATTGTATCCCTGTGTCCTTTGAAGTGCCTCTCAAGAGAGGGATCTTCCTACAACAGAAAATAGGATTACAAGGCAGTTGTGACATATTTAATGTTGATCATGGACAATACAAAAACATTGCAGATATACTAGTATATTCAACAATAAACAAAATAAGGGACTTAAGTACCTCTAATGTATTGTATACGAAGTTGTAAATATTCTTTACTAACTGCCTAATAACTATTGACTAAATGCTTACTTTTTTTTTATAAATAAATCAAAAAAATTTGACTCCATATTAAAAGGGCAGTCTTTATACAGATAAGCTAATTCTGGTATTATATATTTCTGACCCCAATACACAGGTTGTTTAGCTCTAATTTTGCAATAAGATAAAGTTTACTATAACTTTTTTGTCTGATTTTGGTTCCAAGAAAGAATGGCTTTATTTATTTAGGGGACCAACCACATTCAGAGAACCCAAATCATCATTAGGTTAAGGGTAGGTTAAGGCAATTTTTTAGCGCTTGACCAAAGCATGTAAAAATTGATGATAGATTCCTAAATCAATTTTGTTTCTTCAATTCCAACAAGTATACAAATTGTGTCATTAAGAATTCATTCCTCCAAGTGTAAAATGAAGTATTTATGACCCTAACTCACGCCCAAGTCAATTGGTCCATTTCCAGTTTTACATGATTTACCTCCCCTTTTACTTCCTGTTAAAAAAACTACAGCTGTCATTACTAAAAGACTATGATATTGAAATAAAGATTTTGGATTGTTTTTATATTATTTGTCTATGCCAATTAAATTTTTACCTAATTAACCTTATTAGTAGATGTTACTATAGCCATAGGCAACAGGTGAGTTTGAATACAACACGGATGTCACTGGTAAGCTTGTTTTTTCAAGCTATAAAACAGTTTGGGTTCTACCTCCAATAAGCATCAGGTAAATATGGTAATGAACATTGGTTAATTAATTAATGATCACGTGTACACAGCAGGCAGTTTAATAACTTAATCCTCACTCAGATATTGACTCCTGTCATTCATCTGAAGTGTGAAAATTTATCAAAGACAATTCGCCGATTGTGAATTAATTGGTGTTACCTCCCTTAAAGGGGCGGACAACCACGATTTACATGTATGACTAACACATGCAGTATATGCTTACCACTAACTTTCAGTGAGAAAATACTTATTTCCAATGCATTAAAAACCATAAAAACAATGATTTGACCTTGTTATTGTGATGTTCCAGTTTTATTTTGGGGTTCACACAATTGTTCATTTGACAGATAATATAATTGTCTAGAAATTTAACAACAATCGGACATGCACAATGCGAGTATTCAGTGTCAATTGTCATTCCTTTGAACGCCTGATGTGATTGACTTAATTGACAAGTGGGTGGCCTCGTGTATCAAAAGAAACACACCTATTACAATCCAATCAATAGGTGTGGTGGGAAAAACAACGATGGGAGGAGCATTCCTTCATAGACTTGAAATCACGTGTTAATACATCTCGACATGACTGCAATAAAATGATGCTCCTTTATGGGTTGCAATAATTTTCTTAAACAAAATAAACAAGTGTGGACACAGAAAAACGTCTTGCCTGCATTCAGCATCAGTAACGAAAATAAATTTCGTCATAAGCTTTACGTAAATAGCATTAAATATCAGCAGCGGCCTGTATACAAAATATTGTCACCATACCATGCATAGTTACAGGGGAACAGCCGTAACCCAAAAACTTTAACGTAGTCGCTGGACCGTGAAATTGAGGTCAAGGTCAGGTGGAACCTACCAGACAGTCATGTACTATTCATCAGCAACCTATTTACCAATTATTGTCATCCTACCATGCGTAGTTACAGAGGAACTATCGTAACCCAAAAACTTTAACGTAGTCGCTGGACCGTGAAATTGAGGTCAAGGTCAGGTGGAACCTACCAGACAGTCATGTACTATTCATCAGCAATCTATATACCAAATATTGTCATCCTACCATGCGTAGTTACAAAGGAACTATCGTAACCCAAAAACTTCAACGTAGTCGCTGGACCGTGAAATTGAGGTCAAGGTCAGGTGACACCTACCAGACAGTCGTGTACTAGTCATCAGCAACCTATACACCAAATATTGTCATCCTACCATGCGTAGTTACAGAGGAACTGTCGTAACCCAAAAACTTTAACGTAGTCGCTGGACCGTGAAATTGAGGTCAAGGTCAGGTGACACCTACCAGACAGTCATGTAATAGTCATCAGCAACCTATACACCAAATATTGTCATCCTACCATGCGTAGTTACAGAGGAACTGTCGTAACCCAAAAACTTTAACGTAGTCACTGGACCGTGAAATTGAGGTCAAGGTCAGGTGACAGGTGACTGACTGGCAAGTACTCATCATAAGCTACCTCTGGACCAAATTTGATGGACCTAGGGCTTGGGCTTACAAAGATATGAAGCCAGATGTCAAGTGTTTACGCCGCCGCCGCCGGATTCCCATACATATGTCTCGCCTCCAGCGACTTTCGTCGCAGGTGAGACAAAAAGGAAATCATCTTAAGCTATTTTATTTTTGACATATTCCACTAAACCTACGACTGCAATTTGGAAAATGCTTATCCTAAAACATGTGGGTTAAATAAACCTTGGAAGGTCGTATCGGAAACAAACAATACATTTTCCCATGGTAATTATTACTAAATTGCACGTGTACCTTTTCCAATTAACACCATTCACCTGTACAGGAAGCTTCTCAGTGGGACATTTTTTTATCATAGGTATATGTAATCACTTAATTATCCGTAACTGATAACTGTCAACCTATTGAAATTTGTGTTCACATACATCAGAGACTTGTAATTACATGTACAAGTAATACATTTATGTCATTTACATTGCACGTATCTTCGTTGACACCACAATAACAAGTGTGGACACAGAAAAACGTCTCGCCTGCATTCCGCATCAGTAACGAAAATAAATTTCATGATAAGCATTACGTAAATAGCATTAAATATCAGCAGCGGCCTGTATACAAAATATTGTCACCATACCCTACATAGTTACAGGGGAACAACCGTAACCCAAAAACTTTAACGTAGTCGCTGGACCTTGAAATTGAGGTCAAGGTCAGGTGGAACCTACCAGACAGTCATGTACTATTCATCAGCAACCTATACACCAAATATTGTCATCCTACCATGCGTAGTTACAGAGGAACTATCGTAACCCAAAAACTTTAACGTAGTCGCTGGACCGTGAAATTGAGGTCAAGGTCAGGTGACACCTACCAGACAGTCATGTACTAGTCATCAGCAACCTATACACCAAATAGTGTCATCCTACCATGTGTAGTTACAGAGGAACTGTCGTAACCCAAAAACTTTAACATAGTCGCTGGACCGTGAAATTGAGGTCAAGGTCAGGTGACACCTACCAGACAGTCATGTACTAGTCATCAGCAACCTATACACCAAATATTGTCATCCTACCATGTGTAGTTACAGAGGAACTGTCGTAACCCAAAAACTTTAACGTAGTCGCTGGACCGTGAAATTGAGGTCATGGTCATGTGACACCTACCAGACAGTCATGTACTAGTCATCAGCAACCTATACACCAAATATTGTCATCCTACCATGTGTAGTTACAGAGGAACTGTCGTAACCCCAAAACTTTAACGTAGTCGCTGGACCGTGAAATTGAGGTCAAGGTCAGGTGACAGGTGACTGACTGGCAAGTGCTCATCATAAGCTACCTCTGGACCAAATTTGATGGACCTAGGGCTTGGGCTTACAAAGATATGAAGCAAGATGTCAAGTGTTTACGCCGCCGCTGCCGGATTCCCATACATATGTCTCGCCTCCAGCGACTTTCGTCGCAGGCGAGACAAAAATCACCTTTATCTAACTGGAAGCCAGGTGTAGTATCTTGCATCCAAAGAAAAGGTTATTAGTTTCCTTGGGGCACAAAGTGGGAAAGTAATTTTTACTAACAATTTATTAGCAGCTTATTAACCACACAGTTCATATGTTAATACTTTTGTGTATACTTATAAATTAGGAGTTTTTAAATACACACTTTTATTTGACAAAAGTTTGCAAAGTCTGTATATCTGATACATATTTTAATATCCCTTTTTATTTAATGGGGTTTTCACCTACGTAGGTCCCAATCAATTGTTTATTGAAGGTATAGTGTGACAGATTTATGTTATGGTTGTATACCAACTACAGTCTTACATGTAAATTAGAGTTACCGAACATGTTACCGGTAGGTGGCACACATATGGAACAGGGATTTTCCTGCCTTTATTTTGGGGCCGATATTCGGCCCCATTCCCAATGGCAAAAACCCATATTTTTTCCCAATTATGAAAGTGAAAATTCCCAAATCGAGAGATTTTGTAATCCAGTTTCTAAAAATAAATTCAATCACGCTAAGCCGAAATATTACAAACAAAATCAAAATCTGATTACTTCGCGAACATTGGTTTATAATTACTGTTCCCAGTATCTTTAGTCATAACGGCAACCAGTTTTATATTAGAGCTTGCTTGTTTTATACCAAACGTAGATTCCGGTATGATATATTGTATCAAAACTAGGAAATTTTGTTTTTACGAAATTAAATATTGACCAGAGCCTTTGTGAATAGAAAATCATGAGTTTTCTTGCACCTCTAGACCCATCTATGACAAGGGTCGGTAGCGAGATTCTGTTGAATGCCGATTAGCATATGAATCAGGGTAAACTAAATGCCAACGCAATGCACATTTTTAGAGTTTTGTATATCTGATTTTGCTCTTATCCAGTCATTTATTAAGACCCCAGAACAAACGAGAGTGAAAGTAAATCTGATGTTTGCAACTCAGTTTCTATTTAATTCCACCAAGATTCATGGAAATTTTTCTCTTTGAGTAAAATGTCAGCACAGTTGGCTACATATGTAAATTTTGATAACTTTTTCCAAAATATTTATGAAAACTGATTTGAATTTGTCAGTTTTCAGGTCACGCTTATAGATTCCATCTTGACATTCATGACTAATTACATACAAGAAACATTTTCGTTAAAAACATTGATGTTTAAAAGCAATGTTTTTACTTTATTCATATTTAAGACTTTTCCCAATTGTGGAATTTATGTCGTAATTTTCCCAATTAACAGGGGCCCAGGCCCCATTTGAAAAAAGGTAGGAAAATCCCTGTGGAAAGACGTGAATTGCCCATTTCAAAGGTTTCAACAGGACAAACTGCGGCTGTAGCTGCAGTTTTTAGTACCGTAAGTGGACACTAGGTGGCGTTTTTTTAAATTGGAAAGTCGTCAATTACAAGAAAATTTAATGATTTTACCTTGATCTACAATAACATTGGGTTTCAATGTTTTTACAGGTAATCCTGTTAAGTGGTGCTCATGGTCAATAATAATACGACAACAAAAGTTTCATATAGATCGTACTCATGCACACAGACTTTCATGTATATATATATAGGTTTTGGATCCCATACTATACATAAGTAAAATATCGGCAGAATGAATCAGTACTTGGCAAGAACTTTTTAAATTTTAAAATTTTAATAACATATTTTCCATCTTACAGATTAAACCGATAAACTACTTTTTCTAACTGTTTACGAGATCATATTTGAGTGTAACATATAAACCGATAATAATTTGTGAATATTTCTGTTATTGATCACCGTTTCATCTATGACATATATGTGCGTATTATGGGGATAACTGTACATTCGTTAACATGAAAGTAAATAAACAAACCAAAACATTCGTCATGTTGCCCGTAAAGTGTTCCAAAATCGTTGATCTGTTTTTTACCAACTTGTCATCGATTCAGGTCTAGTCTTGCTCTTTAACTTCAAACTATGGCGGTTGTTTACAAAAGGGAGATAATTTAGTAATTGATTATTGTAAAGTGTTGAGTGTATGGTGTGTATATTTAAATCGCGAAATTTTATACTATAATCAAGTACTAATAATGAAAATTTAGGTATTTATACATGTAATATATTTATATAGCCGAATATCATCAATGTTTTGTTTTAGAAAAAAAAATATGATGTATGGTAGACATTGAAAATGTTCACTTGATAGTGTTAAAATACTCTGGTTTCCCAAAGAAATAATAATATCTGCGTTACTCATTCATTAAATAAAGGTTACCAAAAATGACAGACAACAAGTCAAAAGTGCATTTTAGAGTAATAAGGTTTATTCACGAAGCAGGTGGGAAAATAAACAGGATCATCAGTGTTTAGAATATAAAAAAAATTATTCTATATGAATTTTTAGATCAGTATTTGTTACCTATACCGAGGAGTGTATAATTAATGTATACTATAGTAGCTTACAATACAAGAGCATGAGCCTTGATTGAGGCGTTGAACGAAGGTTTATTGCATTGTAATCGGATTTTCATTCAATCATTGTCATTAGTTTATTTGGAATTCATGTCTATCCCCACAGAAAAATTTCCTTCCTCCTATTGCAGCGGTCATACAAAAGTCAAAACACAGAGAAGTGCAGAGAACCACAGAGAAGTAATTAAAAAATGGTTTATTTGATTAAATAAAAGTTTATTATAGATGTGGTATCTTTAACTGACCAACATATAAAAAGATAGGATTTTACTCTATAATTTATTTACATCACTAACGTTCGGACTACAGTTACAGAATGAATTAAATACCTAACATGTGCAGAGACAATTATCTAATACAATAACAAATTCCATAACATCAGTGCTTGAAATTAGGATTTGCAACTCACTTGCCCGAATCCTGAACTTTTGGATTTTCTCCTATATATTCAATATAAATTTTATCAAAATTTCACTTGCCCGAAAGGATTTTTACTGGCCAGGGGCCAGCGGACTTGTGCTAATTTCGCAGACTGTAACATCACTCATTATAATTTAAATGTCAGACTGGGAGAGTCTCTCTAAACGGATATTGTTGTTTATATTAAATGTCAATTCATTACACACCTCCATCCTTAGTCAAAACAAAATTAATTACTGTCTGCTTCATAAAAATTAAAGTTCAAATAATAAATTTTATCAATGAAAAATCTGCACATGTCCCTTACTATGAATGAATTTTTTTTTAGTAATGATTTACAAAATATTTGTCCTTAAACACACGCAAAGTAATGGTAGACTGCCATTCTTCGCAACTGATGATTGTTAGGGATTATTCTGCCCTGTACATTACAATCATCACCCTTAACAAAGTTCGTTCAATTGTACACAAAATCTCCATAACGATTAGGTGGTTTTCTAATTCTAGATGGTCGGGGAGTTGCCACGGTAGGCTTGGCTTCAATTGGTTTTGAATCATTGTCAATGTCTTTTTGAACACTCTTTTCAATTGATGGTATCGGCATATTCGGTAATTCAGAAATGTCAATCTGCCTGTCATACTTGTGACGAATTTGATTCTGATGTCTTTTAACGGTTCGTCCATCACATAACTCAATAATAAATGACACTGGTCCAGTTCTTTTAATTATTGTCCCACTAATCCATTTTGATTCACGATTGTGGCTAAAAATATATACATTGTCTCCCACATCAAACTTTCTTGCTTTTGCACTTTTATCATGACATTGTTTTTGCAGTTCTTGTTTGCGTTGGACTCGATTGTTAACGTCCGGAAATGTCAAATCCAGTAATGATCTCGGTCTTATTCCAAATAACATTACGGCAGGTGCAATACCGGTAGTCGCATGCGGAGTAAGTCTGTTGGTAAATAACAATTTTGCAATCCGCTCTTCTAAAGTTCCTTTGGTGATCTTTTTTAACCCCTCTTTGAATGTTTGGACGGCACGCTCAGCTAGTCCATTGGTACTCGGTTGATATGGTGATGATCTGACGTGTTTAATACCATTTCTGTTAACAAACTCTTGAAATTCTTCACTGGTAAACGGAGTTCCATTATCACTTACTATAGTCTCCGGTAATCCATGCGTTGCAAACATAGTTCTTAATTTCTCAATGGTGTTCGCACTAGTTGCTGAATTTACTATGAATACATCCATGAATTTTGAATGTGCATCAATGCACACTAAGAACATTTTGCCATAAAGTGGTCCTGCATGGTCAATATGCAGTCGCGACAAAGGCTTCGCAGGCCACTCCCATGGATGCATAGGAGCTTCGGCTGGAGCATGACGATTCTCTTGGCATATATTACACGCTCGGACTGTCTGCTCAATCTCCGAGTCCATATTTGGCCACCAGATATAACTTCTTGCTAACATTTTCATGCGCGTTATACCTTGATGTCCCTCATGTAACTCACTAAGTAATGTCATTCTACCTGGTGTCGGAACCACAACTCTGTTACCCCATAGAAGACAACCATCATATACGCTAAGTTCACTTTTTCTGCTAAAATAAGGTTTAATGTCATTATCCTCGATACGATACGGCCAACCCTTAAGTACGTGATTTACTACTCGAGACAATACTGGATCCTTCCTGGTCCATGTCTTAATTTGATCGGAAGTCACTGGTGTAGAGTCCATGTGTTCCATAAGCAACACTAACTCAGTTGACTCTTCTGGCTCTGTTTTCGTCGGTAACGGTAAACTACTTAGTGCATCACAATTCGCATTTTTCGAACCTTCTTTGTACACTATACTGTACTCATACGCTGACAAAATCAACGCCCAACGTTGAATTCTTGCTGCGGCCATAACAGGTATTGATTTATTTTCATTGAATAATCCAATTAACGGTTTATGGTCTGTGTAAATTGTAAATTTCCTATTAAACAGATATTGATGGAATTTCTTCAGTGCGAAAATAATAGCTAATCCTTCTTTTTCGATAACACTATAATTCCTTTCAGCAGGCGCTAATGTCCTTGAAATGTACCCAATCGGACGATCACTGCCATCTTCCATTTTGTGTGATAATACGGCACCAAGTCCATAAGGACTTGCATCGCAACACAAGATTATTTCCTTATTTGGATCATAATGTACTAATACTTCGGTCGACTTCAACAGCTGTTTTGATGTTTTGAACGCTTCCTGTTGCTCTTTGCCCCATTTCCACTTTATTTCCTTTTGCAACAACACATGCAACGGTTTGAGCTTGGTGGATAAATCCGGTAGAAATCTGTTATAATAATTCAACATACCTAAGTACGATTTCAACTCTTTCACATTTGTCGGCGCGGGGGCATCAGTTATAGCTTTTACTTTACTTTCCACTGGAAAAATTCCTGTTTTATTAATCCTATGTCCCAGATACGTAACTTCTGGAGCTAGAAATACACATTTAGCTTGGTTAAGGCGCATACCCGACTCTTGCAACTTGCTCAGCACTCTTTCTAGATTTTCCAAGTGTTTTGCGTTTGTCGGACCCGTAACCAATATATCATCAACCCGAACAACTACATTTGGAATCCCTTGCAGTAAGTTTTCCATGACACGCTGGAATATACCCGCTGAACTAGATACCCCGTACGGAAGCCTATTCACTTTGTATAATCCTTTATGTGTGTTTATTGTCACATACTTTCTTGACTCCTCATCTTATCTAACACAATTTGTTGATACGCCTGGCTCAAATCTAGTTTAGAAAACGATTCTCCTCCACTCAAAGTAGCATAAAGATCGTCTGTTTTAGGTATCGGGTAATTGTCAAGTTTGGATACTTGATTAACCGTAATTTTATAATCTCCACAAATTCTGACGGTTTTGTCAGGCTTCATTATCGGTACAATGGGTGCGGCCCATTCTGAAAATTCGACCTTTTCGATTGTACCTTCCTTCTCAAGTCGGTCTAGTTCTTGTTCAATTTTATCCTTTAACGCATATGGCACAGGCCTAGCTTTGAAATACTTCGGTTTTGCATTCTGATCAACGTAGATTTTGGCTTGTGTACCCTTTAAAGTACCAAGTCCCTCCTTAAACACGTTAGAGTACTTACGCAACAATATTTGCAGCTCCTCTGAATTTTCCTTTCCCGATTTAACTCCTTCGATTTTGAATATCGATTTCCAATCCAGTTGTACATACTGTAACCAATCACGACCTAATAAGCTCGGTCCCGTTCCTTTAACAACGGTGATCGACAATTTAGCCGATTGATTATTGCACTTAACGGCGACACTTGCTTTGCCTAAAACTTCTATTTTCTCTCCCGTATATGTACGCAAACTACATGTTGATTTTTCAAGTAAACTCATGTATTCACTTCCGAATATTTGTTTACATGTTTTCTCACTTATTAAGCTCATTGATGCTCCTGTATCAATTTCCATAGGAACCTCGGTACCATTTATTGTAACTGAAACAACATACGGTTTCCTTTTCACGGAACTTTCCACTTGATACAGTGAATGCGTTTCCTCGGATTCTTCACTATCCTCATTAACAAAATTTGCTTTATTTCGGTGCGGTGGATTCACTTTTCTCGGCTTAAATCCCTGTTTTCCTTTTGTAGTGCTATTCTTTCCTCTATTACGGCACATTTTTGCGATATGTCCTTTCTTCGAACATACGTAACACTTTTCATTTTTCCACTTGCAATCCTGCGGATTGTGTTGACCTCCACATCTGTAACATTCTTTCACGTCCGTTTCTCGTTTACGGATAGTCACTTTGTGTACTGGCTTCTGTTCCTGAACTTGCAAATCATGTGCGTTTTTAGCTGCCATTTCCATCGCTGTAGCAATTTCCATCGCTTTCTTAAACGTGAGTCCTGGCTCTGCTAACAAACACCTTTGGATACGATCCTCTTTGATCCCACATACTAGCCTGTCTCTCAACATTTCGTCTAGAGTAGCATTGTAATCGCAATGTTCAGATAACTGTCGAAGCTCAACCACGAATTGGCTCACTGATTCGTTAGGATGTCTATATCTGCTATTAAATTTGCATCTTTGCACTATCGATGACGGTTTTGGATTTTGATGATTTTTCACTAATGTAACAAGTTCAGCATATGCTTTAGTTCCAGGTTTGTCTGGTGCACACAAATTTCTGATCAGCTTGTATGTCTTTCGCCCGCAGACACTTAATAAAATAGCTTTTTTCTTATCAGCGTCTTCAATGTTATTTGCGGTAAAATAAAAGTCAAGTCTTTCACTATATTGAATCCAATCTTCAGAATTTTCGTCAAACTCTTCAATTTTGCCATAGTTTGTTGGAATAACTGGTGCTTCTGCCATTTTTGAATGTCAATTAATCCAAAATTAATAATTAGTTTGATCCTCGTCGCCAATTTATGTGGTATCTTTAACTGACCAACATATAAAAAGATAGGATTTTACTCTATAATTTATTTACATCACTAACGTTCGGACTACAGTTACAGAATGAATTAAATACCTAACATGTGCAGAGACAATTATCTAATACAATAACAAATTCCATAACATCACTCATTATAATTTAAATGTCAGACTGGGAGAGTCTCTCTAAACGGATATTGTTGTTTATATTAAATGTCAATTCATTACAATAGATAAATATGTTTAATATTGTATAAATAAACATAAAGAAGACCATATTTTTACATAATATATCACTTAGTTGACAATTTCGAGCGGTTTGATGATGTTTACATATGATTTAATGGCTTACAGGGGAGAGAAGTACAAGAGCAACATAAATAATGGTTTATTTTTCTTGAATAAAAGTATCCAAAAAGTTCGTGCAGACACAATTTATTATGTTAAATAATCTTTAACACGTTTAACGAACTTAGATTTATTATTTCATCAAAATTTGTTTGATGTAAATTTAATATGGCGATTGACAAAACTGACCAGTAAATTCCAGGTGGTTTTAGGAGTGGATCTGTGTAATGTACGCCATGACACAGTTTCTGATATATTTTGTAATATTGTTAATATTGCATAAAATATTTTAAAAATTGAATCAAACATACAATTATATTATAAAAATGCAAAAGTACTAGTAATATTACATTCGTAGAGGTTTCGTATTCCATTTCCACTTTTTTTAATTGCAGTATGTTTCTTCTCCTAGTCAGTAAAGAAATAAATATAAGAAAATAATTTAAAATTGACTAATGAAGAAAATTTGAGCTTTTGAACGGTAGTCTAAACAATATGCGGAAATTTTCTTTAATCTTGTCATTTATTAGGTCCATTTATTAAACTAACAATTGTTGTTGACGACCATATTAAGTATAATTGATCATTGTGCGTTATTTGTTTAATCAGGGAAAGTGGTGTTAATTGGATTGTGATGTCTTAATGAAGAATCAAGCATGTGACAACAACAATGTAATTCAAATTAATTAACAGAGGTTTCAAACAATTACGAGGGATCAAATAACCGTTATGTTTATATAAAACAACATGTCAAGATGTTTGAGTAGAACTCAAAAACTAATTTATTTTCTCAAAATTGTAGTTCAGTTTGATCATAAATATTGTGAAAAATTTTTAAAAATTTCAGCAGATATTTTGACTTATCTCACTAGGAATTTTTGTTCTTAAATAAGACAACCCTGTCTTATATTTTTCACCATTGTCTTTATGGCGATGAAGCTACTTACAACTTTGAAAACACCTTGTAGAGTTGCCAAAAAAACAGAGGCAACGAAAACATAGTAAAAACTGCAAGACAGTAACTGCTCCAAATAAAAAACTTAAGGTTTAATTTTAATAACAAAAAAAACTTTTAAATTTTCTGCCTGTTTTTCTGGTTTTGTTTGTTAATAAATTGGAATTTACTATACTAGTATGTACAAGTTAAGTATGTTTTTTTTTAAATTTATATATGTTGTTAATTTTAGCTTATAATATGTAAAGAAACATTTTACAAATTTTATCCCATTCAATATGTGGCAAAGTTAAAAATGCTTACGTTTCAGGCAATAAATGGGGGGGGGGGTCACAATAATTTAGTTTAAAAAAATTAATGGGCCCACCTCCACATAGTTCATAGCCTTGACATGGTGTGTGGGCTCTTCCATTATATATTTTATTCATGGTATATACATGTAATAGTTGTCCAATATGAAATGTCAATCCGGGAATTTAACCAGTATTCGTGGTGTAATTATATGCACATTTGTTTACACAATGTACAAGAGTGTACACCTGGTTTACTTTATATGAAATCACTCTTTTTTATGGCCTTAATAACAATTTGTTCAGCCAAAAGTGTTCTTTGTGATGAAATTGTTCCTAATCATACTTATTACATAATAAACATTATGTGTGATACATTATACAGTTACTTCTCTACTGTCAGCCATTGCAACCTATGTAAACATCGCAGAACTGTTCGAAATGGTCCATTCACAGACGAATTATATAGAAATTAGGTCGTATTTTAGTCAATTTTGATAAATTTATACAAAACATAACAAATATATATATAAGAAACCTTTATTTAATCGAATAAACAATTTTTTAATTACTTCTCTTCAGTTCTCTGCAATTCTCTGTACTTCTCTGAGTTAAGTAGGACCCTATTGCAGAAATGAGTAACGCCCCACCTTTAGGAAAATTGCCCCTGTAAACTGATCCAATTACAATCTTACTTAGATTTTTGTTACTATTAGACTAATATGAATATAGGCACAGATTAAATGTGAGTATCACACAGTTTATTATCAGAGTACCCTAACAGTGCCTCTGCATTCCATTGGCATTGGTGACATGTCTTTCTATGTGCTGGGAGGGCTCCCAGTGCTCGACCCACAGAGCAGCCCAGTGCGTTCCTGGGTAGCGGATAGGGGGGACACACTCATGGGGGGTTGTCGGGTAATAATACATAAAGCCTGGCCCTGGACCATAGTGGGTTACGTGTTTAAAGAGTGCCACGCTCCTTGCACGATAAAGATCCCTTATGTGGATTTTGAAGGAGAATAGGCTTATTGTAGCCATTACAAAAGGCTAAATTCTCTGACCCTACCTAATACTCTGTACTTTTCCAGTGGCAGTCAAAATTTTGTTCCCTGTGTCCCATCCCACCCCTTTTTCGATTGATGTATTGTTTGTTAACTTGTTCCTTTCCTGAGTAGCTGAAATACTGCCCGCTGGACATAAAGCAAACATCCAATCAATCAATTAAATCAATCTTTCGATGTGTTGGTGACCTTAAAAAAATGTTAATTTATAATATGGCAGAGGGTTTTTCCAGGATTTTAAGGGCTTAGTTACTTTTGCGTAAAGGTTGGGATTTTAAAAACTGGATGCCATGCAGTTTTTATTTGTAATACATATTTAATCAAAAGGTCATAGTCTATGTGCATTGACACTTTGTTTGGTGTATTATCATTGACCTGAAGTACTTGTAACATGTTTAAAGAGCAATTCATTATCATCAGTAATTTTGAAATTAAATATATATCAACAAGCAGTTCTTAATTATTAGGAAAATACAATAAATAAAATAACAACTTTTTGCCATTATTTATTGGTCAGAGTGCCCCACATTTTTATACTAAAGCGATTTTTATAATGGGACAATTGCTAAAGTTGAGGGTGTTTTTGATAGGTAAGATTTGAATTGTTCCTGTAATTTGCTGAAATTTTAGTGATATGAACTCATCATTGGGTTTTGAATTTTCAGAACTTTGTTTTACTGTCATGACTGTGGATGTTGTATTTTAGTAGAAAACCTCTTAACACTGTGATATTAAGAACATACTCATCAATTAGAACCTCATCTGGGGCATAAGTGGCCAAGTGGTTAAGGTAGTAAGTCATCTACTACTGATCACATGCATGTCAACACTGAGGATGTGGGTTTGAGTCTCACTATCGGCAGGGTGTGGTCGACTCCAATTAAATTTACAAGGATTGCCAGTTTTCCTTCCTAAGTTTGGGGTTTTCTCCGGGTGATACAGCTTCCTCCCTCAATAAAAACTGAAAGCCACAATATACTAGTAGCTGAAAATTGCTAAAACTGGTGTTAAACACTAAACAAACAAACAAATAATGAAGCCTTATACTTGTAATATTTTGTAGGTTTAAAACTTCATTTAAAGTCTGTACCTTTAGCTACTGCCTGTATAGTATACCACAGATTTTTTAAGGAATATTCATTGCAGGAATATGATCCATATGTAAGTAACAATAAAATCATACAAAATTAGGCTACAGTAATCTATAAGATATTGTATGATTTTAAATAATTCGTAAGATAGTGTATGGCTGGAAATTATCCATAAGCTAGTGTATGGCTGTAAATTATCCATAAGATAGTGTATGACACTAAATTATCCATAAGATAGTGTATGGCTGTAAATTATCCATAAGATAGTGTATGGCTGTAAATTATCCATAAGATAGTGTATGGCTGTAAATTATCCATAAGATAGTGTATGGCTGTAAATTATCCATAAGATAGTGTATGGCTGTAAATTATCCATAAGATAGTGTATGACACTAAATTATCCATAAGATAATGTATGACTGTAAATTATCCATAAGATAGTGTATGGCTGTAAATTATCCATAAGATAGTGTATGATTGTTAATTATCCATAAGATAGTGTATGGCTGTAAATTATCCATAAGATAGTGTATTGCTGTAAATGATCCATAAGATAGTGTATGACACTAAATTATCCATAAGATAGTGTATTGCTGTAAATGATCCATAAGATAGTGTATGACACTAAATTATCCATAAGATAGTGTATGGCTGTAAATTATCCATAAGATAGTGTATGGCTGTAAATTATCCATAAGATAGTGTATGGCTGTAAATTATCCATAAGATAGTGTATGACTGTAAATTATCCATAAGACAGTAAGATAGTATATTACTGTAAATAATCCACAAGATAGTGTATGATTGTAAATTATCCATTAGATAGTGTATGATTGTAAATTATCCATAAGATAGTGTATGATTGTTAATTATCCATAAGATAGTGTATGGCTGTAAATTATCCATAAGATAGTGTATTGCTGTAAATTATCCATTAGATAGTGTATGACACTAAATTATCCATAAGATAGTGTATGGCTGTAAATTATCCATAAGATAGTGTATGGCTGGAAATTATCCATAAGATAGTGTATGACACTAAATTATCCATAAGATAGTGTATGACTGTAAATTATCCATAAGATAGTGAAAGACTGTAAATTATCCACAAGATAATGTATGACTGTAAATTGTCCATTAGATAGTGTATGGCTGTAAATTATCCATTAGATAGTGTATGGCTGTAAATTATCCATAAGATAGTGTATGGCTGTAAATTATCCATAAGATAGTGTATGACTGTAAATTATCCATAAGATAGTGTAAGACTGTAAATTATCCATAAGATAGTGTATGGCTGTAAATTATCCATAAGATAGTGTATGGCTGTAAATTATCCATAAGATAGTGTATGACTGTAAATTATCCATAAGATAGTGTAAGACTGTAAATTATCCATAAGATAGTGTAAGACTGTAAATTATCCATAAGATAGTGTAAGACTGTAAATTATCCATAAGATAATGTATGACTGTAAATTATCCACAAGATAGTATATTACTGTAAATTATCCACAAGATAGTGTATGGCTGTAAATTATCCATAAGATAGTGTATAGTTGTAAATTATCCATAAGATAGTGTAAGACTGTAAATTATCCATAAGATAGTGTAAGACTGTAAATTATCCATAAGATAGTGTAAGACTGTAAATTATCCATAAGAGTGAATGACTGTAAATTATCCATAAGATAGTGAATGACTGTAAATTATCCATCAGATAGTGTAAGACTGTAAATTATCCATAAGATAGTGTATGACTGTAAATTATCCATAAGATAGTGAATGACTGTAAATTATTCATAAGATAGTGAATGACTGTAAATTATTCATAAGATAGTGTATGACTGTAAATTATCCATAAGATAGTGAATGACTGTAAATTATCCATTAGATAGTGTATGACTGTAAATTATCCATCAGATAGTGTAAGACTGTAAATTATCCATTAGATAGTGAATGACTGTAAATTATCCATAAGATAGTGAATGACTGTAAATTATCCATAAGATAATGTATGACTGTAAATTATCCATAAGATAGTGTATGACTGGAAATTATCCATAAGATAGTGTATGGCTGTAAATTATCCATCGGAGAGCATATGATTGTAAATTATCTATAAGATAGTGTATGATTGTAAATTATCCATAAGATAGTGTATGGCTGTAAATTATCCATAAGATAGTGTATGGCTGTAAATTATCAATGAGATAGTGTATGATTGTAAATTATCCATAAGATAGTGTATGACTGTAAATTATCCATAAGATAGTGTAAGGCTGTAAATTATCCACAAGATAGTGTATTGCTGTAAATTATCCATAAGATAGTGTATGATTGTTAATTATCCATAAGATAGTGTATGACTGTAAATTATCCATAAGATAGTGTATGACTGTAAATTATCCATAAGATAGTGTATGACTGTAAATTATCCATAAGATAGTGTATGGCTATAAATTATCCATAAGATAATGTATGGCTGTAAATTATACATAAGATAGTGTATGATTGTAAATTATCCATAAGATAGTGTATGACTGTAAATTATCCATAAGATAGTGTATGGCTATAAATTATCCATAAGATAATGTATGGCTGTAAATTATCCATAAGATAGTGTATGACTGTAAATTATCCATAAGATAGTGTATGACTGTAAATTATCCATAAGATAGTGTATGGCTATAAATTATCCATAAGATAATGTATGGCTGTAAATTATACATAAGATAGTGTATGATTGTAAATTATCCATAAGATAGTGTATGACTGTAAATTATCCATAAGATAGTGTATGGCTATAAATTATCCATAAGATAATGTATGGCTGTAAATTATACATAAGATAGTGTATGATTGTAAATTATCCATAAGATAGTGTATGACTGTAAATTATCCATAAGATAGTGTATGATTGTTAATTATCCATAAGATAGTGTATGATTGTTAATTATCCATAAGATAATGTATGACTGTAAATTATACATAAGATAATGTATGACTGTAAATTATCCATAAGATAGTGTATGGCTGTAAATTATCCATGAGATAGTGTATGACTGTAAATTATCCATAAGATAGTGTATGATTGTTAATTATCCATAAGATAGTGTATGGCTGTAAATTATCCATAAGATAGTGTATGACTGTAAATTATCCATAAGATAGTGTATGATTGTTAATTATCCATAAGATAGTGTATGACTGTAAATTATCCATAAGATAGTGTATGACTGTAAATTATCCATAAGATAGTGTATGATTGTTAATTATCCATAAGATAGTGTATGGCTGTAAATTATCCATAAGATAGTGTATGATTGTTAATTATCCATAAGATAGTGTATGGCTGTAAATTATCCATAAGATAGTATATTACTGTAAATTATCCATAAGATAGTGAATGACTGTAAATTATCCATAAGATAGTGTATAACACTAAATTATCCATAAGATAGTGTATGACTGTAAATTATCCATAAGATAATGTATGACTGTAAATTATCCATAAGATAGTGTATGACTGTAAATTATCCATAAGATAGTGTATGACTGTAAATTATCCATAAGATAGTGTATGACTGTAAATTATCCATAAGATAATGTATGACTGTAAATTATACATAAGATAATGTATGACTGTAAATTATCCATAAGATAGTGTATGACTGTAAATTATCCATAAGATAATGTATGACTGTAAATTATCCATAAGATAGTGTATGGCTGTAAATTATCCATAAGATAGTGTATGATTGTTAATTATCCATAAGATAGTGTATGACTGTAAATTATCCATAAGATAGTGTATGACTGTAAATTATCCATAAGATAGTGTATGACTGTAAATTATCCATAAGATAGTGTATGACTGTAAATTATCCATAAGATAGTGTATGATTGTTAATTATCCATAAGATAGTGTATGACTGTAAATTATCCATAAGATAGTGTATGACTGTAAATTATCCATAAGATAGTGTATGACTGTAAATTATCCATAAGATAGTGTATGACTGTAAATTATCCATAAGATAGTGTATGGCTGTAAATTATCAGTGAGATAGTGTATGATTGTAAATTATCCATAAGATAGTGTATGACTGTAAATTATCCATAAGATAGTGTAAGGCTGTAAATTATCCACAAAAATCTACTAAGTAACTATCTCTGCCTACAAATGAAATTGAAAGAATGTCATTTAGAGTAACAATATACTTTTCCTTTATTTAAAAAATTAAACTTTTGCAATTTATTGATAATTCTGAGTTAGCTTTTCATCTTCATTGTTTGATAACCAGCACATATAAATAACATATTTAAAAGAAGACACTTGTCGATACTTGTATCATTCTAACAACTAGTGTAGCAGTGTGATAAAATTAACAATAACTTGTATCAAACACAATTTATTAATTACCAGTAGTTGTTTCAGTGCAGGTTATATGCTTTTTGTCTCGCCTGCGACGAAAGTCGCTGGAGGCGAGACATATGTATGGGAATCCGGCGGCGGCGGCGTAAACACTTGACATCTTGCTTCATATCTTTGTAAGCCCAAGCCCTAGGTCCATCAAATTTGGTCCAGAGGTAGCTTATGATGAGTACTTGCCAGTCAGTCACCTGTCACCTGACCTTGACCTCAATTTCACGGTCCAGTGACTACGTTAAAGTTTTTGGGTTACGACAGTTCCTCTGTAACTATGCATGGTAGGATGACAATATTTGGTGTATAGGTTGCCGATGACTAGTACATGACTGTCTGGTAGGTGTCACCTGACCTTGACCTCAATTTCACGGTCCAGCGACTACGTTAAAGTTTTGGGGTTACGACAGTTCCTCTGTAACTACGCATGGTAGGATGACAATATTTGGTGTATAGGTTGCTGATGACTAGTACATGACTGTCTGGTAGGTGTCACCTGACCTTGACCTCAATTTCACGGTCCAGCGACGACGTTAAAGTTTTTGGGTTACGACAGTTCCTCTGTAACTACGCATGGTAGGATGACAATATTTGGTGTATAGGTTGCTGATGACTAGTACATGACTGTCTGGTAGGTGTCACCTGACCTTGACCTCAATTTCACGATCCAGTGACGACGTTAAAGTTTTTGGGTTACGACAGTTCCTCTGTAACTACGCATGGTAGGATGACAATATTTGGTGTATAGGTTGCTGATGACTAGTACATGACTGTCTGGTAGGTGTCACCTGACCTTGACCTCAATTTCACGGTCCAGCGACTACGTTAAAGTTTTGGGGTTACGACAGTTCCTCTGTAACTATGCATGGTAGGATGACAATATTAGGTGTATAGGTTGCCGATGACTAGTACATGACTGTCTGGTAGGTGTCACCTGACCTTGACCTCAATTTCACGGTCCAGCGACTACGTTAAAGTTTTGGGGTTACGACAGTTCCTCTGTAACTACGCATGGTAGGATGACAATATTTGGTGTATAGGTTGCTGATGACTAGTACATGACTGTCTGGTAGGTGTCACCTGATCTTGACCTCAATTTCACGGTCCAGCGACTGCGTTAAAGTTTTTGGGTTACGATAGTTCCTCTGTAACTACGAATGGTAGGATGACAATATTTGGTATATAGGTTGCTGATTAATAGTACATGACTGTCTGGTAGGTTCCACCTGACCTTGACCTCAATTTCACGGTCCAGCAACTAGGTTAAAGTTTTTGTATTAGGACAGTTCCTCTGTAACTATGCATAGTATGGTGACAATATTTGGTATACAGACCGCTGCTCATAATTAATGCTATTAACGTAATGCTTATGACGAAATTTATTTTTGTTACTGATGCGGAATTCAGGCGAGACGTTTTTCTGTGTCCACACTTGTTTATTTCACAGCTGATAGCTTCTACAGCATTGTATATAGCAGGAAAAGTGGAGGAGACACATGTCAGTATCAGAGATGTTGTTAATGTCTGCTACAGGTAAATACTGCACTTCTATATATAGCTGAGAATATGGAGGAGACACATGTCTGTATCATAGATGTTGTCAATGTCTGCAACAGGTAATTAATGCATTTCTGTATATAGCTAGGATTATGGAGGAGACACATGTCAGTATCCGAGATGTTGTCAATGTCTGCTACAGGTAAATATGTACTGCATTTCTGTATATAAAATGGGAAAACTGATGAGACACATGTCAGTATCAGAGAATCAGATGTTGTCAATGTCTGCTACAGGTAAATACTGGGAAAAGTGGAGAAGACACATGTCATTATCAGAGATGTTTTCAATGTCTGCTGCAGGTAAATACTGCATTTCTGTACATGTATATAGCAAGGAAAAGTGGAGGAGACACATGTCATTATCAGAGATGTTGTCAATGTCTGCTACAGGTAAATACTGCATTTCTGTACATGTATATAGCAAGGAAAAGTGGAGGAGACACATGTCATTATCAGAGATTTTGTCAATGTCAGCTACAGGTAATTACTGCATTCTGTATACAGCTGGAAAATGAAGGAAATACATATCAATATCTGAGAAAAAAGAAGAAGAATAATAAGAAACTGGACAAAAACAACAAGTTGCCAAAACTTTGCACAAAGAAGTTTGACTCTTTTGATGTAAAGTCAATGACCATTGTCTCTTTGATCACACAGTTTATTCAATAATATATAAAACATTTTGTATAAAAATAATGTGACTGAAAAATTTGAATAAAAAAGGATATTCACTAAAAATAAAATGGTTATTCACTGTGGGAAAATGCATGCGATTGTTATTTATAGAATCCCGGTTATTCCCTTTTTTAAATAACAATCGCATGCATTTTCCCGCGGTGAATAACCATTTTATTTTTAGTTAATATCCTTTTTTATTGAATAAAACAATAACTGTCTTTTGATTCGGTAAATGTGTGGAGTTATTGACTTTTGAAAAAACTCTTTGTTATTCACCTCGCCCACTGGGCTCGGTGAATAACAGTTTTTTCAAAAGTCAATAACTTCACACATTTACCTCATCAAAAGACAGTAATTGTATATTATCCTTCGGTCACAATATTATGTTGTGATAATGATGAATGATAACTAGTGTAGATATCACCCAAAAGGTTGAGCCCATTTGTTATTTGTCTTGAGATCTTGATTTTAGGATGAGAAACTGAGAGAGGACTGTGCCACAATACTTGCACTTTGGGGTCATAAATCACATTTTGTATAAGGCTCCAAGCACACAGTACCAATTACCAACTACATGTAAATCAAGGTAGTACTATCGGAAAATTAGTAGGTTCTGATACTTCACTGCCTGCATGTGCATCAGATGATAGCATGGATTGACTCATTAACATAGGGTTAGATGTGCTGGACAATACAATTGAAGGATTTACAATCAAGTTTATTCCCTGGTCATAAAAAAAACAAAGGATAAAACCCAGCTATGTTAAACAGTTGATTTCAGTATTGTTATATATTTCAGCTATGTTAAACCGTTGATTTCAGTATATTTATATATTTCAGCTATGTTAAACAGTTGATTTCAGTATTGTTATATATTTCAGCTATGTTGAACAGTTGATTTCAGTATTGTTATATATTTCAGCTATGTTAAACAGTTGATTTCAGTATTGTTATATATTTCAGCTATGTTAAACAGTTGATTTCAGTATTGTTATATATTTCAGCTATGTTAAACAGTTGATTAAAGTATTGTTATATATTTCAGCTATGTTAAACAGTTGATTTCAGTATTGTTATATATTTCAGCTATGTTAAACAGTTGATTAAAGTATTGTTATATATTTCAGCTATGTTAAACAGTTGATTAAAGTATTGTTATATATTTCAGGACATTACACAAAAGTAAACCACCATTAGAAATGGGAGATATGTTCTATGCCTTAAAGGATACCATAGCCAAATGTGAATTGTTTGTTCTGAGAGCTCTTCAGTTCAAAGTGGTATATAACCACCCACACAGGGTATGTTAAATAATATTGTTAAAGACAGGTGTTGCAGTTGTCTCCCTTTCACAGTAACATACAGACTTGGAAAAATATACAATTTTAGCAAGAAAACAAAGCATTAATAAATAAAGCATCAACAGCACATACTGCTAACAATGTATACAATAAGTAGTACAAGAAATGCAGAAGATACCATGATATCAATTGTATCTGAATTTAGAAAGAACTTATTTCCAACAAAACAGCAACAAAAACTAAAGATCAACATAAATCCCACTTAAAATTGGGATGAACTCAGTGAAGAGAAATCTCTACAAGAGGCATGTACTGTATACTTGAGGGTAGTAATACATGTGATGTGTATAACTTATTGTACTATCTGTACAGAGGAGCAATCTCTACAAGGGGCATGTACTGTATACTTTAGGGTAGTAATACATGTGATGTGTATAACTTATTGTACTATCTGTACAGAGGAGCAATCTCTACAAGAGGCATGTACTGTATACTTGAGGGTAGTAATACATGTGATGTGTTTAACTTATTGTACTATCTGTACAGAGGAGCAATCTCTACAAGGGGCATGTACTGTATACTTTAGGGTAGTTATACATGTGATGTGTACAACTTATTGTACTATCTGTACAGAGGAGCAATCTCTACAAGGGGCATGTACTGTATACTTTAGGGTAGTAATACATGTGATGTGTATAACTTATTGTACTATCTGTACAGAGGAGCAATCTCTACAAGGGGCATGTACTGTATACTTGAGGGTAGTAATACATGTGATGTGTTTAACTTGTTGTAATATCTGTACAGAGGAGCAATCTCTACAAGTGGCATGTACTGTATACTTGAGGGTAGTAATACATGTGATGTGTATAACTTATTGTACTATCTGTACAGAGGAGCAATCTCTACAAGAGGCATGTACTGTATACTTTAGGGTAGTAATACATGTGATGTGTATAACTTATTGTACTATATGTACAGAGGAGCAATCTCTACAAGAGGCATGTACTGTATACTTTAGGGTAGTAATACATGTGATGTGTATAACTTATTGTACTATCTGTACAGAGGAGCAATCTCTACAAGAGGCATGTACTGTATACTTTAGGGTAGTAATACATGTGATGTGTATAACTTATTGTACTATCTGTACAGAGGAGCAATCTCTACAAGAGGCATGTACTGTATACTTGAGAGTAGTAATACATGGGATGTGTATAACTTATTGTACTATATGTACAGAGGAGCAATCTCTACAAGAGGCATGTACTGTATACTTGAGGGTAGTAATACATGGGATGTGTATAACTTATTGTACTATCTGTACAGAGGAGCAATCTCTACAAGGGGCATGTACTGTATACTTGAGGGTAGTAATACATGTGATGTGTATAACTTATTGTACTATATATACAGAGGAGCAATCTCTACAAGAGGCATGTACTGTATACTTGAGGGTAGTAATACATGTGATGTGTATAACTTATTGTACTATCTGTACAGAGGAGCAATCTCTACAAGGGGCATGTACTGTATACTTTAGGGTAGTAATACATGTGATGTGTATAACTTATTGTACTATCTGTACAGAGGAGCAATCTCTACAAGAGGCATGTACTGTATACTTTAGGGTAGTAATACATGTGATGTGTATAACTTATTGTACTATCTGTACAGAGGAGCAATCTCTACAAGGGGCATGTACTGTATACTTTAGGGTAGTTATACATGTGATGTGTACAACTTATTGTACTATCTGTACAGAGGAGCAATCTCTACAAGGGGCATATATGGTATACTTTAGTGTAGTTATACATGTGATGTGTATAACTTATTGTACTATCTGTGGAGCAATCTCTACAAGGGGCATGTACTGTATACTTTAGGGTAGTAATATAACTATTGTACTATCTGTACATATTACATACACATATTATTTCCAAACCGGTTTTCATTTCAGTACCTCCTTCATTATTTGAAGTTTCTTAAAGACTGGTTTGAACCATATAAATGGGATGAACTTCCATTGGTCAGAACAGCTTGGGCTTTGCTTAGAGACAGTTACCATGGTACTATATGTTTACAATACAAACCTCAGCATATAGCAGTAGCAATTTTATATTTGACATTAGAAAGTCATGGAGCAGATGTACCACATGAGAATATGGCTGTAACACCGTGGTGGAAAGTGTTTGCAGAAGACATTTCTTTAGAAATTATAAAATACATCATTGGTGACATTATAAACATTTATGACTTAGAAATGGCTTCAAGCTGATGTTTGCATAAACCAATGAAAGCTGATATAAATGTCGGTTTTGTTCTTCAGCTCATCTGTATTGTTTACATTAGATCAAGTCAGTAGCTGACACAAAAACATACAGTGTATCGTATCAATTGTCATTAAATGAAAAGTCTGTATTGTTGTAATGTTTTATTTTTAATAGGAAATTTGTGCCATTTACAAATACATGTTACCAAAGAAACTCGAGTTATTTGGATGCTTTAAAAGTGACTTTGTTCAGATATTTAATATTATTAAGTTCCAGACAGTGATGTCCCGTTAATAACTTAGTAACTGTTAATAATACCTAAACATTATTGTCAAAAACTTTTATGAAAGTGAAAATATTTGGAATTATCATAGTGGTACGATCAAAGGAAAACGTTAAAAAAATCAGCAATAATATGTTTATTTTTACATTTAGTTTAAAATACAAATGTGCACATATATTACAAAATGATTTTTATTCAGGTATACATAGCGGAAATGGGAATCCTTTACATATAAATTAAAGGGAGATAACTCAATAATTTGTTGTACTGTTAGTCTACTTGCTTCCATAAGCAAGTCATCTACTATTGATCATCTTTAATGTGGTCTGTCAACGTGGACATTGTAGGTTCGAGTCTCATTATGAGGGTGGGTGTACACCACACCAATCTTAATTGACAAGGATTGCTAGTTTTCCTACCTTATTCAGGCTTTCTCCCCCCAAAAAAACTGGACACCATGATATAGCTAAAAAGTCTGAAATGTCCAAGTTGCAAAGCATATGCCTTAAAAAATGGGGAACAGTTTTAATTTGTTAAAAGATAGTTTTAGATCTGTGTCAAAAAATATAGAAAGAGTTGATTACACAAAGATAGAACCATCACATTTAAAATGTACTACAAAATGACTAAGAACCATGTCTAGAAAAATGGGAAACATTACTAAAACAATTTCATGCGATCATCAACAAAACTTTAATCTTTTTATAGAGTTTCAAGGAAATTGCTTGAAGCTTTAAGAGGGATTGATGACACAATATATGAACCCTCTTATGAAAAGTTTTTTGAAAAAGTTCTTAAGACTGGAAAATTAGCGAAAACAATCCTCTTAACAACTCCATTAGTAACTGCAATTCATGAGCACTTCCTGTGAAGTTTCAGAGACCTGGGTTAAAAAGTTAAGGGGTTTATTACACAAATATGAATCGTCTCCTGCAAATGTTTACCAAGTCTGGAAAATTAGAAAAAAATCCTTGAACAATTCCATAATAGTAAGTGGACAACTTGCATACATGTGCAATCTTTCTGTGATTTTTCTATTGTTTTTTTTATATCTATTGGATATAGAAGACTTTAGAAGGTTTTTAGAATAAGGAAAAAGAATTTTTTGTAATATATATTGGTAGTTTTTGTAAATGAATCAGTTTTACAATTTATTTTTGGTTTAGGGGTTTGAATGTAGACGAAAATTTTGAGTTTTCTTCATGACTTGGTGATCTGTGCTAGATGAAACAGAATTATGTCGTTGGAATGGTGTTTTTCAGATAATCGAGCCATCCATTTTTTATTGCTTGGTTTGATTGAATGGTGTTTTAACACCACTTTCAGCAATATTTCAGCTATATTGTGGTGT
Organism: Limnoperna fortunei; assembly: GCA_944474755.1. Lineage (NCBI taxonomy): Eukaryota > Metazoa > Mollusca > Bivalvia > Mytilida > Modiolidae > Limnoperna > Limnoperna fortunei. The sequence goes on from OX104111.1 coordinate 99,651,316, forward strand.
CCAGTTTTTATTGGGGGAGGAAGTCGGAGTACCCGGAGAGAACCACCAACCTGGTGTATTTTTTATTGAGGTAGAATGCCAAAGCAACCAGTTAAAATCCAGATGTTTGACAAGAAAACTAAACAAAACATGATGTGTGAATATTAATAGAATATGGTATAATTACCTAATCTAATGTTAATCAAGTCCTACAAAACAAACTTCAATTAATTGTGATAACTATTGGATAATTATTTTAATTTTTTGTTGTTAAGTTGCTCCTTGTTGAGTGCTGTGTTCTTCTGTTTGTGTGAATACAGGATTTTTTTTGTTTGAATTAGTTGCTTCAAAATAATACGTACTCTAAATGCACTGTGCTACTTTAAATTTAATTTTATGAACATTTGTGAATTCCAGAAGTGTTTTAATTCCTAAACTATATATAATAGGTTTAATTATTTTATTAAAAATATAACAGATTCTACAAGTTCAAACATAAAAAAAACATATAGCTCATTGTAATACCCAAATGTAACAAAACAATAATAAAAACAGAATATCTTTGTAAACAAATACACACAACAAAATCATGTCAATGTTTCTGTCAGTCTGATTAATAGCATTGTTTACAACTGAATAAAAAAGGAAGAATTGCACAAACCAGAACTAAACAGCATTGTTAATACTTTATATTCAATATCACAAAGTGACAAAGGCAGACAAAGCAGAATTTTATACAAAAAAAACTTTGTTTACCCGTAGACAACACAATTTTCAGTAACCCAATATGTGCAAATTTTGTGTAAATTGACAATGGATATACACAGTGGTCAATCTGATTTAACAATTAACAAAAACCTATGGTCATATACTATTATGAATTAAAGAAGCGAAGGTACATACTGGTAGGTGTTTTTAGTATAATAAATCTACTGAGATAATACATTATTAAGAAAAAGAATTAGAACAAATATTAATTCTATGGCACATATATATGTACATGGTACCTGCTGTAGTTCTAATGGCTAAACTTTCACATTTAGAAGTGAAGTTTTTGCTCATAGCCTTTTGATCTGTTTATTTGTTTGAATATATTAAATAAAAATTGCTTACAGGACATAAACTACAAAAGGTAAGAGGATACAACTGGTAATATCAGGGCTCACCACACTGGGCGAAGTGGGCGAAAAAGTCGCCCTACTAGGTCCCGAAGTCGCCCTAAGGCGCCTCAAAAGCGAAGTCCAAGTCGCCTTGTCATTTCCCTCAAGTCGCCCGATGGTTCACATAACATACTTGTAAATCTGGTCCAAATACTTCACCCTGAATACCAATTTATCAGTAAATGTGTAATTCCAATAAAAAACGGCAAACAATATGCGTATTTAACATATTTTCAAACGATTTACGTCTTTCAAATGTATTACACGCCATTTGTTTATTTACCGGATGTGACTAATTACAGGAAGTGAACAACGAAGAAAAGTAATGTACAATGGCCCATAATGAAAAATCGTAATATTTTTGATAAACAAACACTTTTAATTGGTTTCAAACTTCAGTTCTTTCAAAGAGTATTGTACTTTGACAATTTTCTTTGATAAGTATGTGAGCTTCACTTGAAAGAATAAATAGGAATAGTAATAATAGACATCATGATAAGTTCTGTAGATGGGTGTCCCATGAAGCAATTTGGATCAGTACAAAAAGGTTGTGTGCTGTTTGATATTGCATACCATGAAAAAGAAAGAAAAAAAACTGAATCTAATTGTGTCATGGTTTTAAAACACAAGAGAAATAATCCTGGAAATTGATGTAAATAATGAAAAATGTATGTAACTACTGCGAAATTAATTATTTGTACGGTCCCACTGACTTCTCTCTAGTGTCTCCTGAAGTCTCCCCATCAGGGCCTGACTTCTCCCTGTTTGGATGCCAGGGAGAAGTCACTTCTCCCTACTTTTTTAGAGTGTGGTGACCCCTGAATATATAGTGGCTTATACATGTACAGGACTACAACATCTAAACCTAGGCTGTATTCTCTCTAAATTTCACACAAGTTTTTATACACAACTCCTTTATCACTTTTTTTGTATACAATGAAAAGTACTGACATCTACATGTACATATCTAAAATTGCTGCAAGGCCCTGTGTAAATAATTAGATTTTTAACAAAATGCAAAGCATGTCTCCAGCTTCATTAAGAATTAAACAAATATAACAAGCCTAGAGGAAATGTTGGTTGATATTTAATGTTCTCCGAGCTAAATAAGAAAGGGGCTTGTAGCAAGTCTAGTTCATGTCTATATTTAACTACCCTGTTTGATATGGCTGAATAACATTAATTAAAATAAAACAAGTGTAATCTCTCATTCTTTACTTTCACTTTTAATAACCGGTAACCAAACTTCATTTGTCCTTCCAACAAGCTGAAATGGACTGTTATAACCCGCTGTGTACCAAAAATTCTGATTAATTGTATTCTTGTTTGAAATATTTTCTGTCAACTTTTCTGCTTCTGACAGCCAGTCTTGTTCTTTAGCAAAGCCACCAAAGGATTTTACATAAAAAGTCATTGCTGGCCAATTTTCAACGAATACTTTAGGGTCTGTTGGTTTTGGTGGGTTGTCTTGGAGCTCTGTTGGAATGTAGAATGAGACGGTGAAGGTGCTTTCACAATTAGGACCTGCCCCTGGAGCTATTTTGGTTGCCACAGGTGCTGTCATATCTATTTTCTGACCTAAAAGTATTAAAAAAATGTCTTATATTTGTACCTACTGCTTAGAAAATAACAATTTTAGGTAGTAAAAGAACAAATGAAAATATGTTACATATATGTATAATAAATAATTTCTCCACTACAATTCCGATATAAAAGATTTTTTCACTAATTTATCAATTTGCATCAATAAAAAAGAATTCTTTGATAATATGTTTCTGCATCGGTTCTTTATGCATCATGGTTTCCATGGTTACCATGTACCTACATGTACAGGTAAAACCAGGAACCTATAAAACAACGGGACTGGAATCTAACGATATCGTTTACTTTTCCTCGTACCGCCAATACCTAATTTGTGAACAAGTGTCGACACGGATATGACCGTATTTACGGCTTTTGTACGATACAATCTGTTCCAGACTTCAGCAAGTTACGTGTATATATCAATACATTGCTAAATTTAATAACAAAATTAAACAAATTATAAAAAAACACAACACACACATAAAAAAAAAACAAAGCAAAAGCAGAAAGAAAAAAAACCATACAGAACAAACAAACAAAAAACAAAAACAAAAGTTTGGCTAATTCTAAATTTGATTTGTTTACTAGTCCCAGTGAATTAAAATCAAAGCCGCCTTGTATGATTTTATTTGATGTTTATGGTTTTCACCAATAAGACAAATTATATGATGACACAGGTATTAGCTACCTAAGGTGTACCCTCAGACAACTTTTGACACCGTTGTTTATTGAACCATTTGTTCACCACACCTGTGATTACATAACAAATGCAACAGGTGTACGCCTAATTAAAAGAGAATGGGTTGTAAAAAATACTTATTCCACTTCTGAAATTTTTTATCATTTGCATTTAAAATTAAGGAGTTTCTTGTAAATAAGAAGCTGAAAATACGTTACAGGATGGAGATGTCCTCGTGGAAAAAAGTGTTCGAAAATTAGGTAAAAAAAGTATGCTTATTAACAGTGTTGTCATTTATGACCTATTTCTGTGCATTTTTAAAACATCATTCTTTCAGAATGTGAAAGAAAAAGGAATACTGCGTTCATAATAAAGGCGTGGATTGGTTTTATTTAAGGGACCGTTTAAAAAAATTGCGCCCTCTTCCAGAAAACGTGCTTATATTTCATGCTATGTAACCTGATAATAACCGGGATTCACAACAAAAATAATATATTCTGCAACGCGACAACAAAGACGAATTGGTTGGTTTAAACCTTTTAAATGTGTAATTTTTCATTACCATGATATATCGTCTAAAATATAAAGTTCATAAAAAATGTCATACAAAACTGACGACCGTTAAAAAAACTCCCAATTTTCGCTGAATTCACTATTTTTTAAATGATAAAACATGGTCAGGATAATACAATGAGGCAAATAAAACACTTAAAATTAAAAAAAATAAAAAAATATTTACTGTCACAAGATAATTGCCTAAATTTTAACTGAAATATTAGCATCGTATTGTACTAAAGATGCTGTCATTTCCGCGTTCTCATTTAATCTCGTTCCGGTCTGGCGAGACAAAGAAATGGTATTTTTTAAACTGAAGACTTGGCGAGTGTCCTATCCTGTTAGTTATACTTGTCCCTGGTCAGACTGAACAAGCAGAAAACTCTATAAATTTGACAAGGTCATATAAAATACATCAAGATTACATGTAAAATGTATGCTTTTACAGTATTTATATTAATATATCAACAATGTATTACTTTTTTCATTGGATCCTGTGATATACTTAAACAGTCTCTGAAAGCCTATGTTTGTAGCTTCGTCTCGACTCATACCCACAACATTTGTGCTCACCCATTTGGCAGCTTGATACTGTCTTTCTTCTACACCCTGTAAAACAGAAATTTTATTATCTTACAAGTGCTTGTATTCCTAATGTCTAATTGTTGATCTGTCATGTATTGAAAAATCTTTTTCATTTAGAGGGAAGGCAGTCTGTGAGATGGATTAAAACACATTGATTCCACTGTATGGTGTAGTATAGGTATGACATAAATTCATAGATAAACTTTGTTTGAATGGTGTCTAACACCACATTCAGCAATTTTTCAGCTACGATTGTAGCATCCAGTTTGGTTTAAGACAGGAAGCCAGAGTTCCAGGAAAAAAGCCCAACTTTCAGGAAGAAAACTGGCAATCCTTGTCAATCAGGATTGGCATCCATCCCACCCTGCCTGCAGTGAGAGTTGAACTAGCTACCTAAGTGTTGTCAGACCATGTGATCATTAGTTGATGGCTAACTAGCTTAACCACTTGGCCAATGAGACCCCTAAAAGAAACATATGTTTGCAAACTGGCTCTAATTAGGAAATGCATAGTGATAGCAATTTCTATTTTTATTCTAATATTTCTAACAAACGTTTTAAATTTTGAAGGAACTTTAAAAGGATGCTTTTTATTGCCATTTTGGTTTTTGAAACTAAAGAAATCAAATAACAAAAAACTACCAGTATTTTTCACTTTATGGAATAGACTCTGTTCCTCTTAAGAATAAATATGAATAAAATCTTAACAAACTGTGTTGTTCCTTGAAATGTTATTGGAACTTGTAATGACATCTGAATTCATACTGTGATGTCATAGCGTGCTCTATGCTTATTAGAAACCCAGTGTTCTTAAAGTGTATGAAAGATGACATATAAGATATTTATACAGAATGTCCCCTACTGCACATTAGTATCCTTGCTATCAACTTATTATGACAAACTAGCTTACATTCTTCACATCCTTTGAATGGTCAGATGTCAATTCAAATTTTGGTTTGTCTAAGAATCTACCAGTCACAGCAGATCCAACAGTTTTTAGAAAACTTGTCATCTTTTAACTTTTTCTGAATAAATAAAAAGATTATTATTTCTAGAAATCTAATCAATATCTCTGCTCCTGTTTTCATTCGAACAAACCAAGCTAAAATGAATAAGAAATCTTATGTAATACTTTGTACTTGTTTAATTGACATTTTTGAACCCTTTCCAGTTAAGCACCCTTAAGCGGATTCAAGAGGAGATAACTCCTGTCAGAAGTGTAAAACTAAAATTTTAATATAGAATGCTATAGCCTTGATACTCAAGCCTTCATAACTTATGCAATTCTTGTATTTTTCGCTAATTCTATTGAATATATGTTTCTTCATGTAGTCAGTACTGTGTCAATAAACATTCCAGGTGTTGTGTTTTAATGAGAATCAAAGATTTAGAAATCGCAAACTCTCGAGCACAAGATTAGCCAAAACAAGATGTGGTGGGTACAAGATATTTCTGTGATGTAATTGTGTCTTGTTTATTTATAAATTGCTTATTTATTACATGACACTGATCATTGCAGATGAAAAGTAAAATTAAAGATAAATAAAAGAGAGTGTTAATTTAAGATTATGATTTTTATACAAATTAATATTAGATTAAAAAGGTGCATTAATGCAATAGAAAAAAAAGGAAAGAATATAAATCTAAACGGTCAATGTAGAAATCGCATGTATATGGTACGAACTGATAAATTTGGGTATAAATTGACATTGTACGAAACGACCATTTTACACCTGCGCTAATTAATCTCCGATAAAATTATCCCTGTTGTCAGTTACTTGATCTGAGTTGGATATATCAGGTGAAATTAATTTTATAAATAAAACGTCCACATACTTCTATCTGTCCTTATTATGTTAGAACTCGTTTGACAAATAATTTATGTAAAACAGCCTTAATTACGGTTTTCAAACTTTACCTGTAAAAGTGTTTACAAGTGTTACTGCGTAACCCGAGTGGATTCTATCAAATGTAGTGAATCCCTCTCTCTCTCTATATATATTAATTTCTTATTTATGCAACTATACCTCTAGAAGATTCCAATAAATGTCAATGTCACATGCCAAAAAAATTTGTTATATAAATTGTTGTTTCGTGCACCACGTGAAGATAAACGTGTGAAATAAAAACTTCCGGGTCAATTGTTCCATCAGAAGGTGTGACAGCATTCACAGAAAAGGGTTGTAAAGCAAATGTAATCAGAATTGGACACTATAAATTAGTTTTTAGATCTAAGAAATAATAAATTAAAACTTATAATCACATACAAACGTTTTTGTTTCAGTAAAACAAAAAATGTATTGTGGTGTTTAGTGTATTGTCACCCAACTTTCCCTTGCTAAATAGTTCATGTACCTTTTTCACATCCGGTACATTGGTACTCGCTTCACTAATACAGACAGATGCTGCAGAGGTAAATGTGCATGTCATTGAATGTATTATTTGTAATAAGTTTATTTAAAAATTAAATGTTTGAGTTGGAATTCCAACACATTTTACCACATTATATGTATTCAAAAATTTGTAGTAAATCTGAAAAAACTTGGAAAAAAAAATAAGATAAATTATTGTGGTTTGTTTGTTTGGTGGTGTTTAACGCCACTTTCAAGAATTTTTCAGCTATATCATGGCGTCCAGTTTTTATTGGGGGAGGAAGCCGGAGAAAACCCCCGGCCTGCGATAGGAAAACTGGCAATCCTTGTCAATTAAGATTGGAGTCGAGTACACCCTGCCTGTAGTGAGAATCGAACCAGCAATCTCAGTGTTGACGGACCACATTTTACCACATTATATGTATTCAAAAATTTGTAGTAAATCTGAAAAAACTTGGAAAAAAATAAGATAAATTATTGTGGTTTGTTTGTTTGGTGGTGTTTAACGCCACTTTCAAGAATTTTTCAGCTATATCATGGCGTCCAGTTTTATTGGGGGAGGAAGCCGGAGAAAACCCCCGGCCTGCGATAGGAAAACTGGCAATCCTTGTCAATTAAGATTGGAGTCGAGTACACCCTGCCTGCAGTGAGAATCGAACCAGCAATCTCAGTGTTGACGGACCACGTGATAAATAGTAGACGAACTACCTTGACCTCTCGGCCACCGAGGCCCCAGATAAATTATAAAGATAAAAAATAAAGATATGTTTGTTTGGTGTTGTTAACACCACTTTCATCAATTTTTCAGCTCTATCATGGCATATTTGCCAACATATATTTGGTAGAATTCCTGATTATTTCGCCAAGGGGTATGGGGACTGCTAAAAGTCCCCAGTGGGTCCTAGACAAAGCCTTGCAGGGGGCAGAGGGGGCAAAGACCCCAGGCAGAAAACAATTTTAGAGTATTTCTATGGTATTTAAAGGGGTCACCAGGGTTTTTTGAGCTGACATATGCATTAGTTCATTTATAAAACCTCTCATTTCATGTTTATTTTCATGGTTTTTTATCGGATATTAATATTTTTGTTTTTCTACATTTCAATTATAATAAAAAATATAAAAGGCAGATGAAAATGATAAAAATCAACGTGAAATGAGAAATGTTACAGAACTAATAATGCATGTATATTGTTAATCCAGGATTAGAAAAAGCTGTTTTAACACAATTTTAAAAATAATTCATGAAAAAAGAAGAAATCCCGGAGATTACAACAACCTACCTGGTAGCTCGAACACGGGTAACAAATTCCAGAGGTTCTGAGCTAAATCCGGAGCATTGGCATGTATGTTATGGCATCTAGTTTTTTTTTAGAAAAATCCGGAATAACCGGAGAAAACCATCTGAGTCATACAGATAATTTACACAAAAATACCATTAAAAGCCTCTTACCGGTAAATTAAAGTAAGTTTACAGCCATTTAAACTGTGATAAACTTCTCTTGCGAGTTATTTTTTTTTTAAAGTACTGCACCTCAAGACCCACAAACTCCAATTGTCTTAATGTGGCATGATGATCATGGTAATAGTATTACATTGCATATTGCTACCAAGAAGTGTGGACTACAAATCAAGTAAAGTTTAGAAAGATTCATCCTCACAAATCAGGTTTTCTGTGGACACACACAGGTACCATGACTTGTGAGGATGAGAGAGATTGATTATGAGAACTTATGGAATTGGCAGCCATGTATGAATTGGCATAAGAATAATGGCTGAAAATTACACGGGATATGTTCAAATACCACTCAACCAAACTCCTGGTAAATTACTTTTTTAGCTCACCTGACCCGAAGGGTCATTTGAGCTATTGCCATCACTTGGCGTCCGTCGTCGTCGTCTTTAACTTTTCTTCAAAAATCTTCTCCTCCAAAACCACTGAAGGGATTGCTCTGAAACTTTGCACACATCATCAGTAAAATGTCCTCTACCAAGTTTGCCCAAATCATGGCCTCAGACCAACCGCAATGGCTAAAAATAGAACAGGGGGGCAAAATACAGTTTTTTGCTTATAGTTCAAAAAGTATAACAGGTACAGGAAAACCGAAGAGACCTTCCTTCTTCAGCATCTAAAGCTCTACAAAACACTCTATTGGGTCAAAGTTGTTTGATGACTCCTTGTAGGAGTTATTGCCCTTTAATTGTCAAAATTTATGATTTTTGCCAATTTTGCCTCAAAATCTTGAAAATTATTAGAACTAGAGAAAAAGTTAGCATTGCTTAATTGTTCTGCTCTATGAGGGCTACAAAATTGACTTAAGGGTCAAGATTGTCTGATTAACTGTTTAAGAGTTATTCCCCTTGAACTGTTTTTTTTAATCGGTTTTAATTGATTTTTAAAAATCTTCTCCTCTGAAACAACTGAAAGTACTGCTTTGAAACTCTGTACACATCATCCATCAAATGTCTTCAACCAATTTTGTACCACCAACCATGGCTGCAGATTAACCAACATGGCCACCATGGCTAAAAATTTGATGGAAGGGGGGGGGGGTAAAATACAGTTTTTGGCTTATATTTAAAAAAGTGTAACAGATACAGGAAAACCGAAGAGACATTCCTTCATCTGCATCAAAAGTTCTACGAAACACTCCATTGGGTTGAAGTTGTATGAGGACTCCTTATAGGAGTTATTGCCCTTTAATTGTCCAAATTGATTATTTTTGACATTTTTGCCTCAAAATCTTAAAAATTTTTAGAACTAGAGAAAAAGTTAGCATTGCTTAATTGTTCTGCTCTATGAGGGCTACAAAAATGACTTAGGGTCAAGATTGTCTGATGAAGCGTTTAGGAATTATTCTCCTTGAACATTTTTTTAATCAATTTTACTTGATTTTAAAAAATCTTCTCCTCTTTAACCAAAGAAAGGACTGCTTTGAAACATTGCACACATCATCTTTTGGACGTCCTCTACCAAAATTTTGTAAATCATGACACCTGACTACCTACATAGCTACGTTGGCTTAAAATAGAAAAAATGAAAAAAAAGGGGGGGGGTGAGTCGAGAGAGTTTTCGACTGATAGTTAAAAAAGTATAACAGGTTCAGCAAATTTGAAGTGAACCTCCCTTCTCCCTCTAAGCATCAAAAGCTCCTCCTTATAGGAGTTATTTCCCTTAAAAGGTCAAAATTAATGATTTTTGCAGAAGTGTTGGGCAATTCCTTATAGCAACTAAAAGCTGGATAAAAAAGGTTTGTTTGGTTTCAGGTTCAGGTGAGCAATACAGGCTCCTGGGAGCCTGATTACTACTTTAATTTCATTTTTCAGACAATTTTTATATCCCTACTCGTAAGAGAGGGGGCTATATTACAATCACCTTGTCTGCCTGTCTGTACCTCCATCTGTCTTGTCGCGTCGTCTGTCCTTCTAGTGCAAACTTTGTAACAGATTTCTAGGCTTCGACTTAAGGGATTGATTTCAAATTTGGTACATAGCTTTAGCATGATGGGTTGTACTGTGCCTACCCTTTCCAGGTCAGTCAGTTATCTACTTCTTGTGTTCCCAGATGAAAAATGATCGAGTGGGCGGGGGTATACTTAGCAAGACTTAGTGTTGGTCCATGTTATTTTTCAAATTTAGACATAAATTTGATGACTACTAAATTGATCAGTATATTAAGATTTTATTTAAAAATATTGATAAAATGTTTATATTTATTTCTTTTTAATAGGATGTTGGTTCAGTGTTGTACCGTACTTTTTGTTCTTGCATGTGTTCAGTCTGAGAAGCTGTATTACAATCCTAGAATGATCAAAGCTATCCCAGGAAAAGAAACAGTACAGTTCTCACAACAGAAACCAGACTTCTGTAATAAACTAGACTGTCCAGAATTTAAGGTTATTGACAAACAGGATGTGAGTTAATACTGCTATTACTTTGAACTACACTCACATCGCATTGTTCTGAAGGTTTCTAGTTACAATTTATGTTATAAGCAATGTCAGAATGTGCAGATTTGTATTTTTTTTTAAATAGTCATTGTCAACTGGTAAGGTGGGTTCCTGTTATTTTCGTCATTTCATGCATATTGATTTAAGTAATAAAGTAATATTTGCAAAAATTCATTCTTATGAATTGTTGATGTTCACCTGGTGATTTCTTTGATAAAAAATAATTATTTTTTAGTCCACAACCTGCAGCTTGGAAAGGGACTATACTCTGTGTTTGCTGTCCTATAGTCTGTCACACATGTTTGGGACATTTTTGTCTCGCCTGCGACGAAAGTCGCTGGAGGAGAGACATATGTATGGGAATCCGGCGACGGCGGCGTAAACACCTTGCTTCATATATTTGTAAGCCCAAGCCCTAGGTCCATCAAATTTAGTACAGAGGTAGCTTATGATGAGTACTTGCCAGTCAGTCACCTGTCACCTGACCTTGACCTCAATTTCACGGTCCAGCGACTACGTTAAAGTTTTTGGGTTACGACAGTTCCTCTGTAACTACGCATAGTAGGATGACAATATTTGGTGTATAGGTTGCTGTAGCTACAAATAATGTAGCTCCTTTTTTTTTTTTTTTTTTTTTTGATGGACGGAGCTACAAAGAGGTCCCATTACTCGTAATGGAGCAAAAACACTTTTGGGATTTACACATATTTCCCGCTATTTAACCTTTGTCTTTATTAAATAAATATGTTTTCTTTCCTCCGCCGTTCATCTGATATGTCTACAATGTCTAATTAAATAATTTTAACACTTTTTCGTAATCGTGGCATTGTTGGCATAATTAAAATTGTGGAGTGTAGAATTTCGGAATCGTATCGGTAAAATTTGTAAGTAGGGGACATAATCATAATGCAAATGAATACAGCGTAAATCATCCGGAATTACATTTTTTACCAAATCGATTCTGATATTATCGAAATTATGCACTTCCGGAATTCATATTTTGTCAAACAATACCATGATTACGAATAAAGGTGATAAAACTAACGAATACGGTGTTGTGGAAATATCAGTTAAACTGCAAATGCATAAAAAAGTATGTAGCAAACCAGGGAAACAGTGTAATTGCTTATAATATGCATAAAACCCCCGGGTGTGAATCACTCCCGGGCTGCTCCATTACGAGTAATGGGACCTCTTTGCAGCTCCGTCCATCAAAAAAAAAAAAAAAAAAAAAAAGGAGCTACATTATTGTAGCTAAGGTTGCTGATGACTAGTACATGACTGTCTGGTAGGTATCACCTGACCTTGACCTCAATTTCATGGTCCAGCGACTACGTTAAAGTTTTTGGGTTACGACAGTTCCTCTGTAACCACGCATGGTAGGATGACAATATTTGGTATATAAGTTGCTAATGACTAGTACATGACACTCTGGTAGGTGCCACCTGACCTTGCAATTTCATTGTCCAGCGACTACGTTAAAGTTTTTGTATTAGGACAGTTCCTCTGTAACTGTGCATGGTATGGTGACAATATTTGGTATACAGGCCGCTGCTGATATTTAATGCTATTTACGTAATGCTTATGACGAAATTTATTTTCGTTACTGATGCGGAATGCAGGCGAGACGTTTTTCTGTGTCCACACTTGTTTGTCTTTACTTGGAGATATTGAGCTGATGTTTGATAGAATGACAGTCATCATAAGTTACAGATCAGGTTTGAATTTCATGCCAATCTGATGATATTTTATGTTTCTTGGACCAAAATGTCTTTAAAATGTTTTGAACTACTGAGCTGATATGAGAGTCAACAATATTGTGTTACAGATTAAGTTTGAATTTTGTTCCATCCAATGACTTTAAAGTAACAGTTTTCCAGACTTTCTAAACCATTGCAGATATTTGGTATGCAATTCAACCATCATGAGTTACAGATTACATTTGAATTTCATTTGGTCTTATTTTTTTCAATGAAATTTTGGCACTTGGACTTGTTTGTATGTGACTTAATATTGCATATGAAATACTATTCGCAGTTGTTGAAAATGTCATTTCCAATCACATTTCCTGTTGGTAAGAATTCAACCAAACCTATATTTGCCCCTACCATAAAGGATTGAGTTGGACCAGTATTCCTTAAAAATAATTACTTGAAACTGATGATAGGGATGGTTTATTCTTGCAGAATCTGGGTCACTACTACTATTTTGTGTTGGGCATTCTCTCTGTAGGTGCCACATGTCTTAAATAAATGTTTTTATAACTACATGACAATCATCTACTTAAATAACAGAAACATATCATTTTCTCTTATTTTTATAACAGGGATATGAAATTAGAGAATATGATGCCTCAGCCTGGATATCCACAAGTCTGGCTGGAATGGATTACAACAGTGCAAGCAGACAAATGTTCCAACGATTGTTTGATTACATTCAAGGAAAGAATGATAAAAGTAAGATTTTGTTTGATTTTGAGAAATCTAAAAAGAACAGCTGAGAATTGTATTTGTATAATTATATACTAAGAATAGAATGTCGAAGGGAGGGAGCAAACACCAATAAAAGACTTATCTGTTAACCAGTCCACATGCAGGAGCTGTTCTTGACAATGACCTACAGAAGACTTATCTGTTAACCAGTCCACATGCAGGAGCTGTTCTTGACAATGACCTACAGAAGACTTATCTGTTAACCAGTCCACATGCAGGAGCTGTTCTTGACAATGACCTACAGAAGACTTATCTGTTAACCAGTCCACATGCAGGAGCTGTTCTTGACAATGACCTACAGAAGACTTATCTGTTAACCAGTCCACATGCAGGAGCTGTTCTTGACAATGACCTACAGAAGACTTATCTGTTAACCAGTCCACATGCAGGAGCTGTTCTTGACAATGACCTACAGAAGACTTATCTGTTAACCAGTCCACATGCAGGAGCTGTTCTTGACAATGACCTACAGAAGACTTATCTGTTAACCAGTCCACTTGCAGGAGCTGTTCTTGACAATGACCTACAGAAGACTTATCTGTTAACCAGTCCACATGCAGGAGCTGTCCTTGACAATGACCTACAGAAGACTTATCTGTTAACCAGTCCACATGCAGGAGCTGTCCTTGACAATGAACTACAGAAGACTTATCTGTTAACCAGTCCACATGCAGGAGCTGTTCTTGACAATGACCTACAGAAGACTTATCTGTTAACCAGTCCACATGCAGGAGCTGTCCTTGACAATGACCTACAGAAGACTTATCTGTTAACCAGTCCACATGCAGGAGCTGTCCTTGACAATGACCTACAGAAGACTTATCTGTTAACCAGTCCACATGCAGGAGCTGTCCTTGACAATGACCTACAGAAGACTTATCTGTTAACCAGTCCACATGCAGGAGCTGTCCTTGACAATGACCTACAGAAGACTTATCTGTTAACCAGTCCACATGCAGGAGCTGTTCTTGACAATGACCTACAGAAGACTTATCTGTTAACCAGTCCACATGCAGGAGCTGTCCTTGACAATGAACTACAGAAGACTTATCTGTTAACCAGTCCACATGCAGGAGCTGTTCTTGACAATGACCTACAGAAGACTTGTCTGTTAACCAGTCCACATGCAGGAGCTGTCCTTGACAATGACCTACAGAAGACTTATCTGTTAACCAGTCCACATGCAGGAGCTGTCCTTGACAATGACCTACAGAAGACTTATCTGTTAACCAGTCCACATGCAGGAGCTGTCCTTGACAATGACCTACAGAAGACTTATCTGTTAACCAGTCCACATGCAGGAGCTGTTCTTGACAATGACCTACAGAAGACTTATCTGTTAACCAGTCCACATGCAGGAGCTGTCCTTGACAATGACCTACAGAAGACTTATCTGTTAACCAGTCCACATGCAGGAGCTGTTCTTGACAATGACCTACAGAAGACTTATCTGTTAACCAGTCCACATGCAGGAGCTGTTCTTGACAATGACCTACAGAAGACTTACGGTATCTGTTAACCAGTCCACATGCAGGAGCTGTCCTTGACAATGACCTACAGAAGACTTATCTGTTAACCAGTCCACATGCAGGAGCTGTCCTTGACAATGACCTACAGAAGACTTATCTGTTAACCAGTCCACATGCAGGAGCTGTTCTTGACAATGACCTACAGAAGACTTATCTGTTAACCAGTCCACATGCAGGAGCTGTTCTTGACAATGACCTACAGAAGACTTATCTGTTAACCAGTCCACATGCAGGAGCTGTTCTTGACAATGACCTACAGTTTATGCTTTACATTTATGTTGCCAAGGCCACACCAAATAAATATTTAAAGATGGTGTACTTATGTTATTTAAGCTGCAGATTTAGCAAAATATGAGGAAACTATCTGTATTAAAGTAATTTCGTTTTGGTCTTTCAAAAATGCTGCTTGTTGCCACGGTGATAAATCAAGTTTTTGGTCATTTACCATATATGGATAATTGTGACCTAAATGTGGTAAAGTCTCGCTAATTATCATGCTAAAACAAACATTCCATAGTAAAAATGACCATATATATAGAACGTTATTAACATATAGGAAACCTTTCCAAGATGCAACAAACCATTTGGGGTTCTTAATGTATTTGTTAGTGACTGTAATTAAACATAGACATGAATGTCAATTAAGACATATAACACAGCTGGTAATTTAAACATGGCAATATTTATCATCACATGTCAATAATGATTGATCTTGAACAGGAATGGTAACACTGTAGAATGAAATTAAGATTTATACAATGGCTTATTATATATGCAACTGATTTTTGACCTCAAATTTCGGGAGTGATTTACTCCTGCTCTGCTACATTGCAAGTAATGGGAATAAATTCGTTACAAAAAGGGATGGTACAATTAGTTGATCGATCATGGGTACTACCTTTACTGTGATTAATCATCATGATCACTTATATTGAGAAATAAAGATTTTGGTATCAATTTTTTAATTGCTTATTTAGGCAAATGTATTAATGTTAATTGCCCCGTGCGGGATCCGAGTGGCTAAAAGAATAGACCGCAGTCGCGCTAGCTTGTCGTAAAAGGCCACTAAATAGAGCCCAGTACCCTGACCGGCGTGTCAGGTCGGTTTGCCTAAAGACCGACTGGGATGTGTGCCCCAGGTGGTTGAATGGGGTACCCCTGGCAAGCTGGGGTTGTCAGGCCATAATACGGAAAACCTGACCGCAAACCATATTAGTGCACCATGTTCGGAAAAATGCCACGTTCCTCGCACGTTCAAGAACGCTGCTGTAGTATTCGCTATGAGTAGGGATTTCGATCCCGCTACAGGAGGCTAAATTGCCCAACAATATCCATCCTCCCATTTGCCAGTGGCAATCTAAAATCCGTTACCCCTATTTTTCCTTGTGTTCCATCCCATTTTCATGCATCATCATTTCATGTTCATTTTATCATCCATTTCATGTTCATCGCCTGAATATAGCTGAAATATTGCTGCTCGGGCGTTAAACACCATTAATCAATCAATCAATCAATCAATTAATGTTAATTAGTGATGTTGATTCATGGATGTTTCTTGTTTGTCTTGTATAAACTCTCATTTTTTCAAGAAAATAAAGTACAAATTTTTAAGACACTTCTTTTTAACCACTTTTCAGTACTTTTGCATCAGAGATTATTTTGTTGGCAACCTTTAGAAATGACAAAAATGGATATATAAATAAGTTTTTGTCTCGCCTGCGACGAAAGTCGCTGGAGGCGAGACATATGTATGGGAATCCGGCGGCGGCGGCGGCGTAAACACTTGACATCTTGCTTCATATCTTTGTAAGCCCAAGCCCTAGGTCCATCATATTTGGTCCAGAGGTAGCTTATGATGAGTACTTGCCAGTCAGTCACCTGTCACCTGACCTTGACCTCAATTTCACGGTCCAGTGACTACGTTAAGTTTTTGGGTTACGACAGTTCCTCTGTAACTATGCATGGTAGGATGACAATATTTGGTGTATAGGTTGCTGATGACTAGTACATGACTGTCTGGTAGGTGTCACCTGACCTTGACCTCAATTTCACGGTCCAGTGACTACGTAAAAGTTTTTGAGTTACGACAGTTCCTCTGTAACTATGCATGGTAGGATGACAATATTTGTGTATAGGTTGCTGATGACTAGTACATGACTGTCTGGTAGGTGTCACCTGACTCTGACCTCAATTTCCAGGGCCAGTGACTACGTTAAAGTTTTTGGGTTACGACAGTTCCTCTGTAACTATGCATGGTAGGATGACAATATTTGGTGTATAGGTTGCTGATGACTAGTACATGACTGTCTGGTAGGTGTCACCTGACCTTGACCTCAATTTCACGGTCCAGCGACTACGTTGAAGTTTTTGGGTTACGACAGTTCCTCTGTAACTATGCATGGTAGTATGACAATATTTGGTGTATAGGTTGCTGATGACTAGTACATGACTGTCTGGAAAGTGTCACCTGACCTTGACCTCAATTTCACCATCCAGCGACTACGTTAAAGTTTTTGGGTTACGACAGTTCCTCTTTAACTACACATGGTAGGATGACAATATTTGGTGTATAGGTTGCTGATGAATAGTACATGACTGTCTGGTAAGTTCCACCTGACATTGACCTCAATTTCACGGTCCAGCGACTACGTTAAAGTTTTTGGGTTACGGCTGTTTCCCTGTAACTATGCAGGATATGGTGACAATATTTTGTATACAGGCTGCTGCTGATATTTAATGCTATTTACGTAATGCTTATGACAAAATTTATTTTCGTTACCGATGGGGAATGCAGGCGAGACGTTTTTCTGTGTCCACACTTGTCATTCATAAATAGGGAAAAGTACCCAACTTGTATTTTATTCATTTTGAAGTCAAAGTATCTATTTCTTGCAATCTACATGCATTATAGCAAAATACTTCTTAGCAACTTATTACAGATGGTCACAGATGTATAAGTAATAAAGTGATTGCTATATAAGTATTACTTCTATCATAGTAGTATGCATTCTACACTTTCCCTTGATTACTTGTATCATAGTAGTATGCATTCTACACTTTCTCTTGGTTCTTCAGCAGGATCTAAAACACATTTGTACAGATGTGATTGCATATAAAGACCATTAGATTAAATGTAATTGTCTTGTTATTAGAACAGAAAATTGATATGACAGCCCCAGTTATAATTAGACTGATACCAGGACCTGGGCCAGCTTGTGAGAGTAACTTTACCATGTCTTTCTACATGTCTAACAGTATTAGTGACCCTCCACAACCAACAGATCCTACAGTTTTCTTGGAACAAGCACCTGTTTTTAGAGCATATGTTAGGTGGGTAACTTTTGGATAGGAACTAAGTGCAGACCAGACAAATTAAAATCTTGATTTCTTCAAAAACATTCTCTTTAGGATGATAATTTTTCACCTCATTTTTCGTAGGACACAAAATTAACAAATTGCATAAATTTAGAACAAAATATTAAGTGCCATCTTCAAACACTGTTAACTTAGCATTGAAATGAATTAAACTTTTATTGTAGTGTATGTTGACTACTAATACTACTGATACTTTATCCCAATTTCAGTTGTTTGAGTTATAAAAAAAGCTTTAATTTTAATCTACCATCAAAAAACTTTTGTCATCACACATTGCTTTCAGTTACAATAACTGTAACCATTTATTGAACATTACTATTTAACTTTGTCAACCATATAATTTGGTTGCTGTGTTATAATTAAAGAGCAAAGGTCGAGTTTTTCTTGGGGTACATGAATAGCAAAGGTCGAGTTTTTCTTGTGGTACATGAATAGCAAAGGTCTGGGTTTTTCTTGGGGTACATGAATAGCAAAGGTCTGGGTTTTTCTTGGGGTACATGAATAGCAAAGGTCTGGGTTTTTCTCGGGGTACATGAATAGCAAAGGTCTGGGTTTTTCTTGGGGTACATGAATAGCAAAGGTCTGGGTTTTTCTTGGGGTACATGAATAGCAAAGGTCTGGGTTTTTCTCGGGGTACATGAATAGCAAAGGTCTGGGTTTTTCTTGGGGTACATGAATAGCAAAGGTCTGGGTTTTTCTTGGGGTACATGAATAGCAAAGGTCTGAGTTTTTCTTGGGGGTACATGAATAGCAAAGGTCTGGGTTTTTCTCTGGTTACTACAACTCCCTCCTCCAATAAAAACTGTATGCCATGATATAGCTAAACAATTGCTGAAAATGGCGTTAAACACCATACAAACAAAAAAGAAAACAAAATTGAACAGTCCAAAACCAATGATAAATCAAAAGAAGTTAGACTTTGAACTTTATGTACATGTAGTAGATATATAACTTGATCAAATATAGAAATATTCTTTTATAGACAATTTGGAGGATACATCGTCAAAATAGAAGATTGGGTAAATGAAGCACAGCAATTAATAAAGGCCATCAACAATCCCAGTGTATATGTATCAGACTATTACTACACAGCTGGCTACAACAGCCCCTTCCAAATCTTCAACAGACATAATGAGATTTGGTTCCTAGCAAAGTAGCTGGTACAAACTTTATTATTAGCGAATTTTGAATAAGTGTTTAAAAATTCCATATTGCTATCATTATTTCTTACCATAAAGTTTTGCATAAAATTTGCATTCATTTTTCAATATTTTAATCACACATTGTCTTAACACTGAGTAGATATTTTAAATTGGGAAATCTCCCTCATTTTCCAGTAAAAATCTATTATAATGCCTGAATTATTAACACAACTTTCAAATTAGTTATGACTTTTTTGAACTGGGGTATTATATTAGATTCTTTTGATAAAAAAGTGTCCTCTAATTAATTATAGAATATTTAAAATATTAGCAGTTTTAATTTCAATCTGTTGTTGATGCTGTTTTTTAAAGTGGGAATCTCATCGTTTGCCTAGATCTTATAAATATGTGTTACTGCATAAAAGATTACCTTTATCAGCAATGTCATTAGATTTAACCCGAGTAAAGTAGGATCCCTATCAATCTCATTAGATTTATTTAAATTTATTATCAAATCACTTTTTACCATTATTTCTCTTTTGATATCTATTTAGTTGAAATGATGTAGATTATAGATACAGACGAAACTACCCAACATACTTTGTGTAAGGCGGTACCTTTCTTATTTCAGTTAGATTTGTACATATGGTTAGGTTTTCTTGTTCCTTTGTAATTAAATATAGATGTTTTTTTTATCCAAGAAGTAGAACAATTTGATTATACTTTTTGTTTTTCACTTCACTTGTATAGGTTTATTATGATATTGCTATATTGATTTCTTGAGTATTTTTTGTATTATGTTGTGTAAGTTGTTCTTATTACATCTGCTGACGTTTTGCAATTGTCTGGCGACCAACATAAATTTTTGTCAGAAATATTCTCCTCTGAAACCACTTTGTCAATTTTTTTTCAAACTTGATCAGCGATAAGATGAGTAATGACATCCTGTCCTGTAGTAGTTGTTGCCCTTATATTACGATTTTTGACAAAATTTTCAGTTTTTACAATTTATAGTTAGAAAATCTAAAGAGCCAGATTAACATTGTTAATGGCTTAAATGATCAGCAAGACAATGTCAATGAATCCCATCATTGGTTGCAGCGATAGTTGCTGGAGGAGAGACATTATATATATATACCATTGGCGGCAGTGTTAACACTTAACATTTAGCTTAAACCCTAGGTCCATCAAATTTGGTCCAGTGATAGCTTATTATACATACTTGCCAATCAGTCTCCTGTCTTGACATCAATTTCACCTTCAACGTTTTTGGAGTTGAGCAGTTCCTCTGTAACCATGCATGGTAGGATGACAATATTTAGCATATATGTTGCTGATAAATAGTACATGACTGTCTGGTAGGTGTAACCTAACCTTCAACAAAAATTTCATGATCCAGTGACTAGGTTAAAGTTTTTGGATAAGGTAAGTTTCTATGTAACCATGTATGGTAGGATGACAATATTTAGTATATAGGTTGCTGGTGAATACTGCATGACTGTCTGTTATGTCTCACCTTGACCTTGACCTTCCTTAACAGTCTAGTGGGTATGTCAAAGTTTTTTTTATTAACTAACTTTGTAACTGCACTGTATATGGTCATTGATGATAATTTAATGCCATTTACATCTGAATCTGTAAATAACACAAATTTCAAGATAGTCATTTGTCTTTCAGGCGAGTGATAACTGTCTCCTGGGGGCCTCTAGTTTTGTATACCATTGAGGTGTTTTTCATTTTCACAATCCAATTACCAGTAATACTCAGTATTTAGACAATGTTTTTTACAAATTATATTTGATATATTTTCATGCCTTTCAATACAAATAAACTAAAAAATATGGATAGATTTTACT
Organism: Limnoperna fortunei; assembly: GCA_944474755.1. Classification (NCBI taxonomy): domain Eukaryota; kingdom Metazoa; phylum Mollusca; class Bivalvia; order Mytilida; family Modiolidae; genus Limnoperna; species Limnoperna fortunei. Next base: position 99,672,570 of record OX104111.1, read on the forward strand.
CTGTGGTTCAATTTTTGTAGTTTTATATTTTTGTCTACAATTTTCTTCAGTTAATATTTTCTGTTATTTTGTAATAAATAAAATGTGATTTGTGTTAATCTTATGCTGCATAATCAATATATAAAATGACCTTAAAAAAATATTGAACACATTGATACCAAACAAATGTCAAGACAAACAAATAATGGATCCACATTTGATATATAATCGCTTCTGTGTAATAAACAGCATAGGATGGACACAATATAAGTATAGTGATTGATTGATTTATTGAATGTTTGCTTTACGTCCATCGAGCAGTATTTCAGCTATATTCAGGACAAGATATAAGTAATGAGGATGATCTCTGATCAAATAATAAACTTGTAAGTATCCAAAGTGACACAATGTCTTGAACACAGATTGGTAGATTTAGTCGTGATAGATTTCTACAGGCCGTTCAACTTTATTTAAGGCTTTATTCATTGTGAAAGTATAACAAAATGCACTGAAGCACAAATATCACCATGACAACAGATTACATATTTATTATTCTTCAAACATTATTAGGACGTTCATGTGTCAAATATTTAACATAGATGCTAATTAAATCTTCCCGACAAAAAAATGAAATACGATTGTTTTTTTCTGTTGTGCACGACCGTAATATTCTATACTTTCATTTTCTGAAGAATGGTACTTATTTACTCTTGGGTTTCCTAAAAATTACTTGTCTGTATTTTGCAAAGGATTTTCACCTGGATTGCCGCAGTGGATTGCCGGCTTCCACAGTAAGAAAATGACACGATGCAGCTGAAACATTGCTGAAAGTCCAGTTCAAACGCTAAAGAATTTAATAATGATTGAATACAAATTATAAAGGACTATGTTCGTGTTAACATTATGCATAGTATATAATTTGCAGAACCACAACACATAAAAATAACCCCATAAATGTTGTTCAGTCTCGTGACAGTACGAGAATATGCTATTGTTGCGCTTCATAAATGAAAGAAGATAAAATATAATTTTCTTATATCTTCTTTCATTTATGAAGCCGATACTGATCATCAGACATATAATAACACGTCTCTGTAATCTGGTAGTCTTTATTTTTTCTGTATAGTTTTTTGTTCAAATTGGGAATAAAAGAATAAATACTTAATTTAGAGGTATTCTAAATCAGCAGCAACTTCAAATGTCAACAAGGGGCCTTGGTGGTCGCGTTATTAACGTAGTTCGTCTACTATTTATCTCTATCAACAATGAGACTGTGGGTTCGAGTATTACTGCGGGCAAGGTGCACTCGACTTCAATTAACAATTAAATGTCAGTTTTCCAACAGAAGGTCGGCGGTTTTATCCGGATGCTCCGGCTTCCAAAAAAAACGACACCAAAATATTGCATGTATCTGAAAACTTGCTGAAGTGGCGTTAAACATTAAACAAACAATCAAATCATCAAAACGGTCAAACGTTAAACAGTATCACTTTACTGAAAGCTAGATAGTCAAACACTTGGGCAAATACATAGAAAATGTTGGTATTTTTATTATGGTCACTTATTGGGGATGTTTAAATATAATTATTGTATAGGCTCTATGATTTTTAAAGCAAAAAAAGTTTTCTTTCTTTTGCGTCGTTTACGTGCAAGGCTCGTTATCAGCTACATCTACATCCGCAAGACACTTTTTAAAAACTTATTTTGAAGATTATATCCCGGTAAACTTCAATTTCACATATTTACAAATTTCATTTTTGTAAGTTGTATATATACACCTCGCCATATGTTAAGCAACAACTACATTTTTTTTTCATAACTCAATTCATTGAATTGTATCACACATGGGGGTACGGTTTACTGAACTAATGCGCGATAACATAGTTCGATGTTTGCATTTACTGAAGTAAGTACTTTCTATCTGTAATATTGTTTTGATTATTTTTCAGGTGAAAAACAGTATGTTTTGTATTGCGAAATGTAATAATTTTGTTTCTTAGCATTTGAATAAGAGTATAATTCTATATTCTAATGCGATCATATAAATGCACATTCAATCTGCATTCATCTGAATTGTTAATTTAATAATTAATGCATAATTAGTATGTCCAACATAATGATCTTCTTGCTACTGTTTTTAATGGTTAATTAAACAATTTTATTGATGTAAACAGTTAATATTCAATTGCTGCCTGTGCTTCTGCAGCTGATCATCGTGATGAATATATATACTGGTATACCAGTAAACAAGATTTGCACATGTAGATCTTTGATCATCTTTGCAAAATTAAAATAACACATTAGTCAGTGTATTAAGAATTTTGAATATTTTTAAAACAATTAAGCGATAACCAGTCCTTTATCCTAGTTGGGATTGCAGATTTAACAAATGGACAGGTACAAATGTAAATAATTTGGGATGATGGGACAAAGATGGCACACCGACTTGATGAGGGAAGTATTACGAATCTGTAATTCATGGAAAATAAAATGATGAAAACGTTTCTACTTTAGCATTTTCTTATTATTGGTTTTATGCACTTTTTAACTTTCCAGTTATTTTGTTGTTGTCGCATCAAACAGAAATAAATTATTTATTGTTGTTTTAATACAGGTCTCAAGTGCAATTTCCTGCATCTTTCTTTTACTTTCAATAATTCAAATGTCCAAAAACTTTAACTGGTTTATTTACTATTCATGCATACTATTTTTATATGACTGCAAAAAAAATTGAGGGCTTATAATAGTATGATGCTGTCGTCTGTGACGTTGTCTGTTGTTCCCACAATAACGTTTGTTCTAGTTATCCAATTGCTTTGAAACTTTACAGTGATGTTTCTAACAATAAAGGGACCACACCTGTTGAGAGTTTATATATTGAAGCAGGCGAGCCTTCTTTGTATCAAAGAAGAATAAAGCTCGCTTTGCAATATACAACCAAATTAAAGGCATATCCTGGCAATCCCGCACACGACTGTGTTTTCAAACCTCTATATCAAAACATTTTCGAAAAACATCCAAACAAAATTCAACCTTTTGGTCTCCGAATTAAATCTCATTTGGAAAATTCCGGTATAAATTTAGATAAAATTGCTGCAATTGAAATTCCACATAATCCCCCTTGGCTAAACCCCAAACCGGTATTTATTTATGATTTACGAAAACATAAAAAGTCGGACACAAACCCTCTAATAATACAACAGCATTTTGCAGAAATAAAATCTTGTTACCCTGACTATAGTACTAATTATACAGACGGGTCAAAAGACGACGATCAAGTTGCCTCAGCCGCTGTCTTCGGAGAGCGTGTTGAAACTCGTCGTCTCCCGTCTGCCTCATCCGTATTTACTGCTGAGGCGCAAGCTATTCTTCTTGCCATGAAAATAGTTGCTTCGTCAGACGAGTGCAAATTTATTATCTGCTCCGATTCTCTCTCATGTCTTCTTGCTATTCAAAATTTCAAAATTAAAAACCACTATATTTTAAAAATTATTGAAATTTACAAATCTCTCATAACTTTGGGAAAAGAGGTTGTGTTTTTCTGGATCCCAAGTCATGTGGGAATCCATGGGAACACAGTCGTGGATCAGGAGGCAAAGAATGCCCTGAAGAATAATGTAATAAACTGTGATATTCCTTTTACTGATTTTAAACCAATAATTTTTAAATATATTTCCGGTTTGTGGCAGAGTGGTTGGGATCTTCAAGTTTATAATAAACTTCACGAGATCCAGCCACTACTGCACACAAATAATTTTAAAAGTTATAAAGGTCGCAGAGATCAAGTTGTTTTAACACGGTGTCGTCTTGGCCATACCAGGACGACACATAGTTATATTTTAAATAATGAGCCGCGCCCCGAGTGTGTGCCATGCAACAGTCCATACACTATCAAGCATGTCTTGATGGACTGCATTGACGTGGCGCACATTCGGGAACGTTTTTATACTGTAAATACTTACAGTAGTTTGCTTACAACGGTCACAGGCGACACAATTTTAAAATTTTTAAAGGAAATTAATTTGTACAGTAAAATTTAATTTTTCCGGCAATTTGTGATATATATTTTTATTGTTTTACTTACCTTTTATCTGTATATATGCTCATATTATTGTATGAGATAATGTTTTAGAACTAAGGGAGAGATGAACAATTGTTAAAAATGTTTAAATAATCAAATTATTACTTTCACGTCCTGAATATAGCTGAAATATTGCTTGCTGGACGTTAAACAACAAACAATCAATCAATCAACAATAAAGGGATAGATGGGATTGATTTTTAGGGTCCCCACATTTTTCGTTTAGAAATTAGGGACCCAAAAGGGGCCAAAAATGCCACTATTTTGTTTGTTCCCACAGTAACTTTTGTTCTAGTCATCCAAATACTATGAAAATTTACAATGATTTTCCATACCATTAATAGATGAATGGGATTGATTTTTGGGGTCCCACCTTTTCTAGTTTAAAAATTAGGGGCCCAAAATAGGCACAAAATGGTACTTTTTTATTTGTTTCCACACTAACTTGGTTCTGGTTTACAGATTGCTTTGAAATTTTACAATTATTTTTCTTTTCATAAATGGATGAATGAGATTGAGTTTGGGGCTCTTCCTTTTTCCGTTTAGGAATTAGGGGCAAAAATGAAACTAGGGTTTTAATATGTTTTAACAGATATGTCAAAACATAACTATTAATATAAACACATATTTTACAAGAAACACTAAAATAAAATTTAACATACATTTTTCTGTATTTTATTTTATTGTCTCGCCTGCGACAAAAGTCGCTGGAGGCGAGACATATGTATGGGAATCTGGCGGCGGCGGCGCGTAAACACTTGACATCTTGCTTCATATATTTGTAAGCCCAACCCCTAGGTCCATCAAATTTGGTACAGACTGAGAGGTAGCTTATGATGAGTACTTACCAGTCAGTCACCTGTCACCTGACCTTGACCTCAATTTCACGGTCCAGCGACTACGTTAAAGTTTTTGGGTTACGACAGTTCCTCCGTTACCACGCATGGTTGGATGACAATATTTGGTTTATAGGTTGCTGATGACTAGTACATGACTGTCTGGTAGGTGTCACCTGACCTTAACCTCAATTTCACGGTCCAGCGACTACGTTTAAGTTTTTGGGTTACGGCAGTTCCTCTGTTACCACTCATGGTAGGATGACAATATTTGGTATATGGGTTGCTGATGACTAGTACATGACTGTCTGGTAGGTGTCACCTGACCTTGACCTCAATTTCACGGTCCATCGACTATGTTAAAGTTTTTGTGTTACTGCAGTTTCTCTGTAACTATGCATGGTAGGATGACAATATTTGGTATATAGGTTGCTGATGAATAGTACATGACTGTCTGGTATGTGCCATGTGACCTTGACCTCAATTTCACTGTCCGGTGACTACGTTAAAGTTTTTAGGTTACTGCTGTAACCAAGCATGGTAAGATGACAATATTTGGTATATAGGTTGCTGATGAATAGTACATGATTGTCTGGTAGGTGTCATCTGACCTTGACCTCAATTTCACGGTTCAGCGACTATGTTAAAGTTTTTGTATTAGGACAGTTCCTCTGTAACTATGCATAGTATGGTGACAATATTTAGTATACAGGCCGCTGATCATAATTAATGCTATTTACGTAATGCTTATGACGAAATTTATTTTCGTTACTGATGCGGAATTCAGGCGAGACGTTTTTTCTGTGTCCACACTTGTTTTTTATGTCTTGTATTGTATCTTATTTAACTCGTTTCCTTAATATCTATATCCATTATTATATAAAGAGCCAAATGTTTAGAACTTTGATGTCTCAGATGATCATTCTCTTATATCAAAGAAGAAAAAGCAACACATGGCAAAGACAAATCATAAAAATTTGATTGTATTAAATGATCCTGACTTGGTTAACGCATATAGAATATCATAAGTACTTTATATCTTCACAAGCTGTAAACAACAATTAATCTCTCATGTTACATTACAAAATGGGTTCCTGTTTTAATCCTCCAATTAATTTAATTGAGTTTCCCCAATATGGTTACAACCATATCTTTTCTTGTAATTTCAAAAATCTGAATGAATAAAGCCATCATTAGAGCACGGGAAAGTTACTTTAGTTAACTCCACGGATAAATCTTTAAATAGCAAAACCAGTTTGTCATGCGGTAGTCCGGCACGCCTAAAAGCCTTGTTTTGATTAACGATTTAGTGTTCATCTGGTGTTTTTCGACTTCATCTTTACATTTTTACAATGCCTAAACGGAAACCAAGTGAAGCTGAGAAGTGGCAGATCGTTGGAATGCGTAATAGTGAACAGAGCTCGAGTCAGATAGCACAACACTTTGGCATACACTTTAATATTGTTTGTCGCTATTTTGCAGTAATTTCCTCTTGATCTTTGTTTGCGGTATTGTTCCATTTCACTTATCTGGCGTGAGATGGGCCCAACTCAGTACGCTGTCAAGACGTAAAGGTTATTTATTGGGATGCAGGACACCATCCGCCTTTTTTTTCGTGAAAATTTCAAAATAGATTGAACATTTATGGTAAATTTATTAATAATTTCTTTCATTATTTACTCTTAATTTCCATAAAATTGAAAATAATAATACAATTCTTATACCTATATTATTACTCCAATTTACTAATGGTTGAAATAAAAAGTTTTTGCATAAATGAGTTGGTATTGGCAAAAAATAATGAAAATGACTTTTTTAACAAGGGAGGTAATTTTGACCAAAAAATACCATTTTTTAGCACTTTTGACTAGTTTTTTTCGAATTGACAAAAATTTAACTCAGAAACCCCTATTTTTCCTTCCATCACTAAAATGTATAACAATTGCTTGACATTATATCAAAAATTAAGACAAATTATTTTCAGTGAAAGTGTCCTGCATCCCCTTACGTTTTTTTTAAACGAGATTCGTTTTCTCTTCCATATCTCATCGAAGGACGACAGCCCTGAGATGTTTTCTCGTCCATATCTCATCGAAGGGCGACAGCCCTGAGATGAGATGACGAGAAAATGCATCGAGTTTCATAAAAAAGGAAATAATCTGTTAATCGCTGTTTTGTAACATTCGTAACTAAAATTAATTTCTTCTTGTTCAGGCAATTGCTAATTTTAATACGCGTCAGATTGTGTGAAAGTGAAAGATAAATTCAACAACGAGTTCAGTTTAGGAATGCAGCAAGCTTCTTATATTATAGTAAAATGCAATTTGGGTTTGATACAAATAAAATACTAATACAGGGAAATATCTAACGTCAATTTAGTTCAAGTATCGGGAATATTACGTTTCTTGTTTCTTTTGTTTGATCAATTTTTAAGTGTTTTTTGTTCCATTTCCGTTCTACTTTATATACAGATATCTTTTTTTAAAGATGGTACTTGTCATAGTTACTGTTTTATATATCTTCCTTATCGTTTTGTGATGTTGATGTGATATGCATACTATATGCAAGCCAATAGAAACATAACACTCAGGGGCGGATCCAGAAAACAGACTTGGGGGGGGGGGGGGGGGCGAAATTGGACCGCAGACCCCTGTTGGGGTAGTTGGGGGGAGCAAAACTCCCAGAAGCTGGTGAGATTTAAGCAATTTAAGAGACTGTGTTAAGGACTATAAATTTTAACACTCTCGATCGCTCTTTCTTTTTTCTCTCCGTCTTTCCTCCTTTTTTCGCTCGCTTTCTCTTTCTTTACCTTTTTTAGTTGGGGAGAACATCCCCTCCGCCCCCAACTGGATCCGCCACTGACAAATGTGACATGAACATCCACTGATACGCTATATATACCCTTCAAATATAAATAGTCTGCATGCTGTACGTTATATACACACGCCAAGCCATACGCAACATATTCAAAACCATTTAACATCTCATACAAGCAAGAAAACAATTGAGCTAACTCAGAGACTTGATTTTTCACTCTGATATTAGTTACAACATTAGCTGTAACTTGACATTTGGTGTAAAATTATTGAGGAGACATTAAATATATTCAACTTTTTAAGTCATGGAGATCACATCTCTTAATTGCATTGACTTCAGATCCATCGTGCTGTAACAATTATTTGTGATCAATTGTGGTGACCATGCCAAGACAAACATAATCAGCGAGAAGTATTTATTCGATAATATTCAAAGGTTAAATAAAAGAGGTGACAACAACAAAACAAATAGACCTAACCAAAAACTCAGTGACACGAATTGGTCAGTGAGTCTACGTGCTGCAAGCATGGTACCTGTCGAATCAATCAGATTAAAATATGGTAATAAGTAATATCTGGGCTAGTCATAATTCAGTGGTTACGACACAAGGAACAATTAAATGGGCTCTTGAGACAGATATTTCAACGGTCAACTCAATCATAATAATCAATGAATACAATTTTCTGTCAACAGATACGCATGGATTTTGTGTTGTTTATTCAAATGGTGTTTAACGCCACTTACAGTAATTTGTAAGCTATATTATGGGGTCCAGTTTTTATTTGATGAGGAATCTGGAGTACCCGGAGAAAGTCCCCCTACCTTCGGTATGAAAACTGGCAATTCTTTTAAATTAAGATTTGGGTCGAGCGCACCCTGCCCCCCCCCCCCCACCCGTGATACTCGAACCCGCAACCTCAGTGTTAACAGACCACGTCATCAATAGTAGTCAAACTACTAGTACCTTTACCACTCGGCCACGGAGGACCACAAAAATGGAAATTTGCAACAAAAAATTTAAGGTCATCGCTTTTGTTGCAAATTTTGGTTCCATACGGACCTTTAGTATTAATTTCCAGATGTATGTCAAAGGTATGCGGCCCCCTTACTTGTCTCTATTTTGTTTTTTAACTTCAAACTCAATAGGATAGATACGATAAACATAGTCACCGAATTCTGGATTGTTCAATGAATCACTGTATATAGCGGTTGGTGAAACTGAAGGACAAGGATAACTTTTTTACTTGTTTCTAGTGTGCCATTGTATAAAACCCACCTCTTAAATATAAGTCATCAAAAAGGGGGAGCACAGTTGTTACACATTGGAATGCCAATGAGATACGCCCACCAAACGTGAAAAATATGCTATTAATCAGACAACTGAGGCATTTTGTCGATTTCTGTTACCGGAAACTTTCGGTTAAAATCATAATGGTCCTTTACGAAATATGGTTTGTTATAACCAGATATTTACATATGTTTGTCGTTCTTTTTAGTGAAGCAACGTTGAAAAAGAACTGAACATTGAATTTAAAATCTGGCAAATTGTATTCTCTTATTGGTGTCGGAGTTCATGGCTCGAATGGTATTGATCCCTACGTATTACATAGAAATTACAAATGTTATGTTCTTCCAAGACTGCTATATGGAATTGAACTATTACCAATCACTTCTATGGGGGTGGGGTGGGGCAAGATCTTCTCTGTTAATGTGATTTTGGCATTTTTACAGGTGTCTTAACTTTTTTATAAAGCAACTGTTAACTGTTTTTCAACCATTAGCTGTTATCGGTTTAAATTGACATTGTTGTTAACTTTTATAATGAAAAAAACCCCGTTTGCTGTTAATACTTCGATGAGATTCTGCTGTCATCTGTTTTTTTCGATTTTTGAACTTACTGTTTTCTGTTTTCTCATGTAACCTACTGTTATCTGTTATCCTTATTTTAAATTTACTGTTATCTGTTTTGTGAAAATACAAAATTGTTAACCTGTTAATGAAACCCCTCTATCTCCCCCCCCCCTTCTACTCATTTATACTTCTATAGACATATAATTATAATATACATATATATCTCTGATGATCTCTGATACTTCATTGGAGTTACCAGTGGAGGTTTTCCATAACTGGAAGGATTTCCATTCAACAGAACAGAGCAGAATACAAGATGTTGAAACTAATTTTGATGAACCAGATAGATTATAAAAAAATACAACAAGTTATATGTGTTTATTTATTTATTTTTACCGTATTTCTATTTGGTATTTGTAAATATCGCGGGAAAAAACTCACTAAAGTCAGTTCATAAATTGTTATCTCCCCTTAGTTTATCTACATACCGCAAAATGTATCTTCTATATTTACTTCCTAGTTTGAATTTCGCCCACATTTCAACTTCCTGATTAGTTTTACATCAGTAGCTAATGACAATTATTAAAACCCGTTCAATTTTGCTGTAGACATACGGAAGATACGGTAAGAAAACCTTCAGTATATACTGTACACATTAATTTTACGAAAGCACATACATGTCGAAGAACACAATTTACACCCAAAAATCTGAATTTGAATGAAAAAGGAAAAACCCATGTCGTAAACAAAAATCGAAAGCTTTCGATTTCCAACAAAAACTAAAATTCGAAAAGAAATGAATGAAATTATTGGAAGCTTTTATTTTCTAACACTGTCCTATATAAGTTAGAATAATATTAAATGCAAAACTTAAAGCTGCATTTTTGTTTAACGAACACATGTCCAGATGTAATTTAATCATGTGAAAATGTCCACTGAGTACATGTACATTATACAACATTTTCATTGAAAATATATGTAACTAATAACAGAGATTAGTTCCATTAATAAAACCTCTCATTTCATGTTTATTTTCAACATTTTTTATCGGATATTGATATTTTATGTTTTTAGTGAAATTCGAGCATTTCAGATATTATAAAAAATGTAAAGGACAGATGGAAATGATAAATATAAACGTGAAATGGGAGGTTTTATGTTATAGAACTAAACAACATGTGTCAAATGATGTGTGATTGCTGATAACTTTATGCATCTGTATTTTGCATCCCAACTTTCAATATCAAGACTTATACACGATTACATTATAACTCGGACCATAGCAAATTCAGACTATTGCCAACTCGGACCATAACCTATTCGACCTACACAAATTTTGACCATGACAAATTCAGACCATTGCCAATTGGGACTACCAATAATAATGTTAATATTTACAATATATGAAAACACAAAAAAGATACAGCATACAAAAAACAAGTTCAAGTTAAAATACAATATTTTAAAGGTTCAGTCGTTAACTGGTCCATATACTGCACCACATTGCTTCAGCAACTGTGACGCTGTCAGTTCACGCTCCTCGTACTGTTCCTATACTTGGTGCAGTCTGCCTTGTAATTCTTTGTACTTTGTTCTTTGCTCCCGTAGTAGCTGCTGCTCACACACCAGGCATTGTGTCAAAGTAATAAGGTCAGCCTCTTGTTGCAGTGCCGGTGTTAGGACAGTATCTCTGGACCGGGGTGCTAGGTGGAGTTGGTGATTTTGCTGTTGCCAAACTAATGAAAGATAGGGAAAAGTTTCCTATCTCTACAGTATTGTCGCTGATCTGTGTTGACTGAAAAAAATGCAGATGAATTCCCTTGCACCAAGTTTTACCATTTTGTGGTATTGATTTTGAGTTATACCTGTAATTTAATTGCAGGCATAATGAATAATTATATACAATTTGATTATTATGACACGTCACACGTGTGAATAATTAAATTATAAATAAGAATTAGATAATGTACATATATCTGTTACAACAATTTCTTGGTGTCAAAACTTATAAAGAGCCAGCCTGTCAATAATACATTTTTACTGGCAATAGACTATACAGTTGTATATGGCATGTGCCAATATATATTGAATAAATTTATTTAAATATTAAAACAAGAATTAAAAGAATGTTACTGAAAAATAATAAAATTTACCAGTGTTGCATATTCTATACTGCCACCTTTCACATCTGTCGGCACTGTAAAGCGTGCTGCCTTGATGAAACTTTTCAATGACAATCTTCACATCTGTTTGAAGCATCCATTTTAGAAATGATGAAAATCAAATTGGAAATGGTTTTATATATCATAACTTCAAAGACACTTATTAATGTTCCAACATTCCGATTGAGATTGAGAAAATAAAGTACCAACCAAGCTTACTTTGAATGCAAAAGTAAAGGAGGCCATATCAAGTTTCTGTTTGTACACCTCTAAATTAAGTTAATTATAAAAAACATAGTGTTACAATAACCCTTTATATTCTATTTATTCATTAATTATGAGCAATATTAACGACCCATACAAAATCATAAGCAATTAAAATTTCATCAAAAACCTTTAATTAACATTTCTATAATGAAAAAGCGATGTTCAATTTATTTTAATCAATTATTACAATTATTCCATTTATAGGAAACTATAACTAAATATTATCAACTAAATATTATATACTTTATATTTTAGAGTCAGAATTTGTCCACCGCAAAATCCTAATTTTGAAACAGTAGGCCGAATTTGTTATAGTCCGAATATGTAATGGTCCGAATTTGTTTTGGTCCGAGTAGTCTGGTTACCCTTATATACCATTCATTATAAGTATTGTATTCAAAACTGAGTTAAGGACGAGAATGAGTTTCTACTACGGTTCACAGAATATTAATCTGGGAATAGGTAAATGCCGTAGCACAGTATTTTCAATTGAGCTGAAGCCAATATTGCTTGATTCCAATTTTAATAAGCTGAAAAATTGCAGTATAAAATTGTCACATGAAAGCCAAAGAAAGGTGAAATTAAAGCGGCAAGCCTGTTATTGATCCTGATGTACCAGCGAATCAAACATAAAACATGTATGCATTTTTATAACTACATAATTGTAGCTATATGAATGCGTACAACTTCAATATATAACAAAGAACATTAAAATAGGAAGTAATAAGCAATGACAAAACCAGGGGTTTTTTTGTGTAACAACCAGTTGTGTATAAGCTTAAATAAACAGTTGGAAAACTGAAGTGACTTTAAGGATTACATAAGTCATAAAGTAATATACATGCACATACCATGTGTACATATGCATACAAGTGATATATATGTTTAAATATAAGTAAATCAATATGAACCAGGATGAAAGTCCACCTTTTTTAAATTTTAGAATAAAAACTGTAAAGCAGACTTTGCGGGAATTGTCTGAAGTAGATTTGCTGTTTTAATTCATTAATTCAAGTGCTAATTAATTTGAGGTAAATCTTAAATAATAAAAAGCAATTTTAATGAAGTTGAATGAGGACTAGAACCAATTTAATGCATTTGACAAGAGATCCATCCCACCACCTACCATCTTATCTACTAGTGACATGCTTCTAGTTACTAGTATGTCACCGAGGTGGTTAACATATTGTCTTTTGCATTCGTTTTTAATATATCAAAACAATTACTGGTACTTTAATTTGAAATTAAATCTGGATTTAATAATTTGTTCAAGCTACAAAGAATGATGACTAGTAATGTTTTGCCATTACTACAAAAAAAATTTTTGCAATTAAATAAAGATGTTCAACATTTATAGCACTTACTGTCTTTTATGTCAGTAAGGGACATGCAGTTTAACTTAATGTTAGACTAATAAAACTGTAAGTGCAGATATAATGCATGAATGATAAACATGTTGATTTGTTTAAGAGGAGCTGAAAGGGTAAAAAAATTATAGTTTTAACTATATATTTTCCAGTACAATTTTCTGCAGTTTGAGCTCATTAATTTGAATAAAGGGACACAGTGAGATATGTTTTTTATTTAGACTGAACAGAGTTTATATGCAGCTTTAATTTAAATATAAAAATTGTGGTTACACAAAGCAAGAAAAAAATTTTTATGGTTTCTATTGCTTTTGTAATTCATGTAGAAAAGGAAGTAAATTAAGTCTTTGATATAAATCTTTAAAACTTTTACAACTTTTCAAAGTAAGTAAGATCGGGATATGTTAAAAACTTCCCTATTTCAAGCCCTTGAATTTAAAATAATCTACATCCTCATTATAGATAATATACTAGTACCATTTTAATCATACATGTGTACATGTACATTTGTGTATCTTTACTATATACTAAAAAACCTGTTTGCATTTCTGTGCACACATCTTTATACAGGAATAGATCTGTTGCCTCCATTAAAACAACTGTGTTAAAGTTTTTATTTTATCAGCCAACAATAATAATATATTTTTTTCATGACATTGAGTTTGATGATTTAAAGGAATGTTTTATGTTTGGATTTTTCTGCATGGTATTGATGGTTTGAGGACCGTTTAACATTTTGATTCTACTGCTGTTGATGGTTTAAGGATTGTTTTACATCTGGATCTCCTGAAGTTGATAGTTTAAGGTTTGTTTTACATCTTGATTCTCCTGATGTTGATGGTTTAAGGATTGTTTTACCTTCAGATTCTCCTGAAATCGATAGTTTATAAACTGTTTTAAATTTAGATTCTCCTGATGTTGATGGTTTAAGGACTGTTTTACATCTTGATCTTCTGAAGTTGATAGTTGAAGGACTGTTTTACATTTAGATTCTCCTGATGTTGATGGTTTAAGGACTGTTTTACATTTAGATTCTCCTGATGTTGATAGTTTAAGGATTGTTTTACATCTTGTTTCTCCTGATGTTGATAGTTTAACGATTGTTTTTCATCTTGTTTCTCCTGATGTTGATAGTTTAAGGACTGTTTTACATTTAGATTCTCCTGATGTTGATGGTTTAAGGACTTCTATATATATTTGGATTCTCCTGATGTTGATGGTTTAAGGACCGTTTTACATTTAGATTCTCCTGATGTTGATAGTTTAAGGATTGTTTTAAATCTGGATCTTCTGAAGTTGATAGTTTAAGGATTGTTTTACATTTGGATTCTCCTGATGTTGATGGTTTAAGGACAGTTTAACATTTAGATTCTCCTGATGTTGATAGTTTAAGGATTGTTTTAAATCTGGATCTTCTGAAGTTGATAGTTTAAGGACTGTTGTACATTTAGATTCTCCTAATGTTGATACTTTATGGACTGTTTTACATTCAGATTCTCCTAAAGTTGATAGTTTAAGGTTTGTATTACATGCTGATTCTCCTGATGTTGATGGTTTAAGGACAGTTTAACATTTAGATTCTCCTGATGTTGATGGTTTAAGGACTGTTGTACATTTGGATTCTCCTGATGTTGATGGTTTAAGGACAGTTTAACATTTAGATTCTCCTGATGTTGATGGTTTAAGGACTGTTGTACATTTGGATTCTCCTGATGTTGATGGTTTAAGGACAGTTTAACATTTAGATTCTCCTGATGTTGATGGTTTAAGGACTGTTGTACATTTGGATTCTCCTGATGTTGATGGTTTAAGGACTGTTTAACATTCAGATTCTCCTAAAGTTGATAGTTTAAGGTTTGTATTACATGCTGATTCTCCTGATGTTAATGGTTTAAAGGTTGTTACATCTGAATTCTCCTCATATTGATGGTTTGAGGTTTGTTTTCCAGTTGGATTCTCCTGATGTTGATGGTTGATGGCCATGGCGGTTTTACATTAAGATTTTCCTGATGTTGATTGTTTAAGGTTTGTTAACATTTTAATTCTCCTGATGTTAACTATATATAATTATGGTTTAAGGTTTGTTTTACATTTAGATTCTCCTCATATTGATGGTTTCAGGTTTGTTTAACATTTTAAACCTCCTGATGTTAATGGTTTAAGGTTTGTTTTACATTTAGATTTTCCTGAAGTTGATAGTTTAAGGACTGCTTTACATCTGGATCTCCTGAAGTTAATGGTTTAAAGACTGTTTTACATTTAGATTCTCCTGATGTTGATGGTTTAAGGTTTGGTTTACATCTTGATCTTCTGAAGTTGATAGTTTAAGCACTGTTTTACATTTAGATTCTCCTGATGTTAATAGTTTAAGGACTGTTTTCCATCTGGATCTTCTGAAGTTGATAGTTTAAGGACTGTTTACATTTTGATTCTCCTGAGGTTGATGGTTTAAGGTTTGTTTTACATTTTAATTCTCCTGATGTTAATGGTTTAATGTTTGTTTTACATTTTAATTCTCCTGATGTTGACGGTTTAAGGTTTGTTTTACATTTTAATTCTCCTGATGTTGACGGTTTAATGTTTGTTTTACAAAATGATTTTCCTGGTGTTGAATGTTTAAGGATTGCTTTACATCTGAATTCTAATGTTAATCATTTAAGGATTGTTTTACACACTGATTCTCCTCATGTGAATGGTTTATAGATTGTATTACTTCATTTTAATCAACAAAGTAAAATCACAGGATCCTGATGTCTATTTCTTCCTCTTTACTACACATGTACATGTACATTTATAAACAAGTTTCAGTAACAATTATTTACTAAGCATTTCAAGTGTGTACCAGTCAGTGAATGGAAAGCCTTACTTTTTAATGAAAATTTTCAAGTCACCATTGAAATTCAGTGACTTTTTAAAAATAAATTTCGATGTTGCCTGTTTTATCATCACTTTTAATAAATTTGTTGGGACATCTGGTATATCTAGTATAATCAAATTATATTTTGGACAAATTAAAAGTATTGCTGTAGAGGTTTTCAGTGTTTTTTCTGACCACATACAAGAAATAAGTTGGTTAATGTTAATCTATAGCTGAAATACTGCTAGGTAGACATTAAACTAATGTCAATCAATCTATCATTTTATATCAGAAATTTTAAATTATGTCTGAATTATTGCATGTGATTTTTGTACCTTGAAAAGCAAGGGGTATATTATGATGGGGTGTCTGCCCACCTGTCACATCATTTGTCTTTCTCTGCATCTATCTGCCTGTTACACTTTGGGTACATCCATCTCATATCCTCAACTCCACCTTCAACACTGAATGGAATTCATTGAAACCCTTTATCACATAGTGCCATTGTACATATAATATTGAACATTTTGAGCAGAATGATATTTGGGTTTTCCCATAGAAAAACATAGATTTTGCCATACTATTCTTAACATAGAGGGTACTTACTTTTAGTAATCAACTTATATATTTTCAGCCCAGATCTCTGAAACTTTATAGAAAGATTACACATGTATTAAAGTTGGGCACCTGTTTTTTGTAATTGTGTTAGGATTTTTTTCAATTTTCCAGAGTTTGAAACATTTTTCAAAAAATTTCAGAAGATGGTACTAATTACCTATTTTGTTTAATTTATTCCTAGTTTTTAAACCAGATCTCTGAAACTTCACAGAAAGTTTGCACATTTTTTGAAATCATGCACCTGCTTTTATGAAAATTTTCTTGAATTTTTAAACCAATTTTCCAGAAAATGTGCAGAAGACAGTACCTATTTTGTGTATTTAATCAACTTCTACAGTTTTTGACCCAGATGTTTTTGAAAATTGGGAAGTGGGGTTGGGGGGTATCAATTAGTGACCATTGCTAATAGTTTTAAGAGTTAACTTTTTAACTTTAACAACAAGGAACATCAATTATTATACATGTACATGCATATCTGATGATGATGATTAAAATTAAAAAATGGGTGTAAAGGTCTAAAATTAGAAATAAATGTTTCCATGTTATCGGTTTCTTCCTCATCATTCATTTTTCATTGTGAACATTGAACCTAAAATTTTGTTCAATATATGGTGGATCTATTGAAAATATTTTTAAACTCTGTTGTTTTCTAACCTAACCCTGCATCCCTATATGTAATTACATGTATATCACCTGTTATATGACAAAGGATTGCCAGTTTTCCTACCGCAGGTCGGGGGGTTTCTCCTGATACTCCAGCTTCCTCCCCAAATAAAACTGGACGCATTATATAGCTGGAAAAACTGCTGAAAGTGGCGTTAAACACTACTCAAACAAACAAACTCACCTGTTATATGAAATAAGGTAATTCATATTCTATTTAGATCTTTGTAAATTCATGATTATAAATGTAGATTTTCATGTATTGCTTTTTGATGCTGATATTGAAATATTAAACCTATTAAAGTCTATTAAGAGATTTGAAAAAAAATTATCAATAATATATCACAGGTATCCTATCCCAAATTATCATTGGAAAAAAAAAGTTAACATAAAAACCACAAATTTACGTCTGTTTTTAACAATTAACATTTATAAAGGATGTGTTTATGTTTTATTTTACACTCACACTGGTGATCATATACACATACAACATGTACAATTATCAGTTAAAACTTCCTGGTTTAATTTTCATACAGTAGGTCACTAGCTACAAGGAGACATTTTTATTTTCGATTGTAGATATTGTTATCAATTTAATGTTTGTTTTGGAATATGCAAGAAAATTCGTGTTTTGTCTGGAAAATACTAAAATGGACGGAATTTACTAAATATTACTAAAATGTAAGTTGTTATAAAATGTACAGATTTATCAGTAATCTTAAAGTATACCACCTGAAGTGATTGCATTATTTATACACCTAATGGTGAGCACATGCGGGTAACAAACATTAAACAATGACTCAAATCATTTCAAGCACTTGCCCTGTAAAAGTGTGCCGTGGTAATCCCCTTATAAAAATGCCTGTATGAACTGAAAGAAATAAAAAAGTAATAGTTAGGTTTTAGACCTGTAATCAATAATTTACACTGTACATAGATCATAAAATATTTACCTTAAGATAACATATTTTTTGAATGTACTAAGAGCAAGTTACATGTACACGTGACCTGTAATGGCATGGAAAATTTATATTGTTTTTTAATGGTGTTTTAACACTACTTTTAGCAATTTTTCTGTTATATCATGGAGGCCAGTGTTTATTGGATGAGGAAGCAGGGGTACCTGGAGAAACCCATGCCCTTTGGTCTGAAACTGGCAATCCTTGTCAATGAAGAGTGGAGTCGAGTGCACTCTGCCAGCAGTGAGACTCCAACCCTCAACTTCAAAGAAGCAGCTAAATTTTAAACCATTTTATATGGTAGATTAAAAAATTTCTCATTCAGACAGTAATGATAATTATGTCTATCATGTTATTTTTTTATTTTTTTTGGACATGTAATATAAGAGGTGAATTTGGGGGAGGTATAATCTTGTATATTGATGGAACTTCTGACCATGTACATCTAAGTGGAAACATCCTTTAAACTTTAGAAATTCGTATCTAATCTAGTGCATCCTGTTTAAGATTCACTTATTTCTTTTTTTTCTGTAATGTTTCCAGAAACCCACTGCTGTTTTTTACATTCTTACTAAAAGCAAATTCAAACAGGCATGGTTTCTGACAATGTGTACATCAATAGATGTATGTACATGTATTATAAGTACTTAGCTAGGTTTTATTTTCTTTCAGATGCCTAAATTGAGAGTCAATAAATATTGCATCATCTAAACACACCAAAATATTGAACTTAAAAGAAATATTTATGTGGAGTTTTTAAAATATGGGAACTTGTTGTGCAAAATCTGCTGAGAACAAGTCTGTTAGTTTTAGTGATATTGGGAAAGCTCAAAATGGCACATCTGAGGAACCAACCAAGGAAAATAAACGATATACACAGGACCCAACTATACCAAGAAACGCCTCTGCAGCAGAGCCACAATCTCCAGGTGAGTTCTGTTACCACAAATTTGTCTTGAAAATTAGGATAATTATTTAGTACAAATTTCAAAACTGGCACTATGAAGAAAATCGAACAACTAAAACATTTCGAATTATGACAAAATGTCATATTTTCATATGGTAAAAATGTATTCCCTACTTGATCAATTTAGAAAATATCGTGCAATGCATTCCCATCATATTTTATGGTGGTCTTTTAAATAAAGATTGAGGAAGATGACATTGCCTAATTTTTAAGCAGGGAGGACTGTAGAATCTGAACAATCTGAAGTCAGTAGTAACGTTGATAGGAGTAAAGGGAAAGGCTTTATTGATCATCAGAAAAAGTAGTCAGAAGTAAATTTAGTAGTACATCATATTGACTTAGCTAGCCCAAATATGAAAAAAACAGTAACTTATAAGAAACATTGTTGAAAATGTCCGGGTTCATTCTCGCTTTGCTACCACTTACCCACCATGGGCACAATTGTAGATATTTTCCAGTTTTTATGAATATTCATTAATTAGCCATTGAGACTGACATTTATTGGATAAAACTATTTTGATTAGTTTAAAGGCTTCACCAGAAGTACAAGCAACCAATCAAAATAGGACATTCAATATTCATGAAAATGAGAAAATACCTACAAGTGTGCTCATGGTCAGTAAGTGGAAGCAAAGAGAGAACATGACTGGACGGGGATATTGGACGATTATAAGAAATGATTATCATGAAAAATCTAATCAGCATGATCAGGAACTGAAAAAAATTCTATAATATATGTGTTATTGCTTTTAGTTATTCTTATATATCCCATATATGTAAAAACGTCTCTGCTGGGCCTATACAGTATAGTAAACTAATATATTAGAAAATGTCTGCTTTCAAATTTGTAACTTACTTGCACGGTATAGTTCTTCAACCAACATGGCTACAGTGATTTTTGGTGGAATATAGGGCACAGAATGCATAGAAATCACTATAAATGTTTTCAGCAAAGTGTTATAAAATTTAATTGGTAGCCTTATAGTATAGTTGTACATGCAACTGTCATAGATCATCCCTCTCATTTCCGGTACCCAAAATATGGCTGATAGCCGAACCTTAACCAGGATGGCTGCAATTACAAAAAATAGAATATCCTTGAATAACAGGTAGTTTTGTCAGCAAAACCAGCTCATATTTTAACTCAGTTTGACAATTATTGGTTTAATTCTAAAATATGGATATATATTGCACATTTGGCAGATGATGCAAATTACACTTGTAAGTTTATTTTGACAAAAAATATTTTTTTAAAACCTGAAAACATCGGCCCAAATTTAAACAACACTTTATATTAATGATGCTTGTATATAATGTCCCTTTACAAAATGATGATTTATCAATTTTCTCTCCAACTAATGTGGCAACCACTGCAAAAACTGACTAAACGGACTAATTTCAGTATTGTTAGCTCAAATTTGTATTGTTATCGTACTGTAATCATGTTATAAAGGTTTTTTTTTAAACTAATACTAGTACCTTCAAGATTTTGCCCATTATGCATTGGTCAAATGTCTCTTCTCTTCTAATGCTCAGCTAACATGGTGGTTGGATGGCCCTTGTAGAGGTGTATCTGAAGATGCTTGCATTACTTATTTGACTAACAATAACTTCATTTTTTAGTAAACTTAGATTAATTTGACCTGCAGGTTGATGAAAAAGAGTAATATTTTTTTATATATAAATGATACTTGTAAAACTCAAGCTGGCAATTTTAAAGGTTTTTAACAGAAACAAGTTTTTTGTTAAATTTTCATTCAATTTGACATATATTTACATGTACTTTGAGTTGTTTAAGTCTTAATTGTTTTCAACAATAGATTGAAATAAGCCTTAAAAAACTGTGATAAGAATGTGACAAAATTAATTTAAAGGACTGCTAAAAAGTACATTTAGCTGACATAATTATCTTCAGTTTAAAAGCAATTTTTAGACATAATAAGGAATACTTACCAACTTTTGCATGTGCAGTTTTAGCTTTTTTTGTACTAAAATCATATCCTAGATTTAGTTAAAAACCAGATTTAATACCATACATGCAAACATGTTATATCCTATTTTTGTTTACATCACGACTTTGATTAGAAGGCTATCCCAATCCTGTAGGAATGAATGAAGAGTTTTAAAGTTTATCTAATAATATACAATGTACATGTATTTATAGAAATATTCTTTTAAGTGGTTATCGTTGAATACACACACTCAATTTTGTATTGTTGGAATACACACATTATTTGAATGACACATTCTCCGGTACAAGGAAGTAAGGCAAATTGTTGTCCTTATAAAATGTACATTTAATATGGGTAATAAAAGTTCAAAAGCTAAGCGTAAAGTAAAAACTTCTGATAGCAGGAGACAAAAATCGCCTGCTAAATCAGAAAATGTTCCTAATGGAGCAGCACTTGAAGACAATTCTTTATCTATAGGATTTTCTCATGATGATAAACCTGATAAAGGTAAGGCTATTTTACACAGAAATTATTTTATCTGAAATATATCTTCCCTGTAGATGGTTATAGTTCAACATATTTTTGCTAGGTTTGAGCTGAAGCATCTGCTTATAGGTTTATAGACACACCTTACAAGTATATACATGTACTTAAATGGGATAGTGAAATTTGTGTGCAGTTTCCTGTTTGTATAGCTTTAAACCAGCATCACATTTTTTTATGTTGCATACATAAATGCACTGTTTACATATATTTTGCACTAGGTAGTAAGGTGGTTTTGTGACCTTTCAGATTTGACATAGTTACTAGTATTTCAGCATTTTTATTGACATGACAACATCACAACACATTCATGTCACACCTGTAATACATCTCATCCATCAAGTCAATGTTTAGATACAGTTTAGAAACTGAAGTCCTATCTGACCTTTTCACTACTCCAGCATTTCAGCCTTTAGCAGTGTGTTACAGCATGTTTTAAATATTACTTGGTTGAAATAAATACAATTAATATTAAGTATTAAATTTCTTATACATAGTAAATCATGTAAAGCTTAAGAATGGGAATTGTATTCTGAGCTTAAAGTTTCATTGTAGATTTATACAAATCTTATTAGGAGTTACTCCCTCTTAATTATTAAAAGTGTCTGTTTTTTTTATTTTTCCTCAATATCTTGAAAACCGAAAGAGTTTGAGAAAATATATTTTTATTTCAAAGAAAATATTTTCATTTCAAAATGATTCATCTCATCTAGATCTACAAAGTGATTTTCAGTGCATAAGTGTTGGAGAACTCCTTACAGGAGTTATACACCTTAAAATGTCCAAATTAATGACTTTTGCAAAAGTGTTGGACTACTCGCATTCCTTATAGGAAGATAGATAAAAATGAAGAACTGCATAGTTGTCAAATTGGTTTCAGGTTTAGGGAGCTATCCAGGCTCCAAGGAGCCATTTTTTATTTTTTGTTATTTAATTAGTTTATTTTTTATACCCCCGCTGGACAGAGTCTGGGGTATATAGTGGTCCTCATGTCCGTCCGTCCGATAATTCAAAAAGTTTACATTCGATTTGAATGAAACTTTGGGATATTGTTATATATCAGGTTGGTAAGAAGCCTTTTGATTTTGGGGAAATCCGTCAAATTTCAAGGTCACAGTCCACGAAAAATGTTAGAAATTTTTACAAAAAAGTTGTATCCGGACAATAACTCCAAAAAGTTTGCATCCGATTTGAATGAAACTTTGGGATATTGTTATATATCAGGTTGGTAAAAAGCCTTTTGATTTTGGGGGAAATCCGTCAAATTTCAAGGTCACAGTCCACGAAAAACGTTAGAAATTTTTACAAAAAAGTTTTTTCCGGATGATAACTCAAACAGTTTGCATGTGATTTGAATGAAACTTTGGGATATTGTTATATATCAGGTTTGTAAGAAGCCTATCGATTGTGGGGGGAAATCTGTCAAATTTCAAGGTCAGTCTACGAAAAACATTAGAAATTTTAACAAAAAAGTTGTTTCCGGACAATAACTCAAAAAGTTTGCATCCGATTTTAATGAAACTGTAAAATATTGTTATATATTTTGTTGGTAAGAAGCCTATTGATTTTGGTGGAAATCCATCAAATTTCAAGGTCACAGTCCATGAAAAACGTTAGAAATTATCACAAAAGCGGGGGTATCAGCAATCGCTAGTTTTTATATGTATATACACATATAAGTTACTGTGCTAATGTACAATTAGTCATGTTACTTCCTTGTTGGAGAACAAGCTTAACTTTCATTTTGTTCAAAATGAACACTAACTTTTTAAAGTTGCTAAAATGAACACTAACAATAACCATGGTCTGTACCTCATTTTATTTATCAACAAATCTTGTCTAACCTCACACTTTTTTCCCAGACCTAAAAGTCAGAAATAGTATACATCATTCCCGAATGGATATTTTTTAACCAGTTTTGGGCCTTGAAGTACATAAAAGAGATTCTTTGTTTCTACACCAAAGGAAAATACTAGTCTATACAAGTATCTCCCCCCTCCCCCCCCCCAAAATAGTTAGTAATTTTTGGCTGTTTCTGGATCCTTATTTGTTATTAAAAATGGTAAAACAAAGACCTTTACAATTGTTACTGCTTAATCTCTACTTAGCTGGCTTAAAGATGATTAAAAAGCCAAACTTGTCAGCGAAGACTGGAATGTGCCAGATTTCAGTGTTAAAACTGGACAATTTCTTCCAGTAATGAGAGGATGCATGAAAGTTTTATTGACTTTTGTTATTATTGCAGTAAGAGTTTAGCAATAATTTGTTAACTTTGGGGTGACATGATGAACTACCGGTACTTCAGTATGCTGTCTGAAAGTCTCCATGTAATACTTGTACCTATGTTATATTTATAGCACAGTTTAAGAGTTAGCACAAAAACCTTTCGAACACAAAGTATTTGTCTAACAAGGAAGGCAGGGCTATAAATGACTTGTGACAGGAATTAACCCCAGTATCAACCTATAAATCCTTGGTGATAACAAAGGGAGCTAAGAATGGTGTGCCAGATATTTGACCAATCAAGCAATATTTGAGGCTAGTGCTATTGTTTGGCGTGCAAAAACAGTCTAGTTAGTTGTTGTGTAGCCGTGTTTCCATTGAGTTTGAATTTGCATGTCACCTTTCACGCAATATTATCCTAATGTTTTAGTTTAGAGCATAAATATCTTCCCTTGTTTATTCTAAAGATAAAAGGAAAAAACTTCATTCATGTTACATACTAAGTATCAATCATACCTTATTTTCCCATTTAACATGAATAATGCTCTGCATAAATTTAGCTTAAAGGTGTTAAAATGTCAAAGCTGGTAAAATCAAATAAATAAATACCTGTATACACAAAATGCATGTCTACTAGTATATCCCATGTATTATTTGTTGAGAAAAACATGAAAAAGATTCAAACCATTTATTACTTTTATGTACTCTTTTTTGTTTTGTTGGGTGCAATGTTTGTATGTGGAAGGCTATATTTGGATGTAATGTTTGTGTAAGTGGAAGTCTATATTTATTATTTCAGGAACCAAAGGTACACTAAGAGCATTATATGATTATGAAGCCAGAGCTGAAGATGATTTATCCTTTAAGAAGCATGACCTTCTGTTCCTCCTGGATGACAGGTAATTTTAACACCTCCAATTGCCTTGTCTGTTCAAATGTTACAGATGAATATACAATTTATGTTGGACATACCAGACTCGTTGTTTCTTAAAACATATCAAGTATTAAGTTTAAATTAACTTAAAAAATCCACAGGATTGAGGAATAAAGTTGGAGTACCTGGTTAGAATCTGTGACCTTCAGGAGGATAACTGGTCATCCTTGTCAATTAAGGTAGAAGTCTAGCACACCTTGTCCACTTTAAGGATCAAATATTCATTATAGATGACCAGCTACTTTAACGAATGGATGGTAGAAGTCAAGCACATCTTGCCAGCCTTAAGAAACAAAGATTAATCATAGATGACCAGCTATCTTAACTAATGAATCTGTTGAATGAGAACTGCTTACTGTATATAAATTGGGTTTGTGAGTTTTACTCAGACTTTGGACTTTGTACTGAACCCAAATATTAAATTACTAGGCTTGTCAGTATTCCTTGTTCAGGATTTTTACCAGGTTCTTCAGCTAACTCTTTGGATGAAACCTTAATGACAAGATAACAGTTGATCAGTTGTTAAAATGCATAAAAAATGATTCAAATGGTAGAATGTAGAATAATAGAATAAATTAATACTAACATTTACAAAGTTAGATATTTTTTTTTTAGAAAAAGGGTTGGGGAAATGCATGTATCACACATATCCTTTAACCTTTCCATGAATGGTGCTGACATTATACTCCTAATTGAATCCTAAAAAGGTCTGCAATGCACACAGTATATTGAGTTTAAGGCAAACTGAATACTGTGCTTGTATAATTATGAACAAGACAAATTGGAACTTTAAAATTTCAATTTAGTGAACAGTTTTCAAACTACCAGTATCCAGATACATGTATGATTTATTTATGTCTACCCTGATATTATGCATAAACAAAATATTTGAGTAATTGCTCACAGATTCTTTAAAACATTTACGAGTTTATTCAAGACAAATTTTACATGCATGGCTTCAAATAGACAGATATTTGTTTAACCTTTATATTGTTATGTAAGTATAGGAATAATATTCCCAATATAAATATATATAATGTTTTTGTCATGGTCTATTAACTTGATTAAACAAATGGTATATGTGTACTGTGGAATTATATTCTGGTAAACAATGCTGACAGGTAAATGTCAAAACAGGAAGGGGGGTCAAAACTCAAATTGTTGAATTATTGGCATTTATCATTTGTGAATATTTCCACAATTAATCTTGCATTATATTTTTTTTTGTTTTGCCTAGTTCATACTTATCTTTCCTGGACATTGGTATGTCACTGTCACTTGTCCGATTTGAGCAAATATGACCGTTTCCGGACCCTTGATGTCACACAATCTTACTGTAAATCTTCACATTCATATGTACTGCTTTA
The DNA here is from genome assembly GCA_944474755.1 of Limnoperna fortunei. Classification (NCBI taxonomy): domain Eukaryota; kingdom Metazoa; phylum Mollusca; class Bivalvia; order Mytilida; family Modiolidae; genus Limnoperna; species Limnoperna fortunei. The sequence continues at coordinate 99,699,013 of OX104111.1, forward strand.
AATTAATATTTGGATATACCAAGTGACAAACTTCGCAGATATACAGTGACAAAATTTTCAGTTAGTATCTCTATCTTAAGCAAACAATTATCTTACTATATGAGAAACATCAATGCATTAGATAGTTCATTGAATCCACAGAAATACAGGACAAATCTGACATGTCCAAAGTGTCTTATAAACACAAATATTATAATGTATTATAAATTAAACTAGTAACTGATAAATATAAGTCTGTGTAGCAAGTGATCCAATTTTAGATTAACCTTAGTCACTTTATTTGAAATCTTTGTTAAATGGATCTATTCACAATGAAAATTTCATTCCTATAATTGCTCTGTGTGTAGTGTTGTCAATGTCAATGGATTTTTTTTCTCACACTAACTAAAGGAAACAAATCTGTGTACAATACTGTGACAGACATTACTGAATTAAGACTTGCATGATCTAGTTTACTCCCTAACATCTACATTTATAGCTGTCTGTATTAAAGTACTTTTAATATTTTTAATAATGCCATTGAAATAACCTTGCATATATCTACCATTCTGTGGGGAACCTTCAAATGTGTGATTTCATGTACATGTAAGATACAGTTTAGAAGTTGTCTGCCCATCACATATCAAAAACTGTATTAAGTAAGGAATCTAACATCAATATGGGGACATTTTTTAAAATATGTAATATAAAGTAGAAATCACAAGTGACTTCAGTTAATTAAAGAGGTTGATGACATCACATGTATCACCTAGGAACATGACTTAGGTACTCCATTCACTAAGACTTGGATAAGTAAAACTTCCTTGTTCGTTCTGTGTTCTAAAGCAAATCAATATAGAAATAGAGTTTTTGTCAATTTAAAGTAAATGACCTTGGAATTATCTATTGTACCCTTATACCTATATACATATAATGTTGGGTAAAGATCTTTAAGTGCATTGGACTATTTCATTGTCAGTAATAGACAATTATTATTATATTTATACAATTGGCTAACAACAAAAGTTTGATTATATATGGCGATATTGTTTCATAGAATTGGTTTTTATTATTTCCCTGTACTTTTCACTAATTAAAACAATTGAATAATAGAGTCCAGGCAGTTATAAATTTGCATGACCTAAAATACAAATTAACCAATATTTAATGATGCATCAATGTAAACTACAGTTTCTGTTAAAATTTTTGAAACATTTGGAATAAAATGTAAATTTTTATTTGATACCCGGTATTTTGTTAGAACTTAATAGATATGGTACACAGATAATAGAAATCGCTTTATGTTCTTAGAATGTGTTAAAGGATGTCATTCTATACTTATTAGTTTATTTACTGTAAATAATTGAACTTTTACTAAAAATAAATTGTGCTCAACAGTATTATACCAGGGGCTAGAGGTTGGGAATTTTGTTCAATTCAATGGAGATTTATATTTATATTAGATATAACTTAGACCACATTTTATAAAATTAATTGGTTTATGTATCTGCCAATACCACTAGAATTATTCTAAAGTGGGATAAAGATTTACAATCCTTGCAATAACATCCTGAAGAATTTACTTAAAAGTTCAAAATAACTATTCTTCTGTAAATGGCTGATTTCTGGTACAGTTGACCCAATACAGATGAGCTCATGTGCACGCATCTGTACTCGTTGCATCATCTAATTAAAAATAAAACACCAGAAAGTTCTGATGTCAGAGACAATGGAGTCTTAATAGAGTCTACAGAATATCATGATGTGAAAGTTGTTAGTTTACCGAAGAAATAGGTGCTTTTGGGAAAGCCAGTGTGATCTTCCACTCATGATAGAAATTTTGTGTTTTTGGGCATGTTTCTCTTCTCTCCACTCATGAAAAGACAAAATTTTTAGCTAACCTGACCTAAAGGGTCAGTGTGAGCTATTCTCATCACATTGGTTCCGTCGTCGTCGGCAGTAAACTTTTCATATTTCAATCTTCTTCTCCAAAACAACTTGGCCAATTGGAACCAAACTTAACAGGAATGTTAATTGGTTGGTTCTTTACAAAGTTTGAGTTTTTGTGGCTGATCAAATATTAAACATGGCTGCCAGAGCCATTAATGTGTTCTGATTGGCTGAATTTCAAAAATTTTCTTCTCATAAACCACTTGTCAGATTGATTTGAAATATTGCAGAAATGTACCATAGATGGTCCTCTACAAAGTTTATGTTTTTTGTGCCAATCCAAAATCCAAGATGGCCACCATCGCAGGACATAGTTTAACAAAGGACCCTATGAGAAAAACATACAAACAACTTCTTCTCAGAAACTGTTCCATACAATGAAGCCAAATTATAAAGAAATGATGCTTGGAAATTTATCTTATTATTTTTAGTTTTTCGAGCCAATTGCAAATTGAACATGGCTGCCAGGGCCACTAATGGGTTCTGATTGGCTGAAATTTCAAAAATCGTTTTTTTTACAAACCGCATGAAGATTGATTTGAAATATTGCATAAATGTACCTTAGATGGTCCTCTACAAAGTATGAGTTTTTTGTGATGATCCAATATCCAAGATGGCCACCACCATGGAACACAGCTTAACATAGGAACCTATGGGAAAATCATACAAACAGCTTCTGTTCCATACAATTAAACCAAATAATGCAGGAACTCGCAATTTTCAAAATTTGTTTCCTCACAAACTGCTTGGCAGAAGGATATGTGATACTGTATGGTCCTCTACTAATTTTGAGTTTATTATTTGATCCATAATACATGTACAAGATTGCTGCCCCATGGAACATCACTAACCAATGAAAAAACCTAAAACAACTTTTTCTTAGTAACTGTCATACATTCATAGAGACAGCATCTTCACGTAAACTATTTAGCATTTAATATCAAAATTTTCCAGAAAAGTAATGTCTCTTAAAAAATTTTGTGTAAGTCAGGTTAGCAATACAGGCTATTAAGAGCCTCTAGTTATCACTCCTGGTCTTTTCCAAAAATGTTTGAAAGAAGCTGTTAATCTGCATGTCCTTTCTTACCATGCAGGCATTACTGATACTGTCACACATATTTTCTAATGTTGACAACTCCCAATACCAGTATTTTGTAGACTGAAATGCTGGGTATAAAAGTGCATATACAAATTTCCATGTTGTCTGGTTTTCAGCAAGTTCTTAAATAAAATATATGAATCTACTTTTATTTTGAACATGAAGTTCAAACCTAGGTTATTGTATAGTGGAGTCAGTCTAGTGGGTTGGCTGGCATCAAAAGAGGGTACCTATTTTTATAATCAATTTGATCAAGGAGTTCTTTCCCATTTTTTCCAGACTTAGGAAATCAGCAAATTTGACAGAAATAAGTACCTATTTTTGTGTAATTAACTTTTCGTACAACTTTCTACACAGATCCCTGAAACATCATAAATAGATTGCACAAATATTGAGTTGTGCACCTGCTATTATAGAATTGTTTGAGGAATTTCCTGATCACATGATTTTGTTCAAGGAATATTTTCCCATTTCTGTAAACATGGGAACTTTTATAAATATTTTTAGACACTGGTATTTTGTGTTATCAACTTTTCCTACATTTTTTTAACACTGTCTCCAATTTTTTTCCAACAGATTGCAAAACATTCCCAATTTATTAAGACTTTGCTTTGCATCTAGCCATTTAATTTTTGCTATTTGCCTATTATGCAGAGTGACAAAAAATGTATTTGAAAATTCACTTTCTAATTTTGTCATTTTATATATATTGTACCCTTTTACTGTTGCCATACATTAAAACCTTTGGTGGACATTAGTCTACAACTTTCTTAATGTACCATCAACAACTTTGATTTCCACATCCTGGTTATTGTTAAACTTAGATCTTTGGTTCATTTTTAAGGTTTCCATACCTTAATACCCTGGTTGACTATTCCATAAGTCTATAACTTTCTAGATGAACCATCAATGACCCAAATGTCAAAATCCTGGTTATTGTCAAGTAATGCAACATGACTCTTTGGTTTGTAATGTTGCCATCTTGGTAGATGTACCAATAAAATGTCCACATCCTAGTTAATGTTAAGTAATACAACCAGTCCATTCAGTTCATTTGACTTAATTTGTAAACAGTATACACTGGTGTTAGTTATGGTCTGTATACTACTAGTATTCTAATTATCCATAATGAAATTTCTATAATTAAATGAAATAGGATTTTACATTTAAATGATGTATAAATACTAGAACATTGTTTCTAAATCATACTGATAAAGAACATTACCAAGCAGTGTGTTGGGTTTAAACCTATTTCAAAGTTTCAAAAGTATAAAAAAATAAGGCTGTAATATGTTAATTAAATGTAATGGGTATATGTCTGTAGAAATAAGTTATCATATTTCCCTTTAAGAACTAGTATACAGTCTTTTATTATATAACCTTCTAAATGAACATACAGGAGTATAATGGTTATGGGGTTTGGGTTTTTTTAAATTGTCTTTATCAGTTTGAAGATCTTTATTCCTCCTGAAGATCTAGCACAGTATCATATTTAAGATTCAGTTTATATAGAAGGACATTTTTTGATGACCATTTATTTGATATCTATCTACTTTGTGTGTTCCAATAATTATCATGTCTGGTATAATTTGTAAATGTTAATTGGTGAATGTAAAATAAATACGTTTTTACTGCTATATGACATTTGTGATCCGATAGAAAATTTGGGGAGAGTCTGAGAGATAAAATTATACCCTGGCTTTGAAGATAAGGTGTATACTGTCTTACCCTTGTCTCTCTGTTCATCAAAAAATTTCCGTCTCAGTTTTCTAACAACTATAAGATGCAGAAGCCTCATATTTTCCATATTGCTTTATCTTATAGTACTATATGGTGTATAGCGATTTTATGCTCCTTGGTCACCTACTTCCTGTTTACCAAATACTTTGAATATTTAAACATAGTTGACACACATGCAAAATTTCCGCCGCAGTTTTCTAAGCAACTATAATATGCAGAAGCCAGATATTTTGCATATTGCTTTATCCTATAGTCCCATATGGTTTACCATGATTTTATGCTCCTTGGTCATCTACTTCCCGTTTTCTGAATACTTGGATTTTTTACACATAGTTCACATACACTCAAAATTTTTGGGAAAGTGGGGGTATCACAAGTGAGCATTAGCTCACAGTCCATACACGTTTTACTTAAATTGAATACATATATGTTGACAATGTTTTATGTAGCAGTATTTGTTATAATTGCAGTGATGCCGACTGGTGGTTCGCCAGGCATTCAGACTCCAAGTACAACAACACAAAGAATGAGGGTTATGTACCCAGGAATTACGTAGCCAAGGAGGACACACTCTATGCTTATGAGTAAGTGGTAAAACAGATATTAGAAATTAAGTTAATAAAAATGTTTAGCTTAAGATAAGTGTTAAACTTGTAGTTTTCATGAGTTTTATTTTGGAAGCAATTACTAGACAAATAACAAATTAACCCATTGATAAATAATACATAGACTCACAATCGAAGATTATAAACAATGCTAAAAAAGAAAAGTTGCTGTGATATTGTTCGGCCTATTATAAGCAGTTTGATAATACATGTAATACATGTCTGTAGCTTATATATGTAAAACGCCCACAAGGAAATTAAGGAGGCTTGATACCAGAATTACTTTTGGACAATTTTTAAGGTGTCTTCTGCAAAAAATAGAAGAATAAATTTTGTCTGGTTGATCAATATGTGTAATAAAAAGTTGATTTTTTTTGTTTTTAGCTCACCTGACCCGAAGGGTCATGTGAGCTATTGCCATCACTTGGCGTCCGTCGTCGTCGTCGTTAACTTTTCTTCAAAAATCTTCTCCTCCAAAACCACTGAAGGGATTGCTTTGAAACTTTGCATACATCATCAGTAAAATGCCCTCTACCAAGTTTGCCCAAATCATGGCCTCAGACCAACCAACATGGCCGCCATGGCTAAAAATAGAACAGAGGGGTCAAAATACAGTTTTTAGCTCACCTGACCCGAAGGGTCATGTGAGCTATTGCCATCACTTGGCGTCCGTCGTCGTCCGTCGTCGTCGTTGTCGTCGTCGTCGTCGTTAACTTTTCTTCAAAAATCTTCTCCTCCAAAACCACTGAAGGGATTGCTTTGAAACTTTGCATACATCATCAGTAAAATGCCCTCTACCAAGTTTGCCCAAATCATGGCCTCAGACCAACCAACATGGCCGCCATGGCTAAAAATAGAACAGAGGGGTCAAAATACAGTTTTTTGCTTATAGTTCAAAAAGTATAACAGATACAGAAAAACCGAAGAGACCTTCCTTCTTCAGCATCTAAAGCTCTACAAAACACTCCATTGGGTCAAAGTTGTATGATGACTCCTTGTAGGAGTTATTGCCCTTTAATTGTCAAAATTGATGATTTTTGCCATTTTTGCCTCAAAATCTTGAAAATTATTAGAATTAGAGAAAAAGTTAGCATTGCTTAATTGTTCTGCTCTATAAGGGCTACAAAAATGACTTAAGGGTCAAGATTGTCTGATTAACCGTTTAAGAGTTATTCCCCTTGAACTGTTTATTTTAATCAGTTTTAATTGATTTTTTAAAATCTTCTCCTCTGAAACAACTGAAAGTACTGCTTTGAAACTTTGTACACATCATCTGTCAAATGTCCTCAACCAAGTTTGCACCAACCATGTCTGCAGATTAACCAACATGGCCACCATGGCTAAAAATAGGATGGGGGGGGGGCGGTAAAATACAGTTTTTGGCTTATATTTAAAAAAGTGTAACAGATACAGGAAAACCGAAGAGACATGCCTTCATCTGCATCAAAAGCTCTACGAAACACTCCTAGGGTAGAAGTTGTATGATGACTCCTTATAGGAGTTATTGCCCTTTAATTGTCGAAATTGATTATTTTTGACGTTTTTGCCTCAAAATCTTGAAAATTATTAGAACTAGAGAAAAAGTTAGCGTTGCTTAATTGTTCTGCTCTATGAGGGCTACAAAAATGACTTTAGGGTCAAGATTGTCTGATAAACCGTTTAAGAATTATTCTCCTTGAACATTTTTTTAATCAATTTTACTTGATTTTAAAAAATCTTCTCCTGTTAAACCAATGAAAGGACTGCTTTGAAACATTGCACACATTATCTTTTGGATGTCCTCTACCAAAATTGTGCAAATCATGACACCTGACTACCTACATAGCTACGTTGGATTGAAATAGAAAAAATGAAAAAGGGGGGGGGGGGGTCGAGAGAGTTTTCGACTGATAGTTAATAAAGTATAACAGGTACAGCAAATTTGAAGTGAACCTTCCTTCTCCCTCTAACCATCAAAAGATCCTCCTTATAGGATTTATTTCCCTTAAAAGGTCAAAATTAATGATTTTAGCAGAAGTGTTGGGCAATTCCTTATAGCAAAGAAAAGCTGGATAAAATAAGGGTTGTTTGGTTTCAGGTTCAGGTGAGCGATACAGGCTCCTGGGAGCCTCTAGTTTGCTTATAGTTCAAAAAGTATAACAGATACAGGAAAACCGAAGAGACCTTCCTTCTTCAGCATCTAAAGCTCTACAAAACAGGGTCAAAGTTGTATGATGACTCCTTGTAGGAGTTATTGCCCTTTAATTGTCGAAATTGTTGATTTTAGCCATTTTTGCCTCAAAATCTTGAAAATTATTAAAACTAGAGAAAAAGTTAGCATTGCTTAATTGTTCTGCTCTATGAGGGCTACAAAATTGCCTTTAGGGTCAAGATTGTCTGATTAACCGTTTAAGAGTTATTCCCCTTGAACTGTTTATTTTAATCGGTTTTAATTGATTTTTTAAAATCTTCTCCTCTGAAACCACTGAAAATACTGCTTTGAAACTTTGTACACATCATCCGTCAAATGTCCTTAACCAAGTTTGCACCAACCATGGCTGCAGATTAACCAACATGGCCGCCATGGCTAAAAATAGAATGGAGGGGGGGGGGGGGGGGGGTAAAATACAGTTTTTGGATTATAGTTCAAAAAGTATAACAGATACAGGAAAACCGAAGGGACATGCCTTTATCGGTATCAAAAGCTCTACGAAACACTCCATTGGGTTGAAGTTGTATGAGGACTCCTTATAGGAGTTATTGCCCTTTAATTGTCAAAATTGATTATTTTTGACATTTTTGCCTTAAAATCTTGAAAATTATTTGAACTAGAGAAAAAGTTAGTATTGCTTAATTGTTCTGCTCTATGAGGGCTACAAAAATGACTTAGGGTCAAGATTGTCTGATGAACCGTTTAGGAATTATTCTCCTTGAACATTTTTTTAATCAATTTTAATTGATTTTAAAAAATCTTCTCCTCTTTAACCCATTAAAGGACTGCTTTGAAACATTGCACACATCATCTTTAGGACGTCCTCTACCAAAATTGTGCAAATCATGACACCTGACTACCTATATAGCTACGTTAGCTTCAAATAGAGTCACGAGAGTTTTCGACTGATAGTTAAAAAAGTATAACAGGTACAGCAAATTTGAAGTGAACCTCCCTTCTCCCTCTAAGCATCAAAAGCTCCTCCTTATAGGAATTATTTCCCTTAAAAGGTCAACATTAATGACTTTTGCAGAAGTGTTGGGCAATTCCTTATAGCAAAGAAAAGGTGGATAGAAAAGGGTTGTTTGGTTTCAGGTTCAGGTGAGCGATACAGGCTCCTGGGAGCCTCTAGTTTGTTTGTTTGAATGGTGTTTTAACGCCACTTTCAGCAATTTTTCAGCTATTTCATGGTGTCCAGTTTTTATTAGCTCACCTGACCCGTCGGCGGCGGCGGTGGCGTCTGTAAACTTTTTACATTTTAATCTTCTTCTCTGAAACCACTTGGCCAATTGAACCAAACTTGGCCATAATGTTCATTGGATGGACCTTTACAAAGTTTGTGTTTTTTATTTTGATTGGTAAACTAATATGGCCGCCACCTCAAGACTTAGTTTAACATAGGACCCTATGGGAAAAAAGTTAAAAAGGGCTTCTTCTCTGAAACTGTTTAACCAATCAAAACAAAACTTACTAGCAATATTGTTTGGATGGTCCTCTATAAAGTTTGTGTTTTTGATGGGAATTGGAAATTCAAAATGGCGGCCACCGCAGGACTTAGTTTAACATAGAACCCTATGGGAAAAAGTTTTAAAAGGCTTCTTCTCTGAAACCGGTTAATCAATGGAAACAAAAACTTACTAGCAATATTGTTTGGATGGTCCTCTATAAAGTTATTGTTTTTTGTGGCAATTGGAAATTCAAAATGGCTGCCACCGCAGGACTTAATTTAACATAGGACCCTATGGGAAAAAGTTTGAAAGGCTTCTTTTCTGAAACCGGTCAACCAATGGAAAGAAAACTTACTAGCAATATTGTTTGTATGGTCCTCTATAAAGTTAATGTTTTCTTATCCCAATCGGAAATTCAAAATGGCCGCCACCGCAGGACTTGGTTTAACATTCGACCCTATGAGAAAAAAGTTTAAAAGGGCTTCTTCTCTGAAACCGTTTAACCAATCAAAACAAAACTTACTAGCAATACTGTTTGGATGGTCCTCTATAAAGTTTATGTTTTTTATGGCAATTGGATATTCAAAATGGCCGCTACCGCAGGACTTAGTTTAACATGGGACCCTATGGGAAAAAGTTTTTAAAGGATTTTTCTCTGTAACCGGTTAATCAATGGAAACAAAAACTTACTAGCAATATTGTTTGGATGGTCCTCTATAAAGTTTATGTTTTTTATGGCAATTGGAAATTCAAAATGGCCGCTACCGCAGGACTTAGTTTAACATAGGACCCTATGGAAAAAAGCTTTTAAAGGCTTTTTCTCTTAAACCTGTTAATCAATGGAAACAAAAACTTACTAGCAATATTGTTTGGATGGTCCTCTATAAAGTTTATGTTTTTTATGGCAATTGGAAATTCAAAATGGCCACTACCGCAGGACTTAGTTTAACATAGGACCCTATGGAAAAAAGCTTTTAAAGGCTTTTTCTCTTAAACCCGTTAATCAATGGAAACAAAAACTTACTAGCAATATTGTTTGGATGGTCCTCTATAAAGTTTATGTTTTTTATGGCAATTGGAAATTCAAAATGGCCGCTACCGCAGGACTTAGTTTAACATAGGACCCTATGGGAAAAAGCTTTTAAAGGCTTCTTCACTGAAACCGGTTAATCAATGGAAACAAAAACTTACTAGCAATATTGTTTGGATGGTCCTTTATGAAGTTTATGTTTTTTATGGCAATTGGAAATTCAAAATGACCGCCACCGCCGCAGGACTTAGATTAACATAGGACCCAATGGCAAATAAAAAAAATCTTCTCTATACAACGGGTTAACCAATGAAACAAAGCTTTCTAGTAATATTGTTTGGATGGTCCTATTTAAAGTTTATTGAAAATTACAGGACTTACTTTAACATCAGGGAAATGCCATCTTCATTGCCTATAAAATCAGGTGAGCGATACAGGCTCTTAAGAGCCTCTGGTTGTGGGAGGAAGCCGGAGTACCCGGAAAGAACCTGCGGTAGGAAAACTGGCAATCCTTGTCAATTAAGATTGGAGTCGAGTACAACCTGCCTGCGGTGAGAATCGAACCCGCAATCTCAGTGTTGACAGACCACGTGATCAATAGTGGACGAACTACCTTAACCACTCAGTGTCCAAGGCCCCTCAATAAAAAGTTGAGACCCATTGTTAATTGATATATTGTTTCATCATTAAAACAAACCAGACATATTTTAATTTTTCTCTATGTTATTATGTTATATTTCAGCTACAATAAGTTTGAATTTTTAGACTGACAATATTACATGGATTATCTTAACTCTCGCTGACATGCTCTTCCAAATATTTCGCATGACACTGTCAGTCTCAAAGTCTAAAGTAACTATTGTTGGAAATGGGTATGAATTATTGACTTCTTACAGTATAGGATTATAAAGTTTTATACCGTTAATAACATAATTTAAAATCGTTTCTTTTTTAGATGCACTTAGTGCAAGAGGAAATCTTTAATTAACATAAACAAGAATCAAAAGGATATTGTTTTTTATTTTAAAGGTGGTTTATGGGAGCCTTCTCAAGAAAAGAAACAGAAAGATTATTACTAAGTAAAGAAAATGAAGTTGGTTCATATCTTATCAGAGAAAGTGAGACCAGTCCAGGTATTGTGTGTTCATTTACCATGTAATTATACTGCCTTTGAACAAGCCTGTAAGGGTAGATTATCACATGAAGAATTAATTATTGTAAAGGGTGATAATTTTTCCTTAATGTGATTATCTAACCATCAACTGAGTTCATGGGAGGTGAGTTAATGCACTGGAATATGTGTTCAATTTAATATACTTTTTGTCTACTACATGTGTGTATTTGCTTTTTCAAGTTATATCTAATAATTGTTGTGTTTTTTTATATCACCACTTGGAAAGAAAGCAAGAGGATTTAGCACCCATTGCTATAAGGCAGTGTTAAAATCAGAATCAGTAGAAATTAACACATGGTTACTGTCCAATAAAAAGACAGCATTTTTGGATAAAGTATAATAAAATATATTAATCTTGGAAGACAAAATGGCATAAGAAAAATTTAATCATATTTGCATAGACCAAATGTTGTAATTGTCTTCAAAATTTCAAATCAATTTGAATAACTTTATTTTATTACATTTTTATACCCTGTAGAAAAGGAAATTTAAAAAATGATAAAATACATAATATTACCGTAATATATGATTAAAATGGTTATTTATAAATGTTTTCCTATATAAAATCAATTGATAACATACAAACAATCCTTACTGTGACAACAGAATAAAATTTTTATAATTTGGATTGTAACAGGAAGGACATGTTGCACATACATTTCATAAGGTGGTGGTTTTTCATGCCAAGACCTTTGTTAAAGTCGTGTATGATTGTCATTTTAGGTTTTCCATGACCCCTTAAATTTTTCACTAATTGTGCATAGCATAGCATTTTACAGCTTTTAGGTAGAACTCCATTTTTCATAAGCTAAACTGGAACCAATATTTTGATAATATAAAAATAACACAATAAATGTATTGTACTGAAGTATTTGTTGCCTTGAACCTGTTGTATGACTTTCCAAGATATACGTTTACTTACTTAATTCATTCCCAATAAATCATCAATCGACACATGCTTATATTTATACAATACCTTTTAGTGTTATTCATGTTTAAAATGAAGGGACGTTCAACAAACTGGCAAAAAAGGGGAAATAATGAATAGTAATGGCAAGTTATTTTTTTTATAATAAACAAATTACAAACATATTAAATTGTACAATACTATATTTTGATCAGTAAATACAGGAATAAAATATTAAAACATCATTTCAGGTAATTATGTACTGTCGGTAAGAGATCATGATGAGATTAAAGGACCTGCTGTAAAACATTATAAAATCCGTAACATGGACAACAATGGCGGGTTTTATATTGCAGCTAGACGAGTAATGGGCTCACTGCCAGAGCTTGTTAATCATTATTCACGTAAGTCTGATAGCTGTCAAGCCTTGAAAAGTTTTATTAAAAACTATTCTGTAAGGTGGCAGGAGGGGGTTGGAATAAAATTGTCCTGCTCCCTAATGTAACACTGTATACTGGATATATGTTACCTTTCACAAATTACATTAAGTTTTGAATAAATGTTGATGCTGATGGCTATTTTGAAAAAAAATTAGTCCATTCTTAAATAAATAATAAAAACTGATTGTGGCTACCAAGTGCTTATTGATAGATTAGAAATTGTTTGATTTTATGCGTTTACAGAAGGATCGGATGGGTTGTGTCGACAACTCACTCAACCATGCCAGAAACCCAAACCAGTCATGGATGACTTGTCCAGAGAGACAAAAGATGCTTGGGAAATTCCAAGATCAACTATTGAATTGGAAAAGAAGCTTGGTGCTGGACAGTTTGGTGAAGTTTGGAAAGGTATTATCAGATTGAAACCAGTTGGTTTAGAGTTTGGTTAGAAGTGTCTCTGTAAAAGTTTTTTTAGCACCCTGCCACTTTGTGGTGGACGCCCTATAGTGATCAGTCTGTCCGTCCGTGCAACCGTCCGAAGCCTATCATGTCCGAGCTATAACTTTTTAATATTTTTTGAGGTAGACTTTTGATTTTTGGTATGTGGGTAATAATAGCAAGGCGATGTGTTGCATATCATGGTTGATGACCTTTGACCTTGGCCTCAAGGTCGGCTGGGCCCACAGAGATGGGTACCATCTCACTTATATCTAGTTAAATTTATTTTAAAATTAAGAGTTCAAACTTGGAAATAAAAGTTGGGAAGATTTGGTTAGAAGTCTGAAATTAAATTTATTGTCTTCTGCATACTAAACTGGAATACACTACTAAAAATATGCAAGGCACATTGACATGAAAAGGTTATTGGGAAAAATAAATTGTAATTACTTAAATCATCATTACACATGACTATAGTATTGGCCGGCATTACCTCACACATTTTCAGTTGCATATTTCTGAGTTGTGATATGAACTTTTGTTGGCCTTCCGTTTTAGATGTCCATAGTGTCTGAAAATAATGTTAAACCAAGAATGACAACATTGGATACAGAAAATTTTAGAATTTTGCAATAGTAAACCCACATGTCATATGCCATTGTGTACTTGCTATTTACAACTTTTTTCATTCTATAAGTGTAAATCTGAAACAGCAATGTATGGCAACTATTGAAGGTCACCAAAGGTCAAAATCCCATGGTAAAACTTTGATAAACAAAAGTCTCCATGAATTATTTTTTAATTTTCTTGACAGACATATAAATAGGGAATGCTTCCTCTTAATAACTTGCCTTCAGTTATGAAAATTTAACATATATGTATAAATATGTTGTTCAAGATAGTAATATATATTTATTATATAGTAATATTTTTTCCCCATTGTATTTCATATAGCAATAAAGTGCAGTATATTTTCATATTTTACACTGAATCTCGGTCTTTTATGTAATTTCCTGGTAATTTATGCTTGTACACTCGAATTTTGGCGATGAAAGTGTGTCGCTTTAACGGACATAAATTTCACTGAAATGCATTTTATTTTATTATTTAGTAGTCATTTGGTTAGAGCAATAAATTCAAGATATTTAAAAGTAATTTAGCCTTGGGATCATTGTTTGCATTGCCGAATGAAGGGTAATCGCCGAATTTCGAGTATGGACGAAATTCGACCGTGTTGCTATATATTCACAACAATAAGGAGCAACAAATAAAATCACAAAATTGAAAAAAATCTGTTTTCTATTATATGTAAGTCTACATCAAAATATATATCTGTAATATTGACCAAGTGAAAATATGATAATATTGGACCTAGTAAAATATTACAAATTAGCAAAGATAATGAATAAGCACTTAAAAGCACAAACAAATTATTACTATATAATAAAAGGGTAATTGCATGAATATTGGGAAATATTTTCCTCGCAAGATGCTATATTGCACTCGCAAGCTCGTGCAATATAACACTTGCTTGGGATAATATTTCCCAATATTCATGCAATAACCCTATATTATTGTAATGTATTAACACTTTTGCAAATATTACAGGAAACTGGAACAAGACAACACCAGTTGCTGTAAAAACACTAAAACCAGGAACCATGTCAACAGAAGCTTTCCTGGCTGAAGCCCAGATCATGAAACAATGTAAACACGAAAAATTAGTAAGACTTTATGCTGTGTGTTCTGATGGTGAACCTATGTATATAGTAACAGAATTAATGTCTAAAGGCAGTCTTCTTGACTATTTACGATCAGATGAAGGACAACTTCTAAAATTCCCACAGTTAGTGGATATAGCTGCACAGGTAAGATTTATTTAGATTGAGGTGGAAAATCATGAAATGCTAATAAAATGGTTTTTTTTAATATAAATTAACTAAGTTCTCAGTGAAATTATATTCGTTAAAATGTCTACTGGTGTAATAATTTTAATAAGTTTCATAGCAAAATTTTTTAAATCAAACTTTTTTAATTGATAAGAACGTTTGCAAATTTTTAAAACTTTATTTTCCCACTCTAACTAGAAAAAACAAATCCAATAATTTGTTTTGTTATTAAACAGATTGCCAGTGGAATGGCTTACTTAGAAGCCAAAAAATTTATACACAGAGACTTGGCTGCAAGAAACATTTTGATTGGTGATAACAATGTAGCCAAAGTAGCTGATTTTGGATTGGCCAAAATAATTGAAGATGATGAATACAACCCAAAACATGGTAACGGAGATTTTAATGAGCTACTTATAGATTATCTTTGGTATTTGGTATGACAAGTTATTTTATGTTAAGATCATATGACAACATTTGTTGATGTGATGTCTGTATAGTATGGCAATGTTTACCCTATAGTAAGACTACTATACTACAATGAATAATAGTACAGTGTAAAATAGAATAACAAGTATTTTTTATTTTGACCTTGTCAAGTTAATACTAAATGACATTTGTTGCAAGTAAAAGAAATTGGTATGGAAAACAATAATGCTATTATTCTTTTTATCTGTAATTAAGACTAATCAATTAAAATATGGTATAAAGTGTATAAGAATAAAGTGCATGTGAAGTGGGAGCCACCAACAATGTATAACAAGCTTAAATCTTTTAAGGTTAAAGTTTTCTTGGTATTCTGGCTTCCTCCGTCAATAAAAACTGGATGTCATAATATAGCTGAAAAACTGCTGAAAGTGGCACTTAACCACATTAAAACAAACAAACAAATGTTATTTATTTGTAAAAGTTGACAAAAACAGCCTAGATTACTCATAAATACATGTTTTATATTGTTTTACATGTATTTGAGATTAACATTATCTGTAAATTACATGGCATTTAAATCTTCTTTTAAACAGGTTCAAAATTCCCAATAAAATGGACTGCTCCAGAAGCAGCTTTGTATGGAAAGTTTACAATAAAGTCAGATGTATGGTCCTACGGAATACTTCTGGTAGAACTTGTTACACATGGACAAATACCATATCCTGGTAAGAAAATTTGTACAATTTCTTACTTTTTCAACCATACACTATTATACTCTCGTGCAATACTACTCAGCATTTATTCACAAACATACCAGCATAGAGATTGTTCTGTAAATTGCTGATTTTGTTTTGAGATGACCGAGTTGAGATGAGGCTCAACTACTTGTTGGGGCATCCTATCAGAATGCCTGAAACAAAAACAAGATCTATAACATGTGGAAAATAACCAAGTGACATGACAGTATGCATTGAACATAAAAAGTACAAAACATATTGAACTACGGATATTCAGATATATGTGAAATGTTATATTATGAGAACATTTTGTTTCAGGTATGCAGAACAGAGAAGTATTAGAACAAATAGAAAGAGGTTATAGACAGGCCAAGCCGAGCAAGTGTCCAGAATCTATGTATGACATAATGAAGAAGTGTTGGGACAAGGCTCCAGCAAACAGACCAACATTCGAATATCTGTTTAACTTTTTCGATGACTATTTTGTGTCAGCAGAGCCAAATTATAAGGAAACTGATGAATATTAGTCCAGTGTATAGCATCTTGAAAATTGCTACTAATTTGTCATAAGTTTTACTTTTTAAAAAAAACTGTGTATGGATAATGTCTTATCTTGTTGTCTCTACATTTGTACAAGATTATAAGTGCTATATATCATGTGAATTTCCACTAATTGATGTGCTAACCTTGTAATTTTTTTTATCCATGATTTGCACATTTTTTCACTGTGTACCATAAATTTGAAATAGAATATAGATTACAATTAATACTTATTAAACTTTTTTAAGAGCAAAATATATTTGAACTAAATTTCAGGTAATGCGATATCTTGTTTTTTATAAGTATATATTTTGATACCAATTACTATTAATCTGGCTGCATACATTATATTGGCACAAATGAAGCAGAGGGTGCATTCCTGCCCTTTCCTAAATTTGCTATATCAAGGGCAATGTTAAAAAGTTTCACTATTATTCAATTCGTACTTTCTGTGATGAAAAAAAAAACATTTCAAGGCAAGATTTAACTATGCATTTGAGGAAATGCCAGATGTATTCATTTTATATTATTTGATGTGTGTTTTGGATTAAATTTTAAAACATGCATTTTAATGTTAAAGTTTTCTTTGTATCCATTTATTTTTTGATAAATGTATTTATTGTTATAAATAGATTTTCTACAAAATGTAAATAAGAGATATTTTTTGTATAATTATTGTTTTAAATATTTCAACATTCCTGTTCTAAGAGGTAGAATTCTTACTTCTGAATAACCAGTTATCAGTTTTACAAATTGTTAAGACTTGTAGCTGGTATATATATGTTGCTTGGTTGAAGATTGCTAGGTCTAAAGATGTTTGCATAGTAATCTTGGTCTTTCTTGTCAAATATCTCTTTGAAAAAATCTGTTAAAATCCCTCAATAAGACTAGAATTATTTTTGTGGGTGAAATCTGTGGTTATAACCATTTATACTGTATATACAATACCAATATCTAATGAGTGCCAAACTTAAATACCTTCACTGTTAATGTTTTAACTAAATTGCTCACTAGAAGCACTGAACTTTTGAATTCTTAAGGAATTATCTGATTTAATAAATTACAAATAAATGTTTTATAGATATTTCTGGAACAATTAACATTATGAATTTATTTACTTATATTAATACAGAATTAGACATACTATGTTGGCTAAACTAGTTGTTTATATAAAATGGCATGTTTTCTTCATAAAATTAAGGTTGAATCAGCATATTTGAATGTCAACCTGCCCAGTGTTTATTATTGAACTCCATATGTTTTCTTAAATATCCAGTTTTTTATTATTGAACTACATGTTTTCTTTAATATCCAGTCTTTTTACCATTTTATTTTTAGGATAAAACTGACGAATCGAATCAGAAACTCAAATCATGTGATTCAACCCCACCTTCAAACATTTGGCTGTATTTATTTTATTAAATTTCAATTAATTTGTTTACTTTAATGTACATAATTTTGATGTCCATTCGAAAAAAAATATAGTAAATTTATATTAATAATATTTAGATCGCAAAATTTGAATAGCAACTATAGTAATGCACAGAATATTCCTATATGACAAAAGTGTTCATCAGGCATCTCAGTTGTGTACTCCATGGCTCTAAATAGACCAATTGGATGATAAAATTTCACATTTGGGACAAAAAAACTGAAGTTTGATCAACTATCATTAATTTTGTTGATGGTTTCTAACTGATCACAAACAAGAACAAGGTTAATGTTTTACATTTGTCTCCCCTTTTCCTTACTAAATTGGTATAGTCTTTCCAATAATATTTATTTTAAATTTACATGAAATATGTAAATATTATATGCCAAAGCAACATTCAAGTTAAAGCAATACATTTTTCAGATGTATATTTATATATTTTTTTACATAGTACAAAATGAATAATTATATATAATTTTATAGTTGATTTGAACATATTGTAATGCAGTTTATTATCATTTTGTGTATTTTCATAATTTTAAAGTTATTAAATATATACTGATAGTGTTAAAAAGATTCTCTTTTTTATTTGCTTGATCATAATTTTTGAAGGAAAATTGAGAGCCATGTCACAAACATTTGTAATGAAAACTTCCATCTTAATTACCATTATAAGCACTTGGACATTTCAAACTGAATTTGTTGTTTATTTTATTTTGTTTGTCTTTTGAAATTTTCTATAAAAAACCAGGTGTTATTTTTAACTTTATTTGTTTTATATAGCATACACCATTTTCATTGACAATCAATGTATAAAATGTATCATTTAAATTGAATTCAAAGAATTCATCATGCTCATTGTAGAAGTAAGATGTTCCTAAAACTTTTTTTTCTTATGTAAACAAATAGTTTTCTTGCCATTTCACAACTTTCATAAAATGCAATTTTCATTTTTTATGTGAAATATATTTTTGGCCTGATGTCTGAATAAATAATTAAACATGCAGAATTTAAAATATTTTCTGAAAAATTTCTTATTATAACTACATGCATTTATTTTTTATTTTTTAATAACACATTTTTAATTATTATACTGAAAATTTTAAGCATTGCAGTTTAAACAGAATTTATGGGATGAGCCTTTTGAAA
Source organism: Limnoperna fortunei (assembly GCA_944474755.1). NCBI lineage: Eukaryota > Metazoa > Mollusca > Bivalvia > Mytilida > Modiolidae > Limnoperna > Limnoperna fortunei. The sequence goes on from OX104111.1 coordinate 99,718,190, forward strand.
ATAGTTTTTAAATGGTATACAACAACCCAGTTAGTTTACTTTAGTTTAAAATGGCTTTCAGAAGTATATGTATTACATGTATTAATTGATGGAACAGCATTTATAAAATGTTATAAAGGTTTCAACAACAACATTACAAAGAAAATAAAGAATAAATGAGTTGTTGACAACAAAGTTTCTAGAATTAGTCTAATACCATCATAAAAATATGTTATCATCAAATGGAATTATTTTATTTCATTAACTGCTTATTTACTTTATAATCTACACTGTATATTGTATAAACAAAATAAAACATTAGTTTCAATTTTTAAACTTGTTTTTTTATTATAGTGCCTTTTTTGTCCAGTTCTATTTGAAAAATGCATGTAGCTTTACATGGCATCCTCGGGTAAATTAATGCCACTTTTGACATTTTTTTTATAACCACCAGATTTATTAAGTCTGAGTAAGTGAAACTCTTTGCTCAGAGCTGCAGATAAGCTGTGTATTTGCATGATTTGATTGTGCAATTAAAATTTACTAATACCCATTTATTTTATGTCATTTGCATTTGTAAACCCATTTATATTGAATAAATACCTAATTTTTCAGCGATCTATGCATAATTCACTCATTTCAAGCGATTGAATAAAAAAACATCTTTATCTCTTCCATCTTGTAAATATGCTTCTTTCACATTTAATGTCAAGTATTGGTGACAGTCTGGATCATCTAGATGCTTTAATTCTATTTTTAATAAATGTATAAAGAAATAGCACACAGTTTATTTGAATATTGTTTTAATTATTAAATAATCATTCAATGATTATTAATGTTAGGCACAATCCGGAGAGAAGAACACTTTGATGTGTTGATATATTTTCTAGTCTAAAAATAGAATGGTTATCTCCACTTGTTGGAGCATAATGTGATCCCAGACACAACTAATATGCATCAGGGTGGTCGAGACTATTGGTGATAACAGACAATAACTTTTCCTGTTTGCAAGGAGGTGAGGATCTCTGAATACTCACCTCTGGTCCCACTATTACCAAAGAAGTGTCACAAAATGATAAGAATAAGTAATTACTGAAGAAATGCATTTGTTTACCAATAAGAAAGAGGAGAATAAATTTAATGATAGTTTATTTAAAAAAAAAACTATTTTAAAAAATACTTTAATTAGAGTGTTAATGTGCTTTTACACAAGCCAATAAATATAATTTCATTATGTAAGTAAGGAAACTTTTTGGTAACAGAATGATTCAGTATTATCACTGGCCCTGTGATGAAATGAATTTAGTAATATTAGTATTAGTAATATAGTAGATCACCCTTCAATTATGATTCAAATCCTGGAATACTTGCGAAAAAAGCATTGCATGACAACAAACTGAGAAAAGATCAAGTTTTTTGTCATTTGGAATGTTGGCATGGATTATCCCTATTCAGAATTCTTTAAAACAACAGCTTATTTAGGTTTTCTTAGCAAAAGAGGGTCTCGGTGCTCGATTGGTCTAGACAGTTAGCCATCTATAAATGATCATAGGTGTGAGTTCTACCCAGAATTCACGCAGAGTTTTCTCGACTCCAACCTTAATTGACAGGGATTGTCAGCCGTCCTGAAGTTACAGAGTTAAAAAGTACGATAAACAACAGCAAAATTAGGGCATCAAAACAGACAGCAACTGAAGCATATGAACATGCAAACATGAAGGTAAAGAAACAGAAAACTTATTTGGAAAGGTATGGGAAAGCGAAGAAATACCTAATGAGTGGAAAGAAGGTAACATCATAAAACGCCTTAAAAGGTGATCCGTGATCCGAGCATATGTGACAATTACAGAGGTATCATGCTGGAAAAGTGCTAAACAGACTTATTTTAAATAGACAAAGAACAGCGGTAGACCCCAAATTGGGGGACAATCAAGCAGGTTTTAGACGGAATAGATTTTGTCTGACCAAATTGACACACTAAGAATTATATTAGAACAGTCAGAAGAATTCAAATCATCAATTTTTGTAGTATTCATAGACTTCAAAAGGCATTTGATAGCTTAGATCGAGTGATATTATGGAAGTTTATGCGACACTAAGGCATCTGCCCAAACATTGTTAATATAGTGAGAAGACCTACACATGTATGCAAGGAAAAATCATTTAAGAAGGGCAACTGACGCACCACTTTGAAATTGAAATTGGAATACGGCAGGGATGTCTACTATCTCCTCTTCCTTTTTCTGCCTGAAGTTGATTGGATCATGAAACAGGCTACCGAAAACAAAATAAATGGTTTACAATGGACACTACTCTCATAACTAGACGATTTCGACTTTGCGGACGACATTGCACTGTTGTCACACAACCACAAACAGATACAAGACAACCAAGCAGCAGCTTCTGGACTACAAATTAGCATTAAGAAGACAAAGGTACTTAAAAGCTAACACCAAGTCACAAGAACTGTTGAAAGCTAAAGAGGAGGTGAATTCATTTACATACAAGGCTTAAGTCAAGCAGGTCAAGATTTTAATAATTTACTATTTACTGCTAGTACTTCTATGAGACTTTTTTATGAAACTTCATAATATTTCTTTATTATTTAGACTCAAATTTAACTTCTGTTTTTTTTCATGGTCCCTTTTTCTCCCCATACAGATTTTGCCTATCAGTCCTACCAACCTAAACATATTATTGTTATGTAATAACAATTAAATGTGGAAGAATTCAAATTATCCACTCTACGCTGTGAAAAGAAGCATTCAATATTGTTTACAGTGAAACGTTCCAAGAGACAGATCCGTTTTGGTTTTACAACAAATATGTACATTTATATAATTTTTACAATGAGCAATAGACAAATCTTGAGGTTAAGTGTCATTTCCATACCTTTGTTTGGTTCCAACATTTTACAAATAACTTCTGGCTATTCCAACATGTTAAGAGACATGTTTAGAATTTTAGTCAAAGATCGAAGAAAATTTTACTCATTTTACACAAATGGCATGATCTTACAAAGCTAATAATCAAATTTCAGTATTGTATCATTTATCAATGCTAAAGAAAAATGTGACAGAAAATGGTTATAGATGGCTGAAATAAAGTGGACGCACACCAGAAGACCAGCCCTACCAACGTCAGTAGCAGAAACAAACTACGGATCAATTTTACAACACCAATGGTGCATGTTTGTCTTCAGCTAAAATAATAAGACAATTTTCAATGTTTGACCTCTTTGTTTATACAAGGATCATATTTTAAGCAAACTTATTTTAGTTGATAATAGGGATTACATCCAGCACACAAAATTCTTAAAGATCTGTTAATTTAAGTCTAGCTCGGTCATAGTGCAAATATGTTCATGTATTAAGAATATATAATAGCTAAGAAAACTGACCCAATAACAACAGCCCAAAGCAAGGTACAGTTACAAATGCGGATATAGACAATCATACACAGCGCAACACAAAAACAGAAAGAGAGTAACCCGAACAAAATAAAAACCATGGGTGCACTCATGTGCTCCTGAGGAGTAAGCAGTGCCTGCCTCTAATTAGACACCCGTCGAGTTGCTCATTGTCATATCATAGAAAAAGTCACATCCAGGACTAGGAAACACTACCTATGACTCGGCGATAATGTCCGATCGATTGATAGATTGATTTACCATAACTATCAATTAAGTCATGGTGACGACTATAGAACTTCTGGAGAGCTAACATCAACCTAGGTACAACAAACCCTTGTTTGAGTAGTTTAGTTGTCAACAGCAGTGATCGGTCTAGGAAATAACGATCGCAGTATCTAGAATAACGTTTAAGTTGTGAAATGTACACACAATACGCTGGAGCTGCTGGAAAGTTCCTGTCGATGAACAAAGTTGGCATTTGGAATTTTGAAGTCATCACGTTTGTCTTGGAGTCTAGTTTGCAGTTTTCCTGAGTCTATTTCTAGGAGTAGGTCTAAGTAAGAGTCTGACTTTAGTGTATTGGTGGTGTCTTTAATTTTAAGCTCGCTTTAGGGTAAATTGAATGCAAATAGTCACCAAATCTAGCATTGTTGAGGAACAAAACATCATTAATATAGGGGAATGTGAAATTAAAGGTCTGGGAGAGTGTCTTTTCATATGTTCGATCTCTTCTTATTATCTCTTAATGATATATAATTGTTTTCGGGTAAATTGAGCAAAAAGGTAAAAACCATACTCTACAATATAGTTCATGTTGTAAGTGATAAAATGGCAAATTTAATATTAAAGAAAACATTTCAATTACAGTTTTTCGTATTTGTTAAATCCTTCAGGCTTTAAAACACGTTTTTTTTTGTCCTGATCTAATAAGAAGAAGTAAAGATGTACACAATTACATATTAATGCGCGCTTTACCAGTATCTCGGTAATATGAACAGATCCGCCTCAATTTTTATTTTTGGATTATTTTAATATCTATAGGGTAAGCCTAGTATTTTTATTAATGCATTCTATTCTTGACATAATAAAATTTATAAACTTGAGTTTCTTTTATTAATTAGTTATTTAATTTGATAAGAAAAAGGCATTTAAAAATTTTGTTATGTGATATTACGTAATGTATTTCATCGCTTAAATTGTATTTATTGGATTATTTCGTGATTTATATGTCAAGCTTCGTAATTCGTAAATTTTATGCATTCTTATTTTAACATGATAAAGTGTAAATTTTTCGGTTTCGTTTATTAGTTACTTAGATAATTTGACAATAAAAGTGCATGTTTAGATTTTGTTTAACGCGCTTGTGACCACTCATCCAGAAAACTTATTTCTGGATTATTTCATAATTTATAAGGTAGAAAATGGAACTTTTACGCAGAAAATTAGTCATCTTGAACATTAAATTTAATTTCCCTGGGTTTTGTTTATTGACGGTTTCGAAATCCCAAACTCTCGTGAACGATTCCTGTGTGGTAGTGGTCGTTTTAGGGAGGGGCAGAGATAATTCTGTGATGTAATTGTATATTAGATGTGCCTTGTTTATTTGCTAATTGATTATTTATTACCCGACACTGAACTTTGATGAAAGGTAAAAATGAAAGACCAATCAGACTCGCATAATAAGCGGCTAAAATGGCTAAATTAGATTATGATTTTGATATATATTGTATATAGCCTTTCACTGTACCAATTGTATTATTGACTGTGTGAGAAGAAACTATATATACAAAATTAAATTAGATTAGATTTTCAAACAGGCATGTTATTTAAAAAAAATTGATGTCTGAATCAGTGAAAAATGTGGTAGAAATTAGGTGTGGGGAAAAGAAATTTCTCAATAATAAAAAACCACAAAAGATAAAGATGTTTATTTAATTCAAGATTTACAAATTTTGATGTTAAGATATTTTAACGAAGCAAGTTATATATATAATAATACAACAGAAAAAAATTCAGTTACGTTTGAATAAAGGTCATCAACAGTTTATATTGTTGAAAATAATTGTAGAAGTTAATAATCTCATCAATTGTTTTGCAAAATAAGACTCTTCTTCTAATTGTTTTTTTTTATATTTTAAATTCTGAAAATGTTATAAAGTTCTTAGCAATGTTTATGCACATGAATGCTAGTTTGACGTTTGAAATACATTTAATTGCAAATCTTTTGAAACAATTTTAATTACAGTAAAATTAAATCAATAAAAATTGTAACTTGTCGGTATGTTTTCTTTGATTTTCCGAGGACGCGATAACTGCCGATCTTACATTCACATTTTCCCCCACAGAACCACTTGACTATGGTCAATGTATTTTTATTGGTAAACATATATTTGTCCTTCGAAAACTTAGCTTTTTTTATTACAGTACTTTTCTCAAAGTTATTATAATCAAGATGATTATTTCTTGCCTTTCACAATCGTCTATATTTGCATCCCTTTACAGCATATGATGAAATTTTAAATAAAACAAATTGAAAAAAAAACTATTAAACCAAATGGGATTCACCTATAACATACAAATCGAACATCTCTGGATATGGGTTTAACCCATATCTTTTCTTGTCATTCTTCTTCAGCAGGCCTTCTAGGAACTCAGCCTCATACGAGTACAAAAACAGGTCGGCGAGGGGAGGTGCACAATCCATTGTAATACCAACAGTATGTTGAAAAACATGTCCTCCAACATGACGAATGTGTTGTCAATGAGAAAACCTAACATATGACAGATTTGGTTTCAGTATATTAAAGTGCCATACCAATGTAAAAATAGTAATTTTAAAAAATATTTATTCATATAGAAAATCAAATTTAGAAACACATTTCTAAAAACCGTTTTTAAAAATTTTTCATATTAACAGAGATATACTGACAGGTGTACTTCAAACAGATCAGTTATCTATCGATCGGTAATTTCCGCCAAAGATCGAAAGTCTACGTCACAAGATGAACTTCTGATCTCCGGTAAACAAACAACAAACGCAAGTGGTTGAATATTTAATTCATTCTTTAACTTTAAGATGCCACTATGAGATCGCGGTGATACTAGCAGATGAAGTTGGGTGAGATGTGTTGCATCAAACTATGGTAACATAAATTCAGATGGAGTTTCCATGCATTCCTTTCCAAAGGACACAAAACTCCGTGAATAAGGACAGATTTCATAGAGTAAAAATAGAAGATTGTAACAGTCCAACAGTAATTTTCAGCTCTATGTTCGTTTCATTTCACACTTGAAAGCTTCCATTTCAGAGACAGTTTAGAAGAAAAAAACCAATATGTAAAATTTGTATAATAAGTATGATAGTTTTAATGACCCCCCCTCTTTTCCCCCCAAAAAATCAAATCCACGTTTTTTTTCATATTAAAATAGGTAAAGTGTATAGTAAGCCATTTAAAATAATAAAATGGCAATGGCCACGTTTGTTTCTGCCGAAACATTTGTCATTAAATAAAATACTGTTCAAACATATTCTATTATTTCTCTTAAAAGATCCCCTATCTATTACCCCGTGGACTGTTTATATTCGATATAGAAATAAATAACAAAAGTTATTCAGTAGTCTGTCTGCTGTTTCGATATTTTCATCTTCATCAAAATCGTCGGAGTTGGAGTGGTATGGTTCAAACGGGTAAGGAGACATACGAGTGATTGCCATCGATTCAGCTGCACCATCGACAGTATTTGCCACCCCGAATGATCTGAATGTGAGCTTCCACACGACAAAAACGGTTCTTTGTTTGTTTAATTTCACACTTGAACGCTTCCTTTTCAGACACAGGTTCGAAAAAAACCCAATATGTACAATATGTAATTTGTACGATAGTTTTAAATGCAACCCCCCCCCCCCCCCCCCGCATCTGCATTATCGAAAAAGAACGACTTAATCCCTTATTTTAGCATTTGTTTAAATATAAAAATAGGTAAATGTTTAGTAAGAAATTTAAACAAATAAAATGGCAATGTCCCGTTTGTTTTCTAAGAAACATTTTGTCATTAAAATTCTTTCGATCGCCATTGTCCAATACCCCGCGTACTGTTTATATTCGAAAAAAAAAATTAAAAAAACAAAAGTTATACAATAATCTGTCTGGTGTTTCGATATTTTTATCTTCATCAAAATCATCGGAGTTCTAATGGTATAGTTGATACAGGTAAGGAGTTCTGATTTTTTATTTTTTTTTGTCGTAAAGTTTTATCGTTTGTACAGTGTAAATGGTGCTAGTTCAAACTGTGACGTCACACATGGTTTAGATAAAATACCTGAAGTGGCCAGCACGTGTTCGGGAATATCCGTCAACAGGTGCAAATCATATGTTTGACAGTTTACTACTCTCTTATTATAGAATATATTTTTATCGGACTTTTTGCATTCTTTTTTAAACAGTATATTCTATGTTTTTCCTTTAAAACAAAAAAAATAATTTTTAGACTGGTATGGCACTTTAAGTATTTGATTTAGTCATTGGTGAGGAAGTAAGTTAAATGAGGATTAAAGGGAAGGGTTAAAAGCGGATACATGTACTACACTACATTATATGTCGTTTTAAGACGTACCTTATGGACTTACGAGTCTCAGCACGGACACACTTGCACACACGCACACAAAACCCATCAAATATCCCCTATATGTACAGATATGCTCCTTTCGTGATTGTGTTGTTGTCAAAGTTTGTCTTGCAGTGTTGACCATCCATCGTTTAATTCTATCATCAAAACCAATCTTTAATTGTAATGTTCTGTTGCGCTGTATGTGGTACAATTATAAACACAGTATTTATGGACATAACAGCCCACAAAAATGCATGTTGAACACTCTCCAACGAGCATAGGCTTTTCTTTGAATAAGTTAAGTTTGGTTACGTGAGTTTGGGGCAAACATGTCCTTAAAAACTTGTTCTCAAAGCATATTTTGTATTTTTCGGTTGGAACAAACACACGTACGTTTGTTGAAGACAATCAAATTAATATTGCCTTTGACTGGTTTTAACTGTTCATAAAAACATTTAATTTCCACTAAAACATTGATCACGGTAGACTGCATGGCCATGTATATATACAATAAATCCCCCGAGGCCCCACGACTGGATTATTACTAGAGATATCTAATGTTATTATACCAGTACTACAATAAATTAGATATTAGGAGCAATAACTGTTTTTTCTCGCTCAAAACTACACGTGGGTAAAATAACTGTCTGGAAATTCCCACCTATTTTGAGATGAGGGGAGAGTCCAATAAAAATAGAAAAATATGAACAATTTTTTTTTATTTCTGAAAATTATTGGTATAGCATGCCGTGCCTGCAAACGTTATTGGTACGGCTGCCGTACCGGCTGCTACGCCTATACATTGTAGATGCGTATACAAAATAACTTTATATATAGTTATTTAATTGACGTGCCAAGGCGCGAACATTTGAAAGGGAATAACTATATTATAGTTGTTTGTTCGACGTGCCAAAGCGCTCCAAATTTAAAAGCACTACATAGTTCAATCTAATTAAAATTATATCTTTCACTTGCTCCCCCCTTTTTGCTATGGTCGCTGCGTGTAGATCTAACAACATCCCATTACAGGTCACGTCAGGGGTCATATGCATAGATTTTCCGTTAGCCAATCAGAATCGTGACTACAAAATCTTAGGGTATACATTCGGAATATCGAAAAATCGGCTTTTTTCATTCGACGCCAAAGTGTACCAAATGTATAATAATATGTCAACATGACTTTTGCGAAATGTAAACAACCAAATAGAAGCAAATTTTACTTACTAATATGGCATCTACAGAATTAACAACACCACGGAAGCAGTACATTCGATCAAAAAAACACAACGTGTGTGTTATCTGTGGGTTTTCGTTCGTTCAAATCGAAGTTACGCCAGGTGGAAGCGAGATCGAACGAAAACATTTTAGACAGAAATTAAGATTGACAAGTGAGCGAATCAACAATATTAAAGAGGTAATCGTAGGTTTTAGCTCAGACGTATCACCGGAAAATGACAATGGCATATGTCTAAAATGCTATGGAAAAGTGGGAAAGGTCATACAGCTGAAGGTAGACGCCCAAAAGTTCCAATCTGAATTGACTGCAACATATCTACAATTTAGACCGTCACCAACAAAAGTACTGTTTGAGAAAAGGCTCCTGAGATCACCATGTTTAAACCAACCTCCATCAAAACTTTCAAATATTCATCAGTTTCCATCTACTATAATGGTTGTTAAACCCTGTTACATACCACCTCTCCGTCTCAGTATTGAACCGCAAGTACCAGCAGCAAAGGACCAGTCAAAGTTGGCAGTGCTGATGCCGAAACCAGAAAATGTACTTCCAGCTACCATGTTTCCAGTGAAACAAAACCCTGTTACAGGTATTAAAATATACTCTGAGGTAGACATACAATGAATGACATATAATTACTATTACTCTTGTTTGTAAGATTATTGTGTCAATTTTTAGCTCTTATAACTTTCTAATTATTTGCTTGGCACATTTCACATATGTGATCATTCATCCAAGTATGCTTTGACAGTATAATTAAAACTTATTCAATTCCCTCATATAACATGATTCAATGCAAGATTTACATCCCTAACAAATATAAATGTGTACTTGCATTGCATATTAATTTTCCTGCAGAAATTGCTGAACAACAAGCAAAACCAAAGCAAGTCAGAAGATCACTTGGTTTCACTACTAGCAAAGTACCTTGTATTTCAAAACAAGGAACAGGAGACATTGAGGTTCAAGAAAACATGTGTTGGATTTTTTATTGTTACTTGTACTCATTAGCTCAACTAATCATAATAATATGATCAGTAATTTTAAATAAGGACTAAAAACTGTGCATATGTTCATGTAATTTAATTGAAGTGCATATTTTTGAAAATCATATCACATTAAAACTCATAAAACCTAATTTTGATTTCTTGACCTATTGAGTCACTGTTTGTTGCATTTTATTTACTTCAACACCTTGTATGATTTCATTATCCATGTACATGTACTCAGATGTGTATATAAAAAAGGATCACCTTGATACATGTTCTGCTATAACTATATATACTAGTATTAGTATGTACATGTACCAGAATGCAAAAGTACATCATTGAGAGATATACAGTACATGAAGTATTAAATCATACAAGATTTTTTCCAGTTTTGTTCCACTTAAGGGGACATTTTTTTCTGTTACTGTTTTATTTTGTCTGTTCACATGTGTTCCAATTTCTATATGATGCCTTTATGATAAAATGTTGTCTTTGTTAATTTCAAACTTTCACTTGTGTATGCCTTCACCTTTTATACTAGTCCTTATACAGGTGTAAAGACAAATGTAGATTATTAGTTGTAGATTAGTAAAGATTATAAATTTTATTATCCCATGATCCTTCAAATGTTTGTTTTGGCAGAGCAGTCAAACAGCAAAGCGACCATTTCACAAAAACATCTGTGGTAATTAATGTGTACATGACAGATTCATGGGATAGTACTTGTTTACAGTTTTACATAATTGCATGTTTTTTTACAGGTTCATCATATTTTTTGAATATTCAAGATCAACAAATAATTGTTTTCATATCTCCATGAAAAAATTGTGATGTGTGTATATATCGGGCTGAAAATACATGTACACAAGTTAGTATGTAGATATACCATTAACTACTGAAAGATTTGTCAATATTTGTATAATAATAAAAATCATTAAATGGCAATAATGCTTGTAAAGGTAGAATTAATTTGCAATACTGTTTTGTAAACCTCCATATGCTAAATATACATAACATGAATGAATAGATTATGTTAAATTTGATCACATCCTGAATATAGCTGAAATATTGCTTGCTGGACGTTAAACATCAATCAATCATAACATGAATGATATTTTTTTTAATTTCAAACATTATAAGATAACTTTCAATTCATGTCTAGATTTACTTAAAAGTACTTGTAATGTCTTTTTACTACCCCTCTTTTACACAATTTTATTAAGAATTAAATAAGAAAGTATACTATATACATGTATTAATGATAAGGTCAGCAATTTAGTTCTTAATTTTCATTTGTTGTCTTAACTGGTTGTATATATGAAGAAACAGGTATTATTCTATTTAATACCATTTTTTATTATATTTGCACAGGTCACAGTGTATTATCCAAGTGGTAAGAAGACAACGTTAATTAAGAATGAAGCACATCAGAAAATTTGTAAATCGCTTATTCGTGGAAGTAATGTTGACACAGTTATAGTTGATAGTTTATGCAACTCAAACCCTATGGCTGTTATTAATGGGGCTGTAAATATTGTTAAAGAGGAAAGCAGAAAGATTTCAAAAAGAGGTTCTGGATCTTATATGCAAAGGAAGGAGTATGCAGACTTTTTTAACTTCCAGTGGGAAAATCTTTACAGTGAACTTGAACAGCAATGTCCAGCTTTACTTGCAATAGTTAATTCTATTGTATGTGACATTCCACCGAGTGTATCAAGTAAACAGTATAATAATGTCTTGTTAACAGCAGCTATTGGACTGCATGGTAGGAACCAGGAGATGTCTCTGATTCAGTTTATGTCTGGTTTCATGTTGACACATGGTGGATGCACACAAAGGGTAGGCTTACCCTAGTGTTAAATGTACATGTTTAAAGATTGGTAAATTCAAATGTTACTAAAACTGGAAAAAATTTCTAAGATTTATGTTTCATCTGAATTTTTTTTTTTTAAGTTCATAAAGATTTGAATAACAAGAAGGTATTCCGATTTAAATGCAATAATGTAAAAAAAATTTAAATGTACCTTTTTAATTGCAGGATATTGAAAGACTTTCACAGATAGGTCTTAGTGTTCACCCAGTTACAGTTCAAAGAAAACTTTCAGACTGGGAGAGTATCCAACAGGAAAAAATTGTTGCTCTTACGCAGTCTTGGGCAAATGGTGGCACAACTAAGTATCAACTGATTGGTGACAATTGGGACAAAAACATTCTGCCTTCTTTCAGGACATCAGATAGAAAAACAGTGTCCTTACATTTATTTAACATTTATGCCATTGTTGACAGAGTTGTTCCGAAGATATTTCCAACTGAAATATTTACACCTCAAGTTAATTTAGATGCTACACAATTTCTGCCATCAGAAGTAGAGCAGAAACAACTGATGAAGGAGCTTTGTTTTCTTTTCTGTACATCAATTATTAAAAACCATCCATACATGTACAAGCACTTCAGTGACATATATCCAAAGCATTTAGAACATACATACAGTCAATATTCAGGACAAAAAACAACACAGGTAATAAAAATATAAAATACAGGGATAGTGAGGAAACAGAAATTCAAAATCTGTTCCAAGTACACATCAAGCAAAACTAATCATGAATGAAAAGAGATATAAAAAATATCAAATGGCTTTGCTTGTAAAAACATTTTTCATGTAACCCCCTATATTTATTAAATACATATATAATCCATATATATATATATATATACAATATATATATATTAAACAATTGATATTATACTGAACAGTTTGATGTTATTGAGTGTCCTTTTAGGAAAAACAATTTTTTTAAAGATATTAAATAATTTTATTGTTTTGCATATTGATATATTTAAGTTTATTGGTTAATATTTATTTGACTTGCAGACTACTGCTGTGATATTAAGGTAGGGTATGTACATGATATGAGGTATTTTAATTTTCTATTTTATTTACAGTACCCCTTAGGACTGTTTGACTGTAATGAAAATAAAACAGCAGAAGTTATTAAGCTGTTAAAGACCTTGTCTGAACTATATGTGCCATGTCGTGATGGACAAATTATAGAACCTGTTTTCTTTGGAGGTTAGTTGGGTTTACAAAAATGTAAAATAAAAGTTAAATTTAATTTCATACACTGGTATTTGCTTAGATTTCCTTGAGCATTTTAATAAATTGGATCAATGAACTTCTGAAAACAAATTGACTGATTAAATAATATTGCAATATCCAGATAAAATTAAAACTGATTTTTGAAAGAAGTATTAAATGATTTGCAACCTTATTGGAGGGAGTTGTAGTCTTTTACAATATGATCCTTTAAGGGTCCTTTATTTGACTTGCAGACTACTGCTGTGATATTAAGGTAGGGTATGTACATGATATGAGGTATTTTAATTTTCTATTTTATTTACAGTACCCCTTAGGACTGTTTGACTGTAATGAAAATAAAACAGCAGAAGTTATTAAGCTGTTAAAGACCTTGTCTGAACTATATGTGCCATGTCGTGATGGACAAATTATAGAACCTGTTTTCTTTGGAGGTTAGTTGGGTTTACAAAAATGTAAAATAAAAGTTAAATTTAATTTCATACACTGGTATTTGCTTAGATTTCCTTGAGCATTTTAATAAATTGGATCAATGAACTTCTGAAAACAAATTGACTGATTAAATAATATTGCAATATCCAGATAAAATTAAAACTGATTTTTGAAAGAAGTATTAAATGATTTGCAACCTTATTGGAGGGAGTTGTAGTCTTTTACAATATGATCCTTTAAGGGTAAAGCACAAATAAGTGCATCATGTAAAAAAAAAATTAATTTCTTACAGGTGATAGACTGACAGATGAGCGAATACAGTCAGCCCAAGATGCAATGAGCAATAGTGCAACACCAAAAGAGAGATTGGAGGGATTTATTTCGAAAATTGAAGATTTCCATCGACTTATGAACTTTCTAGAGGTATGGATAGGTCTATGATTCATTCATCAATTGGTGCCTCGGTGGCCGAGTGGTTAAGGTAGTTCATCTACTATTGATCATGTGGTCTGTCAACACCGAGATTGCTGGGCATGGTGTATTCCAATCTTAATTGACAAGGTTTGCCAGTTTTCCTACCCAAGGTCGGGGATTTCCTCCAAAACCGTATGCCATGATATAATTGCACAGAATTGTGTATTATTATACCTCAATTTCATTTACAATGTTAATCCTCCATAGGCCACCGTGACATATAAGTACTGTAAAAACAAATTTACTGTCTGAAAAATACTGTCACCCGCTAAAAATACTGTCTCCCGCTACCATAGTTACGGAATGTTACTGTACCATTCGCGCATATGCAATGTCTATTTTTACATTTCCGATTTAAACAGACGACAATAATGTCAAGCAACAAACGTTTTTCTACTACAAATGAGGTAGATTAAAGATGCTGTTAGTGTACTTTAATTGTTAAATTGCTGTTTCATTACCATTTTTACATCAATTAAATAACATCATTGAATAAAGTTCTTCATGGTTTGAATAGTTTTTCGGTATAATAAAATAAATGTTACATGTCTGACAGGGTGACAGTAAAATTGTCAACTTTACTGTCACCCTGTCAGACATGTAATATTTATATATTAGTATACCATGTATACAGAGAAGTGTAACCACATTTTCTGATGATTGCAACAACTAGTAAAATGTCAATAAAAACAGCATACCTGTGTAATTGGGTAAAAATGAAATCTCATAGTATTTTGAGCTTCAGAATGGTAAATTAGTGTACAAGAATTTACTTTTTTACAGGCAATTCACAAGATGACATACAGTTCACAGAGCGGAGCTGATAAATGTACTGTATATTACTTCAGAAATCTTTTGAACATGCGAAATGTTAAGGGAAAAGTAAGCAATTCTTACAGAGCATATAAATTATTGTACTATGCAATCTTAGATGCTATTTGTCTACTGCTATTTTTAAAAAACTTTGGATTAAAGAACATTGAAGAAGATATCCCAGAAAACCTGGATAACTTTACAAATGAACAAAAAATTAATTGGATAGATGACATAAGTTATACAATAATTAAAGAGTATTTCTTTGACAATAAGGAAGATATTTGTGAAAACCTAAGAAAAGTGGTGGAAAATCCAGATCATCCAGAAAATTACTGGGTTGCAAATTTAGAGAATGGTCGTGTAAAGTGTCATTTCTGTGACAAAACATATGCATATACAGGATCACTGAAATCCCACGAATCCAAATGTCATAATGTTACAATAGACAAATCTAAACCAAAGCAAAATGAAAAAAACAGAGACCAGTTACAAGAGTACATTCTTATGGTATTTAGACTGGTTTTGCTGCATAAAAACTTAGACACAGGTGTTGATATGGCTGATGGTGAAAGAGTCGTAAGATCTGCAAAGTATGAACTGCCAATTTATAACAGAACAAACAAAGTAAAGTATCTGATTGGATCCATCCATCTCACTGCATTAACTTCGGGACTTCTACCATCTGATCAAAAAGAGCGTTTGGTTGCCAATAGATTTGTTAATTTACAGGGTGGAAAAAACAACAACATATCTCTGGATGAATACCTTGAAATGTTAAATAGGGACAGCAAAACTGCTTGTACTGGACATCAAACAAAAGAGAGCATACTGAAACATTCAAAGGAATATCCACTACTGATTAATTTTATACATCATTTTGATGACATCACTAACATAAAGAAGAGGAAAGGATTTCACCACATACCATCATATAAAGAAGATGTCTTGAAAATTTTAAAGGACTTGGTGGAAGAGGATGTAATGACAACAAAACCAAAACGGTCTATGAAATGCACAGAATTACTTACTGAGGCAAATCCATTTGACAATGCTTTTATAGGACTAAGTACAATGATACACCGACATCAACCAAAGGTTCCTTTTCATCGCCTTCGAGATCCAACAATTTAGATTCTATTATATTAAAATTTGCAAGACTACATGAAACATTGAAGTAGGATGGACTAGCTTTTGTTGAATATTGTTGTAGTTTTTATATGTATTAGTTCGAGCAAATTTTAGTAATATATTATTCACTTTTTGTCTCGCCTGGTCGCTGTAGGCGAGACATCTGTATGGGAATCAAGCTGCAGGGACGTTAACACTTGGACATCTTGCTTAGTAACTTTGTAAGCCTAAGCCCTAGGTCCAGTGTTAGCTTATGATGAGTACTTGCCAGTCAGTCACCTGACCTTGACCTCATTTTCATGGTCCAGTGACTTTCAAGTTTTTTGTATCAAGGCAGTTCCTCTAGGTTTGATTAAACTTGGATGCATGACTAAGTTAAGTTTCGAATTCGTAACCATACATTCATTGTATTAATAGGATTCTCAAGACAATATAATTCTCATGAAGTAATTTTTTCAATGCGGATGGGGATAAATGAAGGCAGGGTATGACTTTTGATAGGTTTGGCTACAAGGGGAGGTGTATTAAGCTTTTTCCAAAGATTTTTAGTCATAAAGGTACACATATACAGTTATTAGGTAAATGAATGGTCGGGTTTCATAACAAATTCCAAATACTAGCCTGTCCTTGTTTGTTTTGTGAAATATGTTTAAGTGTACTCTTATATGTCATGTCGCTGAATTTATTTTATAAATATTAGTAAACAAATATACAAGTAATTCATATATTTTATTGTTCATCATCAAGTAATAAGAAAGATAGGTCAAGTTCTTCTTTCAACTGCAAAACTTTACTAACTCTTTTGCGAATGTTTGAAGTACATGTGGCACTTAGGGATAACACAGCTGCACTTGGAAACAAGGATCTTAACTCTCCTACTGCTGGAAACCACTTTCGAAAAGCTTGCTTCTGTGTACCATCGTCATCTGTTCCCCTGTTAATAAAATGAATAAATGAGAAAATAAGGGCAGCTACTTCGATTAAGAATAAGAACTTAAAGGTGACTTTATATGATGGTATGTTGTTCAACAATATATAAAGTAGAAATTTTTCAGCAATATGCTGATGTACATCATGTCATTCCCTAATATTCAGTCAAATGATTCAATCCTTATAAATCAATGTAACAGAATTGATCAGCACCTTTTATAATAGGGGCCTCAGCATGCTGAGTCATTGCAATATATGTACATGTAGTAATTATCTACAATTGATCATGTAGCCGAGATTGTCAGTTTGAGCCCTACTGTGGGCAGGGTTAACTCCAACATTAATTGAGTAGGATTGCAAGTTTTCTTGCAGAAGGTGAGATGTGTACTCAAGGTAACCCGTTTTCCATTCCCTTATAAAATTAGCCGAAGTACATGTATGGCTTGTAAACGCAAACTAAACTTATCCTTGTGAGACATTGAAGTTTTTCTAGATTGATCAGTCATTATATGTTGGTAGTCACGTTGTTAAGTCAATTATTTAAAACAATTCACTGTGAAAGTATGCAAGTTATAAACCTGTTTTTATTTATAAAACTACATTATAGTATTCAAACCAGTTGTAAAAATTTCTCTTACCATGTTGCTATTGTGTGAAACTCATCTATGACTAAAACTGAAACTTTCAACTTTTGAAAGTTACTTCTCCACACAGGGTCACCAACTAAACTCTCTGGGGATGCATAAATGATATCAATCCTTCCATCTTTGATGTTTTCATCTCCCTGTGTGCTTGATCCTGAAAAGACGTAGATGTGCGTTAATTCGTATAATGTAATAGATATAATAATGTAGACTGACTATTTTAATAATTTCCACACCATTTTCTCAAATTTTTTCTAAAACTGATAGCCTGCAGTCTTAAAAAAAATTGCCAGACATTCATGCAATTAATCTCCGGGATTGAACTTATTATTATCATCAGAAACTGCATTTACTTTGATTATTTGACCACACAAACAAGAATCTTCTTTGAAATATTTAAAGATAACTAACTACATTAGTTCATTTGAATTCCTGTACATTCTGAATAAATCAACAATAATAAATAGTATGGTCGAAATGGTATGACCGAAATGTCCGGGGCCGAAGTCTTCTGTGGACGACATTTACTTCTAACGATAACAAGAATGGCCGAAACGTCCAAATACCTTTTCATTTGTTTAATCTTCGTAAATAAAACAATGATCAATTTTCCCTAATAAATTTAATGTACTAACCTTTGTATGCTGCCGTTAAATCTGGAATATCTGCCAGTTTATCTACATGATCCTGCATAAGCGATATATTAACGGGCAGCAGACCAATATTTTTTCATTCACTGATGAACACGATTTGTTCATCTCCCTCTTCACTCCAGTCCAGTGGAAGGTAAATTTGAAATGGCAAAAATTTGCCAAAACCTGTAGGAAGAACGGCAATACAATCCTTTCCTTCCAGCAAACAATCCAAAGTTATCCTTTGTTCCTCTTTAAGTTCGTGAATACCAAATAGTTGTAAAATTTTTGATAACGCAGTGTCAAATCCATCGTAAGTCGCCATTTTGCCATCAAAGCCTAATCGGTATACAAGACCGCATTTGATTGGTCGAATCGCTCAAGTTCGTGTGAAATTTGATTGGATGGTCAAAAATGAAAAGTTTGACCCCTGACGTGACCTGTAATGGGATGTTGTTAGATCTACACGCAGCGACCATAGCAAAAAGGGGGGAGCAAGTGAAAGATATAATTTTAATTAGATTGTACATAGTTCACATCAAAATATTCAGGTGATATTGTTTGTGTTTAGTTCAGTATAATACAGTTATGGCCTTTAATCGACTTCATGTATTATCCAAATTTACAGTTATAACCAACCTCATCGATCGTTTGATTTAAGCCAAATGTATTCTTCCAGTCTCATGTTCCAAATGCAGAATTCAAATATGTGTTCTACCCCAAACCCCGGCATGATGTTTCCGGTACACACTCAGCAAACCCCACACGGGTTTTCACAACCGTTTACAGAGAGTAAACCGAGTTGGGTAGATGAATTGTTTCGCAAAATGGACCATTTTGAAAGTAAATTGAATAAACTGGACCAAATTGACAATGTCGTAACTTCAATTAACTCAAAAGTGACAAAATTAGAGCAGGATTTTAAGCTTTTGGATAGCCGAATGAATGAAGTTGAAAGAGGTTCTCAACTTATAAGCGATGAATTTGACCAACAGAAATCGGACATTTTGAAGCTTAAGACAGACTTTGATAAATTTTCAAGAAAGTTCAACCCCAGTGTTGTCCAAAATGCGAGTGTTGTAGACAAAATTAGCGAATCCCTGGAAGATTTACGTCGGGAAAATGATAGACTGAAGGGAAATTTTTTAGATATTCAGATGAAATCAATGAGAAATAACCTTGTATTTTTTAACGTACCTGAAGCAGAAGATGAGCAGTGTATTGATGTTATTCGGGCTTTTTGTAATGATCTTCTGAAAATCGAAGATGCCGTTACAAAACTCGCTATTTCGGGAGCTGAACATCTTGGTAAGAAGGGGGAAAATGTCCGCCCTATGTTGGTAAAATTTTGTAACTTTGAAAGCCGAGATATTGTTAAAAGAAGTGCGAAGAATTTAAAAGATACCGAATTTGGCATATCTGAACAATTACCGGTCGAAATACAGAAACGTCGACGGGAGCAGTTGCCACTTTTAAAAGAACTGCGTGACAAGGACATAAAAGCTTACTTTGTTAAGGACAAAATTTTCGTGGGTGGGAAGGAATATGTTCCATAGGGCAATGTTAGGGGGCAGTTTGATTTTGATTGTTTAAATTGTTTATGTTGGAATGTGCATGGTTTAGCATCTAAATATCAAGATAATGATTTTTTGAATTTTATAAATGATTATAATGTTCTATTTTTCAGTGAAACTTGGTTAAAAGAAAATGATATTGTTAATTTGGACGGTTTTGAAAAGATTACGCATGTGTTAAGAAGTACAAATATAGGTACAAGAAATGAAGGAGGTATTGCTGTATTTTGTAAGAAAATTCTTTTAAAAGGTATTATGGTTGAAAGAGAAATAAATGATGGCATTGTGTTGTTAAAATTTGATAAAAAAAATTTTTGTTACTGACCAGGATATCTATATATGTTTCTCGTATGTTCCACATGAAAAATCTAAATATTATGATTTATGTGATATAGATTTTCACGAGGTGATTGAAAATATTGTTAATGAATATAAAGCCAAAGGTGTTATTTTTGTATGTGGCGATTTGAATAGCCGCATAGGTGAATTATGTGATGTATTGTCAAATGATGATCTAGATAAATATGTAAATGGTTGTGAGCATATTCCAAACCCCATTATTTCTGACAGACGCTCAATGGACAAAACCGTTAATTTATTTGGGCGCAGACTTCAACAGTTGTGTTTTAATACCGAATTAACTTTAGCAAATGGTCGTCTGTGCAATGACAAAGAAGGAAACTTTACGTATTGCACTAGTAAAGGTAGAAGTGTGAATGACTACTTACTTGTTCCCCCGAGTAAATATAAACTAATACGTGATTTCAAAATATTAACGATGAACGAATTCTCAGACCACATGCCCATTAATTTTGAAATAGAGCTGTCTGTTGTAAGACAACAAGTACATTCCCGAGTGTTTAAGCAAATTAAGTGGGATTCTAGTAAAAATGATGAGTACATCCAAGTTCTTCACAGTCATCGCGATGAACTATTTGATTTTGTTAATAATCTTAACAACGAGAATGACGTTCATAAAGCAGTAAAAGAGATGGCCAAAGTGATTTACGAAAGTGCCTTTAAGGTCAGCGGTAAAACGAATATTTCTAAAATCAATAGTTTTGACAAAAAACCTAATAATGAATGGTTTGACGATAAGTGTAAAACTTCCCGAATCCATTTTCATAGTGCAAGAAATCGTTTTGGGCGATACCCCACGGACGCAAATAGACGACTATTCGTAACGGCAAGAAATGAATTTAACAGAGTCAAACGGGCTGCTCAGTTTAAATATAAAAGACGAAAAGGACTAGAACTGTGTAATTTAGCTAAATAAGAGCCTAGGAAATTCTGGTCTGCTGTAAGGCCTAAGAATCGTTCGACTTGTGCTGTTGACAATGACTTAATGATGAACCATTTTGAGAAAGTTTTAGGATCGAATCCACCGGAATTGTGCGATGAAGTACTTAATCTTCTAAACAACGCTGACTTTGGCGATTTAAATATTCCAAGTTTAGACTCTGGAATTTCAGAAGAAGAAGTGTTAAGTGCAATTAGAAAACTGAAAACTAGTAAAAGTGCAGGGACAGATCATATTATTGCTGAAATGTTAATCAGTGCATCGCAGTTTTTTGCACCAATTTTGAAAACTTTATTCAATTTTATATTTGATAATGGATTATATTCCGATAGCTGGACTGAATGTATTGTCATTCCCGTTCCTAAAAGTGGTGACTTATCTGAACCAACCAATTACCGACCAATTGTATTAATTAGTGTGATTGCGAAGTTATATAGTAGCATACTCAATGAAAGACTGTTAGCGTGGGCCGAAGATGAAGACAAATTAGTTAATAACCAATTCGGGTTTAGACCGGGACGCTCAACTATTGATGCCATTTTTACCTTGCATGGAATTGTTTCGCATTTATTACAAAACAAGCTAAAGTTGTATTGCGCCTTCGTTGATTTTCGTAAGGCTTTTGACAAGCTAAGCAGAAGGATTTTGTTATACAAATTGTTACAAAATGGAGTAAGCAGTAAATTTGTGTCCGTCGTAAAATCTATTTATTCATCAGTGTATTTACGTGTTCGATCAGGTGGAATTTTATCTGATGCATTTGAAAATTTACTCGGGGTGAAACAAGGTGAACCACTGTCGCCGTTACTGTTCTTGTTTTTTATAAACGATATTGTCAGTGATCTGTCCGTTGACGACGATAATGAGGCTGTATCATTGAATGGATTTCTTATTTATTTAATATTATTTGCTGATGACACTGTGCTTTTCGGTAAATCTTCAAGCTTACTGCAAAGTTTATTAGACAAACTGTGTTTATACTGTAACAAATGGAACGTTGAAGTAAACACTGATAAGACTAAAGTTGTTGTTTTCAGAAATGGGTGGCGAGTAGTTGAGGAGCGTTTCTTCTACAATGGGAATGAACTAGAAATAGTTAATTCGTATGTCTACCTGGGTATGTTATTACACTATAATGGGAAGTTTGCCCAAACGCAAAAACGTTTATCACAGCAGGGATCCCGAGCATTGTCGTCACTGATTTCAACATTGAAACAAACTTTTTTGACTATACAGCAGAAACTGTTTTTGTTTGATACGATGGTGGGGTCTGTCCTTAGCTATGCGTCAGAAATATGGGGTTTTCACCGTGCTGGTGATGTTGAGGTTGTATTTAATAGGTTTTGTAAGTTTGTTTTAAAATTAGGGAAAAATGTTCCATTGGTATTTTTATATGGCGAGCTTGGTCATTTGCCTCTATATATTTTAAGAAAACATAGAATTTTGAAATATTGGGCTCATATTATTATTGAAAAACCTCCTATAGTGTATGATGTTTACAAGTTGTTGTATGATGATTGCTGTAATGGTAAAAATAATTGGGCAACTTGTGTAAAAAATTTGCTATGTAACCTCGGTTTTGTTGATATATGGGTCTCACAGGATCCAACTAGAATATCATTTGACATGTTAAAGATTCGAATAAAAGACAAATTTTTGCAAAGTTGGCATGAAAGTTTAGAAGAGTGTTCTAAACTAAGTATTTATAGATTATATAAATCAGATTTTTGTATAGAAAAATATTTAGATTTCAATTGTAATTTTTATTTGTTATCTAAATTACGTAGTGGTACACTCAAGTTAAATGTTGAGGTTGGTCGTTATAATAATACACAGAGAGAGAATCGTATATGTACTTGTTGTAAAATGAACGTTGTAGAAGATGAATATCATTTTATACTAATTTGTCCGGCATATAGATTTTTGAGATGTAATTTTTTACCTGAATACTACTGTTCATGGCCAAACAAGCATAAACTTTGTAATTTGTTGAAAGCTTCTAATCGCTCTCTCACCATAAAATTGTGTAATTATCTCAATTCAGCTTGGAAAGTCAGATCTCACATTGTTTCATAATACCTTTATTTTGATTTTGATTAACTGTTCTCTATTATCTGTCATTGTTGTTACAATTGTATTATATTATTTGTTTGCCATAGCATGTCTTAGTGCTTTTTGCAAATAAACTATTCAAATTATTAAATATCGACAGATACTCGTAATTATAATAATTATGGAGGATATAACCTTCGTACAGGCCATATAACTGTATATTATGACATGACTATAGCTGCCGTTGATTATGATTTTTTTATCATTTTTGGAAAATGATATCGTCAGACTCATGTAATTATATGTCTGATTTCATTAATAATTCTTAATTGATATTGCCTAAGTTTTACTGCGTGAAATTACGAAAATGATTTATATTCGAAAGGGTTTTTTCTATGCGTAAGATAGGTTGCCTTTTTCGGACATTATAACGGTTCGAATTTTGATAAGCTCTACAGCTTCTTAATTATTTGGGATTGTCTTTTTTTCTGAATTTGAGCACGAATGGTGATTATTACACGCAACGCGTGTCTAGCCTAGTTAAAAACAACAACAACCAGGAATATATACAGACATTTTAAATGTTACATTATTTTAGACTACACTCCCTTACTCGGAAGAATATTTTGCCAGACGAGAAGAAAAACACTTCTAAACAAATCCTAGAAACCTGGTCGTATTAAAACGTATATAACATAATGATTGCATTGCAGAACATCCAATTTGGAGCCTGTGAGAAAATTCTGGAAAAAAGTGCACAAATGTAACTCATTTTTGACTAGCAAATCCTAAAGGGATTAAAATAACTACTAAATAAGACATTTTAATCGTTCCAACATTCGATTTTCTGGGTAACAATCAAAGATTACTGAGACTGCATGTGGAGTTACACATATCGGATCAGATCGTATAAACCATGCACTTCAACAAAAATATAACCACCTCATATTTAAACCATGCACTCCAACAAAAATATAACCACCTCATATTTAAACCATGCACTCCAACAAAAATATAACCACCTCATATTTAAACCATGCACTCCAACAAAAATATAACCACCTCATATTTAAACCATGCACTCCAACAAAAATATAACCAACTCATATATAAACCATGCACTCCAACAAAAATATAACCAACTCATATATAAATCATGCACTCCAACAAAAATATAACTGCACCTCATATATAAACCATGCACTCCAACAAAAATATAACCAACTCATATATAAACCATGCACTCCAACAAAAATATAACTGCACCTCATATATAAACCATGCACTCCAACAAAAATATAACTGCACCTCATATATAAACCATGCACTCCAACAAAAATATAACTGCACCTCATATATAAACCATGCACTCCAACAAAAATATAACTGCACCTCATATATAAACCATGCACTCCAACAAAAATATAACCAACTCATATATAAACCATGCACTCCAACAAAAATATAACCAACTCATATATAAACCATGCACTCCAACAAAAATATAACTGCACCTCATATATAAACCATGCACTCCAACAAAAATATAACTGCACCTCATATATAAACCATGCACTCCAACAAAAATATAACTGCACCTCATATATAAACCATGCACTCCAACAAAAATATAACTGCACCTCATATATAAACCATGCACTCCAACAAAAATATAACTGCACCTCATATATAAACCATGCACTCCAACAAAAATATAACCACCACATAAATAAACCATGCACTCCACAAAATATAACCACCTCATATATAAACCATGCACTCCAACAAACATATAACCACCTCATATATAAACCATGCACTCCAACAAAAATATAACTGCACCTCATATATAAACCATGCACTCCAACAAAAATATAACTGCACCTCATATATAAACCATGCACTCCAACAAAAATATAACCAACTCATATATAAACCATGCACTCCAACAAAAATATAACTGCACCTCATATATAAACCATGCACTCCAACAAAAATATAACCAACTCATATATAAACCATGCACTCCAACAAAAATATAACTGCACCTCATATATAAACCATGCACTCCAACAAAAATATAACCACCACATAAATAAACCATGCACTCCACAAAATATAACCACCTCATATATAAACCATGCACTCCAACAAACATATAACCACCTCATATATAAACCATGCACTCCAACAAACATATAACCACCTCATATATAAACCATGCACTCCAACAAACATATAACCACCTCATATATAAACCATGCACTCCAACAAAAATATAACCACCTCATATTTAAACCATGCACTCCAACAAAAATATAACCACCTCATATTTAAACCATGCACTCCAACAAAAATATAACTGCACCTCATATATAAACCATGCACTCCAACAAAAATATAACTGCACCTCATATATAAACCATGCACTCCAACAAAAATATAACCACCACATAAATAAACCATGCACTCCACAAAATATAACCACCTCATATATAAACCATGCACTCCAACAAACATATAACCACCTTATATATAAACCATGCACTCCAACAAACATATAACCACCTCATATATAAACCATGCACTCCAACAAACATATAACCACCTCATATATAAACCATGCACTCCAACAAACATATAACCACCTCATATATAAACCATGCACTCCAACAAAAATATAACTGCACCTCATATATAAACCATGCACTCCAACAAACATATAACCACCTCATATATAAACCATGCACTCCAACAAACATATAACCACCTCATATATAAACCATGCACTCCAACAAAAATATAACCACCACATAAATAAACCATGCACTCCACAAAATATAACCACCTCATATATAAACCATGCACTCCAACAAACATATAACCACCTCATATATAAACCATGCACTCCAACAAACATATAACCACCTCATATATAAACCATGCACTCCAACAAACATATAACCACCTCATATATAAACCATGCACTCCAACAAAAATATAACCACCACATAAATAAACCATGCACTCCACAAAATATAACCACCTCATATATAAACCATGCACTCCAACAAAATATAACCACCTCATATATAAACCATGCACTCCAACAAACATATAACCACCTCATATATAAACCATGCACTCCAACAAACATATAACCACCTCATATATAAACCATGCACTCCACAAAATATAACCACCTCATATATAAACCATGCACTCCAACAAACATATAACCAACTCATATATAAACCATGCACTCCAACAAACATATAACCAACTCATATATAAACCATGCACTCCACAAAATATAACCACCTCATATATAAACCATGCACTCCAACAAACATATAACCAACTCATATATAAACCATGCACTCCAACAAACATATAACCAACTCATATATAAACCATGCACTCCACAAAATATAACCACCTCATATATAAACCATGCACTCCAACAAACATATAACCACCTCATATATAAACCATGCACTCCAACAAACATATAACCACCTCATATATAAACCATGCACTCCAACAAACATATAACCACCTCATATATAAACCATGCACTCCAACAAAAATATAACCACCACATAAATAAACCATGCACTCCACAAAATATAACCACCTCATATATAAACCATGCACTCCAACAAAATATAACCACCTCATATATAAACCATGCACTCCAACAAACATATAACCACCTCATATATAAACCATGCACTCCAACAAACATATAACCACCTCATATATAAACCATGCACTCCACAAAATATAACCACCTCATATATAAACCATGCACTCCAACAAACATATAACCAACTCATATATAAACCATGCACTCCAACAAACATATAACCACCTCATATATAAACCATGCACTCCAACAAACATATAACCACCTCATATATAAACCATGCACTCCAACAAACATATAACCACCTCATATATAAACCATGCACTCCAACAAACATATAACCACCTCATATATAAACCATGCACTCCAACAAACATATAACCACCTCATATATAAACCATGCACTCCAACAAACATATAACCACCTCATATATAAACCATGCACTCCAACAAAAATATAACCACCACATAAATAAACCATGCACTCCACAAAATATAACCACCTCATATATAAACCATGCACTCCAACAAAATATAACCACCTCATATATAAACCATGCACTCCAACAAACATATAACCACCTCATATATAAACCATGCACTCCAACAAACATATAACCACCTCATATATAAACCATGCACTCCACAAAATATAACCACCTCATATATAAACCATGCACTCCAACAAACATATAACCAACTCATATATAAACCATGCACTCCAACAAACATATAACCACCTCATATATAAACCATGCACTCCAACAAACATATAACCACCTCATATATAAACCATGCACTCCAACAAACATATAACCACCTCATATATAAACCATGCACTCCAACAAACATATAACCACCTCATATATAAACCATGCACTCCAACAAACATATAACCACCTCATATATAAACCATGCACTCCAACAAACATATAACCACCTCATATATAAACCATGCACTCCAACAAACATATAACCACCTCATATATAAACCATGCACTCCAACAAACATATAACCACCTCATATATAAACCATGCACTCCAACAAACATATAACCACCTCATATATAAACCATGCACTCCAACAAACATATAACCACCTCATATATAAACCATGCACTCCAACAAACATATAACCACCTCATATATAAACCATGCACTCCAACAAACATATAACCAACACATATATAAACCATGCACTCCAACAAACATATAACCACCTCATATATAAACCATGCACTCCAACAAACATATAACCAACTCATATATAAACCATCCGTAAAAGTCTCTAGCTTCCCTTCTTAATCTCGTCATTGATGTTTCTTATTCCTGTTCTTTCAGCGAGTTCGATGTCTGATACTATTTCTGTCCATTTGATGTTCATTACTTTTCTTAGCAGCCTGCCTTCTACTCCTCTTAGTTTTCTTTCAATTTCCTTGCTTGTTCTCTGCTCCTAATGGTAAAACTGATCTTATATTCCTACTTTACATATATACATTTTTTTGGACGAAAAATAAATTAAAACGAACAAACCAAATTGATAATTACGATACTTTAAACTATTTGTAACTAACATGAGTAGCCTGTAAACAATGAATATTTTAATACTGTTAATAAAAACAATTTGCCTATTTGCACCAAACAACAGTAATTACAAATGTTTTGTTTATGTCGTTTTATGATGACATCCAACATGGACTTATTGTTAAATGTTAGAAGTGTTTCTACTGAAATTTTAAAGTTGAAACGAAAACACGAAATGAGATTTAATCTATTCACAAAGAAATAATGTCTAATGTAACGTATGAATCATGTTCATGTAAACTATTTAATTCAGTTACCTTCAACATATCTTAAAATATTTTCTAATAACCTTTTTCTCCTTATTTTTACCATCGTCGTTTAAATACTGCACCAACACCGTCGAATGGGCCCTTTTCGTGCTATGCATCAAGGAACTGCTTGGGGAAACCGAAGAATATATATGGGTGGCAGAGTGTGAGGTTCAAGAGTTATGTATTAATATGACAGGATGTATATTACTTTATTGTACATAACGGCATTAATTGCTCTATGGATATATCATCCTCACAAGTCAGGCTTTCTGTGTCCACGTGTGTATACAAAAAGGTGTCAATCAGACACTGAAGAAGATATAAAATATTGATTTTTTAATTGACCACAACATATTTCAATTTTACAAACTAGTTTTTTTTGTCTATACTAGGCAGATTTTAATCAAGGTTTTTACGACAAACTACATAGATGACGGTCGTTGATTTTAGCTTTCGCTATAACAATACATGTGTTATGTTTTTACTTTTGATACGCATACACATCCTCACAAGTCAGGGTTTTTGTGTCCACATACTAAACATATGGACACAGAAACCCTGACTTGTGAGGATTTGATATATATTAATTCAACGTCTTATGTTTATGAGAATAAATGTTAATTTATACTAACGTATTTAACATTGTAAGAGCAAAACAAAAGTTGTACAAAAGATCGAAACGTGCATTATTAAATGTAAAAGTTAGCACAAAAACTTTACTTGCAATGAAAGGCACTCTTAAAACGTTGTTGACAAGAGGATAGTATGTAAAATTAAGAAAAAACTTGCAACGACTTTAATCAAATTCATTTAATTTGAAGTGTCTAAGGTAACGTAGGAATCATGATTTCTACGTGACCAAAGCCTAGTGAAAGCTAGTGTATATTTCACTACTCATTGATACATAAAAAGTTGATATTATTAATATCACTGACTGTTGATAAATCAAATTGTAACACAATACACCATTTTTCCTTTGGTCTTTTTATGGATTTATCACACTTCATCTGTGTGTTGGGCAAAATCATTCTTAAGCATCAGACGTTTCTTGTTAAACCACGGTTCATGTCACCTGAAAAAAAGTCCCCATTCAAATACATTTGAAGTAGGCGGGGCTTAGCCAAAGTATAAATCAACCAACTTTTTTAGTAATTTCATAGTGTGAGCCCCACATATTACCGTCATTCAAAATACCAAATGAACTACATGGGTCTCTAGACTGATCGTGTAGCATGTGATCGTCTGACAACATTATTGTCACGTCCATTTCAAATTCTATTGATTGAATTATGTTACAAATCATATATACCACGCCTTTTATCATTTAACGTATTTAAACTACTCGACGCAAGCGTCTCGTAGTTCCGTCCCATTTAGCTGTCGGTGTAGGACGTAAAAAACTCCCAATCCTCATCAGCGTCTCGTAGTTAAAATACGTTAAATGGTAAAAGACGTGGCATATATAATACATAAACGAGTTTCGATAATCCTGGGAGAAAAAAATCCGGTAATGTAAAAAGCACAACGTATGAATTCTTACATGATCAAAATGAAATATTTAATCACTTATGTTTACAAACGACTTAAAATTGTCTATATAAAAATACTAAACATCGTATTATAATATCAAAGAATAGTCAATCCAGGAGGATATATATAACTATTCTTGATACTTCAAGTATTGTAGAAATTCCTCTTATTCCAATTAAATTAAATTGCCATTTAAAAAAGAAAAACATTTGAGTATTATATACGCACTATGGGTTTTGAAATGTACATTGGTATATATATGGATTGAAAAATTATCCGAGAAAAGGATGAAAATAAAAACACTCAAATAAGCCACTCTTAAATAATTTAGCTTTGAACTAACACGGGAATTATGCAAATGAGTGACGTTGATTCCATCACGTGTGTATTAAGAATTTGATTTCAAATTCAAATTTTGATTCTTAAGTTCGTATTCAGCGATTCCATCCGGTTTATTTTCGTATTTTAAAATACATAATGAAAATAAAAATTGTGTATTTACGATTGAAATCCCACATTATTAAACCCCCAAAAATCCATGTCCTTAAGGACCGGCCGACCAAGGGCATAAAGTTGTCGGTGTAGGACGTAAAAACTCCCCAAGTTAAGTCAAGTCATTGATGAAAGATAAAAGTGAAAGACCAATTAAAGAGTGACATAATAAACCGCGAAAATGTAAATTTAGATAATGATTTTTATATGAAAATTAGATTTTAAAAACAGGTATGTTATCAAAAAAGACGTCTACATCAGTAAAAATCAGTGGTAAAAAGCAGGAGCAAACAGAAGGAAAATAATTATCTTCATAATAAGAGAAAGTCACAAAAGATGTTGATTTTTATTTATTTTAAGATTAAAAATTTTGATTTAAAACTATTACAAAAAACGCAAGTTATATTGTGATACTTATAATGAAATTAAAATTACCTAGGATCGTATATGAAGTCCTTAAAACTAACATAAATTTTAAAAGCTAAATGAAATTAAAAAAAAAATGTAATAATAATACAATAAAAAATAATTCAGTTTCAATTACGTTATAAAATGTCATCAGATGTTTACATAGTTAAAAAAAAACCACACAAAATGTTTTTATTTCATAAATTGTTTTGCAAAAATACTTCTAACTTTTTTTGGTGTGATTATTTTAAATTCTGAAATTAAGTTCTTAACAATGTTTATGCACATGATTGTTAGTTTTTACGTTTGGAAATTGGACTTCTTTTGAAACAAAATAAAAAATAATTAAATGGTAATTGTATTTTGTCGGTATTTTTTCTTTGATCTTCCGATGCTCCACGGGAAAGACACGATAACTGTCGATATCTTACCCCCCCCCCCAAAACCCCCCCGAACCACGTGACTACGGGATTTCGAAAAGGTCAATATAAGCATTTAAAAAATATCGTCTTAATTTATGACCTTACAACACCTTTTGCAAAAGTGAGAGTCTTGGCAACAGTGAATGGCAGCAGGAAATAAACAAGATTGAACCATGTGCATATGTGCATATGATGTGTCAGTTCTATTAAATCATAATGTGTCGTTAGTCCTCTTTTTCTGCATATGAATTATTTCCACATATCTATTAACATTTTAGTCCATTTTCAACTGTACGTATACGAGTCAAAAATTCAGTCGTGGACCTTTTTTGAAATAAGCTATATTAAAACTATAATTAATGATATGCAAGAAATATGTATCGGTGCGCTGACTGTCTGGACGTATTTACTTATTGAATAAAATATCCGTAAACTTGAATAGGAATAAAAGGAAAAGATGTTTTGTATAATTTTCTTTCCATTCGACGGGTATAAAATAAATTCCCTTACATTTGAGCACGTTAAATGCATGAACTAATTTATGGTGTAATGATTTGTTTTCTTCTAATGTTATTCGGTAACAAAATGGAAGCTTTACGTTCGTTTGTTTATCAAATTGGTCTATCGATAAATTTGCCAACTACCTATTGTTCTTGATATTTATTGGGTAAGACATTGAAAATTCTTTAAAAATGGTTGGACTTCAACGGAATCAACAATCGGACGGCAGACCATTGTTTTATTTACTCTGGTTTTAATGTTGTCAACACTGTCGGCTCTGCAAAAGCCTGCACTGTTAAATCATTCTTACGTAGCGCACTTAGAAGCACCAAATCTTTGGTAGCACAAGCAGCATATTAGCTGTAAAAACATCTATAGAAACACAGAAGGCATTAATATTGACATTTAGTGGGCGGTAAGCGTTGTTTTGCTGAACTCTTGTGATGGTGGATTTTTCGACGTTTGGCCGTCCGCCATGATGGAATAATTTGGTTGCATTTCCTGTTGGCAAACAGTGGACAGAATGCACAATTTTTAAGTTCAAGTCTGTTAATGACAATATATTTACATCATGCATTTAAACTACCAACGAAGCACAATGCGCTAAGCTCTTGATTTCGGTGGAAGAAACGTTTCATTTGTCATGTAGGCTTTGTCGGGACTACTTTTTTGAAAGGTCAGAAACCCCCTCCCCCTTTTTTTACAAATGCAGTTGTGTAATTGATTAATGGTACAATATGTTTCATTTACACTATTTCCCAAATACTCATATATATTTTTTACATCCAGCAATTTATTGGTTTGAACAGCCTCATGTTTTTTTGCATGACTCTATTGAAGCTTTTCAGGAAGTTCTAGGAAAGAAAGTCGCAGGAAAAAAGACACTATAAAAAAAGTCACAATTAATAAGTTGTCTTAGTATTGAATGTGTTTTTTTGTATTTACATGCACTTTATGACAGCTTTTTGCAAGGACTTTGTTTTTGTGTATGTAAAGTAAATTGGATATTTAAACCCATATAATTCTATTCATGCTGTAATTTATTTAAATTAAGTGCTTTGATTGGATAAAACCACTTAAATGGCGTCTTTTCAGATAATTTATATATCGATATTTCCTCTGAGCGGACTATTTTCATTATCCAATGTAAACAAGATGGCATCCTCCTAGAGTATCGTCAGGGAGAGGGGGACAATGTTTTCTGTGCCCCAATGATTTCCAATTAAATCGATTGAGATTTCAAATAAAATATAATATAAATACAATTTAGTGTTTCATTTTGTTTTTTTCCTATCAATATCTACAGAACCGCGATTCCTTTGGTACTATGTTTTGCATATCCCTCAGTGCTTGAAATTAGGATTTGCAACTCACTTGCCCGAATCCTGAACTTTTGGATTTTCTCCTATATATTCAATATAAATTTTATCAAAATTTCACTTGCCGGAAAGGATTTTTACTGGTCAGGGGCCAGCGGACTTGTGCTAATTTCGCAGACTGATCCCTACGCTTTCTGGCCTAGGTACGTTTTGAGGTCTAGATGGGTTTCTGTAACTGTTTTTGCTGTTGTAAAAATCTCAACGATTATTTCACAGAATAATAAGGATTAAACACTGGGTTTTAGGAAATGATCAATGTGTAAACTCGGGCGACTCACTCACAAACTAAATAAAGTCCGAAAATTACATAAGTACATGTAAACAAAACTGTTTAGTTTTGAGACAGACATTGATTTGACGTGAGTCAATGGACAGCAGAGGTATCTCTTTTGAATTTTTCACTTGTTTTCATATAAAATATTTTTGTCCAACTTTAGTAACTTAGTGATATATATGAACCTTGTGTTCCATAAAATCTGAAGTCTCAGTGGACAAGTGGTCTAAGTAGTTACCCTCTACTAATGATCACTGGCATGTGAACATTGTGGCAATGAGTTCAAGCCTGACTTCAGGCAAGTTTGCTGAATTTCGATCTCCTTACTGGGTCCTGAAGTACCCCTAAGGCGCCTCAAAAGATGGGTTTGACATGAACTTTTTAAGGAACTACCCTGCTGGGCTACTGTCTCATAAAAATCACTAGCCTGCAGCAATATTTACTACCCATGTAAACAAGTACTCTTTCCTAAAATATACTAAACTAGAGGAATGTATTTACACGAATACGACTTGCTCTCCTGCCCAATTTTCTAGCACAAATGTTGAACAATATAGTACCAAATGCAATGTCAAGATCATGGGTGTAAAGTGTAAACGTACGATTTAAGCCCTTTATTATTTTTTTCAATCTGTCAATATTTTGCCACTTGCAGCAAAAAACTTCAACATCTTGTTATTACTTCTGACTGAAAATTTTCACCATTCAGTTTGCAATTTGTTAATGACACTAAATTAAATATGTTTAAAAGTACACTCGACAATGTTACAATCCTGATTCGGCACGGAAACTATCAACAACAAGAAAATTAATTAGATTTCAAAAAAATTAAACAAATGTGAAGTACTGTAGTAGATAGATAAAATCTTAGATTTTTTTATTAAATAATTCCCCCCTCCTCAATATAATGAATTGGCATTCAGAACCATGTGGGTATATTTAAATCCAATGTGTTATCCATCTACACTGCAGCTGTTGCTGTGTAGGCTATTTATAGAAGTGTGCACAGCAGTAAACAAACATTAATTGGGGAATATCTCTAATAATTTAATTAATAAAAAAGTGATCTATATATTTAAGGATTAACTACAAAAAAATATTTTCTCCATCGAGGGATAACAAAATTTACGTTTTGCACATAAAATGTGCACAACAGAAATTTTGTTATCCCTCGATGGAGAAAATATTTTTTGTAGTTAATACTTGTAAATAAATTCAAACAATAGAATAAACTCAACAATTTTATTTTTGTAACTGGACATTTTTTAAAAAGAGATCAACACAAACTGTTAGTTTCCTGTGGAGTAATATATGACGTCAAATGGCGCGTGTCTCCATGACGATCAAATTTGTTTTCCATCCTCTGATAGAAAATATTTTCCAGCCAATCAAAAGTCAGTATTGTCGCAAAATTTATTAATTTTTGAAAAATGTAGTACAATCGATAATTTATAATCTACACCTTTTCACTATCTTTTAAAATTATTCCACATGACTATTTTTCGAAATTATATCACATGACTTTTTTCACAAATGCACAACCACGTGATATAATTAAATACCTGTGTTATTGATCGACAACCATTTATAGAACAGTGCATACAGCATTGAACAAAGAAACCTTAATTAGTGAATATCTCATTATTTAATTAATCAAAAAAAGAACGCCGTTCGTTTACTGTACTGAATGGGACCCGTAATCCTTGCAAGTTTGAGCTCTTAATATTGTGTAGTTTTCAGATAAAATCGGTTTCACACAAAATCTGTGGACAAAATTTTGCCAAAGTGAATACATTACTTACCCGCCTCCTATGGGAGGGCGGGTAAGTAACCAGGACTGGTAGTTAGAATAATAGAGGGAAGTTACTTCTCTTTTTTAGGCATACAGGGAGAAGTGGGAACACACATACATGTTGTGAAAAGCTTCATGTTTTGTTTTGTTTATATATGCATTCTTATTATATCTGGACTTATTTTCAGCAGTTTGAACAAACTAATCAATCATGAGTTATCACACATTTCAATAAATATTCAACTTTACAATGAAAAAGAATCGACTGCCATAAAAATTTTCAATAAAAGAAATGTTTCCTCTTCATTAGTTAATTGCACTCTAAATTAAGTAGAAAATGACAAGTCAAGTCAAGTAATGTGTTTTTGAAGTTGGTGCATATGTAACAATAAACATAAACTCTATAGAACTTTTTAAACCAACATAATTGTGAAACATATTAGAAGAATTTAAACCAATTTAAATAAAAAAATTGAAAGTGCTTGCCAAAATTCTAATTGATATTATGTTAAAATATTTCCAATACACTTTTTAATATTATCAGCATCGTATTTGCAATATCCATCACGGTGTTCATATCCGGTCCGGAAAATTGTTATAATTTATTTTACTTTAAACTGGTTTCCGGTCATATTTTCAAAATATGCTTTATGTACAAAGTTAATGTCATAGGGAACCAGGTTTCTATGGTAAACAACATATCATACACCTGTTACAGACCTAGTGAAACTTGATAATTATTTACAGGACAATAGGTCCAGTAAAGACTAGTATTTTACTGGACCTGCATAACTTATACAGGACCTATCATTTTGAGGCAGGTTAAATTTTCAAATTGATGCAAAGACCTTTGAACTATCCATTTATCGCTAAATTTTCTAGTGACGCGGTGGCCCTCTTACTCACGCCAAGTTTTCAATTTTTGTCCTTATTTTCCTCCTCTTTATCCCTGCTTCTTTTTTCCTGGGGACAGCCCCGTCATAAATCGTAAAAACATTTCTGTTTACACTCATGTTTTTTTTAGACTTGCGCAATCAATACTTTCTGATTTGCATATGGTTTGTAAAACCAGGAATGTATTGGTTCCTGGTAAAACGTTGCTTATTTTTGGTTTGGAAATTAATCAGAAAATCCATACAATGATGTGGAAGTTGTTAAAAAAATATAGATTCTAAAACAAAACTCAAGATCACATTAAAATATTGTATTGTATTGTAGACTGTTATTTTTATTCCTAGGAAAAATTGAGCCTTATAATAATTTTTGACAGACTTTGATTAGTCGTCTGGTTTTATACGGCTTCTGATTGGTCTTTATTTTTACGAATCTTAATTTATAGAAAAGGGGAATTCTGTGATTTAGTACTCTTCAGAAAATCAATATACAGCGCAGTGGAAGTTGCTAACACGTAACTGATCGATTGTTTACAGAACATTATGTCATCGGAATTTAGTAACGTCTGCATCATGTTGATCCCCTAGGTAATATTTTTGGGGTCAACGATGTTTTAAGCGTAAAATACACACAAACATGCAACAACTGAAACACTGTTTACATCCTCACAAGTCCTGTTTTCTGTGTCTACACTTGTTTAATGAAACTCTAATTTAGGAATCTATTGTCAGTTTTCAAATTTCATTTGTTAAATAAGAAAGTGGTGAGCTGTAAAAAAATTGCCTGCATTAGTTTATTATGCTATCATTTCTTTTACAGGCCATTATGGAGTCTTCAAGTGGGGGGAATAATATCCCCAAAATAATGGTCTTCAGGCCTACAATGGAAGAGTTCAAGGATTTTGCTAAGTATGTAAAATACATGGAATCCCAGGGTGCACACAAGGCTGGATTAGCTAAGGTAAAATATTTTGTTAATTATGTTATTTATTCTGACATAATGCTTATTTGGGGCTCAGAGTTGTAGATCCTTTAGAAAATAAGAGTTCTGATAAAAATTACCTGGTAGATTTTGGGCCAAGTTTCTGCTCCGTTATCAGCAACTTGATGAACATATATACAACAATAATTAGTATTATTACAACAATACTAATTAACAATCAGTTGGTTAACACATAATGAAAACCTATATAAAAACAGTGATAGATGAAAAAGTATTTGTTATCCTTTCCTGGTTGTAAACTGACTTTTCATTTTGACCACTAATTTACGATTTTATTGGATCTGGAAAATGCCATAGTTTAATCACATACAAATATTAATTATGCATTTAATGGTAGTAAATTAATTACACCACTTGTAATGTATTTATCATGGTAACAAGAAGAAAAAGAAAAAAAATTTGGATTAAACATACAGTATCATATATGCTTGATTACCATCATACGGCTTTGTAAAGATTGATTGATTAATGGTGTTTAACGCCCGAGCAGCATTATTTCAGCTATATTCAGGCGATGAACATGAAATGGATGATAAAATGAACATGAAATGATGATGGATGAAAATGGGATGGGACACAAGGAAAAATAGGGGTAACGGATTTTAGATTGCCACTGGCAAATGGGAGGATGGATAGGGTCGGGCAATTCAGCCTCCTGTAGCGGGATCGAAATCCCTACTCATAGCGAATACTACAGCAGCGTTCTTTAACGTGCGAGGAACGTGGCATTTTTTGCTTTGTAAAGAAAGTTATTCACTGAATACATATAGAATGTATGCATCAGTTGAAATAAACATTAATTTATTCTTTCACTGTCTGTAGATCATTCCACCTGCAGAATGGTGTCCAAGAAGAGGAGGATATGATAATATTGATATGACTATACCATCGCCTATTACACAAGTAGTTACAGGCTGCCAAGGACTATACCAACAATATAATATACAAAAGAAAGCATTAACGGTTAAAGAATTTGAGAAATTGGCCAACAGTGATAGGTATTTATATATTAAAAGATATGGCATAGATATGGAAGAATTATGGACACAATTATCGGAAACACTATTTAATGCACGCTAGAAAAGCCAACAAGTGTGCAAATTATATTTTAAAAAGCTTCTTTGGTAAACAATTGATAACATTCAGAGTGGTAATGTACAGTATAAAATGATGTACATTTTTAAAATTCTTGTCATGGTGTGAAAACAAGATTGCAGCTAAATATGGATAAATTGTTAGAAAATGTATTTTAGAATAGAAAAAACAATGTTATGTCAGTGTTTGTTTCCAGAAGAAATCAAGTGATGAGCAAATATGTTACAAGTACCTTCATATATTTAAGAGGATCATTATCACTTTGATACAGTTTTTTTGTATAAAAAAAAATTATTTGGGAGTCCTTGGTGGTGGGGTTGTTTATATGGTCTGTCAACACTGATCTTAAGGTTTGATTCTCACTGTGGGCAGAAGTGTACTCTAATCTTAACTGACACAGCTTACCAGTTTTATCTACCACAGGTAGGGGTTTTCTCAGGGTACCCCGGCTTCCTCCCACAATAAAAACTGGAGGCCACAATATTAATATAGCTGAAAAATGGATGCAAGAGGCATTTAAAAACTCTATTCAAACAAACAAACAAACAATTTAAAAAATTATATTTTATTATACTAAATTTATATGGAGGTTGTTTTTTGGTAGAAGTTAAGGATACACATGACAGATCATTATGGCCCCGCCACTTTGTGGCGGACGCCCTAAAGTAATCAGTCTGTCCATCCATCCGTCGTGCCGTGCGTACATCTAAAACTAATCAAGTAAGGGCTGTAACTTTATTATTTTTTGAGGTAGGCTTTTGATATTGGAATGTGGGTAGATAATATCAAGGCAATGTGTCGCATACCATTGTTGACATTTGACCTTGAACTTTGACATTAAGGTCACATTATGCTGCTCTGAATGACAAATTCATGTTTGGGCTCTAACTGTTTTATCTTTTGAGGTAGGCTTTTGATATAAGAATGTGTGTAGATAATATCAAGGTGATTGTGTCACATAAAATGGTTGATGACCTTTGACCTTGACCTCAAGGTCAAAGATGGTTACCATCTCACTGATATCTATTGAAATTTTCAGTTTCTTGTTAATATAATTTGAAATGCTAGATCAAATATCACCCATATAGAATTTCTTGCAGGTTTTGTTTCACACATTTAAATACAGTACCACATTTTTTCATTGAAGCCAAATATTTTTTATCAGCAGTGCACACACAAATTTTTTTTTTTACATATACTGTATGTAACAAAAGAACCTTTATATTTTACTGAAGCCTCTGCAACCTTTATAGCTTTAACAAATTTCCATATTTAGAATTGTTTGTTTTATTTCAGATACA
The DNA here is from genome assembly GCA_944474755.1 of Limnoperna fortunei. Lineage (NCBI taxonomy): Eukaryota > Metazoa > Mollusca > Bivalvia > Mytilida > Modiolidae > Limnoperna > Limnoperna fortunei. The sequence goes on from OX104111.1 coordinate 99,758,065, forward strand.
AAACTCCAAAACATTTTGATTATGAAGAGTTGGAAAGAAAGTATTGGAAAAATATTGCATTTGTTAATCCTATATACGGAGCAGACATTTCAGGAAGTTTGTATGATAAAGACCAAGATATTTGGAACATAAACCATCTAGGAACAATCTTAGACTATGTAAGTGGAGATTATGGGATTAAAATAGAAGGCGTCAACACAGCTTATCTTTATTTTGGAATGTGGAAGACAACATTTCCTTGGCATACAGAAGACATGGATTTGTATAGTATAAATTATGTACATTTTGGTGCACCTAAAAGTTGGTATGCTATTCCTCCAGAGCATGGAAGGAGATTGGAGAGATTAGCTGCAGGTAATGTGACATTGTCAAATGTAAAATTACTAACCAGTTATGGTAAAATTCATGTACACAAATTTTGACACAGAAGTCTTATACCTATTGAAACACTATTACAAGCAGAAGACTTACAGTTAATTAATTATGATCTTTTACAAGTGTTATATCGCAAAATGTGAGGGTTCACAGTCCTCAACACACAGAGCTCCCCAACGCTTCTCCGGGTGGTGGATCAGGGATGCCCTCTCTATGGGGGTTGTCAGGTCATAATTCGGAAAGTCTGACTGCGTAACACAGTGGGTAATGTGTTTGCACAGTCCCACACTTCTTGCTGAAGAAAACCCTTCTGTAGTGTTGGAAAAAGAGTAGGCTTATTGTAGCTGCTACAAAAGACTAAATTCTCTGCTCCTACACAGTGGCAGTCTAAATTTTGTTTCCTATGTCCCTTCACTTGTTAACTTGTTCTCATCCTGAATATTGCTGAAATACTGCTGGCTTGACATAAAGCAAACATCACAATTAAAACTAGAATTTTAGGTTATTCTGTAATTCACTTATTTCCTGGTTGTAAACTGAACATTTAGTTTTATTTTACAAAACACAAAAAACATGTTAAGGAACAAAACATAGCATGTCATATATGTTCTATAGTATAAGTATGTATGTCATTTATTTTCTTAACTTTTGTTTTGTTATAATATCTAATATATTTTTCAGGGTTCTTTCCAAGTAGTCACCAGACATGTCCTGCTTTTCTCCGACACAAGATGACACTCATATCACCAGCAATTCTTAAGCAATACTCTATACCATTCAATAAAGTAAGTAAAAGCTGAAGTAAAAAATTGTTTTGTCTTATGACTATTTACACTGATGACAGCAATTTAGTTCAATTATATTGGTTGGGGAAACTAGAAAGGATCATTCTCCATGTGCAAGGTATTAAGTTCTTAAAACCTTCCCATAGCAATTTATGTTTTGGAATTTGTGTGTATTTAATAGTGATTTGAATATAATTTATTTGAACTGGCTTCACTCTAAAAGCCTATCTGCTCATATGGACACTTTTGTAACTCTTTCTACATATTACCAGTGATTTTGTTAGCTTGAATTTGCCTCCGAATTTCAGCTGTTTTCCCTGGAACAAATTTCCCAAAATTTGTCTAAATATTTCCCAATTTATGAAAAAAATCCCAACAGAAAACCATCAGAACATGTGATCATGGTCTATATCATATTATTTGTGGCATCCATTGTTAGGTGACTCCACATTAAATTTTGTTCCAATAAGAAATCTTCGTATGTTTGTCAGTCCCTGTTATCCTGTACGTGACATAAAACAATGTAAGCTGGTTCCTGTCTGACTTTTACCTTGTACAAACTGCGCAGTGGAAATGATTTAAATATAATAATAATTCCTATTTATACAGTCATTTTTTTATTTTTAATATGTTTACATACTTGTAAAAGTGCATTTTACTTAAAAGACATGCTATTTTTGTAGGATTCTGCACAGTGTTGAAAATTTCAACTAGTCTAACATGTATTCATTTATAATTCTAGCAACTTACATGTATTTAAAAAAAATTATGCTATTGTAATGTAGTTTTTCTGGATTTTCATTGATACTTTATCCTTAATCATTTAAACTGCTCAAAATAAATCCATATAATTCCAAGCATATGCAGTCATCCAATGTTTGAACACCTCACATATTAGTAAGTAAAATGAACATATCTAACAAAAGATCAATTTAGTTATTTTATTGACTGCTTGCTGTTGTTTTCCTTTTTTTACAAGTGTAAAACTGTTACTTTTTTCCCAATTTCAAGAAAAACTATGATAAATTTTCCCAATTGAAAAGGAGGGGGCTGTTTTTAAAAAAGCAAGAAAATCACTGATTACTTTTTGATTATTACATATATATTCTATTTAATATTTTTTCGTCTTTTTAGATCACACAGGAAGCAGGAGAATTTATGATCACATTTCCATTTGGATATCATTCTGGGTATAACCATGGGTTTAACTGTGCAGAATCCACAAATTTTGCTACAGAAAGGTGGATAGAGTATGGAAAAAGATGTCTTCAGGTAACTTTATGAAATAAATTTCATGCTACATGTAACAAAGTCTACTGTATACTGCACAATGAAGCTGAAATTATTTTCTAACGACTGTTCCATGTGAGTAGTTTATGCCCTCATACCATTGGGTTTTTTTGTAATTTTTAGTGTTTTGCTTTTTTGTGATTAATTGAATTGCAAGGTTTGTGTTTATATAAATTGCTCTTTATATAATGTATATGCTGTAATAATGATTTCAGTGCAAATGTCGTAAAGATGGTGTAAAGATTAGCATGGATACATTTGTAAAAAGGTTCCAACCAGAACTTTATCCTTTGTGGAAAGAAGGGAAAGACATAGCACCGCATCCAGAGGATGACCAAAGTAAACTGTATAATAAACATAACAAGTAAGCAAAGCATTTTCTAATTCAACACAGTATTTAGATTTTTGGATATTGAACTTAATTACTTTCTCTGATATTTTGTATATATTTTTATAAAAACTAACTTCAGATTGTTTATAATGTCTTCCTTCTCTTTCAAATTTTAATTTGAAGATAAGTGCTAGTTATATCAAAAGCTAATTTAATTATACTTTTGTAAAATAAAGAATGTATTTGAATAGAAGCTGCTGATAATAGTCTTGTCAATCACATGTTACTATGTTATTTGTACCTGACTTTTTTTGTTTCCCCTTGGTAATGATGACAATTGGAAAATAATTTGCAGCTGTCAACAGCATGTATCTATAGGTTGCACAAATTATTTACAATCTCTGTTATTTTGTAATACTTAATATTATCAATAATACTTGCAGAGATGCCAAACTATTAGGTGCCAACAGTTCAGGGACAGTGTCAAGGAGGCATCCTATTTCAAAAGCTACAGAGGAATCTCCAAAGAAAAGAGGGAGACCAAAGAGTGAAGAATCATCATCTGTTAAGCAAGAAGACACTGAACAAAAAGTGCAAAACATTATAAAAAAGATTAAAGAAGATTTAGAAAGAAAGAATGAAGGTAAAGAGCAGTACATTTTTTATCTGCTTATCAATTTGTAGAATTTTAATATGACCCATTTCAAAAATTAAACTTAGGATTGTTATGGAACTGTTTGTTTTTGCTTCCTTGAGTACAGTGAGTATCTTTTGCAGATAGTAAATAGTGCAATGTCATATTGTCTCTTATTATCCTTGAAAAAAAAACCAAAAACCACACAATAACAATGAAAAATAGCCATATTTTGCAACCAAACATATTAGTCAACCTTTATTATTCAACAGAGACAAAGAATGCAATTTTTTTTTAATCCATTATATGTTACAATCAAAGCATTGATAATCAAAATTGATACATGTAATCAACAACTTTACAAGCACTGGCTATTAACAGTGCCATTTGATTTCTACATAAAATGGAAAACATTTGATTTTTAAATATATTTTTTTTTGTTCTGTACAATTATTATCATATTAGTAAAACAGATTTTTATGACATTAATATCCATACAAAGTATGTAATTTATAGAAGGTTGTACCAGGAATGTGTTATATGATAATAACTGAAAATAAGAAAACAAAATTGCAAATGCCAATGTCAGCAAATCGGTTGGTTGAAATAACTCTTCTTAGCCTGTAGTTGTGCACATTTCTTCTCAAATTAGACAAAAAAAAAAAGGAAACACATGATTATTCAGTACTCAGAATTTAAAAGTTCAGTGTAAATTTACTTTGTTGTATGATAATGATGCATAAAAAATATCCTTTAAATAAGAATGTTGTAATACTTTGTATTAATCATAGATTGGACATACATTTATTGTGTGTTTATGTTAAGTTGAGGTGAAAGTGGCAGTGGTTATGTATATGTAGTTAGGAATTGTTTATTTTGTGCTATATATATGGCTTTATGTTCTATGTTAAATATTAACATAAACTTATTTTAAATATTTACTCGCAGACCAAGAACAAGAGAAAAATGAAAATTCGTGTTCAGATACTGAAGAAGAGATTGATGTAGATGACAAGGCTGATTCGCAAACCTCCCAGTCCAAATGCAAAATTGACAAATACTTAGAAGATGTCAAAAAGCCACAAACAATGGGCGATAAAAAATCAAGTCTCAAGTCATTTCAAGCAGCATTTGAATCTTTAGTTGCATCTAAGGGAAGTAGTTTTTACTTACCATCACAGAAAAAAGAAGATAATTACAAAATTCCCAAAAAGCGAAAATCGGATGAGAATTTAACTGAAAATACGTCAATGGATCAGTCTGAAGACCAAGAATCATATTTCAACTCATCAACAATATCTCAACCTAAAAAACAACGTCATGATTCTGGAGATGAAAAGAAAAATCACAAACAGAGTTATCCATCAACCTCAGGTAGTTATTCTTTTATGCCACTTTCAGGACATTCAGGCAGCAGTAAGGAAATGGATGATTTTAATAGACTTAATTTCTTAATGCCAACTATTCGTTGGATCAAACAACAAAAAATGCTTCAAACTTGTAGCAGTAAAGCTGGAACATCACAACTACAAATGCCTTCCCCATTTATTCAGGCATCTTCAGAACATCTGTCATTCAGTGATTTATCAAGAGCTCAGAAAAGTGACAATGAAATTGTTGTGTATCCACATGGCCTAATGATACCAAAACAAGCACATTCAAAAACAGTAAACATGTCACCAAAATCACCAAGGTCTCAAACAGCATTGTCACCAAAATCATCAACACAGTCACCAAGATCACCAAAATCTCAACAGGCTTTATCACCAAAAGTGATGGAACACTATTCCAAACTAGGCTTGTCAGTTGGTGCATCAATATCATCTGAACACCAGTACTGTAATCAAAATAGTTCTAATCAGAAGGTGCAGGCATTAGACCTTTCTGTGTCCACTGCTACTTCTCCAAGTGAAGACAGTATAATGAAAAATTCACCATTATTTAGATCTCTGTTAATCGGAGCAAGTCCTCCAGCATCAAATGTTTATACAGTAGCTACAGCCACAATTAAGCACGAGACATCAACTGTTAATAGTACTAGCTCTGCTGACTCAAATCAAAATGATAACATGGTTACTACAACTGCATCTTCACATGTTGGAATTAATTCCACAAGCATTTCTTCTTCAGGAAATCCAGTTAGTATTTCATCAGATGTTGCTGGTCAGGTAGATAATATAATTCCTTCAAGTTCTTCTGCAATGTCAGCACCATTGACAATAGTTCAACCACCCATGAAGTTAACAGGCAATCAGCAAGATTTGTTCTCGAATATGAATCAAGCATTTGAATTGGTAACAAGTGTTCTGAATCAGAAAACAGAAGAAATTGATTTGGCCAACAAGAAAGGTACACAGATAACTACTACTGGAAGTGCTTCCCATACAGGAATTTCATCAGCAGGTGCAGTTACTGTTCTGTCACCAGATCAAAAGAAACCACAAGGAAAAATTAAAATTGTTCATCAGCAACCAAGACTTATTGGCCAATCTCTTCTGTCGCCAGTTTCAAGCTCTGGTGATGGTTATTTGCGATCTCCAACCATTCAGACAGTAACTAGCCCATCCTCTGCACATCAATCAAGCAGTAATACAGCAGCTATTGGACAGACATTAGGAAGGCAAAATATAATGATTTCTCCTAGATCTCAACTTGTGTCATCAGCACAGAGACCAGCATTTACAAATGTTAGTCGTGTAGTTCAAAATCCAATTCAGATAGGAAACACCAGTGCATTTCTTCCTGGTCAAAATATTATGATACAACAAAATACCTCTCAGCCACAGACTTTTTTAGTGAGTATACCTGTGATGACTACCTCCGGTACTGGAGCTCCCTCTATGCCTACTACTACAATTATTTCCAGTACTAGAGCATCACAGGTTAGTAGCATACTAGGCAATGTGAATAAGGGTGCAACAGATTCTAAAACTCTGGTTGTTCAGCCTTCAGCTCAACAAATAGTGCAAACTACTAAATCTTCATTGACTGTTAACCAGCTCTTAAAAGCCTCTAGAGAAAAAGCAACAACTGTGAAAGTAAGTGCTTCACCACAAAATGGAAACACTGTTGTGGTATCAGCAGGAAATCCAATATTAGTAGGAACCAAAGTTGTTCAAGTGCAACCAACTCTTTGTCTAAATTCTCAACTTCAAACAACTACTCAAACTAAGACAGTGAATGTTGTCAATGTCATACCAACACCATCACAAGGTAAAGTGTCCTACATTTTGACCCCTTCAAGCAATTCTATACAAGGAAACCAGGTCATCAACATTGGAACAAGCCTTGGTGTGTCACAAACATCGGCTAGTGCTCCAATTGTACAACAAACGGTAGTTTCTAAACCAGCAACATCTCTAGTTAATGCTACAAATATTGTTAATGCCACAACACTTAAACCAGGATCTCTTTTAACAAAATCTGTGCCACAATTTGGAGGAAGTCCACAATTTGGAACTACACAATTTTTATTGCAAGGTGTAACACAAATTCATCCGATGCCAACCAAACATTTTCAGGTTGATTCTAAAACACCTTTGTTTCAGTCCATAGTGTCAAAAACCCCGTCACAAGCTTTGAGCTTGGCTAAATCTGTAAATAGTGCTTCTAATGCAAATAGTACAAATCAACACTCAGTTTCCATTTTATCACCACAAGATGTCTCTTCTAGCAAACCACTTGATAATATAGACAATGATCAGGCATATGGAGCAATTGTCAGTCCTAACAAGGTACTGCAACTTGTCCCGCAACCTATGGTCCCAATATCTCAGCCGTCAAAAGTAGCAAAATCTAATGATTCTGTTAAACCTAAAACAACGGTAGCATCAAGTAGTGGTTCAAATAATGTGAAGGAGGTAGTTGGGAGCAAGGAAGTAAAAAAGGAAAAACAATCTCCAAGAAAGCAGTCATTGTACAAAGGAGGACCAAATGGTGAATTATTGCAAACTTTAGTTCAAACATCTAGTTACAGTTCGTTTTCTGGAACTACACCTAAACAAAAAGGAAAGAGGTCAGCATCAAGTGAAGCTTCTAGTTCAGATGAGTCTCCTAAGAAGGTATGTTGTTTAAATTGCTGACTTTTACAAGTTTAAATGTTTAAAAATGTGCATGCCGAGTAGACCATACATGAGGTAGACAATGATTAGAATGGTGCAGTGTTGGTAGTAAATAGATTTTTGCATTTATGTTACTTGAAATTGGCACCGTTACATGATTTTGATTCCAACTTGTTTTAGTTTTTTAAATAGAAGGTTACATGAACTTGTTTCAAATGTCCAGGCTAAATTGACCAAACTTGCAAGAAGTCCTTTAAAAAATTGTTATTTAACATGATTTTATCCTGAAAACTTTACATTGATGAAATATTTTTGATCACTGGGATCACATCAGTTATGCAGATGCAACATTCACAGTATTCCGAATTGCAAAACCAGCAACAACAAAGACGATTGGTGGGTTTAAAAAAAAATGGATTCAGTTATCACAGAGAAAATGCTCTGAAATGACCAGGTTACGTTTTTTTTTAAATGCACAAATTGCCTACATTGTTGCCAGTGCCTCCGTAAAATTTGGATCCCATCCTGGATGTTGGATCCAGATACTGTAAATGATTTTCTTGTTTTTAATTTGAATAGATTATGAAAAAATCTCAGCATTCTAAGCAACAGGATGAACAGAAAAAATCTCTGAAAATGTTGACAGAGACTCTTAAAAATAGACTTGATGAAAATCAAAATCCAACAAGTCAATCGGAGTCCACTAACTCATCATCTGACGAAAGTGCAAAGAGAAAGAAAAGACAAAGTGGTGAAAAAATGCCACTGAAAGTAGAAAAGCGCAAGCGAAAGGATTCAGAAAAAGGTATTGAACATTCATTAAATACAAGTGCTTAAATGTTGGTGTTTTAAGGAGGTCTTTTTGGAAATATATCTTAAATGGATCTTAAATGACGTATTTCAGAAGCATAATAGGTTAAAAGTATATATATTATGTTAGTTTGAATCTAGTTTAATTTGGCATTAAACAAGATTCAAACTAACAATAATTATAGCAATTTTTCAAGGTGTTTTAAGGAGGTCTTTTTGGAAATATATCTTAAATGGATCTTAAATGACGTATTTCAGAAGCATAATAGGTTAAAAGTATATATATTATGTTAGTTTGAATCTAGTTTAATTTGGCATTAAACAAGATTCAAACTAACAATAATTATAGCAATTTTTCAAGAATATTATAGCATCCAGTTTAGTTTTTTAAGAAGCTGAATACCCAGTGTAAACCCCTGACCTTTGGCAGGAGTATTAGTTATAGGATTTGTTGTTTGAAGAAATTAAAATACATATAGTATGCAACTGATTTCCTGATTTCTAATATTTCTCATGTGCCATTCAGTCACATATCAATATTGACCCTAAAATTCATAGACCTGTAATCCTATAGTATATATTATAAACAGAAGGTAATATCCACACTAATTTGATATATATATTGCTACAGGTATTATATATACCATGCCTTTTATGAGTTAACATATTTAAACAATTGAGCTGTCAGGTGAGTTTGTCAAAATATGTTAATTTTTAAAAGGTGTGGTAAATATGTTTGTAACATAATTCAATCAATAGAATTTGAAATGGATGCCACATTGTTGTCAGACAAGCATGTGCTAGATGGTCAGTCTAGAGGATCTATTCAGTTCATTTGGTATTTTGAATGAAGGCAAGAAAAAGAAGTGGAATTAGAAAGTTGGTTGAATATACGATAGCTAAGCCCTGCCCACCTCAGTGTATTCGAATAGGGATTTTTATCGAGTGACATAAAACAAAATTTTTATCTTAAACAATGATTTTACAACAGAGCTCCAGATAAACTGCGTATTTGCGTTATTATGCAATTAAATTTTCATAAAACCCAATTATTTTTATAGCAATTTCAGAGGCCTTAAACCCAATCAATTTTTAGAAACATGCTTAATTCACTCAATGAGTGCATAAAATTGTTCAGTGATTGCCTTAATTCATTCAAATAAATACACAGAAGTTGCATAATTACGATTCCCATTATTTTGGAAAGTAACAACCGAGGTATTCCGAATGTAATGTATATTTCATGCAGCATACGGTGCTCCAGGTATGGAAATTTATTTCACAAGAAGAGATGCATGTTCCCTGTTGAATATACTTACTTCCAAAATTTTATTTATGGTTAGAACCAGTCTAGTATTTTGTTGTGGCATCATGAATAGACGTAGAAGAAAAAGGCTTCCCTGACATCCTCTAAGCCGATCAATACAATACAACTTGTCAGCATAAAAAAAAAACCAATTCAATAAATTTTAGATGGGTGAAAAACCCAATTAACTTATTTTTGAGTGGGTTTAAAAAATGATAAAAGTGATATATAATAAATACCCAATGAAATAAATCATCAGATGGGTGAAAACCCCAATGAAGAAAATCTTATCTGGAGCTCTGACAACACAAGGATTAAGTGTGACTAATGCATAAGATTAAAGGAAAAATGTTGTATTATGTTATTTACAATATATTGTTTGCTGACTTTGCAACAAGTGCTTCTATGTTGGAACAGGATGTTAATTCTTCCCTTCAGAATGCTCATCTGCATCTAGTAGTTTAATTACTCATAATTGTTGATACATTTATTATAGTGTTCATGGTGTCCTTCCGTCCTTCCGTCCGTCCGTCCATCCGTTACACTTTCTATTATTTGCAACTCCTCCTACACCACTGAAAGGAATTTGATGAAACTTACACAGAATCTTTGTCTCATAGTGCCATTGTGCAGGAGATATTTCACATTTTGATCGGATCGATATTTGGGGTTTCCCATAGAAAAACATGGACTTTGTCATTGACCTAAGGGGGTCCCTATCTCTTATGTGCAACTCCTCCTACACCACTGAATGGAATTTAATGAAACTTTCTCAGAATCCTTGTCACATAGTGCCATTGTGCAGGAGATATTAAACATTTTGATCGGATCAATATTTGGGGTTTCCCATAGAAAAACATGGACATTGTCATTGACCTAAGGGGCCCTCATCTCTTATGTGCAACTCCTCTTACACCACTGAATGGAATTTAATGAAACTTACACAGAATCCTTGTCACATAGTGCCATTGTGCAGGAGATATTTAACATTTTGATCGGATCGATATTTGGGGTTTTCCATAGAAAAACATGGACTTTGTCATTGACCTAAGGGGGTCCCTATCTCTTATGTGCAACTCCTCCTACACCACTGAATGGAATTTAATGAAACTTTCACAGAATCCTTGTCACATAGTGCCATTGTGCAGGAGATATTAAACATTTTGATCGGATCAATATTTGGGGTTTCCCATAGAAAAACATGGACATTGTCATAGACCTAAGGGGCCCTCATCTCTTATGTGCAACTCCTCTTACACCACTGAATGGAATTTAATGAAACTTACACAGAATCCTTGTCACATAGTGCCATTGTGCAGGAGATATTTAACATTTTGATCGGATCGATATTTGGGGTTTCCCATAGAAAAACATGGACATTGTCATTGACCTAAGGGGGTCTTCATGTCTTATGTGCAACTCCTCCTACACCACTGAAAGGAATTTGTTGAAACTTGCACAGAATCCTTGTCACATAGTGCCATTGTGCAGGAGATATTTATTATTTTGATCGGAATGATATTTGGGGTTTCCCATAGAACAACATGGACTGTCATTGACATAAGGGGATACCCATTTCTTATGTGCGACTCCTCCTACACCGCTAAATGGAATTTGATGAAACTTACACAGAATGTTGTCACATATTGCCATTGTGCACTAGATATATTTCGATTGGAATGATATTTGGGGTTTCCCCCATAGAAAAACATGGACTTTGTCATGGACATAAGGGATACCCATCTCTTATGTGCAACTCATTCCTACACCACTGAATGGAATTTGTTGAAACTTACACAGAATCCATGTCGCATAGTGTCATTGTGCAGGAGATATTTAACATTTTGATCGGAATGATATTTGGGGTTTCCCATAGAAAAGCATGGAGTTTGTAATGGACATAATGGGATACCCATCTTTTATTTGCAATTCCTCCTACACCACTGAATGGAATTTGTTGAAACTTATACAGAATCTTGGTCACATATTGCCATTGTGCATTGGATATTAAACATTTTGATCAGAATATTATTGGAGGTTTGCCAAAGAAAAACATGGAATTTGTCATTGACATAGGGGATGCCATTCTTTGGGGGATTGGGGAGGGTAACATGTATTATCTGCAATTTCGCCTTCATGTTTAACTAGATAAAGTTTCAATTTCATAATTAAGAACATCTGAATTTTCAAAGTAATTGTGAAGCGGGGGGTATCAATGGTGAGCATTGCTCACAGGTGTTGTTACTCTAGTATAAAAAATATTTTCTATGTGTGTTTTAAGTTGTTTATTTTGGAAATTATTTTAGATATTGGTGGTGTGGAACCAGTCATCATACCAACCAGTATTACTACCGAACCCTGGACAAAACCAATCAGAGAATTATGGCAGCATCTTCTTCTAAACTTTGCTGCAGAGCAGACTTTTAATCAAATCATATCAAAGGTGGAACCATACTGCAGCATCTGTGCTCTGTTCAAGCCTTTATCTGTAAGTTCCTATAAAAATAACTTGTCAAATAAACAAAGTCAAAATTTAATACTTATTAATGCATCATAAATCATGTTTGTGATAAATAACAGCTATCAAATGGTATGTAACAAAACAGAAAATTGAATACATAGAAAAAACTATTTGATGTTTCTATCATTGGTAAAAGATAAGTTATTTCTTTATAGAAAATGGTCATGGAGAAGGAAATATCAAAGTCTCCTATAGTAAAAGAGATGCGTACATTGCCAATGATTCCTGAAATGTGTTTTGCCTGTAGTAAAGACAACAAGAGACCTTTTGCTGCAAGTCCTTCCTTGGAGAAGGATGGTCTCAGTTCTATTTTAACATGTGAAGATTGCAAAATAACTGTTCATGCAAGTAAGTGTTTTTATACATGGACTGCCACTTAAATATAATAGTAAGGACTTTTTGCCTATATTTTTGCAACTTTTATCTTGTATGTTAGTGAATAAATTTCATAATTTCATAATCTAGATAACATAAAAATCGTGTGTACAATGTAACAAAGAGTTTTAATGAGTTTAACATATATTCTGCTTGATTCTATCCATATGTTGGCATATTTAAACTAGTTTAGTTCCTTTTCTTCAGATAGGATATTGATTAACTGTTCTTCAAATGTTATAGACTAGACAAGAATTGAAAAGAAATATTAAAATTAAAAAGATGATACAGTCTTTTTTTTCTCATTATAGGTTGTTATGGTGTAACAGAAATTCCTAAAAATAAGAAGAATTGGAGATGTACTAGATGTACAAGACAGATGTTAGCAGCTGTAAGTCTTCCTAGATACTGAATCATTTAAATTCTTAAGAGTTATGCTTGTAACTGGTTCACAAATTTGTATGCAAGTATTCTGGGTAAATGGGGTTATTTTTATATCCACCGGAAACTTGTTTGTGGGGTATAGGAATCACCCTGTCTGCCTGTCCACATTCCTTATAAGCGCAACTCCTCCTAAACCGCCTGATGAAATTTAATAAAACTGGCATAAAGGAAGTACATTATATGTAGATGTGCATGAAGGATTTTTATTGACCTCAAGGGGAGATAATTGGACTTGACATTGTGGTGTTTGCGATTTTCCTCCTGAACCATAAGAGCTACAGAAATAAATCTTTAACCAAAATGTGTATCATATTAAGGTCTTGAAAGGTCACTATAAATGATGAAAGCGAAGCGGTGGGTATCCCTTTGTGAGCATGCTCATAGTCCACACTTGTTTTAAGCCAGATCTGAAAAGGTTTGTTTGATTTTTTACATGCTCACAATACAAGCATTTCTAATTTTGTTAATATTGCTCTACTTTGTGATAAATAGACAATGTACTAATAGGTCCCAGGAAACAAATCTTATATTTGATACTTATGGCATATTGGTCTGTGTAGTTTAGGCACTAACAGCTAAAAAACTTTCAGTACATCACATTACTGTTTTTATCATTGTACAGGAGTGTTGTTTATGTTGTCTGAGAGGAGGAGCATTAAAACCAACGACTAATGGTAAATGGTGCCATGTTGTCTGTGCTCTAACTCTACCAGAAGTTAAGTTTGTAAATATCCAAAAGAGAGAGCCAATCAATGTAGATACTATAACAGTGGAGAGGGCTAGACTAGTAAGTACTATAGGTAATACAGTAGTCTCCCAGCGACCACCTGCTTTATCCTATCAAACCCTGATTCATTGTTTCCAACATAAAATTACCTCTGACGAATGACCACCCCTCAAATGCCACCATGTATTTTTGACACAACAACGTACATGTAAATTCCCCTCGTCAACGACCATTTTCAGTGAATGGATGTTTATTTTAGAACTTTCAAATAGAACAAGATTTTTATTATCGTAAACCAGTTCAGAAACGGTTCAACAGCCGGTAAACAAAATGTCAAAATCACGTAAAAGAAAGGTTTTTAAGCTGGATGAAAGGGGAAAACAAGTGGGGTATGGTAGATCAGCTTGATTTTGACATTACATAAATCGGGTTTATTATAAAAAAAAGACTGAAATATTCAACATGAAGATAATAGTACCAACATAATCATAAACCAATATTTACAACAAACGGTATTAAAAACTTGGGAAACTGGAAACAGAGAAAAACCTAGATCTTTCCAAACTAAACGGAACCTTAATAAACTACGAAGTGGAACCTGGGCAACAATAAAAATGATAAAAACAATGATAATGCAAATGAAACAGAAACAGAAGCATTCAATGTTAAGAAGACTTGGAATTGTTATATATTAACAGATAAAAACTGCATGAATTCTTTTTTTTTTTAATTTATACTGAATAATAAAATACAAATACTTATTTTGTGTAATTCTTGATCACTTCACAGTTCTTGCTGCTATTCAACCGGCCAAGCTCTATAAATCTATATAAATTGTATCCCCTCAAGAAAGTCCACTCCCATTATAAGACCACTTTCATGACTCAGATTGGGGGGTCTTATACGAGGGGACTATTGTACTGTATATAGTGTTTTATATTGTACCAGCCAACAGCCAGTTTTATTGTCTCGCCTGCGACGAAAGTCGCTGGAGGCGAGACATATGTATGGGAATCCGGCGGCGGCGGCGGCGGCGGCGTAAACACTTGACATCTTGCTTCATATCTTTGTGAGCCCAAGCCCTAGGTCCATCAAATTTGGTCCAGAGGTAGCTTATGATGAGTACTTGCCAGTCAGTCACCTGTCACCTGACCTTGACCTCAATTTCACGGTCCAGCGACTATGTTAAAGTTTTTGGGTTACGACAGTTCCTCTGTAACTACGCATGGTAGGATGACAATATTTGGTGTATAGGTTGCTGATGACTAGTACATGACTGTCTGGTAGGTGTCACCTGACCTTGACCTCAATTTCACGGTCCAGCGACTACGTTAAAGTTTTTGGGTTACGACAGTTCCTCTGTAACTACGCATGATAGGATGACAATATTTGGTGTATAGGTTGCTGATGACTAGTACATGACTGTCTGGTAGGTGTCACCTGACCTTGACCTCAATTTCACGGTCCAGCGACTACGTTAAAGTTTTTGGGTTACGACAGTTCCTCTGTAACTACGCATGGTAGGATGACAATATTTGGTGTATAGGTTGCTGATGACTAGTACATGACTGTCTGGTAGGTGTCACCTGACCTTGACCTCAATTTCACGGTCCAGCGACTACGTTAAAGTTTTTGGGTTACGACAGTTCCTCTGTAACTACGCATGGTAGGATGACAATATTTGGTGTATAGGTTGCTGATGACTAGTACATGACTGTCTGGTAGGTGTCACCTGACCTTGACCTCAATTTCACGGTCCAGCGACTACGTTAAAGATTTTGGGTTACGACAGTTCCTCTGTAACTACACATGGTAGGATGACAATATTTGGTGTGTAGGTTGCTGATGACTAGTACATGACTGTCTGATAGGTGTCACCTGACCTTGACCTCAATTTCACGGTCCAGCGACTACGTTAAAGTTTTTTGGTGTATGATAGTTCCTCTGTAACTACGCATGGTAGGATGACAATATTTGGTATATAGGTTGCTGATGAATAGTACATGACTGTCTGGTAGGTTCCACCTGACCTTGACCTCAATTTCACGGTCCAGCGACTATGTTAAAGTTTTTGGGTTACGGCTGTTCCCCTGTAACTATGCAGGGTATGGTGACAATATTTTGTATACAGGTCGCTGCTGATATTTAATGCTATTTACGTAATGCTTATGACGAAATTTATTTTCGTTACTGATGCGGAATGCAGGCGAGACGTTTTTCTGTGTCCACACTTGTTTCTTACTACTTGTAATTGTATAATTTTAACTTTTTCCTTCAGTTGCATGTAAAAATATGCACAAGTCGTCAGTTTCATTGCACATTTTTGGTAAATAATGAAGTACATTGTAAGTGAACAACAATCAGAACTTTTTTTTTAAAGCCTATTGTTTTATTGAAGTGTTCTCATTGTACAAACTGATTATATTTCAGAAATGTATGTTCTGCCAACCTCTACAGAATAGTGACAAATCATATGGAGCATGTATACAGTGCTCCAATGGTAGATGCACTTCTTCCTTCCATGTGACTTGTGCTTATGCTGCTGGTGTGATGTTTGAAACCAGCGACTGGCCATATCCTGTTTACATAACATGTAATAAACACAACACAAAAGAGAAGGTAAGACTAGTGTATTACTTAAGTGCCATATTAATTAGGTTGCCAATTGACCTGTACATTCCACTGTAGCTAAT
Source organism: Limnoperna fortunei (assembly GCA_944474755.1). Lineage (NCBI taxonomy): Eukaryota > Metazoa > Mollusca > Bivalvia > Mytilida > Modiolidae > Limnoperna > Limnoperna fortunei. Next base: position 99,774,417 of record OX104111.1, read on the forward strand.
AGTGAAGCTGTTTACACCCTGCTTTACAATTGTACAAACAAAAAGTGTGCACTTGACTTGCCAACGATTCAAGTTTAACAATAACTCTCGGGATTTGATTATCCCTGCAGCAACAGTCATAGTTTGCAACTGACCTTCTTAAAACTGGATGCCATGTTAAAACAAATTATTGCTGCAAGTGGCATAAAAACTCGTAAATTCAATCCTGTCCTAAAACTAACAGATAAACCAACAATGGATTTTATTTATAAATAAAATGACACATACAATAACATATCCTTAAAAAATAATAATTTGAAATAGGGGAGGTAACCAAATACAAACCTCAGTTTTAAATTAAATTACTCAAAGACAGGTCAATAATTCACTAAATATCATGTAACAACCTTGTTTGTGCTTTTATTTATATTGCATTCTTTAATTTCTTAACTGCCCATGTTGAAGAAGATCGCAGAGACAGTAAGTATCTCATTTTTGTGTTTTCTCTTGTACTGCATACCAGTAGTTGAATGTACCTTAAGATTATATGCACAATTTTCAGGTGGCCAGAGACAGGGAATTAGTTGATTTGAAAGTAGGTGATAAAGTGTATGTGAAGCATAAAAATACCAGATACTATCTGTGTAGTATTGTAAAAGTCGAGTCTGAAACATACTACAGTGTTGATTTTGAAGATGGGTCCTTCAGTGATGACTTGTTTCCAGAGGATCTTGATGTAAGTTTCAAGTTGTCTCTCTTTTTTTTTTAAGTTGAGACAGAGTGTATTTGTTGAAAATTTTTAGTCTAAGCCAAAATTATTCCAGAATCTTTGTAGTTGTAGAAACGGTATGTAATGTGGATACAAGTTTCTGTTCATATGTCTGAATAATGGTTATGTTACATGCTCCTAAACATTATGGAATATTTAAATATTTAACAAAGTGCAGCTTGTAATAATAAATCTAAATTGAGATTAATTTTTCACAGAATTCTAGTTTGTTGAACTTCTTATTTTTGATAACTGTAGACATGGTATATATATTAAGCTGGTATTTGCATTCTGATTGCTGGTTTTAATATAAAAATATAAAAATAATGAAGATCTGCATGTGATTTAAGAAAATTTGTTTTTAGATGCCTCGATTTTTGTAACTTTCTTGTGTTTCTTTATTTAACTTGTGTTGTAATTTTCAACCTTAATCAAAATGGTTGTGTCTACAATGAAGATGCATGTAAATTAACACATAAATCTAATGTTGTTTTATGTTGAAGTTTGAACATTGTGTAAAATTCTGCAAATTCATATTCTGTTGCCATTTGGCAGAACTCAACATTAATGTCTTGTCTAATTGTCATGTACCAGTCTAGATTGTATTCATACAATTTAATATTCATGTGTTACACATAAGTAACTATACAGGTAGAGTATTGACCATTAAAAGAATGAAAAACCATATTTTTCTTGTGACTGAGTTTTCAATTGAACGTCATAAATAGTCTGAATGGCATCTTACCTGTTATCATATATTGGATATCATATATAAAGTCAATTCATATACATGCACACTGTACCTGATCACCTACACGTTTTATCTCGCAGACATTGATGCTAAGGAAAGGTATTAAGATTAAGTCTGTAAAGTAAACAAAATTGATTCTACAAAGTTCTGATTTGCAACACATCCACATAGAAAAACCTAATGACGTCATCAATTTTTTTAAATTAGAAAAAAGACATTATAAAAAAGTAAAATATGAAGCCATGTGTCATCAAAAAGCACTTCATCAGTCACTTCAGATTTCTGTGTGTTGTTTGAGTTATAATGATATTGATTTACCACGAGTAAAAACAAATTTAAAACTATTCTTAGTAAAAAGGGGACAAATATGTCTAACCTTCTATATTTAGAACTATGAAGTGTCAGATGGGCCACCACCTATTGGTGCAAAAGTTTGGGTAAAGTGGACAGATGGTGATTTATATGGGGCAACATTTAGAGGAGTCAAAAGTCACACAATGTACACAGTAAGAAATTAACTGGTGTTTTATTAATAGCAGCCCTGTAATTTAAATTGTTTTGTAACAAATTTTATATTCTTTTTTTATTAATAAAATTATACAAGTAGATTTGCAAGATTTTCAAAAAGTAATTTCTATATGCAACATGCAATTATAAAAAAAGATAATTTTTTTCAGAACTTCATATAGCACATGATAATTATCTTGATACAATTCAAATCTTTTAGTCTTTGGTGAAGCTTTGTATGCTTTTTAGCTCACCTGACCCAAAGGGTCATGTGAGCTATTGTTATCACTTTGCGTCCGTCGGCGGCGGCGGCGGGGTCTGTAAACTTTTTACATTTTAATCTTCTTCTCTGAAACCACTTGGCCAATTGAAACCAAACTTGGCCATAATGTTCATTGGATGGACCTTTACAAAGTTTGTGTTTTTTATTTTGATTGGTAAACCAATATGGCCGCCACCTCAAGACTTAGTTTAACATAGGACCCTATGGGAAAAAAGTTAAAAAGGGCTTCTTCTCTGAAACCGTTTAACCAATCAAAACAAAACTTACTAGCAATATTGTTTAGATGGTCCTCTATAAAGTTTGTGTTTTAGATGGGAATTGGAAATTCAAAATGGCCGCCACTGCAGGACTTAGTTTAACATAGGACCCTATGGGAAAAAGTTTTAAAAGGCTTCTTCTCTGAAACCGGTTAATCAATGGAAACAAAAACTTACTAGCAATATTGTTTGGATGGTCCTCTATAAAGTTTGTGTTTTTTATGGCAATTGGAAATTCAAAATGGCTGCCACCGCAGGACTTAATTTAACATAGGACCCTATGGGAAAAAGTTTGAAAGGCTTCTTTTCTGAAACCGGCCAACCAATGGAAACAAAACTTACTAGCAATATTGTTTGGATGGTCCTCTATAAATTTAATGTTTTTTATCCCAATCTGATATTCAAAATGGCCGCCACCGCAGGACTTAGTTTAACATTGGACCCTATAGGAAAAAGGTTAAAAAGGGCTTCTTCTCTGAAACCGGTTAACCAATCAAAACAAAACTTACTAGCAATATTGTTTGGATGGTCCTCTATAAAGTTTGTGTTTTTTATGGCAATTGGAAATTCAAAATGGCTGCCACCGCAGGACTTAATTTAACATAGGACCCTATGGGAAAAAGTTTGAAAGGCTTCTTTTCTGAAACCGGCCAACCAATGGAAACAAAACTTACTAGCAATATTGTTTGGATGGTCCTCTATAAAGTTAATGTTTTTTATTCCAATCTGATATTCAAAATAGCCGCCACCGCAGGACTTAGTTTAACATTGGACCCTATGGGAAAAAGGTTAAAAAGGGCTTCTTCTCTGAAACCGGTTAACCAATCAAAACAAAACTTACTAGCAATATTGTTTGGATGGTCCTTTATAAAGTTTATGATTTTTATGCCAACTGGAAATTCAAAATGGCCGCTACCGCAGGACTTAGTTTAACATAGGACCCTATGGGAAAAAGTTTTTAAAGGCTTCTTCTCTGAAACCGGTTAATCAATGGAAACAAAAACTTACTAGCAATATTGTTTGGATGGTCCTCTATAAAGTTTATGTTTTTTATGGCAATTGGAAATTCAAAATGGCTGCTACCGCAGGACTTAGTTTAACATACGACCCTATGGGAAAAAGTTTTTAAAGGCTTCTTCTCTGAAACCGGTTAATCAATGGAAACAAAAACTTACTAGCAATATTGTTTGGATGGTCCTTTATAAAGTTTATGTTTTTTATGGCAATTGGAAATTCAAAATGGCCACCTCCCCCGCAGGACTTAGTTTAACATAGGACCCTATGGGCAAATAAAAAAAATCTCTATACAACTGGTTAACCAATGAAACAAAGCTTTCTAGTAATATTGTTTGGATAGTCCTATTTAAAGTTTATTGAAAATTACAGGACTTACTTTAACATCAGGGAAATGCCATCTTCATTGCCTATAAAATCAGGTGAGCGATACAGGCTCTTAAGAGCCTCTGGTTTTATTTGTATCCAGATGTAAATGTTTGTTCTGTTCAAATGTACAAATTCCTACCATAGGTCAGAGGTTTTCTATGGGAACTGCAGCTTCCTCCTAACATTCAAACAAACACAAATGTGTACCAAGTATGAATAATTTAGCTCTTTTATTCATTGTGTAGATTGAGATGGCAGATGGAACAGAAAAATCCCACAAACGTGATGAGTTATGGTTACCTACGGAGGAACTGCCTAAGCATGTAAAATCTAGGCTGGTTAGTGAATTATTCATTCTATTCTTTACATGTTTATTTTTTAAGGTGAAATAAACATAAATCTATTAACAGTAGTTTTCAGATATAAAGTACATTATGTCAATATTTCATCAGAAACAATGGAATCTTTTAGTAAATCATTTATCCTGCATACGAGAATAAGATTCATTTAAATTCTGTCGTAAGTTAAAAAATGTGTAATTCCCAGTTTTCTAGGTTTTGAACTACTTTGTATTCATGATGAACATGATCCTGCAGTATTTATTTTTTTTGTTTTTAGTCAACTGCAACAGAAAGAAGATTCAATTTATTTTATGATGAAGAAATACAAAATGAAGTTGCTGAACATGGAAAAAGAAATAAGCCCAAGATCTCATATTCTAAGTTATTAGGTGATAAATGAACATAGATGTGCAATTATAGGACAGCTTTACATGGACAGCCTAAATGTACAATCATCTGTACGCCATGTGTACTGAATCTGTGGACAACTAAAGCTGGATTATTTACAGTTGTGTTAAAACAGTGTTGTATTGAGAATTTTGTTTCTTTTAAATCTTCTTGTTTGTTGTTGAAAAGTTTAATACAGTAACAAGATTTCATCTCTAACATGTTAAAAAGACAACTAAATGGAAAAAAATCAGTGTCAGATGCTTGAAAGACATTTGAATTTGTTCAATGCTGCATGAAGTGTTTACCAGTCTGTATTTTTGCAAAAGCTGAAAAATATTGAATGAAAAACTTATATTCAGGAATTGGTTACAATTTTCAGATTCCAATAGAAGATTCTGTCCCTTGCAATTGTCATAGCTTTGATCAGACATGTACTTTAAATAATGAATAGTATTCTGGTTTATGCCATTTCTGAATTTGATGTATATATTTGTTTCGTAACCATGTACATACATACCTCAGGTACATGTTATCATATATAGAACAAGAAACACATCTCCTAAAGGCAGCAACCATTTTAATTGTACAAAGATAACTTATTTATTTGTTTGTGAATCTTATTCTTATTAGGAATATTATTTCTGCAGCATACCTTTGTAGTGTAATTAATATACAAGAGACATCACCAGTACTTAAATAATGACAGAAAGAGGAATGTCAACTTTACATGATGGCCATTTTAATGAAAAGTCAACATTTATGCAGATTTTAAACAATCTAATAGGTTTTAACGTACAAGTTTTAAATGTTCCTAATAGAAGAGTAGGCAAGATTGTAAGTTTCGTATGTTGGCTTTGTTTTATTTTATTCAGCAAAAGATTGAAGATTGTAAAATTGACAAGTTGTACATACGAGATGTATATTTTGTAAATTTTTATATTTGTAATACCATTATAAAACGACTTGTGCAGCTTTTGTAGATTTAGTTTATCAACTGCATTTCTGTACATTTTTTCAAAGCTTGTTTGATCATTGTCAACAACATTACGTTTGCTTTATAATTTATATGCTTGATAGTTGCAAAAAATGACTATTGTTAGTCTGATGTTTTTGGAAATACTGTTTGCTTTAAATATTGATTCTTTAAATAAACTAAATATTAGCATACAGAATTGTGTAAAATCAAACACTCAATGTAGCATGTTTTTATTAAAACTTGAAACAGGTATTGGTGCATAGAGGTTAAACTGTTTTAAACAACAGTTTTAGTTGTTTTATTACACTGAAGTTTGTTTTAGACTGATTCTATTGTATTGCAAAACATTGGCATAGGTTTAGTTATATTTAGAAAATATAGCAAAAAAGAGTAAAAAAGAAGTTTGATAGTAGAAATGGCAGTACCTGTAAAAAAAATTGAAAATGTGTTAGCTATAACTTAAATTTGCATAAGAGTAAAAACACTCGAGTCATATTTGTATGCAAATAGAAAGAGTTTTATTGAATAAAATATTTGTGTTTGCCTACTTAATGTAACTTGAATTCTTCCAAAAGTTGTATTATTCAAATTCAAAGAGAAGATAATCCATGTGCCATGTATAGGATTAATTGTTCTGCTGTATTCTGAATTGGTTACAAGTTATGTTGAGATTAAAATGCAATGTGTACAATATGTTTTGAAATGTTGTCTGCTTTTCGTTATCTTTTTCGCAATTCTTCAACACTTAGAAAAATTCCGACTTGAGGAGACAGATTTCTTAGGTAGTAGGCAATGGGTAAAACAACTGTGGGCAGTGGTATTAAGATATGTTTGTTAAGAGTTGAGAAAATTCTTTTAAAACTTTGAACCTGCAATAGTCATGGACTAGTTTTACATACAGGGTTTTCACTTGAGTGTTCACTTATAAACTTGAACCAGCTTCTTCAACATGGTTCTTGATTTTCTCCACCTTTTAGGCACTTAAAATAGAACTGTTCAAAATCAAATGAATTTAATTGAGAATTGACGGTGTAAATTGTAGTTGAGGTATTTATTACTGAAGACAGATTCTGATTGTTTGTATACACACCTGTATATATGATACTGTTGTGTTGTTGTATTCATACATCATGCAGTAAAATTAATAAAGGTATGAAACAATTTATTTTTATTTTTGGCCGGGTTGCATGAGGTGCAAACCCAGGTTATGGTATGGTGAAGTCGGACAGGCCAGAGGGGAAGAAGGGGTATCATTTTGTGTAATTAAATCTCACAGTTTTCAGCCCAAATCTCTGAAACTTAACAGAAAGGTTCCACATGTATTGATACTGTGCACCTGCAATTATGGAATCGTGCAAGAAATGTTTTTCAAATCTTCCGGACTTTGGCCACTTAGTCATTTTTCAGAACATTTGCATATTGTGTAATAAACTCCTATATTTTTAGCTCACCTGTACCAGAGGTCCATGTGAGCTTTTACCATCACTTGGGGTCTGTTGTAAACTTTTTCAAAAATCTCCTCTTAAATCACTGGGCCAATTTTTTTCAAACTTAGCCACAATCATACTTTGGGTTCTTAATTTGTACCCAGGGTGTTGATCAATGGATAAAGATGTTCGCTGTTACTAAAAATATAACATGGGTGTAAATGTAACTTTTTTGTAACAATATCTCAAAAATTATAATAGCTATAGAGTAAACCCTTACTTCAAATTGATCAGCTCATCAAGGTCTTCTATAGTTGCTATTAGTGTGAAGTTGTGTTAGGCTCCTTGAGTTGTTGAACTAATGACAATTTTTGACAAAATTTTCAATATTTACAATATAACTTGAAAACTACCAGAGCTATAGTGAAACTGTAAATGGCAAAAATGATCAGTAATTTAAGTCCTACAATTCACTTCATTGGTCTGATGTTAGATATCTTAAAAGGAGTTATTGCCCTTAATTGACAATTTTTTTAATGAAATTTTTGTTTTTGTCTAATTTCTTAAAAACTGTAACAGCTAGAGTGAAACTGTAAATGGCAAAAATTATCAGCAATACAAGCCCTACAATTCACTAAATTGGTCTGAAATTGTCAGATTACTCCTTATAGGAGTTATTGCCCTTAAATTACAATTGTTTATGAAGTTTTCCATTTTAGTCCTGGAACTAAAAAACTATAACAGCTAGAGTGAAACTGTAAATAGCAAAAATGATTAGCAATACAAGTACTACAATTTACTAAATTGGTATGGAATTGTCCCATGACTCCTTATAGGAGTTGTTGCCCTTAAATTACAATTTTTTTTTAAATTTAATTTTCTGTTTTTGTCCTGAACTTAAAAACTATAACAACTAGAGTTAAACTAAATTGCAAAAATCATCATCAATACAAGTTCTTTGTAGGATCTTGAGAGCTTCTAGTGTCTTTTCTTCTGTAAAATAAAACTGTAAAACGAATGTTCATTGCATGGTCTTCTACGAAGTCAACACATTTTTTCCTATCCCTGCTCGACCAAAGTGGGGGGTATATAGTGATCATCATGATGTCTGTCCACCAGAATTTAGTTTCCGGATATTAATTAACAAATCTTGCATCTGATTTCAATGAAACTAGGGGATATTTTAACTTAACAGGAACATATTGAAACACATATTTTTTTGAAATTCTTAAACTCTGTATTACATTTTTGGTAAAATTAATATTAAAATCATACATAATTACATAATTTCCATAAAATTAAAAGTAAGGAAAGACTTATACCTATACTATAATGGTTTCAATAGTGTTTTCACTTAAACAAGTCCGGTGTTGAATGGAATTTGGGAGGTAATTTTTAAAAATCCCATTTTTGGCCAAGTTGCACAAAGTGAAAACCAGGGTTATAGTGTGTGAAGTCGTGCAGGCTGGTGGAGGGAAAAATAGGGTATCATTTTAGCTCACCTGACCCAAAGGGTATTGTCGTCACTTTGCATTGGTCGTCGTAATCATTGTCCATGGCGGCGGTGGTGTCTATTAATTTTTAGCTCACCTGACCCGAAGGGTCATGTGAGCTATTGCCATCACTTGGCGTCCGTCGTCGTCCGTCGTCGTCGTCGTCGTCGTCGTCGTTAACTTTTCTTCAAAAATCTTCTCCTCCAAAACCACTGAAGGGATTGCTTTGAAACTTTGCACACATCATCAGTAAAATGTCCTCTACCAAGTTTGCTCAAATCATGGCCTCAGACCAACCAACATGGCCACCATGGCTAAAAATAGAACAGGGGGGTCAAAATACAGTTTTTTGCTTATAGTTCAAAAAGTATAACAGGTATAGGAAAACCGAACAGACCTTCCTTCTTCAGCATCTAAAGCTCTACAAAACACTCCATTGGGTCAAAGTTGTATGATGACTCCTTGTAGGAGTTATTGCCCTTTAATTGTCAAAATTGATGATTTTTGCCATTTTTGCCTCAAAATCTTGAAAATTATTAGAAATAGAGAAAAAGTTAGCATTGCTTAATTGTTCTGCTCTATGAGGGCTACAAAAATGACTTAAGGGTCAAGATTGTCTGATTAACCGTTTAAGAGTTATTCCCCTTGAACTGTTTTTTTTAATTTGTTTTAATTGATTTTTTAAAATATTCTCCTCTGAAACAACTGAAAGTACTGCTTTGAAACTTTGTACACATCATCCGTCCAATGTCCTCAACCAAGTTTGCACCAACCATGGCTGCAGATTAACCAACATGGCCACCATTGCTAAAAATAGGACGGTGGGGGGGGGGGGGGGGGGGTAAAATACAGTTTTTGGCTTATATTTAAAAAAGTGTAACAGATACAGGAAAACCGAAGAGACATGCCTTCATCTGCATCAAAAGCTCTACAAAACACTCCATTGGGTTGAAGTTGTATGATGACTCCTTATAGGAGTTATTGCCCTTTAATTGTCGAAATTGATTATTTTTGACATTTTTGCCTCAAAATCTTGAAAATTATTAGAACTAGAGAAAAAGTTAGCATTGCTTAATTGTTCTGCTCTATGAGGGCTACAAAAATGACTTTAGGGTCAAGATTGTCTGATGAACCGTTTAGGAATTATTCTCCTTGAAAATTTTTTTAATCAATTTTACTAGATTTTAAAAAATCTTCTCCTCTTTAACCAATGAAAGGACTGCTTTGAAACATTGCACACATCATCTTTAGGACGTCCTCTACCACCTGACTACCTATATAGCTACGTTGGCTTTAAATAGAAAAAATGAAAAAAGGCGGGAGGGGGGGGGGGGGGTCGAGAGAGTTTTCGACTGATAGTTAAAAAAGTACAACAGGTACAGCAAATTTGAAGTGAACTTCCCTTCTCCCTCTAAGCATCAAAAGCTCCTCCTTATAGGAGTTATTTCCCTTAAAAGGTGGAAATTAATGATTTTTGCAGAAGTGTTGGGCAATTCCTTATAGCAAAGAAAAGCTGGATAAAAAAGGGTTGTTTGGTTTCAGGTTCAGGTGAGCGATACACGCTCCTGGGAGCCTCTAGTTTACAATTAATCTTCTTCTCTGAAACCACTGGGCCAATTGAAACCAAACTTGGTCATAATGTTATTTGCATAGACCTTTACAAATTTTGTGTTTTTTATTTGGATGGAAAACTTATATGGCCACCACCACAGGACATAGTTTAACTATGCGAAAAAGTTTTAAAAGGCTTTTTCTCTGAAACTGGTGAACCAAAGGTGACAAAACTTAATAGCAATATTTATTGGATTTTCTTGTTGAAGGTTTGTTTTTTATTCTTATCGGAAATTTACCTCTGAGGCCCTATTTTTCTTTTCAGCTCTAAAAAGTTTTGACATTATTTCAAAACTAAAAAAAAATTTGGCTTGTACAGGATTATGTAAATTAATTATTTTATGCTTTTCAAAATTTGTTCTCTGTACAATTTATTAGAAAATTTGCAAATTCAGTGCTGAACCTCTCAGAAACCACTATTTTTATGTGGAATTATGATTACTTGTCCTGGTATAAAAAAAAACTTTCAGGCAATTTTAAAGAAAATTAAATGACAAATTATTTGCAGTGTTAATGTACTGAATCCCTGTTGTATGGTGCAATTCATTTTCATGTCTTTTAATTAAAGAAATATGTCTGAATGTTAAAGGAAATTATGAACCATAAAATCTCATGTTACTAAGGTATGCCTTTCTTTCAAATAACTGCTGTTTTTCCTAGCAGCATTCACAACCTTTCCTTACCAAACATGCAAGTGCACCAATCCCCAGAGCCAGTTTAACATGAGGCCCTATAGGAAATTGTTCTCTTGTCTACTTCTCAGAAACTTCAAAACATACTGAAGCCAAATTCTACATCGATGTTAATACATTGGTCTTGACAAATTTTATCTTCTATCTGATCCTTAAGTTTTTCTATGGAGATGTACATTGTATGTACTTAGCTGTATTTCTTTCTAATTTTGGGAGAAAATTAAGCATTACTGGGAAAGGGGGAGGGAAATCTTGTAGGAATGTCCAACCTATTGGGGTTAAAATTCCATCTGTAGCTCAAAATTTAATTTAGATAATTATGACCTAGCAATGGAATTTCACTATCCCCTTTTCAAAGAATTGTACAATTTAAAAAAATAAATTATACAGCATGTTTTTAATAGTAAAAGACTTTGAATTCAAACATGCTATTTGTGATTGCTTATTGTTTTTAGAGCATTGAAATTAGAACATCATTTGGTACATGGTTTGCTAGCACAAAGTGCTGGGTTGGTATATTTTCTGCACACTGAGGTACCTGTCCATATTTGGACATGTGCCACCGGAACACAGTATTCTTACAATTGCTTTCACTATTACTAAAGAGGAGATAACCAAATACACACCTCACAGGAAACAAATAACAGAAAGGTCAAAGGGCATAAACTACTGGCTTATAACAGTCACATAAAACAAGTGGTGGGTTGAACCAGTCCACATACCAATGCCCAATAATACCAACAAAAAGAAACATGGATAACTTGGAACATGACAAAAACTTCACAATACAACACTGAGATTGTGGGTTCGAGTCCAAATGTGGGCAAGGTTGTGCTGGACTACTATCTCAATCAACAAGGATTGCCCGTTTTCCTTCCAAAGGTATAGGGTTTTCTCTTATTATTTAGACTTCCACCCTTCAACAAAACTTAATGCCGTAATATAGGTGAAAAATGGCTGAAAGTGGTGTGAAACCCCAAACAATACTGGTGTATATATATCCTTTACTGATATATTTTTGGTTTGCTCCCACTAGGGATAAAAAATACCCTGGAGACCTCAGTGGTCGAGTGGTTAATTGATTGATTGATTAATGGTGTTTAACGCCCGAGCAGCAATATTTCAGCTATATTCAGGCGATGAACATGAAATGGATGATAAAATGAACATGAAATGATGATGAATGAAAATGGGATGGGACACAAGGAAAAATAGGGGTAACGGATTTTAGATTGCCACTGGCAAATGGGAGGATGGCTAGGGTCGGGCAATTTATCCTCCTGTAGCGGGATCGAAATCCCTACTCATAGCGAATACTACAGCAGCGTTCTTTAACGTGCGAGGAACGTGGCATTTTTCCCAACACAGTGCACCAATATGGTTTGCGGTCAGGTTTTCCGTATTATGGCCTGACAACCCCAGCTTGCCAGGGGTACCCCATTCAACCACCTGGGGCACACATCCCAGTCGGTCTTTAGGCAAACCGACCTGACACGCCGGTCAGGGTACTGGGTGCTATTCAGTCGCCTTTTACGACAAGCTAGCGCGACTGCGGTCTATTCTTTTAGCCACCCAGATCCCGCACGGGTATCGAGTGGTTAAGGTAGTTTGTCTACTATTGATCATGTGGTCTGTCAACACTGTGATTGCGGGTTCAAGTCTCAATGCAGGCAGGGTGTACTCCACTCCAATCTTAATTGACAAGGATTGCCAGTTTTCCTACCGAAGGTCCGGGGTTTTCACATGGTACCCTGGGTTCCTCCCAATAAAAACTGGACACCATTATATAGCTTAAAATTGCTGAAGGTGGCATTCAAATTAACAAATTAAACATACTCTTTCCACATTTCATGTATGCTTGCCATAGATAACACCAAAAATAAAAAAATAAAATATTTGTAAATAAGATAATTTATTTCAACCAAATTTATGTTGAAACAGTACAAATGATAAGACTTTCAATGACAATATGAGGAATTAACATGGACAAATTTTACGTTTTTATCAACTGTCAATGTTATAATTCTGTTTTTGGTTTTTACAATTACTGCTTCTTTTGTTATTGAAACCTATACATATCTAATTGTCAACAAAAAATTATAGAGTTTACTTATTGTGACCAAATGATTGATTATCATAAACATACAAACATTTATAATTAGTTTCGATCTAGTATTAGAATTTGCAGTATTATATATTTTAAATGCTCTTCAGATAAAGTAAAATTTGATGAAAAATTTTTTATGGAATTTATAAAAAAAAACACAGAAACAAAACAAAAGAGCATTGTATGAGCGACCTTGCTGTAGTTATATGCATATAATTACCATCCGATATTATTTTATCACTTTTGTTTACAATCATTGATATCAATTTATTATTAAGATTTTTCAGGTTTAGATTCAGTCCTTGTATCTTAAATTATAAATTCAAAGACTTTGATGTTTGAATAAAATTTTCATAGTTTTTAAAAGATAGAGCAATTTGATCCAAACTTGTCTTCAAAGAAGCTATATACTTTGATACAAATGCTGAGTAAAAGTATAGGACATATATTAGGTGACAATACAACATTAGATACCGTCAATATACAAGGATTTTATTGGATAAATAATACATATTTATTTAAATTATTATATTTATTCAATGGTAATTAAAGTGGCATTTTCAATTAAAAATATCAAAATAAATCATACAAGTTTCTTTTACCTTAAAGCATCTAAATCCTGACAAATGTTCAATATTGTGGAAGTTACAGTTTATGACATTTTGACATCATTTGGAAACTATGGTAACAATAATTTCAGAAAACTGACAATTGTGTTCCAATTCTCAATGTGGAAAGTTGATTTGTTGATAGTAGACATAAGTAATTATTATTTTATACAATGAATAAATAATAATTAAGAGTAAATTTTGTTGTAACTATTGACAATATTATTGGGATGCAAATTAAAGTTTCTCACAGCAGTTTTCGAAGCCAGAGGGTCAATTGTCACGTAGCAATCAACTACAAAATATATATATATTTGACATTTTTATTAAAAATGCAGTTACTACTATGAAAGACACATAAAGCATCATTTTATGACAAATTGCACAAAAATCAATACAAACAGATGGTAAATAAACAAATACTGAATATTAGTCATACCATGATATTACTACAGATCATGTGATACATGTATTACTGATGGAGTAAGGAATAATTATGTGATTGTAAAAGAATGGAAGAGATCTTATAATCTGTAACTTTTTAAATTCTGTATTCTGAAAGTTTAAAAAGGCACAGTCAGATATTCAAACTTCACAGAAACAGGTTTTAAAATTGACAAGTATTTGAAGAACTGCCAGTGAAAGAAGAGTAACATTTACAATTTATATTTTTATGACTGAAAAATATTAATGTTAAAGTAAAACATAATTTTATTAAATTGTCTGATGAAAAAATGTTGTGAAGTTGAAAAAAAAATAGCAGAAGGACTGTCCTAGTACCTTGTGTGATAATCTGAAGGACATAAACAATATGGATAAATACCAAAGATAACTGCAGGACAAAGCAAGAGAAAATAATTACCTATACAACAAATGTTTGAGCACTAAATACCACATTAAGATAAAAACTAAAAAGACAATTTCAGAAAAAGATTATGTGTAAGGAGTCCTGAGGCATATATCAGAGAAAACTGTTAATTATTCTGTCTAGGACACAAACATGTTAAGCATGTCAAAATCATATGTTGTCAACTGGTTCCCTAAAAGCTTGCAAGATCTACTGAAAACATTCATATATTACAACGCAACAACAGAAAAATCAAAGCAAAATCAATTTACTAGTAATATAAAATTACAAATGTATTTTGTTTAAGTTATCAGACATACAGCATCACACTAAGGTTTATTCCCCTGAAAATGAATAAATTGTGTAACAGTCTATTTAAGAATCATGCACTTTAAACACAAATTTAATACATCCTCTAAATACATCCTTTAGAGGTTACATTGGTTTATTATGTCTTTTAATTGTATATAACATATAGATTGTTGTAACAGCATATAGTTAATGCTCTGTATGAACAATTACTGAGTATTGCTCAGATTTTTTTATAGATTTATCTCCCCTTAACATATCTGTGTAGAATTTTCTATCTACCATATGCACGGCCTATCTTATTAAAACTTACATGAAATATTTTTATAATTTGTATTAAAACTCACTATAAAAATAGATATATTTATAGGTTTTGCCCTACATGTATTGTCTAAGATTCTTAAATGGACGGTACTAAATTTTTCCAAAATGCAGGACTGTCCCAACTAATGTACACATCGAAAACACTGAATTTAAGGAAAGTTTACATAGTACCCCTTAAAAAAGCACTTTATTTCCATGACATCGATCATATTTATTAGATCTGAAATTAATAAATATTTATAAATGCATACAAATTACTAATACAATGTGGCCTCTGTAAAACCATTGACAGTGGCACATCATGAGTAAAAACTGATAAATTAATCTGTTTAAGGATGACAATTAAGACAAATATTTACAATAGATTCATCCAATGACTTTATACAATGTAACAATATCATGTATCAAAAAATGCAACAAATTTTACATCTCGTTAATGTACAAGTATGTACATATATGTTACTGCTACATGTACATATATTAATGACATCATAACATAACCTACACTTATATTGCATCTAAAATATTGTATTTTATCCTTGATTTTAAAAGAATTGTTAAAAATTGGCAGCATCTGTTGTCTTAAGAAATGCATTTAACTTTTATGGTGCTTAAAGATGAGTGTCGAAGGCAAAAATACTGGACAATATATCCCAACAATTAAATTCTGATATCTGAATGTTTATTTTTCTTCTTACCCTCTTCCACACTTATATTTTATTACTAAGTTTTTATTACATATTTAACTGTTACAAATGTTTCTCACCAAACAAACTCTAAAGTTACACTTAAAGGGAAAAGTGAAACTTAAAGTGTTGATCACAAAATCACTTCAGGACAGAAGAGTGAAATGTAAAGTGTTGATCACAAAATCACTTCAGGACAGAAGAGTGAAACGTAAAGTGTTGATCACAAAATCACTTCAGGACAGAAGATAACAATTAAATATAAAACTGTATTTTTGAAGTTTCTGTATGAAGACATCAGTGAACTGCTTTGTGTAGTAAGTATACAGTGTTTGTTCAATTTCTTTATTTTAAAAACAATATTTGTAGCAATCTAAATGACTAACATCAAGTCCACAGCATAAATTATGCCATCATCCCTGATATACCGTAAGATACAATATCTCGTGATGAAAGTTAACTTGGCATTAATTCCCTGATGTTCAGCAAACTGCTGATCAATAGGATTATAGTACCAGTCTTGTCAATGAAGTCAGGCCAGCACCAGCACTTTTTGCTATATGATTTGGTTATCACTAAAATGTCTATAAGTGTCAAGGTCTGTGGAATCTAAAATAGAAACAAACAAAACAAATAAACATTTGATAGAAAACAAGTAATAAAACAAATAAATAGGCAGTCAGATTGAAAAGACAATGATTGCCAGTTTTCCTACTTAAGGTTGTGGGTTTTAACTGGGTACTATACCCACAACCTGAGATAAAAATAGATGCCATAATACAGCTAAAAACAAGCAAATGTGTCTCATCAACATAAATGTACTGCTTGGCACATATTGGTAAACACTACTCTTGTCTTAACAGGGCTCACGCTGGGTCAAAATTATAGGGAGAAGTCACTTCTCTTTTGGATGGCTGACAGGGAGAAGTGAGGATAGAACAGGGAGAAGTGGGTGGAAAACAGGGAGAAGTTGCAGTATATGTCGCGAAAGCGTCCTGTTTACTTTGTTTTTTTATTAATTAGTGTTGGCAATTGCATTTTTATTATGTTTTTTTAGCAGTTTAATTTATTGAGGATAAAGTATCAAAGATTGGATTAACTATTCAGTATACTTATTTCACACATTTTCAAAAATACATGTATTAAACATAACAATTAAAATAGGATCAACTGTCACAAAATTGTTCATTAACATGTTTCTTTGTCATTGATACACAATTTGATTGATTTATAATGAAGTACTATTAGAACTAGAAGAAGAAAATTACATCATTGTGACACATAATATATTATTTAAAATTGTAAAATTAACTATTAAAAAGTATTTAAACATATTTAACTTAAATTTGTTTTAAGTAACTGCCAAAATACTATTTTTACTACGTGTCTATCATTGCAAAACTCATTTCACCACTATCAGCGTAGTATATTTGCAATCTCCGGCACCAAATTCATATCCGCTCCGGAAATTTTCAAAATTCTTGTGCTCTGAACTGGTTTTCGGTTATATTGTAAACCTACGCTTTATATACCAAATAAAAGTTAAAAGGGTACCAGTTCAACTTTGGCGCGTGAACATAATAAACATGACGCGGTATCAAAAATATGAAGATTTCTTACTAAAATGGGAATAAAATTTGAAAGGCGACATTAGGCGATTCTACAAAATGAAAGGGCGACTTCACTTCGCTTTTGAAGATGATCGACGGCGAAGTGGGACCACGATAAGGCGACTTCTTCGCCCGAGTCGCCCTCCAACGCGAGCCCTGCTTAAGTTCACTAAAGTATGAAATATTTTGCATGGCCCTACAGAATTTGGCGAGTGAAGAGATCTCATCATGTTGTAACTGTGTACCAAGTTGTATATGAAGAACAAAGCTTCAAAACAAAGGTAAATCTGAGGTCCAACAAACAAATCATAAATCTGTAAGGTAAACCTGAGGTCCAACAAACAAATCATAAATCTGTAAGGTAAACCTGAGGTCCAACAAACAAATCATAAATCTGTAAGGTAAACCTGAGGTCCAACAAACAAATCATAAATCTGTAAGGTAAACCTGAGGTCCAACAAACAAATCATAAATCTGTATGACCCCAAACGTTATCTTTTGGGATATAAATACTGCTGAAAGAAACAAACAATCAATCAAACTGACCTTGTCAAGTGTTTACTTTCTTCATGAACATCCATTTCTTTACTTTTGAATTCATTTAATTCTTTCCTAATGGCAGCCTGCAAAACAAAAATTTAACTTCACACTGTGTTGAAACAAATATCATCTGATACATGGTTTTTTATATTTGTGTAGCTGCCTATCTTGTGAGGCCTAACTAAAGTTGGTAGTAAAGGAACTTCATCAAATAATTTGAAAAATTATATCCGAATATAAAATCTGCTTTATAACAACATTTTAAACAAATAAATAAAATAAATAACAATAATGAAAACAAGTGTGGACTGTGAGCATGCTCACAAAGGGATACCCCCCCCCCCTTCATGCACATCTACACATGATGTACTTCCTTCATGTAAAATTTCATCAAAGTCTGCAAAAAGGTTTAGGAGGAGTTGCGCTTACAAGGTCTCACACTGAATACAATATTTAAAAAGTCTCAGTCCAATTATCTCCCCTGAAAATATCCGACAGGGACGAAAATTCTTCATGCACATCTACATATAATGAACTTCCTTCATGTAAAGTTTCATCAAAATCTGTCAAGCGGTTTAGGATGAGAAGCGCTTACAAGGGATGTGGACTGATGGACATACAGACAGGGTGATTCCTATATACCCCCCCCAAACAAGTTTGCAAGTTTCACATGTCAATAAATTTTTTACAATGTAGTGAATCTGTAAGATTTAACATTTAAAAATCTAATTACAAGCCAGGATTCTTGGGTTTATACAAACAAACTTGAGAGTCAAAGCTTTTTTCTCAAATACCATAACAACATCAAAATTCTCAAGTTCTGATTGACTAAAGCCTTGATTAATCTCAAAATCTGAAGGGAGTTTTGAGGAAAACAAAGTCCTGATGTACTCCAAACCACTTATAAATTAATGTGCTGTCCATACTGATCTATGAGGTTTCATTAGGTGTAACAGTAGTACAAATAGTAAGTTTAGTACTACTGATCATTGGTGTGACAACTACAGGGGTCAGAGTTCAAGGCGTAATCAACTCCAACTTTAATTGCGGAAGTTTTCCTGTCAAACCGTGGGAGTTCTTACAGAGTTTGGTGTCTTCCTTCACCAATAACACTGCTAACTTTAATTTAACTGGAAAATTGCTGTAAATGGACACTCTAACAATTCAATTAAGTTAGGTGTTATTGTAATATGAATCATAATATGCTAAAAGTGAGACTGAAGTCATGTTTAGTTTACACTTTTCAGAACTTTCTGCACCAATCAAACTAGGTGCCATGGTGACTCAACCTGAATGTTCAATAAGCTGACCTTATCTTTGGGTGTTAACCTTGTCCAAGGTTTGTCTGCTCGTCTATCATACTCGTGAGCTTCTGTCCATTCTACATAATCACTGAATTGTATAATCTTCCTTTCCTTTAATTCTTCAATACTTGGTCTAAAGCTCAACTGTAGCAGAAATCAAAATATTATCAATTTAGTTGAAATACTATGAAAATATGCACTATTTACACAAATATATCTCAAAATTGCAAAAAGGCTGAAAATGGCCAGGTTGCAAAGTAAGTGCCTTAATAAACGGTAATGGTTTACAATTTGCTGAAAGAAGGTTTAGGGTCTGTGTAAAAAAAAATGTAGAAGGAGTTGATTACACAAAAAACAACCATCATGTATAAAATGTGCTAAAAATGACTCATTTCCATTGTCTAGAAAAATGGGAAAACATTCCTTCAAAATTCCATAATAGCATTTATACAACTTCAATGTGTGCAATCTTTCTGTGTAGTTTTAGCAATGTGGAAACCTGAAGGATGAGTTGATTACTGGTACACAAAACGGTACCCACTCTCATAAAAATTGTTAACAAATGACTAAGTTTCCAAGTCTGAAAAATTAGGAAAATATCCTCAAACAATTAGAAAATAGTAGGTGCACAACTTCAATACATGTGCAATCTTTCTATGAAGTTTGAGAGTTCTTGGTTAAAAACTGTAGGAGAAGTTGATTATACAAAATAGGTACCGATGACTGCAAACATTTGAAAAATGAGTAAGTTCCCAAGTCTGAAAAATTAGGAAAAAATCCTTGAACAATTCTATAATAGCAGGTGCACAACTTCAATACAAGTGCAATCTTTCTGAAAAGTTTCAGAGATCTGGGTTGAAAACTGTTGTAGAATGTTGATTACACTATATAGATACCCTATTTATCCCGCCCACCCACACCATACTATTATATGGGTTTGCACTTCGTGCAACATAGCCAAAACTATACAATGTTGCATAAAATGTTCCTTTAATGTTAGTATCTTTTTTCAGAGGAAAAGAACATCAATTAAGAACCTAATTCATTATTTTGTCAGTTCTAATTTAAGATCTGATGATAAACCTTTAAAATAAAACTGCTTACAAATATCTTTTCTAGTATACAGATTGTGTTTATCAAAACCAATGTTTTAAACAAAGCAATTTCAAAAATATTATTCACCAACAGAAATGTTCATTTTTATTTGCTTCAAAGTAGATCTTAAAAAAAAACTCTTTATTGGTTACCTTTCTTATAAGGTATCTCTTCTTTTCTTCTTTTTCTTTTATAGCCTCCTCAGAACTTTGCACTAATAACAAAAATTTAAAATAAGTCCTCATATTTTCTTTAAATACATTTAAATAATCACCCAGTAACTTGATGTGTGCAGCAGATAAAAACTGCATTTTATTTGTATTTTTTTTAGAACAGTGGGTTTGCACATTCTGTTCGTACTGCATTTTTCAGGAAATAATACTTTTTGACTAAAAATGAATATTGTGTCTGTGACAGGCGACAAGTGTGTCTTAAATAAATGACAAATGTAGTGTCATGTGTTAATTAATCTACAAATGACCAGTGTTGTCTGACATGTTATCACAGTCATGTAATTACATTAATCTAATTGGATGTTAATTGGTCACCTGCTAAAATTCTATACCTAATTGGATTAAAAAAAGGTTGGTAATTGAAATGTATTAACAGAAAATTGCTAAAACCTGTAAATGAAAGCAATTTTTGCAAAAAGGGATAAAAATGAATAATAATAAAATAAAAAAAATAAACAAAGAAAAGTTGACAAGTAAAGTAACTGACATAATATTTAATGTTTATTATAATTATAGAAGTGGTATTTCTTACTTTACCACATGTGTTTTATTAACCTATACATGTATTTTGTATGCTATATTGAAAATAAACAATGATACATAAAATAATTCTTAAACAGAACCAGATACGCACTGTGAAGGATGTTTCTCTGTTCCAACTCTTCTAATGATGGTCGCAAACTTAACCGTCTGTAATATAAAATTTTTATTTTTATTTTTGTTGTATTATTTTACAACAAATTAATCTGCTTACTCATTAAAATAACATACTTGATTATGTACTATATACATATACAAGAACAAGACTAGGAAGCATTAAGTTTCTGTGCAATGTTTTCATTAACTATAGGCAGATCCTGTGCTTATCTGAATTTTCATTTAAATTTACAGTGGTTTTTTGCCTAATTTAAGTCCAGTGCACTCCCTTTTTTTAGATAAGTGCATCAACCTATGTAAATTACATTTTCCACACTGGTACAAATAAGTTTTAAAATTATTATATCACATTAAGTACAGTAGTAGGCAAACAAAATTTAAAAAATGAGAGTAATGGCAAATACTATCACTATCAAACCATTCTAGATAAATACTCTTGTTTAAAATTGTAATGTATTACTTTTATGTATAAGGAAATATGTAATGCATTGTAAAATGTAAAACATTTCCCACTTGAAATATATTCCTTTAAATTTATGTGTATAATGTTTTATCTCATTTGCTTCAAACCTGTTCTTATTGTTTAAATTTATACAATGATAGCAATGATAACACCAGACTCTTAAGTTAAATGTGGGAGCAGCTGAAAGGAGATAAGAAACTTTTTGTAGTCTTAGCTACTAATAATTTTTCATAGCTTAAGTAAAAAAAAATTTATGGGCATGTTCAAGACAAGTCTATTTTATCAAAGAACAATATTTTTCTGTATTTAATTACATCATTGTCCTACTATATTTTTTTAAATTTACAGTTATAACCATAAGAAGTATCAATGCACTGTACAGATAAAGAACCATGTGACCAACTATTTCAAATAACTTAAAATTCTTTTGATATTTTGAATGAGTTGATGTTATGTTTATTAGACGAAAAAAAATCTTTTTTATTTGGGGATTCATTAAATTACAAGCTGTAAAATTGTACTTGGTTAAATTGAATATATGAGTAAAATGAATTCTGTAGGCAAATTGGCCAACACATTTATCACAGCACACTTGAAGGACATTTGTAGTACAATTTTCCATCAATAAAGTCTCATAACTCTGAAACAACTAAAGAGAAAATCAGGAAAACCAAAGATCAATTCAAGCCTCAAGATAAAGAAAAATGTATCAAAGTAAAAGAGTTTTTTAATGTTTGACAAATTGTCAAATTTGTTCATGCATAAATTTCAATAACTCTGGAATAACAAAAGTTAACAAATTTCCAAATCAAAATGGAATTTTCTTTAACCAATCCTAACAATGCATTAAACTTTCATAAGAATTGGTAAGTAAATTGATTGATTGATAGGATGTTTGCTTAACATCCAGCAAGCAGTATTTCAGCTATATTCAGGACGAGAACAAGTTAACAAACAATTAATCAATGGAAAAACACGGTAAGAAGCGACTTAGCAACCACAATTTAGACTGCCACTGGAAAAGTATAGAGTTTTAGATAGGGGTGGAGAATTAAGCCTTCTGTAGTGGCTACAATGAGCATACTCTTTGGTAAGTAAATTGAACCTATGAAAGTGATGACATGCGGACAGAAATGGTATACCATAAGAATGAACAAACTAGATATCAGTGAGATGGTACCCATCTCTGTGGGCCCCGCCGACCTTGAGGTCAATGTCAAAAGTCATCAACCATGGTATGCGACACATTGTCTTGATATTATCTACCCACATTCCAAATATCAAAAGCCTACCTCAAAAGAAAAAACAGTTACAGTCCGGACACGATTAGCACAGAGGGACAGACTGATCACTATAGGGCAGGGTGTGATCACTATAGGGCAGGGTGTGATCACTATAGGGCAGGGTGTGATCACTATAGGGCAGGGTGTGATCACTATAGGGCAGGGTGTGATCACTATAGGGCAGGGTGTGATCACTATAGGGCAGGGTGTGATCACTATAGGGCGGGGCCCTAATTAAAAAATATCTTTTAATTTTAAAAAAAATTGTCTAATCATTTATATTGTATTTCTAGATTCAATATGGCTGCTGGTCCAATATAGTACTCTAAGTAATGACAATTGTAAATTTTTCACAGAACATTACTCAATCAAATTAAATGACACATAAAAGTTGAATTTTAACTAGAATTGTTTTATTCACAAAGTTGTACTGACCTGGTCAAGGCAGTTCCTATGGCGTTCCTCCTCTCTCTGTCTTGCTCATCTGTTGCTGAATGTATGATATTTTTCTCTACTAGTTCTCGCCGTGATGGTCGTGAACTTAACAATTTTGCTAAACTATCTTGGCGAGCTACTTTTGCTGCTAAAGAAGCTGAGAAATAAACACAAATAAAAATCATGAAAATAAATTGCGCTAAATGTATCCAAAATTGAATGAAAATTACCAACATAACTGAAATATTATCCCTCCCTCCCACCAAACAAAATAATTAATTTCACAGATAAATTTCATAAGCCTGTATAAAATTAATGCATGTGTATAATTCATCCATTGGAAACATTATGACTTAAAAAAAAAATTAAATAAACTGGGTGATGTTGTACACACTCGTGTGTAGCTACAATAATGTAGCTACTTTTTTTTTGTTGGATAGAGCTACAAAGAGGTCCCATTACTCATAATGGAGCAAAAACACTCATAGGATTTCTAAATATTTTCCACTATTAAACTGCAGTTTTTGTTTAATATACTTTTTCTTTTCTCCGCCGTTCAGCTGACATTCCTACAATGTCTAAATTAAATAATTTTAACACTTTCCGTAATCATGGCATTGTTGGCAAAATACAAATTGTGGAGTGTAGTATTGTAGAGTTGTATCAGCAAAAATTTGATCCCAGCTAAATGCAATGAATCCGGAATAATTGATCCGGAATGAACATTTTTTACCAAATTGATTCATAAATTCCGAAATTCCAATTTTGTCAACAATGCCATGATTACTCATAAAGAGTAAAAGTAACTAATAAGTTGTTGTAGAAATATCAGTTAAACTTCAAAGACATTAAAAATTATGTTGGAATTCAGGGAAACAGTTTAATGCCATGTACAGTTTCTGAGAAAAGCTTCACGGAAATTCGTACGAAGGGACGAACATAGGTATCTACAAATGAAGTCCCAAACAGGAAGTAGTTGTCCAACAGGACTGAAAGTTGCTTAGGACGTACAACTTGTGATACTGAACCACCCTGCCATATTTTAAATTGATCTCATGTACAGTTTCTGAGAAAAGCTTGACGGAAATTCTTACCGACGTCCAGACTGACATGAGTAAAACTTAATGCCCCCAGACAAAAATTAGCTACATTATTGTAGTTAAATTATGTGTAACCCACCACACAGGTTACACAGTGTGTAAGAAATCAGAGTTTATTTCTTCATTAAACCATCATGTAGTTACACTCAGCATTTAAATAACCCTAACATGTTCACTTGCTGGAAGATATGTTACTATTACAGTTTATATATCTGAAAATATTAGTGTGATAAAACGAAGAAATGTCAACATTTAGCTTTTATAGTGAACATCTGATTACTGTCACAAGAGTCTGTAGTTGTATGAATATTATTGTAAAATAATACAGGCTTTTCCTTTGATCTTTTTATAGATTAATCACACTGAATCTGTGTGTAGTGCAAAATCATTTTTTCACATAAGAACATTTGTGTTAAACCACGGTTTAATGTTACCTGAAAAAAATATTTTCCAATACATTGAATTAGGCAGGGCTTATCTATGGTATAATCAACAAATTTTTAACTTATTCCATAGCATAATTTAAGCCCAGCCTCTTGTTGTCATTCAAACTACTAATGGAAATGCAGAGATCGTCTATGCTACAAGTAAACATATTTTGGCCAGGGATTTTTGCAGAAAAATGAAAACTGCTTACCATGTATGGTTCAGCTAATCCTTTTTTGTAGATAAAGAAAAGTACTGGTAGATTTTGAAATCAACAATTATTTCCTAGAGATATTCAGCGTTTTCAAATTTGACGGTTTTTCACTCGTGTGTTTAATTAAATATGTTAACTCATAAAAGGCGTGGTATATAACACTAGATATTAACTGGCTACATTTCTATTAGTTCAAATCTGTGCATAAAGGCACACACATTTTCTTACCTGGTTATCTTTAATGTAACATTTGATATTATTATTGTTGCAAAGACAACGAGGTAATTGCATAAAAAAGTATTGCAGTCACTTGAAAATGAACATTTTAACAAAAAACGTCCATACTTAATTCTTCCTCCTCCTCTTCTTCATCGTCTCTATATCGAATCTCTTCATCGTCCGAAGACGAATCATCGAATGACTGGACAGACGTGGTAGGAGGAACAGTTGGCATAGAAACAGGAATTGGAACATTTTCCTTATTGCTGTCAGTTGTGGTAAAATGCCTGAAATATGTCAGAACTTTAATGTCATGGCTCTGCAACAAACAATGTTTTTAAAATCTGTATTTAGATTGAAAAAAAGGCATTAAAATCCTTGTCCATGTACCTATATTATACAACTGTAGCATGGTGATGAGGTTGATTCAAGATTTTATCCACATTAACACATACAAAATATTGACCATGCACCAATCAAGAAAATAAATATTGACAAAGGACCGAGGTCAGTATTCTTATTCTTGATTGGTGTGAAAAAAAATCTTGGATCGACTGAATCACCATGCTACAATTGCTTTATTATTTTACTCTATTTATTTTGAAATTGTCTACCCACCTGCACGAAGTTTTTTAGATTAAGAATTTGTTTGAAATCTTATTTAAAATATTTGATTTTAAAGGGTAAAGTATATCTGAAAAGGTTCACTGCCGTCACAGTTGTTCTTTTGGAATTTGTGAATCAATATTATGCAAACACTTGGTTAAATCCTAACCCTCCACTATTGCAAACCCAGAGTCTGCCATATTGTTTACGTTTACTAAATGAAAAAGTCCAAACACAAGGAAGACAGCATAGAGAAGTTGGTGGAAATATTTAAATGCAAAGTTATTTAGGTAAGTATAAGTTTACAATAATAATGAAGCATTGATAATTTGTCATATGGAACGTAACGATCCAATCAAAGAAAACTAATTACAACTAGAACAAGTGTGGACTGTGAGCACGCTCACAAAGCAAAACCCCGCTTCGCTTTCAAGTCCAATTATCTCCCCTTAATGATAATCAAGGTCAATAAAAATCCTTCATGCACATCTACATATAATGTACTTCCTTTATGCTAAGTTTAAGGAGGAGTTGCGCTTACAAGGGATGTGGACAGACAGACAGGGTGATTCCTATATATCCCCCAAACAAGTTTGCGTGGGGTATAATAACTGTGAGCAATGCTTACCAATTGATACCTCCCACTTCACAATTTTCAAAACATCCAAAATATTAATCTGAGCAAAATGTTAAATATCAAGGACACAATGGCACTATGTGACAAAGATTTATCAAATTCCATTCAGTGGTGTAGCTGGAGTTGTGGAAGTGATGGGTACCCCCTTATGTCAATGAAAAAGTCTATGTTTGTCTATGGGAAACTCCAAATATCATTCCAATCAAAATGTTAAATTTCAGGTGCACAATGGCACTATGTTACAAAGATTCTGTGAAAGTTTGATCAAATTCCAGTTCTTAGTAGGGGAAGAAGCCCGAGTACCCAGAGAAAACACCCAACCTTTGGTGGGTCTTCTTTTTTTAAGACCTTTCTTTGGAGTCAGACAAACATCGGCAATACAGCACACGACAAAGTACTAAATCCTTAACTCATGATTGTGGCAATGAAAATACAATTTTTTTAGCAGAAATAATTCTAATGTTGATAATAAAACTGCTTTGGTATCTGTAAAGTCCATGCCAAGGTCAATTTTGATGTTGACATGTTGTACAAGTTCTACTCACAGGCGATCCTGATGCAAGAGGCCATAGGTCAAATGTATGGGGATTCTGGGATGGACCAGACACACTTAACCCGCCCATCCAAAATTGATTTTTTTGTGTTTTAAACCCATTGGGATCCACTTGAGAACCTGTTATGCTTTTGCTTCTTCATTCATTAACAAAATAAGTTTGTTCCTATGTTATCTTTATTTTCCAACAATGGGGCATTAAATACTTTTGGATGATCACCAGTTGAAAATGGTCAGTTATGGAATGTGTATGTTTTAAAATCTTCGGCAGGGAGTGACATTGCATTATTGGGACCAACTTCTTACTCAAGTTGACTAAACATTTTTTTCCAGGTCCTAGGTCAGCCAACTGCAATTGCTTTGCTCCAGGAATTTTCTGCATTCTAGTTCAGTTATGCTACCAGCATTTGCTGTTTCAGTGGAGGAATTATCATTTTAAAAAATGTAACTTTGCAATGATTTTATTCTGAACAATATGTTCAAATCAGGTTGATGATATGTAACAAAAATGTCAGAGACACACTTCAAATTTTACCTCCAGAAGTGAGAAGGTAGACTGGTACCTACTTATGTAAGTGGATACCAGGATAAAGGTAAATTACTTTCTACGATGCAGGTATCAATATTAAGAATTGTTTGCATGATACTGGTGCAAGGAAGCAACGACCATTTGTCATTTTATTGTGACTATTGCTCAAAATCTTTGATCTTTGAGCAATCAAATTTTTAGCAATAATGTTGACAAGGACTTGTAACCAAAGAATATTGCTTTGTAACTGACCAACACACTAAATCTGCAATCTTTGGTAATAAAAGCTATTTCACACAAATATTCCAAAAATAAAGTTTGTCTATTTCAATCTTCAAAGAAATTTGGTTACAGAAATATCAGTCTTGTTGAAAACACAGATATATAAGAATTTACGATATTAATTTGAGTTATCTTGAAAATATATCTAACATACTTTTTTAACAACTGCATCAAAATTATTTTTTATTATTAGTCGAAGCATTAATATTCAACTGTATGATAAATTACTATTTATATTACATGTATGTATCAAAAGAAAAAAGAAAATATGACTCTTATATCCTGCTTGGCCTGCTTGGTAAATACCTCTCTTTTCTTAGTCACTCCAGTGCACACTATTTTAGCCCTACATGTTGCTATTGAAGAGATCTCACCATCATGTAACTGTGTACAAAGTTTCATGAAGATGTGATATAAGGTGGAACAAACAATATTATATACATGTATTGTACAAAATGTAAAAACTTACGCTAAACCCCCTCGTAGTTTTGGCCTAGCCAGGGAACTAGAGATTGGAGTAGATTTCGGTGAAGGCTTTGGTGAAGGCTGATTTATCACATTTAATACTTGAGGTGCAGTTATTTCGTCTACATGAGAAAAGTTCACATGAGAGTGATTATCATTTTTATCACGCGAGAGGGGCGTGGCAGTTTTACTATCTCCTCCACCCACTCCTTTCAAAGCACTTTTCTTAGGCATTAATGTCAAATCAGGTTCACTTGCAGGAACTGGTTCAAATCCCTCTGGACATATTAATTCGGGTTCATCATCATCATCGTCTTCTTCTTCTTCATTTTGTTTGTCTGTTTGGTCTGGTGTATTTTGTTCATTACTTTTTTCTGTAAAATAAACATTCATTGTAAAATAAACATTCAGTGTAAAATAAACATTCATTGTAAAATAAATACACCAACATTTATATATACATTTAAAATGTTACATTGGTAGTTTAGGAAACCTCAAAACTTCGATCTGACAAAAGTTTTTACAATCTTTAACACAGAAAGGCACAGACTAATACCTATACTAGCTAAATACATTATTAATGTTTATATTTAAATAGAATTATACATGTCAATAAGCCACAGGACAGATATTGGTCTAGTAGCAATACAGTATGCAATACAAGGCAAAAGGCCTGAGGACTGATATTGGTCTTGTGGTAATACAGCATGCAATAAAGGCCATAGGACCAATATTGGTCTAGTGGTGATACACCATGCCATACATGTCAAAAGGCCATAGTACCGATATTGTTCTAGTGGTGATACACCATGCCATACATGTCAAAAGGCCATAGTACCAATATTGGTCTAGTGGTGATACACCATGCCATACATGTCAAAAGGCCATAGTACCGATATTGGTCTAGTGGTGATACACCATGCCATACATGTCAAAAGGCCATAGTACCGATATTGGTCTAGTGGTGATACACCATGCCATACATGTCAAAAGGCCATAGTACCGATATTGGTCTAGTGGTGATACACCATGCCATACATGTCAAAAGGCCATAGTACCGATATTGGTCTAGTGGTGATACACCATGCCATACATGTCAAAAGGCCATAGTACCGATATTGGTCTAGTGGTGATACACCATGCCATACATGTCAAAAGGCCATAGTACCGATATTGGTCTAGTGGTGATGCACCATGCCATACATGTCAAAAGGCCATAGTACCAATATTGGTCTAGTGGTGATACACCATGCCATACATGTCAAAAGGCCATAGTACCGATATTGGTCTAGTGGTGATGCACCATGCCATACATGTCAAAAGGCCATAGTACCAATATTGGTCTAGTGGTGATACACCATGCCATACATGTCAAAAGGCCATAGTACCGATATTGGTCTAGTGGTGATACACCATGCCATACATGTCAAAAGGCCATAGTACCAATATTGGTCTAGTGGTGATACACCATGCCATACATGTCAAAAGGCCATAGTACCGATATTGGTCTAGTGGTGATGCACCATGCCATACATGTCAAAAGGCCATAGTACCGATATTGGTCTAGTGGTGATACACCATGCCATACATGTCAAAAGGCCATAGTACCGATATTGGTCTAGTGGGGATGCACCATGCCATACATGTCAAAAGGCCATAGTACCAATATTGGTCTAGTGGTGATACACCATGCCATACATGTCAAAAGGCCATAGTACCAATATTGGTCTAGTGGTGATACACCATGCCATACATGTCAAAAGGCCATAGTACCGATATTGGTCTAGTGGTGATACACCATGCCATACATGTCAAAAGGCCATAGTACCGATATTGGTCTAGTGGTGATACACCATGCCATACATGTCAAAAGGCCATAGTACCGATATTGGTCTAGTGGTGATACACCATGCCATACATGTCAAAAGGCCAAAGGACCGATATAGGTTTAGTGGCTATACAGCATGCAATACATGGCAAAAGGCCACATGACCAATATAGGTTTAGTGGCTATACAGCATGCAATACATGGCAAAAGGCCACAGGACCGATATAGGTTTAGTGGCTATACAGCATGCAATACATGGCAAAAGGCCACAGGACCGATATAGGTTTAGTGGCTATACAGCATGCAATACATGGCAAAAGGCCACATGACCAATATAGGTTTAGTGGCTATACAGCATGCAATACATGGCAAAAGGCCACAGGACCGATATAGGTTTAGTGGCTATACAGCATGCAATACATGGCAAAAGACCCGAGGACTGATATTTGTCTAGTGGCGATACAGAATTCACTTGCCAACAACAGCAGGAACAAAATTTACTCACCAACAACAGTAGGAACAAAATTCACTCACCAATAAAAGTAGAAACAAAATTTACTTACCAACAACAGTAGGAACAAAATTTACTCACCAACAATAGTAGAAACAAAATTCACTCACCAACAACAGTAGGAACAAAATTCACTCACCAATAAAAGTAGAAACAAAATTTACTTACCAACAACAGTAGGAACAAAATTCACTCACCAATAAAAGTAGGAACAAAATTTACTTACCAACAACAGTAGGAACAAAATTCACTCACCAACAAAAATAGGGACAAAAGTTGATCCCCAATAATAACAAGTGTGGACTGTGAGCACACTCACAAAGCGATACCCCCCACTTCGCTTTCAAGTCCAATATCTCCCCTTAATGATATCTGAGGTCAATAAAAATCCTTCATGCACATCTACATATAATGTACTTCCTTTATGCTAAGTTTCAATAAATTTCATCAAGCGGTTTCGGAGGAGTTGCTCTTAAAAGGGATGTGGACAGACGGACAGACAGATGGACAGACTGACAGACATGGACATTCCTATATAACCCCCCCGCCCCAAAAACAAGTTTGGGGGTGTATTTTAACAGAACAATTTACAACCAAAATGTACATACCAATAACAGGAGGTTTATCAGGAATTGAAATTTGTTCAGGAATGGCGTTTTCTTCTTTAATTTGAAGAGTTGTTTCCATGGTTACACTTGCTGACACCGATTCTGTTTTATCAGAGACAGGGACAGTGGGAAATACCATTGGCCTAGCGTTTGCTGTTGTTAAGACTGAAATGAAATGAAATGACACTGTAAAATTAGGTTTATATTAAAATCCCCAAGATATTATGGCTGTCGTTGCATGTACAACATTTGTACATGGTCAGAAAATATAAATTTTATTTGAATGAGTCTTAAAAACAGTAAGAAATGCAAGGCTGTTCAGGGGTAAGTACAAAGAAACTTCTTTTATATACCAATACTGCTTTTATTCTGTAAAGATACATTTTATTCAGAAATATTTACATTACCTATATGTCTTTCATTGATATACATGATTTCTGTTAAATCAAACTTTTACAGATGACACAGAATCATTCTTTGCATTTCTCA
Source organism: Limnoperna fortunei (assembly GCA_944474755.1). Classification (NCBI taxonomy): domain Eukaryota; kingdom Metazoa; phylum Mollusca; class Bivalvia; order Mytilida; family Modiolidae; genus Limnoperna; species Limnoperna fortunei. The sequence goes on from OX104111.1 coordinate 99,806,244, forward strand.
ATGACACCCATAGCCATGATGAGCATGCACTTCCTTGACAAAGTCCACAGTAAACAAACTACATGGAGTAATTTAAATAATCAAAAACTCATTGTGCACGAATTAAATCAGGACCTCAGGATTTTTTAGAATGAAATAAAATGTAAATATAAGAATTAAATGCATTTTGAAGTTTCATTGATGTGTGAAAGCGTTGACCATGCACATTTTCATCATGAAACACAACCACTCTTCACTGAAAATGTGCATTGGTCAAAGTTTTCATGTAGCTGTGGAAAAGGTTTTTTATTAGTTTTTCATAACAAAAAGGTACAATATGAAATAATTTTATAATTGCACTACATAGGGGTGTTACTTTAATTATGAGTTTCCTTCTGGATAATATTATCAAATTCACTTCAGGAAATGCATTTCCTTTCAGATTTCCTGTCTCCTGGTGTAACTGATGAATTTTGTCAACATAACTGAATGTTGTAGTATATCAATATTGTATTATGCTGTTACAATTCCTTATTTAAGCCTGTACCAGGTGTGTCAGCACTTGAGCTAATAGGTGTTATGTCAGCCTGTGTGGCTATAGTACAATAATTGTATCTTACCTGGTGTGTCAGCACTTGTACTAATAGGTGTTATGTCAGCCTGTGTGGCTATAGTACAATAAATGTATCTTACCAGGTGTGTCAGCACTTGTACTAATAGGTGTTATGTCAGCCTGTGTGGCTATAGTACAATAATTGTATCTTACCAGGTGTGTCAGCACTTGTACTAATAGGTGTTATGTCAGCCTGTGTGGCTATAGTACAATAATTGTATCTTACCTGGTGTGTCAGCACTTGAGCTAATAGGTGTTATGTCAGCCTGTGTGGCTATAGTACATAACTGTATCTTACCTAGTGTGTCAGCACTTTAGCTAATAGGAGTTGGGTCAGTCTGTGTGGCTATAGTACAATAATTGTATCTTACCTGGTGTGTCAGCACTTGAGCTAATAGGAGTTAGGTCAGTCTGTGCGGCTATAGTACAATAATTGTTCAGTCTGTGTGTCTATAGTACAATAATTGTATCTTACCAGGTGTGTCAGCACTTGAGATGATAGGAGTTATGTCAGCCTGTGTGGCTATAGTACAATAATTGTATCTTACCAGGTGTGTCAACACTTGAGCTAATAGGTGTTATGTCAGCCTGTGTGGCTATAGTACAATAATTGTATCTTACCAGGTGTGTCAACACTTGAGCTAATAGGTGTTATGTCAGCCTGTGTGGCTATAGTACAATAATTGTATCTTACCTGGTGTGTCAGCACTTGAGATGATAGGAGTTATGTCAGCCTGTGTGGCTATAGTACAATAATTGTATCTTACCAGGTGTGTCAACACTTGAGCTAATAGGTGTTATGTCAGCCTGTGTGGCTATAGTACAATAATTGTATCTTACCTGGTGTGTCAGCACTTGTACTAATAGGTGTTATGTCAGCCTGTGTGGCTATAGTACAATAATTGTATCTTACCAGGTGTGTCAGCACTTGTACTAATAGGTGTTATGTCAGCCTGTGTGGCTATAGTACAATAATTGTATCTTACCTGGTGTGTCAGCACTTGAGCTAATAGGTGTTATGTCAGCCTGTGTGGCTATAGTACAATAATTGTATCTTACCTGGTGTGTCAACACTGTAGATGATATGTGTTATGTCAGCCTGTGTGGCTATAGTACAATAATTGTATCTTACCAGGTGTGTCAACAATGTAGATGATATGTGTTATGTCAGCCTGTGTGGCTATAGTACAATAATTGTATCTTACCTGGTGTGTCAGCACTTGAGCTAATAGGTGTTATGTCAGCCTGTGTGGCTATAGTACAATAATTGTATCTTACCTGGTGTGTCAGCACTTGAGCTAATAGGTGTTATGTCAGCCTGTGTGGCTATAGTGCAATAATTGTATCTAACCAGGTGTGTCAACAATGTAGATGATATGGGATATGTCAGCCTGTGTAGCTATAGTACAACAATTGTATCTTACCTGGTGTGTCAGCACTTGAGCTAATAGGTGATACATCAGCCTGTGTGGCTATAGTACAACAATTGTATCTTACCTGGTGTGTCAGCACTTGTACTAATAGGTGTTATGTCAGCCTGTGTGGCTATAGTACAATAATTGTATCTTACCTGGTGTGTCAGCACTTGTACTAATAGGTGTTATGTCAGCCTGTGTGGCTATAGTACAATAATTATATCTTACCAGGTGTGTCAGCACTTGTACTAATAGGTGTTATGTCAGCCTGTGTGCCTATAGTACAACTATTGTATCTTACCAGGTGTGTCAACAATGTAGATGATATGTGTTATGTCAGCCTGTGTGGCTATAGTACAATAATTGTATCTTACCTGGTGTGTCAGCACTTGAGCTAATAGGTGTTATGTCAGCCTGTGTGGCTATAGTACAATAATTGTATCTTACCAGGTGTGTCAGCACTTGAGCTAATAGGTGTTATGTCAGCCTGTGTGGCTATAGTACAATAATTGTATCTTACCAGGTGTGTCAACAATGTAGATGATATGTGTTATGTCAGCCTGTGTGGCTAAAGTACAATAATTGTATCTTACCAGGTGTGTCAACAATGTAGATGATATGTGATATGTCAGCCTGTGTGGCTATAGTACAATAATTGTATCTTACCAGGTGTGTCAACAATGTAGATGATATGTGTTATGTCAGCCTGTGTGGCTATAGTACAACAATTGTATCTTACCTGGTGTGTCAGCACTTGTACTAATAGGTGTTATGTCAGCCTGTGTGGCTATAGTACAATAATTGTATCTTACCTGGTGTGTCAGCACTTGTACTAATAGGTGTTATGTCAGCCTGTGTGGCTATAGTACAATAATTGTATCTTACCTGGTGTGTCAGCACTTGAGATGATAGGAGTTATGTCAGCCTGTGTGGCTATAGTACAATAATTGTATCTTACCAGGTGTGTCAACACTTGAGCTAATAGGTGTTATGTCAGCCTGTGTGGCTATAGTACAATAATTGTATCTTACCTGGTGTGTCAGCACTTGTACTAATAGGTGTTATGTCAGCCTGTGTGGCTATAGTACAATAATTGTATCTTACCTGGTGTGTCAGCACTTGAGCTAATAGGTGTTATGTCAGCCTGTGTGGCTATAGTACAATAATTGTATCTTACCTGGTGTGTCAACACTGTAGATGATATGTGTTATGTCAGCCTGTGTGGCTATAGTACAATAATTGTATCTTACCAGGTGTGTCAACACTGTAGATGATATGTGTTATGTCAGCCTGTGTGGCTATAGTACAATAATTGTATCTTACCTGGTGTGTCAGCACTTGAGCTAATAGGTGTTATGTCAGCCTGTGTGGCTATAGTACAATAATTGTATCTTACCTGGTGTGTCAGCACTTGAGCTAATAGGTGTTATGTCAGCCTGTGTGGCTATAGTGCAATAATTGTATCTAACCAGGTGTGTCAACAATGTAGATGATATGGGATATGTCAGCCTGTGTAGCTATAGTACAACAATTGTATCTTACCTGGTGTGTCAGCACTTGAGCTAATAGGTGATACATCAGCCTGTGTGGCTATAGTACAACAATTGTATCTTACCTGGTGTGTCAGCACTTGTACTAATAGGTGTTATGTCAGCCTGTGTGGCTATAGTACAATAATTGTATCTTACCTGGTGTGTCAGCACTTGTACTAATAGGTGTTATGTCAGCCTGTGTGGCTATAGTACAATAATTATATCTTACCAGGTGTGTCAGCACTTGTACTAATAGGTGTTATGTCAGCCTGTGTGCCTATAGTACAACTATTGTATCTTACCAGGTGTGTCAACAATGTAGATGATATGTGTTATGTCAGCCTGTGTGGCTATAGTACAATAATTGTATCTTACCTGGTGTGTCAGCACTTGAGCTAATAGGTGTTATGTCAGCCTGTGTGGCTATAGTACAATAATTGTATCTTACCAGGTGTGTCAGCACTTGAGCTAATAGGTGTTATGTCAGCCTGTGTGGCTATAGTACAATAATTGTATCTTACCAGGTGTGTCAACAATGTAGATGATATGTGTTATGTCAGCCTGTGTGGCTAAAGTACAATAATTGTATCTTACCAGGTGTGTCAACAATGTAGATGATATGTGATATGTCAGCCTGTGTGGCTATAGTACAATAATTGTATCTTACCAGGTGTGTCAACAATGTAGATGATATGTGTTATGTCAGCCTGTGTGGCTATAGTACAACAATTGTATCTTACCTGGTGTGTCAGCACTTGTACTAATAGGTGTTATGTCAGCCTGTGTGGCTATAGTACAATAATTGTATCTTACCTGGTGTGTCAGCACTTGTACTAATAGGTGTTATGTCAGCCTGTGTGGCTATAGTACAATAATTGTATCTTACCAGGTGTGTCAGCACTTGTACTAATAGGTGTTATGTCAGCCTGTGTGGCTATAGTACAATAATTGTATCTTACCTGGTGTGTCAGCACTTGTACTAATAGGTGTTATGTCAGCCTGTGTGGCTATAGTACAATAATTGTATCTTACCTGGTGTGTCAGCACTTGTACTAACAGGTGTTATGTCAGCCTGTGTGGCTATAGTACAATAATTGTATCTTACCAGGTGTGTCAGCACTTGAGCTAATAGGTGTTATGTCAGCCTGTGTGGCTATAGTACATAACTGTATCTTACCTAGTGTGTCAGCACTTGTACTAACAGGTGTTATGTCAGCCTGTGTGGCTATAGTACAATAATTGTATCTTACCTGGTGTGTCAGCACTTGTACTAACAGGTGTTATGTCAGCCTGTGTGGCTATAGTACAATAATTGTATCTTACCTGGTGTGTCAGCACTTGTACTAATAGGTGTTATGTCAGCCTGTGTGGCTATAGTACAATAATTGTATCTTACCAGGTGTGTCAGCACTTGTACTAATAGGTGTTATGTCAGCCTGTGTGGCTATAGTACAATAATTGTATCTTACCTGGTGTGTCAGCACTTGTACTAATAGGTGTTATGTCAGCCTGTGTGGCTATAGTACAACTATAGTATCTTACCTGGTGTGTCAGCACTTGTACTAATAGGTGTTATGTCAGCCTGTGTGGCTATAGTACAACTATTGTATCTTACCTGGTGTGTCAGCACTTGTACTAATAGGTGTTATGTCAGCCTGTGTGGCTATAGTACATAACTGTATCTTACCAGGTGTGTCAGCACTTGTACTAATAGGTGTTATGTCAGCCTGTGTTGCTATAGTACAATTATTGTATCTTACCAGGTGAGTCAGCACTTGTACTAATAGGAGTTATGTCAGCCTGTGTGGCTATAGTACATAACTGTATCTTACCAGGTGTTGTTTGTTTGTTTGTTTGATGGTGTTTAACGCCACATTCAGCAATTTTTCAGCTATATCATGGCGTCCAGTTTTTATTGGGGGAGGAAGCCTGAGTACCAGGAGAAAACCACCGACCTGCGGTAGGAAAACTGGCAATCCTTGTCAATTAAGATTGGAGTCGAGTACACCCTGCCTGCAGTGAGAATCGAACCCGCAATCTCAATGTTGGCAGACCACGTGGTCAATAGTGAACGAACTACCTTGACCACTCGGCCACCGAGGCTAAAGGTGTTATGTTGTACTAATAGGTGTTATGTCAGCCTGTGTGGCTATAGTACAACAATTGTATCTTACCTGGTGTGTCAGCACTTGTACTAATAGGTGTTATGTCAGCCTGTGTAGTTATTATAGTATGCGACACATCAGCTTCAGTAGTTACAGTTGTAACAGAACTACCATTCTGCCTCGAAGAATTTTGTTCTGCAGATTCAGTTTTATCTGTATCAGTCCCTGAAAATACATTTTTTAAAAAACTATACTCTGTATTCTTTGTTGTATTTACTGTGTTAATTATAACATGTCTAGTTACCCATCAGTATCATACTTGTACAGTGATAATTTATTACATTCCCAGTATATCTTCAGTAAGTATTATACACCTGTATATACTTAAATCAAAGTACCTATTACTTGCCTATTGAACATTTTTTTCAATTTTTCAACAGAACAAACCCAAATACCGGTATATAGCTGAAAATAGCTAAAAACGCTAGTAGTAAAAATATTTTCTTTTCGTTGAATCAATTAGTTAATTGTTCTGTACTTGATTGTTAAAACATTTATTTAAAGTTTTCTGTTTGTTTGTTTGTTTGATGGTGTTTAACGCCACTTTCAGCAATTTTTCAGCTATATCATGGCACCCAGTTTTTATTGGGGGAGGAAGCCGGAGTACCCAGAGAAAACCTGACCTTCGGTAGGAAAACTGGCAATCCTTGTCAATTAAGATTGGAGTCGAGTACACCCTGCCTGCAGTGAGAATAGAACCCGCAATCTCAGTGCTGACAGACCACAAGATCAATAGTAGACGAACTACTTTGACCACTTGACCACCGAGGCCCCTAAAGTTTTCTGCCATTTGTTTAAAGTATTAAAGACAGAATATATGTTCTTAAATTTTCTTGAATACAAGGAAAGAAGTGAAGAAATACTAATACAAAATTATAGTACACAAAACAATCACAGAACAAAACAATACACAAACAAAAGCCAGCAACACGAAATCTCAAGAAAATGACAGTGAACTCTAGTGATCTGGAAAAGTAAGCAGTTCCTGCCTGTAGCACAACACCAGTTGTGATCTAGAGCAAGTCTGATAACAAACTTTACAACATATGAGATACAGACATCACATTGGTCTACAGTATATAATGCAATATATGTACTCACCTGTCAACACAATATCAGATCATATTAGCACTAAAAATAAGTCTTGGTACCCTTGGTACTGTGAAAATAATTGTTTTATTTTCTGACTTAATTATGATACTTTATGCCACAGAAATTAGCTTCCAATGTAAGCTTAGTGTTTTTCCCAATATCCCTAGATGTCGTTAACAAGAATATTGGTCACTCCTTTACCAGCAAAAGGTCATTCTGGATTCAATTTACAACACATTATAAAATCTCCAATGGTTTTATAAGTAGACCATTACAGTAGTTATTGATTTTATATCATCTGAGATGTCCTTTATTTATATTATACACATTTGTCTATTTTCTGTATGTTTTTTTGTATTTCCTGTTTTTGCTTATCTATTCTAGAGAGGTACATTCAGTTGTACAAGTATATATTATATAATAAAATAATATAATTTTAAACAATTTCTTTCTTGTTCACACAAAAATATTTTTGCTACCGGTCTAAAACGATAATATAAACCCAAACCAGTGAGTTTTCCGACCTGTTTAAGTGGATTCTGAAAATCAATGTTTTACTTATGTTTATGATCAAATTGTGTAATTGTGTATTGTCAACACCATTTATGACACAACTATGTGAAAAGTCAATTTTAATTGCATCATAATTAAGGTTCTAAAAGATATAAAATTATATAATTTCCATGAACAAAACAGTTTATCACTTTCTCAAAAATGTAATGTTACTTTCTTCAAGGTATTTTAGAAGACAGCAGTACTATCTAAAGGGACAACATGTTAAGAATTATTATTTTGTATATTTAATCAAAAACATGTATTCAGTTTATTTTTTTTTTTAATAATCCCACCTTATCCTATAAACAGAATTATTTGAATCATTGTGGAATTAAATACACATAATTGCAGAACTACATCTGGCATCTCTGTAAATATTTGTGAAATCTTCCTGTGCAGTGATTGCCATAGTAACCTACATAAACAATGAGGAGTATGTCATAGTGAAACCATAAGCTATGCACTGATAGGAACCTGTTTGGCTTCCTATAACAAGTTAACATCTCTGGTTCAATTAAAATATTTTTACTATTATAATTATGGGCCTCCGTGGCCAAGTGGTTAAGGTAGGTTGTCTACTATTGATCATGGGGTCTGTCAACACTGAGGTTGCAGGTTCAAGTCTCAATGTGGGCAGGGTACACTAAACAACATTCAAACAAACAAACAAAATATTTTCTTTTCTTAATTAATCCTTAGTATTTCATAAAACCCAAATCACAATAAAGTAATTAGAGAAAACATTTTAATCTACACTGTATTTCTTTTGACAAGATAGAGTCTTCTTGGATTGTTAAAAAAATCTTTAAGAAAACTACACTTCAAAAATTTTTAAGTGCTTATAAAGGCAGCCATTGAACTTGCTCTAGTAGATGGAAGTTTGGCAGACATACAAATGAACAACAATTCACACATGTGTTTGCTTTTAAGCATTAAAATAATTTATTTTCTGAATCAAAATATATCAGTTTAAACAAAAGATGTGCCAAGCGTGCTATTGTGAATGAAGAAAATGTCATGGCAGAATTCTCAACAATTGTCAATAAATAAAGGCAGATTCTTCAACAATAGCCTTTAAAAATACTCGTAATATTTTAACCGTGAATATCATTGATCATCACATAGAGGCATAGGTTATATACTGGCAGTCAATTCTAGCTCTAAACTCAAGAAAGTTTTTTATAGTTATGTGAAATGGACACATTTGCAGTTAAGATCAGACATGCCTGATCAATGAAGTTCTCTTTGAATGCCACAAACATCAAGTAAAGCTAACAAGTTCAAAAAATCTTTGCGACTTTTATTTACCTTGCAGTTTATAAAAAGATTTTTTACAAAGAAAATATATAAATACAAAATTCTACCTTACTTACTTGTATACAAATAAATGTACAGTAAGAAGAAGCTTGTATATCCAAGTAATTAACACAATCACATTACAAGGAAATAAGTTATGTAAGTGAAACTGACAATCCTTATCTATTTCTACAGGTACAGTGTTATATCATGTTCATTACATGTAAATAATTCTAGGTGCAATAAATTCGGTTATAAATAATGCAGCAAGTTGCCAATAGGGGAGAGCCATATGTTTATACTGATACAGCTGAAGCAGGTAAGAACAAAAGATTTGTGTTTTAAACTTTTTTGTGAATATTAATTATTGGCAACATATAAGAAATACACTTATTTACTCTCATCAGACATGGTGTGTTATTTGTTAAATATTACTGATTTTTCATGATAAAGAGGTCAACAGAGTTTACACCAGATGATAGGTAGGTACAGAATGCCAGCTATGGCAATGTAGACATATGGAATACATAAATTTATATTGAAAAAGGAAAATGGCATTCATCAAATAAAAACATCCCTGTTTTGTTATAGCAAGATTTATTTAAAGGTTAACAAATGCTGTATTTTGTAGACTAAGTCTTTGTTTACAAATGTGGATATGCCAAATTTAGGACACATTTCTGGCCGTCTACAAACAAAAGACTTCTCTAATAGTCTCAAAATATGATAAATAATGTCAGCCAAATCTTTTCACTATAATGTGCTTTTTATTCTGAATGTTTTATGCTTACTTGATAGAAGACTACAAGAATTTTAAATCTGTAAAAACTACATTCAACACTACAAGTGTGGACACAGAAAAACATCTCGCCTTAATTCCGCATCAGTAATGAAAATAAATTTTTTTCGCCTTAATTCCGCATCAGTAACGAAAATAAATTTCGTCATAAGCATTACGTAAATAGCATTAATTATGAGCAGCGGCCTGTATACTAAATATTGTCACCATACTATGCATAGTTACAGAGGAACTGTCCTAATACAAAAACTTTAACATAGTCGCTGAACCGTTAAATTGAGGTCAAGGTCAGGTGACACCTACCAGACAATCATTTACTATTCATCAGCAACCTATATACCAAATATTGTCATCCTGCCATGCTTGGTTACAGGGGAAAAGCAGTAACCTAAAAACTTTAACGTAGTCACTGGACCGTGAAATTGAGGTCAAGGTCAAATGGCACCTACCAGACAGTCATGTACTATTCATCAGCAACCTATATACCAAATATTGTCATCCTACCATGCATTGTTACAGAGAAACTGCAGTAACCAAAAAACTTTAATGTAGTCGCTGGACCATGAAATTGAGGTCAAGGTCAGGTGACACCTACCAGACAGTCATGTACTAGTCATCAGCAACCTATACACCAAATATTGTCATCCTACTATGCGTAGTAACAGAGGAACTGCCATAACCCAAAAACTTCAATGTAGTCACTGGACCCTGAAATTGAGGTCAAGGTCAGGTGACAGGTGACTGACTGGCAAGTACTCATCATAAGCTACCTCTGTACCAAATTTGATGGACCTTGGGCTTGGGCTTACAAATATATGAAACAAGATGTCAAGTGTTTACGCCGCCGCTGCCGCCGGTTTCCCATACATATGTCTCACCTCCAGCGGAAAGTCGCAGGCGAGACAAAAATTACAACTGATTAAAGGGTAACAACAAGAAATGCCCAAGAATTGGAAAATTCAAACATAACATGACAAAATTTTTGTTACAAAGTTCACACTTTGATGAAACAGAGAAAGATCAATCTGAAAAAGTGATAATTTTTCCATCATTTTTGTTTCTGTTAGTGTTAATTTCAAAACTAACACTTGAGGTACCTATTTAATTGAAGTTTATAACATGTTGGTATATAGCTGGTATATTGGTGAAAATCTTGTATGGGTAAAGCTTTTATTAGTCCTTATAAAAATGATACATTTCTAAGAAGGTTCATGCATACTGTAACACAACTGCAGCAAAGCCAAGGTTGACAATGCTGTTAAAGTGGGTACAATAGGCACCAAGATAAGACTTCATCATTTAATTGTCTGTATTAATGATTACTTATTGAAGATGAAACTGTGTGAAATAACTGATTTTATTCCAAAGGAAATCAAGTAGTCCTCCGAGAGACCATTAAACTGCTAGATGTAATAACCAGATTCTGCAGAACACCTTCTGTCAAAAATCACAAATCAGTAGATGAAACATATGTAGATATATATTATTATTCTGCATTGGTGTTTTGTGTTATATTGTGCTTTCCTTTATAACAGGCAAGCCTATAAGAGAAGAACCACAAGGAACTTTGAATGTTTTTGAGCATAAGATGAACCAAATTTCTCTGATCAGAAAATGTTCATGCAAATGAAACCAGAACAGCTTTTCGATAAAATTGTTTGAGCTAACATTTTATGAACAGGAATAAAAATATTGAATTATCTCCCTTACACTGCAAAGCCTCAGAATAAAGTCAATGGGTAAAATTAAACTGTCCAAAGAACCAAAGGAAACATTCTCATTAGCACATCCTACTACTGACCAACATCTGTGAAATCTACAATCAGACAAGTCATCTGCTAACAATTAACTGACCTCTGTATATATAGTTTCTGGTCAGCAGTAAGTAATGCATAAATATGTAATCAAATCATACAGAATATATTTTGGCCATTTTTTTATCAAATATACTCTATAAATAAGAATATTTCCTTGATATCAATTTGATTATACATGGATAAAAGTGTCAGAAGACTGGTAGACTGAAGTCTTTTAATGGTTCTCAGGGGGAAAACAAGCTGTAACTATAAATAAATAAAACAATAACACTGTATGCACACCTATAGTTTGCTTTTGTAGCAGCTCTGGGACCAGAAGACATTTAATGTACAATTAAACAGATGTCCAATCTTTGTTAGCTATGTTATAAATATCTGGGACATAATATAACTATACACACACACAAAAAATCCATCACAAAGCTAGCAGAGTCCATTAAGCTGATGAAGATATCTGCTATCATAATAATAGTCCTAAAACAATATCCTGAACAAACAAAAACTTCATTATAACAATCTATACATCTAAATTAAGGTCAATTACACTGATAATGGTACATCTATCATTTATATTAAATTTCTGTAATACTGTGGTTGCTATCTTAAAACAAACATATTTCTGATACTGATTGTCTTTGAAGTCAATCAAAGCTAGCATCTGGCTCCCAGGCTGTTTGCTGTTCATGTAGGCTGGTAAGCAATAATTACATACATTTGGTGTAAACTGCTGACAACCACACAAGTCAAAATCAAGAGTATAAACAAGTCCCCAAATTGAGATATAAAACAGACGGATGCTAACATGAAAATACCAAAAATTTTAAAATACACTTAGGTAAAAAAATGTAGTTATTTCTCCTCCCAAATCCAGTTCATGGTGGAACATCGTACTTCTATAGTGCACCACATACCCAGACAATAATGTTACGTAGGCTCTGATGTAGTATTATATATTTTCAGTGATGCATGTAACCCTTCCACACCCACACTCGATTCAACAAGGATACAAGGATATAAGGAAAGCTACACAATGTGTTTTTGTCAAAATCATTAGAAAACCCTAGAGATACCCTAGGTGTCTTTCCTAAAAGAAACTAACAATTTTTGTAATGCTTCACTACTTGTAATGTCATACTGTTATCAATATTTTTAAATGCCTGTCAAAATTATTTGATCTACATAGTAACATGTTTTCATGATTTATTGGTATTTTTTTTTAATAGGGTTGGTGAATACTCAGAGATATGCATGTATATTTCTCCATTGTTTAACAATCAATATGTATTGAAGAACTTGTTTGGTAAAGCCAAATTTCTCCCTATGTGATACTGTTACTGACATCTCAAATAACTTGCAAGTCTCTGATCTACAACCTACTAATCTAACTTAAGGATGGCTTCATTGGCTTTCAACTGACATTTCTAATTTTCAAGTTTGTGATATAAATCTATAGAATCCTAGTCTATTTTAAATAATTTAATCAAGCTATTTTCCCATGTAACATGAGTAATTATATCATATATAGATTTCGTAAATAAGTTGTTAACCAAACCACCTCTGTGACATAAACACTAATTATATCACTTTACACACTATCTTACCTGTACACAGACAACACATAAAACAGCCTGAACCCATTGTACATCCAAAATATTACACTTAAGATCCTAGTGCATGGAAGTAGACATGTTTTTTATAGATGTGATGACAAAAACTCCCTGTTCATGGCTGATACTGTGAAACAAAACGCCATGTTGATTTCTCTTTAATCCAAATTATATGCCTGGTTTATTAGGGTTTGTTAACATCCCATGTGTACTTCTATTAATCACATACTGATGTTCCTACTTATGTTTTTATGACCAGATATCTACAAGGTTTACCTGTTACCTGGGACAGAAATTGACAAGTTCCCCATCAAGGAAATAAAACTTCACAAAAGATACTTATACATTTGTAATAAAAATATTTTCAATTTTAAATCATAATTTAAATAATTTAAATGTCACAGAAAATGCAGTGGAAAAAACAGACCAAGTGTAAAATTATAAATGAAAAGAATGTTTCCGAAAATGCACAATAAAAAGAAAAATAATGCAGGAATTTCTTCTATTTAATTTATATTCATTTGATAACTGAAGATACTAATTCTAATGTAGTACATCACTGTGTCAATATGTGGGTGTGGCAAAGGAATGGCTTGCATATTATTATAAAAATACTAACTTAATTTTTTTAAATTTTAATGCAAAGATGTTTTAAATGGTAATAACTTTTAGAAACAAATGGCAAATTCCAACAAATATCATATATAATTATGTAACAATCTTCATTTACCTATTATATAACTGTACATGTATCACTTTCAGACCACTAAAAATCACATGTAAGCTAAAGGCATAAAAATATATATCAAGTTAGAAATTCCAGATTTTTGCACAAGTCTGGCAGATCTCTCCAAGTATTTAAGTTTAACAAAAACTGGTGCAGTTAAAAGTAAAAAACTCAATATCAACCACTGAATCTTTTCATTAAAATTTAACAATTAACTTTTGTGCAAGTTTAAAGTTTAGTAAAATCTCTGAAAAAGAATCGCAACGAGTCTGAAATGGCCCGGTTGCAAATTAAGTGCCTTAATAAATAGGATGTGGTTTACTATTTGTTGGAAGAAGGGTTTTGGTCTGTGTAAAAAAAAATGTAGGAGGAGTTTATTACACAAAATAGGTATCATCCTCTGCAAAAGTTCCCAAGTCTGGAAAAATTCTGAAAAAAAATTCCAGAACATTTCAATAAAAGAAGGTGCACAACTTCAATACATGTACAATCTTTCTGTGAAGTTTCAGAGATCTGTGTTGAAAACTGTAGGTGGAGTTGATTACACAAAATAGGCCTAGTCTTCTGCAAATGTTATGAAAAAATGACTTAGTTCCAAAGTCTGAAAAATAAGGAAAAAATCCTCAAACAATTCCAGAACAGCAAGTGCATAACTTCAATACATGTGTTATCTTTCTGTGAAGTTTCAGATATCTGGGTTGAAAACTGTAGGAGGAGTTGATTACACAATACAGGTACCATTTTCTGCAAATGTTATGAAAAATGACTAAGTTCCCAAGTCTGGAAAATTAGGGAAAATTTTTTGGAACACTTCAATAATAGCAGGTGCACAACTTCAATACATGTAAAATCTTTCTGTGAAGTTTCAGAGATCTGGGTTGAAAACTAGGAGGAGTTGATTACAAAAAATTTGTATCCTATTTTCCCTGCCAGCCCGACTTCACCATACTATAAACCGGGTTTGCAATTTGTGCAACCCGGCCAACAACCTGGCCAACCAGACAAAAGATGTAGAAACCCATCTTTAATACTGCTCATTTTTACTGACAACTGTTTAGTACTCATAACTTAATAATCAGTTACCATCGTTATGTAATTACCAGGATTTGCTTCCTTTCACATAATGCCACAGTTCAGCAGGATTTGTGACTAGTCCTTTCACATAATGCCACAGTTCAGCAGGATTTGTGACTAGTCCTTTCACATAATGCCACAGTTCTGCAGGATTTATGACTAGTCATTTCACATAATGCCACAGTTCTGCAGGATTTATGACTAGTTATTTCACATAATGCCACAATTCTGCAGGATTTATTACTAGTCCTTATACATTCTACCACATTTAATACTTCTTATTAGACTTTTTATATTCTAAATTATGTTGGACTTGTTACAATGACATAGTTCTGCAGTAATTGTTACCAGAGCCTAGGTTTCACAAAGTTATGATCCAAGACCTGTCATAAGTCTTGAACAAGACAAACAAGTTATTACTGGTTGCCAGACCTATACATTATAACTTTTTGTGATTACAATTTCCAGACTTTTACATAACACACACAGGTCTAATGACATTTACATAACGCCACAGTTTGGCAGTATTTGTTACCAGACCAACATAAGCCACATTTCTGTTCAATTTGATACCAGATGTATACATTATGACTCAGTTCTGTTAAACTTGATACCAGACCTATACAGTATGACTCAGTTCTGTTAAACTTGATGCCAGACCTATACATTATGACTCAGTTCTGTTAAACTTGATACCAGACCTATACATTATGACTCAGTTCTGTTAAACTTGATACCAGACCTATACATTATGACTCAGCTCTGTTAAACTTGATGCCAGACATATACATTATGACTCAGTTGACAACGGCATTTTAATTATTTGGGTATTGGGAAACTATTAACATTTTTTGCTCTGACTCGGGCACCAAGTTTCGTTGAGTAATGAGAGACCCCTCAAAACAAGCGAAATCATTTCACTAATAACACATTAAATTTTCAGGGTGTCATGTCAGATAAAATTTTTCGCAAATTTAGAAAACTCGAAGGGTATTCAAGGAAACTCACAAACACCCATAAAATAGTCCAGAAATGGGCTTTGCACAATCAGCTGAAAAATATCCAATACATTTAACAAACTATATAAATAAATTTATTTATCAATTCTGTATGAAACTGCTTTTTAAATGCAGCTCTAATACCTTAATTTCATTGAATAATAAATCCATTGTCCATGCCACAGCTCGGGGCAGCCAAATATCAAAATAAGAACTAATTTCCTCTCCCTCAGTCAAGGTCATTTACAGAGCCGTTGTCAGTCCGTTAAACTTGATACCAGACCTATACATTATGACTCAGTTCTGTTAAACTTGATACCAGACCTATACATTATGACTCAGTTCTGTTAAACTTGATACCAGACCTATACATTATGACTTAGTTCTGTTAAACTTGATACCAGATATATACATTATGACTCAGTTCTGTTAAACTTGATACCAGACCTATACATTATGACTCAGTTCTGTTAAACTTGATACCAGACCTATACATTATGACTCAGTTCTGTTAAACTTGATGCCAGACCTATACAGTATGACTCAGTTCTGTTAAACTTGATACCAGACCTATACATTATAACTCAGTTCTGTTAAACTTGATACCAGACCTATACATTATGACTCAGTTCTGTTAAACTTGATGCCAGACCTATACATTATGACTCAGTTCTGTTAAACTTGATACCAGACCTATACATTATGACTCAGTTCTGTTAAACTTGATACCAGACCTATACATTATGACTCAGTTCTGTTAAACTTGATACCAAACCTGTACATTATGACTCAGTTCTGTTAAACTTGATACCAGACCTGTACATTATGACTCAGTTCTGTTAAACTTGATGCCAGACCTATACATTATGACTCAGTTCTGTTAAACTTGATACCAAACCTGTACATTATGACTCAGTTCTGTTAAACTTGATGCCAGACCTATACATTATGACTCAGTTCTGTTAAACTTGATACCAGACCTATACATTATGACTCAGTTCTGTTAAACTTGATACCAAACCTGTACATTATGACTCAGTTCTGTTAAACTTGATACCAGACCTGTACATTATGACTCAGTTCTGTTAAACTTGATGCCAGACCTATACATTATGACTCAGTTCTGTTAAACTTGATACCAGACCTATACATTATGACTCAGTTCTGTTAAACTTGATACCAAACCTGTACATTATGACTCAGTTCTGTTAAACTTGATACCAAACCTGTACATTATGACTCAGTTCTGTTAAACTTGATGCCAGACCTATACATTATGACTCAGTTCTGTTAAACTTGATACCAGACCTATACATTATGACTCAGTTCTGTTAAACTTGATACCAAACCTGTACATTATGACTCAGTTCTGTTAAACTTGATACCAAACCTGTACATTATGACTCAGTTCTGTTAAACTTGATACCAGACCTGTACATTATGACTCAGTTCTGTTAAACTTGATACCAGAGCTATACATTATGACTCAGTTCTGTTAAACTTGATACCAGACCTATACATTATGACTCAGTTCTGTTAAACTTGATACCAGACCTATACATTATGACTTAGTTCTGTTAAACTTGATACCAGACCTATACATTATGACTCAGTTCTGTTAAACTTGATGCCAGACCTATACATTATGACTCAGTTCTGTTAAACTTGATACCAGACCTATACATTATGAATCAGTTCTGTTAAACTTGATACCAGACCTATACATTATGACTCAGTTCTGTTAAACTTGATGCCAGACCTATACAGTATGACTCAGTTCTGTTAAACTTGATACCAGACCTATACATTATGACTCAGTTCTGTTAAACTTGATGCCAGACCTATACATTATGACTCAGTTCTGTTAAACTTGATACCAAACCTGTACATTATGACTCAGTTCTGTTAAACTTGATACCAGACCTATACATTATGACTCAGTTCTGTTAAACTTGATACCAGACCTATACATTATGACTCAGTTCTGTTAAACTTGATACCAGACCTGTACATTATGACTCAGTTCTGTTAAACTTGATGCCAGACCTATACATTATGACTCAGTTCTGTTAAACTTGATACCAGACCTATACATTATGACTCAGTTCTGTTAAACTTGATACCACACCTGTACATTATGACTCAGTTCTGTTAAACTTGATGCCAGACCTATTCATTATGACTCAGTTCTGTTAAACTTGATACCAGACCTATACATTATGACTCAGTTCTGTTAAACTTGATGCCAGACCTATACATTATGACTCAGTTCTGTTAAACTTGATACCAGACCTATACATTATGACTCAGTTCTGTTAAACTTGATGCCAGACCTATACATTATGACTCAGTTCTGTTAAACTTGATACCAGACCTGTACATTATGACTCAGTTCTGTTAAACTTGATACCAGAGCTATACATTATGACTCAGTTCTGTTAAACTTGATACCAGACCTATACATTATGACTCAGTTCTGTTAAACTTGATACCAGACCTATACATTATGACTTAGTTCTGTTAAACTTGATACCAGATCTATACATTATGACTCAGTTCTGTTAAACTTGATACCAGACCTATACATTATGAATCAGTTCTGTTAAACTTGATACCAGACCTATACATTATGACTCAGTTCTGTTAAACTTGATGCCAGACCTATACAGTATGACTCAGTTCTGTTAAACTTGATACCAGACCTATACATTATGACTCAGTTCTGTTAAACTTGATGCCAGACCTATACATTATGACTCAGTTCTGTTAAACTTGATACCAAACCTGTACATTATGACTCAGTTCTGTTAAACTTGATACCAGACCTATACATTATGACTCAGTTCTGTTAAACTTGATACCAGACCTATACATTATGACTCAGTTCTGTTAAACTTGATACCAGACCTGTACATTATGACTCAGTTCTGTTAAACTTGATGCCAGACCTATACATTATGACTCAGTTCTGTTAAACTTGATACCAGACCTATACATTATGACTCAGTTCTGTTAAACTTGATACCACACCTGTACATTATGACTCAGTTCTGTTAAACTTGATGCCAGACCTATTCATTATGACTCAGTTCTGTTAAACTTGATACCAGACCTGTACATTATGACTCAGTTCTGTTAAACTTGATACCAGACCTATACATTATGACTCAGTTCTGTTAAACTTGATACCAGACCTGTACATTATGACTCAGTTCTGTTAAACTTGATACCAGACCTATACATTATGACTCAGTTCTGTTAAACTTGATACCAGATCTGTACATTATGACTCAGTTCTGTTAAACTTGATACCAGACCTATACATTATGACTCAGTTCTGTTAAACTTGATACCAGACCTATACATTATGACTCAGTTCTGTTAAACTTGATACCAGACCTATACATTATGACTCAGTTCTGTTAAACTTGATACCAGACCTATACATTATGACTCAGTTCTGTTAAACTTGATGCCAGACCTATACATTATGACTCAGTTCTGTTAAACTTGATACCAAACCTGTACATTATGACTCAGTTCTGTTAAACTTGATCCCAGACCTATACATTATGACTTAGTTCTGTTAAACTTGATACCAGACCTATACATTATGACTCAGTTCTGTTAAACTTGATGCCAGACCTATACATTATGACTTAGTTCTGTTAAACTTGATACCAGACCTATACATTATGACTCAGTTCTGTTAAACTTGATACCAGACCTGTACATTATGACTCAGTTCTGTTAAACTTGATCCCAGACCTATACATTATGACTTAGTTCTGTTAAACTTGATACCAGACCTATACATTATGACTCAGTTCTGTTAAACTTGATGCCAGACCTATACATTATGACTCAGTTCTGTTAAACTTGATACCAGACCTGTACATTATGACTCAGTTCTGTTAAACTTGATACCAGACCTGTACATTATGACTCAGTTCTGTTAAACTTGATCCCAGACCTATACATTATGACTTAGTTCTGTTAAACTTGATACCAGACCTATACATTATGACTCAGTTCTGTTAAACTTGATACCAGACCTGTACATTATGACTCAGTTCTGTTAAACTTGATACCAGACCTATACATTATGACTCAGTTCTGTTAAACTTGATACCAGACCTGTACATTATGACTCAGTTCTGTTAAACTTGATACCAGACCTGTACATTATGACTCAGTTCTGTTAAACTTGATACCAGACCTGTACATTATGACTCAGTTCTGTTAAACTTGATACCAGACCTGTACATTATGACTCAGTTCTGTTAAACTTGATCCCAGACCTATACATTATGACTCAGTTCTGTTAAACTTGATACCAGACCTGTACATTATGACTCAGTTCTGTTAAACTTGATACCAGACCTGTACATTATGACTCAGTTCTGTTAAACTTGATACCAGACCTATACATTATGACTCAGTTCTGTTAAACTTGATGCCAGACCTATACATTATGACTCAGTTCTGTTAAACTTGATACCAGACCTGTACATTATGACTCAGTTCTGTTAAACTTGATACCAGACCTGTACATTATGACTCAGTTCTGTTAAACTTGATCCCAGACCTATACATTATGACTTAGTTCTGTTAAACTTGATACCAGACCTATACATTATGACTCAGTTCTGTTAAACTTGATACCAGACCTGTACATTATGACTCAGTTCTGTTAAACTTGATACCAGACCTGTACATTATGACTCAGTTCTGTTAAACTTGATCCCAGACCTATACATTATGACTTAGTTCTGTTAAACTTGATACCAGACCTATACATTATGACTCAGTTCTGTTAAACTTGATACCAGACCTGTACATTATGACTCAGTTCTGTTAAACTTGATACCAGACCTGTACATTATGACTCAGTTCTGTTAAACTTGATCCCAGACCTATACATTATGACTTAGTTCTGTTAAACTTGATACCAGACCTATACATTATGACTCAGTTCTGTTAAACTTGATACCAGACCTGTACATTATGACTCAGTTCTGTTAAACTTGATACCAGACCTGTACATTATGACTCAGTTCTGTTAAACTTGATACCAGACCTGTACATTATGACTCAGTTCTGTTGGAGTTGTTACTTAACATGTCCCCATTCTGCAGTTTTTGTTAATAGACCTCTATTCAAGGGACAAGTCTGCATGACTTATTAACAGAACTTTACATAATAAATATGACCTATATCAAGGTTTTATTGCAATCAATCTCTACAATTCCATTAATTCCATTTCCGACCTAGTTTATATTTTTATGACAACCAATAAGAGGCAATTACATTTGTTTCAACACAGCATTTCAGGTGGGTGTAAATGAATGACTTTTTAAATGTTTGCTCAAAACTACTCAATTATCAGATGTGTTCTGCTAATTAAATAATATTGCCAGAAAATAAATAGGAAAAAATTATGACAGGAAGCTGTCAGAAAACAATTGTTCCCATAACATTTCCTTTCAAAGCATTTTCTATAATCAGTCAATATGATATCAGAAATGTCTCCAATAAACTTCTGGAAATACATTCAAGTGAATGTAACATGGTTTCCAATATGTAGAAGTAGTGACCTTTGCTTTATATTTAAACAAGATATTTCCATCATGGTCTATTTTGTCACAATATTAATTAATGAAACAATGTCTGTCTTATCTAGCCTGAGTAGAACTGCCTACCAAATGCTTTCTATTTACATGTTGTCAACTTAAAATTATGTCAAACTTTTATGTAAAAATTAAATACTTCTTGTAGTAAACCATTACAAAATGGATCAAAAGCATGCTTGAAGATAGTCCTACATCAAATGCAAAACTTACTTTTTTAGTCAACTATTTTCAAAATTGAAAGAAAAAGTACAATACTCCTTAGTAGGTGTACCATTACAGTTAAATTCTGAATATGCAATAGTTTTGCTAAAGCAAAGTAAAACAAAATAGTCTTTACTGACTGAAGATTAAGCATGAACAAATTAGTTTCCCTACATACTAGTACATGTAGTAAAAATTCTATGCTCACTGTTTTGGTCCACATGGTTTTGTTCTATGGTGACAGTTGACGTCTGCTGCTCATCTTCACCTGGTTTCTCTTCAATGGAAGGACTGGTTTCTGTTGATGATTTAATATCTACTGGTTCTTTTAACACACCTTTCTTTATTAACTCATCTCTAGTTGAACGAACTGAAATCTTTCTTTCAAGTTCTGAAAATTTGATGAAATGGATAAATGAGTAAATCCAAAAGCAAAAAGTGAATATTCATTTCTCATACTTGTTGTATCCATCATTGTCTCATTCCTGAATCTCATTCTGGGTTTCATATTTTCATAGAAACTGGTTTTCAAACTTTCAGCTAATTCACCATTACAATGGCATGACTTGTCTGATCAGCAGACATGGCAACATTCATAAGTCCTACAGACAAGTACGATGTTTTTTACCTTTGCTTGGACAAAATTTGAGTGATTTCCGGTCCAAATATCTGTTTTTGACTATGGAGAATTGATTATTATAAATCCCTCTTAGACATGTGCAGTTCCATTACCAGTATTTAAAGATTTAAAAAAGATTTTCACCTAACCTTTTTACCATTGGGAATTATGTTTCTTATAAAATACTTCATAAATATTCATTTTCTGTTGACAAAAAACAATTCAATATCTTTTAATCATAATAATATAATTATAACGGGTACTTAAGACCAAACTGTTGTAAAATTCAAAATTTACAAGTAACCAGTCTGGTACACTTGAATTAGGTCAGACAGAATTTTCATTTTTTCTGGCAAAATATCAGACAGAATGGGAAACTATTTCGCAGTTCTGTATAAAATTAAGAAAAAATTTATGATAGCCTACACTACAAAATAACAATAAATTTTAATTTGCAGTTTCAACTGTGGACACAGAAAAATGTCTTGCCTGCATTCCACGTCATTTTTGTTAAACAAATGTGGACACAGAAAAATGTCTTCACTGCATTCCACTTTATTTGTTAAACAAGTGTGGACAGAGAAAAATGTCTTGCCTTCATTCAACGTCATTTTTGTTAAACAAATGTGGACACAGAAAAATGTCATGACCTTATTAAAAATTGGAGGATAAATTCAGGTCAAGGTCAGGTCGCACCTACCAGACCGTCATTTACTATTCATCCAAATATTGTTATCCTACCACGCTTTGTTACAGAGTAACTGATCTAATCCAAATTTATACCATGAAATTGAGTTCAAGGTAAGATGACAGGTGACTGACTGACAAGTAGTCATCATAAGCCACTACTGGAGAATAATTGCCATAAGCTTACAAAGACATAAAGCACATTGTCTACTGGGTAAGGCCACACAATTTGCGTGACTGAAAAAAGAGAAAAAAGCTTATAAACAGCTTCAGGCAAATCATCTGAATTTCCATTTGAAATAAATTTAATTACAAATTTATTGACCAACATGTTAATTTTACAGACAAACTTTTGTTTTCACCACAAGATCATATGTCACTGAAAACCACAAGATCATATGTCACTGAAACTGTATTATAGAAAAACCATGGCAAGTCAATGTGTTGACAAAGAAACAATAATACTCAGAGGGATACCCCTCTAAAGAAATGAATAAAGAAGGGATTTTATTACAGAAAACCTTCCTTTATTCAAAGCAAAGTTTCTTTGATATGCCCCATTAATCGATGTAAAGGTATCTCTGGATGCAATGTATGGTAAAATAATTATGGGTATAATATATAGTCTTCAATGATCTGTTTCAATATTTATTGTACAACATCCCATGGTGATGAACTTCACTTCTATCTAATATTAATGATATAAACATCAAACATTATCTAATTTGTTTGTGTACAAATTATATGTAAATTCAATATTAAAAATGTCTAACTTCAAAGTCATGATTTTGTGCTGGATCCAACAGATGATGCACTTTAAAGTTAAGTTTTCTTGACATACTAGAATTTATACAAATGATCAGAATACTGCCAAGATGTAAATTACAACAAACCATGCCTCAGATATAGGTCTAGTAAATTACCCATACAATTATTGGCTACAATAATAGGTGGCTATCATGATTTCTTAACAAGAGAAAATGTAATATTCACAATGCCACTAGACAAGGTGAATATACAGTTTGACAAATCCTCATAGTGACTGCCTGTTAAAGTGAGTAACTGTTTTATTAATCATGAATAAAATCAACAAATTTGTTAAATTTCTACAATGTTGGCACGTTTCTGTTAATCACCCACATCTGCAGACCTATCAACTGTTGTTGTAAAAACTTGTTACAGATGTGTAAACAAATCTGATACATTGATTGGAAACTTGAAATAGCTATTGTTATTGTCCACTGGAAATGACTGTACTTTCATTTTCTATTTATAGAGTTAAACTAGGTGATACTGGATTCTAAAATTGATCTTCATTTTATAGCACTTAACAACTATGCAAAGTTTAAACAAAATCTGTTGACGCTGTTTCATCTGGAAACCTCGTTTTGGACAAACGGAAAAACACTCATATCCTATCACATAAAAAAGTGACTTACCAATTATATTATTATTAGACCAGATTATTGGGAAGTAGCATGCAATAACAGTAAACCAGGAGTTTTCATGACCCTTTAATAAACACATGAGCCCTTTAATTGCATAATCCTAGAGTGAATAATGATTGGATGTTGTGACTAATGTCAGAGAACGCTGAATCATTCATTCTAAATGAAACAATAGCTCAATGATTACCACAAAATCAATTACAGTTTTTGGTGTCAACCTAATGAGAAATTATGACTAGGAAACAGATTATTTTATAATAATCCATTTATGTAAAAAAAAAATTTCCTTTACAGTGACAAGCAAAAAGTAGGCATGAAACACATTTCGAACAAGCTTTATGCATTTTTATATGTTTTACATGTAATTTCTTCAGTGAAAGTTCCAAAATACTTTTTGGTATCAAAGTGTTTCCATTGTCTTTGTTAAAACTTATACATATAGTCAAATTCACTAAAGCTCTGCCTTTTGTCAAACCTATTTTCATGTTTATGTACTTCATCTCATCTACCTTAGTACACCTTTACTTTCATGTGTAGACTGTTATATGTGAGTTTTAACACTCCTTTTACATCACAACAAAACACATTTTGTTTGCTCAAATATTGGTTTCACTAAATATGCACACTTCCCTTAGGTACCCAGTATGGAAACAAATTCTAAATGATGGTTATGAAATGGCTAAAGTGTCCTAAACCCCTTTTAAAGCATACATGAAACAACTAATTTGCATGATATTTAAAATCAATTGGTTAAAAGAGATGTGCATTTCACACTAATGAGAAAGTGTGGCACCTATTTTTAGCAGGCTGAGATATCCTTTTCTCACCCGAGGTAAAGAAATATCTCGTGACTTTCTGTTGGTGAGATTTCTCTGTCTCATGGGTGAGATAGTTTTCTGTGACGTCAGTTTATTATGACGTCATGGACCTTACAGTTGCATTTACACAAACGGCACCAAACATACTAAAGAAATGCCTATATAATCTGCAACTCTGGTGAGAAAAAGTATCAAATCACTCGTGGAAAGTCGATTCAAGAAAATCTCAAACCTGTGGGCAAAGATATCTGTTTGTCCAATCCCTCAGCAGAGCATGGGGATGGACAAGATATCTTTGCCCTTGGGTTTGAGATTTCTTGTCTCGCCTTTCCACTTGTGATAGATACTATTTGTCTCAACCAGTGGGTATGATTAGAATTTCACGATCCTTTCCCGTAAATATGTATTTAAATATGTATTGTGACATCAACTGTCCTTAAGCAATGAAAATTATAAAATACCGTATTTAACCTAATAAACGCCCCCTCCTTAATTAACGCCATCCCCCTATTTACCCCCAAAAAAACTTATATGCAAACAACTTAATGAAACTTATAATCCAACACACGGAAAAATTGAAATTTTATCAAAACTATACACACAAGTTTACACAAGTCATTATTCTACGAATTATATATGGTTAATATTTACAGAGGGTTACATTACACAGGTAATTGTTTAGTGACCTGGACTGTCATAGTCAGAATCTGATGACTCTTCATCTTCATCGGAGACATGACCTTCACTCTCGCTTATTTCATTTGTGATTACTGGTGTATTGCCAATTGTTGAGCATTTCTTCACCTATGACGACATCAGACTGGTCAAAACCTTCAAATGGATCCTCATCATCCGCTGTCTGTTGAACTAAGTCGTCCTCGCTACCATCAAGAACATTATTTATTCCACATTTTTTAAACGACCTTCTTATAATGTCTGGGGTTATTTTATCCCACAATTGTTTGATCCATGAAAGTAAAGATTGCTTTGAGGGAGCACGACGATTTCCTGCTTTTGTTTTATCAATTTATCAATTAAACCACTAAATAGCCATTCATTAATTTAGAAATAAATTAATCTTAAAAAGCTTGTTCCAAGAAATGTCAGCTGGTTGTAGTCTTAATGTGCATCCGCCTGGAATAACTGCCAAGTCCGAGTTGTATTTGGTACGTACAGTTTCTTTAACCCTCGGTGTCAAATGCACTCTGAATGCATTCCATACCAAAAGTCTGCGCCTTTGATTATTTACTCCCCATATACGGAATATGAACTAATGGTGGTAATTTTGTACTGTCTGCAAGAGCCGCCAAAGTTACCGTAAGGGGCTGTTTTTCATGACCAGTAGAAGAGACGGTTACTTCTTTCGCCCCTTTCTCTGACAGTGTAGTTTTTCCAGGCATCTCAAACTATACTGGTGTCTCATCCATGTTGCCAATCTGCTTATCTTCATATCCCCTAAATTTACGCATACGTATGACAAATTTTAAAATCACGATCAATATCTTTAAAAAGTATTGGTCTACCAGCTATTCGTTTTTGGGATTTTAATCCTTTTAAAATTAAATCCTTGTTCTGACACCATTCCTGAACTCTTTTTCTGTCTATATTGTACATTTTCGCGGCAGCATGTTTCCCTTGGTTTTCAGCAAAATCTATCACTTTTAATTTGAAATTAAAGTCATAATGTTTTTTCCTTTTAACGTTTCTTTTTGAAGCCATTATAATTTTAATAAAAAATTTTAATTTGTAATGTCACGTTCAACACCAGAAAACTTATAAACACATGGTATTTCTAAACCATTTCCAAAAAACTTTTCTCCTGTTGCTTTTGCAAATATCTGACCACCTTTCTTCAGAAAAAAATGAAAATTTTTACTAAACTCAATTGGTACGTGGCCGACATATTGGTTCGGAACCCCTCGTTGAAGATTCATCTGCACAGAAAACTTATTTTCTTCAACCTTGCAATTTAATAAATCTCCAATTTGGTACTACCAACAACTCCTGTAAAAGTTGTATCCTCTTATGGAACTTGAAAAATCCAGTTCCATTGCATAACACTTCTCGATTATACTTTGTTTTTTGTGTTACAGGTAACCAATCTGAACTCAGATACAGCCACTGACCATTCTATTTTTAGATATTTAATTACACTGTCACATTATTGTTTTGTGAAATATAGTCTGTTTCACATACCTAATGGTAGCTTTATTCTGTATTGTCTGTTTCAATATACGGACTTGAGTTGTTTTATTTTGACTCAGTAGACGCCCCCTTTCGGAAAAATGCAACGCCGCCAGGGCTTTTATTAGGTCAAATACGGTATCTGCTTTTGTTGTGTTTGTTTACTCTTTCTCTTTAAATATTCACATGAAAACAACATATCTCAGCTTCCATGACCCAATTTTTGCCAAAGTACGATAGCAGTTTGGATCAAAACAAAAATGTTTACACAAAAATGTACACTGGAGATTTCTTTCAGGGTAAATAACTCTACTAGCTGACATCTCCCAACAGAACAGCTCTCAATTTTTTTACCTATAAGTAAAAAACAAAATCAACCACCGATGAGAGGGCAAGATGGGAAAATCTGAGACACTTGTGGAATAGATAGTGTGATATCCTTGAATGTTACCTTGTAGGTATGTATAAAATAAGGAAATTCTACTACATACCAACAGCTGTTTTTTCTATCTTTTCACTCTTCTTCTTTCGCTTCCATTTCCAAGGCTTAAATATTTTACCAAACGTGGCAAATTTACTTCTTTTTTCTGGCTGTGGAGTACTGGCATTTGGTCCTAGTGAGGAGGTTTTAACTTCACCATTTTTTTGCTTCTCTGAAATAAGAGATTATTAAATTTAATTTTTAATTGTTTGGATACATGTCACTTGGCTTATGCAACAATCAAAGCACAAGACATAAATTTCTTTTATACTAAAAGTTACCATGTTTTTTTGCCTGACAAATGAAAACTGCTTAAAGTGTTAGGTCAAGTTTATATTCCTATTGTGGATTCAATCAATTTTATTTTGAAATCAACAATTATTTTTCACATTATCAGTTTTTGTAAATGTGGCAGAATTTTAATTTTGATAGGTAGATTTTCCATATAGGAATTTGATGGAAAAAACTTTTAAAATGATCCTACATAACTGGTAAAATAAATATGAAAGTTCATTAACATTTATACTAGAAATCATAATTATTAATGGCTACCTACTGTGGTTAATAACATGTACATGTGCTTGAAACAATTCCTATGTAATACCCACCCCCCTTCCCAAAGAAATCTGTATGAAAAATCTCATGCCAGGCAACAGTCTAATATGTAATGAACACAAATTACAGATACACAGATGTACCTAGAACATGACAGGTTCCCTTGCAGAACTGTTGATTCATAGATCGATAATGTAACAGTTACCTCAGTCGGAAAACAGAGATAGAATGTGATAAAGCTGGACCTGTGCAAGGACATGTATCACATATTAAAATTGTATGATAGTTGTGGTTTATCACTGCAAACAATTCTCAGTGTAAATAGGACAACAATAGGTACATTATCAAGCTCCATTGTTGAAAACATGGTAATTTCCTAAAGGTTTGTCTCATTACATCCTGCCTTAATAAAAAACAAAGTTTCCATTCGGTGGGTTAAATTTTTTAGGTCATACCTGTACAAGTAGCTTAGTATTAAAAGATTTTAACTTTTTAAAGGTTTCTGCAGATGGTTAGGGGTTTCACCAGCTTATCCAGATCTTCCCCAATATAGAGTAGGCATTGCAAAAATGCAAGCACAAAAAATCTAGTTTTTTTTTAGTAGATTTTTGCACTAAATTCTTTGTATTAGTTTGGAACATGTTTCCATTAGTATTGAAGTTTTATTTTTGACGTTACTTTGGAGCACCCTATCATTGCCTCTGAATTCCAATGGCCATGTGACGTCTTACTATGTAATGGTGACATCACCATTAACGTATGATAATTAATTTTTAAAAACAACATTTCACAGATATGTACGAAATTTTAGTTGTTTTTTTTAAATAGAACATTTTTTTTATCAAATTTAATAAATTTACCATTAAAATTAATTTAAGTGCTCTTGTGACAGTTTTTTGACGATATCAACTACCGGACGAAAAAAAATCAGTATCAGCATTAAGCAGATTTTGATCATGTGACATATAATTGACGTAGAGCTCACCGCTCTTAGCAGGAGGAAAAAGGTGTCCGCTGCGAGCTGTGTTCGCTATAAACACTACTGTATATGCAATGATATAGTTGAAAAACTGCTGGTGTTTAAACAAAATCAACAAATTCAACTTATTAAAAGGTGAAATTTCAAAAGTATGCCTTTCTAGATCATATTATAAAAACATTGTGTATCACACAGTAAAAAAAATACATTAAATAAGTTCATTAATTGGTATCATAACTTTAAAGTTCACAAACAAGGTCAAGAAAAGTTACCTATTATCTTGTAGTCAACATTATACATGTATAAACAGACCTGACAGATGTAATAACAAGTATACTAAGATAACAATACATTTACTAAACAACTTACTTGTTTAATTTGACACTGTTTACAATCTTTCTGTTTCTGATATGTTTCACTCAACAATGAACATTCTAGACATTAAACCAATGTTTCCAGCTGGCTAACATTATAAATTCATTACTCTCAGAATCTGTTTGGTTGTAATTTAAGACTTTAAAATCATAGTGTTTGAATTCGAAGCTGAACATCTATTATCATTTAAAACAAATACAAATCAGATGGATTTAACTATCCCACTACAGCCCACAAATGTCCACAATATGCTAACCTCATATTTGTTAGTGGGGATAATGTGTTTTAGTCTTGTGATGAAGGGATGAAATAGCATATCCTTTCTTGACAATGTACTAGTATGTATGTGAAAGCCAACAGTTCCAGAAACAGATTTTGACGCTATTAACTATCAACATTGTTAAATGGCTTTGAAGGCTAGAACAAGAGAACAAGAGTTTCTTACAACATCAATCAAAGTTTATAAATTTACAATACCATAAAGTGTCCATGTGGCGAAATGAAACAATTTCTGAGTTTCGACTACTTGTACATATAAGATGCAAAGAAAACACTAGTAAGAAATTTTCCCAATTATCTGCTGTATCACCAACTTTTTCTTGTGTTTTTGTTTGTATGATGTTTAACACCACATTCAGCAATTTTTAAATATATCACGGTATCCAGTTTTTATTTATTGGGAGAGGAGTAACCAGAAAAATCGACGGATTTCAGTCTGAAAACTGGCAATTCTTGTCAATTACAAACCCACAACCTGAGTGTTGACAGACCATGGGATTAATAGTAGATGAATTACTACCATAACCACTGGGCCACTGACACTCCAACTTTTTCTCCATGACAATTACTAACATGGACTGTTTTTTTAACAATGCAGGTTCGATCACCATGGTGGACACTGTCAGCTGTGTGATAATTATGACTAGTTATATGGACATCTGTCTACATTACATTTGTGCCGATAAAATATGACACCCAAAGAATGTAAGTTTTAATTTTAATGCAAACCAAGTTTTTTTTTTTTTGTTCTTTTAGTGTCATTGAAGATGTTTGATAAAATTTTCTGATTGCAAAGAAGCAGTTGCATTTATTAGTAAAATGAATCATCATAAATCTTCCTCATTTACAATAGTCTTGCATTACAATGGCCAACCATACTGTTACAAGTTTCTGTTAATTATGGTTTTCATAATAATTAAACAATTTCTGGTCACTCATTCAGCATCAATTTCACATTACCTCGGAAATACATTAGACATTTGAAACTTACAGCAATTGTAAACATTTTGATTTCATGGTATCATGAAAGAAAATTGACATTAGTAAAGCAATTTCATTAGATATTAGGTTTTCCATGAACTTTACACATGAAGTTGTCAGAGATCACAAGTTTCCGTTTAGCATGAACAATTTCTATCATATGATGTACAAGCCTATAATTACAAATCTATCTAATCGACTCTCTTCTTTCTTATGCTGAGTGTATCAATGGACCTGGTACTATTATCTTCTATAAAACCATCATTTATAACAGATGACTTTGGAATAACTAATGAACACCTTTTCTGAAGTAAATTAA
Organism: Limnoperna fortunei; assembly: GCA_944474755.1. Classification (NCBI taxonomy): domain Eukaryota; kingdom Metazoa; phylum Mollusca; class Bivalvia; order Mytilida; family Modiolidae; genus Limnoperna; species Limnoperna fortunei. Next base: position 99,837,472 of record OX104111.1, read on the forward strand.
TCACAAACAACATTTTCAATCTGTGTGATGTATAACATAATATCAAGTCAATGTCCCATTAATCCTTTAAATGACAGGCTAATAACATGTCTACTTTCAATTTTCTCTGGTTTTGGATTTCTACTACTGATAATCCCAAGAGTATTTATGGTAGCAAAAAGCAAAACCATTGATAGGCTTGCAAGGCCCAATTTGCACTGAAATTTTACTCTGCTTACAATGTAAATCGAACACAAGTGACATTTAATCTCCATATAACATTAATAAAAGGGCAAGGATGCTTCCAGTAACTTCTGACCAAAGGCATGAAATAATATTAGCTGGATTAGCTGCCATTGTAGGTTGATTATTGATACAACTGTTAATGTTAATGATTTAGGTGGAAAATATTGTGTTTAGATTCCGCTACAGGGGTTACCAACCCTAATGGTAATAATGCTGCAAAAGATACCATACATGAATGTGATGTCAGATACTATGTAGCTAACTAAAATGTAAACAAAGAGGGTCAAAGGTCAACAGTTTATAGTCTGTACTACAGGAATTACATGTAACACATTTGTAAATTTCAATGGCCATGACGATCTAATAAAATTCTTTCAATTTTTGCTATTGTCGCCGGGATACAAAATTTTGATACATATTAAGGAAATTCTACTTGAAGCACCAGAGAAATAACATACATTTAAATAAAGGAAAGAAACGTGACCAGCATCATACTTTCAAAATAATCGTACAATGTCAACATGAGGTTAACACTTCATTTTCACACCATATCCTGTCGAGAACATCTTAAAGTAAATTCTTACATCATCATGGCATGTTAAAAAAATACAAACATATAAAGACATTATGTACTAGTATGTACCAAAAACATATAGATACATTGATGGGACATAAACAAGGGGAAGATAACCAGTTCTGTTCCATGTGGAGGTTGTTCTGTCTTATCGTCATTAACTGAATTTATGTTTGGTTTATCCTATTTATACAGTTTAAGTGGCCCCTAAACAAAAGAACATCGTGACTACATTCATTTGATTGTTAATAATAGTACAAGTTTCTTCATCAAATACATGTATTATCTAGACAGTGACATGTACATGAAAGTACTGTTACATACCCTATTTGACCTGGTGCATTTAATATTTGTTTTTAATATTCATGAACACATTTTACTGATTTATAATCAGCCTACAGGAGCAACTCAGCATAACAGTCCATCTTAGAAAACAATTTGTACCTTGACCCTGGACCTATAAAAATAATTTCAAATTTGCACAACTCAAACCTACAAATGGGACTGTGCTGAAAATTCAACCTGATCTTCATTTCATAGAACTTAACAGCTGTGTAATGTTTTAAAAAAAATCTGCTGATGCATTTTTAAGTTAGCATATGGAAACCGCCAATTGTTGACCAAAAAAAACCTTTGCAAGTTGAATTGGCCCAAGTCGAAAACTACAAATTGGATTGTGCTGAAATCGAACTTGATCTTCATTTTATTGTATTTAATAGCTGTGCAAAGTTTAAATAACATCTGTTGACACATTTTTAAGTTATCAACTGGAAACCACTGAGGCACAGACAAACAGACACTCATATCTATACAGAGGGTATCACATAATACCCGCCACTTTTGGTACAAAAAGGGGACATCTATAAAGTAAAAAAAATACAACTTAAGTCATCTATTGAAACAAACAATACAGAATAAAGCTACCAATAGATATGTGAAACATACTATATTTCACAAAAAAATAACAATTAAATAAAATCCCAAAAAATAGAAGTTATCAGTTGCTGTATCTGACTGCAGATTAATTACCGGTAAGTAACGTCAGTACACAATAAAAAGTATAATATAGAAGTGTTGTGCAAATGAACTGGATTTTTCAAGTTCTATTAGGGACCGACCATTTAACTTGCAGGGGGGGGGGGGGGGGGGGGGGGGGGGCATGGTTTTTTCCTAAAAAAATATTTTGAAAAGGATTTTTGATGAAAAAAATATTTTGGAAGCAGAGGGTAAGAAAAAAAATATTCTGAGTAAGGATTTCTGCTATATCAAATAATGCTAATAATGAAAAAATATTCTGTCGCGACGTCTTCAAAAAATAAATATTTTTTCTGACCAAAACAAAAAACCAAGGCCCACCCCTTTCAAGTTAAATGGTCTGTCCCTTACAACATTTACAGGAGTTGTTGGCAGTACCAAATTGGAGATTTATTAAATTGCACAGTTGAAGAAAAAAACGACAAATTTTCTGTGCAGTTGAAGGTTTTTTTCTTTTTGTGAGTAAATAGGGAGAGGGCAATAATTTAGGGCTGGGCGTTTATTGGATCAAATACGGTTAGAGTATATATTATCAGACCTCCACTGTCTGATGTCCATCTGTAACTCTAACGAGATCAGATGATGATTTTACAAGGCTAAATGTTTCGGATATTTGTATAAAAAACAAAAAAAACCAGAAATCAAGAAATTGGAACCTAACAAAAGAACACATTCTTTAGGACAACCAATACTTTAAAGCTAAATTTGCTAAAACATCCAGCTGTAGTAAGCAACAGCCTGTATTTATAAGACCATTATTTTTTAAATCCTCTGCCATGATTGATATAAACTCCTCTTGTATTTTAAAAGAACATGTGTTGTAAGAGACAGTTTTTCTGTAGTTTCTTAAAACAAACAATTGTCTAAAAATTGTGATAATCTAAATCTAATTTTTGAACAGAATAAAAGCTCCAGTTGTCTTATGATCTACACTGGATAAAATGAATCAAAAGTCTTGTGAAAGTATTTTAATTCTGTCATTGCCATGGTGCATTCTGAAGAAAATCAACATAACTTACTGTTTGAAAACCACATCAATTTCAATTTAGCTGAATATAGTTACTGAACAATTTTATGCCAGGCATGACAAATCACCAGTTTCTGGCAAGCTTTTAACAAGTTGCTACAGGCATGACAAATCACCAGTTTCTGGCAAGCTTTTAACAAGTTGCTACAGGCATGACAAATCACCAGTTTCTGGCAAGCTTTTAACAAGTTGCTACAGGCATGACAAATCACCAGTTTCTGGCAAGCTTTTAACAAGTTGCTACAGGCATGACAAATCACCAGTTTCTGGCAAGCTTTTAACAAGTTGCTACAGGCATGACAAATCACCAGTTTCTGGCAAGCTTTTAACAAGTTGCTACAGGCATGACAAATCACCAGTTTCTGGCAAGCTTTTAACAAGTTGCTACAGGCATGACAAATCACCAGTTTCTGGCAAGCTTTTAACAAGTTGTTACAATGTACTGATTTGCTATAATAATACAAGTACAGAGTACAGTGATACCTGTCCATTTAACAATAAGCTGATCAGTATGTACAAAAATTATCAACTGTTTGTTTACCTTGACCCACTGTACTTAAAAACTAATATTTTCCAAAAATCATTTTAATGGTAAACCCTTGAACTCAAGACCAGAAAAAAAGTTCATAGGGAGTATTAGTATGCAAATTGTAAGAAACTTGATCCTCTGTAGACAGTTTATGAGAAACTTGATAATAATTGTCTAATTATATTTTCAATTAAAACCCAAGTAGGCATAGGATAGCACAGAGACAGCAGACAGAGTGGACAAAGAAAATTATACTACCTAGACAAATGACAGGAAATACCACCCTATTATTCTACATAAACAATTACCAGGCATGGTGACCTTACTAACCTGAAGGTCAAAGATTTAAAATAAAGGAAGTACTTTATTCACCTCATCAATTTCAATATGATTAGACATTGTGTGTATAATTGACAATTCTTAGTCATAGCACTATATTAAGATGTGCATTGATATTTCATCACTGAACTAGAAAATTCTGCACACAAAAAAGAGTATAGCCATTTATATAATATATATTGTAACTGGACAGGATTTCTACATAAACAGATAAATGTAGGGTCACAGTCCATAGGATTCAGAGCAATATGTATTTTACTAGTAACTGGACTGGACCTATACATAAACAGATACATGTACGTAGAGTCCCAGTCCATATAGGATTCAGAACAATAGGTATTCTAACTGGACTGAATCTATATATAAACAGATAAATGTAGAGTCCCAGTCCATATAGGATTCAGAACAATAGGTATTCTAACTGGACTGGATCTATACATAAACAGATACATGTCGAGTCCCAGTCCATATAGGATTCAGAACAATAGGTATTCTAACTGGACTGGATCTATACATAAACAGATAAATTTAGAGTCCCAGTCCATATAGGATTCAGAACAATAGGTATTCTAACTGGACTAGATCTATACATAAACAGATAAATGAAAGGTCCCAGTCCATAGGATTCAGAACAATAGGTATTCTAACTGGACTGGATCTATACATAAACAGATACATGTAGGGTCCCAGTTTATAGGATTCAGAACAATAGGTATTCTAACTGGACTGGATCTATACATAAACAGATACATGTAGAGTCCCAGTCCATATAGGATTCAGAACAATAGGTATTCTAACTGGACTGGACCTATACATAAGCAGATACATGTAGAGTCCCAATCCATATAGGATTCAGAACAATAGGTATTCTAACTGGACTGGATCTTTACATAAACAGATACATGTAGAGTCCCAGTCCATATATGATTCAGAACAATAGGTATTCTTACTGGACTGGACCTATACATAAACAGAAACATGTAGAGTCCCAGTCCATATAGGATTCAGAACAATAGGTATTCTAACTGGACTGGATCTATACATAAACAGATTAATGAAAGGTCCCAGTCCATAAGATTCAGAACAATAGGTATTCTACTAGTAACTGGACTGGACCTATACATAAACAGATACATGTAGAGTCCCAGTCCATATAGGATTCAGAACAATAGGTATTCTAACTGGACTGGATCTATACATAAACAGATACATATAGGGTCCCAGTTTATAGGATTCAGAGCAATAGGTATTCTACTGGACTGGATCTATACATAAACAGATACATGTAGGGTCCCAGTCCATAGGATTCAGAGCAATAGGTATTCTACTGGACTGGATCTATACATAAACAGATACATGTAGGGTCCCAGTCCATAGGATTCAGAGCAATAGGTATTCTACTGGACTGGATCTATACATAAACAGGTACATGTAGGGTCCCAGTCCATAGGATTCAGAGCAATAGGTATTCTACTGGACTGGATCTATACATAAACAGATACATGTAGGGTCACAGTCCATAGGATTCAGAACAATAGGTATTCTTACTGGACTGGATCTATACATAAACAGATACATGAAGGGTCCCAGTCCATAAGATTCAGAACAATAGGTATTCTTACTGGACTGGATCTATACATAAACAGATACATGAAGGGTCCCAGTCCATAAGATTCAGAGCAATAGGTATTCTACTGGACTGGATCTATACATAAACAGATACATGTAGGGTCCCAGTTTATAGGAATCAGAGCAATACTAGTAGGTATTCTACTGGACTGGATCTATACATAAACAGATACATGTAGGGTCCCAGTCCATAGGATTCAGAACAATAGGTATTCTACTGGACTGGATCTATACATAAACAGATACATGTAGGGTCCCAGTCCATAGGATTCAGAGCAATAGGTATTATAACTGGACTGGACCTATACATAAACAGATACATGTAGAGTCCCAGTCCATATAGGATTCAGAACAATAGGTATTCTACTAGTAAATGGACTAGACCTATACATAAACAGATACATGTAGGGTCCCAGTCCATAGGATTCAGAACAATAGGTACATGGTTTTCTTACTGGACTGGATCTATACATAAACAGACACAAGTAGGGTCCAGGTCCATTGGTTCAGAGCAATAGGTATTCTAACTGGACTGGATATATAAATAAACAGATACATGTAGGGTCCCAGTCCATAGGATTCAGAGCAATAGGTATTTTAACTGGACTGGATCTATACATAAACAGATACATGTAGGGTCCCAGTCCATAGGATTTTGAACAATGATTTTCATCTTTAATGTTTCACTAGAGCATGACCATGAATAGGCATACCAAGAAAATCATCCAGTTGACTTACTCACAATAGCTGTCACAAATGAGTAACATAACTCTGTCAATTTTTTTTAGAATTAAACATTCTTGTATCATATTTGTATCTGGTTTCTCTTTAATCAAGCTGTCCTCTTATTGAGCAAAAACTATCCTATTCTTTGGAATGCAGCCAAACTGTTTTAGAATGATCATCTATTGACTTAAAACAAAAACATTAAAAGTATCAATTGGATAAAAAAAATATTTTATCCATTTAATGAAGACACATACCGGGTATGAAAAAAGTGACTGTAAACCTTAGCACCTCCATAAATGGCACCATGTATTTTACAGAGTGGAGTATTGGAGTGGAGTCATAGAGTGGAGTCTGGATAGAAATTTGTAGTCCGAGTGGATTTTGGAGTTAAAATTTAAATAAAATCTCAGCCTATAACACATTAATCTTGAACAGTCTTACACCTAAATTATATCTTTGTTCTATTATTTTCTAATTGAATATAAGTTTCCACAAAAATACCAAGTTTAAGACAATGTGACAGTCCAATGACATAGAGCATCTGCAATGATTATTATTTACATGTCATCATGATGATGCTACAGTCATCTCCTATTTGTCACCAGCAAAAATTAGAATTGAATTCCCAGTTTAATTGTGTAAACAATGATATTGATAACTCCATCATTTTGATTTGGATTAAGATTTTCCAAAGATCAGGGTAATAAACTAGTATCATGAAATTTTAATAAAACTTTTAATTGATTTTTAAACATTTTTATCACTCCAAATCTTCACTCCAAATTTCTCTCCAGACTACACTCTATGACTCCATACCAAGACACCATTCTGTAAAATACATATGATGCCTCCATAAATGGGTTATAAATTCAAATCCTGTGCAAAGAGGGTTTAAGATGATGTACAGTGGATCTCTGTAAAACAACTCTTATTATACACAGAAAATTGGTTGGAAATCAAATATCTGAATTAACTGTTGCTACAAATTATTTACTTTACATGAAATGCTTACTTTGATTCTTAAACAATTCAGGTCTTGTTTCCACATGTTGGAAGAGTTCTGGCATATATCACAGAAAAACATTTTTTTTTATAATTTGATATAAATGTTCCACACTACCTCATATTTTTAGACACAATGTATGTATTGTTTTAATGTGTTTTTGAAGCATACATAAAAAAAATGATATAGTCCAAGTAAATGTCAAAAATGTGTAGGACAACAATCTGTCCCCATCAATTATCACCGTACATACGTCAATAAACCATTCAACAAACATGTTCTTACATTTTAATTATAAAATATATATAAAAGACTGATAAGACAAATATGAGCTTATTTTATACATGTATTCACTTTAATAATCACTTTTCCAGAAGAGCTCAAGACATGGTGACAAGCATCATTTGATATGATCATGTGCAACAGGTGCCATTAACCAAACAGATTATTACATCATTCTGCATAAATTATTAATGTTTGACAATATCCAGATCAACAAGAGAAGAATTGATAATATTTTTGCAATAAAAATTTGAGCCATGTGTAAAATGAAAAGAGAAACACTATTACATCATTCCAATTATGACAGGTTTACAATTTAAATATGTATAGCATCGCCATTATTTTTTATTGTGTTGTTGTTTTGATAGCTTAATACAGAAAATAAATGTATAATTTTATTTTTTGAGATTTATGGGGCCATAACTCATTAAATGACACCAAACAATTTGATATATCTAAGGGCCATAACCCTGTAACAGTTATCATAAGAAGACTTTTCAGGGACATTACTACACCATTTTTACAACAGATATTTTTACCCACTAAATAGTTGATTTTTATAAACCTTGTGAGACAAATCATACCATTCTCTGTCAGTTTCCATTGTAATAATTCTCTGTCAGTTTCCATTGTAATAATTCTCTGTCAGTTTCCATTGTAATAATTCTGTTTGTTTGTTTGTTTGTTTGATGGAGTTTAACGCCAATTTCAGCAATTTTTCAGCTATATCATGGCGTCCAGTTTTTATTGGGGGAGGAAGCCGGAGTACCCGGAGAAAACCCCCGACCTGCGGTAGGAAAACTGGCAATCCTTGTCAATTAAGAATGGAGTCGAGTACACCCTGCCTGCAGTGAGAATCGAACCCGCAATCTCAGTGTTGACAGACCACGTGATCAATAGTAGACGAACTACCTTGACCACTCGGCCACCGAGGCCCCGTAATAATTCTGTATCAGTTTGCCAATGTAATAATACTCTTGTCAGTTTCCCAATCTAATAATTCTCTGTCAGTTTCCCCCACCCAATTTAGTAACATAAAATGGCTATTAGCAATCTGTTGCATTACAAATCTTTAAATTATGACCAATATTTTACTAATCCTTTGAATCATAGAAAATATAAGGAAATCCCTAATTTTATTTGTATTTTTCAGATATATCACATATAGGTACCATGTTATGTTTGACACATATTATATCAATCATTTTTATAGACCTATACTTTATTTCTTTTCACTCAATTTACAAATCAATTAGAACATGGATTCTGAAAAAAAAAAATTTTTAGTAACATATAGAACTGGCAAATCAATAAATCTTGTTTATATTGACATTGAATAAGGTTTTGGGGTTTATACACAAAATTCTCTAAAAAAAAATGTGTTCAGACCATACTTTAAATGTTGTCTAATGTGTATTTCTTCTCAGGAAACATTTGAATATTAAAAGGGAGAACAAATATGACATGCCATAAATGAATAACAATTACATCCACCTATAATGAATATAATGTTTACAAATGATTAAATTATTTCGTATCAGATGGAAAGTGGCCAAACTTTGGTTTGTTGAAATGTACTAGAAATTCTGAATTAACAACAAAAATACCTTTTTCTTTTTCTTCTTCTTTCTCTTTTGACTTAGATTTCCTTTTTCTCCTAAATCTCATTTTTGTCCAAAATGATTAACAGTAATCCAAATTTTACATAGTTCTCGAAGTAAAACTCAGCTGTTCAATAAAATAAGCTTCTGAATAAAACCACAAAAAAATTTCCTTCTCTTCAACAGTTAAAATCACCAGAACACTAATTCTATAGATAATAGTCTATCTTTGTAGAAATTTTATGCATCACTGAATTCTGATGACAAGGTATGTAAATGTACAATCAGACAGTGAAACTGACACCCCTCAGGGTCTAAGTAATCTACAACTTGTGTATGTCCAACTTGTAAACACACTGTGGTATAATATAGATATGAATATTATAATGTACACCTGTGATAAAACTAGGTCAATAAATCCACACAACGGGAATGTGAGTACACTAATATTTAAATCAACATCTTTTTTTAAACAGCCAATTTTATATTTATATAATTTCACAGCTAATTTAACAGTAGTTGGACAAATGTAGCACATGCATTTAATAACTTATCTAAGAAAAAATATGTTGTTACTTATCTGCATGCTTCTTCTTGTTCGTTCTTTACAAACTAAATACGAAATTATTTCCAGTGGATATGTTTTTCAACAGTAACCTATTATCTTATTATCTTCTGTTTTTCACTTAGAATTTGATAAAACAGTCTTACCATGATCATGTTACTGATCTTTTTAGGATTGGGAAAAGATTTATAAAGAGAGTGGAACAACATGAATTGATTTTACAAGTGCATCAACAAACATCCCAGCAGCCTCAAATCCAAGGTAAGCCATAATCAATAATTGATTTCTGTAAACAAACATATTAAATTGTAACAAATTTGTTCCATTGGTGGAATAGTTTTTTTTTTCACCAAAAAAAGCAAACCTTCACAAGTTTATGTTTTATGCTGCCTGTTGAGAACAGACAAATGGCAGATATGACTCTCAAAATAAACCATTAGAAATGATTTTTTTAAGAACAGTCTTATATTTGTTTAAAGAAAAAAAATAAATTATAAGTTATTCAAAGTGTCTAGGATGTTTACTGCATTTTAAACAGCAATTGAGAAGGGATTGTCCATACAAGTAATAAATTTACGCAATTTATGTAAACTCATTTACTTTTTTTTGACATCAGAATGCTTGTGGCAAGTTTAAGGTATACATGAACATTGTACACCTACATTATCATCATACTTGTATGAAAAAAACAAACACAATTTACATTTGGTTTAAGACAGGTGTTCAGTTAAGGTATTTCTTACATTTGTAAGAAAAATTATGAGAGATTTGAAAACTTGTTTTGTCTAAGTTAGCCTTCTAGTATTGATCAGTGGACTGCAACACAGGAGTTGTGAGCTTGAGCCTGACTTTAACAAGGACTGCCAGTTTTCCTGCTTAAGGTCGAGGATTCTAGCTGGGTACTCCAGCTTCCTTCCCCACTAAACTGTTAACACTTTATTGTAGCGTAATGTGGTGTAAAGCCATATTTAAACAAAACAAAACAAAAACACATCTCTGATTGATTTTGATTTGAACAGGTTTTAGTATTATTCAGTATTTAAAAAAAAGGGCATTAAATTTAGTACTAGTAACTAAAGGAAGTCCATGGGTATTTAGTCTTTGTCAACAGATAGCAAAGTCAAGTTTTGTAGATAATAACCATAAACTTAAAATTTATGATAAGATAAATTTTGATAATTATTGTTTCCAACAAATTTGGCACAAGAAGGATAAAAAGTCATAAACAAGTAAGATTTTTGACTTTTTCAAATATGAAAAAAGATTTCCTGAAAATATTATAGTTTTAGTTTCTTTAATTCATCATCATGGCAACATAATATTTTCATATTGAAACAATAAATGCATGTAATTTAATAACTTTGTACTGAGACATACCCCTACAATTAAAAACCTATAAAAACATTGTTAACATTAGCTAAAATACCAAAACATGTTCAAAATAACAGCATTGTGACATCTTTAGTCATACAAGACCCAATGACCTGAACATGGAGCATGTCATTAATGAAAAAAATGCTTATGTATAATCATTCAATTATCATTAGAGAGTAATTTGATGCAAATGATTTAACAAATAAGTGGGATTATTTTTCTTAATTAACATTAATATGTTACTTTATTGTTGCCCCTCCCCTACACCCCTACAAAGTTGCTATTGATTGTCCAACAAGGACACTTTTAATATACAATTTGTGATTACTTCATGACACTTACATGTCCTTGCATACATGTATTTACATATATAAATTACTCATACATGTCAAGAAAAGGACACATTATATTTGCTTATAAATATGTGTACTTGTTTATATGATTTACACATAACATGTCAAGCCATTAATGAATTTAACAGAAGGCAAACGGATTTAATAAAAATCATTTGATTTCTTTCTTCCTGATTTTTTAATAAAATTTTTCTGTTTTAAAATCCTAATAATAAGGAATTAAGAACATACATGTAATTTATGCAAAACTACAAATTACTGACTAAAGGGAAATAACTCCAAGTAGTTGTCTGTGTCAGGTTACCTTTTAGATTGTATTGGCTGTTTTCAGATTTTTATTATATTCCTGGTACACCAGTACTAGTACTGCTTTATCAACATACATGAAGGTTTGGTAAAAAAATATGATGGACATTTCCAGAATTTATCATGTGGATCTTTTTTCTACACAAATACTAGGAAAATGAAGATTCCATTACCATTATTTTGCAAAAATATATTTTGTATATTTCACCAGTTGGATGTATATACAATAACAGCAAACAATTATATCTGACAGGTAGCTTGGTATGATTAGATCAGGTGATATAATACTTAAAGCATTTTCCTACTTCCTCCTAAGAAATAAACAAGTAACAGATGAGTGTAATGTCTTTATCTGATAGAAATAAAAAACAAAATAGAAATAAGAATAACCTTAAACCACAATAAACATTTAATGTTTAGGCCACACCAAATAAATTTCTTGTTCTACGGACCCGACCGCACATATTTTATCGAAATAATAATAATTAAAAAAAATTCTGCTTCCCGCTCCCGGAAATTCTGTGAGCACTTAATATGTTACCACATGCCATTCTATTGCATCCCAAACAAAAACATTGATGTATTTTGAAAATGGAAAACAAAAAAGACAAAAAATTCGTTTTAGTAATTGGGATATTTGTCGTAAAGAGAAGCATGGTTGTCCAAAACACGCGATTTATTTCAGAGGTGGTGCGTCAGCACTCAGCACAGCTTTTTCAAAGATGTGTTGAAGTCAAAGATTTCAAACTTAGCGCCGACATAATAAACAAAATGAGGATACAGGAACATTTGAATCAAAAATTTGAAATAAAAGTTCCTGAGTAATATTTGTATTTAAAGTAGATATATGCTGTTGGAGCAGGATTGCCAGATGACCAAATAACTTAATTCTACTGACACTTTGAAATTTTTGGTTGCATGGTGAACTTGTAGCCTCAACAATAATGTAGCTCCTTCGATTTTTTGTAATCTACACCGAGATAAATGTTTGACCACAGAAACTACAATGCTGTAGCTTATTAAGATAGTTGACATTGTTGCAAGGGTTGTGATATGTCCAAAATGAAAAAAAGATAATGAAATGACTGGTAATGGTTGTTCAGTGTTATCTGGTTATTTGTGGAAAAGTTTAAGTAATTTTTATTTAGAATCAGCATATAACTGTTTGAATTTGTTGTTGTTCTATTGACATTTTTCATATTACTGCTTGGACTTGAACTTTTTCTCTAAAATCTTCATGTTTTGATAGTTTTTTATTGTCTTTGGCTGTTCGATCAAAAGGGAAAGTCTCACTAAATGGGAATATTAAGGCAAACGAGCACGAGTTTAATCTGATGCTTTATGCGGCAAAATGATCATATTTTGGATATTCACGATGCCCAATTGATTACCCTATTTATTATATAGATCCAAATTGTTTTCGTAAAATATTAAGGTTCAATCCTAAATTTTATGAACGGCGGATGAATATCTGACTATGTATAGTACAAAACAAACTGACATTTTTGGTGGAAAAAACCCAAGTGAAAATAAACAATCATTTTCACATGTGATTTACCGTGATTTCTGTCACTCCGAAAATTTGATACATTTTATCTCTATCTATATAATAATGGGATATAACTTATTTTATGACATTTTATAATTCATTGCTCTAGAAATCTTCATCAATAAATGATGAACAGTGTAGTCAGTTGTGCATTTTATATAAGGTATAAAAAAAATTGCATTTGTTTTTGCAAATGAAGATGTGACAGGCATTCCTTTGCTTCCAGGTGTCTCTAATGCTTTGAAAGTTATAGATGTAGTATCTTGGATATTACCTACTATACTGAATTGTTTAAAAGGTGCAATTTATTGAACATACATTGAATGATGAACAACCCATAATTACAAAAAATATTTCATTTATTCATTTACATGCTTTTGTTGACTTCAGGTAAGCATATACATGTAGTATGCCCAATTCTGAAAGAACATCACAATGAAACAGAATATTTTGCGAATATATACATTCATGAGAGTACATTTTCTTATTAAAAAAAATAAAAATAAAAAAAGTTATCGCTGGCTCCAAATTTTTCTGTTCACCTATGATTTTTTGAAAATCAAAATAATAATATTAAAATTATTATTTCGCTCACTCGCCCCATTTTTAAATGACAAAATCCGAAGAACAAGAAATTCAATTGGTGTGGCCTTACTACATGTTTATAATCTGATTTTTTCCATCAGTAAATCCTATTTTATGCATCAATGTGTTAACAGATTATAATATTTGTACAAAATAAATAAGAATAAAGCATTTTAAAGAATACTGTCATAGTGGCTCAAAATATTTCCTTCCAAATAAAAGTTCCATTCCTTACTTTAATCATCTTAGACATTTAAAAAAAAATTGATCAAGGGAACACAAAAGTTATGATCCATTCAAAAGCATAATTTGTTTTAATATAGTTTATCCAGTTTTTATTGGGGCAGAAAGCAGGAGAGCAGAGAGAAAACCCCACCTTCCATAGGGAACTGGCAATCCATGTCGACTAAGATTGGAGTGGAGCACACAATCCCTGCCATTAATACTGGAACCTGCAAATCCCCCTGTTAACAGATATGTGATCAATAGTGAGGGTTCTGTAATTGTCAAAAAAATTCTGGAGTTATACTAGCTAGTATCAACATTAGGTGTAGTCTACTCAATCTTAATTGACAAGGATTTCCAGATTGCAGGTCTGGGTTTTCTCCGAGAACTATGACTTCCTCCACATAGCTGAAAAATTGCTGAATGTGGCATTCAACACGATTCAAGGAAAAGAAACAATCAACATTAAAAACGGAAACATCAAAGAGAAAGTCTATGAGTTTTTAGCAAAACCAACTTGCTAGAACCACCTGGTAGCCTTATCTGAAAGAGGACAAACATACAATAGAATTGTTCCAGGGTAAGATAGATATGTGACTAACCGATGTCACAACACCTCATCGCGTCCAGACATGCTTGACGATCTTAAATGGTCTACACCAGAGGAAAGAAGAAAAAGGGATTGATTGGTCAAAATGTATAAAAACTTAAATGGTAAAAATCGATGCAACTGACAAACTTGTCCGCTCATCAAGAATTAGCTGAAACATAGGATTACATTCCTTCCAAATACCGCCATGTAACACAATCATACTGAAGGAATCCTAAGCAACAACCATCAAGGACTGGAATGCTCCGATTACTTATATTGGAACTTCTCCAAAGTCTTGAAGTATTCAAAGATCACCAAATTAAATAAATTCATCTAGCAGTTTTACCAGGACTGAAAACTGTATAGAACTTTTTTTAAAATTTTTTTTTTTAAATTTGAGATGCTTGACAAATTTGTAGTTTCATCCGTGATTGATGGCAACCACATATCGGTAGAAGTAGAAGAAAACTAGACTTAAATTGTCTGCCTCCTGTGTGCATATGTCTTGTATTTTTAAAATTAAAATAAACGTCACAAATAAAGAAAACAAAGTATGGAACTGTGAAAATATGAACACTGAGGAAACTTTCTTTATATGAGCAACACTACTTTAAAACACACACAAGATACACAGTCATATACAGCAATATAAAACTGAACTCTGAACAGAATATGCATAACATAAAAGTTTCATTTTGTATAAACTGGGATACTTTTTTTTCTCAAAGTGACTATGTGGGAGTTATATTTTTAAGATTATGCAAAAATATTTATGAAAAATTGGATTTGGCACTTTAAATACATGAGTCCTTGAGGTTACCAGACTGATTATATTTGTCTCAATATAATAAATTTAGAATGCAATAAATGAACTCACAAGAGCTTTGCCAAATTCCAATAACATTTACGCATGTTTCCTCGTTTAATAGTTTACAAATTGGAAACTATTAAACAAGGAAACATGCGTAGATGTTATTGGAATCATAATATATGTACATAAAAGATGCACAATCGGTGTGTGAAAAGCAAATAATGCCTTTGTCAGAACTGTAACTGGCTAAAAATAATGTTAAGTGTCATGTAGTCTGTGTCTGGATTGCTTCCCCTATTAGGTTCATTTTGATTTCTGACCGAAAGTAAACAATATTAACAGGATTACTTTCCTTCTCATTTGATATGAAAGAATGGGCAGCTTTTTATTTTAGAAAAAAAAATCTCTCATTACCACTTTAAAACAAACAAGAGAAACTCGTGTTATCTTTTTGGTGGTGGTCTTTTGTAAGAAGAATACAAATATTCTTATGAAACCAGTTTGTGATAAATATGTTAATTTCAAATAATACCCTGTTTAGAAAGCTTAAATAAAATTTTTTTCAAATATGTTTATTTACAATGAACCTTGGCATGAAATGTGTTTTAAGTAAAATATATGAACAAACATTGGCAATGAAAAGGCTGTTTATTTAAAAATATATACATGTAATAAGACTAAAGAGATAACCTTTAACCTCAAACGTTCATCTTTTATTTATTTTAAATGATGACAAACTATCGTTACTGTTTACTTTGTAGGATTGCCTAGTTACAAAAAAATATTATTTTATTTGTATCATCTAAATAAGATTAAATAAGACAATATACTTATTGTAATAATTCCAGCAAAACAAAATTCTGATTTTATGTGTTTAAAAAACAGTTCCCACCTATAATACAAGCAATTTCAACTTTTTTTATTGTTACCTTTCTACACATGATATTGTCAAGCTAGCTTTTCCCACACTTAGTCCTTGTGTGACCTTATTCAAGATTTTAAAAAAATGTCTGCCTGCCATTTAAAAGCTCATATTCCATTGCAGTAATGTTGTCTCACACATCTACATGTAGGAACAGTATGGTTGTTAGCATACTTAGTTTTACATATCCAATCTTGTTTTGTTTGTTTCAATGATGTTTAATGCCACTTTCAGCAATTGTTCAGCTTATAATGGCATCCAGTTTTTAATTGGGAGGAAGCTGGAGCACCCGGAGAAAACACTTAACCTTTGATAGGAAAACTGGCATCCTTGTCAATTAAGATTGGAATTGAGAGCAACCTATCCGTAGTGAGACTCGGACATGCCATCTAAGTGCTGACAGACCATGTGATCAATAGCAGACGAACTACCGTCACCACTTAGTCATCAAGGTCCAATACACAATCTTAATTGACAAGGATTGCTATTTGGCCTACTGAAGATCCCAGATCTTACTAGGTACTATGGCTTCCTCCACCATTAAAAACTTGATGCAAAGATAAACCTGAAAATTTCTGAAGCAGAATAAAAAATACAAAGGGAAAAAAGGCTAAGACAGGTCCCATGGTCCAATAAATGGATTACAAAAAAAACAAAAAACTTCCAGCTCTGAAATTTATTAATGAACTTCATAAGAGCTTTTTTTTATGTCACACTTTAATTTCTTAGTTATTAGTTTAATGGTTTGTTCCTGTTAAAAAATTACATTTTCCTCCTCCTTGTGAAGACTTTTTAAATATCAAAATTTATTATGTTGAGAAAAAATGAGATATTGGCATGTGGCAATATGCAATATTCATGCAATAAAGTGACAACACCATACACAAGGTATATAAGTGTAAATAACATGCATCACCACCTGTATATACATGTAGTTACAGGGAAGTTCAAACAAGAACAACATAATATCATTACTGCTAAGCTTTAAGGACATACCCTACTATTCAATCTACAGAATATTTTTGTTCATATTTTATCTTAACTTTTCTTATGACAAAATCTACAAATCAAGCTAAGAAAAAAATAAAGAGGTCATGGACCTAATAAATATTTTAAATTTATGACATCATCTTTATTACCTATTTTGAAGGTATTGACCATATATGTCTGTTATTTGACCAATATTTTTACAATGGTTTTATTTTTTGAAGGCTTCATGCAGGCTTAAAAGAAAAAAATTATGTCATAATCAATTTTTAAAACTTAATGTGCAATTAAAATGGGGACACAATTTTTGTTGGGGACTTTGAATTGCAGATGGCAAAAAAGTTAACTATGACTATATTTTCACCAAAGATTGTTTTTGTAAGTTTGAATTGTGTCGAACCCACTTTGAGCTATTTTGTCAGCTATATTATTATGTGGAGTCCAGTTTTTATTTGGGGAGGAAGCCAGAGAACTCAGAGAAAAAAAAACACCTTCATTAGGAAAACTGGCAATATTTCACAGAAGATTAAGTTCAAGTTACTCTCCAGATTTTTCTTCATACAAACTGCAATATCTTTTCTAGATTCGAAGTGCAAACTAGATCTGTGTAGATTTGTGGATACACATTTATTAAATTATGACAGTATTGGCCTGATTATGACAAGTTATTTAATTACACTTGGAATTATTTTGGTAACAGAATGAAGATAACAGTTGACTAGTGATTTGGCTTAGTTAAATAATAAAGATACTGTTATGTGACAATTTCTATTTTGGCCTAGTTATTGGTCTTAGGGCAGTAGTACAGGACCACTAGGCTAATACAGAATTCTTCACATACTAGTATCATTGTAAAACAGGACCAATACAAAGATACCCGTTCAATTAATTCATGTGCTGAAATGATTTGAACACTACTACAGAGTTTACTGTATACATTATACATGAAATCGCATTGTTTCTTTAAAAAAAATGAAGTTCCTCAATTTATTCTCACCAAAGCTTTTTTTAAAATATCTATTAGGGAAAAAAATATCACTTCCATATACTAGTAATGTATTAGCTCTCTCTGTTTATATTTTTCATTTTAAATTCTATTTAAATACATATACTCCTGCCTTCTTTGTGTAAGCTTTAACTGTATTCAGGTGACTGTAACATGTAATCTGAGATACCCAATTCAACAGGATGTTAACTTAAGAAGCAGAGGAAATTATTAAGGATGTAGATTGTATTATCCATAAATGGTTTCCAAAAAATTTACAACAGCTTCTTTGCATTTTTGTTATGTTAAAATTTCTATGTTAGGAGCAAATGTTTTATTTACTAGTAAGATATAAAAATGAACAATAATTTTACAGATCTGATCAGATACCTTTATAGTCGGAGTTGCAAGTACATGTAATTATGCTTAAAAATTTAATTCCATAATCCCTATCTAATTGAATCACTTGTTACAATGACTATACAATTTTAATGTATTACAACACTGCAGCTGATCAAGGAACATAGGTTTAAAACTCACAAATCTTCAATTAATATCTCAACATACTTGTAGATATCCGGTTAACACTGTTTTTTCCAGTACAAATAGCAACAAAAACTAATTGTTAAGGATATCAAGCAAACAGTTGGCTCTCCAATATAAGTTTTTATTAAATAAAAATTTATATTTTTTAAAGTGTGATATGTGATATAAAAATTTTAGACTTATACCAAGTTGACATGAACCTGTATTAACAAACTCATATATGGTTGTGCACATCACACAGGAAAATGATGCACATTTAATTTTTTTCCTGGTTATTGTGTGACTATTTTATGGTTACAGCTGAAAAATACTAGAAGTACTAAAATTATGACTTTATAATCAAACTTTTTTAGATTGTTTCTTTAAAAAACAAGTCAAACAATAAGTTAGTAGCTACTTTCAAAATTTGTAAAATATACATTTAACAATTTTGTATTGAACTAAAATGTCTGCATTTAAAATAATGCAGACTTAGTTGCTGTTTCTAACTTTTATTGCCAGGAATACTGCAAATATATTTTTAGGTTCCGTGCTGTCTTGGATCAGTGTAGTTAAGCAAGACAAAATTGTTTAATTAACTATATAACCCACCATTCCAATACCTAGAAATCTTGTATGGATCAAGATTCATTTGTTTTTAATATCATCTCTGTCTCTAAAGATAAGGGATCAAATAGATATATAGATACATATAAAAAAATTAAAAGTATGATCTCCATGATTGTCAGATTGAAGAAACACATCTGAACCCATGGCCATGTGGACTTTGGGAGTTTGCAAACTGTACTTTCTAGCAACATTGCTGCTTGTAGGACATATCCTGGTCTAGTTCTCTTACCAGATATGTGTTGGGTTTTTACAAACCACCAGGGTATCCTGTTCTAGTTCTCTCACCAGATATTTGTTGGGTTTTTACAAATCACCAGGGTATCTACATGTAGTCCATAAAAATACTATAGCTAACACAAGCAATTGTCTGAGCAAGGGCATTTTTTTGCAGGCTAGAACATTAAAAATGCCATAGGTATAAAAACATATTCAATTGACAATGTTAAACTTAAGTCATACTAACTGTTTTTATTGGCTTGCATTTTTTATTAATCCATATTGTACCTTTGTTCTATGAAAATTTATCAGAAACAATGTTTCCACGAAAACATGTCCATATTTTGTAATACTTGCACAAATTGTCCTTGACTTTTGCTACTGGACGTCAGCCATTTTTTGTTTCTATTGCAGCCTTGCGTCGTTTACAAAAAATCGTCTACTTTAGTGACGTTTAATGGTTTTCAAACAAACCACAAGAATTTTCAACCCTCAACTACAAACAATATTACCCGAAGTATTTCAAACAGTGTTTTACGATTTTTTTTAGTAAATGAACTTTACACAGGTAAATGTTCCTTATAAATTAGCTTTCCCACATCTCAAGTAAACTTTAACACAAAGTTTTGAAGAAATGTTAATTTTAAAATTATTATTTAAACTAATACAAATACAGCTTTAAATTGACGCATTGCCATTATCTTCTTATACTAACAGTATATTTACTGTGTGGAAAATGATTTTTTTTCCCCAGCTCGCCATCCTGGCCAGTACAAAAACAATAGTACTTGCCCAATTTATGTTATACTAGCTTTAGTTGGAGAGTAGGTTTTCAAAGTTACTCGCCAGCATACAATATCAATAAAAATTGAATAACATTAAACTGTTTGAGACTGAGAGCTAGTTAATTTTTTCAATTCATAAGCTATATAAGTTTTGGATTGATTAAAAACTTTTCCATACTTGAGTTTAAATTCTGGCACCCATAGCACTTTTTGCCATAAAAAATAAGTACCGCATTTCCGACCTTGTACCCATTAATGAAATTAGTCTATTAACTTCATTTCTTTTAATTCCATAATAATTTTAATTTCTTACATTATATTTCCCCTAGGAGTAGTGGAAAATCTAGATATTTCTGTATTATAATATTAAATTGTTTTAGATAAAGAAATTAAAAAATAAAATTACGATTATGGCCATCCAAGATAGGGATCGCCGAAAAAGTTTTTAGACCTACCGATGTAAAAACCGGAAGTTAAAACAAGTTTATCAAGGTCAAAAATTGTTTTGTTTGTAATTAAAATGAAGTTAATTACTCTTAAAAATGAAAACGAAACATCGTGAATAACATCGTTAATGCTCAGTTATGGTACATTTATCATCAAGTAGGCCTGGACAGTTACATTTTCTTAGAACTCGCCAGATAATTTCAGCTCACCAAATTGACGAGTAGCAGTTGATCTCAGCTCGCCAAAAATCTTCTCTACTCACATTGGGCAATTTGGCGAGGGGTCGTTTCCCACACTGATTTATATTTGGAAACAGTAACTATTAAGAAGCTGTCTTAGGTTTCTTGTTTTAGATATATATTTTTACCAAACAAAACCCAAAATATATTGTACACATAAATTTTCATCCAGTTCAGGGTAAATCATATTTTTTTTTATTAAGTCAATGTGGGTAAGAAGAAACTTCAATATTATATATTGAATTTCTTCCCAAATTTCTTTTTAAAAAGAAGGAATAAAATGGTTTCCACAGATTTTGTTAGTTTTAAAGAGTTTGAATTGGTATTAATTGCATTTATACTGAATATCAAAATGTTTTGCATAAGTGAAAACTCGCACAGCTGTAAAACATCATTTAAATAAGAACAAAATAGTCATTCACACTTGATTTTTTATCTTGATCTCACACAAGTGTGGACACAGAAAAACGTCTCGCCTGCATTCCCCATCAGTAACGAAAATAAATTTCGTCATAAGCATTACGTAATAGCATTAAATATCAGCAGCGGCCTGTATACAAAATATTGTCACCATACCCTGCATAGTTACAAGGGAACAGTCGTAACCCAAAAACTTTAACATAGTCACTGGACCTTGAAATTGAGGTCAAGGTCAGGTGGAACCTACCAGACAGTCATGTACTAGTCATCAGCAACCTATACACCAAATATTGTCATCCTACCATGCGTAGTTACAGAGGAACTATCATAACCCAAAAACTTTAACGCAGTCGCTGGACCGTGAAATTGAGGTTAAGGTCAGGTGACACCTACCAGACAGTCATGTACTAGTCATCAGCAACCTATACACCAAATATTGTCATCCTACCATGCATAGTTACAGAGGAACTGTCATAACCCCAAAACTTTAACGTAGTCGCTGGACCGTGAAATTGAGGTCAAGGTCAGGTGACACCTACCAGACAGTCATGTACTAGTCATCAGCAACCTATACACCTAATATTGTCATCCTACCATGCATAGTTACAGAGGAACTGTCGTAACCCCAAAACTTTAACGTAGTCGCTGGACCGTGAAATTGAGGTCAAGGTCAGGTGACACCTACCAGACAGTCATGTACTAGTCATCAGCAACCTATACACCAAATCTTGTCATCCTACCATGCGTAGTTACAGAGGAACTGTCGTAACCCCAAAACTTTAACGTAGTCGCTGGACCGTGAAATTGAGGTCAAGGTCAGGTGACACCTACCAGACAGTCATGTACTAGTCATCAGCAACCTATACACCAAATATTGTCATCCTACCATGCGTAGTTACAGAGGAACTGTCGTAACCCAAAAACTTTAACGTAGTCACTGGACCGTGAAATTGAGGTCAAGGTCAGGTGACACCTACCAGACAGTCATGTACAAGTCGTCAGCAACCTATACACCAAATATTGTCATCCTACCATGCGTAGTTACAGAGGAACTGTCGTAACCCAAAAACTTTAACGTAGTCGCTGGACCGTGAAATTGAGGTCAAGGTCAGGTGACACCTACCAGACAGTCATGTACTAGTCATCAGCAACCTATACACCAAATATTGTCATCCTACCATGCATAGTTACAGAGGAACTGTCGTAACCCAAAAACTTTAACGTAGTCGCTGGACCGTGAAATTGAGGTCAAGGTCAGGTGACAGGTGACTGACTGGCAAGTACTCATCATAAGCTACCTCTGGACCAAATTTGATGGACCTAGGGCTTGGGCTTACAAAGTTATGAAGCAAGATGTCAAGTGTTTACGCCGCCGCCGCCGCCGCCGCCGCCGCCGGATTCCCATACATATGTCTCGCCTCCAGCGACTTTCGTCGCAGGCGAGACAAAAATGCAACTGTTGAATAAAATATATACTCTTTAGTATCATGACAGGGCAAGTATGAACTTTTTTTGCCATAATACCAACTTTTAAAATATACAACCCAAGGATCACCAGGATAAGAAATCATTTTAAACAGGTGACAGATGTGAAACCTAGATTACTGTTTTAACAGACAACAAAGTTAAAAATTTCTGTGGAAAAACACCTTATAAAAGTGAAAAACATCTGCATTTAATAAAGGTAGTTAACTGTGGAAACAATTTTTGATTTCAATTTGCATGTTTTTGGATCCACATGTAGGTAAGGAATATATGCTTGACAAAATGCAGTAAGCAGTTTTAATTTGTCATGCAAAAGACATCAATTCATAAAATGTTACATGATAATACCAACCTTGATTCCACGATACTTAAATTTAGTACTATGGAGTCAAGGCTGACATTCAATTAGTCAATGTTCTCTTAGATCTCCTTATAGTCAAAGTTTGCAGATCAAAATGTTTTATTACATGACAATAGATGATTAAGCTTGCTGTGAATTAACTTGTGTTTATGTAAAGGATTAATATGACAGCTTTATGGCTTAATTTCATTTTTGTTTGTGTAATGGATGATGAGAAATAACTTAAGAAATATATATAATTTATTTGTCAAATACACAAGATTTATTAATAAACAACTCTCCAACCTGGTCAACAGACTTCATTAAAGATATTGAGAATGGTACAATTAAGAGCTTGACCCAAGCCAAAGATGCTGCAACAGTCTTGTGGAAACAACACTCGTCTACATACGACCAGAGTAAAGCAGTGCAAGTACCTGCATTGGAGGCAAATGGTCACAACATACTCAAGAAGAGACACAGCACAGAAACACAATACCAATACTGCAAGAGACAGATGATCAAGAAAAACCAGACACCACTTGACAGAACACCAGAAAATGAAGAAACAGCTGGGATTGCCTTTCTGTTGCTACAAGTGTAAAGTATATCCTCAACTTAAAGAAAGATGAAATGAAAGACAAACTTGCAGAAAAATCAGAGACAGTTGAAAAACTCAAGCAGCATGGCCAAATAAGGACTAAAACTACAGAAGACTTAAAACTTGCATTGATTACTTGTGCTGTGTATGAACATTTAAATTTATAATATTTGACAATGTTTGATTTTGTTTTGTTTAATGTATTTTATTAATATAAGTAAAGTGCTGTATTTTTAACATTTTGATATCTGTTATTTTGTTCTAGAAATTCTTAAAATGCATTGATCAGATCTACAGTAGATAACATAAAAAGCACCAACTCTAATTATCTCTGTTTTTTTTTCTTCTTTAATTAACGAAACCATAAACATAAAATAAACAATTCATGTATATAGTGACAATACATTGTGACAATGCAATAAAAAACTATTTACCACTTATTAGATATATACAGGTAACAATACAGGTAACAATACATGGACAATACATGGAGAAATACTTGTACAAAATTCATATACAAGTATTGTTCACAATACATGTATACATGTATTGTGATCGTCAAGTACAGATGATCCGAGACCTTAAAATTCGGAGTGGTATTTGACTTTTTGCAAAAAGATCACAAAGGAAGTGCTTTTGTTCAAAATGTTTTTAAAAATTCAAGTTATCGACCGGGGTGGAGACATTCCCTTTGTTTAACTGAGAATTTTGTGTATAAACCAATGCTGATTTTACCCTTGTCCGACAATGCAGATTTTAAGTCCTCCAGCTTTGGTTGAGGGTCACTGTTACTGCGCTGTCTTGCGTATTTTTGCCCAGTTACACTATCATCTGTTTTGGTGGCCATGATCGGCGATGGCCATTTTAGGGATTACTTCCGGTTTTCTGTAAGAGGTCAAAATTTTATATTTTTTAAAGTTATTCAATGTCGTATTAGATTAATTTTCAACAGACTCAAACTGGTTATGCATAATTTATTATTCGAATATCTGATAAATAAACAATACCGGAAGACTCGTGATGTTTATTAAGGCTAATAATAGAAACAAAGAGTCAAGGGCACATGACTAAATGACGTCACTAAGCTCTGAACATTGTGAAAGTGACACATCCAATACACATATATCCAGTGAAAATACAACTCGTAGATTATACAGAGTAAAAAATTGCGAGGAGACTGTTCCATTTGTATCCACAGGTATTAAAATTAATTTTGTATATCAATATTTGATGACATATATACAAATCCAATAATAATGACATAATAATGTATACAAAATATAAAGGTAAAGAACTCTGTTGTTCTTGTAACGAAATCAATAGAATTTAGCTGATTCGATTTAAAATGATCAATTTGCGGCAGTATTTAATGTAATGTTTGTTTCCAAGTCTAAATGACAGTGAAAAAGACTCTGTGTGAATTTTATCCACACATTTTTAAACATGAACAATTTATACTTCCTTATTTATCTGCCATTCACTATTCTAATAATATTTTGTTAAAGTCTCATTATAAGTTAACAGTAAAGGGGATAGATCATTCTCTGTTTGGTGATGATTGATTTAAAACTAAGTTTATAAATTTCCTACATAGTACTAATGCATATTGTAGAATAAAGAAGTATTGATCTATCATAGTTTGATAGTCTGAAAAATTTTTGCCGCGGAATCCTTTTTTGGACTTTGATGGGAGCATGGGATGTCCGAAATATTGCAACATGTGAAATGCTGATTACTTTGCGAACATTGGTTTATAATAACTGTTCAAAGTATCCATTTTAATCAGATGGCAACAAAGTTTTAAGCTTGCTTTTTTATAACACTAAGTGTATTCACGTACAATATAACAAACTTTTATTTTGTAAATCGCAGAATTTTGTCCAATAATATGAAAATAATAGTATTGAAAACTTGGTAATTTTGTGTTAAGAAATTAAATATTGAAATATTGACCAGATCCTTGAATTTTTGATGAATAGAAAATCATTAGAGCTTGCACCCCTAGATCCATATAGTCAAACCTGTCTTAGCGAACCCCTCCATATAACAACTTCCTGTGTTATGCGACCATATTTATTCCTCCCCAACATTTTCGCATTCATTTTACCCACATATATTGACTTCCTGTCTGTCTAAAATGACTATCGAGGCTATTAAAGTCATTAAACAATAAATACATGCTGTCTGATAAAAAGAAAATTTATAAACGATTGTCAATTTTCAAGCTTCTTTGAAACGTAAAACTTAAGTTTGAAGCGATAACAAAATGTTTTTATCGTCTTAGAAGTGAAGTTCAGATTGCCCTGTCAATTTGAATAGTCGTCAGTGTCGTTATTCGATTTTATTGCTATTCGGGTTGAAAATGTCGATGTTTTTCACAATGTTGTGTTTATTGCATATCTAAGCCATTTTGTTTAACAAAAGGGAATAACCAATACGAACAGTTGTTCTAAAACGACCTGCACTTTCTGGATATACATGTAGCGTATTGTTAAAAACACAAGGAAACCAGTTATACCGATACAAAGAAAAATACAACAACTGATAGAACAAGGAATAAAGTTAACATGCATTAATACAATCAGAAATCAAAACTCTCATAATTATACATGTATATTTTGTACTTTCATTAAAACATGAAATAAATGTCATATTTTACATTTTACTTAATAATAATACATGTCTACAATTCACTCGTTCACAAGCTGATATAATGACTGTGTTGACTGGTATGCAATCATCGTGACCTGTGTATAAAGAACCCCTGTCTTATGTGACCTTTTTAGAATTTCCCTTCAAAGGTTGCTTAAGACAGGTTTTACTGTATTATTAGCATTCACTCCAACCTTCCTACCGACCCTTGTCATAAGATTATTTTATGGTTAACTAAAAGCCGAAGGAATGTACATTTTTAGAGTTTAGTATATATGATTTAGTGCTTATCCAGTGATGTTTGCAATTCTAATATATTCCACTAAGATTCCAGGTAATTTGGCTAGTTGGCTACATGTGTAAATTTAGTTCACTTTTTCCAAACTCTTTATGAAAACTGATTTGAATTTGTCAGGTTTATAGATTCCATCTTGTCATTCTTGACTAATCTTCATTAAACATTAATGTTTAAAGGCAATGTTTTTACTTTATTTATTTTTTCCAAATGTGGAGTTGACATTGTAATTTTCACAATTAACATGGGCCCAGGCCCCATTTTGAAAAAGGTAGGAAAATCCTTGAAGGCACAAATGTACTAGTAGGACAAAACACTTTAGTATGTACTTGCCATAAGAAATTGTTCTTGAACCACGAGTATGCTAGTGGTACTTTGTATCTCTAGTAATACTATCTGGCTGATCATATTCTCTGATCTCAGATACATTTACATGTGTATCTAGAAGGCTTGACGTTGTCAAACCATTATGGTATATGTGTAATCCATGGAAATGCTAATATTAACAATCATACAATTTCCATATGAGATAAAAGAAGATATGTACAGCTCTGTTAAAAAAAACCTGTATATGACTATCCTTGTCCTGTTACTGTAACTACATATACATGTACATATATAGTAACACTTGTAAAACAGCTCGAGATATTCTATTCTTGTACTTTAATTTTTCATACTATAATGATAGTGATAAGAGGATTATTGCAATTGAAAAATGTACAATGTAAATTGACAAACTTATATAATTGTTTTTAAAGTCTTGTATTACAAAAAGGTGTTTAAGTTGTCTGTTAATTTGTGAACCAAGATATGTTTATTGACATCAGTAAATATCACTTGGGGAGAAACAAATTATCAATACACAATTCATATTTCAAAATGTAAAATTGATCAAGACTGAGGTTGCGAGTTTAAGTCAAGAATTGCCAGATTTCTTCGAAAGGTCCAGGGTTTCTTCTGGGTACTCAGGTTTTTAGGACATTAAAAAAAACTGGACACTGCTGTAACTGAAAATAACTAAAAGTGACATAAAGCCCATTCAACAGACAAAGAAACTGTATTTATTGTGTTTAAACCCCATTTTTAGCTCACCTGACCTAAAGAGTCATGTGATCTATTGCCATCACTTGATGTCTCTGTTATCATAATCCATCGTGGTTACTTTTTTTAAAAATCTTCTCCTCCAAAACCACTTAGTTAAGGTACTAGTATTGCTTTGAAACTTTACACACATAATCAGTAAAATGTCCTCTACCAAGATTGCACAAATCATGGCCCTAGATAACCAAAATGGCCACTGTAAAAATAGAACAGGAAATACAAAGAGAGTTTTTGGTTTATAGTTCAAAAAGTATAACAGATTCAGGAAAAATGAAGAGACTTTCCTTCTTTGGCATCAAAAGCTCTACAAAACACCATTCAGTTGAAATCATGTGATGACCCCTTGTAGCAGTTATTGCTCATTAATATTCAAAATTGATGATTTATGCCATTTTTCCCTCAAAATCTTGAAAATTATTAGAACTAGAGAAAAAGTTTGCAAATGCTAAATTGTTCAGCTCTACAGGAGCTACAAAAATGACCATAGGGTCAAAGTGTCTGATTTACAGTTTAGGAGTTATTCCCCTTGAAGTTTTTTAAACACTGAAAGTACTGCTTGGAAACATTGCACACATCATATTTAGGATGCCCTCTACCAAAATTGCGCCACCAACCAACATGGCTGCCTTGGCTAAAAATAAAAAATAGAACAATATGGGGAGGTATAAGTATAATAGATAGATTGTACATTTTTGTCATATTTTCTATAAATCTTAAAAAACCATAATAGCTAGAGAAAATCTTTTCAATACAAAATTATTCAATTCATCAAAATCTGCAAAAATGAATATTGGTGCATATGGGTTGTACAGAACCTTATAGGAATTATTCGTCTTAAACGGTCAAAATTAATGATTTTGCATAATTGTTGGACAATTCCTTATAGATAATAAAAGGTAGATAAAAAAAAATTGCATAAATGTTCATTTGCTTCAGATACAGGTGAGCAATCCAGGATCCTAGGAGTCTCTACTAGTAATTTAATAGATATTTTTTTTTAATTGCGATCTTTTCCTAGCGCCTAAACAAATTAAAAATTACTGTGGCTAGCATCCCCAAATGTGTCTATGCATGAAAAAATAATTAAGTTTGAGTAAAACTTGTATACGTATACTTCCCTTTCTTACTGTCATTTATAAAGGATCAATAATTTTAAATGGTGTAATTCCAATATTTTCATTTTTTATGTTCCCCTGTAATTAACACTGTAAAAAACAATCAGAACAGCTAAGAATGTGATCAACAGCTAAGCTTCATCTATATCTGCCCACCAGTGGAAAGTGACACTTTCCTGATCATCGACATAAGATGTGAAGAGATGTTTCCATTGATTAGACACCTCAAGAATATTAATTGATCTATCTGATTTAAAAATAATGGCATGAGCACAAATAAAGTGTGAAAACTAATTAATTAGGTCTTGTAGAAATGTATACTAAGTGGCAGATTATAGTTCAAACAAAATCGGGGCCTCTGTGGCCTATAGTTAAGATTGTCCGCCTACTGATGATCATGTGGTCTGTCAACACTGAGATTGCCAGTTGGAGTCTCACTACGGGCAGGGTGTGTTCGACTACAATTTTAATTGACAATGATCACAATTTTTCCAACAGAAGGTCTGGGGTCTTCTCTGGGCACTCTGGCTTCCTTTCCCAATTAAACTGGACGCCATAAAACTTTTTTTTATATTATATGCCCATTTAGGTGAAAAAATGCTGAAAGTGGAGTTAAACAACATTCAAACAAAAAATAGAAACAAAATAAATAAACTATGGTACTGGAAATTTAAATCTAGCAGAAATAATAACTACAAACTTAAAAACCTTTAATTTCCTCATGATTCAGCATTAGTAAATTAAAGGAAAATGATCCTATGGTTAGGTTGTATGCTCGCAGGCATTGGTTAAGTTTAGTACCAGCTAATTCTGTGTAGTTCATACATATATACAGAAATGTATGTGTATCATTATTTGTTTATAAACATACCAGTAATTATAGTTGTAGCTAAAATAAATTAAAACTTTTTAGTACAAATATGAACATCAACCATTCATTGCAAAATATACAAAAATAAAATATATAAAAAATAAATTCAGGGAACTTATAAAATACTATTACAACATTAACATCATTTTAATGAGGGGGGCCTCGGTGGCCGAGTGGTTAAGGTAGTTCGTCTACTATTGATCATGTGGTCTATCAACACTGAGATTGGGGGTTTGATTCTCACTGCGAACAGGGTGTTCTCGACTCCAATCTTAATTGACAAGGATTGCCAGTTTTCCTACCGCAGGTCGGGGGTTTTCTCTGGGAACTCCGGCTTTCTCCCCCAATAAAAACTGAACGCCATGATATAGCTGAAAAATTGCTGAAAATGGCATTAAACATCATTCAAACAAACAAACAAATCATTTTATTGAGAAAAAGGTGTCTACTTTGCACAAAATTAAATTTGTTGCTGATTTTATCATTTGTATTTAAGGTCTAACATAAAACAAAGAAAATGTCTCGTTTATACCCAACATTAGAAGATATGAAAGTTGACCAGATGCAGCAGGTGTGTAGAATACAACATTTATATTGTTTTAGCTATTATATATATACAGAATATTAGTGTTCTAGTGTGTATTAATGTACTAGAGAAATTTCTGTTACAAATTGAATTTTTTTGTATTCAAACTTAAAAGGAACAGAATAATACCATTAATGGCCTTGAAATTAACTGCAGAAAAAATTCAATGACTGAATCTTTTGGAGGCTAGGTTAGCATATTTCTTTTTTTCATGCAAAGTACAACAAAATACTCCCTTGCTTCAATCAAGAACATGTGATATCTGCACTATCATGCACCACCATTTTCTCATGCACTCTGATGCATAACATTTACTTTGTTGCATCTGCATTTACAGATAAATAATTTCACACTACTTGTGTCTGAGTATGCAAATAATATAGTCACATCTACTCACAACATCAAAGTCATTTCAAAAACTGAGAAAAACAAGAATTTGATATATCTTTGCTTATTTCATTCTTATGTTCATGGCACAAATTGTTTAAAAGAAATTTATTGAAAAAGCTTTCATAATAAAGCTAAAATGTATTGTCCACAGAATCACATGGGTTTGTCAAAAAACAAGATAATAATATCATCTTACCTCGTCATGTCAAAATTACTCTTTCTTATCCCTCTTGCATAACTGGAAATCTCTCTCACGATCTTCGTGTCATCGCATTTGGCAGTGCATGAGCATGCACAATTACTGGCCATGAGTTAGCAATGTACTGGTGACATACCTATTTTAGTATGTATGAATTGAATTTTCATACAACATTTGCCAAGACTAAATTGTTTAATATATAGCACACACATCCTTATTACTATGTATTCATAAACAGTACAGTATACATCTATTTAAAAACAACAAATATTTTAATAAAATGTATAAATATTTAGTGTCAACCTTTTCATTTATTTCAGGCCCAACAACAGTATGAAGCTGCTGCCAGTCAACCTGCAATGTACCCACAACAAGGGGCTATTTCTTACCCCCAACAGGGTGGTGGCTCATCACTGTATCCTTCATTGGGAGAATACATGGGCTTAAATCTTACACCAGAATTTGTACAGCAAAACATGCCTGTTGTAGTAGCTCAGGTAAGTATTTTACAGGTTTATTTTAATAGTGTTTGTTGTTTTTAAATTGGTTTTGTTATTGTTGTTCTGAACTCAGTTTCAAATTTAAGCTCTGTCTAATCTATTTTGTTAAGTTTTGTGATAAAAGGTTATAAAATATATTATTGATAAATAACTTTGTTCAGGTTTTCAACACTAAAATGTCATACATAAAATTTAAAAAAAAGAATAAAAAACAAAAACATGATATAAAAAAAGACAAATATTTCTTAATTTTTAAAGATTTTTTTCCACCTTAAACAGAATTAAAATGTGCTTTACTTTTTTGATAGATTACAGCTCTTTGTCAATGTTTTTCCCAATTTTAATACTAAGTAGGAACAAAAACAAAATCATAAACAGAATAAAATTTTTTGTGTAATGAAAATAAGAACATAATTGTTTTTATTGAGTTTTCACAATCTTAATGCAGAATTGTTGTTTGAGTTAATAGTACACGTATACATCTATATTGGTTTTTTTATCACAGAACAGGCAGGTAGCAACACTGCCTAGTCCAAGTCAGAATATGGTTGCTCCAGTTACAGGACAAGGTAACAAAGGTTTAATGAGAGCTGAAATCAAGGGTGGTGTCAGAGAACTCACTGCTTGTAAAGATGGAGAAGGAAAAATTGGTTTAAGATTACGACACGTCAACAATGTGAGTACCTGTACCTTTGTATGTTCATTGTATTAGTTTATAAAATACACGAAAACTGCAAAGGGTTTGTGTTAAAACAGTATTTTGACACACAAAATTGTCTTGGCATTTGTTTTCTAGTACCAGCTCCAAAACAACAATTGTTCATATTGTTACCACTTTCCCTCTCACTGGTGGCTACAAGCTATATAATTAAAAGTCAGTCTGGGACTGGACCAATCTCCGTAGCCCAGGTCTTATCCTCTCAACTCCATACTTGGTAACACTACGCCAATGATGTCACCTCTGCCTCACAAGCTTGAGCTTTCCTAGTAGATCTGCCCACTAAATCGGTGGGGTATCTCAATGCCAGTAGTTTGCGCTCAACTCCAATTTTAATTGACAAATATTATAAGTTTTCCTACTACAGATCTGGGTTTTCTTCATTTATTCCGGTTTCCTTCTGTATAAAAACTGGACACCATGATATAGCTAAAAATTACTGAAACAAACCATTCAAACAAGCTAACATCAAACAACTTACATAGTCTCCCCTCAGTGCACACTGGTATTATGTAATTTATTATGTTTAAAACTCAGTCTTTTGGAATTTTTTGCTACTAGTTAGTATCAAGTATATGTCCCTTGTCAAAATTCTTACAACTATTACTATCTTTTGAGAAAGCATTCTTTAAGATTTGTATTGCAGTTATGCTGTGTTGAGCATTTGTTGGAAAAGGTCTAGCACACATTATTGGTATTATTAATTATTGGTATCTAAATATCATTTTCCTGTATTAAGGAAATATGATGTTTCCCATTCTATTTCCTATTCTATAGGAATTTCTTTATTTTTTAACTTGAATAGATGTTATTGTGTTTTTATAATATAACAATGTTGTCTGATCAAACTGACTGTTTTTGTTTTGTGTTTTTTCTTCTTACTTTTTCATTATCAGTAGAAAACTATCTTAGATGTACAGCAAATAAGAAAAAATCTTTAAATAACATGTCCATTATATATTTCATTGTTTGCTTGTTTGTTTTTTTGGTTTTTTTTTTTACTTTTAGACACTTATTTACCTTTTTTTTCCCCCAGGGATTATTCGTTGCACTTGTACAGAATAATTTACCAGCAGCATTAGCAGGGTTGCGGTTTGGTGACCAGATTTTGCAGATTAATGGTCAGAATGTAGCTGGCTGGACAACAGACAAAGCACATGAATTCCTTAAAAAGGCCAACCCAGACAGAATTGTATTTGCTATAAGGGACCGGTATGTTCATAGCAAAAAACACCCCTCCGACCAAGGGCATTAAGTTGTCGGTGTAGGACGTAAAAAAACTCCCCAAGCAAACAACACAACAGGACAACATTTTCCTGTAAACTATAGTTTCTCAGTTCAATCAATAGAGGTGTTTGTTATTTCTGACCAACCCTGTTTTACTAACAAAGTACAGAGCAGATTCAGGATTCCCTCTCCAATACATTTAACCTTATGCTTAATATTTTATGCTTGTCTGTTTAGAGCCACAGTAAGTTGTCCTTAGAAAGATCAGGGGTTCTTACTACAAAATCTTGCTTAAAAACAATGCGGGGGCCTCGGCGGTTGTGGTCAAGGTAGTTCGTCTACTATTGATCACGTGGTCTGTCAACACTGAGATTGCGGGTTCGATTCTCACTGCAGGCAGGGTGTACTCGACTCCAATCTTAATTGACAAGGATTGCCAGTTTTCCTACCGCAGGTCGGGGGTTCTCTCCGGGTACTCCGGCTTCCTCCCCCAATAAAAACTGGACGCCATGAAATAGCTGAAAAATTGCTGAAAGTGGCGTTAAAACACCATTCAAACAAACAAAATCAAAACAATGCGATGCTATAAGTGACAAATTGCTACAAGGGGCTTTACCCCTGTTAAGTCAAGAAATTCACATATTCCATCCCCATCTATGTTCAGATTATGCATTAAACTTGATATATTGTCAGAGCCACAGTATTCAAATGTGGTTACATGTCAATCTATTGACACATACTCTGTAGTGCCACTATAAAATATCAAACCTGAATTGTTTTTAATTTTAGACCATTTGAGAGAACAGTTACAATGCAGAAAGACAGTGCAGGTTATATTGGATTTGTGTTCAAAGATGGAAAAATTAAATCTATTGTCAAAGATTCATCAGCAGCCAGAAATGGTCTTCTTACGGAACATCATTTAATTGAAGTTAATGGACAAAATGTGGTTGGTTTGAAGGTAGGTAGTGTGGCCAGATTAGTTGAAGGAAACTAGAGTTATCTCCAATTTACAACATATATCTGCTATTTGTTTATACAAACTGTCAGAGCACAACTTTTACAGTAGAATTATATCATTGTGGATTAAAATATTTAGCTTTATCTTAAAAATGATGTATGATGATAAAGTCAAGTTTGAATTCTGCTAATCTAATACAAATTTATTTCTGTTCTGTAGGATGAACAGATCACTGAAATAATTGAAGCTGGAGGACGTACAGTTACAGTAACTTTGATGCCTACATTCTTGTATGAACATATCATTAAATGGTAAGTGTAAATTTATAACTGTTACCTTGTAACTTTTATTATGGTTTCTGTCTTACTCTGTACAACTTTTCTGACAATTATAATGCAGCACAAAGTCCTAGGTAGATTCTGATTGAACAATGTAAACTAATTCATGGCATTAATACAATGATAGGGGCAATCAGACATTAAGTGCCAAAGTTATTTCTTGTAAATAAAAAACTGGTTCATATAGTCAGCTTACTACATGGTACCAGTTTAACTCTATTTGCATACCTAAAACCTCCAATTGATGTCTGCTCATATTTATTTTGAGATATTTGAAATTAAATATAATTATTTCCTTTTATGCCCCAGCTAATAAGCATCTGGGCATAAAGATTTGGTCCTGTACCTACACATATACATATGAAATTAGTTTCTGCTTGATAATTTGAGAACACCTTGATCTAATCACTTTAAATTAGCAAAAATATTTTAGGGATCACTAAAACAGATGGAGTTGAAATTGACAGATATCACTTTTTTAGCTCACCTGGACCGAAGGTCCATGTGAGCTTTTGCTATCACTTGGCGTCCGTCGTCCGTCGTCTGTCGTCCGTCGTCCGTCGTCCGTCGTCCGTCGTAAACTTTTTCAAAAATCTTCTCCTCTAAAACCACTGGGCCAATTTTTTTCAAACTTGGCCACAATCATCCTTAGGGTTCATAGTTTCAAGTTTGTACCCAGGGTGTTGATCAACAAACAAATATGGCCGCTGTTACTAAAAATAGAACATGGGGGTCAACACAGGTTTTTGATCATTATCTAAAAAACTATAATAGCTATAGATAAAACCGTTACTTCAAATTGATCAGCACATTAAGGTCTACAATAGTTGCTATTAGTGCGAAG
The DNA here is from genome assembly GCA_944474755.1 of Limnoperna fortunei. Taxonomy (NCBI): domain Eukaryota; kingdom Metazoa; phylum Mollusca; class Bivalvia; order Mytilida; family Modiolidae; genus Limnoperna; species Limnoperna fortunei. The sequence continues at coordinate 99,873,184 of OX104111.1, forward strand.
TTGTGTATTGGCGTCTTGTAGGAGTTATTGCCCTTTTTTGACGATTTTTGACAAAATTTTTGGTATTTACAATATAACCTGAAAATTATACGAGGTAGAGTGAAACTGTAAATGGCAGAAATGATCAGCAATAAAAGCCCTACAATTCACTTGATTGGTCTGAAATTGTCAGATGACTCCTTATATGAGTTATTGCCCTTAAATGGTAATTTTTTATGAAATTTTCCGTTTTTGTCCTGTAACTTTAAAACTATAACAGCTAGAGTAAAACTGTAAATAGCAAAAATGATCAACAATACAAGCCCTACAATTCACTGCATTAGTCTGAAATTGTCAGATGACTCCTTATAGGAGTTATTGCCCTTAAATGGCAATTTTTTATGAAATTTTCCGTTTTTGTCCTGTAACCTGAAAACTATAGCAGCTAGATTGAAACTGTAAATTGCACAAATGATCAGCAATAAAGACCCTACAATTCTCTTGATTGGTCTGAAATTGTCAGACAACTCCTTAAATAAGTTATTGCCCATAAATGACAATTTTTTATGAAATTTTCCGTTTTTGTCCTGTAACTTAAAAACTGTAACAGCTAGAGTGAAACTGTTAATAGCAAAAATGATCAGCAATACAAGCCCTACAAATTACTATATAAGTCTGAAATTGTCAGATGACTCCTTATAGGAGTTATTGCCCTTAAATTGCAATTTTTTATGAAATTTTCCGTTTTTGTCCTGTAACTTAAAAACCATAACAGCTAGAGTGAAATAATAAATTGCAAAAATGATCAGCTAAAAAAGCCCTACAATTCATTTAATAGGTCTGAAATTGTCAGATGACTCCTTATAGGGGTTATTGCCCTTAAATGACAATTTTATAATGAAATTTTCCATTTTTGTCCTGTAACTTAAAAACTATAGTAGCTAGATTAAAACTTTAAATTGCACAAATGATCAGCAATAGAAGCCCTACAAATGATTGTTTAGTCCAAAATTGCAAGATAACTCTTTATAGGAGTTATTGCCCTTTCATTATGAATTTGGACAAATGAACAGTTTTTTAATTATAAATTAGTTTATAACGCACCTATTAGTAGAGTAAAACTGTAAATTTCTAAAGTACCCTAAAGGACAATGCCTAAAAACCATTTAATTTTCAGAAATTGTCGATGGCACCTTATAGGAGTTATTGTATTTAACAAATTTTTTGAAGAAATGTTTAGTTTTTGCACAGTAACTTAAAAGCTATAACAACTAGACTGAAACTGTTAATTTCAAAAATTTTAATATAGTTTAAGTCATTTGGATTCCATGTGAGCGATTACAGGCTCCTGGGAGCCTCTAGTTGTGATTCTGGAGTTATGACCCATATAATGCTGACAATAGGACTACATGTATTTATGGTTTCTGCATGATAACTAGATTCAAAGCCTTTACCAAATGATAGAAACTTTGGAAATGTTATTGGGAACCACTAAACATGGATTCAGTTGACAGTTCACCAATTTTAATTATCCCCGAACATTAATCGAAATGTACTTAGTCTTCCTTGCTCATATTGAAAAACAACAAGAACTTTATATCATGTTGTATTTTAATAATTTTTTTAAATGATAGATTATTTAATATCATTAAGGAATGACTATATGCTTGGTACATTTTCGCTCTTGTATTTTGATTGATTATTTTTAGCATGGGAAACAGTATCATGAAGAAACTGATGGACCACTCCATTCCAGATGTGTAAAACAAAGATTTGTAAAGACAACATGAATGATTTTGAATTATATGTCTGTATATAGGCTAAACAAAAATCAAGGATTCAGTACTGACCCTGTATACTGGTAGTTTTTTATGCTGTGATATATAAAAATAAAAACAAAAAGTTTCAAGACCTAATGTGCTTAAAGTTATTTAAGTAATATACATGTATATTTTTTATATTGTAAACCTTGAAAAATGTGGAAATGTATCATGATGGTTTTTAAAATACCCACCAACAGGTAATGGGAGCAATCATTCATTGAATTTTTATCTACAGTAAGTTTATTGTTATAATGGGGTACATACATGTATTCTATTATTTATAAATTTTGTTTTTATGATGTTTATGACTGTGTAGCTGGAGATGAAGATTCTGTTAGAAGTATGTTTTCTGGACTACTGCTGTTAACTGTCTTATATTGATACATACCATTAATCCCTTGAGCTGAATACATTTGTTAGTTGATTCTGTATACACGTATTCTCCACCACCAATAGAAACTACACCCAATAGTATACCAGAAAAATTGATGAAACCGCATTCACATAAACAATAAATACATTTTTTAAGTTATTAAAATGATCACAGGCTGACACAGCTATTGCAACTTGCATGTTGATGCTTTCAGAAGGTTAGTTAGAAACTGTGAGACAGTTGTTCATCTCTGGCTACTTTGATGTTATGTGTTGCAGATTTCTATGCTTTGTAAGTGTTCATCATGATGTAGACTTTCAATGATTTCATTTGTTCTTTCATATGTATACATAATTATATGATTAAATTTAGTTATTTATGGCTGTGATCTGAAGATGCTTCGATTGTTACAATGGAGAAATGATACAAATTTTTAATGCACCAGAATTCTTAAAACCCTAATTTGAGAATCATCTTACTATGTAGAAAGAAAAAAACAATTTACACAGTGTAATTACACATAAAGTATTCATTATTAGTGTTATGTTATGGTAATAATTCCTGCAATTTTATATTATGTTATGCACGAGTGATCACACAGATCTGTAATGTTGTGGGTTCTTTGTAACTAATGTTTATTTTGTGACTCGGTGAAATATAATTGGTTTACGTGCAGATTGAATTTTGGTGTTAACACTTTTTTTGCCTATACGGCATTATTCTGTTTAATGTATTGTTATTTAATATTTAAGTTAGTTAATACAAATATTCTCTCTGGGCTGGAAATTTTTATATATGATGAAAAAAGCAGAAATACTAAAACATGCAATTCTTCAGAACTTATCATTGTAAATATGTTTTAAAGGTACTGAAAATGAATCCTGCATATTTTGGTACATTGGTATAGTATTTTGACTGCCAGAATCAGTATTAAAATGAGTATTTATGTCTCCCCCCACTTAGTGGGGAGACATATTGTTTATGTCCTGTCTGTCACAAAATTAGTCCACTCAGCTCCTTTGAAACTACTCGACCAAATTTTACGAATTTCTGATCCTCAAAATTTTGTGAGGGTTATGGCCCTTTGAATTTCCCAAAAATTTCTCATAAATCATGGTTTCCGCTCAACTCTGAAACGACAGAACCAACTTGGTACAGAGCAAGTGCACCATATGTGGTTGTGCATATTACCAGGAAATTTTTATCCTAAAAATTTTGTGGGAGTTATGACCCTTTGAACTTAGAATTTTCCAACAATTCCTTATAAATCATGGTTTCCCCTCAACTCCTCTGAAACTACTGCATCAAATTTTTATGAAACTTGGTTTGTAGCAAGTACACCATATTTTGTTGTGCATATTACAAGGAATTTTTATCCTCTCGGTCAAATCTGGGGAAAAGGGGGAGACATTGTTGTTGAATGCAAAAACAAACTTCTCTGAATTGCCGGTACTATTATCATTTATGTTCAACTGCAATCTTAATTGACAAGGATTGCCAGTTCTTCTGAAGGTAAGGGGTTTTCTCAGGGTTCTTTGTCTTCCTACCCCAATAAAAACTGAATGCCATGATATAGCTGAAAAATTACTGAAAGTTGTTTTAAACACCTTTCAAACAAAAAAATCATTCATGTTTCTCGAGTATTGCATTGTTATGTCTATATAGACAGCTTTATACATACTAACTGAGTGCATCAAGTAGTGTCTTTTCCCAAGATATGTGGACTTTGAGTTTTAATATTCTGTGTTGTATGAGGAACTTGTGAACACTTCACTATGCCAGTATAAGGCAAATGTTAGGGATTATCGTAGAGAATAATTTTGATAAACTTGAAAGTTGAATTTTAATGCATCAAGATGTTTGCTCTTAGAGATAGTGATTATGATTTATATACCCTGCTAGACAATACTAACAATCAATTAGCTTTATCAGTAGTTGAAAATGTAAAGTTTTGGGAGTATTTAAAATATTTCCAGTATTTCAAAAGTCAGAGAATTGAAAATTTGGTATGTTCCCCTTGTATAAGTCTTCAGTTTGCCAGTTAATAGAATATTCTACATGTACGTTTGTGTGGTTTGTGTGATCGAAAATCTTTTTTAAGGGTATCAAGAAAATAATGAAAGAATTCAGTTCTGGCATTGACAAATGTAAAATACAGCAGAGCCATAAAGCAGTTATGTTACTGCAAGAGTAAATGTCTCCAATCCTACTTAGATTTACAGGTCGCTGTATAGGTTATTTGTGAACAACACAATCTTATTATACCCCACTCCCCATAAGGAATAGGAATATACTATTTTTATACCCTCACTATCTCCTAGGGATAGGGGTATACTGTTATTGATCTGGATGTTTGTTAGTGTGTGTGTTTGACAACTTTTATTGGCATTTTCTCGGCAATTATAAATAATTCAATACTGAAATTGGTCAGTAGCTTGTATTATATCCCTGCTCTTCATAAGATATGAAGTATACTGTTTGGTCCTGTCTGCGTTTGATGAAGTATACTGTTTGGTCCTGTCTGCATTTGATGAAGTATACTGTTTGGTCCTTTCTGCGTTTGATGAAGTATACTGTTTGGTCCTGTCTGCGTTTGATGAAGTATGCTGTTTGGTCCTGTCTGCGTTTGATGAAGTATACTGTTTGGTCCTTTCTGCGTTTGATGAAGTATACTGTTTGGTCCTGTCTGCGTTTGATGAAGTATACTGTTTGGTCCTGTCTGCGTTTGATGAAGTATACTGTTTGGTCTGCGTTTGATGAAGTATACTGTTTGGTCCTGGCTGTGTTTGATGAAGTATACTGTTTGGTCCTGGCTGTGTTTGATGAAGTATACTGTTTGGTCCTGTCTGCGTTTGATGAAGTATACTGTTTGGTCCTGTCTGCGTTTGATGAAGTATACTGTTTGGTCTGCGTTTGATGAAGTATACTGTTTGGTCCTGGCTGTGTTTGATGAAGTATACTGTTTGGTCCTGGCTGTGTTTGATGAAGTATACTGTTTGGTCCTGTCTGCGTTTGATGAAGTATACTGTTTGGTCCTGGCTGTGTTTGATGAAGTATACTGTTTGGTCCTGGCTGTGTTTGATGAAGTATACTGTTTGGTCCTGGCTGTGTTTGATGAAGTATACTGTTTGGTCCTGTCTGCGTTTGATGAAGTATACTGTTTGGTCTGCGTTTGATGAAGTATACTGTTTGGACCTGGCTGTGTTTGATGAAGTATACTGTTTGGTCCTGTCTGCGTTTGATGAAGTATACTGTTTGGTCTGCGTTTGATGAAGTATACTGTTTGGTCCTGGCTGTGTTTGATGAAGTATACTGTTTGGTCCTGTCTGCGTTTGATGAAGTATACTGTTTGGTCCTGTCTGCGTTTGATGAAGTATACTGTTTGGTCCTGGCTGTGTTTGATGAAGTATACTGTTTGGTCCTGGCTGTGTTTGATGAAGTATACTGTTTGGACCTGTCTGCGTTTGATGAAGTATACTGTTTGGTCCTGTCTGCGTTTGATGAAGTATACTGTTTGGTCCTGTCTGCGTTTGATGAAGTATACTGTTTGGTCCTGTCTGCGTTTGATGAAGTATACTGTTTGGTCCTGTCTGCGTTTGATGAAGTATACTGTTTGGTCCTGACTGTGTTTGATGAAGTATACTGTTTGGTCCTGTCTGCGTTTGATGAAGTATACTGTTTGGTCCTGTCTGCGTTTGATGAAGTATACTGTTTGGTCCTGACTGCGTTTGATGAAGTATACTGTTTGGTCCTGTCTGCGTTTGATGAAGTATACTGTTTGGTCCTGTCTGTGTTTGATGAAGTATACTGTTTGGTCCTGTCTGCGTTTGATGAAGTATACTGTTTGGTCAGTAGCTTGTATTATATCCCTGCTCTTCATAAGATATAAAGTATACTGTTTGGTCCTGTCTGCGTTTGCTGTGTTAATGTAAGTGACAATTTTTTGTCGAATTTTCTACACAATTATGGATGATAAAATACTGAAATTTTGTCGGTAGCTTTGTTTGAGAATGTCATAGTGAGGGATTCATTTTCAGACATTACGGACTCTTACTTCCTGTTACCCCACTTGGTCAATTTTCAGCCGACAGTAACTATTGTCCGTAGCCATTGTTGGACACATTTTTCTAATCAATGATACAATACTGAAATTTTACCAGTAGCTTTGTATTACTATGCCATATTGTGGGGTTTATTTTCAGATCTCTCCATCTGTAACAATTGTCCGTAACTATTTTCCGTCACATTTTTCTCAGCAACGATATTGAAATTTTCTTATTAGCTTGAAATCTTTGTGGAATTCATTTTAAGACCTCTTTAACTCCTTCGTGTGTGTATAAGTTAAAGAGCGGGGGTATCACCAAACAGTATTAATTAAACTTGCTGTCTGTCCAACCTTTTCTAACAGCAATCAAAAATCTAATTAAAATAAATTAAATTTTTCACTTATTCCTCACTCCTTTAAATTTTGATGCCCTGTTGAAGATCTAACGCAATCCCGTTCATGTCATATTATGTTGACATTTGTTTAGACATAAATTAATGTTATAATTTTTTATAATAAAATCTATAAATTACGAAAAATTATTTATAACTTGTGCGCACGAGTTACAAACTTGAGCGCAAGAGTTTCAAACTTGTGCGCACGAGTTACAAACTTGCGCGCACGAGTTACTAATATGAGCGCACGAGTTTCAAATCTTGTGCGCACGAATTACTGACTTGATTGCACGAGTTTCAAATCTTGAGGGCACGAGTTTTAGATCTTGTGCGCACGAGTTACAAACTGTAAAATTGCAAATTCTTTTAAAAAAAGTATTATAAAAATGCATTGAAATAAAAGTTTTTGAATACTCGTAACTGGGTCAATATCATTGGAAAAGTAGGCCTCCGTACACTTAAAATTCAGTTCTAAAAGGCAATATCCGCAGAGATTAAGGGTGCTTCGCCCCTCTGGACCCCTTACCACGGCCTGCCACCCGGGGGGCCTTGAGCCGCCCCCAACTACCTGCCGTAAGTTTTGCGTGCACTACAATCAGAACCTAGCTACGCCACTGCTCGTGCGATCCAGTTTGCAACTCGTACGCACAACTTTGAAACTCGTGCGCTCAAGTTTGTAACTCGTGCTCACAAGTTATGATTTTTTTTTCGTGGCACCTACTGTCTTCTAAAATAATAAAATATAATCTTTCTCTGTAAAGAAAATATTGGGTTTTATTACCTGACACCTTATATAAATGTAATTTGGTATTTTTTACTGTTTTATATAATTATAAAAACGTCAATGTTCGCGAACTGTTGACCGGTCAATAGTTTTGACTGTTTCCCTCGAGTGCTCTGACGTCATTTTGCCAGTTTAAAATAGCAAAATGACTGTTTCCTTAATTTCTTTTGGACGAAATAACAGAGAAAAACAATACGAAAACATACAGACATATAAAATGTTGGCGGTGTGACATAGTTAAAAGATTGTTAAATCATGAGAAAAGTTTAATTATTAACATATTTGCAAAGCTATTTTCTTGTTCCTATTTTTCTGCACGTACTGTTAAAACAGTAATTGATCAGGTAATAAAACAGTTATTTCATATGTGATTTGGGAACAGTCAAACAGTTGTCCCTCGGTGTCAGGGATAGTGTTTTGAACTGTTGCCCTCGGCCTACGGCCTTGGGCAACAGTTCAAAACACTATCCCCTACACCTCGGGCCAACAGTTTGACTGTTCCCAAATCATATATGAAATAACTGTATATTATTTATCACCCTTCTCCCAAATAATGTCACCTCTCCACTTATTAAACATGTCTATTCTTATTGGACTTCCAAATACGCGCTTTTTAGGAATATATGACAGTGATCTAAAAAATGCTATAATGTTAGCTGCGTCTAAAATTGAATCACCCCAATGCATGAACACATACTGGACATCCAGTGTTGAGAACAGATCTTTGGCCTCTGTTATCAGATTGTTGTTATGGTTCATCAGAGAAATGTCATATTTTAAGACAATTCTTTTGAATGGAACAAAGTTAGCAAGATCTTTCCACGTAATAGCAGATATCACATTTTCAGAAGCAATATTTTCTATGGTAATATCACTCTCGTTTGCTGTTGTAGCAATTGCTGACGTCATATCACTATCACTGTATGACATTTTGACGAATTCGTTTTTGTCTGAAATGGCGTTTGCAAGCAGTGTTATTCGATGTTGAAAATTGTTTATGATAACCGATTTGTGAAAATATTGGTACACTTTAGGGAAAGGTTCCACACAGACGGCATTGTGACCAAGTGTTGCTGCAATAAGACTATACAGTCCTAGATTTGAACCTACGTCTATCAAGTTTAAATCACTCTGTCGTCCAAGCAAATATCTGAATTCCCTTACTAGTGGAGCATCCCATAAACCTGATGTTATTATGGAATTTGAGAACACGACGTCCTCTGCAGGATCAAACAAACAAATCATAGTTGTTTTTGGCAGATTTTTCATAGGAATACAAGAGGGGTTTATCGTTACTGGTTTTGACCAATCATAAACACGTATTCCGTTTAACATTTCTGAAGTGTCATTGTAATATAGCTGTGTCACGTGAACAGCTGCAATGCTTACTGTTTCGGAGTAGTTAGATATTGCCATAACAGTTTTTACAATACTACTGTTCGTTGGGATAGTGTTAGCTGTTTTATTAAATCCAGAAGAAAACAAATTCATATCTTTGTTTTCTTCTAAAGTTCCATGATGAATGAATGAAATTTTGTTTTTCGTCCACTGGTTCACATTTTTTTGTAATTCCCCGAGGTCGACACTAGTAAACAAATAGCATATCACCACAAGTAATACAAGGACGAATCCACAGAGAAGTGCAGCTTTATTTACCATCGTTGCATATTCTATTACATTCCAAGTAAAGTCAGTTTATTCTCCTTCAGATGAACGACACATCTGCGGATCTATATAAAAATATAATAAAAGAATCAATGATATTAATGCTACAGTGGCTAAAACACTCCACATTGTTACACAACAAAATGTTGTACGTATACATATACTAAACAAATCCTGTAGTATCTTAATATCAATAATTGTTTCAAACGGTAGAGAGATTTACTATGGCTTCCGTAACTATTTTGTTTAAAAAAAGACACAATAATTGATTTTACTTGTAATGTTTTGCGTAAGAAATGTATAACACAGCTGTTGCCATACAAAAGATTAGAAGAATCGGGCATATTTTGTTGAAAGTTGTAAAATTATCATTTCAGACATCTTTTTATTGTTTTCCATTTAGTTGGTTCACAAAGCATCTACATATTCCTTGTTTGGATTTTTCGTAGTGTGCGCTTTATTTTATGTAATCCGAATGATGATGATTTGCAACATAATTGTTCTATACCTATATAACGTAAAAGATTTTGGAATTTAGGTGATAAAAGAAATATTGTTTGAGAGCCACTGATGAGTCTTGATAATAGGGGACAAGCGCGTCTGGCGTAGTAAATTATATAAACCTTGGTAGCTTTGATTACACCTCTATTGCAACCGCAGGGTCGATGTCTCTGCTAGTGGACGGCTAGTCCCCGAAGGTATCACCAACCCTGAAATTTCCAACATTTTTTCAATTCTAAGGGTTTTCTATGTGCAAGGTGTAGATTAGCCTTATCCGTATTTTGGTGTTACGTTTTGGAATTTTTGTAATAAAAGCTTGACAGCATTTTAATTATTTGGATTTTAAATATTCATGGGTTTGAGCGCCACTGATGAGACGAAACGTGCGTCTGGCGTAGTAAATTATACTAACCTGAGACGAAACGCACATATGGCGTAGTAAATTACATTAAAATGTGACGAAACGCGCATCTGCCGTAGTAAATTACATTAACCCGAGACGAAACGCGCGTCTGCCGTAGTAAATTAAATTAACACGAGACGAAACGCGCGTCTGGTGTAGTAAATTACATTAACCCGAGATGAAACGTGCGTCTGGACAAGTAAATTAATTAACCTTGGTTAAGTATACGTTTATTTACCTCCAAAAGTTTGCTGTATGGAAACGCTGCAACATTTTTGTTAAGGAAAAAAGATTTAATAATACATGTAAATAGAATATCCGCCATAAACAAGTTTAAACACCCGTTTCCCTGCACAACTAATACTACCGAGAACATCAACAAAAAGAGTCATGAATCAAGTAATCTGTGACGTCAGCACTTACGATGTATTTTACACTTACTTTTGGTGAAAAGCACATCTGTTTCTTACCACGTCTCAACTCATTTTCCAATCAGAGCCGTAAATTCTATGTGGACAGAGGAGGCAGCTGCCTCCTATAGATTTTTTTAATAAGCAATCAAGCAACTCAAATCAATTAAAAAAAAGCTAAAATTTCTCCTTATTGTATCAAAATGTCTCGAGTGGCAGAGGGCACAGCACCACCTCCGCTTACACATGCCTTCTCTTCTGTGCAATTTATTTACAGCCCTGCCAATGGTTGTTAAATACATCCTAACAAGAAACAAACATTTGGCAGTAAAATATTGTGTATTATATGCAGTGTATTTATACTTATTTTTATTATCTATATAACATGGCAATAATAAAACTAAACTACTTTGACAGCCTCAAAGCAAACGTGTCCAGTGCACAGAGACTTCATCCTCCCAAGTCAGGGGTTCTGATGTCCGCATTCGCTCCATCGAGCGAACTTTGACTCAGAACCCCTGACTTGGGAGGATGAGAGACTTGCACAGGCGGATAAAGTCATTATAACTTTCAAATCGTTTCCATCTTTTAAAAGTATACAATAAATTTTATCCGTTTTGAAATTTCTTACAATAATCACTAGACTTTGCATACAATACTAGTATAAATTATTGTAATCCGGCATATTGTCAGATATATATGTATATTAACATACCAGGTTTAGTTTAGTTTAAACATATTTTATTTGCTCAAATTTGCAAAAAGGATAAGACACAAGTTAGACAAACTTATGAAGTCTTCTCCAAATATACAATATGTTGCAAAAGAACATTTATGGAGCATGCATAAAATTTAATACAATATATATTTTATGTGTAAGATAAGATCTTTACAATACATGAGATAAGTGGAATGAACCAGAAAAAAAATTAGCAAAGATAAACGAATAAATAGAGAATAAGGGGGGTGGTGATGAATTGTGTGCTTCAAGAGCCCTGTGTACAAGTTATTTATCAACATGGAATCTTTCTGACCCTTTGATATACTCAAATACATGTTTGTTCTGCTCAGTGGACAATAACGGGTTACCACATGTTAAAAGTTCAAGATTTATTGGACAATAATTGGGCAGCCAGGAAAGGTTCTCAAATAATCTGTCTCTAATGATGGTATATTTAGAACATGCAAAGAAATAATGATATGAATCTTCACGGTTAGATCCACAACGACAGGATGGATCAGAAATAATATTAACTCTGTAAAGATCAAAGTTTAAAAATGAAGCTAAGCATCTTAGCTGGGTTAGGACAATATTAAATTTACGCTGTCCATATTCATAATGCTTCGGAACTTTTATACATGGGTTCATGTTTTTAAGTTCGGATTTGAATTTAAATATAGAATCGACATTACGGATCGACATATCCAAACTGTTCCACGGTCGAATAGTTGATGGTATGAATGATTCGTTAGTTGAGGACAGTCTACAATAAGGGGTCATAATGTTATTACCGTTACGCAAGGGATACACTGAAGTGCTTTGTATAGTTGGTGGTATTAGATTACACAGATATGCTGGTGCAGAGCTATGATGTATATTATAAAACATTTGTAGCTTTCTACGTTTCCTACGATCGGCTAAAGGCTCCCACCCAGTTTCAGTATAAATATTAGTTGTATTAGTAAAACTTGGTAGGCCTGTGACAATTCGAGCAGCCTCTAGCTGCAGTAGCTCGAGCTTATTACAGTAACCCACACCAACGTTGTCCCAAACTTCACAGGCATACTCGAAAAGGGGTCTTATAAAGACTAAAAAGAGTTTCTCTAGATTTTTTCGATTAAGTTTGTATTTCAGCTTCCTTAGTACATTTAGGTGCCTTGAAACACTACATATAATATTTTCAATATGTATGTTCCACTTAGCATCGCTGCTAAAAGTGACTCCTAGATGTTTATGAAAAGTAGTAACTGGAATATCTATATTATTTAATGAAAACCTCATTTCTTGCTGTGATATATTTGAAAATAACATAATTTCTGTTTTTTCCGGATTAAACGACATTAACCATTTTCTTGACCAATCGTTCAGCTCTCTAAGATCGTGATCAATCACAGAGTAGCTGAACGACGTGTCGTCAGCAAAAAGTCTGGAGAGAGAGACTAGATTTTTGGCTATATCATTAATATAAATAATAAATAATAATGGACCTAATACCGATCCCTGAGGAACACCAGCAGTCACATTACAAAGCACAGAAGATGATTGTTTTATAACTACTCTTTGCTGCCTATTATTTAAATAGTTTTTAAACCATTCTAATAAATTTCCATTTACACCATACGATTTCAATTTATGTAATAACCCTTTATGCCAAACTGTGTCGAATGCTTTAGAAAAATCACAAAAAAACAAAGCAATTTAGTTCCTTTTTCTCGAGTGAATTTAGAATACAATTGTATATTTCTAACAACTGATGGACTGTGGAACAGTTAGGGAGAAAACCTGACTGGTATTTATATATTAGATTATTTCTTTGCATGTGGTTAAAAACAAATTTATAAATAACACGTTCCATTATCTTCCCTACGCAGCTAATGAGTGATATTGGCCTATAATTAGATCGTATTGAACTGTCGCCCTTTTTGAATATTGCAGTAACATTTGCAGTCTTCCAAATAGATGGATATTTGCATTGGTGCAGAGATTTGTTAAAAATCAATTGAAGTGGAATTGCTATTTTTTCAGGACACATTTTTAACATTTTGTGGCTTATTATGTCTGGCCCTGATGCTTTATTAGGTTCTAAGATTTTTATTATGTCAACAATTTCTTCTTTACTGATAATAATATTGTTTAAATGTATATTTGTCTTAAGTTCGAAATCCGGGAGAATAACATTTTCATCCTTCACGGACGAAATTTGGCTAAAATGCGTATTCAATAGCTTACATTTCTCGTCGTCTCCGTAGACTACATCTCCCAAACTATGATCATGGTTTATATTCTGAAGTGGGGGTATATTAGAACAGCCTTTATTTGATTTTATTAACATTTTCATAATTTTCCAGTAGGTTTTAGAATTTGTAGCATTATCCAATATTATATTATTAAGGTTCTTTTCAAAATTTTCTTTTGCAACTTTTTTCAAATTATTTACTTTATTTCTTTGTTTCTTATACTTTATAAGATCCGCTGCTCTTTTAGATTTAAATGCTGTTTTTCTAAATCTATTTCTTCTACGGATTTCCCTCCTAAGTTCACTGTTAAACCATGGCTTATCATTATTTCTTATGGTAACCGTTTTAGTTGGAATGCTTTCCCTTGCGATTTCAAGAAACTTATTGGTAAATAATCTACACATTTCATCGACGTCCGCATCCGAAAAAAGTCCTATCCAATTTGTAGAATTCAATTGTTTTGAGAATTTTTCAATATCTGTTTTATCATATAGCCATATTTCCCGTTGGAATGAATTTGATATATATCTAGGACAATCTATAAATAGTATTGGTGCATCATGATCACTTACGTCAGCGGGTACTTTGAAAACGTCAGAAAATAAATACTGGATTGAGTCACTTATAATAATTGGGTCAAGTAATGTACTACTGTGGTCTGTCACCCGAGTGGGCTTATCGATTACATTCGTTAAATTGAATAAGTTCATTGTTTCAATTAATTTATTATTGTGGGCATTAAATAAATCAGAATTAAAATCACCCGTTATAACAATGTTTTCGTTAATCTCGTAGCCTAATCCTATTGCATAATTAAGTCGTGTCCAGTAGTCATTGTCCGTCCATTCGGGTCGATACGTACAACAAAGTAAAAATATTTTACCTTTTCCTTTAATTTCTACCCAAAGCGATTCGTCGGTTTGGTTTTCGAGTGCACCTTTCCAAGTAATTGAGAAATCATCCTTGACATAGATAAGTAAGCCACCACCATATTTGTTGCGATCCTTACGAATTATAGTTTTTGAAAATGAATCGAGATGCAAGTCTTCATCACTTAAAACTGAATCTAGATGGGTTTCAGTTATAGTAACTATATCAAACTCCTCCGTGAAATTTTCAAGGAAGGGGAGTTTGTTTCTCATACTACGAATATTTAAATTACATATTGAGATTGAATTCTCTGATATATTGGTTAATGAATTATTTATATTATTTACTGTGGGACCAGGATTTTTTTCAATATTTCCAATAGCAAGGATATAATGTAAGATAAATAACAGAAAAACAGCATTTACATTTGTACATTTGGATTTAAACCTTGAAGGAGGGAGAGGGAGACGACGAGTAATGAACACTTTAAATTGGTGAGTAGTATATCTTTGTATGAGCTTACATGATAATTGACTTTGACGAGTCTGCGGGTGCAGTGTATACGTAAATAAAATAGACCGATGGCTGCCCTGTACATTTCAATGCAATTATCCATTGGGTTTCAGTATAATAATTGGGTTCAATGTTCAGCCTAACACTAAACACAAAGTAGAATCACACAAATCATCACTTGAGGAAAAAAACAGACTAGAGAGATAAAATCTACACAAAATGGTTAGATGAGAACAGGGTATAGAATCTTTTTAAAAAAATAGTGGATAGATTAAGCTAAATCGAACGATAGTTTTACAGTATCTACATACACAAACAAATAAAAAAAAATCTTGAATATAAAGAAAATGTCATTGCTTACAGGAAAACAGAACAGAAGCAATGAGAGGTCAAATAACTCTAATGCAAATACATTTAGGGACATTTTTTTGGTTTTGGGTGAAATTGGGAATTTATTATTAATAAATATAATATATATATTATATAAGTATGTACATTTTTGTATATATTATTTAAAGTGTTCGCAGGATGAAGAGCAATAATATGAACGGATGATAACCAAAAGCTATATACTAGGTGATTTACAACAACAGGAATAATAATAATAAAGCAGAAAACAAACAAAAAACATACCAGGTACTTTGACTCACCTTGTTTGATTAGTTTGGAGTTGGCCCTTTGTTTCCGCTATTTTGCAGTATTTCCCTCGTCCAGTTTAATAGAGAAACAAGTACTATCTTTAAAAAAGATAACCGACGCAGTAAAGATATAAATTGAGTTATGCATTAAACTACGAATCGTCATTATTGTCATAAAATTCCCCGTTTCAATAGACCAGAAATGTTTGATGGAAATTTTTTGGGGAAGTACTGACGGACAATTATTACTACGTGAAAGAAATCATGAACCTATAAATTAACATTAGTGCCATTAGAAGCGAGTTGGAAATTATTAATTTATACATGTGTTCGCCCCCCTTTTTGTTGTTAAAAATGCACAAAAACTGAAAACAAACACACGTTCTGATATGTGCGAAAGCATGGTGGGTCCTAGAAATATAACGAGTGAAATTGAAAAACGGAAATTGTTCTTCTTTGGAAAACTATGTTGCTTAGATAACCGATTCCTACCCAAACAAATTTTCTTACAGAGACTTTATACGTGTTTATTAAATAACAGAGAACACTTTGGATTCATTCCTGACATACTAAATATTTTGGAAAAATACGAACTAACATTTATTCTTCAACAGTATATATCTGATGGATACTTTCCAGACAAAGCTCCGTTGAAACATATGGTAATAAACGCAGTAAACAACAAACATGAGGATGAATGGTCAAATCGAGTGATAACCAATAGTGACTTCACCAGATTCCGAGAAATACACAATAACATTAGTAAAGCCAAAGTTTGGACAAATCCAACTTATAGTTATGTTTTAAGAGCAGCATACTTCGTTGCAAAAATTATACCGAGTGATTACGAACAAATATGTCAGATTTGTAGAAGACCGTTTTATGACCTAATGGTACATGCTTGTGTCAGTTGTCCGTGTACTCAAAATCTCCGAGACATATGGTTCGACTTAATCTTAGAAAACTTTACTGTAGAACTTTATGCCGAGTTAAGCGAGTTGGATGGTGAAGATCTTTTTAGACTTATGTTGGGGAAACAGCCACAAACAAGTATCAGTGAAAGTGATTTGGGTTCCCTCCACCTCCTATCATACATCCATATTTTTAAATCATCTGCCCAATACAGCAGATTATGTATATAATGTCGTCAGTTACTGCCATTATAAATTTTCATTTAATAATGTTCTTTACTTACCATATATGTTCTGATATATATAATATTGTATTGTATTATCTGAAATCGTAACATTTATAATCTCTATCATAGAGGAAATAAAGAATGAATGAATGAATGAATGAATGAATGAATGAATGAACGTGTTTTCAATATTAACAGATTTACCAAGCATACAGTTAACTCAAAATTGATAATTTACATACAAATACTTTGATGTACATGTACATGTATTCCAGAACGTTTATTGCTATTATGTATTGAAACCCACTGCCTAAGATATAGAAATGAAGTTTTTCTGCGAGCACCTAAAGCAGTTATACAATTATGTCAACAAATTGAATATAAGAATTGTTTAATAAAATGTTTATAGTTTAAAATTTACTGATTAAGCAAAGTATACTTTACAATTAGAGCCACAGCAGTTTGTGTGTACTACGACGGACGCCCAAGAACAATAATGACACGTTTGATTTACTATCAACATGAATATAAAATGATTGTTAATTTGTATTTTTTTAAAGAAATTAATTAAAATTTCTTCTCTTCGTTTCTTTTACACTCCATAAAATCCCGGAAAAATCCAGGGTGTTAATATGCGTTTTAATTTGCGCTGTATTTCAAATAAAAAATATTTAACATTTTTGTACAAGTCGTTTAATATAAAATTTTACAAACTGCAGCTCATCTCGATCGTTCTTAATACTTAAATTGCACCATGAAATAATTTTATAAACAAACAGACGGCAAAATCTAATAACAATAGTACGCAATTTGGAAGGAGAATTGCCAATTTACCATCCTGTTCCGAACCCCTGTCCAATTCATTACCCTGTTTCGAACCCCCGTCCAAATTGGTTTTTGACTAATCAAGAAACAGAATTAGGATCACGTTACTTGCTTTTCGATAGGTGAAATGTCATGAGGTCAAAGGGTAAAAAGTGAATATAATACCGACTGCGAATTTGTAACTTTGTTGTCCAGGATGTATAACTAAAAGAGATAGTAATAGGTTATTATTATAGCGATTTTCATAACACACCCCATATCAACCCGACACCCCATACCTACCAGAAAACTTTTAGGCCCGAGTGTTGAGTGATATGAAAATTGCCATATAATAACCTACATATCAAATTTTTTTAGACATTTGATTAGAGAGTTTTAGTGAGATATGGATTTGGAATGGAAATTAATAATAAAATATGAACTTGAAAGAAATTTTAATAAATAAATAACAATAAGTGATATTTTCTAATTATTGAACATAACCATGACAGATATTACATAGTATCTTAAATATTTAAGTGTCCATTTGTCGAATTATGAATACACACTTATCATAATTTAATATTCGTGGAATCGAATTCGAAGATTTTTACGCGAATTGTTTTTGTTATGAACTTTCCCGTTGCTTTGGTCTCCTATACACATGAATAACAACTCCCGAGCTAGTGTTTTCTCTTGGAAACAAATATTTATAAATTTAAAAAATGAAAAACTTTTTTAAAAAAAACATGAACAACTATAAAATTTAATTTTAAAAAATTATATATATTTTTTTAATTTGAATTTTTAAACAATTTAAAAAAAAAACAATAAAAAATGTTTTTTTTTTAAATTGAAAATACCATTTGTTTAACAATTTTAACTTAAAAATTTTTTAATTGTACAAATTTGAAAAAAGGAAAATAAAAATAAATTAAACAATTTAACAATTTTAATTTTCACAATTTGTATTTAAAAAATGTAAATGTCACACGAAAAAAAGTTTTTTTTCTTACAGACTGGAATCCAATCAAGTTCAACTTGGGGTGTGATATTGATTCCTAGGGTTGTGAGATGGTGTCTGTATCACACATTTATAAATCATTATCACAACCCTTTGTGATTTGAGTGAACTGACATTTTCTGTATCACATATGCAACAACACAAAAATATTATTACTAAGTGTATGTTGATAATTAATTGTATTTACGATTTACTCGGTTTTCCTATGTATTTAATAATGTATAAGGATATCATCCTCCCAAGTCAGGGGTTCTGAGTCCGCGTTCGCTCCATCGATGATGGAGCGAACGCGGACTCAGAACCCCTGACTTGGGAGGATGAAGGATATATGCATTACATGTTACTTGTATTCATCAGTGGCGGATCCAGGGGGTGGCGTAGGGGCGTACGCCCCCACCCTTAAAAAAGGAAAGGAAAAAAAGAGAACAGGAAGGTTAACAACTAGCGCCAAAGGCAAAAATGTAATCCCCGCTCGTCCTCGCCATAAATTAGTGCATTAACGGTACTAATTCGTTTATTATGATATCTCTGTTGTCTACTGTACCAAATAAAGGTTACTGAACACTATAAAAACCTTGTTCGTGGCCTTCCTTTTCCGATATTCCCTTTTTACGTCCCCCTTTTCAAAAATCCTGTATCCCCCCCCCTGTTCATAAACAACAACATAACCAAATTGAAAGTACAATGTAAAATTATAAGTTATTACGATGTTGGTTTTCCAATTGGCACTGTCCTTGGGTGATACATAAAGAAAGGTGTACAAGACAGTTGCGTATTTCTCGGTTTCTCTTGATAAATAATATATTATAACGGGGAATGCAGTGATGAATATTGATATCACAGTGAACATGACTACCCATAACAGAACTACCTGGTATGCATCAGGACTATTCTTTATCAGGACACTTATAGCGAGGTGGACTTCACACACACCAGTAATGGACTACCACAGTTATCTCAACGAAATAGGGAGAAACAGAGTGCCTTCTTACATTCGCAAGCAATACGAAAAGCTAATATGTGAGTAGTAGTAAAAACCTTACTATTATAGTTTGGGTTTTTTTAAATATTTTTATTTTATTTATTTTTATTTGTTATTAATTATTTTTACTCGTTTATGTGACACATAAAAAATTAGCTCACGCGCACACATCTGTATTCATTGCGTCATCCAATCAAAACACACGAAACAAGAACGTTGTTAAAGGAATATAACGCGTTCTTGTTTACCGTTCTTGTTTGTAGCGCTCTGATAAGAGTCAGAGACAATGGACTCCTAAACAATCTAGAGTCTATATAAGATATCGCGATGTGAAAGTTGTTGGTATACGGAAGAAATAGGTACCCTTCATAAGCTTTTGGAAAGGCCGGGTGATCTTCCAATCGTGATAGAAATTTTGTTTATGTCTCTATTACTCGTGGAATTTTACCCGGTCTTTCCCAAAAACGTATATAAGAACCTATTATTCTTTAATCACTTTGAAACATAATTTTAGAAATTGTGTGGTCACCATTTGATTATCCATTGCCGATGAATATGTCCATATCATGAATACGTTACTATACACATACAATAATTTAAGAGTAATCGTAACTTTTCTCTTCCAGGTGCCCTGTCTAAAGGGGGACCTACGCCTGTATATCTTTCGGGTGGTTTACCAAATGAAAACACATTTCCTGCCGTTAAAGCAACATTCCAATTGAGGTAAGACTTCTATGCGCAGTAAGCAGTTTAATTAAATCCAAACCGTTACAAAAACAAAGAAGCGACCACATACTATTCTGCTCCTGGCGACCACATACTATTCTGCTCCTGACATACTATTCTGCTCATGGCGACCACATACTATTCTGCTCCTGATTTTTTTCCTTTTGGTCATTCAATAAATGGCGCGATAATCTTGTTAAGGTTTCCGTTAGTATGGTTTGGTTATATCGTGTACACATGTTAAATGTCTATCTCTTAAAGTGAATCTGGTTCAGTGCGCTGTACATGCGAATAGTTGCTAATTAAATAATATATTGACATACAGAAATACATGTTTGTTAAAAACAACACAGTCGCATGCAAATCTGTGAATGAAAATTGTTCCGACTTCAATGATTTTTTTTGTTTAAATTGTGTTGAAGTAGATAATTTAATTTGCGATATAAAATCTTCAGCGGTTAATATCAAAAGATAATCTTCATTATGATTGAATGATTTTAAATAGCTTAATGTATGATTTTAAAAGCAGGTAACATAATATGCGTTTGCGTCATAACATTCAGAAATCACGTTTTACTTTTTTAGAGATGGAACAAATCTAGAGCTGGATGAGGCCCAAATGAAAACGGCCTTACAGTATGAAGCCTCTGCGGGGTAACCAGTTTTTAGAAAAAAAACTTTATTTTGTCATGTTAGCCTTCATGCCAAAATAAGTTGAAGTTAGCGTTTGCATCACTTTGTTTCCTACCAAAGCTTAGTAGGTTCAGGAGTAAAACTTATGTCGTAATATTACGAGATAATAACTTGTAATTGCGAGACAATTATTTCGTAATTAAGAAGAAACTTTTTAAAATTATTTGTACAAGACCTATCTGGTAATAACGAGATTAATTTCTCATAATTCACGAGTTAATAATTAATTAACGCTGTCACTACTATTTTAAAGGTTGCTAAATCATTTAACAAAATCAACAGTTATATTTTATCATGCTTCTTGGCAGTGTGAGAACGTACGCATTCAAATATATTATGTATTTATGTTGTCATATACAAAGTATAAATGTTATAGTTGTACATATAGCGGAAGTAACCTATACAACCTGCTACCCCGGGGTGAATCTTACCTTATTCAAGATTATTAAGGCTTTCCACTTTCCAGTGGAAAGACTTATTGTTATTAGTCTGTTTCTTATTATTATTATTATTATTATTCTTATTGTTTTTCCGCCAACTTTTTTTTCCCATTATAAATTTTGTTTCGCGACATGTTGTAAAGACATTTTGTACTATGAATGTATTAGACATTACGCTTTCGCAGTTGACCCTGGCACACCGAACACTTGATCTTTACGGAGTTATCTCCCCTGTTACAGAAAAGCTTGTGTGCAGATAAACTATGAAACCGTAAAAGATTTCGCAATGAAAGTTGTTGCAAAATGGTCAGCTAAGGATTGCGACAATTTGTTACATATCGCGCAATGTATTTTGACGACTCCTTGTAGGAGTTATTTCCCCTTATTTATTGAAAGTGCATTTTGTACCATTGTAACTCATGAACCAGAGGTGATAAAGACTTGATATTTCACAGTTGGTCATCATTGACCTTGACCTTGAAAAAGGTCACAAGGTCAAAGGTCAAGGTCATGTTCTAATTTTTGACCCTTTGTTGTGTGCAGATCTCCTCCTTTACTATAATAGATAGAGAACTGAAACCTTTACCAAAATGTGTATCATATTAAGATCTTGAATCGTCACTTTTTTTATTTGACATTTTTATAAGAGTTATCTCCCCTAGACCAATAAAATGTATTGTGAATTGCATTATATCACTTTATCTCAGTAACTATAACAGATATATATATGAAACCTTATATCATTGGTCATCATTGACCTTGACCTTGAAAATGGACACAAGGTCAAAGGTCAAGGTCACGTTTGAAATTTTGGCATTGTCTTGTCATCGCTATTACTTTGAAACGGTAAAAGATAGGCTATAAGTTATAATGGATAAAATGTTGGTCTCATAAAGGCGCAACTTTTTTCTATTTAGAGGGAAAGGATCCGGCTTCATCTTATAGGAGTTATCCCTCATTACAACCATTGATAATTAGTTTTTAATTAATTGCTTATCAACTATTGATAGTAGAGGCATGGGGTCTTCACTATGGATCATTAGGACCATTGACCTTGAAAACAAATACAAGGTCAAAGGTCAAGGTCATTTTCTAATTTTTTGTATATATTATAAGTAGTCATATCTTAATGACTTTAAGAGATATTGGCATAAAATCTTCAATGTTGATCACTGTTGACCTTCAGCATGGTCAAGGTCATGCTGTAAAAGTCAAGGTCAAAGTCCTTTATAAATGTTTTTCATGGTACTATGTATTTTGAATGGCTTATTCTTTTAATGCTATTGCCTATAAGTACTATTTACGTAGATTAAAAGATCAGTTGTCAAGGTCATTCAAGTTTTCTTACGTCCTATTTAATGACCTTTCTTATTTTTAAAGATATCTAAATAGTTTTTTAATAATTTTTGTTCTTATTAATTGCTATATACAAATTACGTATGTTTCTTAGCTTTTTGGTTTCAAGGTCATTTATTCAAGGTCTTCTTTTGAAGTGGAAAGCCTATTAATCGTTCTTTAGAACGATTGAACCTATATTTAACAGTGTTACTCTTAAATGTTACTTCCGGTCATATCAGAGCTGTTTTGTAACAGCGTCTTGACTATGTATTGATGTAGAATGTTTACCTGTTCATTATTTAACTTTAAATAGTTATTTATTATTAGCTTTTCCTTACTTTGACTCGTACGAAACAATCATCAGATTGTGTCACTGTACTGTAGTGTCTTACCTATCCGGATTGTGTCACTATCCTGTAGTGTCTTAGTTCCTATCCGGATTCTGTCACTGTCCTGTAGTGTCTTAGTTCCTATCCGGATTCTGTCACTATCCTGTAGTATCTTAGTTCCTATCCAGATTGTCTCACTGTCCTGTAGTGTCTTAGTTCCTATCCGGATTGTGTCACTGTCCTGTAGTGTCTTAGTTCCTATCCGGATTGTGTCACTGTCCTATAGTGTCTTTGTTCCTATCTGGATTGTGTTAATGTCCTATAGTGTCTAAGTTCATATCCGGATTGTGTCACTGTCCTGTAGTGTCTTAGTTCCTATCCGGATTGTGTCACTGTCCTATAGTGTCTTTGTTATTATCCGGTTTGTGTTAATATCCTATAGTGTCTTAATTCATATCCGGATTGTGTCACTGTCCTATAGTGTCTTTGTTCCTATCTGGATTGTGTTAATGTCCTATAATGTCTTAATTCATATCCGGATTGTGTCACTGTCCTGTAGTGTCTTAGTTCCTATCCGGATTGTGTCACTGTCCTGTAGTGTCTTAGTTCCTATCCGGATTGTGTCACTGTCCTATAGTGTCTTTGTTATTATCCGGATTGTGTCACTGTCCTATAGTGTCTTTGTTATTATCCGGTTTGTGTTAATGTCCTATAGTGTCTTAATTCATATCCGGATTGTGTCACGGTCCTATAGTGTCTTTGTTATTATCCGGATTGTGTTAATGTCCGATAGTGTCTTAATTCATATCCGGATTGCGTCACTGTCCTGTAGTGTCCTTATTCATATCCGGATTGTGTCACTGTCCTGTAGTGTCTTAGTTCCTATCCGGACTTTCTATACGGATTGTGTCACTGTCCTGTAGTGTCTTAGCTCCTATCCAGACTTTCTATACGGATTGTGTCACTGTCCTTTAGTGTCTTAATTCATACCCGGATTGTGTCACTGTCCTGTAATGTCTTAGTTCCTATCCGGACTTTCTATACGGATTGTGTCACTGTCCTGTAGTGTCTTAGTTCCTATCCGGACATTCTATACGGATTGTGTCACTGTCCTGTAGTGTCTTAGTTCCTATCCGGACTTTCTATACGGATTGTGTCACTGTCCTTTAGTGTCTTAGTTCCTATCCGGATTTTGTCACTGTCCTTTAGTGTCTTAGTTCCTATCCGGTTTGTGTCACTGTATTATAGTTTGTTTTTTAAATTCGTGTTTACCAATCCGGTTTCTTACCTTTGTTAATATTACAATTATGATTATTGTAAGTTGCTATCTTGTATACCGCAGGTCGGGGGTTTTCTCCGGGTACTCCGGCTTCCTCCCCCAATAAAAACTGGACGCCATGATATAGCTGAAAAATTGCTGAAAGTGGCGTTAAAACACCATCAAACAAACAAACAAGCTATCTTGTAGTCGATCCTTAGCAAGCCGTTGTGTTTCTATTGCGGTGCCCCTTGTGAGGTTGTGAAAACAATTAGGGAAATATACAATTCCACAACCACATACAATTGCATTTCAGCGTTCAAAGTGCATCGCCCATACGAATATGAGTTTTAATTTATTGATCTTATAAACTTTTAAAGGAATAAAGAATTACTAACATGGATATACGAGTTACAACAGCAAGTTCACAATCCACCGACATATATGAATGACCAGCATCCTGGTAAAATGGCGTGTCTAGTAACATGTGGAGCTCAACAGGGTATGTCTTTGGTGAGTGTTTATCTTTATTGTTTTGTTTAATTCATGTGTACGACTTCACACCGTTATTAGCTACGCCACTCGTATATCTGTTTAAGGCATGTGAACAGTATCAAGCTACTACGTATTTCATGACGAGAACATATACCAATTTGCTTACAAATATTAGAGCTTGGACCATACTGGGAGGGTTCCTAGTGCTCAACCCACAGAATAGCACAGCGCGTCCCCGGGTGGCGGATAAGAATGGATGTCAGGTCATAATACGGAAAACCTGTCCGTATAACGCAGTGGGTGACGTGTTAGGAGAGTGCCATACTCCTTGCACGATAAAGACCCCTTTTATAGATTTCGAAAGTAGGCTCTACAAAAGGCTAAATTCTCCTCCCCTACCTATACTCCATACTTTTCTAGTGGTAGTCAAAATTTTGTTTCCTCATCCCATCTCTTTTTCCCGTTAAATATTGTTTGTTAACTTGTTCTCGTTCTGAATATAGGTGAAATATTGCTCTCTGGACGTAAAGCAATCAATCAATCAAACCAAATGTTAGAGCCATACAATTCTACAGTAATAGCAACTGTTCCGATGTTACCTCAGTAACAAACAGCAATCTAACTATGTCTTTTTCTGATCTTTTTAATATTGAATACTTAGCAGAACAACAAAAAAGTTCAATGTCTAGCTTGAGTCTTCTTGAATATCAATATTCAATATTTAGCAGTATTTATTAGATGTTTTGCACCTAGCAATCAATATTTTAAGTGCACATTATAAGACAGAGTTCAATGACCGACAAGTATTTTAATGTTTTCATCATCTTACTTTTAACAGGTTATGGAAAACCTTGTCTCGGAAGGAGACATTGTATTGGTAGAGACACCTGCGTATCCAGGATTACTCGCATTGGTATTGTGTCTGGCTCATGCACTGAAAAATAATATACTTGTAGTACTCAGAAACATGTTCGGTTCCACAAACATACATTCTGCCTTGCGGCGTTGAGTGTGTTAAACGTCCTGTCTTGGGGCGTTCATTTTGTCAAATACCCTGTCTAGCGCCATAGGCTGTGTCATACGTCCTGGGTAACGATAAATAAGTTGTTTAACACGGCCTACGGCGATAATAGGACTTATGTTAAACACCTTGCCTCGTGCTGTGTTAAACGTCCATCCTAGTGCGTCTATGCGTGTCAAACGTCCTGTCTGGAGTTGTTACATGTTTAAATATGCAAAATAAATTGAATTTCAAATCGGACACATTTGTGTAATTTTTATTATCAGACTTGTTTGTGGAGAATGACTTTACTTTACGGGTTTTTCAAAACTGAGGTCACAATCAAAAGACAAATCGGGCCTAGTTGTGGAATCGGACACGTTTGTGAAAGCGGACATGTTTGTGAGTCTTAAATATTTACCAATGACAAACTGCACTGCATTAACTTAGTCTATACATCATTGTTTAAAAGACATATAAACTCACAATATGTTCGAAAAAACAGTAAATGTATATAAGGAACAAGTCAAGTTCCTAAATAATAAAACAAAGCGATGAATGAAAATTTAATATTAGACTTGTAAATAATATTTTATTTCATTTCTGTCAAATTAAAGCATGTTTTCTTACCTAATTAATAATTGTGTATTGCCAAATAATACAATGACTTGTCATACATCAAATGTATGAAATATATATATATTGCTATGTGGGATTTTATGTTTAAAAAACACATTGCAATAATTATTGCGTTTAATCGCAATATTTTGCATTTATACGTAATAATTTTTGAACAAAAATGTTGCGCGAATCTGCTTCCGTACGGACGCAACATTTCAATAGAGATTATATTTGTGTTTCAAATGTGAAGTATATTGTTTTATAGTTAACTCCACTAAAACCACGAATGATTGCAGTGGAAGCTGACGAACAGGGAATTATTCCTTCAAAGCTTAGGAATGTATTGTCACGGTGGAATCCTGCTACTCTTGAGCATCCGGGAAAGGATGGGCCAAAAATTCTTTATTGCGTACCCACCTGCAACAATCCCACCGGTGCAAGTGTGACTTTGGAGCGAAAGAGGGAGATATATAAGTTAGCCAGAGAATATAAATTCCTAATTTTAGAAGACGACCCTTACTTTTTTCTCAGAGGGAAGGTAAGTTCATGTCACTCTTTCAGAGGGAAGATAGGTATATGCACTCTTTCAGAGGCAAGGTAAGTTAATGTCACTATCTCAGAGGGAGGTGTTGAGGGAAGTTAAGTTTGTGTCACTCTACAAAGAATACTCGAGTTTTTTTATCCATATGTTTACAGTGGCATAACTTATATTTGAAATCTTGTCATGAATTTGTCGTTGATTGCGTGTTTAGCAGTCACACCTACGAGTCTTTGTGATATAGATATACATTGTGTCACATACAATAATTGTGTATCAGCTCTGGAGCTCTCATCTAGTACACAGTACCAATACAATGCACAATTTCCGCTCATGTTTAAATCATATTGTCCTATACTAAGACGCAAACAAATTTATACTGAAAACAGCAGAAAGAATGTGATTAAGACGCAGGCCACATAGAAGAAACAAACGATTTATTTGTATATCCATTGCCATTTCTCGTTATATAAATTGGCTGGCGCGAACCAGCAGTAAAAATGTATAATATACCTTATTGTCTAGAAGTGTATTGGTTGCAGGATCGTTTTAGTCACCGTATAATACGATCCAACGCAGACAATTGTTGACAGGGTATACTGGGTCCTATTAATAAAGAAAAAACATCGTACACCACTTTTTACAAAGCGATTGTATGGTGAGGGACGTCGGAGGCTGGTCGAAAGAACAAACTAAAAATTATCAAACTTAAAACGACGTATTAAAATAAAGTAAACAGCAACAAATACACATATTTAATGTTGGATGAACAGAGGTTACCTTACATTAGACTTAACTGAAATAAAAATGTCTCTGTATTTAATGAAATAAAAAAAAGCCACCGCGAAACGTCTTATTTTTCACTATATTGATCGAATGTTCCTTAGCGCCCAGAGATGAATACTAGTATTTCATATATATTCAGATTTAAAATACCCAAATATACTGGTATCGATTTCAAATGTTTCTTGTGTAAAAAAAATTGCATGAATAATAATTTTACTTCTTTTTAGACACAAATTCCGAGTTTTCTTTCAATCGACGAAGACGGACGAGTATTAAGGACGGATTCAATGTCGAAAGTAATATCTGCTGGGTAGGATATAGAGCAAATATAATTTATACTAGTTATCACAAGCTGCGTGTCAGCATTGGAAACAAAGGTTGCTTCTCTGACCAAAAATAGACCATTTATTGGGATATTTAGGGCATTTAATGGGACATTTAGGGCATTTAATGGGACATTTACGGCATTTAATGGGACATTAAACGATACAACGCGACGTTGCATTTGATTTAATATTCATAAACACATTTTACTGAAATACAAATAAACCAGCTAATCATGATAACAGTTAATCTCATAAGATAATTTTTAACTTGACACCAGACCTATAAAAATAATTTCAATTTGGCCCAACTCAACGACTACAAATAATGCTGAAAATTCAACTTGATCTTTATTTGATAGTACTTTACCGCTGTGCGAAGTTTTAACAACATCTGTTTTTCAATTAAAAGTGGCTGGGTATAACAACGTTTTGCATGTTGCTCTACATACTTGGCTATCAACAATTTATAACCTGCGTGTTCGAGTCAGATTGTGGCAAGGTGTTCTCGACCCCAACCTTACTGGTAATTCAGTTTTTCTGCCGCAAGTCTAATATCTGACAAGGTACTTCCTCTTTGATAAACAACTGGAAACCGTGTACTAGCTTAAATTACAAAAAGTTGTGTAGAAAATCATTCAAACAAACCAATAAGTTTCAAATTTGTTTCAATTAAAACCCGTATTATGTAGGGTATGAACATTTTACGATTTCAGTATATTTTATGCACCCCTATATCTACCTATCTTTCTTTTTATCAGATTCTCAGAGAACAATCATTTATGACATTAACACTTTTTTGTTTGCAGAATTCGAGTTGGTATACTAACTGCAGCCACTCCCTTTATTGAAGTATTTAAATGCCACATAGAAGTTTCGACCCAGACTATAAGTGGACTATCCCAAGTAAGAACAAATCCCCCAAACACACCAATCATATGCTCCCATTTAATTTTCAGTCATTTTGTATTTTTAGTTTAACCTGACAGATTTCAAAATTAACCAATAAACTTTTGAATGAGTGATAACCTGTATATAACTAAATATTTACAAAAAATACAATAAACACTGCTCAAACAGCTTTTTATTTAGTATGAGGATTGGCATTAGTCGCAATATTTTTATTTAAATTGACAAATCTATAGTAAAGGAATTACTCAATCAAATAAAAATATAGCAAAAATACATTTGTTCGTTTTATATCACTATAGAGCCATTATTTGCATATCTGTGTCATATTAATTTCAGCAATTTTTGTTGGTGCTTCTCCAAAAATGGGGTTATGGAGGTTTTTATAAAAACGCACAGAAAATGTCAGAATTTTATAACAATAGAAAAGAGGAATGTTTAGCTGAAGCAAACAAGTACTTGAAAGGTTTGGAGATAGATTAGTACTTTGTAAAATATCACTAAATACTTCGTTAATTGTACCTTTTTTAATTTATAAATGAAGTTTTATTTTTACGTTCACATCTTCGACTTTTAACCATTATTTATTTATGATGCATGCCAGTTATATTCGGATAATTTAAAAATGTTATACATTAGCAAAGATATATGATTAATTTGATTTAAATTTATTTTTTATGGCCTCTATATAATATTACATATCCTCGGTATGAAAGCCCACAGCTATTTGACACACGACTACTACATATACATACATGTATAGCAAAGACAAAGCATGCACCTTAAACTAAAGATATATAGTCTGCTCAAAAGAGCATGCAGATAGGAAAATGTTCCTTATATATGTTGATTATTTCAATAATAATTAAAACTAAGATTAAATGATGGTAGCCCAAATAATGTTAAATTTTAAGCAGACACCTGACCGAAAATGTGGATACTCTAACAAACACACTTAATTTTTTTATAGATGTGGCAGATTGGAATGAACCTGCTGGTGGAATGTTTATGTGGATTAAACTAAAAGTTAAAGATGCCAAGCCTATTTGTGATTCTTTAGTAAACACGAGAAACGTGTTTGTTGTACCCGGAAATACTTTTAGCATCGAACCAGAAAAACCATGTCCTTACATTAGAGTGTCGTTTTCTAATGCAACAACAGAAGATTTTGCTAGGGTTAGTAATATGACACAAAATATAGTGTTTTCAATACCATACATGCCTCTATCACTCTTTTTCAATTTAATAAGTTTTAATTTTATCATAGCAGCTAAAAAAACCTTTATTACATTTCAACTTTCTTTTTTAGGCTTTTCAGTGTATATCAGAGGTGATAAAAGACCACTGGAGAGAACACCCATACAATAACAACACAGACTAACAGACTAGACCTAAATGTGTACAGATTTATAAACAGGCATCAGTAATTATTTCTACGAAGTATTTACAATGATCATATTTGTTAATTAATAAACTGATATACAATCATACATTTCTTCATTGAATTTTTTGTTATTTATTGGGCGTCTTAAAGAGATTGAAATACAGATTCATATTATATACTAGATTTTAGAAGCATTAAATTTAGCTCGGACAAATCATTCTGATTATTATGAAACATTATATGTTACTGAAATCATAAGAATTATTGCCTTAAAAACATATTTGTCATGTTTGGTACTGGTTTTTGAAACAGACCATATTCCAATGCGTACCAACTGTGCTACCATTCTTGCTTACCTTTTCCCTCTATTCGTATGACGCTGATTTTATACAAGGACGTCTTAAAAACGAGGACAAAAGGTTAGCTGTTCACGTCCTTTCATTTAATAATACAAAATTTTGTGACTATTTAGATCGCATCTATCGCACTTAATTTGAAATAAATCACACAACAGACATGTCTTTTCCGTACATTGACCTACATCTAGAAAAAATTTAAACTAAAGCTATCTTTTTAAATAGACTATTTTCATACTTAATGGATCCCAGTCGAAAACATCTTGGCTACGTTTCAGATATTATTACTTTACTTCATAAGTATAGCCTACACGAATACTTACTTGGATTTACTCAAGACGAACATTTACGTCCAAGCTAGAATGGAAAAAGATAGTGAAACGAAGCGTGTCTTTCATACAATCTAAAGAATGGTCTATCCGCATAAATAGCAGTAGCGACTTAGTTAAATTTCGGTAAATACATGATACTGTGACATTTGCAAAATACTGGCAGAATTCAAAAACAGAAAATGAAATTAGGAGGTCATACTTTATAACTAAACTTTTAACTGATGTACCAAGTAATTCAACCAAGATATGCACAATCTGTGATCGACAATACGTTGACTTTTTCATACATGTTTCTTGTACCTGCTCTGCAACTACCACCTTAAGACAAATCTGGTTGGACTTGACAATTGAAAACTTCGATTTAGAACTTTTTGTCGAACTCGACTCGTACTCACAGGTTGCGCTTTACAATATTCTACGTGGGAAAATACCAAACACTTTATACGGAAATGAGAATGACATGATCAACTTCACGAAGCTCTGCCACGCTCACGTTGTACAATGCGCTACAGAATACAACTGTCAAATTAAACTCATTCTGACAGATAGCACCTATTGAGGATTGTACTAATACAAATACCACCGGTTAAAATATATGAAATGACCTGATAGTTGTAAATATTTAATAACTTTTCTCTCTACCATGTAATTAGGTTTAGTTATTTGCATTATATACATTAATTAATTGTTCATATATCTCATGTATTTGAGAAAATAAAGTTATGAATGAATGAATGAATGAATGTTTATGCTGAATTAATATATAACAACAATTGCAAAGTAGATAAATATTGATAAAAATAAAGATTAATGTTTCTTATACATGTATATCAAGTCTACAGCATAATGTATTAATTAAAAAAAATATGTTTCTGTGTTGTTATTGTCTTCTCTTTAACTGTGTTGAGAATGTCATATTTTGTGTTAAAGCACATTAAAGACGGCCATCTGAAAACAGGCGTAACGACAACGATAAACTGATACAATGAAACATGGACACTCTAATCAAAACCTAAAGAACATATTAGAACGGTAGCAAAGTTAAGATAGTTTCTATATTGTTTTGGTTCTTTTTCTCTCTATTTTAATAGTTTATCCACAGACATATAATTACATGTACAAAAAATTGCAAGATATATTAACATAATATTTATTTGGTGTAAAAAATTGTTATTTTCTGTTTTGAAATATATTATTCTGATGTACGAACGATTTAAGTGCAATACACGAACGCTGCAAAACAATAAAAATTGAAAGTCAACACATGATCTTTTAACTTTGTTAAAGTTGTATTTTAAGACTAAAAAATAACATAATTTACTTTAGGGATAGATACAGATTTTTGTAAAATCTGTAAGTGTAAATACATTTCAAATGATATTGTAAGACATTATACATGTACATTTGTAGATATAAAATACAAAAATCCATATTGTTAAGAAGTCGCCGCATAATGTTCAGTGACTAAACTGGTCAGTTGCTCATATTAGATATTTATTACATGAGATTTTATTCATCTCCTCAACTGCATAGAATGTCAAAAAACGCTACCAAGTAATATTTAGTACTGTTACCGACTCCAATCTTCGCATTTTTGCATTATTTACAAAATATTAGATTCCTTTTATTTCAGTGTGTGCACAAAATTAACATGTTGGTCATAAAATAGTTATATTGTTCCCTCATTTGGTTTGTATTCCGATCATTTGTCACGACTAGCTCTACTTGCACTTTAACTTTAATATATATTTAAAAAATGACAATTTACGAGGCCAGAAAGTATATATAGTTTGTTCTAAGAGTATTCAAATATACTTTCAACAGCAATTTAAGTTAAATTATGGTGAACAGTTTTATAGTAGCAAAAAGACGAGCAACGAATGGTTTAGTTAATCATATGAATAAATCTAGTGTGCCCTTTTTCATCCTTTGAGGTTATTGTGTCCGAGTCGACGGTGATCTAAGTGATCTGAATTGATTATTTTATTTCTGAAACGGAAATTTCTTAAAATTGGTCACCATGGTAATCTGTTATATCCAGAAAAGTCTGTATCCGATATATATATTGCGGACAAATGATGTATACCAAAAACAACATAATGCATCCCATTTTTTTCATTGATGTGATATTGACAAACATGTAATTGTTGTAAATCTGAACGTGTGGAAACAATACACAAATGCCCTTGCATCCGTTAGAAAATAATAAATGTATAATTCATTTAGATTAACTTTGATTGCTGCAAAAGGAAACTGGTACCATTTATTGTTTCTACGAAATATGTACGCTGATATACAGTCAAAATTGTGGCAATTTTATTATTTACTAAGTATTTGACCTGTAAAACTTAAATTTTATATAGTATACTAGCATGTATAAGCATACAGGTTAGTCAAACCAAAATTTAAATAAGACAAATTTTATATAGTTTAGTTCCATTATGTTGGTTGTTTTTAAATCACTGTTTGTTACTGATAACAATTGAATATTATATGACTGTTTTTACTCCAAAACGTCTATTATTCTATTACGGAATTACAATAATTGTCCATAAGATGTAAAAATGTTTAATTTAAAATATCAGTACCAGACAAAAAACATACAAATTATTATTTAACATTAGCTGTGTAGGTTGCTTTTACAACTTTGACTAATTTTTCAAGTCCGCAATGACATTTGTTCTTTTCGGTAATATGAATTTCTCTCTGCGGCTGTCCATAAATAAACAGACAAAACATAAAATCATTTTACTCCTATCTCTGTTTCTCCTTAGTATTAGAATTTTACTGGAAAATTTTTGGGCCGTCACACTTTTTTTCATTAAAAACAGATAGCCGTTAGATGCGTCCCACTACACTATCTTGAGAAGCGGTAGTTTCGCATACAGGAAATGATTTCTGGGACAAAAGGTATACATTTGTTCCATCTACAACAGAAAAAACACAAGATATGCAACGTAACATCATTTACGACGTCTTCTCTTATAATTGTTAAATTTATCTAGAACAAATATTGTTCCACAACTTTGGTGTTCACCGGAGTTTTTCGCTACATTCCCTCAAATTGTAATCAAGCTTTACTGAGTAAATGAAACATCAACACACACTAATACACAATTACTTTGTCCATTCCTATATAATCACATCGGTTAATGAAGCTATATTATTATATAACTGATTTTGCCAAATTTTCTAAGGAGCACAGCATCGGCACAGTCAGAGTTTAAATCCCGCTGGACCAATTTGGAGACTTCCTTGTGCTTGACTCTCAGGCTGATTTAATAAATCAATCAAATCCTTCGAAAATCAGCTAACATTTGAATTTATAGTAAACAAAAATATACGTAACACTAAATAAATATTATATTTGTCACATCTAAATGAGCAAATTCACTTCTCATTAAACAAATAATTATCGTTAAATTTAGATGTTTGATGTTAAAAAGGGAAGGTTTGTGTCATTCTGCGTAAATCCTCTGCCCTCCAACTTATTTTTATACTATAAGAGCAGAGAGATTCTAATAAATGTTTCTGTCGTTAAAAGTTAACTGGAAGTAAGCGTTTTGAGAGGCAAAATCAAAACCAAATGCCATATTAAAAACAATCTCGATTGTGCATTTGCAGTTGTAGCCGGTGTGGTATTAATATTTGCTACCATGATAATCGAGCTTTTTCATCTTTCGGAATACACAGTCGGTACAACAACGATGTGTTCCAAAAGTCTGTTATGAAAATTTGCTACCATAATAATACAAAGTTTGAATTATCTCCCTTTCACACATACAAAATACCAATATATAAAAAAATGAGTTGCACAGTATCTAGCGACTAATGAATGACACTCGAGATTCTCGGTTTAGCGGTTTGTAATGATACTTTTCTGCCTATTTCTTTCACTTCTAAAACTCACCCATTTAGTCCAGTAGGGAAGTGAAGTACAATATAATGTCTAAATAGCACTGATTATGTTAATTGGAACTACAAAATCGAAATGCGACTCAGCAATGTATACAGAGTTTTCTCACAATCAATTAGACATTAAATGCACAAATCTGTATGCCGTGATATAGCAGAATTACTTAAATTGAGTTACCTTTCGCTATATAGATTATGCTTTATCGCTAAATAAACTACTTGCATTTCATTTATCTGAAGAAGCTTTAAATAATTAAGGCCACTACCGACTCATTTAGTCGGAATCGTGCTTTTACATTGCGTTTTGTAGGGAGTCGAATGGAGAACTGCAAACTAAACTTTATGACAATAACGATGGCTTAAACTTTCCAATTATCCAGTTTTCTGTTAATTAATAGAATATCCCATCAGCTCCCACGCAAGGTGTTATCATTTCACTACTCATACGTTAAGGTAGATCTTGCGATCATTATTTTTAATTTTCTAGACCAGGCGCAGCTGTTGAGCAATAAACTTTTGAAACAGGAATCTTGCTTCATCTTGTTTTATGGCATCTTATTAGATATTTTATGGCCATCTATAGCGATCACCCTATTATGGCAACGATAATTGGGTGAATCCACTAATTTTTACGTGACTAAGAGTTGGTTGAGAGGGCACCATTATGATCATCAGTGTTCTAGAATAATGTTTTTATACATTGGGTTTGGAGCAAAGCTAGGGAACTGTTATCTCTAGATTTTATGAAAGACTGGTCTATATTCTGAATGTAAATAGCATAGAATAGTTCAAGTTCTTACTGGAGTATGATTACGGTTTTTTTTTGCATTGTAATGCCTAGTCGGACATTTCATCCACTTGGACAAATTATCCAGCTCTGAGTCGAACTACTATTTTTAATATTGTCCAAAATATAGACTGACAGCACACAATATTGTTTAATTATATTCACTTCATTGTATTACAAATAATAAACAACGTTTTTTTATTTTGCAATGAAAATAGAAACTTGATTAGTAGTAACGTATAAGTAATACAATAGATTATATTAGATTGTTATCGTTTATTATTTAGGCTAAGCCAATTCAAAATTAACAAATTACATCTAAAACTTCTTTATTATTGTGTTGGATTTTTTGTGTTTAAAAGGTGAATAAAGTAAATGTACTAGCACTTTGATACAAAAACAGGATATTAAAATGATGACATTCTATTACGTTATGAATAATTACATGAAACACTAACAATGTTAAATCTTTCCAGTAATACAATAGACACGGGGGGGGGGGGGTAACTTGGTATATATAGGGTAATACGGATAGATCACTTTTTAGCTCTCCAAAATATATGAATAGGTAGCTTTTTTCATTGAAAAATATATCATTGGGTAGTTGTAAATTATCTAAATATATTCCATGCCTCAATTCTCATCTTAATCATGTTAAGCCTATGTTAACCAAAGTGATTTTACAAACAAAGTGTTCCATTAACATCAATTTATCATTTCGGTAGTGAATGTACTATTTTGTCAATGGGGATGTGCAGTAATAACATATATGAATAGGTCTGATTTAATCACTCAATATATGATTAGATCATGTTTTATGATCTCCGAATATATATGAATAAGATGGGTTTTCAAATGTCCGTCCGCAGACCTGTACCTAAAAGTATCCTTAGTTCCACCCACCCCCCCCCCCCCCCCCCGTGACAATAGATTATATTAGATTGTTATCGTTTATTATTTAGGCTAAATTATAATCTGTTTTTGTGCATTAAAACAGCATGTATATAGGCATTGCAAAAATCAGAAATCAGACACACTATTCTGACTTTGGGACACAAAGTGTAGATAAGTAAAGTATCATCGAACAGTGTTCAGGACAATGAAATGTACGGGGTTTTTCGTCTCAAATGATATATGCCTGGTTGTAATTCGTAAATCATTTTAGTACATTTTTAAAATTGTTTATTTTATTTTACGTTTTTATTTTTTGTACTTAATTCGAAGAAAAAACGAAAATTATATTGGAATGCTTTTATATATTTAAATACCAAATGATACGTTTCGGTTAGCATTTTTCTGTGTATGGGAAAGTAAGTAATTCATGGCGGAAATTTCAGAAACACAGTATGTTGAAAATACTGAAATAATGAACAAACAAGCGCCATGAATAAAGGTTATTTAAGGTTATTTAAGGCTGAAAAGTGAAACGCAATACTTATGGAGAAAATAGTTGTCGGCCTTTTTTGAACAGGGAACAAGTCGTAGTGTATAAATACCACAATTTGTTTTAATTGTAATATCAACTTTTTGGTGAAAAACACGACCATAATGCACGACAAACTATGCCGTCAATATAAGCAATATTTTATCTTTAGTAAGAACCTCCTGTGAAATCTTGAAAATGTGGTTTTAACATGCACAGTGTTGTATGATTTATATATTGTTTGACATAGTATTGTTTAATTGATAAGTAAGGTTATATAAAACTCAATGTTATACAAATTCCTACTGTTTTATTGTCAATTTCAGCGAACGCTGTATGTATGCGAAAAGTAGAGTATTCGTATTTTAAACTTAACGAAGTATGCTCTTATCCTTTGTATGGCTGTCTGCTCATTTTCTCCCCTATTTTTAATGCCCCCGGTCATAAATGAAATAAATACAGAATTTGTATGTTTAAAGTTTTATGTAATCACATATCTTATTAGAAAACGAAGCATGTATGTTTTATTAAATACCAAAATAAACATTCATAATTAACATGAAATTGAAACTCTTTGACGTTATACCAAAGAAAAGATGATTTCGTGTAATCAAATATAAATAAATAAAGTTTTTCCTAGAAAATCTAAGCTAATTCGTGTTTATGTACTTAAATTAATTGAAAAGAACTACCGGACGTCAGTTGATTCATAGTTGTATCTATGCTTGTAAAAATGTCATAACTGCGATAAACCATGACTATAAAACATTTCTTTACGTACACAACAAAATGATAAATGATCGACATACACAGTAACTGAGCTACGGCTACGTAATAAGTGTTTGTTATTTTTTTACTTTGCATTAAGAAGGGAAAGTACAGAAATAAAACATTAATTTAAATCAACGCATATATTTTGTCATAAGCCGAAAAGTGTTATGTTGCCACACTAGTATAAATACATTGTAAATCACGCTGAGTCTGAATTAAAACAGTTTATTAAACAAAAATGCACCGAAAATATATCTTAGTATATCTGGTGTTTGTCTGGATGGTATTTCATATTGAAGCTAGAACTGTTCAACTTCCTAAGTCATCTGTGCCGAAAGAACCAGAACGGCCTGTTGATGTAATAAAGCCTCCTGCAACTCTTAGCAATGAATTGGATTTAGCGTTCATTATGGATACCACAGGGAGTATGACATCTTATATTGACACAGCAAGACAAAATATTCGTGAAATTGTAGACGAAATAGTATCAAGTTCCAACAGTGATGTCCGTTTAGCATTAATAGAATACAGAGACCACGCACCAGAGGACACTACTTTCGTTACTCGAAAAAACGATTTTACTAATTCTGTCGTATCTATGAAATCTTGGTTAACTGCCGCGCATGCACAAGGAGGTGGAGATGGACCCGAAGCAGTAGCGGATGCTCTATTTGAAACAACAAAACTTTCATGGCGACCAAAATCGGCTAAAATTAGTGTTCTTATATCCGATGCACCGCCTCATGGTCTTGTCCCATCTGAAGACACCTCATTTCCCGAAGGATCTCCGAATGGCCACGATCCAATGAAAATTGTTCGTGACTTAGCACAAATGGGAGTAACTTTGTATGTTATTGGTTGTGAACCAGCTATTGTACCATACAAGGATTTTTTCATGGCTTTGGCCTATCTAACAGGAGGACAGTACGTTCCTCTTTCGGTACCTCATTTACTAGTCAACGCAATAACCGGTGGCGCTCAAGAAGAATTGTCCCTACAGAAGTTTAAAAAAGACGTTCAACAAGAAATTCAGAGGGCCTCAGCTAGTGGAGGAGTAGTAAACGAACAACAAGTCGCCTCGAGTTTGTATCAAAAGTACAGTCAATCAGGTGTGCAATCAAAACAGCTTGTACTAAATAACAAAACATTAGAAGGGCCATCAACAAGTGCTAAACAATTATCTGAATCAAAATCTATGGCGGACGTAAGAAAAATATTCAAAATAGCAAGTGCGCCAGAAAGAACGCTATTTTCAGATTTTGGACCTATTCGGAGGACTTTTGGCGGTTCTACACCACTGCTATCAAAGAGTATGCCTGGAATGATTGATAAGGGTCGCCCAAGTGCAACTGATGGAATAATTGGAAGTTTTGGTGGTGGCAGAGGATCTGCAGACACAATTGGAACACTCAGTACAGTGGAATCTGGTATAACCATCGAACAAATTAACAGGCTCGTCAAACAGGAAACTGCAAAACTGACAAGTGTATAACCTATAACTACAATGCGATAATTCTATGGACGCGTTTTATAATGTTTTAACTGTTTATATATATATATAATAAGTGACCTTTTTTATACTTTTGAAACATACACATGTATATATGAACATATAATTCATCTTGTGCATTAAACGCATCAAAACATCAAGCGACTCTTACATTCTTTTATTTGATAAAAAGAAGCCTCGGGCATAGCCGTCCTTCAGTAATAATTGATTAGATAAATGAAAACAAACTTAATTATTAAACTTTCCAAATACACAACAAACCAAATAAAACACATATACAAGGTTCACAAAATATTTTACATCTGTACAGTGCAGAACTATATTACCAAAATATATTATATGAAAGAAACAATTAAACAATTTTAAATTTAAATATTTATATAATGTTATGTATTTATATCAATAAATGAATGTAACAAAGCTACAATTAATTAAACTAGAAAATAATTGATTTAGTCAGAACAAAATCTAACGTTGATATAAATACATCAACATATTGATGTAACAGAAAAAGGCAATCACGAGTTGTCAGAAGATGACGTTACCAGAATCAAACGAAAGGCAGGGGTCTCTCAAAATCGCGCTTCAGTAATGGGAAAATTATCTACCAAATATATATTCAATTTTCATACTGCAGAGCTATTAAAATTATATATCCACGAGAACAAGCTACCGTAACAGAAACGTATAACATTTATTCCCTTATACTGTTATACGAAGTTAGATTGTGGTAAATAGTATGGACCTCACAAGTCAGGGTTTCTGTGTGCACATGTGTCCACGAAGCCCTGACAAACTTAGCTAGGAAATTCCCGGGATAGAAGATTTTCGTATGACATCAATCCTTCAAAATATCAACTAATGAAATTGCTTGAATGAAGCAAGTGATTGGCAGTATTCATTCTTACTCATTCTTGAGTGTGAAGAAAACGTAACGCAACTATTAAAAAACGCGGTAATAACAAACTATTAACACTACTGTACAAAATACACTGATTTTCACATGGTATACGCAACGCATCGGGATATCCCCTAATCAAGTCGTGAATGAAAGCAAGCTTTTGATTGGCTACATTAAGATATGATGTAGCCAATCAAAATAGTGACTTCAAGCCCGGGAATTTCCTACCTTAGTTTGTTTGGGTTTCGTGGACACACGTTGACACAGAAACCCTTACTTGGGAGGATGTATGGACATACAATGCGCGCTATTAAATATGTTTTTATTTTTGGATAAAGTTTAAACATTTAGTCTCCGTGGAACCATAAGAGCATGAAACAACTTTATGTCTGTTCTGACGCAGAGACGTATATTTTTCGCGAAAACATTCCAAAACCAGGATTTATAATATGTAGTGTTATGAGCGCATTTATTGTTGCATTTTTCTTAAAGTATGTTTTCTGTAATATGCACATCACATTGATCAAAGATATACGTTTTCCTGTTTACAATGGCTACCCAAGCAAAAACATTTGTTGGAAATAACAGAAATTTGTAAACATATCCCATACATATTCAGTGTTATGAAGGATCTAAAAAAACGTAGAAGCTATTTGCGCAGTCAGTATGTGCCTATGGAAGACGATGTGCAACAACAACAAAAAATGCAGCGGGGGAAAAGACGACATACTCTTGTATTTTGAAGACAAAACTGCAAAATGAGGAAATTATTCCACTCTTTTCTGTTCTCTCTGTATGAGAGCTACATCGAAAAAGTAGACATTTGGTTAGAGGGACTCTTTATTATATAGCTTACTTTCTTTTCAAGTTTTCGTATTCCCGAGCAGAGGATTAAATGTATATTTAACAATATGATTCGTTATAATTCACCTTCTATTTCTTTTAAAATAATATCTTAATAATAATTACCATACAACATACACATATCAATACAGAAAGTAAGAATTAATGTTTTTACAATATTCTCAGATCGCCAGTTTATACCTAAAAAAAGAAGTTGATCAACAGTTTTATCCTAACCTTTAACCTTCCGATTAATTATAATCTTATTGAAAGGATTGTGTTAGACGTTATATTAGAATTAAAAATCTCTAAGGATATTATTGAATTTTCTCAAATCTGTGTCTGTTTCGATCTGGACTCCAAGAAAACTGCCACACAGGATTTTAAAGGAAAATGCTCAAATGGCTTTATTTCAGATAACGTATAACCAATGCAACCAAACGTTTGATCAATATTCAATGGATCGTCCTATACAAATATTTGTTGTTATTACTATTGGAAATTTTAGCTTTTCCACCAACATAAGACCTACTTTAACATGAGGCCCTAAAGTATATTGTTAAAACTCCTTCTTTACAAAAAACTTTAGACTTGATTATAGAAATACGTTTTATAATTCAGATTAGCGATACAGGCTTGTGGGATTCTTTTGTCTGTTAAGACGTGAAATTAATTGTTTCTAGTAAATTCATCACAAAGATCACAAAGATGGATCCCATGTATCCCAATCAAACACGAACACCGTAATAAGCCACTAATTTTGCACTGAGTGAATTGTAAAATAATAATAAAAGAGTTATTTTAGAGTACTAGTGATATATTGATGTATTCAGAAATAATTTGTCTTGTCGACTGGACTTCAAAGATTGCCATTGTGGTCAATTAATATTTTTAGCCTTTTATCAGGTGAGCAATATATGCTATCTATAGTTCTTAGTTATTGTTGTGCATTTTACTGCATATTAATTATGTTGAAACAAAGATCGCTTGTGCAAGTGTAATCATTTTCTACATGTGTTTAATGTAACGTACATACAACAGTAACATATTAAAGTTTTAATTGCAGAAGTAAGAACAGAGTTCAAGAATGTAAATGTAATTTTTAAAGCTCACTAAGTTGAATACTGATTCCTATCAAACAAATAAAGATGGCGGATATGGGATATCTTGTCAGTTAGGCTTGTTAGACTATAATACGAAATCCTGTCGTGGTGCATAGAGAAATCTGATTAGGGTGTCACACTAATTAAAGAACATGTTTAGCTTGATCAGGTTAAAATGTTGGTTCTGGGTCCAGCTGTGTCATGGTGGTTTCACAGGAAGCGACCAGTCTCTACCTAATGCTCTGTAACGTAGTCAGTAAAAGCAAGTGTGTCGATGTTGGTCTCCGAGTTTTCCATCTCTGCAATGCATTAAACCAGACGCCTTCTACATGTTGAATGAGTACCAGTGGAAGTACTGCTGCTCGTCGTACAACTTGTTGATATCGGCGTTTTCCTTGTAATGGACTTGAAGACCTGTTGCCTGTGCTTTTCTACAGATACATTGCGCATCGTGAAAAAACAACCATTTATAATGATACCTTGAAAAAACTGTATTTGATGAATTTCAGCTGTTTCGTAGTCAATGAAGAGAGTAGTAGGTTGCAGTTGGAGTCTGCGTTGCTGGCAAATCTGTTTGAGTAAAGTAAAGAATCTGGTGTATATTGCCTGACTTTTCCCGGGTAATAACGCATATACCAATTGGTAGATGGCTCCATCAAAGAATGCATGTAGAGTTCATAGTATTTATAGTAGCTGTACAATTGCGGGTACAACATATCCAACATGTTCGCTCGTCTCGTTTTGTCTTACTCTGAACTTATACTCATTGTGGACTTGGGTCTGGTTCCCTAGTCTGTTTGTAACAAACTGAATGTCTTACTGTGCATTGGCCATACTTTGGACAACTGATAAAATTCTTTAGAATCAGAAGTATTTATATAAATTTCTAGTGAAAAGTGTTCACTTTGCTTTAATTAAAATTTAATAATAATTGAGGATTTTCATTAACTCATACAATAATTATGACTATAATTAATAGTTTAATTACTATCAAAGCATCGTTTGTATTCTGCATATTGGCATTCCTTGAATAGAAATTTTGAAAATGTTGGCATAGCTTGAAGACACCGTATTGCGGATGTCGATACAAAAACAGAATTATCTGTCCTCTGCCTAACGCTTTTTACTGATATAAATTTCTTGCCATTTGGTTATATCCCATTTCATGAACCAGTCTACTGTGTGTCTACTTATAACTGTTTTGATTATAGATGAAATACTGCTTGTCGGATGTCAAGTAATTTATTAAAACAAATATGCTGATCAATAATAAAACATTAAATATATATGGCCAGTCAAAATAGATAGCTTAATCGTATTTTTCAAAACGAAATTTGCACGTGTAATAAATTGGCAGACCTTTAATATGCTTTATCACACCATCCA
Source organism: Limnoperna fortunei (assembly GCA_944474755.1). Taxonomy (NCBI): domain Eukaryota; kingdom Metazoa; phylum Mollusca; class Bivalvia; order Mytilida; family Modiolidae; genus Limnoperna; species Limnoperna fortunei. The sequence continues at coordinate 99,916,656 of OX104111.1, forward strand.
TGCTAATTAAACTAGTGTCAAAACAAAACAGTTTCCCAGTTGCCTATCATGGTTCATCTGTTTTTATAATAATCTGTTAATTATCTAATTATGAAAGTAGATTAGCTTGTTACGTTCACTTTGTGATTTTCATCAAAGGAAATACTTTCTTTAAGTGTATACAAGCATCTTTAATATACTAAAAGAAACCCTACGAACACCATTACATAAGATTAAGGAGGGACTTCTATTGGATTATCCATTTTGACTCATTGACTCATCACTCTAAACATATCTTTTGTATTATATATTTGTAACGGTTATAAGCGTATCAGTATGAAAAAAGTAATAAAATTTTGTTGAAGCGCCTTTTTTCAAACGACATTTCTTATTTTTACGTGATAGAAGAAAGGTGATGCTGTTGTCATGTTAATGGTATTTGAATAGTATAATAAAGTTGTAGTACTTACCTGTCCTGTTTGTACATTGGAAAATAGACGGATCAGTATTCATTGAACATACAAGTAAAAAGTAACAGTTTGTATTTAATATTTTGGTTTAGTAAAAAACTTATGATAGTATATGCTTAATACAATAGTTTATTATTTTGTTTCTTCCTCTTTCCTGCATATTTTTATATGTGTAGCTTAACCAGTTTTTATCAGTTATAAGTCATTCCTGTATGATGTTTTATATGCATTTGACTGGAATATTTGCATAATGGAACAAATAAACTGGCTAGTCAAACATGGATCTTTGGTTTTTATGTTGCAAACAATGACAATATTAGATATACATGGTTATTGTTCATCTTTATGCAAATACACACAGTAACAATTTCATATTTTTGGTATAGATAAAATCAAATAGGTATGACTGTAATGCGAAATTTAAAATTCCTAAGGAAACACATTAAAGTCAGTGGACTTGTTCAACAGACAAGGTAATAGTTAAAATGAATCGGTCGCTTCATAGATTTATCAGATCAGAATGACACGTCTGATATTCAGAATAATACACCAAAATGACCAAGTAATAACAGACCAGATTTATCATAAACAGTACAAACATTAATTTTGAATTAAGGTATTTTTAATATACAGCAATAATATATTCGTTGTTTCGACATTTTTCTTTTTTCGAGGATTCAACTGTATGAAATAAATAGCACAAATAATAGTAATTCTTAATAATATAATAAATAATACGGTAAAACAAGTAACCTAACACCGCCATGATTTTGCTAAATGGCATAACCCCTTTGTGTTAAAGATCCCTTCACACATTCGAGTAACAATCTAATTCACGCTCAGTGACTGAACTAGCTGTAATAATTTTAAAGAGACTTTGATAAAGGTATTTTAAGTAATAATTTTTCATGTTTGCCAGTCAATGTTTGCGTTGATTTTGCCGTGGATTGTTATCATTATTTAACTTTTTATTAATTAGTGTTTTCGTACTAGTATATCTGAACATTATTACTTTGCTGCTGTATTAATTAAAACTGTGCAACTCAATGTTTTGAAATAACAGTAAAAATACCGAAAGACGCAGTTCAAGAATCAAATTGCAATTGTGAATCCTTTGGTTTTATTATATTACATCACATATGACGTCATAGTACAAATATTGTTTAATGTAAAAATAAGGAAAACGTTTCCAAGAAAAACTATCCCAACTTTTGTTTATTTACCGAAAGATATGACAAGACAATAAATGACGTCGTTTGATTTATAGTTGTATTTTCTCTGGAAAACTGACATACCTGCGGCCAAACATGAAATTAAAACAAATTTCTTTACGTTGTATAACAAATGATTGACATTTCTTTTGTTAAATAGCCGTTTACTAAGTCACATGTGCTTGTTACTTATCCACTTTGCATTTAGTGAGGAAAGTACAGAAACATTAACACATTAATTTTCTACAACGCATATATTTTGTCACAAGCCGCAAAATATTACGTAATCAAGATAGTATAAATAAATCAGATTGAGTCTATGTTCCAACAGTTGTAAGCAAAACAAAAATGCGGACCCAATATATCTTAATATATTTAGCGTTTGTCTGGATGGTATTTCATATTGAAGCTAGAACTGTTCAACTTTCTAAGTCATCTGTGTCGCAAGAACCGGAAAGGCCGATTGATGTAATAAAGCCTCCTGCAACTCTCAGCAATGAATTGGATTTAGCGTTCATTATGGATACCACGGGGAGTATGACATCTTATATTGACACAGCAAGACAAAATATTCGTGAAATTGTAGACGAAATAGTATCAAGTTCCAACAGTGATGTCCGTTTAGCATTAATAGAATACAGAGACCACGCACCAGAGGATACTACTTTTGTAACTCGAAAAAACGATTTTACTAATTCTGTAGTAACTATGAAATCTTGGTTAACTTCAGCGCGTGCACAAGGTGGTGGAGATGGACCAGAAGCAGTTGCTGATGCTTTATTTCAATCAACAAAACTTTCATGGCGACCACAAGCGGCGAAAATTAGTGTTCTTATATCTGATGCACCGCCTCATGGCCTAGTTCCTTCTGAAGACACCTCATTTCCGGACGGATCTCCTAATGGCCACGATCCAATGAAGATTGTTCGTGACTTTACACAAATGGGAGTAACGTTGTATGTTATTGGTTGTGAACCTGCTATTGTACCATACAAGGATTTTTTCATGGCGTTGGCCTATCTTACAGGAGGACAGTATGTTCCTCTTTCTGTACCTCGTTTATTAGTCAATGCAATAACCGGTGGCGCTCAGGAAGAATTGTCCCTACAGAAGTTACAAAAAGATGTCCAACAAGAAATTCAGAGGGCCTCTGCTAGTGGCGCACCAGTAAACGAACAACAAGTCGCTTCTAATTTGTTTAGAAAATTCAGTCAATCAGGTGTGAATTCAAAACAGCTTGTACTAAATAACAAAACATTAGAAGGACCATCAACAAGTGCTAAACAAATATCCGAATCAACATCTATGGCGGACGTAAGAAAAATATTTAATAAAGCGAGTTTGCCAGAAACTCAGCTATTTTCAGAATTCGGAACTAGTAGAAGGACTTTTGGCCCTTCTACACGATTGCCATCAAAGAGTATGTCTGGCATGTTTGATGGGGGTCGTCTAAGTGCATCCGATGGAATAATGGGAAGTATTGGTGGTAGCAGTGGCGCTTTAGATACAATCGGAACACTCAGTACAGTGGAATCTGGTATAACCATGGAACAAATTAATAGGCTCGTCAAAAAGGAAAATGCAAAACTGAATAGTGTATAATCTATGACAACAATGCGATGATTCTATATACATGTGTTTTCTAATGTTTTACTTGCTTATATATTTAATAACATTTTTGTTTTATTTTTGAAACATATCTTTTTAGACATAATTAAATTATCTCTTGCATTAAAAATCAAAACATCATGCGACTCTTACATTCTTTTATTTTATAACAAAGAAGTCTCGGGCATGGCTATCTTTTTGTAATAACGGACTAGAAAAATTAAACACAAACTTCACAATTAATTTACCATCCAAATACACAACAGATAAAAAAATTACAGATACATACACATCTAACAAATTAAAATGGCAAAAGTATTATGTGGTGGGGTTTTACATGTTCTCCTGATCCCTTATTATCCCAAGTAATGCATACAAGTTGAAACATCACCACTTGCAAAGGAAGCCATCTTCCATATACATGCACAAAACCACTAGTATAAACAAAATTTGCTAAGATCATGTACTCAAAGTTATGCAACGGTTTTGTCCGTTAAAGGTTCACAGTGTTATCATTAAAAGACTTACCAAGCTTAGTAAACAGACATAAAACAAAATCTACATGTGCAGAATAAATTGTGTCTATATTTTTATATTTATATATTTTTGCCATTGATCAGAAGCATCAAATATATTTAGGAAGATTTATCAATACTTAAAAATGTAAGACTTACACGTATATTAATAAATTAAATACAGAAATAAAACTTATATTAAAAAACTAGAAAATAATTTGATTAAGCCTAAACAAAATCAAATCTAACGTTGATATCAATATACCAACATATGGATGTAACAGAAAAAGGCAATCACGAGTAATCAAGAGAAGACAATACCAGAATTAACTGAAATTCATGTGTCGTAAACATAGGACTTACTTTAACATTAGACCCTAAAGTATATTGTTAAAATTCATTCCTTACAAAACCTTGAGTCTTGAATAAAATGCTACGTTAAATAATTCAGATTAGAGATTTACGCTTTTGGGAGCTTTTACTTTGTTTAGACGTGACATTTTTAAAGTAGCTTCCTCATAAAGGTGCCTAAATTTATACTAATGAAAACGAAAATTGGTTGAATTGTAAAATAATCTTCTCGGCTAAAAATAATAAACATACTAAAGAGTTATTTTGTAATATTAAGGTACACAAAAAATTCCTCTTGTCGACTGGACTTCAAAGATTGCCATCTTTGACAATTAATTTGTTTAGCAGGTGAGCGATAAATGTTATCTATAGTTCTTAGTTATTGTGATGCATTTTACTGCATTTTTTTATATTTAAACAAAAGAGCACTTGATCAATTGTCACAATGAAGGTAATAACAAAATACCAAACACCGTTGTAACACACAATTTCTACATGTGTTGAATGTAACAAATTAAATTATTATATGACTGACATTTATCTTGATTTTGATTGGCCCAGTGTATCATGAAAAGTATTGTGCAGACGATTTGTTAACCTAAAAGTAGATAAAAATAGACTGATATAAAAGTTTTGACTTTTGAGTAGCTAAAAATAGAATATTTATCACTTTTCAGTAGTTAAAAATAGAATTCAACAATAGGAAATAAGCATTTATTTGATTGGTTGAATTAAAATACATCAGCCACTCAAAATCATTCTTTTAAAACATTCTGTTTGTTGACTTGTTTCAAAATGGCTGACGAGCAGCAGCTGACAAGGTTTACTGTCAATGAACAGGAACCTTTTTTGCCAATTTTTCATAAATGCTCTTATATTACTCTAAATTTTAATTGAAAAATGTTAATTTCTTTTAATTTAAAATGTGATGGTTAACTTTTGTTATTGTTGAAATAAATTATTAAATGTTATCCTTTTTTATTAGAGACTTCCAGTGTAAAAGTCATATAATAAAACATTCATCGACTTTTATATAGGCTAATGCCTGGTTTTATCAACCCTTAAAAAATATTATTAACACTCGCCGTTGGTTTGGTGGATATAATTTTTTTCAGGCTGATAAAACCAGGTATTAACCTATATCAAAGTCAATAAATGTATAGTTTAGTCTCTACTTAGACCAGCTACAAAAACGATTAGAAGATTTAATTAGACTTGAGAGGCAATGATTTGAAAATAATTTTAACATCCATGCAACAGTAATATATTAAATTTTCAATTTCCGGAGTTGAGGAAAAAGGTCAAGAATGTAAAACCAACAAGCCAGATGCAAAAGTAGAGGGAGATGGTGATAGAAAATAGCAAAGAAAACCGACCGAACAACAAGAGAAAATGCAAAGGGATAGTTACAAATTCGGATATAGACAACCACAACACAAATACTAAAAATATAAACACAGAAAGAGAATAACCCGAACCCAATAAAAACTCTGTTGCTCCGGACGAGTAAGCAGTACCTGCATCTAATTAGACACCCGTTGAGTTACTCATTGTCTCGTCTAGGGAAAATTCAAATCTAGGAATAGGAAACACTACCTATGACTCAGCGAAAATGTCAGATTGTATTTGAGACACTGATTTCCCATAACGATCAATTAAGTCGTGGTGCCGACCATAGAACTTATGGAGTGTTAACATCAACGTAGGTACAACAAACCCTTGTTTAAGTAGTTTAGCAGTCAACAGCAGTGTTCGGTCTAGAAAATCGGAAGAACGATCGCAGGATCTAGATTAACGTATAAATTGTGAAATTCACACACCATACGCTGGAACTGCTTGAATGTTGCTGCCGATGAACGGAAAGTTGACAATTGGAAAGTTGAAGTCATCACGCTTGTCGTAGAGTCTAGTTTGTAGTTATCCTATTTTTAGAATTAGGTTTAAGTAAATGATGACCTTAGTGTATTGGTGTTGTCTTTAATAGGGATGCAGGTGAAGGTATAGCTTGTATTATTTCTTAAGCTTTAGGTAACCTGACTGAAAGTCAGGTGAGATATTAAAAACATCTTTTGTTCCTTGTCGATCCATCTACTTCAAAACCACTTGGTCTGACCTCGTTCTAAATGATTGCAAATGTGTCAGACTCCTCATTCCATCCGTATTGCACTTTTTCGACTTAATAGAAAGGCTATATTTGTATAATATCTCTAAGCGTCAAATGATAAAACTTCGTTTAAGCGTCATACACTATGCAATATCTCTTTTAAAATTTTCGCTTAATGATTTAAAATTTACAGCAAAACATCATAAATTTTGTAAATATTAAAAAACAGTTAATTATCCTAACCTGATTACATTACAACTATACAAAGTTTTATGTGTGCAAAAAAATTCGACCTGTCCGTTTGTCATTTTGGTTTCTGAATAATAATTCAAATAAATTATATATCGGATTGCAAGCTAACTTGTGAGAATGTGGTCATATAAAATGAGAGTAAAGTGTCGAGGGGACTAATTCTAAGGTGAAGGTGCTAGTAACTGGAGAAGACCGGTATAATCTTGTGAACGTTTAATACCAGTAGAACCAAACTTTAATATATGATCACATGCAATAAGGGGTTAATTAAATATCACAGTGAGAAGTTAATAAAACATACTGCAATTAGTGTATAAAAATATTCCAGGATAACTTATGAAACTAAAAGGATGTTGAGAGAAAAATAGGTATTGTTTTAAAAATCTGTACTTTCAATATCAGTCATTACTATTAAAACTATATTTAGCGCTAGTAGTGTCATTAAAAGAAAACATGGCAATAATAATGGGAAGGAGCGAGGGTTATATTTAGATAAAATTCGAAATCCTGGTCGTGGTCCATAGTAAAATGTGATAAGGGTGTCACATTACTTTTACGATAAAGAACCTGTTTGCGGGATAAGTGTATTTTAATCGATACAAAAACAGAATTCTTTGCTCTGTCCTCTAGCCAACGCTCTATACTAATCTATATTTCTTGCATTTTGTTATCTCGCATTTCATAAAATAATCTAATGTTTGTCAACTTGTCGTAAATATAGCTGAAATACTTCTCGTTGGATGTCAAGAAATTTATTGAAGCAATTATTCTGATCAATTATGAAACATTAATAGAATTTAAAGTCATAAGATTTAAATTCTTTTATCATTAAGCAAATATGTAATTAAGCTTGTTTTGTTCCCTACATTTCCTTTGAGATATCTTTGATAACTATTGGTTGAAAGTTTCTCATTTATTAATTCTTTGTTCGTTTTTAATAATCTTTCCTTTAACAAAGCACTTGGTCTTGCCCTTATTCGTCACGTGACATCTACATGTACTTCCTTTCCAAATTGTGCTCAAAAACTGGTAGACGACACGGAAGTCTTATCCAAGCAAATTTAAAGCCATTTCACAACTTGAGTTCCATCGACACCAAAAAATTGGAAACAGTGATGTAGTTATTCATTTTGTTGCTTAACTTATAGCCATATTTTAATTAAATAATATTATTCTCCTTTATTTTATCGTTGAACTTTCGCGGTTTCTAAACTCCGATTTAATACCTCGTGCACGTGGTTATCACTTTGTGTAGTGACTAATTTTTATGTATTCTATTTTCGCATAATAACTTTATTTACATTTACGATCTTCTGTTAAGTTTTGTTTACAATTATTTAATTTATAAAATTATAATTCCATAAATAATTTCCAATTTGTTGCACTAGTTCTCGCCCCTTTGAAACTTTGTATTTTCACATCGGTTTTCAAACTGGGCGTGATAAAACATATGAAACTACCCTTACTACATATATTGGAAAGAATAAATTTTTCTTACTTTGGAAATATTCGTTTATTGCATTTGTAATTGACTTAATCATATCTGAAATACATATTCACAGCACCTATTCATGTATATGGTTATGAAATAAATTCTGCCTATACTATAATGTATTCACATTGCAATTAAACTTTACTTCACTGGCCACAGTATACATATTTTTGTGTGGGCAATGTGCATTTCTGTTTCAATTACATTAATGTTGTTGCATATACCTGAAGCAGAGGGTATTAATTTATTTGTGTATATTTATCACATGCTTCACTTTTGCATTGCCAATAATTGATTTATTTGGTACTAATAAAATTATTTGAGTTTCAGATCATGTCATACTTAAGAAGAAGTGGCAGGAAAAGGAAAGTCCCGAGCAGTTTGGAAGATTCTACTTCCAGCTCAACTGGTACTTCTACATGTAGTATGGCAACTAATTCCCAGGAAGTCAATACTTTAGCTTCCAGTTCCGGTACACAAACAGGTTTTGCTCAGTCCTCGTCTGCACCATTATACTTGGAAACATGTAACAACCGTGTGAATGTAACACTCACTTCATTGGGAGCAGGTTTTGGAGCCATAGCCCCAACTATTTACTCTTCTCCAGGTACTAGCAATTCTGTTAATACAGTGTCATTTACCCCTGCCCCAGTTTTAAGTGTAAAAAATGAAGTGTCGGCCACTGTGCCACAAAATTTAAAAGAGAAAATTATAAGGGGTGATTACATTGAGCTATTTACATTACTAAATAATAGTCATTCTCATGGAGTGCAAAAACTTGTTCTATCAAATAAAGGTGAAATAGTTGTACAAAGCAACCAAAACAGCCAAAAGCTTTTGTTAGACCAATGGACAACTGCGTTTATTATATTCACCAGTATATTTTGTTCTGTTCACTCGCATAGATTTCAAGAACTTTTGAAATATATGTATGTCGTCCGTCAGGGAGCTTGGGTTAGGTTGGATAACTTATGACGAGCAATATCGTTTGAGAAAATCCATTAACCCATCCAGCTCTTGGGCTGATGTTGACATGGAGCTTTGGCTTCTGTACATGAATGGAAATTCTAGCACACATTTCTTCAATTCACAACATGCCACTAAATTTCAGAACTCGTCGCATTCCAACCTGAAGTGCTACCCATTCAATTATTCTAATAAGTGCACTCGTCAAACCTGTATGTATAGTCACACCTGTCTAAGATGTAATGAAAATCATCCAGTCGCATCATGCAGAAAGAATGCATATATATCTAATCAGGGTAAAATTGAATTTAATGGTCAATATAATTCAGTTAGGCGTCCTGTAAGAATTCCGAAGACTAATTCACATGTTTTAAATTCATTTAGAGTTCCTCAGCAGTTCTCAAGACCAAGAGTTACTTCCTCGCCTATGGGACTTGGAGTATACCCCAATTAAAGTCAAACAGTTATCTACTCTCCTGCAAGCTTATCCAAAGAAGGATGTAGCATGTGAATTAATTTCTGGTTTCACAAATGGATTTAGATTACATTATACTGGTCCCAGATATCACTCTTTAGCACCAAATTTGATTTCGGCTGAGTTGCACAAAGAAGAGACCATGGCCAAGTTATTAAAGGAAGTTGAAATAGGTAGAATGTTAGGTCCCTTTAAAAACATGCCAATTTCAACCTTAAGAATCTCCCCCATTGGTCTTGTTCCTAAAACTGATGGCTCATGGCGACTTATAACCAATTTGTCTTATCCACCTGGAAACAGTATTAATTCTTATATTGATGAAAAACTATGTAGAGTGCAGTACACATCATTTGATTCGATTTTGGACAAAATATACAGTCTTGGTCCCAGGGCCCTCTTAGGGAAAATCGATATAAGCTCTGCCTTTAGATTGCTTATTGTAAATCCAGCTGATTTCGATTTGCTTGGTATCAAATTTTTAGGGTTTTATTTTATTGAAAAGAATTTACCCATGGGGCTTTCCTTATCTTGTAATTTATTGGAAAAGTTTGCACATTTTCTTCAGTGGGCAGTAGAATTGCGTTGTGGTTTACACACTGTGGACCACTTTCTGGACGATTATATCTTTATGGGTTCAGACGACTGTGCCACCTTGATGTCTAGTTTCACTGATTTTTGCGAAGATCTGGGGGTTCCACTAGCTGTTGACAAACTTTTAGGCCCAACAACTATTCTATCTTTTTTAGGTTTTATTATCAACACTGAGTTGATGCTAGTCATGATCCCCAAAGAAAAATTGTCTTCTCAACCATATGCTACTTAAAAAGAAAATGTTAGTTAAAGATTTGGAATCAGTTACAGGTCTTTTGGCCTTTTGCTCGAAAGCCATTCCAGCAATTCGTGCATTTATTAGGAGATTTTATGACCTGATTGGGAGTGTTCGACTCAAAAAACCATATTATAGGGTACGCATAAATGGGGAGGTTAAAGCCGATGTTCTAATGTTGTTAGAATTTTTGGACAAATTTAATGGTCATTTTTATTTTCCTGATCGCCTTTGGTATTCTTCTCAAACTTTAGAGCTATTCACAGATGCGTCTGGTAACCCTGAACTTGGTTGTGGTGCCTTCTTTCAATGGCATTGGGCTCAACTCTCATGGCCAAAAAGCATAAGTTATTCCCCCCTTATTAGGAACATGGCTTATTTAGAGATGGTGCCTGTTTTGTTAGCGTTTTACTTGTGGGGTCATTTGCTTAAAAACACTAGAATATTGCTCCACATTGATAATTTGGCCGTGGTCTCGATACTTAGCAAGTGCTCATCTAAAGATAAAAACATCATGAAATTAGTTAGGAAATTTGTTCTTATAGCTATGCTGCATAATATCCAATTTAAACCAATTTATATCTGCTCCTTTATTAACGAAATTTCTGATTCATTGTCACGTTTTCAGATGGACAGGTTCAAGATTCTAGCCCCCTTAGCCGATCCAGTGATGACCCAAATACCAGAGGAGTTTTTGATGCATTTAGGCCCATGATTGAACAATTTTTAAACAAGTCATTATCCCCAAACACAGTTTTGCTGTATCAGAGGGCAATATCAGAATTTTCTAGATTTAGACGTATCAGTGGCTTACCTGTTAGTTGCCCCCCCCCCCCCAATGTAATGGTTATTTTGTCATTCATTATGTATTTAATTCAAAAAAATCTTGCTCATTCTTCAATAAATTGTTATCTATCGGGTATTTCCTTCTATTGCAAAATAAACGATTTCGATGACCCAACCCAAAAATTTGTAGTACGCAAGGTACTTGAAGGTCTAAAGAGGTCTAAAGGAATCGTGCATGATCATCGTTTACCTATTACGTCAGATTTGTTATATAATATTCTCAGGATTTTACCAAATGTCTGCAAAAATGCATTTGAAACTTTACTCTTCAGAACTTCATTTAGTGTATCCTTTCATGCAATGTTGAGAATATCAGAGTTTGCCCTAAGTAGCACCAAAAGTCAACATGCCTTGGTGTATTCAGATGTATCACTTCATCAAAACGCTGTATTGATTCATATTGGGTCCTCTAAAACTGATCAATATAGGAAGGGAGTTTGTTTAAAGTTAGACCATAAGCCTGGTTTTGAGTACTGTCCAGTTTTGTTAGTGTCACAGTTCTTTAAAGTAAGACCTCCTAATTCTGGACTATTTTTTTTGCCATTTTGATACAAAACCGCTAACGCGTTTTCAGGTTGTGAGTTTTGAAGAAGGCATTGGAATTGTTAGGTGTAGATAAACAATTTTATAGCTCACACTCCTTCCGTATAGGGGCTGCCACTAGCATGGCTATTCAGGGCTTTAATGACGTGGACATCATGAAGGCAGGTCGTTGGAAATCTTCTTGTTTTAAACGCTATATAAGACCTTAAATTTTAAAATTTTTTGTCTGTAAATTTTTAAGTTGCATTTGTTAGTTGTCTAAATTTTTATATAATGGGAATTTTAGGTAACCCTGTGAACATTTGGATACTGGGCTCATCCATTATAAGAGATGCTTTCAGGGCAGCAAGATCTCGTCCTGGCGGTCTCAACCTGGGGCTAGAACGATTGAACCCTAACCTAAATATTTGGTGGCAAGGCTATGCTGGTTTGAGGATTCAGCAAGTACATTCTCATATCCAGACAATGTTGAATTTAACTGAAAATCCTCCAACAATTTTAGTACTCCATGTCTCGGGTAACAACATTGGTCATACTAGAATAGGAAATCTTCTCATTCAGGTCAAAGAACTAATTTTATGGTTGAAAGATGTCCTTCCAGGCACTACTATTGTATGGTCTCAAATTCTTCCAAGAACATCTTGGAGATTCTCAAATAACTTGAAAGCCATGGAAAGATGTCGATATAGACTAAATAATTTTATTGCATATACTGTAATTTCTAACGGGGGTCGTTACATGCACTTAATATCGCTAGATTTCTCAAGCAAGATGGTGTCCATTTAACAGACTTGGGTACTGAAGTTCTGTTAAACAATTTACAAGGGGGGTTGGAGCAGTTTTTAGCTAATGAATGGATCACAACTTTTCCTTCATCTTGAGAGATTGGTTCATAGTGTATTCGTACATCTTTACAATTTATGTATACATAACATTTTTCTTTCATTGTATTCTTGGTAACTTATACCATTATACATGTATGTTTGCTGATTTCGTGCTCAATTTTGTATTTGTTATCCCGTATATAATTGGGAGTAGGAAAATACCAATGTGATTTATTTGGTTTAGTTTTGTCCTAGGGCCACAGTCTTGGGTGCAGCTCACCGCATAATGGCGGTTGACAGTGTATCTTATGTGCCACTGTCAAGTTGGCAAAATCACTGCACCAGAGTTATGCAAGGAGATATTAGATTTACATGAACTGTATTATTTACCCTATTTAGGCCTCATCATCTGTGTTTCCCACGATGATGTCAAAAATTAAATTTACCTTTTTTAGAAGTGATTGAAAGGTTGTCATAATCTGCGGCAACCATTGAGATTGAACATTTTAAGTGATCGTTATACAGTTTATTGATTGTTCCAATGATCGATCGTTCGTCAGTTAAGTTATCGATACGCAAAGACTTTCAAATAATCAGTTTTCAATCGATCGATGTATTCAGTTTTGTTCTTTTGTAATAAATACTGTGGCCCTATTATGCCAACCCTATTTCAAGTCTTTTGTCTTATTTAGTCCTTAGCCTGCATTATGGGATAATAGAATTTAAAGTCATAAGATTTAAATTCTTTTATCATTAAGGAAATATGTAATCAAGCTTGTTTTGTTCCCTACATTTCCTTTGAGATATCTTTGATAACTATTGGTTGAAAGTTTCTCATTTATTAATTCTTTGTACGTTTTTAATAATCTTTCCTTTAACAAAGCACTTGGTCTTGCCCTTATTCGTCACGTGACATCTACTTCCTTTCCAAATTGTGCTCAAAAACTGGTAGACGACACGGAAGTCTTATCCAAGCAAATTTGACCAGTCAAAGAAGAAATCTTAGTCTTGTTTTCAATACAAAAATGAAATTAGGGGAATAAATTACCAATAACCTTCCATGAAATATTATATATGGTCGCTTCCAGTTCTATGGCACCATCCAAGCTAACTATCGTGTCAAAACGAAACAAAGGTTCCCATTAAAATAATCATGGCAACTACATGTTAAAAAAAATCCGAATGTTTATATTCTTTTGAAAACACCAAGAATATATATAATAAAGTACTGAATCTTATGGTGCGATTATTTTACACATTTTTGTTGGATCTGCGGAATTATGATGCTGTTATAGTTGCAAAAAATATTTTCTTTTTTAGTAAAAGTGGTCATCTTTAGTCTGATTTGTATATTCATTATATCATGCAAATGTTTCGATTGCTCAGAAAAACTAGAAATATAGGCTACATCAATCATGTGTATTAAACTATTTCAAAGTTTAAAGTCGTGCTTTGTATTGCTAAAAAATTAAAAATTAAAAATTAAAGCAAAATGAGTCAATTAAAGAATTAGCAAAAATCTGGGCTGTCATAATCAGTCTCCGCAGAGGACAAACACGCGTGTAATACTTAAAAGTACACTTATACACTATACTTACGCGTGAAATCGATTCAGATACGAACAAAACTTTATTTTTAGAGACTCGCCAAGTCTCTATATTATTGAGTGGCTTATTGGCTAGTCACACATGGAGCAAGATTTTGTACTATTTTTTAGTTCGGGTTTTTGCAAAGAATGACGCTAATAATTAAACATGGTTATTGTTCAACTGTATGCAAATACACACAAATTACAATTTCATATTTTTAGTATACATAAAATCAAATAGATTAGATTGTAATGCAGAATTTACGCCTTTAAATTCCGGTGGAAAGACTTTAAAATCAATAAGCGACACAGTAATAAAACAACGGATAAGTCGTTTCATAGATTTATCAAATTAGAATAACACACCAAAATGACCAAGTGATAACTAAACAGATTTATCGTAAACATTACAAACATTACTTTTGAACTTTATATATTTTAATATACATAAATAATATATTCGCTGTTTCTACATTTTTCGTTTAGCACAAAAAATAATATTTAAGTATTCTTAATATGTAATGGCTAATTACAGTAAAACAATTAACTAAATACTGACATTATTTTGCTAAAACAGCATTAACTCTTTGTGTTTTAGATCACTTTGCACTCACACATTCAAGTAACAATCTAATTCACTCACGGTCAGCGAACAATCCGTAATCATTTTAAAGTGGGGGTATGGTTAAGATACTTTTAAGGTATAATTTTTATCATGTTTGGCTGTCAAAACATGGGTTTATTTTTGCGTGGCTTATTCTCATGCTTTAACCCTTTATTAATCAGTGTTATCTACTAGTATATTCCAACACCAATTAAAAAAACCATATTGCAATCTCAAGGTTAATTTGGCTATCGTATAGCCTATCAAATCACAAGAGTGCATTTTTGTTGTTTAGAACAATGGTTGTTTTGTAACCTATATGATATGTAAATGAAATGTCACGTGTATTGGTTTAGGCCAATAGGAAAAAAGGCACTATTAATATTTATTATTTCCACTCTCTCCATATATTTTCCGCATATAATAAAAAGTTTACTTTACTGTAACACTTTCAACATTTCGTAATGAATTTGTGTATGCAAGCCTTGAAGAATCAAGTTGGTTTAGGTGGAATTCTTTTCGCTATCTGCACACAATCATTAAGTCAATCTATTTGATAACATTCCATCATCATGAATATTATTCAGAATTTTGATTTAAAAGCTGATTGTTATTCACATATTTGTCTGTGTTGTATGTTATATAAATCAATGAGTTAAAAGCTTGATACTTGCAATTCGATACAAGCAACTGAACATTGCTACTTTGCAGCTGTATTTATTGAAACTGTGCAATTCAATGTTTTAATATAACAGTATAAATATTAGAATTTAAAGTCATAAGATTTAAATTCTTTTATCATTAAGCAAATATGTAATTAAGATTGTTTTGTTCCCTACATTTCCTTTGAGATATCTTTGATAACTATTGGTTGAAAGTTTCTCATTTATTAATTCTTTGTACATTTTTAATAATCTTTCCTTTAACAAAGCACTTGGTCTTGCCCTTATTCGTCACGTGACATCTACTTCCTTTCCAAATTGTGCTCAAAAACTGGTAGACGACACGGAAGTCTTATCCAAGCAAATTTAAAGCCATTTCACAACTTGAGTTCCATCGACACCAAAAAATTGGTAACAGTGATGTAGTTATTCATTTTGTTGCTTAACTTATAGCCATATTTTAATTAAATAATATTATTCTTCTTATTTTATCGTTGAACTTTCGCGGTTTCTAAACTCCGATTTAATACCTCGTGCACGTGGTTATCACTTTGTGTAGTGACTAATTTTTATGTATTCTATTTCGCATAATAACTTTATTTACATTTAAGATCTTCTGGTAAGTTTTGTTTACAATTATTTAATTTATAAAATTATAATTCCATAAATAATTTCCAATTTGTTGCACTAGTTGTCGCCACTTTGAAACTTTGTATTTTCACATCGGTTTTCAAACTGGACGTGATAAAACATATTAAACTACCCTTACTACATATATTGGAAAGAATAAATTTTTCTTACTTTGGAAATTTTCGTTTATTGCATTTGTAATTGACTTAATCATATCGGAAATACATATTCACAGCACCTATTCATGTATATGGTTATGAAATAAATTCTGCCTATACTATAATGTATTCACATTGCAATTAAACTTTACTTCACTGGCCACAGTATACATATTTTTGTGTGGGCAATGTGCATTTCTAATAAAATTATTTGAGTTTCAGATCATGTCATACTTAAGAAGAAGTGGCAGGAAAAGGAAAGTCCCAAGCAGATTCTACTTCCAGCTCAACTGGTACTTCTACATCTAGTATGGCAACTAATTCCCAGGAAGTCAATACTTTAGCTTCCAGTTCCGGTACACAAACAGGTTTTGCTCAGTCCTCGTCTGCACCATTATACTTGGAAACATGTAACAACCGTGTGAATGTAACACTCACCTCATTGGGAGCAGGTTTTGGAGCCATAGCCCCAACTATTTACTCTTCTCCAGGTACTAGCAATTCTGTTAATACAGTGTCATTTACCCCTGCCCCAGTTTTAAGTGTAACAAATGAAGTGTCGGCCACTGTGCCACAAAATTTAAAAGAGAAAATTATAAGGGGTGATTACATTGAGCTATTTACATTACTAAATAATAGTCATTCTCATGGAGTGCAAAAACTTGTTCTATCAAATAAAGGTGAAATAGTTGTACAAAGCAACCAAAACAGCCAAAAGCTTTTGTCTATAGACCAATGGACAACTGCGTTTATTATATTCACCAGTATATTTTGTTCTGTTCACTCACATAGATTTCAAGAACTTTTGAAATATATGTATGTCGCCCGTCAAGGAGCTTCACGCAGTACTTTAGGTTGGATAACTTATGACGAGCAATATCGTTTGAGAAAATCCATTAACCCATCCAGCTCTTGGGCTGATGTTGACATGGAGCTTTGGCTTCTGTACATGAATGGAAATTCTAGCACACATTTCTTCAATTCACAACATGCCACTAAATTTCAGAACTCGTTGCATTCCAACCTGAAGTGCTACCCATTCAATTATTCTAATAAGTGCACTCGTCAAACCTGTATGTATAGTCACACCTGTCTAAGATGTAATGAAAATCATCCAGTCGCATCATGCAGAAAGAATGCATATATATCTAATCAGGGTAAAATTGAATTTAATGGTCAATATAATTCAGTTAGGCGTCCTGTAAGAATTCCGAAGACTAATTCACATGTTTTAAATTCATTTAGAGTTCCTCAGCAGTTCTCAAGACCAAGAGTTACTTCCTCGCCTATGGGACTTGGAGTATACCCCAATTAAAGTCAAACAGTTATCTACTCTCCTGCAAGCTTATCCAAAGAAGGATGTAGCATGTGAATTAATTTCTGGTTTCACAAATGGATTTAGATTACATTATACTGGTCCCAGATATCACTCTTTAGCACCAAATTTGATTTCGGCTGAGTTGCACAAAGAAGAGACCATGGCCAAGTTATTAAAGGAAGTTGAAATAGGTAGAATGTTAGGTCCCTTTAAAAACATGCCAATTTCAACCTTAAGAATCTCCCCCATTGGTCTTGTTCCTAAAACTGATGGCTCATGGCGACTTATAACCAATTTGTCTTATCCACCTGGAAACAGTATTAATTCTTATATTGATGAAAAACTATGTAGAGTGCAGTACACATCATTTGATTCGATTTTGTACAAAATATACAGTCTTGGTCCCAGGGCCCTCTTAGGGAAAATCGAAAATAAGCTCTGCCTTTAGATTGCTTATTGTAAATCCAGCTGATTTCGATTTGCTTGGTATCAAATTTTTAGGGTTTTATTTTATTGAAAAGAATTTACCCATGGGGCTTTCCTTATCTTGTAATTTATTGGAAAAGTTTGCACATTTTCTTCAGTGGGCAGTAGAATTGCGTTGTGGTTTACACACTGTGGACCACTATCTGGACGATTATATCTTTATGGGTTCAGACGACTGTGCCACCTTGATGTCTAGTTTCACTGATTTGTGCGAAGATCTGGGGGTTCCACTAGCTGTTGACAAAACTTTAGGCCCAACAACTATTCTACCTTTTTTAGGTTTTATTATCAACACTGAGTTGATGCTAGTTATGATCCCCAAAGAAAAATTGTCTTCTCAAACCTATGCTACTTAAAAAGAAAATGTTAGTTAAAGATTTGGAATCAGTTACAGGTCTTTTGGCCTTTTGCTCGAAAGCCATTCCAGCAATTCGTGCATTTATTAGGAGATTTTATGACCTGATTGGGAGTGTTCGACTCAAAAAACCATATTATAGGGTACGCATAAATGGGGAGGTTAAAGCCGATGTTCTAATGTTGTTAGAATTTTTGGACAAATTTAATGGTCATTTTTATTTTCCTGATCGCCTTTGGTATTCTTCTCAAACTTTAGAGCTATTCACAGATGCGTCTGGTAACCCTGAACTTGGTTGTGGTGCCTTCTTTCAATGGCATTGGGCTCAACTCTCATGGCCAAAAAGCATAAGTTATTCCCCCCTTATTAGGAACATGGCTTATTTAGAGATGGTGCCTGTTTTGTTAGCGTTTTACTTGTGGGGTCATTTGCTTAAAAACACTAGAATATTGCTCCACATTGATAATTTGGCCGTGGTCTCGATACTTAGCAAGTGCTCATCTAAAGATAAAAACATCATGAAATTAGTTAGGAAATTTGTTCTTATAGCAATGCTGCATAATATCCAATTTAAACCAATTTATATCTGCTCCTTTATTAACGAAATTTCTGATTCATTGTCACGTTTTCAGATGGACAGGTTCAAGATTCTAGCCCCCTTAGCCGATCCAGTGATGACCCAAATACCAGAGGAGTTTTTGATGCATTTAGGCTCATGATTGAACAATTTTTAAACAAGTCATTATCCCCAAACACAGTTTTGCTGTATCAGACGGCAATATCAGAATTTTCTAGATTTAGACTTAACAGTGGCTTACCTGTTAGTTGGCCCCCCAATGTAATGGTTATTTTGTCATTCATTATGTATTTAATTAAAAAAAATCTTGATCATTCTTCAATAAATTGTTATCTATCGGGTATTTCCTTCTATTGCAAAATAAACGATTTCGATGACCCAACCCAAAAAATTGTAGTACGCAAGGTACTTGAAGGTCTAAAGAGGTCTAAAGGAACCGTGCATGATCATCGTTTACCTATTACGTCAGATTTGTTATATAATATTCTCAGGATTTTACCAAATGTCTGCAAAAATGCATTTGAAACTTTACTCTTCAGAACTTCATTTAGTGTAGCCTTTCATGCAATGTTGAGAATATCAGAGTTTGCCCTAAGTAGCACCAAAAGTCAACATGCCTTGGTGTATTCAGATGTATCACTTCATCAAAACGCTGTATTGATTCAAATTGGGTCCTCTAAAACTGATTAATATAGGAAGGGAGTTTGTTTAAAGTTAGACCATAAGCCTGGTTTTGAGTACTGTCCAGTTTTGTTAGTGTCACAGTTCTTTAAAGTAAGACCTCCTAATTCTGGACTATTTTTTTGCCATTTTGATACAAAACCGCTAACGCGTTTTCAGGTTGTGACAGTTTTGAAGAAGGCATTGGAATTGTTAGGTGTAGATAAACAACTTTATAGCTCACACTCCTTCCGTATAGGGGCTGCCACTAGCATGGCTATTCAGGGCTTTAATGACGTGGACATCATGAAGGCAGGTCGTTGGAAATCTTCTTGTTTTAAACGCTATATAAGACCTTAAATTTTAAAATTTGTTGTCTGTAAATTTTGAAGTTGCATTTGTTAGTTGTCTAAATTTTTATATAATGGGATACTGGGCTCATCCATTATAAGAGATGCTTTCAGGGCAGCAAGATCTCGTCCTGGCGGTCTCAACTTGGGGCTAGAACGATTGAACCCTAACCTAAATATTTGGTGGCAAGGCTATGCTGGTTTGAGGATTCAGCAAGTACATTCTCATATCCAGACAATGTTGAATTTAACTGAAAATCCTCCAACAATTTTAGTACTCCATGTCTCGGGTAACAACATTGGTCACACTAGAATAGGAAATCTTCGCATTCAGGTCAAAGAACTAATTTTATGGTTGAAAGATGTCCTTCCAGGCACTACTATTGTATGGTCTCAAATTCTTCCAAGAACATCTTGGAGAT
Organism: Limnoperna fortunei; assembly: GCA_944474755.1. Lineage (NCBI taxonomy): Eukaryota > Metazoa > Mollusca > Bivalvia > Mytilida > Modiolidae > Limnoperna > Limnoperna fortunei. The sequence goes on from OX104111.1 coordinate 99,936,928, forward strand.
TCTCAAGTAACTTGAAAGCCATGGAAAGATGTCGATATAGACTAAATAATTTTATTGCATATACTGTAATTGCTAACGGGGGTCGTTACATACACTATCCAGATTTGCGACTTAATATCGCTAGATTTCTCAAGCAAGATGGTGTCCATTTAACAGACTTGGGTACTGAAGTTCTGTTAAACAATTTACAAGGGGGGTTGGAGCAGTTTTTAGCTAATGATTGGATCACAACTTTTCCTTCATCTTGAGAGATTGGTTCATAGTGTATTCGTACATCTTAACAATTTATGTATACATAACATTTTTCTTTCATTGTATTCTTGGTAACTTATACCATAATACATGTATGTTTGCTGATTTCGTGCTCAATTTTGTATTTGTTATCCCGTATATAATTGGGAGTAGGAAAATACCAAATGTGATTTATTTGGTTTAGTTTTGTCCTAGGGCCACAGTCTTGGGTGCAGCTCACCGCATAATGGCGGTTGACAGTGTATCTTATGTGCCACTGTCAAGTTGGCAAATTCGCTGCACCAGAGTTATGCAAGGAGATATTAGATTTACATGAACTGTATTATTTACCCTATTTAGGCCTCATCATCTGTGTTTCCCACGATGATGTCAAAAATTAAATTTACCTTTTTTAGAAGTGATTGAAAGGTTGTCATAATCTGCGGCAACCATTTAGATTGAACATTTTAAGTGATCGTTATACAGTTTATTGATTGTTCCAATGATAGATCGTTCGTCAGTTTAGTTATCGATATGCAAAGACTTTCAAATAATCAGTTTTCAATCGATCGATGTATTCAGTTGTGTTCTTTTGTAATAAATACTGTGGCCCTATTATGCCAACCCTATTTCAGGCTTTTGTCTTATTTAATCCTTAGCCTGTATTATGGGATAATAGAATTTAAAGTCATAAGATTTAAATTCTTTTATCATTAAGCAAATATGTAATCAAGCTTGTTTTGTTCCCTACATTTCCTTTGAGATATCTTTGATAACTATTGGTTGAAAGTTTCTCATTTATTAATTCTTTGTACGTTTTTAATAATCTTTCCTTTAACAAAGCACTTGGTCTTGCCCTTATTCGTCACGTGACATCTACTTCCTTTCCAAATTGTGCTCAAAAACTGGTAGACGACACGGAAGTCTTATCCAAGCAAATTTCCTCTCCCTCCCACCCTTATCGGTCACCGTTAATATGTAGTTACAATACCCTCCACTTACAATTTACAAATATATTCATGTATAATTAGGGATTTTTGGTATATGTTCCATGTTTATTGCTTGGTGTGAATGTATTCTGCTGGGTTTTAATATATATTTGCAGGTACCTGTTCTTGTTTGAACTTTGAGACTGATCAATTGTACCTCTTGGTGGGCCGAGATCGAGGAGAAAACCAAAGTAATTTACGGCACACACGTCTGTCTTTGTTGGCAAAATCGCTGCACCAGAGTTATGCAAGGAGATATTAGATTTACATGAACTGTATTATTTACCCTATTTAGGCCTCATCATCTGTGTTTCCCACGATGATGTCAAAAATTAAATTTACCTTTTTTAGAAGTGATTGAAAGGTTGTCATAATCTGCGGCAACCATTTAGATTGAACATTTTAAGTGATCGTTATACAGTTTATTGATTGTTCCAATGATAGATCGTTCGTCAGTTAAGTTATCGATATGCAAAGACTTTCAAATAATCAGTTTTCAATCGATCGATGTATTCAGTTTTGTTCTTTTGTAATAAATACTGTGGCCCTATTATGCCAACCCTATTTCAAGTCTTTTGTCTTATTTAGTCCTTAGCCTGCATTATGGGATAAAGATAAATATAGAGCAAGAAATCAAATTGCAATATTAGAATTATGGACCGTATGGCTTTCCATGTTGTAAAACGTAAGAAATTTATTACAGAACTTCAGATATGACGTCCTTGTATTTTTTTAATTTAAAAACAAGGAAAACTTTTCCAAGAAAAACTCACAACTTTTGTTTATTTACCAAAGGTTATGACAAAACAATACATGACGTCATTTGATTGATAGTTATATCTATCTCAGGAAACCTGACATACCCGCAACCAAACACAAAAATTAAAACAACTTGTTTACGAATGTGGCAGAGTGATATTCTATATTTTATTTTGAATTCATTGTTGATTTATTATTTTAATTTTATATTTTCTTTTGCCTCTTGTTAGTGTTTACACTTGGCCATTGTTTATAGTTATGAAAATTCAAGTGTGACATTTAGTGGTAAACTTAATCTTGATTGAGTTGTGATCACCTGGTGTTTTAGGAGGGAATCTTAGTAGAATTGACCATTGTTTTGTCATAGTCAGACGCATACATTTTTCATGGTCATATTCGATACTGGTTTTGGTTTTCTGATATTATGTTTTGATGCTTTTTGGAATTTGAAATATTTTCCAGAGATGTTAGTTCTGTTCTTTACACTAATAGTAAAATTCTTAGTTCCTCTTGGCGTGAGATTTTGCATGAGTGATTGCATGTACATGTATGTCTGAAAGGTGTGCAGATGAACTGTATGTGTAATAAATGGTTATAAATATAAAACATGTATAAATTTAGTAATTGGTAACATTCCTAATCCGTGTTAAAAGTAAATATTAAACAATTTTATTGACAGAGTGTTTATGAATTTATTTAAATTGTCGTCAAAACAGATAATTAAGAAAAAATGGTAAGAGAAATAAACTGAGAGTGTGCATTATTAGCATCAATGGTTTTAGACTTGTGAGGTATTAGTGTTAGATATTTATTCTGTAGATTTCAATTTTGGTATTTTGCTGACCACCATTTAGTGAACACCAGCCCAGCCTTCACATAAACATGTGAGGCCGGTTTCTCTAATTTTGATTTGTGGAATGTGTTTTTTGACAGTTTCATTGGTGTTCGGTATTTTGTTATAACCTTCACTTTATATTGCCACAGCAAGTCAAAATATTCGTGAAATTGTTGAAGAAAAGGTATCCAATTCGAACAGTGATGTCCATTTAGCATTAATATAATAAAATTTGAGTCTAGTTTATATATGTACGTTATTTGTTATTGTTCGTTGTGTGTACATGTCTTGTCTATGGATATATTTTTAATATATATTATAACTTTGAATGTACAATTAATTGCTAATTAACGGACTGTTGTAATTTTAAATTATTAAATGACACTTATATTATATTACATGAATTTAAGTACATTGAATGTAAACAAACCTAAGAATAAGTCAAAAAGAGACAGAAAATTAGAATGGATTAAGGCATTGTGATATTTGTTTTATTCAAGAAACTCATTTTAATGACGATATTTCACAATCAATTCAAAATGAAAGAACTTTTGATACAATAGTTTTGGAACCACCGCTAGTATGGGGTGGATATTCGTATTTAAAAAATCGCTTAATTATCGATTGATCAATTGTGTTAAAGATAACGACGAAAGAATAGCTTTGGTTAATACTCAGTTAGAAAATAACGTATTTACGCTGATATATTTATTTTGCCTCAACTAGAAATGCTTTCTTTAAAAAAAGTTAGTGTGATGGTGAAAGAACATGGGGTATGAATACCGATTTTAGGAGGGGAATTTAATGATAATCCGAAAAACGTGGGTCGAATGAACCCTTAATCAGGAAATAACAATGTAGAACCTGTTAATAGCTTGATATCACTGGTACCAGTTAATAAATTAGTAGATATATGGGGCTTCAAAATTCTGACAAAAAAGCAATATACCTGGCGTCGAAAAGATAAATTGCAAGCTAAAAATAAGACTATGCGTGTTTAATATTTACGTCTTGTCGCATGGGCTAATTTTAATTAGACTGATAAAAAGTTAAATGTATAGTTTTTATGCGGAAAATATTTAAATACAACATCTTACAGCTCTGGGTAACTAGAGAAATAGTACAGGGAACACCAAGAGCAGCTTGGATTAATGGTGCTGATTGCAAACTTGGAAGAATATAACTCTGTTGTTAAACAATTTAAAAAGGCAAGTTCGACAGAAGAAACGTCATTTTCAGGATTCAGATCTATTACAGGGTGGCTCTGGTTGATTTTTATCAAAGAGTGTACCTGGAAGGATTGATACCAGTCGGTTAAGTGCAGCTGATGGAGTAATGGGAAGTGTTGGTGGTTGCAATGGAGTTTCGGATACAATTGGAACACTTAGTACGGTCGAATCTGGTATAACACAGGAACGAATTAACTGGATAGTCAAGAATGGAACTGAAAAATGACAACTTTATAAAGTATGTGACAATTCTATCGATATGTGTTAACAAGTGTTTTGAAAGCCTTATAATGTTAAGTTTTGACTATGTCATAAATAAAATTAAAAAAGTTCGTATTTTGTTTAAATATCTTTGTCTCGGGCTGTAACGAATAAACGGTCCGTATCTGGTCCTTCATTAGTCTGTAATTCTGGAAACGGAAACGCCCTACACACAAGTTACTACTGCGTAAATATTACATGTTCCCTAAATTTAAGCATGCAGACTGTTTATATCTATAAAGATTAAGAAGGGAAAGTCCAGAAATGTAACGGTCGTAAAAATATAACAAATTAGGATAAAAAAAATACATGCATATAGTTGATTGTTACTTAAAGCAGTTTTGACACGAAAGCATATCATGTAGCGTCTTAAACTCGCACATACATTCATGCTAATTACAATACAGGTATTGACGGTAAAGCTTGATAGACAAGAAAGGCCTGAGCAATTGATTGGATTTGGCATTTATAATGGATACCACTGAAGTTATGGATTTTATATTGACACAGCAAGACAAAATATTCATGAAATTGTGAAAGCTGTTTTGGAATATAATTTCTTCAGAAAACATCTATCTTTAATTTAACACAAATATTATATATATATTCTCCAAAGGACAATTGTTTGTTACAAAGACAAACGTTACCAATTCTGTTCCCGCCATGAAAACGTGGGGCTGTATATTAAGAAAAGAGCAATTACCTTTATCTTTGTACCAAAACAACTTTTACTTAACAATAAAACAGAAGGACCATCTATCACAGCAAAGTAAATAGCAGAATCAAAGTCTATGCCGAAGTTTAAAATAGTTACCCCAATTAATGCAGCCACCCTAAGGCGTTATAGGGATTGTCGGTGGTGGTGAGAGTATTAAAGAAATCGTCAATGACACACTGGGTATAGTGGAATCAGGAATAACAATTGGTCAAATTTACAGGCTAGTCGAAAAGGGAGCATCAATATTTTGTTCTTAGGTGTTTAGATTGTTAATGTTGTTACATTTTTATCTTATGTCTTATCATAGACTCTATTTATAATTTTTAAATAATTCCATTATAAACTCGACTAATTATGTTTGTTTAAAGTAACTTGTATTTGTTTTATAACGTCAAATATTACACACTTGATGCATTTTGTAAACTTATTTATTTTTGCATATCTTACATTTTTTACATGTTCTATCCATCCATTATTCTATCTATATTTGTTTGAATGGTTTTTTCACCAGCCAGCCAGTACCTCCATCGCTTTATAATAATCGTTTGAACCCGGTATAAATACAGAACTTTATTAACCAGTAAAGTTAAAAGATTGGTTATGGTGGAGTTTTCATAACCAATAGGTTCTCATCGGAGTAAAACAATTCACGGTAAGCTATTGCCACATCTTTCATCCAATTAAAAAACGTGGCCGCAATGCACAAAGTAACTTCTGATTGGCTTAAATCTTCAAGTCCATATGGTATGTTACTCATTACTTCTGATACTTTCAGGATGGAAGTATGTGAGGTCAGTATGAACATTTTCTCCATATTTGGAGACTTTTTTCGACTTCAAACAACGCTGTTATGTGCAAAAAAAGATTATAATTTGCAAATTATTATAATACAAATTACTGTGAATCATATTTTCAGGTTGGCTTTGCCAATTACTACCAAACTTGGCAAGAATGGTCTGATCATTAACAAAAGTTGAGCTTTTGGTGCTGATCAAGTATGCGACGTGCCTGCTAGTGCGTTCTGGTTAGTTAAGGCTTTAAAAATCTTCATCTCTTAAATCGTTTGTCAGAATGCTGTGTAATATTGTGGAAATGTACCTCCGATTTTCCTCTACAATGTTTGAGTTTTTTGCCTTTCCAAAATGTTACCCTACGGCTTTTTCTCAGATTTGTTTCGTCACATATCAACCAAATGATTTAGAACTATAGCCGAAAAGTAAGTGTATTATCTAGAGTTTTTCCAGACAACTAGGAATTCAACATGGCTGGTTCTGATCGGCTAAATTCAGATGGTCCTCTACAAAGTGTGATTGTTTTATGCTGACGCTAAACCAACGATGGTGGACAGAATGGAAACATACCTTAAAATAGGACCCTATGGTAAAACATACAAAGGACTTCACTATACATTAAATAAAATCATGCAGAAATGAACCCGGGATAGTTCTTTTATATTTTGTTTTATGTCGTTGGAGATTCAACAAAATAAAATAATTGATTTTTAATTTTCTATAATTATTTTATCAATCAAAATTATTATAAAATTCGAAATTTCACAATGGCTTCCTTCGTATTTCTAGTTGATTTAAGCTTTATTTAATTGAATTATGTAAGATCGCGGATATGTATTAAATGTAAAATGGCTTGTAATATTAAAGTGCTTTGTTTACAATTGTCTAAATATGAAAATTTTTGTTTGTAGTTTTAACTCCACTGTCAGCAATTTACCCGGAGAGAACTCACGACAACTGGCAATCCTTGTCAATTAAGATTGTAGTCGAGTACACTCTGCCCACAGTATTATGAAAATGTAAAAAATGGAATGTGATCGTGTCAAATAAACTAAAGTAGACCGTTTTAACGTAAATGTGTTGATATTATGGAGGGCATTTGTTAATGTTTTAATATTGTGACTACGTTTTCATATGATTTCAAACAGGGTTATTTTTAGTATATATATATTTTTTCCAACAGGATATTTTATGTAATTTCCTAGTCAGGAAGAAATAACTTCTTTAAAGAAGAATTTAGCAGCCATAGCTTCATGTAACTCCCAACGGATAGCGTGTACTTAATGCTATTACCGCTATACATTTTTTTGCAGGTTTTGGAAAGAGGAACCCATCCTATCTTAGATAGTAATATTTTATTGCTGAGGCATACCACATATTGCATTAAAGCATATGACAAAAGTAAAGTCTTAATTGTTATTTGTTTTTTTTATGGTATTTAACTCCACTTTAAGCAATTTTTTCAACTATATCATGGCGTCCAGTTTCTATTAGGAGAGGAAGTAGCCTAAGAAAACCTCTGACCTACGGTGTTAAGTCTTATTAACAAAGCACCTTCCTTTACCGAAAAACAATTAAATATACTATTAAAAGCAACTTATACCTACATTTAAATTTATAAAAATGAATTTTTAATCATTATCAATTATAATTTATTATGGGGCCTCAGTTTACGAGTGGTTAACGTCTGTACATTTGATCACGTGGTTTGTCAACACTGACATTGCGGGTTCGAGTCTCACTGCGAGCTAAACTCCAATCTTAATTGATAAGGATAGACAGTTTTTCCTAACGCAGATTGCGGGTTTTTTTCCGGGCTTCCTCCCCCAATTAAAACTGGACGTCATGATATGGCTGAAAAATAACTCTAAGAAAAATAGCAAAGAAAACCGACCGAAAAACAAGAGTAAAAAGTCAAGGGACAGTTACAAATCCGGATCTAGACAAACACAAAAACCAAAAACACAAAAACAGAAAGAGATTAACCCGAACCCAATAAAAACCATGGGTGCACTCAGGTGCTCCGGACGAGTAAGCAATGACTGTTTCTAATTTGACACCCGTCAAATTACTCATTGTCATGTCTAGGGAAGGAAAAGTCAAATCCAGGAATAGGAATCACTACCTCTGACTCAGCGAAAATGTCAGATCGTAATTGAGACTCTGAAGTGGCGTTAAAAACCAAACAAACAATATAATTTAAAATGACAATTAAATCTTTTAAATTGTTTTGTGGCCTTTCTTTAGATTTGGCATATTGCCACATTATCAAAATGACACTTGAAAAGTGCATACAGCGTGAATTGCCGCGAAATTTTAAAAAAGCTTTCAACGGAAGTTCGTGGTCTTCTCAACCGTCTATCGATAGCTTATAAAAGGAACAGGTTTGATGGTCCAACTCTTCGAAACGTAAAAGATATCATATTCGTACTAAATTGCACTCTGTTTCACTCATAACACTACATTCTCTTTATAAAGAATGTATCCAATCATCTGTAACAGACCCTTCGCCAACTCTGTATAGATTAGTAGCTATTGTTTAGACATCTGAAAACACAGATTGTTCAAACCAGTTAACACACACAAAGATGAAGAAGAACCTCGTTCCTTCTTTACTTTTTGCTAACAAGGGCATATATGCTACATTCTATTATTATAAATCACATTTATATAGCACCGTTTTCATACATATACGCACGCTCAAAGGTGCTTTACAAACAAAAACATACATTTTAAGAATACGATTAATAGAATCATAAGTCCCTATAATAAATTAAAACTTTATATAGAGTTATTGAAACCTAACAGTAAAAAAATGTGAAATAAAATTACACAACATATTGGTAGGTAAAACGTCTAGAACATAATGCGCTGCGTATAAAAGAGAATGTCTATATGTGTTTAGTTCATATATCGGATCGAGAAATATAAATGTATTATAGCAAAATTACGACTACTGTACATAACACTGAAGGAAAAGATATGTTGTAAGAGATTTTTTAAAAGAAGCAAAGCTGCTAGACTGGCGTAGTGTCAGTTGTAAGGAATTCCGCATTCGATTTGCACACACACAGAAACAGCGGTCCCCGTAGCTCACTGTTTTAGATCTGGGTTGCACTAAAATCAATGTATTGTCTTGAGATCTAAGTGTTTGCTTTGGTGTATACAGTTCCAGCAAAGATCGAATATACGCTGGTGCTTGGTTGTGAAGTGCCTTGTATGTAAGGGTACAAATCTTGTACCTGATTCTACTGTCTATCGGTAACCATAATCGGTGTGATATGACAGGAGCGAGAAGCTTTTGTAATTTTACGCGCTGCTGTGTTTTGAACGGTCTGAAGCTTGTTTAGAGTGGTATCAATTTTGGTAATTTCTTGCATCACAAGTCTGTTACTTCCACAATACTTCAAAAACAAATCCCTTCCTTTTATATCTTATACCTATTCTACTCCCTTTGCACCCAGAATCTTTAATTACAAATGTGTATTGTAGGATCTTTTGATCAATGACTTCAAAGCCAAACCCACTGACTGCTCATGCCACAATTCCTAATTCATATAGAGTCCCTCAAGTCACGTGATAACTTTCTTAAAATTGATGACGATGACAAACTCCGCAATATTTTGTCTAAATGACCAAACTTCAATGAACCTAAATCCATCAACTAATTATAACTTCAAGTTATTGATGGATTCAATATGGAACTATGCCAGACATTGGACAAGAAGACCATGAGGTTTATACCTTGTCTGAGTTGGTAAAGGCCTTGAGGTCATTGATTCAAATAAGAATAAGTCGTTTAAGAAGTCGTTTAAGAAGGTCTATGAGTACTAAAGTATTATCAATCTTCAGAAATCCTGATGCTGTTAAAAATTTCATTAAAAATATGTTGTTGTGCCAGCAGATAAGTCCCTAACAATATTATATTCATCTGCCAAAAGCATTATATAGAGTGTTTAATTAATAAATTAGGCATGGACAGTTCACTTGGCAATCATACTTACAACTTTCACTAGCTTTCAAAAGAGGAGATTCTTGAAAATTATTGTTGGCATCCTTTGGTCTGAAAACAAAAGTCGAAGATTGTGATCTACCCTTATTGGATACCAAAACTTTGCAAAAAACCATACAAAGAGTGTTTTATTGCAGGATCGTCTAATGCAGCTCCAACAATAAAAACAGGACTTTAAAAATACAGCGACACATTCTACTCCAGGAGTGGCATAAATGAAATGTGGATATTAAACAAATTCAAAAGACCTCATGCAACAGCATTAAAACATTTGATTTTTCGACACTCTACACGACCATCCATCATATGCAGCTTAAAACCAGGTTTAAAGATCTTATTAAAATCTGCTTTTTCAAGAAAACTAAAGAGGCAATATAAATACCTGTTAATTAGCCATGACAGAACTTACTTCGTCATCAATGACTCTAAATCAAATAATAAATATACTGAAGACCAAATCTGTCAAATGTTAGATTTTCTGATTGACAACATATTCGTCCTGTTTAAATGGCATCTTTTTCAACAGTTTTAATTATTAATGTTTTGTCCCTGAAAAATGTTAAATTTGTTGTCAAAGGCAGTGTTTCCTATTCCAGGATTTGACTTTTTCGTAGACATGACAATGAGTAACAAGACTAATCTCTAATTAGAGGCAGGAACTGCGTACTCGTGCGGAGCACCTGAGTGCACCCATGGTATTTTCATTGGGTTCGGGTTACTCTCTTTCTGTGTTTTTGTGTTTCGCTGTATATGTTTGTCTTTATCCGGAATTGTAATTGTCCCTTGACTTTCGGCTCTTGTTTCTTTCTTTGCTATTATTCTTGCGCCATGCCGTGGTAGAATTTTGCAAAAAAAAACATCATCACTGGACGACTACAGGCTGGAGTCAAGATATTTACATCTGGGAATTTCATCTATGGAATCGAACAGTCACAGCAACAAAAACTGCAGTCTGGTTCCTAGATTATGATGAATCAGATCTAAAACTGTAAGAGACCGACTCCGAAAACATGGAATTGGACCCAGGAGACCGTATTTTGGAGCAGTTTTAACGGTTTACATCGACGGGACAAAAAACCAGAAGTTGCAACATGTTGATGGTCTGCACATTCCAGACTGATGCAAAATCTTGTTAAGTGACGAGTCGCGGTTCCTGCTACATAAGCGTGATGTGCCAATAAAGTGGATCGGTGGATGTAGCGTCATGATGTGGGCGGCGATTTCAGACGGCAGAAAATCAGCGCTTGTGTACGTACCACAAAACTTAACGGCTCAGCGGTACTAGGACGACATCCTTTAACCATATCTTCCAATTATCGAGCACTAGAGTCATTCCAGCAGGACAATGCTAGGCCGCACTCAGCTTAACTAATCTGAGACTTTCTTTGGCGGAATAACATTAATGTGTTGCCATGGCCTTCACAATCGCCAGATTTTAATCCCATCGAATATCTATATTACCAACTGGACAAACGTGAGCGCCAGTGCCAACCACCACCACAGATCCTGGAACAGTTTAGTCAGGTGTTGAAAGAGTAATGGCAAAGAATGCCTCGCATTAATGTTCGTGTTTTGATAGAGTCCATGCCGAGAAGATGCAGATAGAGTAATGCTGGCTTCTAGAGTTTTTCAAACACATCAATCACTTGCAGTTGTCCGGAAGTGACTTTGAACTTTGATGTGTGATTCGTGATTTGTAAAGACAATGACTGTTACTCTGCATATAACACTACGTTTTATGTGCATGTCGTTGTGTAATTGTAAAATTTTGATTAGAATGTCTCTTATTAAAATATGTAAAAACCCACTATGCGTTTCTTTTTTCAGAAGAGTTTAGTAAATTGAAGGTATAAATGTACACAAACTAAACAATAAAAACATATAAATTTTAAGCCAAATTGCTTAACTGAACAATAAAGTACTAAAAGAAGAGCCAGTACAGTCGAAGATGTGGATAATATGTGATCAATATCTAGTGCTAATTTTTTAACTAGCTTTTAATCTAAAGCATTTTTAGACCTTAAATGTCACAATATTTGGGGCCCAAAGAATCTATTCATAACTTTACTGTCATCCCTCTGAACGTTAAATTTAGATAAGATACGTTACGTACTAAATTGAACGTTCAGAGGGCATCCTAAATTAAGCTATGTTTAACAGCTTGCATTGAGTTAGATAGACCTTCTTTCCAGAATAGACTAAAACTAAAGTCTACGACAAGCGTGATGGCTTCAATTTTCCGTTAACTGATAGCAATGTTTTTCAGCTTTGTCAAAGTTTCCTGTTTACATGATCAAACTTTTGATGGTATTCTGCTATTAATAGAAATAAATAACTAGCAGGAATCTTTATAGACAACATGGATATTGAGATTGAGGAGTATATGGAATTGTATGTGTGCATATTATGAGCAGTTATTTTGTGACGTATGATGCGTAGAAATAGGATTAGGCCAAGGAGAAATTTGTGTAGTGCCTGATTGCAAAACGAAGAACTAGAAGCTGCTACAACACCTTTGTTAAGGAAGTAGAAGTAAATCAATTAAATCTTCTAAAAATCCATTACTCTAATGAAATTGTGTTGCTTTCTTTCCAGCCATTTTTCCATGTGCTTTTGTTAACAAAATATTCTGATGAGTTCCAGAACAGGTTCTGATTGGTCAATTCACATCGAAGTTCATCAAAGTTATTAGAAAAAAAGGATAAGGTTCTATTCTGTCAAAGTCCATCAAAGTGCTTCAATTTTTTTGAACGATGTTTTGATACAGGTTTTCATGATAAAAAATCTTTAACAAAGTTTTTGTTGAAAAACTTTGATCGTGTAAACGTGGCATAAGTGTTGGCAGTTTTGATTTAGTAAATAATCGCACTAGTTATTTCAAAACAGTGTAACTCGTTTAAATTGCAGTAGACAATAGTTAAGACCAATCAAATAATTATTAACAAAAAATATTGTGATATGTCACAGTATTGACTATGAAATTAACCCTTATTTATTTCTTATAACATAAATACAAAATTTATATCATCTCATTACAAATGGTATTTAGTGGTACAATTGTAAAACATTCGTTTAAAAATATTTAATAACTAGAAAAATTAATAAATTGCTTATGTTTAAACATCAAGAATCATGCCAACCATTTATGATGAATTTATAGAGACTTTGGAAATATGATTATTTTATTCTTCACCGGAAACAAATGACTCAATTCACTGCAACTCATCAAATGATTAATGTTAAAAAAGAACCCATAATGACTAAAGTGAACGGTTTCTGATGAAGAGTTATTTGTATGCAGGTCTTATGTTAAGCTATGTTCCTCTGTGGGGCTTACATAGATTTTGAATAGGCACCAAACTCAAACATCTCAGGTACATTTATAAAATATCTCAGTTCATCGTGCAAAACGGTTTGTCAGAAAAAGTTTTGAAAATACGCATTTACAGCCCCGGAAGCTATGTTGAATTTCTAATTGGCATTAAGAACTTTAACAAAATTATACTATAGTCATTTGTGCATGATTTGGATGAATGTGTCGGACAGTTTCAGGAAAGAATCCGTCTGTAGGTTTTCCCCATAGGGTCCTATATTAAGCTATGTTCCACTGTAACGGTCATCTCATAGGTTTTTGATTCGACCCCCAACAACTCAAAATTAGTAAAGGACCAATAGAATTTCATTTCTGCAATGCCACAGTTCCTTCTGCTGTTTTTTTTTTATAAACTTTGAAATGTTTGAAACTTTATAAACTTTAATCAGAACAATGATGTGGGAGACTTTATGAGATGAAGTCGTTGGTACGTTTGTCTAATTAGGCCGAATTTTACTGTTATAATCCGAAGTTAGTTTTGGGATTTGTCGGTTAACGGTCCTCGCCAAACAAAAAACAAAAAAAAACTTCGAGGGTACGATTATTCGTTCTAGTTTCTATTTTGTTCTATATTAGAACTTTGATATGGGATCGGCCAAACAAACTCAAAATTTGTAGGGAATCATCCAAGTGGCATTTTCATAAAATCTCACAGGACGATTTTTGCAATTTTAGCCAATCAGAACTAATTAATGGCACTGGCATGTTGAGGGATACAACTGTAGGGATTAACTGCTGAATTAATTAATACCCTGTGTCAAGAAAGAACAACGATAAGCGAAAAGCGCACCTGTAGAGACACAAAAAGACCATGATAATTAAAACGAAATTGTGATACATAGTTTTGTTGTTCAGTTCACATGCGCATACCGAAATTAGAAAACAGATTCTCGTGCATATACTATAAATGGACGTCGAACTATATTCATGAGTTTCTGTGGCTATATCGCGCTAGAGGTTAATTTTGCTCGCGTTTTGACTGTTATTGCTGTTTGACCTTGTACAGCTATAATAAACACGGTTTCAGTTCCGGTTAATTGATATATAACACGTTTGAATAAATATAAACGCAATTAAGGATGAATGCATTCCGGAGTTAACTAGCATTATGCTCTGAAAATATATTTAATATGGACTTTACATAATATATTAGATCGAAAATATGAACACACAATATGTCAAGCATGATTTATAAATAAACATGTGTTTTATTAATGGTATATGAGCTGGGATTACAAATTATACTAAAAAGTAATGTCTATATTTTGTGGTGATTTTTCAGAATCAAAAGGATGTTAGGTGTGATTATGAAGTTGTTAATAATTTTCTATATTTTGGATGTATACGAAACACATTTGAAATGTAGACCTACCAGTTCTGACATCTATGGACCTTATTATTACCCTAACCCTCCTCGGATGAAACGATTTTGTCCGTACATGAAAAACAGTTCGTTATATTATGCGCCATTGCGTGTATTTGGACGTGTATTTGCCTGTGATTGTAAAACTTTACTAGGTGGAGTTAAAATAGAAATGTGGCAAGCTAACCATGAAGGGGAGTATATAAATTCAACACAATGTAGAGGATATGTTACGACGAATAAAAATGGCCTTTACGAACTTTTTACAATATATCCAGGTAAATATTCAACAAGTTATGATGTGACAGACTTGCGTCCAGCGCACCTGCATTTTAAAATAAACGGAAAAGACGGACACAAAAGTGTTGTAACACAGATGTATTTTTCGAATGACGAACATCTTGGTCGTGCAGATCCTTGTGGATCCTGTTCATCCCACAAACCAGATTTGGTAACAAAACCAAGAAGAATATGTGGTTTTTCCGGAATGAAGAGAAATCAGTGCTATGACTCGGTTGAATTTAACATTACTTTAGCTAAAGGGAAAGGTTTGCATATCTCGCCTTTATTAGATAAAAATGACAATAAAGTATGTTAAAATTTTCAAGTTTTTTTTAGTAAGACTGAATTTACATTGTTGGAAAATTTTTTTATTGCGTTTAAAAGCAATAACTTGCGATTAAAAGCAAAACTTATTGAACGCAATACTTTCCATTTAAACGCACAAGTTTGCAAAAAACCCCCAATATTTATTGCGATTAAACGTAATAATATTGCGAACAAACGCAATAACATTGCGATTGAACCCATTACAGTATACTTTTGAGTTTAATCACAATAATAAATGCGTTTTCGTCGCAATATTATTGTGTTTAATCGCAATATTGTTGCGTTTAATCGCAAAGTATTATTTCTAATCGCTATAATTATTGCGTTTAATGGCAATATTTTGGGTTTAAAAGGAATAAAAAACTTCCAACAAAGTGGCCCGAATAAGCTCAGGTGTAACGTTGGTTTTTTTTTTTTTTTTACAAACAGAGTAATTATATTTTATCTTAATTTAAAATAATGTGATCTTTACGTCGATACAAATGTGAAACGCACATATAAAACTACTAAACGAAGAGTCAGTATAGTCGAAGATGTTGATAAAATGAGATCTATACCTGTTTTTGTATTAACTAGTTTATCTGAAAACGAGGTCAATCAGCTAAAACATTTCTAGTCGAGAAATTTGCTACCAAAATAATATAATTATCAAAAAAGAAACGCATAGCCACGTTTTAATTTATAACACACCTCAAAATAAATTGTTACTTTTAAATTGAAATTTTAAAGTCGTTCACATTAAAGCTTGTATTGATGTTTGTTTGTTTGAATGGCGTTTAACGTGTTTATTGGACTACCCGGAGAAAACTCTTTACCTGGTTTTTGTAGGAATAGCAATCCTTGTCAATTAAGATTGGAATCAAGTACACCCTGCCTGCAATTAGACCAGAATCCGCAACCTCATTGTTGACAGAACATGAGCTCGTAATGAAGACGGATAATATTTAAAGAACACGCGTATAACTGAATGAAATTGATATATGTTCATAGTGACGCATGAATCTAAACAAGAACATGGCATTGTTTGATACAATAATGCCTTGCATAGAACCGACATCGTGTGCTGTTTGTGGCAATATTTAGAAGACGATGTAAAACAAATATCGCTTACACTTAATTTTATTTTCACTTGTATGCGATTTTTGTTTGTTTGTTAGTCGACTGATATAGGGAATGAGTACTGCATACATATAAGACCTGAAAGAAGTCATATCTCGCATTATTGCCTTTGTTATAAGATAAGACCTTGTGCGCAAGGTAATAAATCTTTTTTAATTTAGACAAATTATTCCGGAACTATATATGTAGTTTCCGTGTTTTTACTTCTTATGCATTAATAAACATGATAAATGTCACCAAATCTGAAAAAGAAACATTTTACACGTTTACTCTTTTTCTATTTTACAAATGTTAATTTTACACAGTGATTAATTTCTTTAATTCTGCGAGATAAATCATTTAATATTGTAAGTTTTAGATACAGTTATATACCAGATACACATTTCTTGGTCGAACATAAATAATATATGCATATTGTTGTGTTTCAGCTGTTTTATGATCTCGAGTCAAGAGAGTTTCAAAATCACTCGGTCCTGCCAAGAATTTACGCGAGAAAAAGAAGCAAATTCAAAATTGTTCAAACATGCGTAAATGCAAAATGGCAACGCATCTTAGAATATTTGATTTCTATAGATAAATTATAGAAATAAAAACATTTTTTCTTTAGTTTTCAAATACAATACCCTGGCCTAATTCACCATCCTCTGAAGTCAGGGGTTCTAATTCCAAGTTCGCTCCATCAACACATTATTAGGATAAGGCATATTGGTCCCTTATCAAAAGACTCTTGAAAGGCTCAAGTGTGCCCCCTGGTCTGCCACCATTATTTGATAGTACGACAGGTGAGATGGAGCAATCCGATAGAGAAAAAGCGAATATTTTAAATAAATACTTTTGCTCCATATCATCTGTCGATGACTCTAATATTGACCCGCCAATCATACCCCCAAGAAGATAAACTTACGAATTTAAAAACTGGTAAACCGTGTGGTAGTGAAAACATAAGCCACCAAATGCTAAAAGGCACAGCCGAATCTATTTGTCGACCCCTTTGTAAAATTTTCAATTTCTCATTAGAAACGTACAGTTACCCCTCCCAGTGGAAACTAGCTCGGGTCATTCCAATTGATAAAAAAGATGATAAATCTAATCCTTTAATCATCGTCCCGTTTCGTTGTTAAGTTGTGTGGGAAAGGTGATGGAGAGAGTTGTATATAAGTATATATTTAAAATTCGTTGCTCTATCCATACCAATCGAGTTTTCTCCAGCGTCACTCTACTGTCTACCAACTTATTTAAAGTCGTATGGAATATCTGGCCCCCTTTAAGACTGGACCAGAAACTATTTTACAAACAGAAAACAAACTGTAATAGTTAACAAAACCTCTTCTTATGTGCAGTTACAGTTGGGGTACCACATGGATCTGTTCTTGGACCGCTGTTATTCTTACTGTACATTAATGAAATTACAGATAATTTAGGAAATATAAGACCCTCGTTGGAATATGCCTGCGAATTTTAGGATGGCTGTTCTGAACAAGAGTAGAAAAGCTCGAGAAAGTTCAATAAGAGGCAGCCAGAACTGTAACTGGCCTGACTAAATTTGCTAGTAGAGATTCTTTATATCTTGACACTGGTTGGAATACTCTAAATGAAAGACGGAAAAACAGAAAATTGTGTATTTTGTATAAAATGCACAACAAAATTTGCCCAGATTACTTAAGTGATTGCTTGCCACCACTAGTCTCGAATGTAACGAATATAATCTTCGAAACAATGACAACTATATTTACCGGCTCGTACTATATTAAATGTTTACGCAAAATTCTCTGTACCATCTACAGTATCACTGTGGAATAACTTAGAACTGTCTATTAGAAATATGCCGTCATTGGAAAGTTGTAAACTCAAAATAAAGCCTCTTGTACTTAAACCACCAAAATATTTCTGGCAAGTATCAAGGAGATTAAATATTATCCACACTAGATTACGTCATCAATGCAGTTCATTAAATTCAGATTAATATAGAATAAATTTAATTGGAAGTCCGATATGTAGCTGTGGTGCACCTTATAAGGATGCTTATCACTTTTTTCTCGAGTGCCCATTATACCAATCTCAAAGAGACTCCATATTTGAATGATTGATTGATTAATGGTGTTTAACGCCCGAGCAGCAATATTTTCCATATTTGATATCGATTAGCTAAATATCGAAAACATTCTTTTTGGCAATGTAAATCAAACTTTTGAAATAAATTCTATTATTTTTTAAAAATTCGTACGTACATCGGCCGTACCAATAGATTTCCAACAGGTCAATAGAGTCTACACCCTTTTAAATCAATAATTACTTCTCTTTACTTATGGATAAACTGATAGTCGCCATCATATGATTTATGTGTTGTATTGTTCTGGGGAGGACTGTTGTTAAGTTGGTATAACTTGATGTCCAAACAATTTGCTTCATTATCGGCAATAAAATATTATTAAACTAAACACATTATGATAGAGCGAACCGTGGAATCAGAACCCCTGACTTGGGAGGATATTAATTTACGTGGAATTGTTTATATAAATCGAAATAAATACTTAAATTTGTTAAGATTTATAAGCGTTTTGAAATGTTTTTAACAAGCTGCTTTATGGTTTTTGTCACAATTTGTCGTCTGATTGTCATCTAAATGTCATTAATCGAAATTCTGATAGCATTACACAAAGTACATAAGTCAATATAAATTAACACGTCTGCAAATTTATCAGTAACTTGTCAAAAACATTCCATATCCTTTCTATTTCTGATTATAATAGAACAATGCATTCCTCTTAGATTAGGAATAAATTGGTTCTTTTGGTTCTACATTTCTGCGCCACTAAACAATGTTTAAATAACATCAATATTTTCGTCTCGATTCCAATTACTTTCTGATCCTTCCGATGCATTATTTTGTACGTTAACAAAGCCTGGAATCATCCTCGACAAAATTTGTTTGGACAATTATTTCGCTTCGTTCATTTGCTCTACGATTTTGCGTAAAGAAGTGACATTGAAAAACTGGGAATATATGCAAATCTCAATCAGAAAGAGAAATGGAATAATTGCACAGGGGAAATGAAAATGTTCAGTAATTTCGACATAGAAAATTTGGATTTAAACCTCACGCTGATACGGAAAAAGGAAAATGAAGACACTTATCTACTTTTTGTGTAACTATTGGTGCTAACTGAGGTTACTAGTAATACGAAACAATAAAAAATGCTGAAACTGTTAACGTGTATTGTATTGGTAATTTTTAGTGGTTGTGCTTTCAGTGGATTTATTTTTGAAAAGAAAGAATGTCAGCCTACAAGTCACGATGTATATGGCCCATATTACGTACCTAACCCACCGCCTCTACTGCAGTTTTGTACTGGAGATTCAGAGGGATATCATACGTTATTGGTCCATGGAACAGTTTTTGAAAACGACTGTTTGACACCATTACCACATGTCAGAATGGAAATATGGCAAGCGGATCATAATGGAAATTACAGAATGTCGACAGATTGCAGAGGATTTCTTTACACAGACGAAAACGGCTACTATGAATTCACAACAATACATCCGGGAAAATACACAACAGACATAGATGGTCATTTATTTAGGCCAGCACATTTGCATTTCAAAATATTTGGAAAACATGGACACAAAGATTTAGTGACACAAATGTACTTCCAAGGTGACAGTAACTTGGGTAAAAATGATTCCTGTCACGTATGTTCATCCAATCGGAAAGACTTGATAATAAGTACGGAAGAGTTTTGTGACCATCCTGGTCAGGTAGAATGCATGGAAATGGCGGAGTTTAATATCGTTCTAGATAAAGGTAAAGGAACAGCAGTTACGTTCGCTGATTATGACTATGAATATTAACATTGCCTCAATCCGAGACACTATCAATAACTGTTTGTAGAGTATGACTTTTAATATTAAATATTACCTCAATCAAAAATAAAACAAGGGTAATAGGAATATTTGTGTTTGCATGGAAAATTCACTGCTTTTTAATCGTGTTTTTAAGACTTTACGAGTTTTAATTTTAAAGGTAGCCATATTATTTTAGTTTAATCAAACGCAAATAAAGTTGTCCGGTGTTGCGGCCTAATTGCGGTCGATTTAGTAGTTTACGCAATCTAAAATCGACTGTATAGATGTAAGTGGTTTTTCTTTTCTGTTTGTATATATTAAATATATTTCATTTACATTATAACGTCTTGTTGCTTTAACTATTGTTTGTTTAGCCGCGCGCCGTGCTTGCATGCAAAGTAAATTGTATACAGAAAAATTACACACCTTCACGTTTTACTAACTTGTACGCTTCAAACTGTCAACCCAATATGATTATTATAGCAACCATTATGTTCACGCCATTTTCATCGACAAATTATGCTGAAATAGTCCAAGTCCTATAACTCCTATAAAATCTGACAAATTAAAATGGTGGTAAAGTATGTACATCTACATGTAAGAACAATATATCATACAAAATATCAAAGCAATAAATCAAGCGGTTTTACAGGAGATGCATCCATAAGATTTACAATTGTATGATATTGCTGAAAGGGTCAAAGCATCATAACTCCTTCAAAATTTGACAAATAGAAATTGCAAGTAGGTTGTGCATATCATAACAATAAATTCCACCAAATATCAAAGAAATCTGTAAAGCGGTTTCAGAGGAGATGTGTCCATACAGTGCTGTGGATGGACGTGTGGACACAGATCAATAAAATGTCCCAGTTTGTAGTGGGGTACAATATGCATGTATCAAAAGATGAAAACATTTTGATCCAAAAATATCTTTAATTTGATCTTGAGGTCAGGTCAACAATGGTACACCTCACATAGTCTTTTGATTAAATATTAATGCAGAATATCAAAAAGTTCTAGAGCAGACACAAAAAATGTATAAAAAATTGTAAGAATTTGAACTTCTAAAGATAAAAGAAATGTTAGGTCCAGACAAGACTGTATAAGAAGAACAGGACCAACAATGAATAGAAGAATTTAAACTAAAACAATATATCTGACTACAAGGAGTATATTACTACTTATGTAGAGGAATCATGGACATTTCCATAGGAACAATCTACAAGGCAGCAGTTAATTAAACTAGAGGCTCTTAAGAGCCTGTATCGCTCACCTTACTTAAAAAAAAACTTTTGAAGAGACATGACTTTTCTTGAAAATTTTCATATCAAGTGCTAAAAAGTGTATGTGAAGATGCTGTTTCTATGAATGTTGCCATGTTGACTTTCCAATTTTTTCATAGTTACTATGTTAAATGATGTTCCATGGTGGCAGCAATCTAGTATCTGGAATTGAAACAAAAAACGCAGATTAGAAGAAGACTATACGAGATACATTTCTACAATATCATAATTCCATCTGCCAAGCAGTGTGAGGAAATACATTTTGAAATTTCAGCTAATCAGAATACATTGCCAGCTCTGGCAGCCATGTTGAACTTCCTATTGGCTCAAAAAACTCAAAATAATAAGATAACTATCCAACCTTCATTTCTTCATAATTTGGCTTCACTGTGTGGAACAGTTCTCAAACTATGTAGAGGACCATCTAAGGTACATTTCTGCAATATTTCAAATCAATCTTCCATGTGGTTTGTAAAAATAAGATTATTGAAATATCAGCCAATCAGAACGCATAGTGGCACTGGAAGGCATGTTGAATTTGCAATTGGCTAGAAAAACTCTAAATAACTATCCAACCTTCATTTCTTCATAATTTAGGTTTCATTGTGTGAAACAGTTTCTGAGATGTTGTTTATGTTTTTCCTTAGGGGTCCTATGTTAAACAAAGTTCTGTGATGGCAGTCATCTTCAATTATAGATCGGCACAAAACTTTGTAAGACCATCTAAGGTACATTTCTGCAATATTTCAAATGAATCTTACAAGCGGTTTATGAGAAGATGATTTTTGAAATGCAGCCAATCATAACACATCAATGGCCCAGGCAGTCATGTTTAATATTTGATCAGCACCAAAAACTCAAACTTTGTTAACCACCCAATAAACACTCCTGCCAAGTTTGGTTCTAATTGGCCAAGTGGTTTTGGAGAACAATGAAAGTGACAACGACGACGACGAAGGACGCAAGTGATGACGATAGCTCTTACTGACCCTTTGAGTCATGTCAGCTAAAAAAAATGCTATGACTGCCAGTCACAGTGAATATATAAACTGCTTGAAAATTAGAAATTCTGAGGAACATTCTTTCTTTTTGATTCCAGTCTGAAGAAGACTGCAATTAGAGTTGTTAATGGACTATACATTGAACCAATACCTTGACTATATGTTGTGTCAATACCTTGCTTCGACCACAATTAGGCCATGTGGTTAAGGTAGTTCGTCTACTATTGATATGTTGTCTGTTAACACTGAGGTTGTGGGTTCGAGTCTTGCAGGTTGTACTCGATTCTAATGTTAATTGACAAGGATTGCCAGTTTTCCTACTGAGGTCGGGGGTTTCTCCAGGTACTCCGGATTCCTCCCTCAATAAAAACTGGACGCAATGAAATAGCTGAAAAATTGCTGAAAGTGGTTGTTAAACACCATTCAAACAAACAAAACAATCAATGATGTTCATGAGTGTTAACTGCATGAACACTTTATTAAAGTAAAAGAGAAAAGTTTTATTGAAATATTTATTAAACAAAAAACTTTATTTAACAAAAACGGAACAAATTTTCAAGAACTCAATTAACAAAAACAACTACAAAATCTGTGTATTCCTGATTATTATACAACAAACTATACTTTCAGTGTTTTGTATTATTAAACATCTTTACTTTTTCTTCAGACATACATGTAACATGTGAACAAAAATATATTAAAATACATACAAGACGGAAAACATGTCACATGATTAAATATTAATCAAAAGTACAATTCCTTATCTGAATAAGTCTATGAAATAAATAATCTCAGAAAATCACCATATGCCAGCATAAACTTTTCATTCAACTGAAGATACAAATATTGCACATGAAAAATTAGCACTTTTATAAAGTATCACAAGTCATATAGCATATATGAAACCACTTTCTGAACAAGTTTAGCAAGAAAAAATAATTATTCATATTAATATATCCAAATATGGAATAACTTGGATACTTTAGTATCTAATTAGTCTATGTTAATTCCGTAAAGACATTGTTACTATCATTGTTCTTTATGGCAGACTGAGGAGTCAAACCTCATTCAGAAAAATTATGTTATGAATTTAATGTTTGCAAATCACTAACTGAAGTTACCAATAATCCATTTCAGTATTTACTTTTTTTTATCAATTTAGGAAAACTTATTTGAATGCGTGGCTTATATTGGAGTTTGTAATAATAACAAACCTTCCTAGGTGAAAAACAGCTTTTTTAAAATTTACATCTATCTGTTGTGAATACATTCGATCTTACTTTAGTACTTTTGGATTATCTGATTTCTCCAACAGAAGTAGGTATATAATGGAATTTTAAGTCCGAGCCTTGGCAAGAACTTCAAATTCCATATTTTATCTATAGAGATTGTCTGATAAACGTAGAGTATTAATGAAAGATTCTGTTTCTCTAATTTTAAAAAGTAATAAAATTAAGAAATAAAGTACAAATTGTGACAACCCCAATTCTACAGTCATGACTTAAATATTTGGTACATGGAAGTTTGTTGTTTATGATATCATTCTTTTTTAATATGATGTTATTACTTTAAACCAATCAACTTCTGAAAACCGCATTTTCACTAGTGATGATAACTATTTTTTCCATACTGGTCAAACAGTTTAAATATTACATATGAAATTAGAGAAACTGATGTGAACATACACATGTGTGACATATATAATAATAATAACATAATATTTTCTTCAAAATCACCATGTGTATTATACTGTAGTGAGAATTTAGTCCTGTGACAATGCATATTACACATGAGTGGGAATTTAGTCCAGACTTTATGGTTTATTCAAGCAGAAATGGTCATGGCTGAATATACCAGCATTCTTTATTAACATGAATGGCAAAAATACCATGAGATGTGTCCCAATTAAGTTGCCCGACTTCGTGTTAGATTTTCTCTATCACCACCACCTAGTAAATAAGAACTACTGGAAAAAGATTTAAAGAAATGATACCAGAAAAAAAGTTTAGAACACTACAACTCTTAATGGATAATTTAAAGAAAGAATTGTTTGAGCATTCCCCCAGTATAAATAAATAAATAAAACAAACTAGCCAGAGCCTATTTTTATCTTGTATGCATACCATATATGCAGAACAAACATCATGAGATTGATTGATCAGGGCTCACGCTGGGTCAAAATTATAGGGAGAAGTCACTTCTCTTTTGGGTGGCTGACAGGGAGAAGTGAGGATAGAACAGGGAGAAGTGGGTGGAAAACAGGGAGAAGTTGCAGTATATGTCGCGAACGCGTCCTGTTTACTTTGGTTTTTTTTTTTTTTAATTATTGTTGGCATTTGCATTTTTATTATGTTTTTTTAGCTGTTTAATTTATTGAGGATAAAGTATCAAAGATTTGATTAACTATTCAGTATACTTATTTCACACATTTTCAAAAATACATGCATTAAAAAAAAATACATGCATAACAATAAAAAAAGAATCAACTGTCACAAAACTGTTCATTAAAATAAATGTTTCTTTGTCATTGATACACAATTTGATTGATTTATAATGGAAGTACTATTAGAACTACATGTAGAAGAAGAAAATTACATCATTGTGACACAATATATTATGTAAAATTGTAAAATTCACTATTAAAAGTATTTAAACATATTTAACTTAAATTTGTTTTAAGTAACTGCCAGAATACTATTTTTACTACGTGTCTATCATTGCAAAACGCATTTCACCACTATCAGTGTAGTATATTTGCAATCTCCGGCACCAAATTCATATCCACTCCGGAAATTTTCACAAATTCTTGTGCTCTGAACTGGTTTTCGGTTATATTGTAAACCTACGCTTTATATACCAAATAAAAATTAAAAGGGTACCAGTTCAACTTTGGCGCGTAAACATAATAAACATGACGCGGTATCAAAAATATGAAGATTTCTTACCAAAATGGGAATAAAATTTGAAAGGCGACATTAGGCGATTCTACAAAATGAAAGGGCGACTTCACTTCGCTTTTGAAGATGATCGACGGCGAAGTGGGACCACGATAAGGCGACTTCTTTGCCCGAGTCGCCCTCCAAAGCGAGCCCTGTTGATTGATTGATGTTTAACATCCAGCAAGCAATATTTCAGCATTTCAGCTACTGTAAACCAATTAATATTTGCATAAGCAAACTTTCGCGGTTTGTATTCAATGGACTGACTTTCGCGAAATTGATATCATTAAAATTAAATTTTCGCGGATCTACTGATCCCTGCATAGAAAATGGGCACAAAATAAATAATAAATATTTGAGTTGTCTTCTGTTTTATTTTTTGTCGATCAATTTTTGTGGCTGACTGATTCACGTGAACATAAACTCTTGTACATACATGTAGTTTATTTGAGTTTACTAAATATCTTTAAGTTGTGAAAACGGAAATGAAAACAAATGATCTAAACATGTGTTTGCATAATAAACACATTGAAAGAATAATTTTGGAAGTCAACAATTATAATGAACCGTTTAACCTTTATGGCCCTGTCATGCCTGTTTGTGTACATTGTTGTTAATTACCAGGGTGATTGTTGTGTTCATAACGGCTAATAAGTCTGTTTGATCTTTTGACACCGTACATAATTAAATAATTAATTCGTCCTTTTAAGTGCCAAACAGGCGATAATAACAGGACTCAGACGATAAAAGACAAATAATCAGATTTTAATTAAAACCAGATAACTGTTTTATCAACGGGAAGTTGTCATTTGAAGTCATATTTAGTAATTCCAAACAAGGATGTTTACACGACGTTAGTAGTGTCACCATTCTACATAATTCATTGTCCAAGACCTTTTGGCGGATATAAACTTTCGTGTTTGTTACCTCCTTGCAAAATCCGCGAAAGTTTATATCACGTGAATTTTAATTGGTTTACAGTATATTCGGAATGTTCATACGAGATACTTTTCTGTTTTTAAGTATCTTGAAAATTTGTTTTAAAATGCTTGTGTGATTTCAGAAAAGAATTTACAGGATTTTGGATCAAGAACATCAAAGAAATATGTCTGTATTACAATTCAATATGACAAGAGGTTCTTCAGAAGAAAATATGTGGGAAATCTAAGATAATTAGAAAATATTAATGGTGCTGGCAGCCATGTTGAATTTCTGGTCAGCACCAGAACTTTTTATTTTTATGTTCCATGCAATGAATATTACTGTCAAGTTGTTTACAATTTTAAAGATGAATCAATTGTAAACAGTTTGTACATTTATTTTAAGTTAATGTTTAACTTAACCTATAAAAAAAATTCCTACGAATCAAGTAATTTTCAGAGCAATTTCTTTTATATTAGAGAAATTTTGTAAATACCAAAAAAAGTAACAATACTAGATGTCTATAAAACAACTATCATAGATCAAATTTTTACTAAATTTATGTTTCACATGTGTACTAAAATAATTTATTTTGCTTGTAAGCTGAAATCTGATTGGCCATTCAAATGGAGCAACACATATTATACAAAATCTGATTGGCCGTTCAAATGGAGCAACACATATTATACAAAATAAGTTGTATTCCTCACATGACTTTAAATTAAATTAGTCAGATGATGTCATGTTTTTACAATTAAAATGGTCAGTATTTACATTGTAAGTTAAATTAAAAGGAATATTTCAAATCTCTGAACAGGTTATAAATAATTCCTGGCTTGGGTCCATTTTACACCATTCATAAACTCTTTGCGGTTTATTAGGTGTATAGACCCAAACCATGTTATATCGTATAACCTGTTCAGAAATTTGAAATATACCTTAAATAAACAACTAATTATAATTCCACATTTTATTATAATTATATTTTTTGTTTATATTGTACTCTTTTGTTGCAGACAATTTGAAGGAAAAAAATAATTTAATATTGAAGGAATATACCCAAACAAGATTATAGATTGATTGATTGATGTTGTTTAACGCCACTTTCAGCAATTTTCAGCTATATCATGGTGTCCAGTGTTTATTGGGGGAGGAAGCCGGAGTACCAGGAGAAAACACCTGACCTGCGGTCGTCAAGGTTATATTGTATAACCTGTTCAGAAATTTGAAATATTCCACATAATTTAATTTCAACTATAAATCTTAACAATTTTATGGTAAAAACGTCGATGAAGTCATGGAACTATTTGAATTTCAACAGCATAAGAATAGGTCATAGGTCACGCAAGTTATATCTTATAATATGGGTTGCTCAATTTGAATAAACCAATAAGATTTCAGCTTACAAAGCAAATTAAAATATTTACAAATACATGAGTTATACAAATCATAAAGACAGTCATTTCAAAGTTTTCCAAATAAACTACAAATAGTATATTATTTTTTTAGAATTTCACATAAGCAGAAAAGTCTCTCAAACTGTTAGTATATATCAAGAACAAGCTCAAGATTTCTTAATACATTTACTGTGGTAATTGTAAAGATATATATAGTTTATTTGCATTTAAACTAAAAGATTGACATAAGAAGCTAAATCAACACTTTCTATCTTTTGTAATAATTGTACCTATAGAATAATTAATTAAAAATAATTAACGAGCATAATACATGTATGATGTTAAAACCATATAAAAACCATCAAAAACATCAAGGTAAGTAAACAAGTTTGACTTGGTGATATAAACCCTGATGGTTAATGTAATAAACAATAAACTATGGTGTAGACTTATATAACCCATATGACAGTCACACATTATTTTATAATAAATTTACTTTCAATCCTTTAATCAAACAATACATCTCAAAACATCAAATTGGATTTCAAAATTAAAAAAAATATAACATAAAACTATAGTTCTAGACTAGTAAGTGTTTTAAGTACCAGAAATGAAAAAATATATTAGTGTGATTTTATTCCATGTGTTCAATATCTATATCTTCTATGTCATACACAATTAAAGCATCCATATGTAACTTGTTCTTAACAGCACCATAAATGAACTCTTTATAAGTTGCACAAGGAAAACAATAAGTCATAAACCTGAGTATAGAACTGAGTATATACTTGCTAACTCTGTTTGGGCTTAGATAATTCAAACCCTAGTCTATCCACCAAAGCCTTCAGTATATTCCCTGGCACTCTCTGATGAGAGGTAATTAACTTCTGGATGGCTTCTTTTACCTGCATCAGAAAATTAAACAGTGTGATACTGATATAGACGTACACAAAATCCTCGCATTATAACAGGCACACTTGTATGATACCCAAGATACTGGTATAGACGCACAGAAACCTCGGTTTATAACAGGCACACCTGTATAATATCCGACCTATTTTTAGCATGTCTTACATTTGAGAAACTCTCAATCATATTGCAGCATTAAATCAATATATTATCCTCTCTAAGAGTTAAATCAATTATTAATTTATTACATTCTGGATTCTATTTGTGTTATAATGCTAAAATGTAAGGCTGCAGTTATTTCATTATTTGGTTAACTGATAAACTAACCTGCTTTTTAACTTTAAGCAAAAAATTAATCAGATTTATTTTGATTTGTTCATTTCCAATTTAACAAAAAATAAATTTATATCAAAAATTTGAAATCAGTGAATAAATCTGAATAATTTGTTACCTTTTATATGCCTTGGAATATTCTATTATTCAAATTCATTTAACTGGGTAGTGGGTAATAGTTTCATGACATTTGATACAATAGATTTGTTTGCTTTGTACTGAATAATATTGAGTTATCTCCCCTGTTTCTGTTTTCACCATATAAAAAAGTACATTATATTGTCATGCAAAATGGAAACAATGTGATGTGTGCATATCAACCTCATTTTTCTTGAGACATTATGATCAAATCATTGTCCACCCTTGTATTTTTTAATGTATAGTACTTGCAAGTCATTTTATAAATGAAATAGTTTGTCCATTACAAAGATTTGTCACAAGAGAAGTTAGAGTTTTTGTCCACCATATGCCCACTTACAATGCGAATGGGTGGAAAACACAAAGCCAACTAAAAATCTTCATACATAATTATAGGTTTCACTCTGTCAGTTTCTTTTTGATGCAGCATATAAACAAAATTTTAAAAGAAAAAAGAAGTATACACGTTAAATGTTGTTCTTACCAGCAGTGACTTACCAGTACAGTTGATTTAACTTTAATCACCTGTTAATTGCATGTTTCTCTTAATTGCATAAAACTTTAAAACACCAAACCATTTTCTTTACTCCCTGTGTTAAAAATTCTGTTAATTGCATAAAAAATCTTAAGCAATTAACAAAAATCATCATAACTGCATATAAATTTCAAGTAAAGGGTGCTGTTTGAATTAATAATGAATACTGTTCACTACAAAATAAGAAGCAAAAGTAGAATGGACATTGGTGAGCTGCCTATAGTGGACAAGTGGACATTGGTAGGCTGCCCACTGTGGACAGGTGGACATTGGTGAGCTGCCCACAGTGAACAAGTGGACATTGGTGGGCAGCCACTGTGAACAGGTGGACATTGGTGAGCTGCCTATAGTGGACAAGTGGACATTGGTAGGCTGCCCACTGTGGACAGGTGGACATTGGTGAGCTGCCTATAGTGGACAAGTGGACATTGGTAGGCTGCCGACTGTGGACAGGTGGACAATGGTGGGCAGCCCACTGTAGACAGGTGCACATTGGTGGGCAGCCACAGTGAACAGGGGGACAAAGTATAATCCTCCTGAGTATTCATACCTGATCAGCCAACTCTTCTGAAGTCATGCCTTCTTTAGGATAGATAGGATCTCCGATGAAAGTTCTAAAATTAGAAAAGCTCGATATAAATTTTCTTTTACAAATAAATGAAAGTTAATGCAATATAAATGTACCAAAGATTTAAAAAAAATACATTTAGGTTTTAGTCTGTAACGAATTTCAGGGGACCATCAACTGCATTTTGTTAAAAGCATATTTTTACTATGTGAAACTATTCTGGCTTTCTCTCCCAATAAAAACTGGATGCCATGATATAGATAAAAATTGAAAAATTGCTAAAAGTGGCATGAAACAACATTTAAACAAAACAAAAGAATACTATGTAAAAGTTTAATTACCTCCTGTGTTTCCAAAATGGAAACAGTGTTGAAAGTAGCAAAGAAAACTGACCGAACAACAAGAGCCAAAAACCAAGGGACAGTTACAAATCCGGATATAGACAAACACAACACAAAAATCAAAAACATAAAACACAGAAAGAGAGTAACCCGAACCCAATAAAAACCATGGGTGCACTCAGGTGCTCTGGACGAGTAAGCAGTGCCTGCCTCTAATTAGACACCCGTCGAGTTACTCATTGTCTTGTCTAGGGAAAAGTCAAATCCAGGAATAGAAAACAATACCTATGACTCAGCTAAAATGTCAGATCGTATTTGAGACACTGATTTCCCATAACGATCAATTAAGTCGTGGTGCTGACCATAGAACTTCTGGAGAGATAACATCAACCTAGGTACAACAAACCCTTGTTTGAGTAGTTTAGCAGTCAACAGCAGTGATTGGTCTAGAAAATCTGAATAACGATTGCAGGATCTAGAATAACGTATAAGTTGTGAAATGTACACACCATACGCTGGAGCTGCTGGAATGTTGCTGTCGATGAACGGGAAGTAAACAATTGGGAAGTTGAAGTCATCACGCTTATGTTTTGATTTTCTAAGAGAAATGTCTAAATATTAATTTTTTTTTGTGGGTTAAGGTGTCTTATATTATTTTCATAAAGTACAAGGTAGCTGTTATTTTACATAAAAATAATAGCAGTTTTTGTAACACTTGTTAATAATTGTTAATTGTTTGTTTGAATGATTTTTAATGCCACTTCCGCAATTTTTCATATAAATTATGGCGTCCAGTTTTAACTGGGGGAGGAAGCCTGAGTACCCGGTAAAAACCCGACCTTTGGTAGGAAAACTGGCAATTCTTGTCAATTAAGATTGCAGTTGAGTACACCCTGCCCCCAGGGAGATTGGAACCCGCAACCTCAGTGTTGACAGACCTTGTGATCAATAGTAAACAAACTACCTTAACCACTCGGCCACCGAGGCCCTTATAATTGTTTCAATCTCTCAATTTGGTTTCTAGACAATTTATTTTGCCAGAGGAGAAAATCCTTTTTGTCCATTTTAGTTCATAGAGCTTGTATGGATAATATAAGGTTTAAGTCACAAACAGTGTAAAACAAGTTATGGTGAGCTCATTTTCCCAAATGATACCCCACTTTATGACATCAGAGAGGTCTGAAAATAAATCCCACAATAAGGCATGATCATATAAAGCTATTTTTTATCATTTATCATGGCTGGCATAAATGTGACGGAAATGGTTACGGACTATCTAACAAACACACACTAACTAAAAGAACCAAAACAGTATAACCCCTATCTACTATGGGGAACCGGGGTATAATTATGAAATACTGATATTAATATTCCTTATAGTATAATTACAGCACTTATCTACATGTGTCATATTTAAAATTAAAATATATATCAAAATTAATCCCACAATAAGGCATGATCATAGAAAGCTATTTTTTATCATTTATCATGGCTGGCATAAATGTGACGGAAATGGTTACGGACTATCTAACAAACACACACTAACTAAAAGAACCAAAACAGTATAACCCCTATCTACTATGGGGAACCGGGGTATAATTATGAAATACTGATATTAATATTCCTTATAGTATAATTACAGCACTTATCTACATGTGTCATATTTAAAATTAAAATATATATCAAAATTAATCCCACAATAAGGCATGATCATAGAAAGCTATTTTTTATCATTTATCATGGCTGGCATAAATGTGACAGAAATGGTTACGGACTATCTAACAAACACACACTAACTAAAAGAACCAAAACAGTATAACCCCTATCTACTACGGGGAACCGGGGTATAATTATGAAATACTGATATTAATATTCCTTATAGTATAATTACAGCACTTATCTACATGTGTCATATTTAAAATTAAAATATATATCAAAATTAATCAAACATCAAAGTTTTTTTTAAAGTAAATATTTTTACTATGTCAATGGTTTTTTCATCTGTGAATGTTTGAGCAGTGGAGATATCAAAATGTTTCAATTTTTAAACGTTTTACTTACTTCATTTTAACTGGGAAAAATCCATAAATTGGTACTATAGGTAATCTGGTTTTTTCATAAAGGGCCCTTAGCCAACCTAAAAAATGGTACAGGTACATTATGTCAGTTTTCAACTTTTCCTTTTTACCTGATGTTACATTGTATTACAATTATTCAGACTTGTATAGAACTGAAGAAATTAAACTATCCAAGTTACCAATTATGACATTGAAAATGTCGATTTTGTTCTGAAAAAATAAACCAATTTTGGGTTTTTATCTGATTGTATTCCATTACATCCCTTAAACCATCACAGTGGATTCCTTCATATCAAAATCTTTCATTTTAGTAAACTTATTTCATTGGCTGACACAAATCTGCATACATTGTACAAGCAGCACATGGCTTCTTTTATCTAACTTCAACAAGTCTTATAATATAAATGCAAATTCAATTTTTACCTCCAATAAGAAAGATTTAACTGTGGAAAATCTGCATTCTGAATAGACAATCAGATCTGTTGAACATTCACGAAGATTTAAGGTCCATCAAGATTTTATGGTCCATTAATGTTGATCAATAAAGTAATAAAGCTCTAGTGACCTTTAACAGTTAGCTTCAAAAACATAGTTCTGAAGGTTGTCCTTTTTTAACTTTTTTTTGCAACCATGGTCACAAAACAAAAGAGTGACTTCAAGACTACTTTTTCACAGCAAATTCAGTTAATATTTAAAATAAACATTTGACATATACTTAATTTGTCAGCAACTAATTGTTACCCACTTGCCCTTTTAAATAATGTAAGGTAAGAAAACCTGATGATCAAACAAGACTAAATGAAAAGACAATGAAAAACTAAGTGGAGACGATGACAATTGACAGGGAGACGCAAAAACAAAAAGAGAATAAGCCAAAAAAAAAATATCATGTGAACTGAGATCTAAATTAAATTCAATATTTATTGTAATAAACTATTTAGATACTTACTTCTGCCTATCATGGGTGTTCTGAAAGACTCTCGTATATTCTGAGTAAATACTGGATATACTGGCTGAAAACAAACATTTTACAATTAATAACATTAGACATACATTAGGTGTGAAGATTTTGGTGTCAATCAACTGTTAACAAAACCATATTTTCCCTTCAGTTGTGTAAATAAAATTGATGTTTTAAGATATCAGATTTAAGATAGCACATCAAACAAAAACACAAAGGAACTTGAAAAACCAATGATGTAACTGTATGAACCTATTGCTATGGTTTGAAAACTAGAGGCTCCCAGGAGCCTGTATCACTCACCTGAACCTGAAACCAAACAACCCTTTTTTATCCAGCATTTCTTTCCTATAAGGAATTGCCCAACACTTCTGCAAAAGTCATTAATTTTGACCTTTTAAGGGAAATAACTCCTATAAGGAGAAGATTTGATGCTTAGAGGGAGAACGGAGGTTCACTTCAAATTTGCTGTACCTATTATCCTTTTTTAACTATCAGTCGAAAACTTTCTTAACCCCCCTCCCCCCTTTTCTATTTTAACCCAATGTAGCTATGTAAGTAGTCAGCTGTCATGATTTGCAAAATTTTGGTAGAGGACATTAAAAAGATGATGTGTGAAGCAGTCCTTTCATTGGTTAAATAGAAGATTTTCTTAAATCAAGTAAAATTGATTAAAAAAATGTTCAAGGAGAATAATTCCTTAACAGTTCATCAGACAATCTTAACCCTAGAGTCATTTTTGTAGCCCTCATAAAGCAGAACAATTAAGCAATGCTAACTTTTTCTCCAGTTCTAATAATTTTCAAGATTTTGAGGCAAAATGTCAAAATAATCAATTTCAACAATTACAAGGCAATAACTCCTATAAGGAGTCATCAAACAACTTCGACCCAATGAAGTGTTTTGTAGAGCTTTTGATGCCGATGAAGACATGTTTCTTCGGTTTTTCTGTATTTGTTAGACTTTGTTTGATATATAAGCCAAAAACTGTATTTTGCCCCCCCCCCCCCTCCTATTTTTAGCCATGGTGTCCATGCTGGTTAATCTGCAGTCATGGTGCAAACTTGGTTAAGGACATTTAATGGATGATGTGTACAAAGTTTTAAAGCAGTACTTTCAGTGGTTTCAGAGGAGAAGATTTTAAAAAATCAATTAAAACCGATTAAAACTAGAGGCTCTCAGGAGCCTGTATCGCTCACCTGAACCTGAAACCAAACAACACATTTTTATCCAGCTTTTCTTTGCTATAAGGAATTGCCCAACACTTCTGCAAAAATCATTAATTTTGACCTTTTAAGGGAAATAACTCCTATAAGGAGGATCTTTTGATGGTTAGAGGGAGAAGGGAGGTTCACGTCAAATTTGCTGTTCCTGTTATACTTTTTTAACTATCAGTCGAAAACTCTCTCGACCCCCCCCCCCTTTTTTTTCATTTTTTCTATTTTAATCCAACGTAGCTATGTAGGTAGTCAGGTGTCATGATTTGCACAATTTTGGTAGAGGACATCCTAAAGATGATGTGTGCAATGTTTCAAAGCAGTCCTTTCATTGGTTTAAGAGGAGAAGATTTTTTAAAATCAAGTAAAATTGATTAAAAAATGTTCAAGGAGAATAATTCCTAAATGGTTCATCAGACAATCTTGACCCTAAGTCATTTTTGTAGCCCTCATAGAGCAGAACAATTAAGCAATGCTAACTTTTTCTCTAGTTCTAATAATTTTCAAGATTTTGAGGCAAAAATGTCAAAAATAATCAATTTGGACAATTAAAGGGCAATACCTTCTATAAGGAGTCATCATACAACTTCAACCCAATGGAGTTTTTCGTAGAGCTTTTGATGCAGATGAAGGCATGTCTCTTCGGTTTTCCTGTATCTGTTACACTTTTTTAAATATAAGCCAAAAACTGAATTTTACCGCCCATCCCTCCTATTTTTAGCCATGGTGGCCATGTTGGTTAGTCTGCAGCCATGGTTGGTGCAAACTTGATTGAGGACATTTGACGGATGATGTGTACAAAGTTTCAAAGCAGTACTTTCAGTTGTTTCCGAAGAGAAGATTTTAAAAAGTCAAACAGATTAAAAAAAACAGTTCAAGGGGAATAACTCTTAAACGGTTAATCAGACAATCTTGACCCTTTAGTCATTTTTGTAGCCCTCATAGAGCAGAACAATTAAGCAATGCTAAATTTTTCTCTAGTTCTAATAATTTTCAAGATTTTGAGGCAAAAATGGCAAAAATCATCAATTTCGACAATTAAAGGGCAATAACTCCTACAAGGAGTCATCATACAACTTTGACCCAATGGAGTGTTTTGTAGAGCTTTAGATGCTGAAGAAGGAACGTCTCTTCGGTTTTCCTGTATCTGTTATACTTTTTGAACTATAAGCAAAAAACTGTATTTTGACCCCCCTGTTCTATTTTTAGCCATGGCGGCCATGTTGGTTGGTCTGAGGCCATGATTTGGACATTTTACTGATGATGTGTGCAAAGTTTCAAAGCGATCCCTTCAGTGGTTAAGGAGAAGAAGATTTTTAAAGAAAAGTTAACGATGAAGATGACAACATTCAAACATTTGATTTGTAAACATTATATGGCTATTTTTGTGATCTAAATAGTGTCATGTACTAAGTTTTACTAAAACTGCCAAAAAACTGTGATTTTTTTAACATCCCTTAAAGTTCACTTAGAATATCTAAATCTTCCTTTTTGCACAACTTTCTTCCTCACCAAATATTTTTTTTTTTTAATATGCATAAAGTTTTCCTAAACTTGGGCTGTTTTTTTATCAATCTATACAAGTATTTAAATCTTATGTAAAGAGACTTAGAGAATATTTGCAAACCATTAAAAATGTCATGTTTGCACTTATTCAAGGTAAATAACCCAAACAACCAATGTTTGGCATCTCAACTCAACTCAAACTTGACCTGAATACTGTGTGCATTACCTGTGGTTTAAAAATTTTAAGTCATTCTAACATAAACAAATTTGAAATCATGCTAATACAATTATTTAAAATATCATTTTGCTCCTAATTAAGGGTATGGATTGAAAATGATACATGTACAATGTATCAAACTTGATCTAGATCTGATTTTATTTATGTGTAAAGCTTGTTTTAAATTTTCAATGTCAACAGGAAAATTCAAACTTAGACTTAGATTAATGTCCAGAAACGAAAAGTTAATGACACTGCCTGCCCTCCATCAAATCAATAGAAATCTGACTAAATACTTATGTTAAATATGGAATTACATGTACTTACAACATTTGCCTGAATGGCAACTTTAGCAAAACCGTGACGCTTTCCCCATATTATAGGATAATATTCATCTCCAAATAAAGCTTCTCGTACACCACCTGTGCACATTAAAATAAAATGTGAAAGTTA
The DNA here is from genome assembly GCA_944474755.1 of Limnoperna fortunei. NCBI lineage: Eukaryota > Metazoa > Mollusca > Bivalvia > Mytilida > Modiolidae > Limnoperna > Limnoperna fortunei. Next base: position 99,973,863 of record OX104111.1, read on the forward strand.
TAGCAAAAACTCATGGATATTTCATTTCATAAAAGGTAGGTAGGGGTAGAAATTTTTATATTTCTGAAAAATGTTTGTTAAAAAACATGGTTGCATTTGTGAATTTTTTTGGAAAAAAAAGTAGAGGGTCAAAGATTAAAAAAAAGCTTTGAAAATTTGTAATATTTTCTTGCATGATTCTCTATAACGCAAATTGTAATGATTTATGAAACAGATATTTTCTAAATTCTAAAAAAGATTGGTTTCCTCTGCAGTTTTCCATTTAATCATTTCTATTGATTAAATTATTACCTTTCAATATAACCTGTCTTTTTGATAGTTTGTGATGATATAAAAAGGTAAAAAGGTATGTAAGATGTGCAAAGTGTTCCAATTTAGCTCATTAATGGTTAAATTTATTTCTACTGTAATTAAAATGTTACATGCAATTAAAAATTGAAATATTTCATTAAATGTTCTGAACAGGAATCTAATGGCAGAAAACACACCAAGGTCAAAATTTTGATGCAGATGGACCTCAATATAATTACAGCAGGTACATGAGAAATGTCTACTGAAAGTTGCAAATCGCCATTACCAGCATATGCACATTTTTTGTGAGGAAACTGAAGTACCCAGAGAAAACCACATACCTTCTGTAGGAAAACTGGCTACCCCTGCCATTTATGATTGTAGTCATGTACCCTCTGCCCTCAGTGAGACTCGAACCCACAACCTCAGTGTTTAAAGGTACATAATAAATAATAGACTACTTCAACCACTTAGCCATGGAGACCCCATAACTAAAAGGAAGGAGAAATTATCTCATTCCAAACTATTTGATTCTAATGCCGTCATGCCTTTAACCAGTACTTAATAGTGATCATGCTACAAGTGTTCCATCTAATTTGTTCTGTTTACTGGACTTAACATGTTAATTATAAGCTATTGAGCATGATTATGTTATTATGCTGGTGTCACAAAATAACATCAAAATATTTTTTTTATTCATGCATTGATTTCACAACTTGCACAAAAATACAGTTCCAAAATACCAAGCTTCTAACTACCTGGAGATATTCCTAACAAATGACCTTCTTTAAGAACATTAACACAGCTTTGAATGGTCCCTGGGGTGACCCTCATCACCTCCATCAACAGCCTCCAGCCTAAGTCATAAAAAAAACAATGTAAAATATTGACAAATATCAAGTTCATTTGTGTCGTCCTTACAAACAAGCAAACAAGTAGAAATGTGAAGCTTTAATGAATTACTTAGATATTAATGCTTTTTCTAAGGGTCATATATATTACTTTATATTTTATGACATTGTACAATTATTTTTTCGTTAAATGTCATTTAGTAACTTAACTTCTTAAGTAAAGTTGTATATATTATGAAAATGAATCATGGAAACTATAAAGTTGTTTGAATTTTAAAATAGTTGTAAATGTTTTACAATTTTGTTATGTGTAATTTCATCAACGATTTTGTCATAATTCTAATATAGATAATTCATATGCTTTTAGAACACATAAGGTTTCTAATCATAGATCCTGCTGTGACGTCACAATTAGAATTTCTACGTCAAATGCGCAAAACTGAAAATTTCAAACTCCAACAATGCAATTTTGTTAAGATGTCTTAATATTTTTTGCTTAAAAGGTAAGCATATTCAATTAAAATGACAAGCATATATTTTTATATCAATTTTATTTGCTTTTAATAAGCTGTTTTAAGATATATAAATTGTTACTTTCAAAAACCTATATAAAGATTGAAAGCATCCTCTAAAAGCACCTTCGAAATTTCAAAACATTTGTTAGACATACAAGTATTAAAACTTGGTCAAACCATAATTTTGACTTCATTTGATACCTCACAATCGTTCGGTATAAAATATCGACAAATATAAGGTCTGACCATGTTTTATTTTCAAAAATCTATTTCGTAACCAAAGGACATGTTACCGAGTACTAACCTGGAATGTGAAAAAGAAAATTATCACCAACAGCTCTAATATGTCTATCCTTTTCCAGCAAGCATTTGGCAATTATGTAGTAGAAATCTATTGGTAAAGTTCCATGATAATATATCAGCAAAGCTGGTCCCTCATTGGGTATCTTGTCTAAGCCTTCTATCTCATACCCTACAAATATATATATATATCGTTTAAAAAGATGTACAACAACATATAGATACATAATTAAAGCGAATAACAAAGTTACAATAACAATACAATAAAAATACAATAACAGGTAAAAAGTTGTTGTCATTATAAGTATATAATGTATATGATTTCTAGTAATTAACGAAAGAAGTTTTTTGTTAGTGCTATTACACGTATGTACAGGTCTGTAAGTAAGAAGCACTATTAATAAGGTTACAATCAATATATCTACAAAAAAGCAATTTTAAACTAAATTAAACGACATTCTACATGAATATTCTGAGACCATGGACGTATCTGGTCTAAGGTACAATAATTTCATTTTCCCTTTCTCTGTTTGTCTGTCCACCTTGAGTTACGGTCTATAAGGGTCAACCTGAGTTTAATAAAAATTTCAGTTATTGCAGTACCGTGCGTATGTAGATGCATATTAAGGGGTAAGTTGGTTTTGCATCTTGTGTCGCTTCTGTTCATTAGTTTGCCGAATCTTTGCACAGACTCACCAACATACTGGAGATTGCATATACCACACTGTAACCGGTATATGATGTTCTCACTTTTGCAATTCAAATTGACATGGATGTCAAATTGTTTGCCATTTGATGTGCTGGTGAGGTATTGGGTGTGTTGAATGTGATCATTACAGATGCAACATTGCCCCAATTGGCTTCTACGTGACGACATTTCTGCTCTGACTAACTGATCTTTCAACTTTTGGGTTTTCTAAAGGCCATTACAGGAGGCTGGAAATATTTTATGTTTTTTTCAATTGTTGTCCATCGTTCGCGTATAGTACATGTGATGTCTTTAACAGGTGGGAGGGGTATGTTAGGACAAAAGAGACTCTATTGTTAGTTTTCTTTTCTCTGTAGTGCAGATGCTGGTCCCTACTGATGTTGTTGGCTTTTTTAAAACATATTGATATGTTCTGGCTATTGTATCCTCTCTGCTTTAGATAAAGTGCTCGCCATTAAACTACTCGTAAAATTTTTATGTTTTATTACAAGTTCGAGTAGTTGAATTAGGATCTCAGTGGGGGGATCTTTGATGTCGCATTGTTCCCAGACGTCCTTGCATGCTGTTATGCCGTCATCTTGTGGTATATTGGTGTAAAATGATGTTATATCCATGGAGACGAGGATTTGTGTCCGGTGGAAGTGGATTCATGGATTCCATTTTAAGCAGGTAGTTGGTTGTGTCTTTTATGTTAGATGGTAAAGTTTCCACGTGGGGTCTTAAGTGGAAGTCTGTAAACTCTGAAATTTTCTCTGTAGAATGTCAGTTGGCCAAAACTATGAGTTATTCTCCTTATGGAATTTTAAGCAGGAGATAAAAACGACCAGCTCTGGAATTTTCTGGTTGTAGATATTCAAGGGTGTCTTTATCAATGTGACCACTTTTGTGCATGAATGTTTGGGTTTTACTTATTATTTTTGCAAAATTATCCGTTGGATCAGAGTCAAGTTTTTATAGAATTTTTTGTCAGTCAATTGTCTTTCGGCTTCTCTAATGTAATCAGATTTGTCCATTACTACTACTACACTCTCTTTGTTTGCTGGTTTGATGATAATGTCATCTCTTTTCGTTTGTTCATAGAGCACATTTCTTCTTTTGACAAGTTGTTGAAGGAAGGGTTGTAGCTTTTGGAAATACTCGTCACGTTCGACTTTACTTGGTCGATGAAAGACTCAAGTGTCAAGTTTTTGCTACGCTTAGGAATCCAGTTACTCTTTTTCTTAAATCTAGATATCAATGGTTCATGTTCATTGTTCTTGGATTCATCGATATTTTTGCTACAGTCCTGGTCTTCGTCTTTAGATTTGAAGTGTTCCTTAATCCTGAGTGCCCTTGCAAACTTGTTGAGGTCGTTTTCAAGTTTAACTTCATTTTTTTTGGTGTTAGTAGAACAGAAATTAAGACCTTTTGACAGGAGGCCAACGTTTAATGGTGAGCACTATTTATTTATTTATTTATTTCCATTAATTGTGTGGACGATAGATTTACAACAATATTGGTATTAGGTTTTGATATTAGCTTATGTGTTCAAAAGCGATGTTTTCTAGATCTCTTTTCGTGTGTAGGTTGAAGTTGGTTTAAAGGTGGCTTAACAGGAACAATACCATCTCTTGAAAAATTTTTGTCACAATACACAATATATATACTTGTTGATCTAATAAATGTATCTTACAATAAACCACCCTTAAAACATAACAGCAAATATGAACAAGAATTCAAAATTAGTTAAATAGTTAATTTTTATGAAAATTTGGCCTTTCTACTAAAAACAGGAAAACATAAATTTTTACATAAATTTTCAGTATAAGTATTCCCAATTATCCTCAGTAGTAAAAATTTAAAATATTTAAAATTATTCCTGATTTTTACATTAACCTAAAAGTTATACATGATAACAAGTATACCAACCATGCCAGATTCTTGCCTGGCCATCCCAGAATGCAGACACTGTCTTTCTAGCTCCATCCCAGAAGTCATGACTGTAGGCTTCTCTCAGTCTGTGTCTATAGTTGTGGACATGTAGAAACAAAGCAGACCCATATAAAAACAATAGTATTATCAGTGGTAACAGGAATGATATAATTATGGGATATATTACCCATAATACCCACTTCCAGTAATTTATGTCAAGGTTATCAATGGACTTCCAAACATATGACAGATATGTTCCATTCAGCATACTTATTTTTACATTGATCAGGTGGCCATGTGGTCCTCACACTACAGCTGTCTGAAAAAAAAAAATAGATGTCAGTGAGATGGTAACCATCTCTGTGGGCACCGCCTACATTAAGGTCAAGGTCAAAGGTCATCAACCATGGTATGCGACACATCGCCTTGATATTATCTACCAATATTCCAAATATCAAAAGCCTACCTCAAAAGATAAACTAGAGGCTCCCAGGAACCTGTAATCGCTCACCTGGAATCCAAATGACTTAAACTATATTAAAATTTTTTAAATTAACAGTTTCAGTCTAGTTGTTATAGCTTTTAAGTTACTGTGCAAAAACTAAACATTTCTTCAAAAAAATTGTTAAATACAATAACTCCTATAAGGTGCCATCGACAATTTCTGAAAATTAAATGGTTTTTAGGCATTGTCCTTGAGGGTAATTTAGAAATTTACAGTTTTACTCTACTTATAAGTGTGTTATAGACTAATTTATAATTAAAAAACTGTTCATTTGTCCAAATTCATAATGAAAGGGCAATAACTCCTATAAAGAGTCATCTTGCAATTTTTGGATTAAGCAATCATTGTAGGGCTTCTATTGCTGATCATTTGTGCAATTTACAGTTTTAATCTAGCTACTATAGTTTCCAAGTTACAGGACAAAAATGGAAAATTGTCATTTAAGGGCAATAACCCCTATAAGGAGTCATCTGACAATTTCAGACCAATTAAATGAATTGTAGGGCTTTTTTGCTGATCATTTTTGCAATTTATTATTTCACTCTAGCTGTTATGGTTTTTAAGTAACAGGACAAAAACGGAAAATTTCATAAAAAATTGCAATTTAAGGGCAATAACTCCTATAAGGAGTCATCTGACAATTTCAGAACTTAAAAGTAATTTGTAGGGCTTGTATTGCTGATCATTTTTGCTATTAACAGTTTCACTCTAGCTGTTACAGTTTTTAAGTTACAGGACAAAAACGGAAAATTTCATAAAAAATTGCAATTTAAGGGCAATAACTCCTATAAGGAGTCATCTGACAATTCAGACTTAAAAAGTAATTTGTAGGGCTTGTATTGCTGATCATTTTTGCTATTAACAGTTTCACTCTAGCTGTTACAGTTTTTAAGTTACAGGACAAAAACGGAAAATTTCATAAAAAATTGTCATTTATGGGCAATAACTTATTTAAGGAGTTGTCTGAAAATTTCAGACCAATCAAGTGAATTGTAGGGTCTTTATTGCTGATCATTTGTGCAATTTACAGTTTCAATCTAGCTGCTATAGTTTTCAAGTAACAGGACAAAAACAGAAAATTTCATAAAAAATTGCCATTTAAGGGCAATAACTCCTATAAGGAGTCATCTAACAATTTCAGACTAATTCAGTGAATTGTAGGGCTTGTATTGTTGATAATTTTTGCTATTTACAGTTTTACTCTAGCTGTTATAGTTTTAAAGTTACAGGACAAAAACGGAAAATTTCATAAAAAATTACCATTTCAGGGCAATAACTCATATAAGGAGTCATCTGACAATTTCAGACCAATCAAGTGAATTGTAGGGTCTTTATTGCTGATCATTTGTGCAATTTACAGTTTCAATCTAGCTGCTATAGTTTTCAAGTTACAGGACAAAAACAAAAATTCATAAAAAATTGCCATTTAAGGGCAATAACTCCTATAAGGAGTCATCTGACAATTTCAGACTAATACAGTGAATTGTAGGGCTTGTATTGTTGATCATTTCTGCTGTTTACAGTTTTACTCTAGCTGTTATAGTTTTAAAGTTACAGGACAAAAACGGAAAATTTCATAAAAAATTACCATTTAAGGGCAATAGCTCATATAAGGAGTCATCTGACAATTTCAGACCAATCAAGTGAATTGTAGGGTCTTTAATGCTGATCATTTGTGCAATTTACAGTTTCAATATAGCTGCTATAGTTTTCAAGTTACAGGACAAAAACAGAAAATTTCATTAAAAATTACCATTTAAGGGCAATAGCTCCTAGAAGGAGTCATCTGACAATTTCAGACTAATACAGTGAATTGTAGGGCTTGTATTGTTGATCATTTTTGCTATTTACAGTTTTACTCTAGCTGTTATAGTTTTAAAGTTACAGGACAAAAACGGAAATTTTCATAAAAAATTACCATTTAAGGGCAAAACCTCATGTAAGGAGTCATCTGACAATTTCAGACCAATCAAGTGAATATTAGGGCTTTTATTGCTGATCATTTTTGCCATTTACAGTTTCACTCTACCTCGTATATTTTTCAGGTTATATTGTAAATACCAAAAATTTTGTCAAAAATAGTCAAAAAAGGGCAATAACTCCTACAAGAAGCCAATACACATGAACTTCGCACTAATTGCAACTATTGTAGACCTTAATGTGCTGATCAATTTGAAGTAATGGTTTTCTCTATAGCTATTATAGTTTTTTTAGATAATGATCAAAAACCTGTGTTGACCCCCAAGTTCTATTTTCAGTAACAGTGGCCATATTTGTCTGTTGATCAACACCCTGGGTACAAACTTGAAATTAGGAGCCCTAAGAATGATTGTGGCCAAGTTTGAAAAAAATTGGCCCAGTGGTTTCAGAGGAGGAGATTTTTGAAAAAGTTTACGACGGACGACAGACGATGGACGCCAAGTGACAGCAAAAGCTCACATGGACCTACAGTTCAGGTGAGCTAAAAAGTTACACCTCTGACACGATAAGTTAGGATGGACACACGGATGGATGCACTGATGGCCAGACTGATCATTATAGGGCATCGGCCACAAAGTGGCAGGGTCTTAATAAAGTAACAACACTGCATTTAAAAACCAGACCACAGCTTCAAATAATATTTAATCAAAATAAGCATTTATTAAAATCTGCCATCATTCCATGTTTAGTTATTTGTAATGCTTGAGATCTATTGTGCATAGAAAGAAAGTGTTGATCAATAAAAATTTAGATGTTTTATTTTTTTAATTTGGTTGGATACCACTTTCAGCAATTTTTCCGATAAACTATTGCACCATTTTTTAGTGGTGAAGAAGTCTGAGTAGCTAATGAGAATCACAAACCTTTTTCAGGAAAACAGACAATCCTGATGAATTAAATGTATGGTTGAAGTCAGCCCACCTTACCCAAAGACATGCTAAAACCTACAATCCCATGGCCATTGTGGACACACCTGCAATCTTATATACAGCCTAGCAAACTCATTTACTGAGGTTACAACCTTGTTATTTTCTATCCCCCTGGTTTGAATATTTTGACAGTTGTAATGCAAGCTGAAAATCTTATAATTTTCTTATGATCTGTGTATTTTCCAAATGTTATCTTTATTTTTCTATAAATTTCTTTAGAAAAAGTAGGAAAAGAAAACAACTCATAAGGGAGTTTGTAGCGTTGATTCAAACAGGTATAAACAGTTTAACCATTCTGAACAAACAAACCAGGCTTGTGTTTTTTAACAACAACTTGTAAATCACAACAAACGGCTACAACTTTCCTGAATGAAGTAAAAACTATGGATAAACAGAAATAATTTTTTTCCAACAAAACCATCAACAAGCATTTAAATGATTACATAACTTAAATTTGATTGAAATGTTAGAAACACTTCATGCATCAGAATTTTGACCTACAAAGCAGATGGTTGCTGGCGGGGGATGTATGACAGGGGACTGCTGTATGGCTAGTCAGCTAAACTTTTATATACATATTATGTGTACCAGTTTAATATGTACCAATAGTGTACACCTACAGTATTTTTAAAAAAAACTGCAATGAGACTACAATCAAAGATACTGTTCCAAATACCTTCTAAGTCAGCAAGGAATAAGTGGGAATAATTTAGTCCCTTGCTTTCTAACCTTGGCACACGTTTTTTTATTATATATTATTTCATATCAGTAAAATTATTTTGTTTCAAAGTTCAGCTGGTATTGATTAATCTGCAGTAATTTGACATGAGGGCATTATCACATCATGGTAATGCCCCTCCAGTAACAAGTAACATAAAACTGTTTATTTTTTAAATTATATTCATAAATATATGTTTTCACATGTACAACCTAAATGAAGAAAAAAATGTCACAAAAAGTTCAGAAAACTAACTGTGTATTGCCTGAATGATATATCATGAGGCCTACATTCAAATCATACAGCAAGCAGCTACAAATTAAATAATGCAGTCAAAAACACACAGTTTCTTAATTCTTCAATGAAATAAATATAATAGTTTCTTATATAGCTGTCATTGTCATGATACTCAGGACAGTGGTATTGTCTTCAACATTGATAATGACCTCGCCTTTGGCTCATGTATAATCAATGTTTCAGGCAATACCACTCTCCCTTGTGCAGTCAAGATATCAAGACAATGCCTTTTATATAAGCAAATAAATTGTATAAGTATAAAGCTGTGTAATCAACCGAAATAATGGGCTGTCATATAGTTAAGAAATAATTCATGGCTGCCCCAACTTTATGGATTATTTAAATATGGGTAGGCATTATATTCATGAATATTTTGCCAGGAGTGTAATTAGTGAGTGGTAAAATATCATGAATATAATACTCTATCCATATTTAAATAATCCAAATTTGGAGCAGCCATGAATTATTTGGATACTGATATGAAAATATAGAAATTTTACATTTCAGGACTACACAGGTAAAGGTTTATTTTGGCCGTTTCAATTTGCGAGATCCTCTTTAAGTTAATTTCTTTTTCTTGTGGAAAACTTGATGGAAAAAAAGGAAGAAATATAAATTAAAAACAAACTAAATTATTTTTTAACATTAAAATAATTTAACAATCAAAACAAAGAACAACAAAAAGTTCAATACTTCATTATGTCACAGTGTTTGTAACTGTGTTGATTGCACAATGAACTGGAAATGGGTCAATACTTCATTACCAGTACTGTATTTACAAAAGTTCTGGGTCATTTCGTCCAAATTACATATTCTCCCCGGGTAATTTCACACTAGGAGTTTTTGCCCCGGAAAGCGAGTTTTTTCAAATTATTTTAAACAATTTATTAACCAGAACATGCAATTGCAATTAAATGGCTTCAATTAAAAAATGTGATATGAGGACAATTCTGCAGTTAACTAATTGACCCATTTCCAGTTTTACATGATTTATCTCCCCTTTTACTTCCTGTTGAAAAAACTACAGCTGTCATTACTAAAAGACTACGATACTGAAATAAAGATTTTTGATTGTTTTTATATTGTTTGTCTATGCCAATTAAAATTTTCATCTAATTAATAGTTACTATAGCCATAGGCAACAGGTGAGTTTGAATACAACACGGATGTCACTGGCAAGCTTGTTTATTCAAGCTATAAAACAGCTGGTGTTCTACCTCCAATTAACATCAGGTAAATAGGGTAATGAACATTGGTTAATTAATTATTGATCATGTTTACATAGCAGGCGGTTTTAATAACCTTCCTCACTCAGATATTGACACCTGTCTGACATTTAACTGAAGCGTGAAAATTTATCAAAGACGATTGTCCATTTCAAAAGGTTTCAACAGGACAAACTGCGGCTGTAGCCACAGTTTTTAGTACCGGAAGTGGACACTAGGTGGCGTTTTTTAAATTGGAAAGTCGTCAATTAATGTCTACAAAATTGTTACATGTACAGACGTGACGTGTTTTTTATATTGCCCACTATATACCGTGGTCGTGGTTTTTTCATTCAGAAATTCACTACCATACGCCACGGTGGTATTCTGCGGTACATCGTGTTATGTCCACTACATATCGTGACCCACCGTGTTGACCACGGTGGATTTTCAATTTCCTTCCATGCTTACACAGTGAAAAAATTAAAAAGTTGCGATCTAATTTAGATATTTGTGTTAAAATATGCCATTTTAATACGTTTGTTTGACAACAAAATTAATCTGCGTTCTTGCTAATTTATTCATTACACGAGAATACCTTAAAGTTTATTGTCACTGATTTGATTGACAATTATTACCGTAACGTGTTCTAAAAGGTTAGAACACTGCATTTTGCCCTTAAAATTGTCAAAATATTTGCTATTCTATCGTCAAAATTTCTCTGTCAGCGCCTTTGATTAATGTTCCAACCGTTTGAACTTTTACCGGATGTAAATTGTTTCATACCTTAAATCGATCGATTATCTAAGTATTGTCCAGTCATCATTTTATCAAGCACGTGCTCTCAAACATTTCAATAAACTTGTGTATTGTATAATTTTATAATTAACAGGTAAACACACGGCTTCACATTTTTAACGGTAAAGAAAATAGCACATTACACAATAAATACGAGACTTGTAAAGAAATACACAATAAATGCGAGACTAGTAAAGAAATTCGTTTTAAAAACGTCAAAATCAATATACGACTTAAAATGCTACATTTTGATCTTTTCAAATTTTAGGAATTATTACTTAATATAAATGTCTCAGAATATATCGTTCCACGAATGATTTTATACTCGATTCGTATTCGGTGTTGAACCAAGTGTGTTAAAAAAATACAATCCTGATATAGAATCAACCATAATAGTCGTTTCAGTGTTAAAAGCCTGACACATCATCAACTTTTGTTGTAGAAAAGACTTTAGTAGCATCCTTATAATTTCTATTATGTTACAACAAGACACTATGTCTGCAAACAGACGTTCGTATCGGTGCACAAAAAAAACCAACAACAACAAAAAACAAAAAAGAACAAAACAAAACAAACTAACATACTGTTGAGTAAATTCGGGCAATTATTTTATATTTATATGAGTGGGGACAAATCAGTTCTTTCGTCTTTAAAAATAATTTTATTCCGATTTGTTTTGTTAATGTTATAACAGACGTAAGTAACTATGCATATTTTATTGTTTGATCAATGTACCGCAATACAACATATTAAAAATAAGTATTTGTATTTAGAGAACTAAGGCAAGTCTAAAAGGGGTCTGATCTCGAGAATATTGATCCCAATAAATACTATGTCATGCAAAAACACCGAAACTGCGGGAACTTTATACAAATAACACGTCTGCCTCCATTTGAAAAATTGTCAGTTTTGTATATTTAGCTCAGAAGCACATCACTACTTTTTTTATATAAACCTGTTATATTAATTGTTATATTTTAAAACGCCATTGTCCAAAGTAAATGTGTATTTAAATTTGTGCGTACGTAAGACTTCATTCAACCTTGTGAAACAGGCGCCTGTGCCATATCGTAGTTAAACTATATTTTATGTGGCGATTCTCGTTTATAAACTTTTAACATATTTATTATTCTTGCTGCATGTTGGCTTCATTTTAGCAATTTATTTGTTGTATCCCATCCTGTTAACGAATTTTATATAACGATGTAAACTTTTGTCCGCGTTTGTTAAAACAACTCTGGTTTTAATACCAAATAAAGAAAAAGATCGCCGCTCAACTGCCCGTTTTCTGTCAAAACGGATTTATAATTGATTAAAGAGAGTTCGCATACAACTTCAGGACAATTCCTTATACGTTGTAATACACTAAAAAGTTAATGTGACAATTCAAATCCGGATAATTTACCGAACTTGTTCAGGGTAATATTTTATGCATAACACATGCATCCGGTTGAACAAATATTCCATCTTCAAGTCTACCGGCACATTAAATCATTATTGATTATCAACAAATAAAATGCAAGTGACAACGGCTGTGTAAATGAACTTTGACTGAGGGAGAGGAAAATAGTTCTTATTTTGATATTTGACTGCGCCAAACTGTAGCATAGACAGTGGATTTATTATTCAATGGAATTTTAATATTGGAGCTGTATTTAAAAAGCAGTTTCATATAGAATTTATAAATAAATTTATTCAGATAATTTATTAAATGTATTGGGTATTTTTTTATCTGATTGTTCAAAGCCTATTTCTGGACTATTTTATGGGTGTAAGGGAGTTTCCATGAGTACCCTTCGGATTTTCTAAATTTGCAAAAAATTTTATCTGACATGGCACCCCGAAAATTTAATGTGATATACGTGAAATTATTCCGGTCGTTTTGAGGGGTCTCTCATTACTCAACGAAACTTGGTGCCTAAGTGAGAGCAAAAAATGTCAATAGTTTCCCCTATACAAAAATAATTAAGAGGCCGTTGTCAAGTTGAAGTGTTGATTTTTTACTTTGTTGTCTAAAAGTTTGTCTGTCAGTGATGTTATTAGTTCAGCCGCTGCAGCTATAATGCTGTTACTTTCACTTTATTCTGTCAGATAACAGTAAACAATTAAAAAATACATCTTTCTGTCTAAATTTTACTCAAAAACATTAAATTTATGGTTTTAAACAGTAAGTTACATGGCCTTGAATGGCATAAAATTGTCAGATTTCCTTGTAGACAGAAACAACAAAGAATTGCTAAATTACTCAATGGAAAACAGAGGCGAAATTAATTTAGTTATTAAACACTATTGCAACTAAATAAATTTAACTTTGAACAAAACCAAAAAAAAATACCTGTGTGTAGTTCAACCCTTTAAAACAGCAAAACATAGCGCATGGGAAATCTGCGAGATTAGGTTCTACATGATTTTGCTCACAAATGTACTTTCAACCAAATCCATGATACTGTTTACCCAAAAAGCATGCAAAGCCAGTAAAATATGGTTTGTATTTTATTTATATCATTAATTTTTGTCTGAAAAACTGATCCGTAGCAACAGATCGATAGAGTCGGGTCATAATCTAGCACGCACTTTTCCCCCCAAACAAATTATGATTGCATGACCATTTCTACAAGATGTATTTAAATCCAGCATTTTTCCTCAAATGCTTAATTTTACCAAGGGTAAACACTTGTAATCAACATTCATATTTCTACCTTTTAGCAATTAACAAAATAAACACTAATAAAGTTAAAACACTGTCAACCAAGGGAGATAATTGTAGGCACTGAAGAATGTAAACAAACTATAAAATGAAGCTTTTATTGTAAATATATGAAATTGATCCATATTTAAAGAACAAAATTAGAAGATAATAATCCGATTCCTATTTTAGAAATACAATCACAGAAATGTCTTCATGAGATTACAAAGATAGCTTAAACATTGTTTGTGTGTGTGTGTGTGTGTGTGGGGGGGGGGGGGGGTGCACATGTAGATGGAAAAAGCAAGGATATGCGCATATATATATAAAAGTGACATATCAGTAGGTGGAGTGGTTTCATTTGGTAACCATGGATCTTGTACACAATAAATGCACTCGGTTACTAATTTTAAAAACATGTTTTTTTGCTTTCACCATTTATTTCAAATTCTTGTATTGATGTTTACTTGTTTACAATATATGGTTACAACATCATAGCATTATGACGTCACAGTTTGCATGATGTCATAAAGGGTACTTCAAAACTCCTGGCTGTGTAAATCTCTTTTTTAAGAAACTTCTTTGGAAATATTGCTATTAACCTATTAATAATCAGTTGAATTTTAGTAAATACAAATGTACACCCATTTCTGAACCATAATTATTTGATTTATATATTGAGTACTGTTTAAGAATGTTTGATTGTGAAATTAATACAAAAATAAGAAAGTAAATGTAAAAATTTGTTCTAAAAGATAAGTAATGTGCCCATTTTTCTTCTTAAAAAGGTAAAATTTTTATAACTTTGGAATTCAGTATTGATATTATTTAAAGATATAGCCTTCCTATGGTTTATTATGACATATATATAGGTTGCGAAAGCGAAAACTTATCATCCAGCTATAGATATAATGACACATGAAAATTGTTGATTTTTTTTTTAAATCAAGTGTTGAGTTGAACAATTGAAAGCGTTAAAGTTTGTTCATAAAACAGGTTAAAACGGCTTTATTTTATTTCGGAATGAGATGAAACTTGGTAGATTTGCTCGTAATATGGGGAACAAAAATAAAATACAGTAAAAAGTGTGAAAATTGAAAATTTTGTTTTCAATTTGACAACGGCTGTGTAAATGAACTTTGACTGAGGGAGAGGAAAATAGTTCTTATTTTGATATTTGACTGCGCCAAACTGTAGCATAGACAGTGGATTTATTATTCAATGGAATTTTAATATTGGAGCTGTATTTAAAAAGCAGTTTCATATAGAATTTATAAATAAATTTATTCAGATAATTTATTAAATGTATTGGGTATTTTTTTATCTGATTGTTCAAAGCCTATTTCTGGACTATTTTATGGGTGTAAGGGAGTTTCCATGAGTACCCTTCGGATTTTCTAAATTTGCAAAAAATTTTATCTGACATGGCACCCCGAAAATTTAATGTGATATACGTGAAATTATTCCGGTCGTTTTGAGGGGTCTCTCATTACTCAACGAAACTTGGTGCCTAAGTGAGAGCAAAAAATGTCAATAGTTTCCCCTATACAAAAATAATTAAGAGGCCGTTGTCAAGTACAAATTATTCTTAAGTACTGTTTTGAAAGATTCTCTTTTCATTCGGGTAACAATGTTTAAACCCGCAATCAATTAAATGACAACGTTTATGTTGTCATGTACCACCGCGGAGATATCGTGGCCGGACCCCTGTGGCGACAGGCCATGGTAGACTGAACTCCCTCATATGCATCCACCATGGTAAGATTACCTGAGAAGATTCTTAACCACGATAGTAGGCGTGGATATACCATGGTGGGTGATAGAGAAAAGGATTAACTTCCATGGTGGGTTAGTGTTTTTTATAAAAAACACGTTGTTCCCTCTGTACATTCACCGCTTTTTAATAGATTTCCAATTAAATGGCTTCAATTAAAAAAGCTAATAGATTTTTAGCTTATTGGCTTGCTATGAGTACAGTTTACAAATCGGGTATGTAATAATGTAAACAATTAATAGTCTTAAAATAACAAGCAAATAATTAATTACAGCTGATTGTGCTCACCTAAAGCTATCAATCAGATAACCAACATCAAACACCTGCACCATAAACAAACAAAATAATCTACCAACGACAGTATCTGGATAATCATATACAACAATAAAAATTAACACGTATCATTATATAACATATATTTTACCGGATAGAATAGAAATCGGGGCGAACCGACCCGGTGCGAATTGACTCAGTTGAGAACGAAATTTTGGGCGAACTGACTCAATACCATTTTGTTATGATTTAAAAGCGTATTTGTTAAAATACATCAATCAATATTTGATATTTGAGAAAAGTTGAGTCACGTTTGTCATGTTTTTCATTATATGTTGTATCATTTGACATTAAAATGAATACCAAATTGATATTTTAATCATTTGTGCATACTCAAAAATAAGAAATATTACCGCAGATGATAGCCGGATATCGTGAA
Organism: Limnoperna fortunei; assembly: GCA_944474755.1. Lineage (NCBI taxonomy): Eukaryota > Metazoa > Mollusca > Bivalvia > Mytilida > Modiolidae > Limnoperna > Limnoperna fortunei. The sequence goes on from OX104111.1 coordinate 99,990,044, forward strand.
ACCATTATAATTTACAATCGAGTGCGGAAAGTTTCCGGAAATATAGATTTGTATTTAAAAAAAAACTACTTCAGCCAATCGAACTTAAAAATTTTTATTGTTTCTATGAAAAAAACTTAACTCATTGACTCAGTCTGAAATTTTACTTAATTTCCCAACTTACAAAACATGCAATCGAATATGTACGGCCACGTAGTGCTCTTCGGGTAATGATACTGTGTGGGGCAAGTCCTCGGACTAACCCGAGGATACTCTGCCATCCAACGCATGATACGGCATGAAATGCGCACCAAATTAAAGTGATCTTGTTTTGTAATCTCCATAGAGCCTATGGTTACACTTGGTTACATGGTTACATATATGGCATATCTTTTTTTAATTTGAAAAGAATCAACATCAAAGTTTCTCGCTTCTCGTGATATTTTTCTTCATGAAAATCATCATCTTTACTTCAATCAAGCTTATTTTACTACTTTCCTAACCCCGTTTTCATCACAACCCCCAAAAAAGAAAGTATAATGGCGGAAAGTATGTGTGTTATGGAAAGGCTAGTAGAAATTGACATACATTAGCTTGATTGAAGGTTAGATGATGATTTTCGTGGAAAAAAATATCTTTAAGAGGGAATTTGTTTATAGTTAAACCACAAGTAATTTTTTAAAAACACTGAGGGAATGTGAAATGTGCCGACCCAGAGCCGTGTCGCAGAATCTTCTGTTTTGCTTACGGAAAGATCTCTGACGTCCCACGCTCACATCAAAGTAAAAAAAAAGCGTTGGACGGCAAAGGATTCTCTCACTAGTCCTCGACAAACTGAACTATCGAGTACGCCTCTAGTTCGCTGAGGGAGTGGGTGGAGGCTTATAATATAAAAAAAGGCTGGTCGCGGTCTTGTTGGGTGCAGTTTGGAGCCGTCGTGTTATGCTCATTGTACGTCAACAAAACGAGTAGGCCCGGTAGCCTCTACAAAAGTTAAACTCTAATCTCTATCCACTCTTCCTGTTACAGCCAACATTTTCTGTCCATAAGTCTACACCTATAAGTTATGCCCATTGCCCTTTTGCTTGTAAACTTAATTGTTCTCGTCCCGACTATAGCTGAATTAGTGCTGACTGCAAGTTACGCATCAATCAATCAATCAATCAATCACATTTCTCTCGTTTTTGTGATTACTTATACTTATCCAACTTAAATTATTGGTTGACTTCAATTTGAATGAACAACGTGTCAAAAAATTGCGAAAAATGCAGTAACTATTAAATTTTAATCTGAAACTGAAACGTGTGATAAAAACTTTCTTTTGCCAAGTTACCTAGACTTAACGCAGGTTCCTTTGAATTCGTTTGCTATTAGAGAAATACATCCTTATTATCAACATTTCTTTTACTATCCACTTGTACATCTTTGTACACCAATGAATAGTATAATAATGTTTAAATGTTTTCTTTTTGCTTTGACTACATTGTACATTTTTTCGTTTTTTGTTAATTACTGCGAGGTATACTAATTTAATTATAACATATCGTTCAATGTAGATGTAGATATTAAGTAAAGCAAGTAAGTAATTTTAATTTAACAAACATATAACATGAGCTCTTTTGAGATTTTAATCTTTTCGGACAAGAACACTTTCGTGAAACACACCACCAACCTATTACCAACAATACTAGATGTAGGTCCAACAACATACATAGATGCACTAAACAGCATAGACAGAAGCAACAAAAGCAATAAACACGTGCAAATGGAACACCAACATCGACAACATACCTTAAAGCTATGGAACACACTATCATTCAACTCTTAATGAATTGTTCTTCACTGAACAATCATTGATTTGGTTGCCTTCTACATCTCATCTACTAGTACCAAGAGAGAACATTCTATCCACTTCAACGTATGGAGTTTCTCAACTTACTAGTATACGTTACCCAAGAGCTTTTTTGGAATATCACGATTTCCTCGATCAAGCTTTTTTTTATTAGCGCGGAATCTGCACACTTACTTTTTTGTTGCTCAAAGGTTACGGTCTTCATTGAAGAAGATTTACGAAAGACATCATGTTCTTGTAAAATACACGAAAGCTGTCTCTTAAATGAATACAGATGTAGGTGTGTCGTAGAGTTTAAGTATCTCCTCTAATCGGACTTGACTTACCCCTGGGTTGACTACCAATGACATGACTAGTGTGTTGCAACTAGCAGGAACTGCTTACAATTTCGGAGGGCATGAGATTACTCTTCTTTTTGTTTAGAGTTCGTCTTTTGTTTATGTGTTTTTTTTAGTGATTGTTGTTGTTTGTTCCGTGAATTCGTATGAGTGTTTTGGACTTTGGAATTTGATTTCCATTTTGGTATTTGTTCGCTTATTAAACAAGATTTATAAAGATGAAACATAACACAAGACTGACAAAAGAAAATAACAATAGAAATATCAAAAGGGAGACAAATCACTAACAACTGGCTAGGAATAAACCTTTTGTCCAACCGTAGCAAAACTCATCGGGCAGAAAATGAAAGATATAAAGTAAAATCAGCAACATAGAAAATGTACACAATAGAACTTAACTTCGTAGTCTTAGAGCACGTGGCACTGATGACAATTACATGCATTGTCCACTATAAAGTCTATATGGAAAAGTAAAACCACGCAGACATACACCAATACGTATTTTCAAGACCAACGCCAAATCGGCCCTTCTTTATAGTTCCGAAACTTGTAGAGAAACTTCATCCACCATCAAGTCACTCCAAGCATTTGTAAACACTGTTTCTAAGAAATATAATTGGCATAAGGTGGTCAGAAAATAAATAACAATAAGAACTACGGAGAAAGAACAAACAACAACAATATATAGAGACTGGTATTCAAGAAAATGAAAGTAGATCGGCCAAACTTTAAGAAAAAAGGACAGTCATCAGAAAACATGCTTTGGAATCGATTACTCAAGAAACAGAGGAAGACTAAAAAACACCTGACGGAAAACGCTCAATAATGAGCTAAATAAGTAGGATTAACGCGAAAAAACCGAAAACAAGGCAAAGGTAGAAAGGAACGAATGGATTAAGTAAGTCAAGTAAATCAAGGGCCATTCTGACAATTCAAATAAGTTTGTTACACATATTTTTTTTTGTTGATCCGTGTTGCAAAATGCACATTTTTTGCCGAATTTCTGGGCGTAACCCATGTTGCAGTGCTGATACGCCTTTGCAGCCAAAATGGTGTAAAGCTCGTGTCTAACTTAAGCTTCTATACCTATTTTTCTGTGTATGGAAGGTTGAAAATCTGTTAAATATCTTAATTATCTCCCCTCTAAAGAGGGCATAACCCTTCACCCTGTATCGCCTTCACCAAAGCCAAAGGCTGCATTGTGCTAATTTTGATTGAAATAAGCACAGTAGCACATGAGAAAATTATTAAATTTTGACTTCAAATTTTAACAATTTCTTATATATCTCCTCTTTGAAGATGGTCATATCAATTAAACAAACTTGAATCCCCTTCACCCAAGGAAATTTTAAATTGGCATAGAGAGTTTTATAATAAAAACTCACTTGCGCCTGGCTCGGATGAGCTTATAAGGTCTATTACAACAAGAAAAAATACATATTCTTAAAAGAGTAAAAATTTATTATAAAATTTTGAATGGATCGAGTTTTCAGGGTAATTGAAGTTAAATTTATCATTCAGATAGATGTTAAGATTGGATTACTATCACCTTATCTGTTGTCAAAGAAGTATCAATCATTAGTCCTACAGAGATGGACTCTAAAGACTTATTGATAAATATTATAAGCACTTAATGAACCAATATCAAGTGTCTCAAATTAGAAATCTCTTACAAAGATCTACAACACTTCAAATACTCTAATGAGTCTCGAAAGTATCAGTTTTTAGTTCCAGTCCAATAGATTTTATGTTTGTTTCGTGAGTCGATCAATAACTTGCTAATTCTTGTCATAAATTATTTAGTGAGAATATGCAGAGAAGTTCGTTTTCCAATTACTCTGCGAATGGAAATTTTACCTTTGAAAGTTGTTAAAGGATATTTTAGAAGGCGGAACTATGGACCATAATGGTAAGAAATTATTTTACGATAAATGCTGTAATTTTAAATAGTTATTGAGTTCAAACATTAAACTATTTCAATCGAAATTTTGTAATTTTATTTAAATAAATAACGTTTTGGCCTTTTGAAAATTGTCGCATGCTATACCGAAGTCTTTAAATTAACAATTACGTGTTAAAATGTACCTTCTTTAAATATTTAATTTTCTCAACATAAAGTAATGAAAATAAATTAAACTTTAAAGTTGTACAAAATCTATTGTTGACAAAATATTCGATAACCTTATTTAAATTTGCCATAAATACACAAATGTGTATTGCTTCTAACGAAGGACGAAGTCGCAACACAAAAAGTAACAAGAGGTAAGACATTTTATGTGCAAAATATAGAAAATTATTATCGTGTACATAGATATTAGATTTCACTGAAGGGTTTTACATTTTGGATGAACGTCGTTTGGTTTTCAATTATCAAGTCAAATTAAATTAAGAAATAATTATAATTGTCCATATTTTAATAATCAAATAAATATGCATGTGCAGGCATAAAAATGTTGAATTTCACCGAGTAGGAAAAGAAAATCCTCCATTGTTGGAAGTGAGATTTTTTTTATCCCAAATCGTTGATACCAGGTGCGGATCCAGGAATTTGTGTTAGGGGAGGCGTAAAAGTTCGTCGAGTGGTCAGGGGGCCGCTCAAGGCCCACAGCAGGTCCAGCACCCTGGTAGGGGGTCAGCTGTGTCAGCAATACAACACTGATCACAAGTCTCCTTTTTATCTTAAAAAAAAATTAATATATTTTATTCTTCCTCTCACTCGCTGTGCAAGCATTGGCAGAATCTCCAACTTGCTGAAGGCGGCCAATTAAAGTGTAGAAGTAGAAGAAGAAGAAGGGTGGCTAAGCCCCCCCCCCCACCCCGAAATCTTCGAGAATCTAAGCATTTAGTAGCCATCCAGACTCGTTTTTTTACTTTTGTCCCTTCTTTTAGCTGGCTTTGTTTTTCAACAATGACCATAAATAATGAATTTTCTTTAATAAAATATCATATTCTTTTTCCTTTTTTACCCTCTCGTTTCTCTCTCTCTCTCTCTCTCTCTCTCTCTCTCTCTCTCTCTCTCTCTCTCTCTCTCTCTCTCTCTCTCTCTAGGAGGGGGCGTACGCCCGGTACGCCTTCCTGGGATCCGCGACTGGATACTGTTTTAAGTTTTAAGTTAGGCTGAATCGGTCTTTGTCGTATGGGGTACTACAAAAATGTACCTCGGGAAAATAATTGTATACACAAATGTACCTCGGGTACATACCTGGGGGTACATACTTGTATACAAAAATGTACCTCGGGTACATACTTGTTTTTAAAAATGTACGTCGCCGTTTGTTTTGGCGAAACATTGTAAGAATATGACCAAAAGAGCGTAAGTGATCTCCATTTAAAACTATTTCATGAATGTTACGTTGCGATCGTCACGTAAATAACACGTCACTGCCGCTGAAGGGGTCATTGTCGACCTGGGTACTATATCAGCGTACCCAGGGTACGTTTATAATTCTAAAAAGTACCCTGATAAATTAGTTTCATATAAACGTACCCACGATATAAGAAGCGGCTGCAATCGTACCCTGATAGATGCGAAGATAACCAGCATCATCAACTTTGGTACGAAAAATCGAGAAGATCAGGAAAGGCTTTTGATCACGTGATAGTAGAACGAGAACAGGGTACGATTGCAGCCGCTTCTTATATCCTGGGTACGTTTATATGAAACTAATTTATCAGGGTACTTTTTAGAATTATAAACGTACCCTGGGTACGCTGATATAGTACCCAGGTCGACAATGACCCCTTCAGCGTCACTGCCAACAAGTTTTGATCTGTGATAACCTAAATTTACACGGGATACAATTTCTCGCGAAAACAAACGGTGAGGTACATTTTTGTATAAAAGTATGTACCCGAGGTACATTTTGCAGTACCCTATACGACAAAGACCCATTCAGCCCAAGTTAGATACAAATATCAGAAGTGTGCATATAAGAAATGAACTAGCATATTAGTTTTAGTGACAAAAGTTGCACTGTTCGTCATATGACGTCATAGACGCAGTAAAGATGGCGACGGACAGGAAGGTCAAAAAGTAGGTCGAAATATCTGAGTATGCACCATTGCACAGGTACTTGTAACCATGTTGTTGACATCGTCGGAAAACCACATCCAGTCGCGTTTTCGGCAAGTGGTAGCAAAGCGAGAACGAAACCGGACGATGTGTTGTTGAAAATGGGAGATCTGAACTGCAGAACTTTCTCGGTGACGACTGAAGTGCATGCGGTTGACTTGAGGGTCTGGTTAGAAAATGTTTGAAAAAATGGAAAAATTGTGTGCACTTCTGGTGCTTTTTGTTCTGAACTAGGTTTGATGAGTTTCAAAATTAACACATAACAATACTTTTTTTTGTTAAAAAATGGGATGTGCGATCGAAACCCTAACGCACCCATTTCGACGGCCATGCCAAAGAGGTTATGCTAGTTTCAATGATTATTTGTTTCAAAATTATCAAAGTTTATTGAATAATTCAGTCATTGCGATAACACATTCCTTTTACACATAAATGAACAAAACCAACCCATAGTGATATGAATAAGGAGCATCACTGGCGCTGAATTGGTCTTTATCGTATGTGGTACTACAAAAATGAACCTCGGATACATAATTGTATACAAAACTGTACCTCGCCGTTTGTTTTGGCGAGAAATTGTAAGAATTAGACAAATTCAGCGTAAGTGATCTTTATTTAGAACTATTTTATGAATCTGTTACGTCACGATCGTGAAGTAAAAAGACACGTTCACTGCCAACAATATTTCAATTGGGGATAACCTAAATTTACACAGGGTACAATTTCTCGCCAAAAAAAACGGTGAGGTATATTTGTGCATACAAATATGTACCCGAGGTACATTTTTGTAGTACCCTATACGGCAAAGATCAATTCAGCCTCACTGGCCAAGTGGTTGAGGTATAGTTAGTCTTCTTTAAAATAGTATTGATCTATTGTGCCTATCAATACTTAGGTTGCGGGTTCAAGTTTCACTGCTGGCAGGGTGTGCTCGACTCCAATCTTAGGATTGAGAGTTTTTACTACCGAACGTCGGGATATTCTCCAGGTACTCCTGCTTTCTCCCCCAATAAAAACTGTGCGCCAAAATATGGCTGAAAAATTGCTGAAATTGGCATTAAATACCGTTCAAACAAACAAATCAATTCCATGAAACAATGCGGCGTATGAAACAGCGTTTGAATATTTACGCTACATACCATTAGCAGTTTTCAGTTATACTTTGGCATATAGTATTGATAGTTACCGGTAAGAACCTCCCTCTTCCAGCAGACAAACTGGCAATCCTTGTCCAGCAGAGAAACTGGCAATCCTTGTCAATAAGTATCGGAGTTCAAGCACACAACTTCCTCGAAATCAAACTCAAACTTATATCTCCCGTGTTGTCACATCCAAACATTTGGATAAATATTGGTCTCAAAGGATTTTTCTCGGTGGCCGAAGGGTTGAAGTATAGTAAGTCATCTACTATTGATTACGTGGTCTGTCAACACTGAGGTTGCGGGTTCAAATCTTACAACGGACAGGGTGTACTCGACTCCAATCTTAATTGACAACAATTTCCCATTTTTCTACCGCAGGTTGGAGGTTTTCTACGGGTACTCCAGCTTTCTCCTCAAATAGAAACTGGACGCCACGACATAACTGAAATATTGCTGAAAATGGAGTTAAACCACTATTTAAACAAACAAACAAATGATTTTAACTCTTCGTACAGTACAAAGACAAACGTTACGTTGGGTAGTTTTTTTTAATATATATATTATCAACTGTGCCATGCTCGGTATCCTCACAACTCAGAGTTTCTGAGTCCACATGTGTCCAACGTTCGTGGACACATGCGGACACACAAACACTGACTTGTGAGGATGTCCTGCGGAAGCCTCTTTAGGACCTAAATTTTTTTATTCGTGATCACGAATTTTAGTTCGCTGTAAAGAATTCCATTGTTCTTGATCACGGATTTAACAATGACAATGGAATTCGTGATCACGGGGTTTCTACTTCGTTATAACGAGTTCCAGAATTCGTAACCACTAATTTTAAATTCTTGTGATGGGCTAACCTGACTTCGATGACAAAAGGGACAGTCAAAACATGCTTAAGTTCGATAGAACTGTCTGAATCATCTAACAATCAAGCTGTGCTAAAACTCGGGAAAGAAAGTAACTGTCATGGAATAAATTTGAGTGAAAACAAATTGAAATCAGTTATCAGGAATTTTGGTATCACGAATTTTGGAATTCGTTATATCGAATTAAAAATTCGTGCAGAAATTTGTAAAAAACAAATTTCAATCAGTGATCACGAATTCTGGAATTTGTTTTAACAAATTTCAATCCGTGATCTAACATTAACAAATTCGTGATCAGGGATTCAGGAATTCGTTATAAAGAATTAAAAAATAATTTTGGAGGTCCTTACGAAGCTTCCGTACCATGCTAATTTCTCGCTTCTGGTGGAGATTTTATACTAGTTTGATAGTGAAAACCGTAACAAAATCCTTTTTTAAAAATCTCCATGTGATTTTAAGTTTTATGGTTCCAATGAAGATACAATATAAATTATGATAAACCCCACAATTAAATAATCACTAAATGACTAAAGTAAACAACTATCATTAAAATTATCCAGAAAAAACAAGGTACGAATTACTTGGAACATTCACATAAAAATCGATTGAATGCCAGAATGTATTTATCACACAAGCCATCTGTGTTTTGAGTTTTTTTACACCACATTGGCACATATTGACATCCATTTGTCAGGAGAGGAATCCAATAGTGCACGGTGAGGATTCCCATTTTTCGGCTCCAAATCCTTCTTCATTAAGGTTGGAGTTGAGCACAAGCCTTCGGAAATCAGACTTGAATTCGCTTCGCCTCTACTGTGTTGACAAGTCCGTGTTAAATATACCTACCTACACACCCAACAATAAAAGACAGAACACAATCCATAAAAAAGAAAAACAAATAACATTAATGAAAAAATATAAATTATGTGCTTAACTAGTTAAGGGTTTAACGCAGGCAGTCTTTGTGTAGAACTGCTTGATTTCTACTATTAACGTTTTCTCTCTTTAGCTTAGAAAAAACGGATATAACTTTGCTGATGAGAGAGTCAATCAAATAAAGATTACTTTCCTTTTTAATATTACTGGCATTAATATCATTCTTAAAGTCGAATTCACTTGTCAATCTCGTGATGAATAGCCGAACAGTCATTTATCTATTTGCAAATGAAGTTTTCTTATTGTCAGCTACTTTTATGGAAACCTGTATCAACATTATAATAATGAATAGTTTTTAATGAATGAAATCCGCAAAGTACGTGGTTAATTCGCCATGTCAAAAATCTCATTTCATTTTTAATATCAATGATGATTACATATGTTCGTTATATGAAATATGACAAGAATACAAAACTGATGATTTGGTCTTTTTGTCATTAACGTCGGACGCGCTTCATTTTCTCTCTAAACAATTTAATTGCTTGCAAACGAACACGTCATATAAATGTATTACAAAATGCAATTAAATATACGCCAAATATATACAGCATGTTATAAGTCATACTTATTTGGCATTAACTATGCATAAATATTGCCAAACACATCGGTTTATATGTAATATATTGTGAGATCTTATAATAAATCGTATATCTTAAAAAAATAATAAAAAACGGCATGTCGCATCTGTTATGCAAACATCGTGTTAAATACGTGGATACAATACTATCAATTATGAACTAAAAACAGTCCATTAAAATTAGCCCATGCGTGTTTACTGTCTAAATAACAGTAAATAGTAAATAGTAAGCACACACGGGCTAATTTTAATTAGACTGAACTAAAAACTAACGAAATTTCGTATAAATGCATGTTTTGTCTGATGATATCGAATATTTAAAAAAAAACCCAACAACTATGAAGTTAGAGTTTTCAAAAAGACATGTTTGTGAAAGATGAAACCGACAGAAATAGCTGCTTGAAATATAAGTTAGAAAAAATTACCGCTTTTATATACCAAGAGGCACACAGGTCTATGTACGGATCACCTAAACTAACGTAAAGATAAAATAATGCCAATTCTAAAAGGTACCCCGTTTTATTTTAAATGTTGCATAATGTGTGAAATAGGAAACTTATTTCCGATTTCGATCAATTTTATTTTTATTTTGAGATCATTTTTTTAACATTTAATATTGCTATTTACAGTTTTCCTCTTTTTTAATGTTCAAGAAAATAGCAAAAAGTTGGATATAATCATTTGATAACAATAACTTATATAAAAAGTCAATTAACAATTTTCCGGCAAGTTAATTTATTTCGTAAATTTTGACTTGTTGTTAATATGCTTTGTAGTGTTGCAGTTTCTCTCTTTCTTTTACAGTTTTCATTATAATAGTCAGACATGACAGTGGTTGATATGACATGAGCAGACCGGAGATTTGTAACTCCACCCCGGGAAAAAGTAGAATGAGACCGAGTTCAGCAGAGGTAAGGGAAATCACAAAGAATTTTTTATTTTGTCATCAACGAAACATGGTGCATGTTGATTTACAGTCAGTATAGACTCAGGTCATGGGGCATATTCATTTACCTTCAGTATAGAGTCGTGTCATGGTGCATATTCATTTACCTTCAGTATAGCCTATAGAGTCATGTCATGGTGCTTATTCATTTACCTTCAGTATAGAGTCGTGTCATGGTGCATATTCATTTACATTCAGTATAGAGTCATGTCATGGTCCATATTCATTTACCTTCAGTATAGAGTCATGTCATGGTGCATATTCATTTACCTTCAGTATAGAGTCGTGTCACGGTGCATATTCATTTACATTCAGTATAGAGTTGTGTCATGGTGCATATTCATTCACATTCAGTATTGATTCATGACATGGGGCATACCGGTATTCATTTACATCCGGTATAAAGTCGTGTCATGGGGCATATTCATTTACATTCGGAATAGGGTCGTGTCAACTTCCACAACTGTACGTAGTTCTTATCAATCAAAATTACATCAATTAATTTTATTATATAAAACATCCGAACATTTTGTATTATAAACTTTCTTTTTACCGACGATACCGATACGTTTTCGATACCGCTTGTATAGGCAAAACGGTATATGATCTTTCGCGAATTAATTAAATTATTTATTTAATACAAAAAGACGTACATTGAAAAAAGAGAAGTAATTGTTTACACAGCAGACGAGATCATATTTAATTTTATATTAGTTTTAATTTAATCAGTTGTAATTATTTTGCACACCACTGCTCTCTTTCATCGCCACGTTATTTCTTCAATTTCATTACTTTTATTTAAATACACATTTCGTTTTATTTTATACAAGTTTACATTAATTTTTATATGCAAAAAATACAATTTATTAAAAGATTTGATTGAATTAGAATTAAATGTCAGATTTCCTAACTTATTCAGCGCCGTTTATTGTCAGACACATGTTTTAAATTATGCAGTTTCCATTTAGCTTTACAAACTAATTGAATCGGCTCTAATTATTTTTGTATTACAATTGCTTTCTTTCATCACCAATGTAATTGCTAAAATTTCATTACTTTTATTTAAATAACATTTAATTTCATTTTATAAAAGTCAACATTAATTTTCGTAAGCAAACTGTTTATCAAAAGATTTTTGTTCTGCGTTCGAAATTACTGTCGTAGATTTCGTACCTTATTAATCGTAGTTTTATTTCCTGTTTCGGCTTATGTAATAGTAAATGCTGTTTCTGTTGTTAATGTATTTTTGTCAGACTAATTCTGTTCAGCATTAAATGAGAAATCTTGTCAAGGGCCTTCTATTTTTTAATTCTACAAAAGTTAAATCGAGAAGGCGTTGTAGTATCAGAAAAGACTTCAAAAGTTAAAGGCTACAAGAAAATATGATTTCTTGAAGAATATTTGTAAAGGCCGCTGATGTTTTATTCAAAGTGCAATACATATTGTTGTAGTTTTACGAGGGTGAATTTTAACTTATCAGAAAAAAGAATTCCACATGGCGGCCTTGTTTTTGCCCGATAAGGAAAAGTGAGAAATTTTTGTAGAAGAGATTTCATTTCAAATTACAAAAATATTTTGACTTTGGAATTGCCCATGGCAGCCAAGTTTTTACCCTAACAACACGAAGTGATGAATCTTTGCAGAGGATATCATTTTGTACAGTTTTAAAAAAGATTATAAAATGTTAAAATTTGTCTGATGTACGCCAGGTGATTGCAATATATCACATGGCCTTTAGTTATCTGAAATAAACAGCGTTTTTAATTTGAGGATTACACAGAGACAACTACAACACTTTTACCAGTCTAACATAAGCCAACTAAGCAAAAAGGGGGGGGGGGGGGGGGGTTATAAACAAAATCGGCCGAACAGATCATAAACAACAACATAACATGTTTACACTAAAATCGTCGTTAGCAATAGTTCCTCGACATGTTTCTAATTTTGGACTTAATTTGAATCATGTAATGTTTTAATTTCGCCTGACTTTGTTTGCGGAAGAAATTTGCAGCCATGCAAGCAATAAGTGTGCACGTTATATTGTACATGTGTAAAATCATACAATTAAATTATACATTCTATTTCCGAAGCTAAATAAATTTGTATATTCATGCATGCTATCTCTGTTGTACCGCTTGAAGTGTTTGTAGAGGTACAAATATGTACAGAAAGGCTTCGATTTACGAAAATATATATACTTTCATTCGGTAAACTCCAGTGTTCAACTAAAGAGCTGCAAAGCGCGTCACCGCGGGGCGAATAAGGGACGCCTTCTTGTTTGTATTTGGTCAAGTCATAATACGGAAAAAGACCATAAATGTGTACTTGTATTTTCATTTCTTTTTGTTATGAACATTTGCATAGTTTAATTTCTGTATCTAAATTGTACCAATAATTCAGTGTTCGATTCCAATATTAATTGACATGGATTGCCAATTTACCTGACGACGTTCATTTCGGAGTTCTCCAATAGAAATAGACCCCATAATATATCTGCAAAAATAATAACTGCTTTATAAGAAACGTTATATACCATTCAAACATACAATTTAAGATTCATTTTTGAAAGTATGTTTACGCGAGCGGGCGGATGGGGAATGAATTTTCGGGAAGGTGGGAAAAATGTAGTCTCTATTTTGTGTTATCAACAACTCCTACAGTTCTCAAACCAGATCTCTTAAACTTCACAGAAAGATTGTAAGTATATTGAAGTTTTGCACCTGCTATTATGGAATCGTGCAAGGATTTTTTTTCCTAATTTTGCAGATTTGGACACGTTGTCTTTTCTTACAAAATTGCTAAAAAGAAGGTACCTAAATTGTTGGTTAATTAACTTCTCCTATACAAGTTTTGATACAGACCCAAAACCATCCTCCAGCAAATTGTAAACCATCCCGGTCCTTTTTATTAAGGCACTTGCTTTGCAACCCGGCTTTTTCAGATTTTTGCGATTTTTAAAAATTAAATTCGTGTAAATTTACAAATGCAGTGATATTTACCATAGTTATACTTTCAAATGTCAATATCACATCACGCAAGAATTTTCGAATCGTCGAAGTAATGTTTTGTTGTCCTCTCTGACAATGCTATAGCAACGTAGATTATGTACAATATACCAAAACTACTTTTCCGTCTTCATTTAGTAATTTACGGAATAGGAATTCCAAAATATTTGTGATCACGAATTTGAATTTGTTATAACGAATTCCTGAAACCGTGAGCACGAATTTAAACTCGTTATAACAATTTCCGGATTTCGTAATCACGGATTATAATACGTAATTACGAATTCAAGAATTCGTGATCACGGATTTAAATTCGATATCACGACGTGATAACAAATTTTTAATTCGTTATCACGGATTCCATCTTTCCAAGTCAGGGGTTCTGATTCCAAATTCGTTCCATCATGGAAGAATGTGATGATGGAGCGAACGTGGAATCAGAACCCCTGAGTTGGAGGATGAACGGATTCCAGAATTCATGATAACTTTCATTTTGTTTTCACTCAAATTTATTCTATGATAATTACTTTCTTTCGCTGGTTTTAGCACAGCTATATAGAATGCGAGTAGATTCAGACAATTCTGTAAGCATGTCTTGACTTTTCCCTTTGTCACCAAAGTCAAGTTAGTCTCTCAGAACAAATTAAAATCTGTGATCACAAATTATGGAATCCGTAATAACAATTAAAATTCGTGATCACGAATTCTAGAATTTGTTTTAACGAATTAAAAATCCGCGATCAAGAATCATGGAATCCTTTATAATGAATTGAAATTCGTTATAAAGAATTCGTGATCACGAATTATAACAAATATTGTGTAAGTCCTAAAGAAGCTTCTGCAGTAATTTGATTAGGGTAATTATTATAAGTTATGATGGCAAGCAGTACTATTTTTTTATCAGCTTTAATATACATGATTATTTATTCAATATTTTGCGTTCCTTTATAAATACTTATTATTCGTTTATCTGCAGTGTTATTATGTTTTATTAAGCTTTTCGGTAATATTTATTTAATTTTCCAACTGATATAAGAGGCGCCTTGAATCTAATTTGGAATTTAAAAGTATAAATAAGAGAACATACATCGTTTATATTTTATAAAAGAAAAAGACACCTTAGAGTTAAAATCTGATATAACATTACATAAATAAGATATTTAAAAACCTTCAGATCGAATGCTGTCATTTAGTTGATAAGGGTTTTAATCCTAACCTTTAATTTAAGCAGCTTACTTCTCGTTATATGTCAAGTCTTACATAAAATTAAATATTATAAAACAGCTGTACGAAATCTTAAACACCAATACACAGGAAAGGTAATCACAAAGAAAATTGTAAAATGAGTAAGTATTTGTTGTTTTGACGCCCAGTGAACAATTTTTAAGCATACATTTAAACTAATGTATTGCTACGCTGGACTGATCATAATAGGGCTGGCAAACGGGCAACGTGTTAACTAGCTCTTTATGTCCTGTCACCATTTTTTGATTTGGCGGACATATGAAAAAAAGGACCTAAAGATTCACGGTTCCGCAGCTAAATGTTATTCCACTCGGACAAATTATCTTTACTCCGATCACTCAACTTCCTAACAGGTGAACTTTATCGTGTCTGGTTCACTGTTACTGGGGATGGAATAACAGGTTCTTACAATCCAATTTGGGGAAAGACCGGGGGGATCCTCCACGTTTGATTGACATAACTGTTTAATATCCGGCATCAAATACCATAGCAACGTTCTTGATGAAGGCATTCTGATTAGATATCGCAAAGTAGTATAGATGTTATTACAGCCGGACATTTACGAAAAAGGCCGCGATTTTGCGCGTTTAAACAGTAAAACAATAACCCACTGTAACTTCATTGGCGGTCTATTTTAATTAAGGAACGAATACGAATTCAAAAACTAATAGTGTCCCGAGAAAATTTATACACCTCTATGGTGAATTAATGTGTATTGTTTAAAAGCTGTGACTACAAGCTTCATTCAAATGGCCTAATTTCTCTTGGAATCATTGCTACAGAGTTCCCTGTCCAACCCTATTGCAGGACTAGGGAAATCAGTTCACCATAGAAAACAAGCTGACGACAACTTTTATCTTCTGCAGTTGCATGTTTTCTTTGCATATAGAGTTAAAATACTTGAAAGTCGTAAGAAATTTCTTGATGAAAGCTTAAATTTATCAAACGTTCAAAAATGTTCCTCTTCACGTGATTTAACAAATTAAGAAATTATATTTCGCTGTATACAAACGAACTAACCGTACAGCAATGCCTTGTTATTTGATTATCTAGTTTTTCTATTTATGCATGCATGCTCTCTTGATTTAATGTTGTTTATGAGTATATATCTTATAGCAGAAGACCTCGTAAGTTTGTAGTAACTTGTTTCTGATTCTTATTGTGATAAATGAACAAAAAAGTAATCATAAACTAAAATAGCTTCAAATGTTTATGTCTAGCAAAATATTTACTAGGTCGATTTTTAAATGAAATACTCATAAAATAACACTAATGATCAGACCTGACGTGTATAAGGTGTGATCAATGCGATTTTTTCCTCCTACACTTATGTCGTTCGTGCACATGCAAATATTTCTTTTTAAATGTCGCTCTACGACTACGACAAAGAAGTAAATGTCACATTGTTTATGACTGTAAGGAACTTCGAGTGTTTGCTTAAGGTTTAAAGTACCATTCATGTTTAAATTATCACTTAACTTATTTTATATCAAATAGATTTGACCCCTTAGGTGAGGGTGTATAAGGATAAAGTAGACCCGCACATTGTAGATTATTAAAAACGATTTATTTATCAAAAACGAGTATACATGTGTGAATTTATGTCTGAAGCAATACCATTTCGTAAACTTCGCTCGCTCAATTTGTGGGTTATTTTCGGGTCAAATTTCTTATTGATTTAATAATTTATAACGATATATGATGTAATTGTATATTTTACACCAATACTTTTCCTTTTAAGTGGGCCAACAAGGTATTTGAATGTACATTTAATAATCTTTAATAAGAAAATCCGATATTGTGACGAAACCGACATTTTAAACTATCAAATCTACTTTATCTGGTATTGAATGAATCGACTTGGACGACGAACTACAATGTAACTAAATAAAAGAGTCGTATAACGGGTGAATAACACTTTAGTCTTGACGGTTGGTTACTTAGTAAAGTATGCTATTGACTAACAAGTTTTAAATACCCGTTTATGAACTTGTATGCACAGAGTACTGATGTAAATTGAAACAAGAATAATAACGGAATTTGAATTCAGTCTTTTGTGATGCTTGCAGTAGTTTGATTGGATGTTGATTGTGAAGTTTTTCTCTGAATAATGTGAAGTCACCATTACTGTGAGTTTTAAAAAGGGACAGTCGTTTAGGAACAAACGGTAAACTTTTTGAAAGTGTCATAAAATAAATGTTACTGACAATGCCGGACGAGACACAAATATGGGCTGCACAAACACGCGTAGGGACGTCTGCTCCTTACAAATCGGATTCCAGATTCCGAAACATCCGATTAAATGAACGACTATTAACAGGAAAATCTCGACAGCGAAAACTAATTTTGCCATCTGATTCTCCATTTCAGAAACGAAATTTGAATAAATTTCCAATGGAATATTCTCGAACGCAGTCAAAGCATAGTGCTGATGGACAACACTTCATTCGTATACTAGCCGAAGAGAGAGTGAGAAAAGCTAAATCTGAAAGTGAAAATTTACGACAATATAGTCTGAAAATGTTCGACAATGCTGTTGAGGTGCAGACTCACCATTTAGACCAAAGACGTGTTTTGTCGGAACTTCCGTCACGAATAATGTCTGCACATAATGGTCCAACCCAAAACGGGAGCTTATTATATAACAAACGGAGTAATATGTTAAATTCAATCAGACTTCGACCAAAATCAGAGCCACCATCACGATTTAATCATTTGAAATCTGAAACAGTACAACCTCAGATAAGACAAACACTGTGTCGAAGTAACAGGGAATTTACTGTATCTTGTGTTTCAACGACAAAGTCTCAGACATCAAGATCGGTTTCTACTGTATCCAACAAAAGTGAGTTTATGTTGATTCCGAATGGTTCTGTATGCTCAGATGGACAAAACCTGGACTCGGATATGGGCAAATCAGAAATAAATGACAGTGTTTTCGATGACAATGACAACTATTCTAATTCATCATCCAGTGTTTCTATGGATCCTAGTTTTCTAAAACGAAATTTACCATCAGCAGAAATTCATTTTTATTCAATAGAAGAGGATTCGGCATCAGAAAGTTCTGTGACTTCAGCGGCACCGGAAGTTTTGCAACAGGAAGAACCAAAGAAGGAGCAAGTAACTGAAGCTCTTCCAGAAACATCACGCCCTAAATCCGGAAAGGGAAGACCTAAGAGTGGTCGATCAAAAGGAAGTGCGGGTTCCAAAGGGAAAGGTAAAAGAGGAAAGTAAGTGTTGTTTTTTAACTGAACAAGAAGGTTAAATCTCAATACAACACGTCTATCACACATAAAATTTCAAAAATAGCAAGCATTCAAAACATTCAAATGGTGTTTTAGTCTGGTAATGAATGCAACGAATGGACCGGATTCAATGAAGTGAATCTAAAAGGGAACATTTATCCACACATAGAATACTTTTTACATCATACTTTACATAAACATTTGAAATCAAGCATTGTAACCAAGTAGTCCGAAATTTTTCAATATTGACATCTTGACATTTGAATTATATTTAAGCCAATTTAAACTAAAAACGTAAACTAACAAAAGATTAAATCAAGTAGAAACTTATTCGCTATTGATAACTGTCAAAACATGGGGATATATTGACAAAGAATAAAATAGAATTTAATGCATTATTCATTAAAAAATAAGGGTTTTATTCAAACTTAGCTGAACGTATGTTCACTTGTTAGCTTGGACGGGATTGACATCATTTACATTTTTGATATCGGAATAGATTTATTCATGATTAGTTTTGCAAGCAAACCTTGTTTCTTTCTTTTTTAATTGGTTAGATGTACAAGAAACTTATAAAAACGAACAACGAATAGCTTAAGGTGACTGGAGGCTAGTAGATTTTTTTTTCGTTTGTTTGCATGGTGGCTAACGCCACTTTAAATTTTTAGCTTGATAATAGCGTCAAGTTTTTTTTTATTGTATGAAAACCCAAACCTAAGGCAGGAAATCTAGAAAACATTGTCAATTAAAGTTGCAGTCGAGCACACCCTACCTACTGTAAGGCTCGAACCCGCAAAAACGTTGACAAGCCATTGATCAATAGTAGATGACTAACTACCTTAACGACATGACAACGTACCCATGAGACAAGTAGACAATTTGTATATCAACAAAGCCATATTTTTATTTTTGAAACATTCTGATATTGTACATTGAACACGTGTTTCAACTAACGGACATAAATGATCTCATAATTAGTGTAATAGATATGCGACTATAGAAATCTCAATGTATATAATTTCTATAGATATTTCACGGTCACATAAGATTCTTTAACTTATAAAAGTGCGCAAATAAACAAAAACTATTTTTGGCCCCAAAAAACGTTCAGTGTAAAGAAATTCTTATGTGCATTTGAAAAGGGTCATGTTTGCATATTTGTAAATTACACCCATCGCAAATATATAATTTAAAATTTCATTCTATTTATTGTTTAATTTCAATGCGCAGAATTAAATACTGCTTTGAATAATGTGATTTCCTATACACTTTACTGTTGTCAAAAACAGATATTGAAATATGAATTAGATACCAAGGTTCGTAACCTAAGCAAATACTTATGATAATAATAAGAATAAAGCTTACTTATGGGGTTTCTGACTCTTTAAGTTTTGGTATTGCTAATTAAAAGATCGAGGTTAAGCCGGCAATTTATTTCTTTTAGTCTTAAAGCTGTACTTTTCATTTTGGTAATTTAAACGGTTTCCGTAGGTAAACCACCAGCACGCTAAGCAGATTAGCCTAAACAGTAACATCGTCTAAATACACAAAAGCTTAAATGTAAGAAGTCGGATATTTGTAAACCCTGTCGTATAAAATAATTTGAATAGAAACTTTTCGCGACAAACTCATGAAAAGAAAAACATCAGGAAAATAATGTGAGATTAGAAAGTGTTGAATGCCCACTGTTTAATCGGCGTAAGAATCGGGAGTATCAATAATTTGCGTTTCGAATATACCATTATACATTTTATGGTGAATATTGTCAGACCTTTTACGTTTAACTGGTTTTTTTGGTATTCGGTTACTCATTAAGGGGTTCAGGTCAAATACACTGAAAATATATTTTCAAACTTGATATAGTTTTTATTTAACGAGTAATAATAATAATAATAATTAAAATATAGTGACATCTTAGCATATTTATTAGAGGTTAACCACCAAATTTTAAATGTTCGAACAGAAAGGAATGGAACGGCAATAAAATTATTGATGTGCAAAATTATACCTCATAAAATTTTGTTAATTTGTGTTATAATGATGGTCAAGCAATTATTTAAGTGATGAAAAGAAAAATAGGGGGCTCACAGTTCAATTTTTGTCTGTTGTAATATAACTCGTCAAAAGCACCATAAATAGACATTTTTTGTCAGAATTACTTCCTTTGTTTAAAATTTTATTTCAATTTTATCTGTATACCAAAACTTTTTGTAGCTAACAATTTTTATTTAAACCACCAATAATTGGTGTGATAGTATTGTATACTTCTATCATTTATATGTTTAATTTTATGGAATTCAAGAGAAAATCAAAGAAACTAATATTGAGTTAACCATTACAGTGATATCTATTATAAGAATCCGTAAAAAATAGTCAACCGATTATCTTTTATAATCACTCAGATAACAGCAACAGACCGATTATCTATTGTAATCACTCAGATAACAGCAACAGACCGACTATCTATTGTAATCACTCAGATAACAGCAACAGACCGACTATCTATTGTAATCACTCAGATACCAGCAACAGACCGATTATCTGTTGTAATCACTCAGATAACAGCAACAGACCGATTATCTATTGTAATCACTCAGATAACAGCAACAGACCGATTATCTATTGTAATCACTCAGATACCAGCAACAGACCGATTATCTATTGTAATCACTCAGATAACAGCAACAGACCGATTATCTATTGTAATCACTCAGATAACAGCAACAGACCGATTATCTATTGATCTGCATCTCTGTTTATCACTGAGCACAATGAATCAAAACTGTATTGAAACATATTAAAAATATAACTTAATATTTTAAACAATTACTGACACTACTTTATTACAATCTTTTTCATATAAATACAGCACAGTCAATTTTACATCAAGTTTGAAGTTGAAACAATAAATGAAGGGAAAATGATGTCAGCTGACCCGGGTTTATATTCTTTGACAAAGTTTTAAAAGCAAAGCACTATTTAAAACTTTATAAAAAGAAAGGCCAATATTTTTGACAGACAGTTGGTTCTGTAAATCTCAATCGATTAATCAGATGGCCATCCAACCAATTTGAGACTGGTATCGATCATCAGAACACCACTACGTTAATGTATCAATTTACTCTTCCTATCGTCCGTAAAACTGGCTTCCACTGAAAACTGGATGGACACAACAAAGTAGTACATAAAATAATGTAACAATTGTAAACAAATAGCCCATGGGCATGCAAAAGAACACTTTTTTCTCTTTATATTAGCAATTCCAGTGGTGTTTTTCATTTATTGTAATAGCAGGACTACCAGTGCTGTATTGACATTTCTACAAGAAAAAATTGTTAGTACTTGTATTGCAGTTTTTATCCATTTCACGTTATATTTATTTGTTGAAGTTGTAACTATCAAGTTAAATGCGTTTGTGATCGAAACAATTATTTACTAAACAAGAGACAATTTCCTGTTCTGAGACCATATTTACTAACTTGTTAATGAAAGGTATGAAAATACTGTTGATTTTATAAAAGTGATGTGATTTTATATTTCAAACAAGTCATTAAATCGATTTCAGAATCAACCTGTGTTATATCGGCTGTTATACGCCAATTATCTTATGATAAATCGATCTAGCAAGAACCAGATAACGCAATATATATTACGACAATAGTGATTGTTGACGCAAAATGCTGACATAGACATTGATCTTCATTATTTTGTCATTTTATCTGCTATTTATCAGTTTATAAACCAATTTATTGATATAATGTCAAGTGAACAAACTATTTTACAGGTCTCCTAAAGGAAAGAAAGGTAAAGAAAAGGAACCAACACCGGTAACACCCCCACCGCAACCGGATGTGAAGGTCGTTGAAGCACCTCCGGGTCGAAAACCTTTAAAGGGTCCTAAATGTTGGGTGGACGATGCCACTATAACTAGTGAAAAAGAAATAGTAAATGAAGAAGAACTTGCTTCACAGACTTCAAAACCTGGGAGTCCTGTATTGTGTAAAACTCCAACTAAACCATCTGTCAATTTTAAAAGCCAGGTAGAAAACCCAGAAGTTGAAATTGTTCAGACTTTACCAGAACCAGTTAAAAAGGAATCAAGTATAGTGCTAGAGGAAATTGAACAATATGTGCCTAATGGACTTCCTACTTTTATATGTCCTAGCTCCGAAGAGAAATCTCGACAAGAAGCCATAAAAGACTGGCTTGCTAAGTGTAGTTTTGATTCTGCTAGCAGATGTGTGCCATTGTTTTAGATACTCAGTGAATAATGAATCTCAATATATAAATTTATTTATCAGTATAAAATATGAAACTTTTATTCGACCGAGACCGTTTTGTAAGTACTTTTCTTGTATTGAGGTACACTGATAAGTATATTCAGATATTATTTTCGTCGTCCCATTAAAATATATTTTGTTAATAAATTGAATGTTATTACAGTAACAGCATTGACGTACAGCCATTTGAAATCTTGAGTGATTGCTTTACATTTAACGGGCTGATTTAAGCTGTAACATACATATATATATAATGGAGCACTATCGTTTATATATCCTTTTTAATATAATCCCTCCGTCCAAAGGAGAAAAACTCAACAAATTATTTAAAACCTTACAAAGTTTGAGGACTGACCTGAAACAGCAAAAACAAGAAGTAGCGGGAAATGGCATAATAAACTGTTAAAAGTAGATTTTGCAGTACGAATTAAACATGAAAATATTCCGAAGTCTAATATTTCTATGATCACTGTCCGCACTGCGCAGCATTATCGGTGGGGAGGAAAGGTGTTTGGTCACGCATAAAATAAACATGGAATAGCACCAACTACAAATAACAAATAGAAATCGCTATAAATTTACGTGGTAAATAAGCGTTCAAAATCACAGTGCATGGACAGAAGGTTAAATCATGGATCAACATCGTTATTAGACGACAATGTGCCAGACATATCGATAAGAAATTAAACCTTTAATTACTAACAGCTATTGTTATTCAATCACATGACACTGTCATATTGTTTATTCTTGATCAAATCTCAAACACAAAGGGGGTAAGAGGTGAGATTAGTTCAAGCAATAGCAAAGTCATTTATTTGTTTTCATTTAAATGCACAACAATGACGCAGCAAATAGTACACAAATCAAATTAAATAATATTTTACATACATGTACAATGACTTTTTTTTTGTTTTTCAAATCAAAATAGTTGACATTTGGCATGCGAAATGTTTGAATTTAATTAAATATGTTTGACGACAATAGAAAATTACCTTCAATAAAATTCCCAGGAGAACTAATGGGGTTGCCCAAAGACATGAATGCAATCGTGTATGCTGGAAGTATATCCTGTTAATGTCAGCTGTCAAAAATATGTGCCGTAGAGAAAATGGTTACGACAACCTGCTGGCGTCTACACAGAACGAGGCGCTCTCCAAACACGTCACCCACTACGGTCCGCTGTCGGGCTTCCGTGCTATGACCTGATTACCCCTAACAAGGCCTCCCCTACCCACCACACAGGGACGCACTGGGTGTTCTGTTGGAAGAGCACAGGCAACCCTTACAGTATGGTACAAGTCTAAATCTTTAAAATTGAGAGTTTGTAGAGAATCGTATACATAGATGCAAAGATGTGGCGCTGTATTATACTATTATACAGACAAACGTAAACGCCTGGATTGAACAACTAAGGCAGACTAATGTTCTTGACACCATATCTAAACGTAACAATGTATTATTTGGTTCTATAGGATAATCAATGATTTAAAAGTCAAATAGATTTAATTTAATGGTGTTTTGTCTTTATGAAGTGCAAGGATTATCAGATAAAACAATCGTAGACTCTTACACGTATAATAATCAAAGTTTTGACGAGATTACAGACGTAAACTATAATTACAAAATAACAAGCAAAATCATTCCCATTTATATTTCAGTTATGGTCAGACTAATTAGTTAACAGTTTACACAGATTATTGCTATTACGTGTATTTATCCATGTATGTAGATGTGTAGTTTGCTCGAACAACTGATAATGCTTGACCATCATCGTCATGTCATCCGCAATATTGGTCGCAAAAATAAAACAGCCTTATTATCAAAATCTAGTATATTTCAATTAGCTAGATTGAAATATGATTATGACAGTAACAAATTCAAATGTGTATGATACTAGATAATTATTTCGTCACACGCTCGTTATGTTGAGTCGTGTTGGGGTTGTTGATTTGGAGAGTTGACTACTTGCTCATAGAACACAATCAATAATGTACGTTTCTAAGTCTCGACCTACAGATATGCTCAGCGCGTCGCCAGGTGGCGGATAGGGGAGGCCGTCTCGTTGGGATGGAGTTGTCAGACTATAATACGGGAAGCCTGATCTCAGACTATAGTTGCTAACATGTTTGGAGAACACCATTTTCCTGCACGATAAAGACCAATATTGTAGTTCTAGGAAAAAAGATGACGCTACAAAATTTCACGCGCGTATCAACATTGTTTACCTAATGGGCAATCCCGTTCACCCTATTGACTTATTGTCTGTTAGCTTGTTTTCGTCCTGAATATTACCGAAATTATGTTTTCTGACCAAGCAACCAAAAACAAAAAGAATACTATCCATTTCTATAGAAATGTTATTTCTTTAAAAAAAATAATTCGAACATAAAAAAATATCTGGTTATTTCAAAATATCCAAGCGAGAACCGTCTAAAACGTACAGGCAACAAATATAACTATTTTAGTGCAGTGGAACAGATTTATAGCCCTTTAAATTACTGTTTGTATTAATAAAGATCTAACAACGAAGGGGTATATGGGTGAAGATTTATGAGATGATTTTATCATTTCGGTAGTTTAAAACACGTCAAACTTATATATTTTATCCAATTCCTTTAAAAGCAACTATTGTAAATCCTACAGATGATCATAGACATGAATTGTAAAAATGAGGACAGGTCCTGGTAGTTTCTTGTGATTTCTTATTTAGAATTTTAATCAGACTGTAGACATCTGAAACATGTAACACTTCTTTCAGCTGTTTTCCAAGGTACCTATTTATTACATTCAGGTCAAGTACCAATTTGAATTGAACGGTTTATTCACGTTTCTCCAACATTGTCAGTTGGATTAAAACAACAACCAATTAAGACAGGGGATTAAGAGGCAATCAAAGGGAGAGATTAAGGATTATCCAACAACTAATATATAATGCAGATTTTAGATAAAATGATGGGCAATTGAACTTTAGTAGGTTTTTATTGTAAGTTGTTTACTAATTTCCTCTTCATTATTATTATTAGTAGTATTTTTTTTTAATTTTATAACATTTTATGCATATGAATACTATAGTATTCGCAGAATACATTATTTTCAACAAATTAACAAAAACATTAATGTCGAAGTTCTATACGGTAGTTAACGATGGTTTGTTTTAGAATTTTAGGACTGTTATATTCCTGCTTGTAAATTGATAGGTTGTCAATGTTTCTCTATTTCTTTTGTTGTGGTCTGAATCTGGTTTGCCTCTGTATTTGTCTGTGACCTTTTCCGAATTTCTATGAGCTGAAAAATGTTGTGGTGTTCGTGCAAGTTTCTTCGTTTCTTTGCGCTATCCTTGTTAGTGGTTGCTGATGCTTGTTCTTTCAGTTGTGTAATGGTTGTGTATGGTATCAGCGTTATCGCAGTTGGCGAGGTAACGTGTTGTAGAAAGTAGCAGAAAAAATGTGCGTCACCTTCGTCTGCTAGTAATAACCGCCGTCAAGTTTATTATCTATACTTGAAGTTAGTAATACGGAGTATACTAGCTTGATAATACTTCCGTGGTTATACTTTTTAATTATGATTTGAATTTATAAATAATAAAAATTTATTAAACAGGTAAATGTCAACATAATCCTTCAGATGCCCCTTAATCCCTACCGTTTATTGGGTGTTGTTTCAATTAATTACCAAATGTTGGAGAAAACGTGTTTTTATTGTTATCTCACTCTAAGCACTGAGTTGTGTATTTCACACACAATGCTTTGTCTGCTATTATTAAAGCCACATATTTGTTTGGGTTTTTTTGTCTCAAGTACACCCATCACAATTGTGCATCCATTTTTAATTCAAACAACAACTAAAATTAATTAGAAAATTCACATTTTCAAAGAAAGCATAATTATTTAGATGGTTATACGATAAACAATATAAATTTTGCATTCATTACATTTGTAGCACTAGAAAGGTATACCAATAAGTTCATGTTAGTATAGTAAAAGTCTCCCTGTACCATCTCTCCCAGCACCATTTAGTATTATGTTCCGATTCTAAGGTAATAAACTTTGTTTCCGAACAAAACAACTACATTTATGCTTTATTTGTCCTGTATCCGGATGAATTTATTAAATGATGCAAAAGATTTACAATTACCTAATTTTTCCAAGCGGACAATCATCTCATCAGCACTTTATCTTTTACCTCTCTCACTCGCTCTCTTTTTTTCTTTTTGTGAAATTTCATTATTTTGTATACTTCTATTTTTGTTTTATTATGTGCGTGTAGCTCGTAAATTGTTTTTTTTTCTATTTGGTTTAAAATGCACGATCTTGTACCTTATTATTATATATTTCATTGTAATGTCTATTTGAGGATGTCCAGAATCAGCTAGAAAGCTCTTTTTAGTGTGTGTTTTAATATAAAATGTATTTTATAGCTATTGGATAACATCAAATTGTCTGTAAATTTTCAGAAAATAAACAGTTTATTTGTACCAGCCGCAAAATAGGAGACAAACGTGCGTACAAAGCCAATTTTTCTACCTGTTTCTAAGAGTCTCGTACAAATACACTTTATATTTTGAAACAATCGAAGGATATGTGTATGTTAAAAAATATTTACGTCGGCAGATTACATATATTTTTTTCTCACTTATCATTGCAATGCTACGGAAAGCGCGAGATATCTTCATACTTCTGACTTCATATAGTTCAGACTTCTGACTTCATATAACTTCCGACTTCATAAGCATATATTTTCGCCCCAATCATAAATTGGAAAACAGAGTGGTCTTACCACAGACTGTCAATAATGGTAGAATAAAAGAATTTTAATTCAATATTTATACAATCGGCAAGTGTATGAAAGGCCATCAGATAAGAACCTATACAAAAAAAATGTTTGTAATATTTTATGCAATTTAAAATCTGCCATTTGTCTCCATTTTATATCTTAAAATAAAAAAAAAAAACAAATCTGCATATAATGTTATGAAAATCCTAATTATTTGCATAAAATTGTCTGCGTCGGTATAAAACAAACAACTCCATGTAGATTGATATGAATAAAAATGTTCTTAGTTCAGAAATAATTTTTCACGTTTCAAATCTGAATGGGGCGAAAATATATGACATATATGCTTATATAATTTACAGAACTCTGAAGTCCGAAGTTAGAAGTCTGAATTCTGCATGAAGTCTGAGCTTTGAACTTAGAAGTATGAAGTCAGAAGTATGAAACTAGAAGTTTTAACATTGAACTTTGAAGTCAGAAGTCTGAAGTATGAAGATACCTCGCGCTTTCCGTACAATGCAGTTGGTAACATATTTGTGTACAAACCAATTAGAAGACGCTCAAATTGTGACGTCGCTGTTTCTTGGCGCGTTAGTTTTCCATCGCGACGACTAACGATAGCACGTCGTATTTAGTAAAATACAAAAACAGAGAACATGGAAACGGTTTTGTTACCCGATATTAACAGGATAAAGTCTGTTGTACAGCTAACGTAAGTTTTTAGTATGAAGGGATAAATTATCGATGTGTCAAGCTTATTACATTTGGTCAAGTGAAACATTGTAGACTCATTGTAGTCACGTATCAATTATAACATTGTATTAACGTATCATTTATAATATTGTATTAACGTATCATTTATAACATTGTAGTAATATGTCATTTATAATATTGTATTAACGTATCATTTATAACATTGTAGTAACGTATCGGTAACATAACCAGTTGTGACATTTCAGTACATAACATCTAAATCAACGGTTTTTTTTCATTGGACAATTTGCCTTCACTATATATTTTAAAACAGTACTGACTTTATCTTAGCAACGGGACAGGGACTGATTATACCAGTTTTCTAATGTTTCCAGCTGGTACTATACC
The DNA here is from genome assembly GCA_944474755.1 of Limnoperna fortunei. Lineage (NCBI taxonomy): Eukaryota > Metazoa > Mollusca > Bivalvia > Mytilida > Modiolidae > Limnoperna > Limnoperna fortunei. Next base: position 100,018,410 of record OX104111.1, read on the forward strand.
GTATACTGTACTAAATGTTCCACAAATTACCGCGCTTTCAATCAAATTATATTTTTATAAATGGTCTAATGTACTGAAAATGTTATGGACTTCTCGGGAACAGTTTTGCTTTAGTGTTGTCTAGAAAGGTATGGTGTCAGCGGCTTGTTTTCATAGTCACCATACAATGCTATAGGACAACAATCCTCTGGAGAAGTTCACAATAGATAAGTAGCAATGCATATTATAAACCTTTTTTGTACATATCTTGGTTTTAAAATCAACTATTTTCATTTCTATTCATTATGATGATCTAGTTTTGTCTTTAATTAAAAAAAAACAAAAGTCGTTTCCGATGGAGAACTTTTGTTGTATCGTGTGCCTTTGTCTCAGTCGGGATTTTCTTTCAATGGTTGTCGATTCTTTTTGACCTTTTGGGGTTTTCACCTTTTTCTGGTTGTGTTTTTATTATTATAAAGATTTATATTATATGATCATACATCTAATGATTTTAAGTACATTTGTAGCTATAAAGATCTAATGTTAGAATTTGGGAATAGAGTTAGCTTTGAAACTAGCTGTGGATAGAGAAGTTTGAAGTTTGCAATAAATTAACGAGACGTAAACGTGTGTTCTAAATGGTTCATGATCTCCTTGTCGACAAAGATTGCTAGTGTATTCAGTTTATTGTCAAAAATCGGGGGTTTGTACCGAGTAGTCCCGGCTTCTTCCATTGCCAATAAAAATTAAACGCCAAGATATAACTGATATATTGATGATTTGGCGTCGAACCATATTAAACATAATTACAAAAATTCATTTAAGATGACAACCACCGGCGTTGTTATGCTTTATCATAGAACCATATGAAAATACACTAGTATCTTAGAATTAAAAAAAAACATTGGAAATTTCTTTAGATGACTCCCTTTCAAACTATGCCTTGTTTTTATTCTTACGAATGTAGTTAAAATTTGACCCCCTAGTAATTATTTTGTTCATTTACTTTTTATTCGACACTTGAAATAAAATAATGGAAAAAAACAAGAGCAATTGAGGAATCGAATTTTTATTAGACTTCATTTGAACAAGATGTCCGCCATTTTGGTATATTGATTATCTTCGAATATAAGGGAGGAGGTGGACGGAAAGAATTTGACATTTCGAATATTTTATATCACATATTCTTTAGTTTGCAGGTACATTGTAAATTATTTACTCATTATGATATACAGCTCTATGTATTGTAATATTAAAAATAAAATATAACTTATAGAAAAGACCAATATAATAAATATATTTCGCTTGCTCCCAGCTTTTGGTTATTTTTGCGGCATGCAAGCTGCCGCGATACGACAATAAAAGGAGGATCAAGTGAGACAATTAATTTAGATTGAGAGAATGCCATCTATGTTCTTATGTTATCATAATCTTACTGGATTTAAAGATGAACTGAATTAATAGTCGTTCTGTCTTAATGGATCCATAAAATACTTATATCTATATAAACGCGTAACTTTGTAAATAAATGAGTAATTCAACACATTTTTCATAGAATTGACACTTTCTCAACTTGGTGTGAGGTGCTTGAGTCAAACTTCAGCGAAGAACCAACTGAAGTGCAAAAACAACAAATAAGCTATGTAAGAGAAAGCGTGAATAAGTACAAGTCTACTGCAGGTACGTTATTACTATTTTATGTCATTGATTTTTGTTGCCTAGGAGGGCGACAATATATTTCATCACTTCTGTTGCTAAGGATGCGTGGTGATATTTTTTCAAATAAACTTAAAACTGAAGGAATAGAATTTTTGCGAAAGTACATCCTCACAAGTAAGAGCGAACGTGCACTATAAGAACCCTTGTATTTGGAGTATGCGACACGAATGTAAGTCGAGAAAGTTAACAATTAAATCAAATATGTAGACAAACTATTAATTTTACTACAAAATGCTTTGGTTGTGTCTATTATATAATATAATAACGTAATAAAACAGTTACTACACTTAAACGATCAATATATGACTTTATTGAGCAGAGTACAACAATATTGAACTGGGAATCGCCTCGTTCAATATTATTCTAACCTCATATTAATCTCGTTTAAGCTCATAATGATTGTCAATAATGTATTTATTTAACCAGTTTTTAATTAAAGCTTCTCATTGGACACTCTGTGTAAAACGTTCAAATGCCGTCTTCTTATTTTTACTTTGTTTTGCTAAGTTCAAATGCAAAGCTATATAGTCCTATACCAAGATTGTGGTTTTTTTCATTCTGATCGCAAATGTTTACTTCCGCAGGACATTATTTTGCATTAAATCCTAAAGGGAAAATATTTTTTAAATGTTTTTTGCACCGAAATTAATGGTCTCAGTTCCTTGTAAATCTCTTATACCATCTTTTCTGTGCAGCATAAATTTTGCTTCGTTTTTTAAAACAAAAAGCCTTCAGTTTTTGCTCCGTAATGCGCCATGAATGTCTGGCGCATCAGTCGACTTCAGCTAAAAGGTTTCTGACTTCTTTGCCTATTTCTGTCGGAGACCTGGTTAATGGTACATTTGATGTTGTTCTTGTTGCTGTATGGTTTCTAAATAATCTTGCAATTTTGGGCTGGTGATGTGACGCAAAAAAATTCAGATACTAAAAATATTTCAACCTGAGTCAACCAATATGTATACATCAGGTTCAGAATTAGTACAAAATAAAAACGTGCATTCTCTTTTAAATACATGTATGCGAACTTTGTGCATTTTTTGTAGGAATTGCAGAAGTCGACCAACTTTTTGATCTCCTTAAAGACGTATTGTCAAATGTTGCCGATGAGAGAAAAGATCAGAAGCTAACCCTCGGTCAGCTGATCAGACGCAAGTTTATGCAGCTGACATCTAACGGTCATAAAATTGTGCCCAAACCTACGTAAGATTGTACTTCATATTATGGAACGCCATGACTGTCTTATGTATGAAAAGTTCTTTGTATGCGGTGCTTACTACTTTATATGTGGTGCTTTCGACTTTATATGCGGTGCTAACTTCTTTATATGCGATGCTTACGACTTTATATGCGGTGCTTACTATTTTATATGTGGTGCTTTCGACTTTATATGCGATGCTTGCTACTTTATATGTGGTGCTTTCGATTTTATAAGCGGTGCTTACCACTTTATATATCGGTGATTACGTCTTTATATGCGGCACTAACGACTTTATATGCGGTAGTTGGTGCTGATTTTAAATTTGTTATAGGGCTTGTGACAAGATTCCAAATCAAAATGATTAAACTGTTCGGTATCGAAGTATCGATAGATAAAGGGTTTGCAAACATTAGGAACAGTAAAATTTCATGCTCCCGAAGGTTGTATTATTACCGATGCCATGCGGGCGTTATATGTGGAGTACGTCAATAAAGGGAGTTAGCCATAAGTATTGTAGAGATTATAGTTGGTCCTGTACTCAAATTATTTATATAATGTATATATTAATGATCTCATTTATATGTTCAGGTTTGATGAACAACAAATGAACAGATTTAAACACAAAGTGTACGAAATGAAAGCAGATATTGAATACTACAAAAGAAACTGTAGCCAACTGCAAAAACAACATCAGGTATAATACGGTATAATACGGGGTATTTCCTATTCAGCTTGTAAGACTTTTATTATTACCGCAACCGTTTGAATTTATATGCATTTGTTTTTATTTCTAACTAGAAATTAAGACAAACATTCGTTTAACTTACTAGATCAATTTGTTTAAACAAATAACCTGATTGGGTTAGACCAAAAACCAAAAGTGCAATGTACCTCTTCTCCTCTCACCACACAGAACCTGATAGTTTAAAAACCTTGTGAAAAGTACTGAACTACTGAGTCGACACCGCTACTGTCCTAAACAGGCGTAGTAAAAGTGTGAATTCAAAAACATATTATTACACGTCTCAGCACCCATGGCATATTATGGTATGTTTCCTAAATAATGCACGGTCTTTTAATTGACAGGTATGCTGGCTGTCAGAAAGCAAGGAGTCTGAGCTCGATTTTAGTATGTCTGCGAGAAGGAATGAAAGAGACCAGATAATTGGTCAACTCAAACCAAAAGAACAGAGAACTCGAGAGAAAACAGATGCAAAAATATACAAGAAATTGCAGTTTGCAAGAGTGAAAGCAAACGAAGATGTAGACCAGTATCAGGAATTGTTTGCAAGCGCAGTTATGAGACGGAATGCTATACAAACGGTAAGATAGCTAAGAATGTATATAGGGACAAACAATTCTTAGCTCTACATTCTTATAATAATAAGTTTACCGACACGAATCTATATTTTTAATTACATGTACACATAGGCTAATAAACTGGTACATGTATTTGAAAAAATGTAGTTCTGTACAAATGAAAATGGCATAGCCTTGGTTCAAATTTGTGTTGAGTTATTATCTTCTTTTCGCAATTCGCATGGTTGTGTTTCCAGTCATCGAATTCAGAGTTACACAAATGCTGTTGCTATAACACAGAGGTTCATACGGGTGTAGTGCTTTTAAAATCGTTTTGTTTTCATTTAAAACAGTATCAGAAAAATATTTTGAGGGATATCAGATTTGATTTGATTCGACGAATAGAGAGTGGCATCATGTCGCTGAACAGGATCTCTACAAAATATGCCAGCAAAAAGTAAGTATAAAAAATTATGGACACACTTTTCGGACTTGGGGTTATTAAAAAGCATTAATGTTTGTTGTTTATTCATCTTGTGCCAAAAGAAAACCACAACAAAACATGAAAACAATATTACTAGTTTTATATCTAAGCATTTCTTGGCAAACTTTTGTTTGAAAAGATAACCATAATTTTTTTCACCGAAATAATGGATTTGCAAATTTTGTCTAGTTTTTATTTTTGGTCGAAACGACATATAGCTTCCAAATAAACATAAATTTTAAATTATAAATGTATTGATGTAACGGCATTGTTATTACAATTAGTATTAACTAAACTGTGCTTTATTTATCATTTTCAAAACAGTGAATTGTCGGAACTCATTACGAATACCAACAGTTTGGCCGCCTCCGCAGCTAACAGTATAATAGATAAAATTTGTGATAAATACAGTTTTAGGAAACCACAGGTGGGTAACTCTGGTGAGGCTAACTAATATTGATTTTTTTTCAGTTGAGATTTTAATATCAACACTAGTTACTATACAATATAAGTTACAGCAAAACGAAAACGAGATTGAAAACGAAATAAACGTGAAAGTCTAAATATGACCCAATAAGTCTAAATATGACCCAATAAGTCTAAATATGACCCAATAAGTCTAAATATGACCCAATAAGTCTAAATATGACCCAATAAGTCTAAATATGACCCAATAAGTCTTGAAAATTAAATATTGTTCAAAACACTACGGTCGATTAAAATTGTGATTCCAGATTGGCTTGTATAAATATACCTTTATATTTTTTCAGTTGTTTGTCTCTGTGTTCTATTATATTCGTCTGTTGGCCTATATCTATGTTTCTTACTTTGTGTGTTGATTATTTACGTTTTAAATATTCTAATGGAAATAAGAAAACGTTGCTATTGGTTATGTATTGTGAAGGTACATTATTTGTGTTTTGTTTGTGTAATACATTACTGCATGTGTGTATTGTAAGGGTATAACCATAAGTTGTGGGGGGGGGGGGGGGAGCTGGGATCACTATTCAGCTATGTGATAAATAGATAATTCTGTATGCATGTTATAAGCCAATATAAAGATATTTTCCCATGTGTTGTATTTTATGATAGCTGTGTTCAAGTGCACAGGTGATAATTTTATCTAGATTAACTGAAAAATAAAGGTAACCACGTTTAAAAGGTAATACTGGGCAAAATCTTAAGTGACCAAATGATCCAAATTTTGCGACCAAAAGTCCCTCACTATTTATTTATTATATTAGCATTTAACATACAATAACATGAAGTCCGGTCACTTCAATTGGTAGTGAAAAATGCCTTTCACTAGAAATGTAAGGTAGAAATCCAGAAGTCTAACATCCCAGTCAACAAAATATGACATAAAAATGAATCTTCTTTTTACCTAGTAAATATACAGAGGGAAAATGTGTTCCAAAACCAAAAAATTATCCACCATAACCACACGTAAAGTCGACACATTAGCACCTTTGTCGATTGTAATTTAAAGCACAACGCGGTTCTGGTTTGCTTCGAACTTTGAATATGCTGGCCATTTGGGACAAATTGTGAGGGTGTCATTTTTAGCCACGATATAGTTGAAAAATTTCTGATAGGGGCGTTAAACACCGATCAAACAAATCAATTATTATCAGTTTGAAGGACATAAATAACCGCTTCAAATTTATTAAATTATTACCAGACGTAATGCATTCTAGTCAAGTCACGTGATTTGCGGTCTTATATTAAAACAGATATTCCTGTTAATGAAATATGGTTTTCTAGGCAATCAACCAAATTCTTCAACTTTTCCTTTACATTTTAATTTAAAATATTACAATACATACAAGTAATAAGTATAGTTTATCATGAGAAAGACATAAGTAACACATAAGACTTACCATATAGATATTGATAGCATTGCTTAAAGGAGAAGTCTTTGGGATATTTTTTTTAACGTGCCGAAGAATGTGAATATTTGTTTTCAGAAAGTCTTCATTACAGAAACTGACACGGCGCTCCCTTTTGGGCTTCGCGTCAATTACATATTCACGGCCCAGCGCCATAAACATTTTCTTGCTGAGAATTTTTTTTTATTTTCATTTTCATGCGATCAAATTTTTTCTTTTCTAATGTTGTCATTGAGAAAATTCTCATCCTGAACAAAACATTTTTACTCAAAACTCTTTTATGGCGCTGGGCCAGTATGTTTAATGATGCAGTAGTACTTTTCGCACATTGATTGTGGTTAAGGAGGGGGGCATGCGGTAATTCTTGTGGTTATTATAAAATATTCAACGAGTTAATTAGACAATCAATTAAATAAAAGAACTGAACACATGTCTGTTTACACAATGTATTTAGATTCAATAAAATATCTTGTATTATATATATTTTTAGGAATTTCGCAGAAAAAATGAGTTTGAGGACATGTTACGCCAGGAATATTTATTAACTAAAGCCTCCACAGAAGAAGGCTCTTGTCAAGCAAAAAACAGCATGGAGGGCAACACTAGTAAGTCAATATAGAAATCTTTTGTGTTTTTAATTTCTTATCATTGAATTGAAACAGGAATAGAATCCAGTTATATAACACAAGGAACAGAACTGACTAAGAAATTGGGCTTTAAAATAAGTTTCAGTTACCATATTAAAAATAGCTGGCCATGTGTAGAAACAGTATGGGAGGAGCTTAGAGCTTTCAAATACAATCATTTATAACATAGTGGTTCGAGTGAAAACCTTCCATTTATAGCAAAATATTTATATATGTTCAGAAAATTACAGTTCCCAAACATAAATAAGTCTGCTTAGATGGGTATGCCATATAAATATGGAGACATATGTTACTTAGCATTTGATAGGTAAATAATACATTGTACGTGAATACCCTGGTGACAGTATGTGTGAGTGACCAGTATATTTATTTAAGAACCTCAGATATAACTTAGAAGATAGGTATTTGTTTTAAAAGTTTTTAGGTTACACATATATACTACTACTAAAATTATATACCCTTTTTAAAGCGCAGTATTAACCCATACAAGGTTACATGCAGTTAATGTTGCATATGCAAAATATTTAATTTTTGTATCAATTATTGCTTTAAATAATTAGCAATTAACGATTAATTACGTCCGCAAATTTGTACCGGATACGGTCCTCCTTTACATTAAAACAAAAAAAATATTTCTGGGGCAAGGAAACCCGTAAGGGGTAAAAAACAAACGTACGCCTACCCAACTGGCAACTATTAGCCTACAGTTGAGTTCCTTATATTGCTATCATAAAAGTAACCACCAGAATCAATACCACGGGTTCAAAAAACCGTCTTTCTAGTATAATGTATATATAGAGATTATAACTTTTTTCCAGACATTGCAAGTGAAAAGAAATCTACAACAGAATAAGAAGTGTGAATTTTTTCCAGTGTATGGTTAAACCCAATGGCGACAGTGATGCTGTATACTGTATATGCTTATTAATAATAAAAATAAAATTGAGTAGTCAATTTCAATTATAATCTTTATAGTCATTAAATCAACATTTAAATGATTTGGTATTGTATTGATTGATTGATTTTGTCGGTATAAAAGCTCCTGAGAGCTTATGTTTATTGTTATGTATGTTTATCCGACTTTAAATAAAAAATAAATATTACTTACTAATGGTGTTTAACGCCCGAGCAGCAATATTTCAGCTATATTCAGGCGATGAACATGAAATGAATGATAAAATGAACATGAAATGATGATGAATGAAATGGATGGGACACAAGGAAAAATAGGGGTAACGGATTTTAGATTGCCACTGGCAAATGGGAGGATGGATAGGGTCGGGCAATTTAGCCTCCTGTAGCGGGATCGAAATCCCTACTCATAGCGAATACTACAGCAGCGTTCTTTAACGTGCGAGGAACGTGGCATTTTTCCCAACACGGTGCACTAATATGGTTTGCGGTCAGGTTTTCCGTATTATGGCCTGACAACCCCAGCTTGCCAGGGGTACCCCATTCAACCACCTTGGGCACACATCCCAGTCGGTCTTTAGGCAAACCGACCTGACACGCCGGTCAGGGTACTGGGCGCTATTTAGTCGCCTTTTACGACAAGCTAGCGCGACTGTGGTCTATTCTTTTAGCCACCCGGATCCCGCACGGGGCTTGATATTGTATGCACAAACTACAGAAAGTAAGGGATGAACAAGTGTATGATCAATGTATGGTGTAAACTTCAATTCACCCCTAAAATATTCTCATTTACCATTTAACATGGGTAATCCTCGAATGTTATGAACATGAGACAGACAATTTCAGAATTTTTATTGACCTAGTCCTATCACAATATATAATATCTTAAAAATAAAGTAACATTAAATTGACCATATACATTAAAAAACTAACAAACTAATACTCATGGAGAGTTGATCAAATTAATAATGAATACTAGTAATAGGCAGTACACACATAATGAACATGTGTACTGTGTACCATCCTCACAAGTCAGTGTTTCTGTGTCCTCATGTGTCGTGGACACAGAAACCCTGACTTGTGAGGATGACTGTGTACATGTTTATCTTAATTTGTCTAATTTAATGAAGTCCTATTACAATTCACGTACTAGTAATTAATTTTTGCCATACGATTATTCCTGTTGGAGGTATTCAGGCGTGTTTTCTCAAAAGGCTAGAAGAATATTCTGAGTATTGCACTTTACGGACTGAATGACCTTCCCATTCATAATTTAGTATCTGAAAGGTAACACAAATAATTGAATAAGGATTGAAAACTGTAATTAGTTTACTCTGATTTTATCTGTTATACATGTTCATTCAACTATTAAATGTGTTACTGAATTTTCCTTACATTTCTTGTAGAACCATAACAGTCCTGTACAATGTAGTTCCAAATATTTCAATTATCTTATACTGCTTCGTGCACCATGTCCTGTTCGAGCGATTTTTAATATTAATATTTATTGTTGCTCCATTTTTTGATTGGTCGATCGTTATCGTTCATTTTTCGATGACAGTATCTAGTGTATGAATACATAATGTAATAAAATAGTGCGTTCATTTTAACACAATAAAACGCATAAAGATAAAAAAAATTAAATTAGTGGAATTATAAGCAATAAAAGCTGTTTTTATGGAATTCATGGGGTTTATAAAGTCGGAAACTAGCTCATAATCTTTAGTTTCTGCCGGAGTTTGTTGTACTCATTCATATACCGATGAATTATGTAAAGCGGCTTTTATTCACATATTAAATTTAATTCGCGAACTTAGCACAACCAAGCGTTAAAACAGTATCATAATTAATTAAAAATTACGCAGTTGGTTTTTTGTATTTTGAAGACAAAATTACAATTTCTATATTTTTGTCATATTTTATCTACCGGTACTCGATTTTTTCTATTCACTTATTGACAATAGTCGACAGTCTACTACATACACTTCAATAAATAAGTAAGTTTATATTAAAACAAATATGTAAATGTAGCATGTTTACCTAAAATTAGCTTCGTTTGCTTTCCTGTAGCGAGTAGTTTTCCATTTTTGTCTCTCAGTGTCGCTGTTAAGAAAGCAACTTTCCTTCCAGATGTTTCTGTATTCCCTTCAATGGTTATTGTCTCGCCAAGTTCGGCTTTTCTGATATAGCTAAAAGGAAAACATTGCACATGTGTAAAAAGTCTAAGCATAATTTACATGTGCAGTAATACTGGAACTTGTATAAAATGTAGAGTTTGATCAGCTTTCTAATAAAACAAAAAGAAAACATTACAAATGTTTAAAAAAAGTCATAGCATATAGTTTACATATCAAGGTAGTAATATTGGAACTTGTATAATATCGAGGTGGTCTCAGTGTTAGCTGTTAGCCGTGTACTGTGTCAACACTGGGGCAAGGTGTGCTCGACTTCGACTTTTACTAGACCTTATCTGGACAAGTTTCAAAGAGGAGTTTTACTAGGAATTTCTCCCCACCCCGAACAGATATATTTATGTAAGTGCAGGTTATGAAAAAATTTTGGCGTATAAAATTGTATACTATTCGAAAGACATCGGATGTATTTAAGGGATACTTCAAATTTCTTGACATGTTCTGGGACCATACTGTGAGGGTTCCCAGTGCTCGACCAACAGAGCAGCCCAGCGCGTTCACTGGTGGAGGATAGTGGAGACCGTCTCGTTGGGAGATTGTCAGGTCATAATACGTAAAACCTGGCCGCGGACCGTTGTGGGTAACGTGTTTGGAGAGTGCCACGCTCCTTGCACGATAAAGACCCCTTGTGTAGATTTCCAAAAAGAGAAGGCTCATTGTAGCCGCCACCAAAGGCTAAATTCTCCACCCCTACCCAAAACTCCATACTTTTCCAGTGGCAGTCTAAATTGTGTTCCCTGTGTCTCATCCCACCCCCATTTTCCGTTGATTAACTTATTTTCTTCTTGAATATAACTCCTTACTGGACGTAAAGCAGACATCCAATCAATCAATCAAATCTTGACATGTTATGCGATGTAACGTGGTTTAGGTCTGTTTCCGCCCAACAAACCGCGATTAATTCTGAACTTTTTACAGTCAAAATAGCAATGACTTCATGGCACTAGATGTATTTCAATTTCGTCGGCGTAAGAATAGATCATGTGAAGAACCCAAGTTATATCATATAATAATGGCTTCTCTTTTTGGTTTGGCCAATCAGATTTCAGGTTACAAAAGATTCAAATTGAATTATTACAGTTTACATCTATTAATTTGTTTAGATGTAATTAAGATAGATATGAGCATTTAAACTAGGTATCGTTTATCTTTTTGTAGTTAACTTCTTCTTATCATCAGGTCTCTGCAATTCTCATATAATAAAGTCAGCCCAATAAAAACACAAGTTGTTTTTCCGACGCAGTCGGTATTACATTAACTTTTTATCTAGTTTAAACTTATGACATTCCACCTCTAGAAATCGTAATTCTATTTCTTGGTAGTCAAAAACCAATGGAAAGGGTATACACCTGTCAAGTTACTGTTATTTTTAGATTTTGCAGTCTATTGGTTTAAGTAATTATTTTTATAGTGCATTTTAAGTATATAGAGAGCTTTTGTAACATTTTATAATTAAAGAACTTGTAACAAAAATATTAAATATTTCGTTTTGAAGTATGTCCTACAGAGGAAATTAGAAGGCGAGAACATGCTGGATTTTCGACGGCTTATCTTTTGTCCTTGGCTTATTCAGTACATTTTAAATAATATTTTTAATGATATATATGTTTTCTATGAAAAGGTGTTTTCGATAACTGGTCTATTTTTATTTCTGCTTGTCATGTGCACAACTACTTCCGTGTTATATATAGAACCAAAACCCTTCATGCCTTCTAAACAAGTAAAAACATTTTTTTCTTTTATCCCGAGTCACTTTTAGACATTTTCATACGCTCTTTCACGTTTGGCTAAACATTTCATCAGTTCCCACTATTAATCACTCTAAACGTAACTTACGTGTCGTCTGCACTTCCGGTAGCCATGTGCAATGTTTTGCTTAGCGTCATCATGTGACATTAAGATTTACCATGTTAAATTCGAGAGTTTTAAAGGGTGCTATTCGGATTTAAAAAATCACAAAACAAGGTTATCACATACTCTATGGCAATTAACTTTTTTTTAAATTCAAGAGCCTCTCGATAGTATTTTTGTGTAATTTACCTGGTAAGCTGCTTATATATGTAATATTTGTAAAGATTATTTTGTTTTCTTGGTCTCTTACTCAAATGGTTAATGCTTAAGTGTGTAATATACTGCCCTTTTATGTAAAGGATACTGAAATAAAATACTTAAATATCATATTCAATGCAGATCTTTCAGCTATGAATAAATGATGTATTTTACCATATAAAGCCCCAAATTCTTATGCACTACATCATTTCATTAGTTACCTAAAACAACATACGTTTATTTTTATACACTATTTACACTATGTTCAATCGAGTATGTAGGGGTCGATAAAAACTTGGTGAAAACATACCATAACATATAGGGTAATTATTGAATTCAGTATAAAAAAAGTTATATTGTCGGTTTATTTACCAATGAACCAAGTTCAATGACAAATATTAAGCTATCGATGAAATGTTAAAACTAAAAGACGGATTAAATGAAGTTCCAATCTGAGATATTCGACCCGTGTTATGTATGAGTTATGCCCCTTAACTGAGTGCAAAATGGTGTGCTAATTGATTTTCGAGAATTGATTTTTTTAATATATTAAATTGACTTGAAATCTTATGAAACGGAATTAAGATAGATAAATTACAGTAAAGTGTAAAATCAATCGTAATTGACGGTAGGTCAACGGAAATGCATTGTGACGTCAGCACTTACCATGTATTTTACACTTGCGACCTTTTGAAAAATCCCCAGCTGGTTTCACTTGTAGTTATGAGACCGGCGTTGCTGAGTTATGCTCATTTACTGTATGCAAAATGTCGTTTCTATAGGGTTATATACAAAACTAGTTTAAAGTGCCGTTAAATGTTTGCTTTGTGATTTGTCGGATTAACAAAAAAGCAAGGGTACGATTATTCTGTTTTAAATCTAGCTGTAGATGGATAAAACAGATAGAAGTATTTAAGAAATGTGTGAAAGACAATTCATCAGAATACTGTCAGAAATTAGGGGGCAAGGAAGCCATTAGACATTACACGTTTTTTAATATTCTAATATTGTTTGTTTTATGGTGTTGTAACGCCACTTTCAGCAATTTTTCAGCTATATCATGGCGTCCAGTTTTTATTGGGGGAGGAAGCCGGAGTACCCGGAGAGAACCCCCCACCTGTGGTAGGAAAACTGGCAATCCTTGTCAATTAAGATTGGAGTCGAGTACACCCTGCCGGCAGTGAGAATCGAACCCGCAATATTCTAATACAATGCGTATAAATGTCCCTATCTTCCAAAATCAGGTCGAAATAATTTTCAAAATTGACAAAAAAACTTCGAAAATGTCTGTAATTAATGGTCTTAGGGAATTTTCCGCTTGCTCTAGCCAATGCTACTTTTACTAATCATGTAAAATAAGTTAAATATTGAGGTTTGTTTGTTTGAATGATGTTTAACGCCACTTTCAGCAATTTTTCAGCTATATCGTGGCGTCCAGTTTTTATTTGGGGAGGAGGCCGGAGTAACCGGAGAAAACGCCCGACCTTCGGTCGGAAAACTGGTAATCCTTGTCAATTAAGATTGGAGTCGAGTACACCCTGCCCGCAGAGAGACCTCATATTTTTACAAACCACGAGATATATAGTAGACGAACTACCTTAACCACTCGACCACCGAGGTCCCAGTTTGATATTAAAGACAAGCCTATCAATATTAACAAAGCTTTCGTTTATCCAAATGTAAGAAAAGCCTGTACTGTCAAAAATGGTTTAACAAATTTTGGCAATGAAATATTAACATGGAACAACATTTTGTACCATAAAAGAAAACTTGAATGTATCAGAGACCGTTTCATATCGAGTTCTCCATTTATCATATACATTGCAACTAAGTGTACATGTTTTAAGTTTCAGTAAAAGTTTACAGAAATTCTAAGCAATTAATATTTTTGGGAAACCCTCAATGTTCCGAACCATGCAATGAAACAGGTTTAACCATTTTATCAATAGGTCTATCTGACCTTCGATAGATAGGTTATGCACCCAGTCTGGCTTGAGAACTTTGTGCAATACCTTAGTTGCTTTCTCTGCCTGTGTTTTTTATATCCTTGTTAAGACTTCCTGTTCTGTTCCATTGTATTCTCTAAACGTTAAATTTATTTACAATATCAATTTCTGAACCATAAAATGTCAATTTGACAGAGGTCACTAGTACTTTGTCTTCCCTGTCATTATTTCAAGTTTAAACAAATTTACAATATTCCCAATATCAAATTCAGTCTCGAGATCTAGTTGAATCTGTCAAAAGATTTCTTCTGCAATATCATAAACTCCAATAAGGTTCTCTTTTTCCAAAAATTTTTGAAGGTCATTGAAAAATATACAAGATTTAACATCATTATTCATTCTTCAAGTATAATATATTCCTCAACAATTTTTACCACAAATCCTTTCTACAAATTGTACCCAAAGATTCTCAAAGACAACGAAAGCACAAACAAGCTTTTTCTTTCTGCTTTTTAGAATTTCAAAACGTGAATAGAGGGTAAATTTACTGTCAGTTATAGGGGTTTAAAGCCAAATTGGCTTCACAATCAAATGAGGTTTACCTCTGAGAAACAATTTAATCTGTCATTTAGAATAGCTGTAAATAATTTTCCTGAACAGCTATATAATGTGGTAGGTCTGATATTTTTGGGATCAGAAGGATTCCCCTTATTCTTGTAGATAGGTTTAATTGTTCCTAGTATCAAAACATCTGGAATATTTCCAGTATAATAAAGTTAAATACGTTTTTTCATATACTGAGATATCCAGCTTACGGGCATACTTTTTTCAGTTTCTTGATACATGACGAATTTAATCTTTTGAAATGTTAGAATTAATCTTTTCGTTTAAATGATTTATATTTAAGAGTTCTTTGAAGGACAAATTAGTTTAGTCATCGTCTGCTGGTGCTGAGTTTAAATCTTAAAATAAAAAAACAAGTTATCCAAAGGAATATCTGGCATTCTTTTTTTCTCTGCATTTATTTAACATTTCCCAATATGCTCTTAGGTTACAGCTATTTGAATTTTGAAGTTAATTTCAAATTTCCTCGAAGATTAATTTTTTGTCTCTAAAGTTTTTTTACTGTTACTTAGCTTGAAACACCTCATGTTTTAGCTTTTCACTTCTCTTCGTCTTACAATTTCTCTTAAATGATCGATAGTTCCTTCTAAAGATCTCCCCTATGTGACCTATTTCGTTTTTGGTGCTTTGGCTGAAAAGTACTAAATGTGCATTTTGCACTGTCAACCAAATAGGTACAAAATTCCAAAATGAACACCAAACAAAACTGTGCAAAGTTCCCAGGTGAACGCCCAACTAAAATGGCGCAAAGTTCCCAGGTAAACAACCAAAATGGTCCAAAGTACATAGGTGAACACCAACCAAAATTGTGCAAAGTTCCCAGGTGAACACCAACTAAAATGTGCAAAGTTCCCAGGTGAACACCAAACAAAATGGTGCAAAGTTCCCAGGTGAACACCAACCAAAATGGTGCAAAGTTCCCAGGTGAACTCTAACTAAAATGGTGCAAAGTTCCCAGGTGAACACCAACTAAAATGGTGCTAAGTTCCCAGGTGAACACCAACCAAAATTGTGCAAAGTTCACAGGTGAATACCAACTAAAATGGCGCAAAGTTCCCAGGTGAACAAAAATATTCCTTGAAAACATCAAAAGTACTTTGCTTGTACCTCCTTGACTTCATTTGCAATTTTTTTTATCTAAAAGTGCATGCTAAAAGATTTTAAAATTTTGGAACAATCTCTTGTTCGATTGCAGTAACTCATGTTCCACACCATTCAAACAAACAAACAATAATAATTTCGCTCCGATTTGCAGCATCACATAAGGATGCATTCAGTTTGTAACTGGTTATGATCGAGTTTAATACGGTATGCTGTTTCTTCGCCAATAAACCGGTCGTGCGATGTTACAATACAGTTTAATAAAATCTCTAACAGATTTGAAACAATTTTGCAGAAAAAACGACATTTGACCTATTTCAATTATAAGCTATGCATAGTAGTACAGAATTATGGTTTAGTTGTATTACCTTACGCTTAAATCTACACTAATATGTCTGTTATGTTTGATAGCTGTACAAAAAGCCCAAGTGGAGACACAATCGACTAAAGTTGCAATAATACCGCCATGGAGCGAGCTGTGAGTGTTAGAAAAGGTCTTCGGTATTTTATATCGACACAAAATCCTTCCATTTCCTCCAGATAACACTTCAATCTAAAATCAAAGAACTTCATATTTATTATTTATTTGTTACAGATACAAGTTCACTGGCTAGTGTCTAATGTCAGCTCGCCCATGTTTGTCAGTTTTTTTCATGCAAATGTAACATGCATACGGCCATTTTACTAACGACAACCAAATAAAAACCAATTTTACCAAAAACAAACAACCTCACCCACCCCCTTTTCGTCCTATATATCATAATCCGTCACAATTTATTTTCCTTTGATCGTCCCACACCTACGATACACTTCTTAACTTGTAAACGTCGTTACGACTTTTTGTGAAGTTGAGACAGTTCCAATTGTAACAATTTACCCACGGGCACTTGTCTCATAATTTATTGTTTAATACCTATATGTTATAGGTATATTGGTAAAATAATTATTAAACAAGACTCGTCTCATATGGAGTTACCACATGAAAGGTTAATATGTAGGACATGGGAATTGTAATCATTCATACCTCTTTGAATATGTTTTCTAATCTGTTTGGATGGTTCACTCTTTGGGCAACCACTTCTTTAGCATATATAAACTCTGCGTCTTTATCATCTTCAGAGGCTTTGTTTGTTTGGCTTTTTTCATTCGACATAATAGAAAATGTTAGTCACAGGGTAGATAACTCTTGTCGTCGATAAATGACATGTGACTGAATGGAATAAATGTTTGAGATATAAAGATGTCAAAGATACTAATATTAGTTATATTAAAACGATTGTTTAAATTGGGTAATTTTATTTTACTGGCATTTACATTGATTTGCATTTTACTTCAATGAATGATAGTCGCAGTCAAATGATTTTAAGAGACTATGTTCGGTTCAATTCTTAAAAGTAATTAAGTAAAATATTCCGGTTTTATTTAAACAAAATGGAGTGTTTTGAAGATTTTGATTTTGTTTCATAATGTAGTTTAGGAGACCGACAACAAACCCCTGGGAAAACTCTTACAGTTCTCTTGCCTCAGGTTAACACCCCTCCGGGGCCCCTCTTTTCAATAAGAAATGGTCACTAATTTTCAGTTTATTGCGCAACAACTATTAATTTTACTCTTAATGCAACTCAAGTTAAAACTAAAATATACTATGAAATTTTATCTAACCAGTCTGAAATTAAAGATTCTTCTCTTCTGAAACTTTTTCCAAATGAATTGTATCTATACTGGATTGAAGAATGGGCGGTTCATTACAAATTTTCTTCATTTTAACCTCATTTAATTTTAAACATGGGGACTAAGAGAAATCCTTATTTCTCATTGAGATTTTGTAATCGTTTGCTAAAAATACAAGGCCAAACGGCGTGTTTATAATATTTGACTAATGGATAAGGCTCCAAACGGAAAAATATATACCTAGTCCGATAATCTTCTTCCGTCTAACATTTTTATTTAGACTTTGTTGCCGAACTTGGGTCCAGCAATGTATGACAGTTGGACGACAAAGGATTTTCGGACCATACTTTATAATTATTTATTAACTGATACAAGAAAAGGGGCATCATGGCCGAGTGATTCAGGTAGTTAGTCGTTTACGATTGACAAAATTCATGTCAGCACTGAGGTTGCTGGTCGACTTATAATGTGGGCAATATGTGACAATATGAGCTAGATTCCAATTCTAATTGACCAGGAGTGGCTGTTTTCCTACCGATGTTTGAGGGTTGTCTCCGGTAGCCCGGCATCATCTGCCAATAAAAACTGGACGCCACGATATATATACACATGTTCTATGTCTATGTCTACGATTCACCCCGGTTAATGAAGCTATATTTTTATATAGCGGATTTTGCCGAGGGGTCTAGACCGCTGGAAATGGTGCAGGCGAATTGGTGCCACAGTGTCCCAACGGTGTGAGTTCGAATCCCGCTGAGGGTTAGCAAAAATTTGACAGTGTTAAAATTCTAATTCTAACAGTGTTGGGCTTAATTTGTAGACGTATATATATATGTAAAATTGGTGGAAGTAGATGAAAAATTGGTGGAAGTGGCCTTGAACAGCATTAAGCAAACAAATAAAAAAGTATACAAACGTAAAACGAAAAAGAAATAAATGTTTACATAAAAGTGTCGGTTAATTATCATCCTACTAAAAAGTGTCACTGGTTCTAATTCCAGTTTGAAAAGAGCATGTAAACCGGAAGAAAAAACAAATGAAATAACTTTTACATAAAAACACCGAATAATGAAAAGAAAACACGTATTTGTCTACCAATGACAAAATATCATAAAATGTTCTGTATGACTAATTTACGGTTTCCGTTACACAACAGAAAAAATATACATCCATACAGGGTAATTAATTATGTTAAGTATAATGAATCGGTTTCATTAACTTTAAGTTATAAAAGGTAAACAAGGTGAATAAGTCACATGTTCTATCTGTTTTCTGCGTGCATATTGTTGGTGTTCAGCTTATATATCTTTTTTTAAACTACGAAGGGAAAGTACAGATATATAACGGCGGCCATTAAGTATTGCTTTATATTAACAGGTGAGGATACATATTCGGTGTTTTAAATTACTGAGAGCAGTTTTGAAATGAAAGCGTAATATGGAGCAGTTTAAATCTATCGCATTTTTATTACTTGCAATTCTAGTTGTGACGATCAAACTTTCTAACGGTCAAGAAAGGCCTGTTGATGTAATAAAGCCTCCAGCGTCAATAAGTAATGAATTGGATTTGGCATTTGTTATGGATACCACTGGAAGTATGGGACCTTATATCGACACAGCGAGACAGAACATTCGTGAAATTGTGGAAGCAATAGTAACGGGTTCAAATAGCGATGTGCGTCTAGCTTTAATAGAATACAGAGACCATGCTCCAGAGGACCTAACTTTTGTTACTAGAAAAAACGACTTCACGAGTTCTGTTCCGACCATGAAATTGTGGTTAACTTTAGCACGTGCAACGGGCGGAGGCGATAGGCCAGAAGCTGTAGCAGATGCTTTATATGAAACAACGAAACTTTCATGGCGTCCAAAAGCAGCGAAAGTAAGTGTTCTTGTATCAGACGCTCCTCCTCACGGACTTGTCCCTTCTGAAGACATTTCATTTCCACAAGGTTCTCCATATGGCCACGATCCAATGAAGATCGTTCGTGACTTAGCACAAATGGGAGTAACTTTGTATGTTATTGGTTGTGAACCTGCTATTGTACCATACAAAGATTTCTTCATGGCCCTGGCATATCTTACAGGAGGACAGTATGTTCCTCTATCGGTTCCTCGTTTGCTAGTCAGTGCAATAACTGGTGGTGTAGAAGAGCAATTGTCCCTGCAGAGGATAGAGCAAGATGTGCTAGCAGAAATGAAGAGATCGTTTGGTGGCATAGGCGGTGGTGGTGGGGGCGGGGGCGGAAGTTTAAGCAAACAGCAAATAGCTTCAACTCTGTTCCAGCAACTTAGTAAATCAGGAGTTAAATCAAAACAAATTTTACTAAACAACAAAGCATTAGAAGAACCATCATTCTCAGCAAAACAAATAGCAGAATCAAAGTCAATGGCTGAAGTAAGGACAAAATTCAAGAAGGCAAACCTACCAAATACAACAAGACCCGAAGCAAGATTAGACTTAAGCTTTAGAAATAGCGGTAGTGGTAGTGGCGGTGGTGGTAGTGGGGGTGGTGGTGGCGGCGGTAGTGGTGGTGGTGGTGGTGGCGGCGGTAGTGGTGGCGGCGGTAGTGTTGGTGGTAGTGGAAGTGACACACTAAGAACAGTGGAATCAGGAATAACTTTGGAACAAATCAACAGGCTGGTCGAAAAGGGAGCATCGAAATTTGGGGTTTGAGTGCATTTTCACAATGTATGGCAAGATTGTTTTAACATTTTCCAGTTTAACGTTACTACAATTTTTGAAATTAGTTGTGTTGTTTTATAATTATTTTTGGTATATTTAGTAAATAATAAATTTTCGATGCATTAGTTTACAGTTAATGTCTTAACTCCTAACATAATAAGGTTTCTATGATTTTAGACAGGGTGGTTGTATTGTTATAAAAGCATGTTCTATTTTGTGTTTGGTTTGCTGCAAAAATATTTGACTATCAATATTCATATCATTATTGGCCTCCGTGGCCTAGTGGTCTATATAGTAAGGCATCCTGTGTTGACCAACTGAATTCGGGCAAAATGTGTTCGACTCCAAACTTAATTCACAAGAAGGGATTGTCAGTTTTTGCTACAGAAGTTTTGTGTATTTTTAGCGGATACTTCGGCTTCCTATTCATGTAAAAAAATGACTACTTGTTGAAATGGCGTAAACCACCATTAACATAAAATCAGACAAAATTGATAACATTAAACAGAAGATGTTTGCAAATCACAAGTAATAGAAATAAACAGAATAAATATAATTAAGTTTTAATTACTGTAATTGTCAAAGTCGGTTCGTGTGCAAGATTAAATACTAAATTTGGTGTTCGGATATTGCGGAGAGACATGTGGTTCGAGGTCTTAAAAATGGGATATAACAATTGCTTTACCATGTATTGCGCATTTGTTAAATTAATACATCCTTGTATGTGGCATTAAGTTTGAAGTAATAATATCATAATACCACTTGCTGACTGCTAAATTTAGTTATTTTGATTCTGGGAAAAGTCTGTTTTTTGTAATGGCGTTCTAGTTTTGACATTTGGTTCGAGGTCTTAAAAATGAGATATAACTATGGCTTTAGCATGCTGAATGTTAACAGTTACTGCGTTAGAATATTGAGAAACTCTTGGGGGCGAGATTTTATTACTCAAATGTGTCTCCTTGTTGACAGTTGTTAACACTCGACAAGAAAGCTAAATGCGTCAAGTTTACCCAATTGTCCGTGTTAATGTGAGTTATACTGTTTAAAAAGAAACAAAAATTATGGATGATATAAACTTAATTATATTGGTAAAATCCCAGAGATGTATTGCGCATTTGTTAAATTAATACCCCCTTATATGTGGCATTACGTTTGAAGTAATAATATCATAATACTACTTGTTGTCTGCTAAATTTCGTTATTTTGATTCTGGGAAAAAGTCTGTTTTTTGTAATGGCGTTCTAGTTTGAAAAAAAAAAATTAACGTGTCGGTGAATAGTTTATGTTGCAAAATAAAGCTGGGACATGCACTGTGGAATAAATTGACGCTTGGTATGGATGTGTATAGATGTGGAAGACACCCTGTTTCTGTGCTTGGTATGGATGTGTATAGATCCCTGTTTCTGTGCATCGTCGTAATCTTTCTGAAACAGATCTGAATCTAAGTGCCAGATTTTGTTCAGCCCAAGACTCATCGTCAGAAAATTTCTTTGTTTCGTGTAAAAGTAAAAATCTTTACATGGTAAGATTTAAAGATCGGTGTTGTGTAATGATCCTTTGGCGAAAAAATAATTTGCGAACAGTTTTCAGTATTATCAGAATTCTGGCAAATGCAGTAAAATTGGCTTTGGCGCTTTTGATTCTGATTGGGAAAATGACAAACGCCAGCTTTCATTGTCTGGGTACGATGGTTTTGCAACTAGTTCTATTCCTCTTGCAAGAATTGTTTCATGAACTTCTTTCGGAGGCAAATTAAATTTATCATAAAACCACTTAGGTTTTTCCGGCAAGTACCACATGGAACATCCTAACGTCAGGTACTAAATCAACAGAAAAATCGATGTCCTGTATTTGAAGCATATAATTGCAGCAATTGGCCTTATGTCCAAACAAGGATGAAGAGGATTAGTTAGTTAGTTAATTGCAGCAAGTTCCTTTTCCGTCTAATTTATAGACATCCTCGTTCACTTTCATGCTTCTAAGTGATTCTTTGGTTAAGTCGAAAAATTTATTTGAAAACAATTCTGGATCAAGATATCCACCTTCGTTGGTACAATCATTCCAAACTGGTTGCGCAGATTCAGCTAATTTGAACTTAACAAATTCTCTATCAGAAGTTGCTTCTATGTTTCCTTCAATATAAATGAACCAACATATCGCACTCGTCAAGAAAAACTAAGTACTGCATCCTGTGACTCCAATCTTCCAACCGCAACTATTTCTCCTTTGAAACGTTGATTAGTTCTAATAATTTCACGAAGTACTTCATTTGCTGTTTTTCGAACTTCGCGAAAAACTCCTGGCGTTGTAACTTTGCGATTGTGGAAAAATAATGATCCAATCGCAATTTCAGTTCGATGTCTGGAACACGTGTAAATTCAGTGTCTTTTATGTAAAACAGTATTTACAACAAACCAAATACAATATATCTAAGAAAAAATAGAAATAAATAATAGTTGTAACTCATTACCTATTCCATAAAGTTTGCCACTCGTGTGTTTATTCATTCCCGTTTTAAAAGGATTTCATTTAGATCATAGCTCTTACTCTAGTTATGTATGCCATGTAATGCGATGCAACATATTCCCCAGCTGTTGTAACAATGTGTACACCTTATTCAGTTAGTTATGAAAGTACAATCCTACAATATTCTAGCTAAAGATGTTAATGTAACATATTATAATTCATAATTGATACCGACCCACGCTTTCTGTTTAATATAATACAACCCACATATAACCCATATACATTCTCCATAATATTCACCATAACACTATAAAAATCTTCGCTAAAACCAGTTAAGAAATACAAACATAGTAATCGGAATGCATACAAGTAAACCGCCAGCCCAAGTAATGAATCACGATAATTCATGTGTATAAAAGTAAACAGCCAGTCCTAGTAATGAATCACGATAATTCCTGTATATAAAAGTAAACCGCCAGCATAGTAATGGATCACGATGAATCCTGTGTATAAAAGTAAACCGCCAGCCCTAGTAGTGGATCACGATAAATCCTTTGTATAAAAGTAAACTGCCAGCCCTAGTAGTGGATCACGATAAATCCTGTGTATAAAAGTAAACCGCCAGCCCTAGTAGTGGATCACGATAAATCCTGTGTGTAAAAGTAAACCGCCAGCCCTAGTAATGAACCACAATAATTCTAGTGTATAAAAGTAAACCGCCAGCCCAGTAATGAATCACGATAATTCCTGAGTATAAAAGTAAACCGCCAGCCCTAGTAATGGATCATGATAATTCCTGAGTATAAAAGTAAACCGCCAGCCCTAGTAATGGATCATGATAATTCCTGAGTATAAAAGTAAACCGCCAGCCCTAGTAGTGGATCACGATAATTCCTGCGTATACAAGTAAACCGCCAGTCCTAGTAATGAATCACTATAAATCCTGTGTATAAAAGTAAACCGCCAGCCCTAGTTATGGATCACGATAATTCATGTGTATAAAAGTAAACCGCCAGTCCTAATAATGGATCATGATAAATCCTGTGTATAAAAGTAAACCGCCAGCCCTAGTAGTGGATCACGATAAATTCTGTGTATAAAAGTAAACCGCCAGTCCTAGTAATGGATCACGATAAATCCTGTGTATAAAAGTAAACCGCCAGCCCTTGTAATGAATCATGATAATTCCTGTGTATACAAGTAAACCGCCAGCCCTTGTAATGGATCATGATAATTCCTGTGTATAAAAGTAAACCGCCAGACCTAGTAATGGATCACGATAATTCCTGTATATAAAAGAAAACCGCCAACCCTAGTAGTGGATAACGATAATTCCTGCGTATAAAAGTAAACCGCCAGTCCAAGTAATGAATCACTATAAATCCTGTGTATAAAAGTAAACCGCCAGCCCTAGTAGTGGGTCACGATAAATCCTGTGTATAAAAGTAAACCGCCAGTCCTAGTATAATGGATCACGATAAATCCTGTGTATAAAAGTAAACCGCCAGCCCAGTAATGAATCACGATAATTTCTGTGTATAAAAGTAAACCGCCAGCCCTAGTACTGGATCACGATAATTCCTGTGTATAAAAGTAAACCGCCAGCCCAGTAATGAATCACGATAATTCCTGCGTATAAAAGTAAACCGCCAGACCTAGTAATGGATCATGATAATTCCTGTGTATAAAAGTAAACCGCCAGCCCTAGTACTGGATCACGATAATTCCTGTGTATAAAAGTAAACCGCCAGCCCAGTAATGAATCACGATAATTCCTGCGTATAAAAGTAAACCGCCAGACCTAGTAATGGATCACGATAATTCCTGTGTATAAAAGTAAACCGCCAGCCCTAGTAGTGGATCACGATAATTCCTGTGTATAAAAGTAAACCGCCAGCCCTAGTACTGGATCACGATAATTCCTGTGTATAAAAGTAAACCGCCAGCCCAGTAATGAATCACGATAATTCCTGCGTATAAAAGTAAACCGCCAGCCCTAGTAATGGATCACGATAATTCCTGTATATAAAAGTAAACCGCCAGACCTAGTAGTGGATCACGATAATTCCTGCGTATACAAGTAAACCGCCAGTCCTAGTAATGAATCACTATAAATCCTGTGTATAAAAGTAAACCGCCAGCCCTAGTTATGGATCACGATAATTCATGTGTATAAAAGTAAACCGCCAGTCCTTATAATGGATAACGATAAATCCTGTGTATAAAAGTAAACCGCCGGCTGTAGTAGTGGGTCACGATAAATCCTGTGTATAAAAGTAAACCGCCAGTCCTAGTAATGGATCACGATAAATCCTGTGTATAAAAGTAAACCGCCAGCCCTAGTAATGGATCATGATAATTCCTGTGTATACAAGTAAACCGCCAGCCCTAGTAATGGATCATGATAATTCCTGTGTATAAAAGTAAACCGCCAGCCCTAGTAATGGATCACGATAATTCCTGCGTATAAAAGTAAACCGCCAGTCCTAGTAATGAATCACGATAAATCTTGTGTATAAAAGTAAACCGCCAGTCCTAGTAATGGATCACGATAAATCCTGTGTATAAAAGTAAACCGCCAGCCCTAGTAATGGATCATGATAATTCCTGTGTATAAAAGTAAACCGCCAGCCCTAGTAATGGATCACGATAAATCCTGTGTATAAAAGTAAACCGCCAGCCCTAGTAGTGGATCACGATAAATCCTGTGTATAAAAGTAAACCGCCAGCCCTAGTAATGGATCATGATAATTCCTGTGTATACAAGTAAACCGCCAGCCCTAGTAGTGGATCACGATAAATCCTGTGTATAAAAGTAAACCACCAGCCCTAGTAATGGATCATGATAATTCCTGTGTATAAAAGTAAACCGCCAGTCCTAGTAATGGATCACGATAAATCCTGTGTATAAAAGTAAACCGTCAGCCCTAGTAATGGATCATGATAATTCCTGTGTATACAAGTAAACCGCCAGCCCTAGTAATGGATCATGATAATTCCTGTGTATAAAAGTAAACCGCCAGCCCTAGTAATGAGTCCCGATAAATCCTGTGTATAAATGTAAACTGCAAGACCTAGTAAAAAATAATGATAAATCTCTTGTATAATAGTAAATCGCCAGCCTAGATATGGATCACGATAATTCTTGTGTATAAAAGTAAACCGCCAGCCCAGTAATGAAGCATGAAAATTCCTGTGTATAAAAGTAAACCGCCAGCCCCAGTAATGAATCACGATAATTCCTGTGGATAAAAGTAAACCGCCAGTCCTAATAATGGATCACGATAAATCCTGTGTATAAAAGTAAACCGCCGGCCCTAGTAGTGGATCACGATAAATCCTGTGTATAAAAGTAAACCGCCAGTCCTAGTAATGGATCACGATAAATCCTGTGTATAAAAGTAAACCGCCAGCCCTAGTAATGGATCATGATAATTCCTGTGTATACAAGTAAACCGCCAGCCCAGTAATGAATCACTATAAATCCTGTGTATAAAGAAAACCGCCAGCCCTAGTAATGGATCACGATAAATCCTGTGTATAAAAGTAAACCGCCAGTCCTAGTAGTGGATCACGATAAATCCTGTATATAAAAGTAAACCGCCAGCCCTAGTAATGGATGATGATAATTCCTGTGTATACAAGTAAACCGCCAGACCTGGAAATGGATCATAATAATTCCTGTGTATACAAGTAAACCGCCAGCCCTAGTAATGGATCACGATAATTCCTGTATATAAAAGTAAACCACCAGCCCTAGTAGTGGATCACGATAAATCCTGTGTATAAAAGTAAACCGCCAGCCCTAGTTATGGATCACGATAATTCATGTGTATAAAAGTAAACCGCCAGTCCTAATAATGGATAACGATAAATCCTGTGTATAAAAGTAAACCGCCGGCTGTAGTAGTGGGTCACGATAAATCCTGTGTATAAAAGTAAGCCGCCAGTCCTAGTAATGGATCACGATAAATCCTGTGTATAAAAGTAAACCGCCAGCCCTAGTAATGGATCATGATAATTCCTGTGTATACAAGTAAACCGCCAGCCCTAGTAATGGATCATGATAATTCCTGTGTATAAAAGTAAACCGCCAGCCCTAGCAATGGATCATGATAATTCCTGTGTATAAAAGTAAACCGCCAGCCCTAGTAATGGATCACGATAATTCCTGCGTATAAAAGTAAACCGCCAGTCCTAGTAATGAATCACGATAAATCTTGTGTATAAAAGTAAACCGCCAGTCCTAGTAATGGATCACGATAAATCCTGTGTATAAAAGTAAACCGCCAGCCCTAGTAATGGATCATGATAATTCCTGTGTATAAAAGTAAACCGCCAGCCCTAGTAATGGATCACGATAAATCCTGTGTATAAAAGTAAACCGCCAGCCCTAGTAGTGGATCACGATAAATCCTGTGTATAAAAGTAAACCGCCAGCCCTAGTAATGGATCATGATAATTCCTGTGTATACAAGTAAACCGCCAGCCCAGTAATGAATCACGATAATTCCTGTGTATAAAAGTAAACCGCCAGCCCTAGTAATGGATCACAATAATTCCTGAGTATAAAAGTAAACCGCCAGCCCTAGTAGTGGATCACGATAAATCCTGTGTATAAAAGTAAACCACCAGCCCTAGTAATGGATCATGATAATTCCTGTGTATAAAAGTAAACCGCCAGTCCTAGTAATGGATCACGATAAATCCTGTGTATAAAAGTAAACCGTCAGCCCTAGTAATGGATCATGATAATTCCTGTGTATACAAGTAAACCGCCAGCCCTAGTAATGGATCATGATAATTCCTGTGTATAAAAGTAAACCGCCAGCCCTAGTAATGAGTCCCGATAAATCCTGTGTATAAATGTAAACTGCAAGACCTAGTAAAAAATAATGATAAATCTCTTGTATAATAGTAAATCGCCAGCCCAGTAATGAAGCATGAAAATTCCTGTGTATAAAAGTAAACCGCCAGCCCAGTAATGAATCACGATAATTCCTGTGGATAAAAGTAAACCGCCAGTCCTAATAATGGATCACGATAAATCCTGTGTATAAAAGTAAACCGCCGGCCCTAGTAGTGGATCACGATAAATCCTGTGTATAAAAGTAAACCGCCAGTCCTAGTAATGGATCACGATAAATCCTGTGTATAAAAGTAAACCGCCAGCCCTAGTAATGGATCATGATAATTCCTGTGTATACAAGTAAACCGCCAGCCCAGTAATGAATCACTATAAATCCTGTGTATAAAAGAAAACCGCCAGCCCTAGTAATGGATCACGATAAATCCTGTGTATAAAAGTAAACCGCCAGTCCTAGTAGTGGATCACGATAAATCCTGTATATAAAAGTAAACCGCCAGCCCTAGTAATGGATGATGATAATTCCTGTGTATACAAGTAAACCGCCAGACCTAGAAATGGATCATAATAATTCCTGTGTATACAAGTAAACCGCCAGCCCTAGTAATGGATCATGATAATTCCTGTGCATAAAAGTAAACCGCCAGCCCTAGTTATGGATCACGATAATTCCTGTGTATAAAAGTAAACCGCCAGCCCTAGTAATGAGTCCCGATAAATCCTGTGTATAAATGTAAACTGCAAGCCCTAGTAAAAAATAATGATAAATCCCTTGTATAATAGTAAATCGCCAGCCTAGATATGGAACCCCTATAATTCTTGTGTATAAAAGTAAACCGCCAGCCCAGTAATGAAGCATGAAAATTCCTGTGTATAAAAGTAAACCGCCAGCCCTAGTAATGAATCACGATAATTCCTGTGGATAAAAGTAAACCGCCAGTCCTAGTAATGGATCACGATAATTCCTGTGTATAAAAGTAAACCGCCAGCCCTTGTAATGAGTCCCGATAAATCCTGTGTATCAATGTAAACTGCCAGTCCTATTAAAAATCCATGATAAATCCTGTGTATTATAGTAAACCGCCAGCCTAGTAATGGATCACGATAATCCTGTGTATAAATGTTAACTGCCAGCCCATGTAAAAGATCAAGATAAATCCTGTTTATAATAGTAAACGGTTTATCACGTGTTAGATGCACGTGACTGAGTATTTTGGTTTTTCTGTAGTTGTAACTCGAAAGAAAATAAATAAAGATGTATAATATTATGTTTTGGGAGTATCTTCAATAGTGGTAAATGGTTTGCCTGAATGCACTACAAATAAAAGGAAAGTAAAGGTAATCCACAAAAAAAACCAACCGCTCGAGACCTAAACAACCCAGAAGTAGATGTAGCTGCAGCAATTCAAATCTTAGCTGGTAAAAATGCATTCTCGCGCTTATCTGCTTTGTACATTGAGGCTTGTTATTTGAAAGGGCATCCAATTTGACTGCGTGCTACTTGTTTGTCTTCAAAATCATTGCGACACTGAGGAATTTAACGTTTGTTGAAGAATAACTTAGGAAAATAAATTAAAATTAAAATCATTTTGTGAATCTACTTTAAATTTTTGTTTGTTGTGATGTTTGTTTTGTTCGTTTTTCTTTACACTGAATAGTGTGTAATCAAATGCGTTTCATAAAGCGATCGCTAATTAACGTGTTCGTTATCCCATGCAATTTAAATAGGATAACGCGCACGTTAAGCTAACGATCGGTGTATGACACGACACCTACTTACATTGACCTATCAAGGTACGTTTTTAAAGTTATTTGTATTATTGATTTGATAAATTTATGCAATTTAAATACATTGTAATTTATTATGTCGTACCGAAGTGTTAGATGCACGTTCTTGTATAAAATCTGCTAAAATAAAGCTTAGTAGCCGTTATGTACAGTATGGTGAAATGCAGAATACACAGTAATAGCTTTTTTTCTAAATACAAAATTTAAATAGTACAATGGTAACATAGGCCACTGTTTAATATAACGTGTACATACATACAATCGAATCTTCAATTAAATACCCATATAGGTATCAAAATAATGATGGTTTCGCACATTCCTAAAATGTGAATGTCCAAAATAATTTAAAAACTATTTTGTCCAAACAACATTTTCCAAAATAACTGGATCTATTATTACAGATAGTCCGTCATTGATGTTCTATGCAAACTAGGCTACACTTGATCAAGACTTTACTTGCTCCCAGTGGTGGCCGATTCTGAACCACTTCCGCTGCTTCCATCGCAATTGATACTACGTCTTGCAGCTTTAAGTGGTTCAGTGGTAGGGTTAGATCAACATGTAATTTATTACACAATATGCAAAATCTGACGGGTAAGTATCGTGACGCCGCACGCAACGAGTGCAACATGAACTTCCAACTTCTTCTTCCCAGATACGAGTCGTCCTCAGGCTTGAGTGTATTTGACTCGGGGTTAGACAGACAGGAGGTCCAGGGAAAACTTGACAAGAGCCAAAGTAAAATCCAAATGGAGTATTTACAGTTAAAACAAGCTAAAAACAGTGGTAGTTGGTCTGTCTATCCAAGGTAAGCTGGGGTCCAGGGGATGGTGCTCAACCTGGACCTGAAGTCCTATACTGTGCTGGACTCCACTACAGCATGTAGTAACTTGTTCCACTCTCTGGTTGTTCTGGGGAAGAAGGAATGGTAGTATACATCCCGCTGGGCTCTGGTTTGCCTGAGTTTGTGACTGCCTCTAGTTCTAGTCTCCTGCTGAATAGTACAGGTCAGGATCAATGGCAACCATGTGGTGCTGGATCTTATAGCACATGACTAGACTTTCCATCGTCTGCACTAGAGTGATTCCAATTGGAGTCGTTTTAGAAGCTCTGTTAGAGTCAGAGTGATTTGTTGGGGATCCCATACTGGTGCAGCATACTCAAGGATTGGTAGAACTAGAGTTCGATACGCTGTGCTCTTAACTGCTGGTGTACATCTACCTAGGTTTCTCCTCAGGAGCCAAGGATCTTGGAGGCTTTGCCTATGGTCTGGTCGATGTGAGGGGCCCATGAGAGGTCGTTGCTGATGTTGACTCCTATGTATTTTCCCATGTCTACTACTTCCAGGGTGTGATTGTGGAATTTGTATGTGGTCTGGTATATTTGACCTTTCTTGGGATTCTAATTACTGAGCATTTTTCTGGGTGAAAACTGCCACATATTCTCCCATTCTTTAAGTAATGATAAGTCGTCCTGGAGGGCTGTTGTGTCGTCTTCCTTCTTAATGCGCCAAAACAACAGGAAATCATCTGCAAACAATCTCGCATTTGATGTTGTGGTTTCTGGCAGGTGGTTAATGTACGATAGGAAAAGTACTGGCCCTAATACAGTTCCTTGTGGCACTCCTGATATCACGTCCAGTGGGTCTGATTTGTGGCTTTCCAATAGCACTGACTGTGTACGGTTGGATAAGAACGATCGAATCCATTCCAAGGTGTTGTTGCGGATGCCATAATAGTTCAGCATGTGGAGTAGTCTGGCGTGGGGAACTTTATCAAATGCCTTAGCAAAATCCAGCAGTATGATGTCAGTCTGGTGCCCATCTTCTTTGTTTTTAATGATACCATGGAGTGTAAGTACCAGTTGCGTCTCAGTGGATCTTTTGGATCTAAACTCATGCTGTTCGTCGCAAAGCACATGTTGGACATCAAAGTGATTCATAATCGAGCTATGTACTATATGCTCCATGAGTTTGCAGGCAATGAATGTCAAAGAAACTGGACTGTAGTTAGCTGCTCCGATTTTTTCGCCCTTCTTGAAGACTGGAACTATGTTGGCTTTCTGCCAATCATAAGGTACTTTCCCATTATCAAGGAATTGTTGATACAGCCTTGTGAGGTAGGGTGCAATCTGGTTTGCACAGTTCTTCAGGAAGAAGGCTGGGATATCATCTGGTCTGTGGCTTTGTAGGGTCGCAAACCTAGCAGTAGCTTCTTAACACCTTGTTGGTTTATCTGTATAGGTCCCATTGTTGAAAAAGGGCTTGGACCTTTGTTGGGCATATTGGTGAAGTCTTCTGTTGTGTACACAGAGTGGAATTGGTGATTCAGTATGGATGCCTTTATTGGTGCCTCACTGTGTAAGTATCCGTCTTTGTTCTTTATTGAGTTCTTTCTTGTTTTCGGCTCTTAATGTAGGACCAGAACCTCTTAGGGTTGTCTTTCGGGTCTTCGCTTACTATATCCTGCATTGCCTTGCTAGTTTTTGATTTGTCGTAGGCCCTCTGTTTGCGCTGACCTTGTCTCCTCACGTTGGTGTTCATCCAATGATTGCTGTGTCTTGCTGCAGTTTTTTAAGTTGGTACAAATTGATCTATGGAATCCATAATTACCTGTTTAATTTTATTCCACATGGTATCTATATCATTAAAGTTGGCATCACTGAAGGAGTTGTGCTCAGACTCTCGCTGCTGTTTCATTCCCTCTAGGTTTGCTTTCTTCTGCATGTTTATCTTCCTTCTGGCAGGTTTAGGTTTATAAATAGATGTTGTCATGTCAGCCAGAACAATATCATGATCGCTATTACCCAGCGGAGGTATTGTCTTGCATCGCTCTAAGTGTCCTGGGTGGCTCATGAAAATCAAATCAAGGATATTGTCTTCCCTTGTCTTGTGCTAGTTAGTTTGTTCGATGGACAGGTCTACTGATAACTGTTTGACTAAATGAGGTACCTGGTTTCCAGTGATGCTGTTAGACTTCCAGTCTACCTCTGGCAGATTAAAATCCCCTCCAAGTAGGAAGATGTTCTTCTTGTGCTTGTTCTTGACTTCCTCAATCTCCTTAATGGTTTTCTCAACTCCTTTAACATTGTTACTGCTAGGTGGTCTGTACTAGTTAGCGATGGTGTACTGCTTGGTGTTGCCTTTAATGGTTCCTGCTATTAATTCGGCGTCCATGCTCACAAACTCCTGCGAGTGTCCAAACTCAGTTTTTGCTGCAATAAGTACTCTACCATGGGGGTCGCCTTCTTAAGACATTAAAGCCAAGTTCAGGAGAAAATATTACTCGACTACCTATCTTGTCGGATAGCCATGTTTCGGTACCTATTATTACGTCAGGTTGTGTTGTTTCTACGAGTACTGGTATTTCTGTGCGTTTGTTTTTAATACTCTGGAAGTTGATTATTAGTGTTCTTAATTCTTTCCTGTTTTTAAACTTGGTCGTAGTATTAGTAGTTCCCATTCGTTTCGGAGAGGATGATGCAACTGGTTGTCCAAAG
The DNA here is from genome assembly GCA_944474755.1 of Limnoperna fortunei. Lineage (NCBI taxonomy): Eukaryota > Metazoa > Mollusca > Bivalvia > Mytilida > Modiolidae > Limnoperna > Limnoperna fortunei. The sequence goes on from OX104111.1 coordinate 100,051,424, forward strand.
CTTATATCACTTTCATGGTCTGATGATGCAGAATGGCTTAAGATTGATGGTGACAACATGGAGAAGGTGTTACTCTAAGCTGAGTCAATCAGGTCGTATAATATGGTTGAGTGATTTGGAGCGTTGCAGACCGGACAGAACCAAGAAACTGATGAGTTCGCTAGTTTGGAATATTCTTGACTTGTCAGGCCCGCACAGGATGCATGGTACCAGGTGTCACAATCATCGCATGCTATGGCCTTTTCACCCCATTTGCAGGCTTTGGTACATGTGCCGCACGGGTACATGGGTGGTCTTGGACCTGGGTTGGTTTCCACACCTGCCATTACTAGTAGGATCATGTGGAGAAGATTAACACTGCATCTCTGAGTAAGTTCAGTGGGCAACTTATGCATTTTAGATGTTGTACGCCAGTGGAAAATGTCAGTACATGGGTGTAGTATAACATTGTTGGACAAATTGATGTTGGCATTAAATTCTGTGACTGTGTATTTGTGTTGTTCATGTGTAGGGGCACTGTATCTTACCACCAAGTTGGCAATAATCATGAACGAGGACAGTACCAGTGGCAAACTTCGTTTTCGTGACATGTTTACATTTTTAATTCCCGCCGGAAGTGGTCCTCAGTTACTTCCCTTGCGTAAACAAACTGTAAGAAAATTAATAAAATCTGTATTTATCAGTATTTATGCAGAATATTATTAGATCGGTGTATCAGAGCTTCTGATAATGAAAGAGTTCAGATATAGCTACGGGAGTCAATGTATATGCTGAAATTTCATAATAAATGTTGCTGTTAAGAGAGAGCGTCCTGTCTATCTGACCGGAAGTGTCTGACCATATTCGTAGCCATTATCTTCCACAGTTTGACCGGATATAATGCCCATATGTTCGTGAAGGAGCTAGGTTTCAATTGTATTCCTGACGACAAGTATATTAGTTTTTCGGCAGGTGGGAAGAGGATTTAGAAGCGCGGTTCCTTGACTAGCTTCTATTCACACTCATGTCGTTGGTGACCTTTAGAAACGAATCTAATTAAGGTCACGTTTCAGACGGTAAAAACATCGTTCTAGACATATTTGAGTTGCCAGTACGCAAGGGCGTTATATCTGTCACTATATTAATAGCGAAGCAAAGTTAAGGAAGATTCGTCTCTCATCCAAGAAAGACTTCTACAATACTATGGTCACGCAAAGAATGTAGTCGATACCTTCCATTAAACCTTGATCACAACATCTACCTAGAATTTTACGTGCGGTTACTGACAGATAACATGGGGAACTACGGAAGCCCGTTAGTGCCATGTTGTGTTTTATTTTTAAGTCGTAATAACGACTAAGCTTACTGGTTATAACGACTTAGCTTACTCGTTATAACGAAAAAGCTTACTGGTTATAAAGACTTAGTTACTCGTTATAACGACTAAGTAACTCGTTATAACGACTAAGCTTACTCGTTATAACCACTTAGCTTACTCGTTTTAACACTAAGTTTACTCGTTATAACGACTAAGCTTACTCGTTATAACGACAAAACTTATCGTTATAACGACTTAGCTTACTTGTTATAACGACTTAGTATCTCGTTAAAAGAGACAGTCGTTTTTGTAAGTCGTTATAACGAGTAACTAAGTCGTTATAACGAGCAAGCTAAGTTGTTATAACGAGTAAGGTAAGTCGTTATAACGAGTAAGCTAAGTCGTTATAACCAGTAAGCTAAGTCATTATAACGAGCAACTAAGTCGTTATAACGAGTAAGCTAAGTTGTTATAACGACTATGCTTAGTTGTTATAACCAGTAAGCTAAGTCGTTATAACGTGTAAGTAAGTCGTTATAACGACTTAAAATAAAACACAACATGGCACTAACGGGCTTCCCTAGGGAATTCTAGGCATGTATGTTTGCACAACCACAAAATACTAGTAGATCACATGTGGTATAAGCGGCGATCAAAACCAGGGGGTCATATTGGAGTTATTGTCAGACCCCATCATGCTTCTCATGTTCGAGTATGACTAGAATGGTGGCTATGAGTTCCTATCTACACGTCAAAGCCTATCAAGTACCTGTTCTTGCCTAGGCGCCAACAATCTTTACGGGTGGCCATGACACAACTAACAGAGGCTTGAGTGTGTGAAACCAGACGAACAGGAGGTGGACGACGTTCTGGCAACCCACAACAGTCATTGCTAGTATTGTAATATCTTCACATGCGGCTTGGAGTTTCCTCTGGAACTTCACGACAGTCACAACGACTATACGGTGGCGACTGAACAGGTAGAGGTCAACAATTAATGCAAGATCATATTCACACCATGTAAGGGGCTTTACATCATATGCTTCTAGCAATCTCAGTGGATTAAGACGTACATTGACTTGAACACCAACCTCCGTACCGTGGCCAAGACCGATTCCGAGAAGGAGTTCTTAAAAATAAAAATAATGTTGATCAAGAACATAGAAAACATCTGCAACAAAGTCGATGTAAGGCTGGTGAATACAGAGAAGCAGGCATTGAAGCTTGTAGCTTCGCCTAATTTCGAACTGCCCAACTCATCTGAAACGCCCCGGACGCGAACAAAAAGGTGATAGGAAATGTTCTGCGGCCAGGTGATTACTGCATTTGTATAATAACGTGCCAAAATTTACAATGTATGCATTAAAAAAAGATGTCTCCAAGAATACGAAAGTTGTGAAGAAGAATGTGATCAAACGCTGTGAAGATCTAACAATATCCCATTTCAGATCATCTTAGGATGAACTTCTGTTTTGCCCAATCAAAAATTGGTTTCACCAACCTTTAATTTTCCTGGTTGGTCTTCTATAGTTCGGACTTGTAGAAAGAAACTTGGATCTCATAACCTTTCAGATCTGTGAGCGGTAGGATTGGATGAGGTTGAGTACACGAAAAAGATGTACAATTTGTCGGTCCAGCACAGTGTTTCCCTTTTCGAATGTGCCTTCCTTTTTAGTGCTTTGCACTTTGACGCCGACACAACAGCGAGGATTTTGCATGGGCGATATCTCACTATAGAGGTTCCAATACATCTTTGTTTTCTTACTCTTATTGAAATGACGGTCATCTTGCTTGCTCAGTACTTGATGGAGTTGTAGCGTTGCACTAAATCGCACAGGAAGTCGATGTATGTGCACCCTGAATTGACCGAAAATACTAAATCATCTCCTCCAAGGTGCTGTTCCAACGCTCGACGACGCTGGCTTTTTTTTCTTTTTTTTAGTATAATTCAACACCACATTGCTGAAGCAATTGCTTGACTGCTTTTGTCTGTATATATTTTTTCAGGAACGATAGATTTGAACACCGCTTGGAATGCATCCCTGACCGTACTATCTGTCTTGTCCTTGACAATCACCTTCCAACCGGACATGGAAAAGACGTACTAGTACTCTTTATTATCTCTTTAAAGTTCACTCATGTTGACGATATCTACTGTCCACGTTTTGTCAACTCCACAAACGATCACGCGACGTTTCTGAAACATAAGGCGGATGGGTTTTTGTAATCATTCGGCAAATTCGTTCTGTTAACAAAAAGTCCTAAACATACCTTGGTACCGATTAGGGACTCGACAATGCCAGGATCCATTCGTTGCATCTGTCTGTCATTCTCCCATTGTATGATTGTTGATAGGATCAAACTCATCCATCATGTTTTTGTCGCCAAAGGACTTACGCTTGGTAGTATCATTGTGTCAAGCGTAGACAAGTTCCTGCCGGTATGTGGCTCTGTAGATGGGCATGTACCAATTATTGGGGTGCTATCTGCATTTAGACGCTTACTGAACGAGTTCCAGGCCGGTGAAACCGCGTTCTGGAAGATGGATTTCAAGACAGGTTGTTGATGAGGATATTTAATCTTCGTCTTTCTTTAGCACTTCATGCAATAGACTATCGATTTATATAAATCCACGGAGGTCGAAGATATCTGTTAGGATAAAGTTACAACGAGGAGAAACAACCACTTTCTCCCACCTCAGAAATTGATCTAGGGTTTGATCATCGGTAAGAGCAATTGTGACCAAGCAACGCTCCTTAACAACAAACTACTGCGTTCGGGATGGTTAAATTACGCCTGTATGTCTTTGGAACGTTGCTCCATTAGCCTACGTATCAACTCCTGCAAAAGATTGGACAAGAGATACGCCAAAAACGACATACGGGAACTTCAAACCATCAAAGACAAATATCCTCACTCTTTGATCGACGTTGTCAACTCATACCACTATCTAGTCGGCAGAGATCGGCTTCGGTTCGTTCATTTTTGTTTGATGACGTGCCCGATCTTTTCGAGCTCGACCCATGCCAAAAGATGGCGTTTGACTATCTGTTGTTGAGCAATACTAACAAATGTGAAGAGTACTTTCGAGGTTGACACAACAACGACTGCTTTACATGTGTCTTGACTACTAGAGGCAACCACCCCAGTTGATTCGGGAGAACGCCAACTTCTCCTGCCTTTTATAGGAAAATGCTAAGAATCACCAACACATATACCGAGACCACTGTACAGACCAATATTCCTTTTCACAAAAAGTGTAAAATTCATCGTAAGTGTTGCAAAATCAAAGGGAAATCCATTGTGACGTCAGCACTTTCGAAGTATTTTACACTTACGACTTTTTGTGAAAAGCACTATTACCATGGACAAGTTCTAGACTTTCTGCAAACGCTGCTGGTCTGAACCCAATAGTTTCATCACTATCGATCTATTGAGCCCAAAGCCTTCTTGAAAGTATGGATGCGAACTCAATGAGTTCTATGTAGTATAAAACTGAAGATTGCGCTTTCCTCATGCAACATTAAGGTCTTTCCATCAATATCAAACTATTTTCTCTATAAAACGACATCCCATCGAACTAGGAAGCAATTCCTAGAGAGATTGTTGCAAATACTGCTCTTGAAACAATATATCGAGGGCGATAGTCCCAAAGCTTGAAGATTTTCTTGTACCGAGACCCTTACAAATACTTCAACGCTATGGGCGTTCGGAAAAACACAAAAACACTAAGGGCGTTAATTCAAAGCTGTAAATAAAACATGTCATTTGTGAATTTCGCCTAAACCGATTGGCGCGAAGTGTTTGCTAGAGAAAATCAATAATTAGACGCAATATACAAGCTCGCAACATATAAATTTGTTTTGATGTACACAGATTTAGTAGCGACCTCACTAAGATTTCAAGTCAGAAAAGAGGCCCACGAAAAAACGATCAATAAAATCGAAGAGCTGGGAATAACGGCGTGAGAAACAAAATCATGGCCATGGCGAGATGGTTACATCGATAAAAAACTATAAACTATAAATACTACAAACGGCACATCGAAGAATTCTATAAATAAATAAGTCATGACACATGGCTAACGCCATAAATGTGCATCCGACGGAAGAGGTCTTTTTAGAAGGTAAAGAATTCACATCCACTGCTGAAAAGTCGCTGGGATAAACCCTAACAATGTCCGTTGATACAACGTTGAAAGGAGTCGAGAAGGGAGTTACCAAAGACGTCGATCGTATTGTCCGCAAGCTTTCTTTCACAACCCAAAGCTACGACTTCTCTCCAGATAGTCACGTCAAATATTAACATCAAAACGGGTAGTGCAAGGCAAAACTGATTCCTACCCAATAAAACAAACTGTATGCCATCATATACGCTATTTGCTACTCATATCCTATAAATAAATACACAGTAAATGACTAGCTACAATAATGTAGCTCCTTTTTTTTTATGGACGTCCATAAATTAAAAATAGGAGCTACATTATTGTAGCTAAGTAAATGACATACTCAGAATTGGCGGAGGCTTGTCCTTTGACGACAGCATCTACGTTAATTAGATGCACGAGTACGAACCCTAATCAGCAGAACCTTTAACCATTTATTAGTAAAAGAAGACTCTAAAATAGACAGAAAAAGATCGTTTGTCCTATTCAAAAGGATTGATTAACAGTGAACATTCTCATTTTCCTTTCCCTTAAAGTCCATTTTTGGCCTCATAGAGGATTTCACCTACATCGACTATAGTTTCAAATAGGAATTGACCATTGTTCGCGACTTAGATACCAATGCAGTGTTGACGGCCGCGGCAGTCAACAATGGCAATGTCATTATGAGTATCGTGGTTCATTCGCCACGTCTTTCCCTCCGACAAATTTGCATTATCGATTAATAGTAAAACTAAGTTCAGCTATGGTTTCAGTACGAAATTTTAGATTTTATAGCTGTTCCCTCAATCCAATCAGTTTACATTGCGATTAGCTGCCATCAGCATTTGCACAACATGCACGTCAGTCTGAACACACAACAGTATCCGGCCGTGAATTACATTTTGATGGGTATCTAGACTAGGTAGCCAACTTTCACAAGAAGTTTTTCACCATAGACTATCTCATATCAACCCATCAGACTTCATAGGCTTCAATCCCTTGTTTGTCATTGATGCGATTCATCAGTCTGAGTAGCTGAGTCTGTGCTCGCGTTGCTGATCTCAGACAGAATCATCCAATTAGAATCTGATGGACAAAAGATGAACGTTGTAAAAAAAATGGATGAACAGTTCCAACTGAGAAGAACGCCACCGCAAGCATGGATTCTCTTTCATCGTGCCTAGGAGCAACAGTCGGATCAAAACTCAATTCAGTCACGCACTACAACTCAAACGACGAAAAATCTAACTAGATGGCTCTGATGGACCTGGAAACCACATTTCCGATACTCGCCAACAAAAGTGCACGGGTTTATGTAGCATCAACGACAAGATTCTGCGACGACATACATATAGGTGCTGCAATTTCTAAAACTGGTTGATTAGGACACTGCTTTCGTTTTGACGTTTTATTTCACATGCAACTGTGCACTATAGGGTTGAAAATTTACGTCTCAAAATACCACATGTACGACATATAGTCCCTTCTTATTGAAATATAATTATGAACAATTTTGCATTTTCCTTGTAATGTAGCAATATGGGAAGTTATGAATATGCAACCATTTTTCATTATACAAAGAATTTCTATGAAATTGAATGCATTTTTTTTATGTTACCTCTTGATCCTACCCTTAATTTTTTTTTGGGGGGGGGAGGGTGGGGGGTTTATTTCCACTTTTAGCAATTTTTCGATATACTGTGGCATCCACTATTTATTGGGGAGGAAGCTGGAATACCAGTGAACAACATCGACCTTCAGTCAGAAAACTGGTAATCCGTGATCTTGATTATTAGGGAAACAAAAATAGAATCTAACTCCGGTAATAGTACAAGTTGAGGGCGTTTCCGATTTTCTTAATTTGTACCAATATCAGTGTTGGATTCTTTATCTTGCCATCAATACAGTTATTTAAGGTTTTAGTCTAAATAAGTTAAAGAAATTACAAAATTTTAATCTGGCCTCAATACAGTAATTTACGGTTTTATAATAAATATTGTTCTGGAAGTGACAAATTCTCAATATCGCCCTCAATACAGTTATTTATGTATTTTAATACAGCTGTTTACAGTTATATAATAATTATTAACGGTTTTATTCTAAATATAGTTCTAAACACTGGAAAATAAGGCAAGAAGCTCGTCTTGCAACTGTGGAAGATAAGGATATCTCAGACCAAGAAAAGATCATAACTTGTTATATGGTGGGAAATAACTGTTTTACCACCCTGACAACTAATTTACCAATAATTGACATTTATGTCTGTAAAAATTTATTTGTGGCATAGAATCCATCTATGTCTATATACATAATAAATAGGTACAAATCATATCAACATTGTGCGATTATGACATTATACATTCACTCATAAAACATTTATTACAAATTCTACATATTCAGCCAGTAGATAGATGTTTTTACATTGAAATAAATAGTATCTACCAGGAAAGGCGAGACAAGAAAATCCAAAGGCAAAAATATCTTGTCCATCCCAAGGCATGGGAGAAACAGATATTGCTGCTCCTGGGTTTGAGAACTTCTTAAAATCGGCTTTCCAAGGGTGATGTGATACTGTTTTTCACTAAGTTCTTTTTTTTCAGTCAGTTCTACAGTATGTTTTGCAGCCATTTGTGTATTCTTAACTGCATGCGATGTCAATGACGTCATAATCACCCACTGAAACAGAAATCTCACCAACAGGAAGAAATGAGATTTTTCTATACCTTAGATGAGAAAGATAATACTGTTTTACTACAAAGTGACACTGAATTGTTTTCATATTGAGACTTATCCAAGATTTTCATAAATGATGATAACACCCTAAATTATTTTTTGATAGCTTTCCAGTAAACTTTTGTAGCCAGTCATTGCAAAAAATAACATTCTAAAAGTGTAGATATCAAACATTGCTTATTATCATTGAAAATATCTTAACTCATTCCATAACGAGAGGTGTTCATCTATTTTGTTTTCTTTAAATATTTATTTGCAAAAACAGATTGCTTTGAAAGATTCATTATTTTTAGCTAATATGAAGTAATAATTAAATCTTTAAGTGTACTTTATGGACGGACAAAAAAACAATAAGTGTATGTTTAATGGCACCTTTGAAAGAATATGCAGAATGTGTTTTCATATATATCTTTCTCTCTCTTGTATATATACAATTTACACAATAAAAATGTTAATATCTGTATCAATAACTTTGTATGATAACTTTGGTAATCAAAAACACATTTATATACAAATTGATTTGTTTTCATCTTATAATTGCACATGGTCAGACAAATCTTATTTGACTTTTTATAAAAATGCACACTGCATCAACAGTAATTTGTTAATGTTTATATAAAAAATATGTTTTATTAAATTCTAAGTCGAGACTGATGAATACAGTTACCATGGTGACTCTTCTATATAATAATAATTTTGAGTTTTATGGAACAAATACAACAAACTGAAATTGACAAAAATGAAACTGACAACAAAACAGACAAAAGTAACAGAAATTAAGGAGATAAGTTGACAACAATAAAATAATCATCAACAATATATCTTCATACTCAATTGAAAAGTGTTCATAAATAGCACCTTTTAAATTAAAATTCCTGAGGACTATGCTTATTTCAGAAAACAGAAATTGAATCCTTTTTATAGTATTTATTTCAGATGTTTGGAGAGTTACCTAAAATACTGTGACATGATTAACAGAAGTGACTGGACTATCAACATTACTAATTTTCTTCCACACCATATAAAATAAATATATTTTAATTTGCAAAAATTTCAAACATCTAATTTGTTTGGCCTCAAAAGCATTACTAGACATAAGGCATTAGCAAGGTACAAATCTACATTTCTAGTTTCAAAACAAAAAAATAAATAAACCAAATAAATAAATAATTCTTTGTTAATAGGCTTTTGATGCTGTTTCTGGATAATAGGATTTGACTGAATTTAAAACTTGACTACAAGTGCTAATCTATAATGCCATCTATAAAAAATAAATTAATGCCTTCTTAAAATATCAATAATTTACTCTATTTAGAAATTTGCAAATACAGGCTCACATGGCAATTTTAAATTTAAAATATAATTTACAGCATTAGTTCATTTCTAATTTGTTGCAGAAGGTTACGATTAAACTTTACCTAAAATCTATATGACAAAAAAGGAAAATTTTTGACATGGTTAAATTTATTGACAGTCACAAAAAATTAATTTATTTGTCCATTTTTATCTTCCTTTTTCATTCATTATGATGATATGGAATGTACCAAGAAGCTGCAGACAAATGGAGACAGTTGTTGTTTTACACCTTACCCTACATTGCGTTCTGTTCTTATCGTCTGACATAGGATAAACTTCTATTTAAAACACATCAAATAAAAACAATAAACAGGCCAAAACAAACAAGTAAACAAACATCATAAATTAAGAGTTCTCTGATATCATCTCCGAGTGTCCACTATAAACCATTCGGTGAGTGATACAACTGAAGTTGGGTTAAGTGCACTTATGTTTCTCTACTGGTGAGCCCACACCTATATAAACAGAATAATGAGAACAGAACCCCATAATGAACAGTAGTGCTGACTGATGTATGGCCAATCAACTGTACAATGTAAATATACTATTTCCATTCAATTTAAATGAAAAAATATACAATGATATAATTACAATGTCATTGTTATACAATGATATAATTACAATGTCATTTACAATGAGAAGCACTAAACATATGAACCTTTCTCTGTGTTTTATTTTCTATGAAAACTAAATATACATGTATATTGCCAAAAAATGTCAGTTTCAAACAAACAACTCACATCAAGTTCTAGCTGTACAAACAAATGTATCTAAAGATATTAATTATGTAGGTACACTTGTATGTTACCAGTCTAAATTACTGTTTTATATACTTCAAATAGTCTACCATTTTATCTCCAATGGCCAAACATGTACTATATTTGTACTTTTTAATGTATACATATGTTTTTACAAAATGTATATGACAGCTTACTTTTACATATAAATTAGTTATATTTTGGCAAGAGATTATAGCTAAATGTCAATCAAAAAATTGCCTGAATTACTTGCTTGCTTATACAAATCTGTTTTTGTGGTTTTTTACAGATCAAAACAGCTTAATTCATCCCTTCCATTTCATTAAAAATTCATGTTGTGTATCAATAACCAAAGAATGTTGTCTGCTATGCAAACATAATCAGAGATGTTAAATTGGTTAGGTTGTAAATTTCACCTACTTACACCTTTCAACAATCACATACAATGATACAAACTTGGTTTATAAGGTCTAAAGAGATGAATTACTAACAAAATCAAGGACTGCATTATAAAATCTGCATTATGCGTCTTTTTTACACAACAATCAGAAATTATTCAGCATTGTGTAGACATCCTATTTTAAATAAGAAAGGAAGATGAGTACTCCAGGAAAAACCTTAGACCATCAGCAGAAAAACTTTCAATCGTTGTCAATTAAGATAAGAGTCAAACACACCCATATTTTGAATCAAACTTGCAACCTGTGTAGATACGCATCTGATTTATAGTTCAAAACTAACTACCAAAACCAATCTCGCACCAAAGCTCCCCTACTTGTTTCAAAAAAATTTTTAAATTAGAAAAAAACTTGCCTGTAGTAAAATATGTCAACTAAATACACAGGAAAAAAGTACAAATACAGTACAATTATCTGTATACAAATCAGGAAGAACTAAACATGCAGTGAGATTAGCATATTGTGGCAAACACACAACCCAAGTTATACATATCAATAACATACAAATATTTGGCTTGATGGAATGGAAATAAATGACTTTATGTATTGCACTTCCATTGATGAAACAGTTCTATCTTAAATGGTTGTCTACCTTCCTGTCACTTTAACAAGAAATATTTTGTAAGAAATTGTTCAGACCACCATTACATTGTAATGCGTAAAAAAGAGTTACATGTAGGAAATAAGAAAAGATTAAGAATTAGAAAAGAATACATCCTATCAACTTTACAGTTGAAAATATAGTTTATTACGGTTTACTACATTTCCCTAATGTAAATTTATCAAAAACAGAGGCAAGTCCACTAAGGTTGCCAGATCTATTATTATGTCATGCTTTTTTAGAATATAGAAGTGATCGATATACATAACAGAAAAAGAAACATGGGAATTAATTTTTTTTTTAATTGTATTCCCATATGACAATAGAATATACTATTTGTATACATGAACCTATTTTTAATATTTCAATCCACTGAACAGGAAAAAATATCATTTTCAAACATGATTTTTTCTGCATACCATTGTTTTTTTTTCCCTTTTAATTAAAAAAAATTAAATGTTGTTTTGGTGGATTTATTGGAAAAATTATCAAAAACATCCAAATACAAAATGTTTGAATACAAAATGGAGAATCTTCTGTGAACTAAATTATAACCAACAAGTTTTCATTAGTTTAACATATTATTTCCTGACCAAATCAGCAGATAATCAAAAATTTAATAACACATTTAAAAAACCTTTGAAGAATTTATTGAATTCTTATGAAATCTAAGAAGCAGATGAAAATATTATAATTTGACATTTAAAGCTCATAATACTTTTATTTACCCTACTGGGACTCGCCTAACTAAGATGGGACTGAAACTTAAGCTATTCTATAACACACAAATTACTAGTTCTCCGTATTACTTGAAAGAAAATAGGAAATGGACTATTTGCAAAATGTATATTAAACATTGGGGAAATTTTTTTTAATATTTAACACCTTATTATAATTTGTAATATTTTAAATATCAACTTGAACAATGAATGAAACAATGAGTATTTGAATGATATTTGCATACGGAATACAGAAGAATTTTGTCATGTTACAAGGCATACATCAATTTATATAATGAATTTAATTAAAAATGAGACTAATTATGAAGCTATTGATTCAGATGCTGTACAAGTTAATGGTGAACTATTAATACTGTCCGCTATATGATGGCCTGGTGTAAGAGATTGAGACTTTTTTTCATCCACATGACTTGTATCTGAATAACCCTCTTCTAGTCCATAATGTGATACATCTGTCTCTTTTTTTAATTTTTTATTTACAGGAGGTTCTAATGACACATCTTCATGCACACCATTTACACTACTGTTTTGAACAATTTTAGGTGAAGAACTTCGTCTCTTTAAGTCAGGACTAAGTCCTGTAACTGTAGGTGTGGCAGAACTGAGATTAAATTCTTTTGTTTCACTTGTTGGATTAGGAGTGCCACTTTCACTAGAAGGTTTTAAAGAATGTCTTTTAGGATCACCGTACAACAAACATGTCACTGGACTAGCAGATCGCTCCCTGTTAACTGGTGCTGGACTTTCCTGATCGTCAAACCTGTCCATGTAATCTCTGAAAGTGCAGTAACCAAAATGGTTGTTTACTCTGATTATGTGTATGCATTTAAGTGGCTATTGTGACTCTTTAAGTCAATACTTTTTCATTTACTGTAGCAACCTGGTCCATTGATTAGCTATAAGAAGCTAAGATGGTGATTCAGAATACATGGGACAATTTCATGTGTACTCAAGTGATTGTTATTATATACCTTCATGTTTGATATCCGTGTCTGAATAATAATGGCTTCAAATGTTGCTAGTCATGTATTTGTTACAGAAACAAAAAAGCAAAAAAACGTTATGACGTTAAATGTGATTATTTTTCAGATCTTAACAAATGAAATTTTAAAATAAACAGGTCTCACTATTTTAAATTTTGTCTATTGAAAAAGCTTATGAAATGTTCATAATTTTTTCTCAGTTACCTTTTAAATATGCATGTAATGAAATTATCAGGAAAATAAAGGGCTTTGAAATGGCAAATTCAAACACAGGATGTCCAAACTCTTACAAAATGTAAAAAAAAATCTTGACCAGCAAACATACTTATTTTGCAAAATAAACAATTTGTCATCTGAATATTGAATAATTTGATAAGGGAATAACATGAATCATACTTACGTTATACCAGGATGAAGAACATATTTTCTTTTTTCTAGTCGATTTTTGTTGGCAAAGACATCATGTCTTTCTGTTTTCTTCCATAAATAATAAAATTGTACAAGTTCTCCAACTGACCTGGTTTTAACCTAAGAGAGAAAAAATATATGTAGGTTAAAATAAACACCAAAACATAAAAAAACCATCAGTCATAACATAACTAAATAATATTCTTTTTCTTATTTTTGAATTCATAAATATAGATTATTGTTTGTTTTATTTCAGAGATTATAATTATCAATAATCAGGCCAAAAAAATAAATAAAACAGTAACATGTTAACTGCTGTTTTGTAACATTTTGAGGCCACATTGTCTTCGAAACTGTCAATGGTTTTCCATATCATGCAACATACATTTTAGAAACTGACCATAAATATCCAGTTCTGATTGCATTTACGTTCCATGAAAATGTGTGAGAATTTGTATTTGATTTTGCAATTTTGAGATTAGAATTATAAATTAACATTTGTACTCTATTGGATTTCTCTAATCTTGATTGGAAAAATCCTATAATCCAGTCCTATCAATGCAAGATCCTATATATATTCCACGAACATATAAATAAGACAAGCATGATTCCAAACAAAATGTTTTTAAAACTCTGCCAGCAACTATTGTAAGACACAGAGAAGAAATAACATTATTATTACCAAACAAATTGTTTTATGTAGAAATGTAACATACCCTGTTTTGCTGTATAATGTAAAAATCTTTTCCATACACACGCAGACCATTTTCAAAGTTTCTACATTCTTCCTCAGACCATAAACTCATTGTATCTGAAATGTGACCATATATTTCTCTTATACTTTGCATTATTTTAAATATAAGCACTAATTATACAATAATACTGTCTTTGTCATGTCATATGCGAAAATATGTCCCAAGGTTAGAAGGCATAATGCATGACCCGAAGGGAAGTGCATTATGCCTTCTAACCTTGGGACATATTTTTGCATATGACATGACAAAGACAGTATTATTGTTATTATTACTATGAATGGTAATTGTTCCAACATCGTAATAAGATCAAATCAGACAATGGCATGTGCTAACAAAATTCATCCCAAATTAAACAAGTTTAATAAACATTATAAACATAATAAACATTGCCAAACCTACATGTTGACATTTTCCTTCAGCCTGTTGGCAGACTATAAACTTTAAATCAAAACTTCGGTAAGATAATATTTACTCATTGTATAAAGCGCATAGCTGATGTCCAAAAAATCAGTCATGACATATTTATTAAGCAACGCCCAATTGTCCCGCCTATATGCATATGGCATGTAATATGCCATGTAATATGCTTATGCATAATACTACTACGCTATTTGTTCTTTGTTAAAATATGCCAGAATAATAGAACTCCAATTATAATGAAAGTTTTTTACATGAATAGTAATAATGTAAGATATAATACTAACAAAGCATCACATACATGTATTAGATACACATTCTACATTCTGAGATTCAATGCCAACACCAAGATGTTAAAAAAGTTGAAATAAAGTCTTTCTATTAATACAACTTGCAGCTTCAAAAAATCAAGTTTTTTCACAAAAACAAACCTGTTGGGGGTATTGCCTGCATTTTTCTTCTTCTTAAAGCTTCTTCTACATTATGCCCACACTGTAGGAGCATGTACAAGGCCTATAAAATAAAACATAATCAAAATATAACTTAATGTCATAGAATACCATGGGTCAGAATTTTTTATTTTGCCACATAATGCCACATACTTGCAATCTTGAAATAATAATGCAACAAATCAACAAAATAGTATCCGAGCATTAAAATATGTTTAATAAATGATAAAATTATTAAAGATTACACAACTCAGCTTTAGGATCAGTTTTGTCTTCATAAATATATTTTTTCAATCAGCATTATTTTTACTTCTTTTAAAATTAATAGATTGTGTCAAATCAACAGCAGTTAATATAAAAAGTGTTCGTGCTTGTGATTTAAAGCAACTTTCAGCAAATTTTCATCTATATCATTGCACCCAGTGTTTATTGGTGGAGAAAGCTGTAGTACCCAGTGTGAACACCACCCCCCCCCCCCCCAAACTTCTGCAGGAAAACTGACAATATCAGAGTCAATCACACCCTACTGGCAGTTCAAATCAACTACCTAAAGAATTGGCAGACCACATCATCAATAGTTTGTTTTAATAGTGTTTAAAGCAACTTTCAACAATTTGAAAACTATATTATGGCGTCCAGTTTTTATTGGGGAGGAATCCTCAGTACCTGGAAAAAACCATAGGAAAAACTGGCTATTCTTGTCAATTAAGATTGGAGTCGAGCGCTTTTGCCCAGTGACACGCCACACGATCAATGGTGGACAAACTAGCTTAACTACTTTGCTACCGAGACCCCTGGTGATCAAAAGTAGAGGACTAGCTACAGTCAAACCTGTTTTAAGCAACCTTTGAAGAGAAATTGTAAAAAAAAAGGGTCACATAAGGCAGAAAATTCAACACTTCCAACCTGAATGGCAATCTTCAAAACTGTTCAAAATGACAGGGCGCCTGTAATTCACTTCTTAAGATGATTCAAACAATTTTGATTGCTTCAAACTGTAGTGTAACATTTCCAAAGAAGCTTGATGCTCTTCTTCGACATCTTTTTGAGTCTCAATGGTTGTTTTACACAGAATTTCTCATTAGAAAAGGAGAGAAAACATGGATGTTAGTCATGTAAGAAAAGAAGTCACTATACAAAGATAAAATGAAAAATATATGGTTGGATAACACAGGAAGGTGTTATATAGAGGGGCTTGTTGAGACAAGTTTGACTATATCTTAGCCATTTTTCCCCTTAAGGTTTGTTTTTGTTAGTTTCAATGGTGTTTAATGCCATTTTCAGCAATTTTTTAGCATATCATGGCATCTAGTTTTTATTGGGGAGGAAGCTGGAGTACATGGAGAAAACCCCCCGAACTTCGGTAGGAAAACTGGCAATCATTCACAATTAAGATTTGTGTCTAGTGCACCCTGCTGCAGTGAGACTCAAACCCAGATCACAAGATCAATAGTGGACGAACTACCTTGACCACTGCCGACACTGAGGTCCCCTGATCCCTTAAGGTTTTTGAAGAAAAGTTTAGTGATATACATCAAATAGACTGACCTGTTCATCATCACGGATATGTGCTCCAGTTGGAATTGCATTTACACCTGTGGCAGCCTGCAGTGCTTGACTGTGTATTTCATTTAAGTAGTTTTCAACTGATAATAAAAACAAATAAATAAATAAACATTCATATACACAATCTATTCAAAATATTTTTAAGATAACATTTCCATTTTGGCAGAGAATCCAGCATTTGTACTTCATAAAAATGTACTGAAGACAAAATCCAATCTTCTGCTCTCAAAATAGACTTAAGTTTATTTTTAAAACCACAGGATCCCTGGAGCGTCTTATTGATCATCTGCAAGAAAACTTACTTGAGATACTCTTAGTTGTCAGAACACACTGACAAAGGCATACAGCTTGTTTGTTCTGCTGTGTACATTTTTTCTATATATACATGTATCTATTCATGTTTACAAAGTAATAGCCATCAACAACAACAACAACAAATGAAAAGTATTTATTTGATGTCAATAACTCAGTGAAATAGTCCTTACAATTGCACTTTAATTCTAGCTAAGAAGTTTTTTTTCATCAAAAAGTTACTCTAGCTAAGCCAGATGGATAAACTATGACTGAAAGAAAACAACATTATTTCAGATAAATACAGTTTTGTAGGCTTTATTTTAGCATTTTACAGTGTCAATGTTATTGAGTTATTTGACAAAAACTGAAAATTTCATTAAAGAGCAACAACTCCAAAGAGGATTGAAGTGTTTTACGGTTTATGATAGTTGCAGATGTGTTTAGGAAGACATCACACAATTTGTGGCTAATTTGGAGATTTTTGCTGATGTGCTGATCAATTTGAGGTAACATTTTTTCTTAAGCTATTATAATCTTTAAGATACTGGCCACAAAAAAATGTGTTATTCCTCATGTTATAATATTTGGTTACAGTGGCAATCAATCAACATCCCTGTTACAAATTTTAAACTGGGTACCAGAAGTATGATTGTGACTAAGTTTAGCAAAAAAACTTACCCAGTGATAAATAGGGATGTTTTTTAACCAGTTAACAACGAATTGATGACAGATGACAGTTGAGCACTGAGCAAAGTGCTTTGAATCATATGTTCATTTCCTTTATATACGTGAAAATTTGTTCAAAGAAAACTCTGGAGAAAAAAACATAATGTACATACTGACAAAACAAATTTGTTTGTTTTATTTCTATTTTTATCGGACATCAATATTCAGTTTGAATAATTTACAATAAAAAACATCTTTACCACATGTTTATGACAAGAACTAAATTAATTTGTGAATATTAGCATGTTTTGTTTTAAAAAATTATACACGTACCAACAGAATCTTCTAATTTATCTGGATCCCACAGTAATCTGTCTTCATTTTCGTATGCTGATAATAGAGAAAAACAAATATGAAAACATTATAACTTCTAAACATAAAAGGACTTTTACTTTACTGCATTTAGTCACAGATAACAAATACACTCCCCACCCCCAAACTTAAAAAAAACCCAATTATTCAGTTGAATTCAATAGTAATAGGAATATAATAAAATTCAAACAATGAAATAGTTTATTCCAAGAAGGAAAACAAATGTTTTTATTTTTTAAATTTTACCTGGTGCATCACCATATTTACACAACCCCTCAGGTACAGTAGCTTGAAAGTCGTGTCCAACTTGTATCGTCTGTAAGAAACAAAAAAGCGTAGTTACAACTTTTTTCAAACTTAAAAGAGAAGAAACTATTTGTCATATTTTTTATTTTCACAGTATGTCTATCAAAATGGACATGGTGGATATTGTCTTTAAACTTGAATTTTGTCAAATTTGTTGCATGTGAGCAAAATATTCAAGGACCAATTTTGTAAAAAAAAAAATATATATAAAAACTTGTATGGAAACTTGGATTTTCAATCAATTACTCCATTTTATTAATATATTGCATAGAAATACCAATCATTGTTTCTTATATTTTCACATGCACTGAAATGAATAAAAACAGGTTATTGGCTATGAGTTGACTGAAAATAACAAAGATAACATACCTTTTTGTGTAATTATAATGTTTAAGATTTTACCTTTTTCCAGTCATCTTCAGGAATTTCATTAGGTTCATAATCTTCTTCATCAGAATCATCATCGTCGTCATCATCATCACTTCCTTGTTGACTAGAAGCTGCAAATATTATAATTCATTTGCAACAATTTTTCTAGTGACACGAACTTAAAATCGAATTGGTAGATATACAATTATTGACTATTCCTGGTTACAACAGCCTATAAATGTTTTAAATGTTTTATTAAAATAAAACAGAGGTCCACTAACTACAGGTGAGGTGTACTCACACTAAGGTACAACTGAGAAAGTGGGGTCTAGAGCAGACAAATAAGAAAAAACCTGTTTTAATTTTTTTTTCACATATTGAATAAAATTACAAATTATATCTGTCATGAATACACTGCACAACAGAAAATATTTTTCACATCCAAATATTAAGTGATACAAATAAACACCTCATCAGATATACAGTGCCTGTTAGACACAGTTTACAACAATAAATTAAAAAACAAGAGTAAATAAATTAGTAAACCAGTGATACTTGAAGGTGATTCTTGGACTTGTCACTGTTGAAAATGGTCTCAAGGAATTTCATGGGTTCCAGATATTGCAGCAAGTTCAGCTTACGCTTACATATTTATTTTGTTCAATGAACAATGCTGTCTACAAATTTTTGTTAAAAAGGTACAAAACGGCTTGTTTTATTTCTTGCTCTTTGGTTTAGTTCATGTAATTGTATGTATTGCCAAAGTTAAATTGAACTACATCTTAATAATGGCAAATTTTCTGCCCAAGTGATCATCAGTGGAGAATTAGACGAAACAGGTACAATACTGATCAACAAGAATACTTAATAATGAATTGGAGATGGAAATTTGTATGCATTAGAAATGTGACAATCTTAACACTCAACAACATATTCAAAGTTAGGTTTTTAGAAAGTATTACATCTGAGTAGTCTGGCAGTCTGTGACACACTGTTTATCAGATCATGAACACTTGTTTCCTTGTCGTCATCATCGTCACTGGTTTTTAACAAGTCCCTGGCGATTTCATCTTTGTCCAAAGTTAAATCCTGGTTACTCAAAATTTCCTCTTCACTACTAGATCTAGTGTCCTGTTGTTCACTTCCTCCCCCATTACCATACCCGTACATACTCAATAAATCTGACAATGGCATATCACCCTCCTGAAAAAAAATTTGAACAAATTTATTCCAAAAAAGAAAAATGAAGAATTTTGGCTATGACTATTTAATTGTGCAAGAGTGTGTGATTTAAATGCCAAATGATCAAGTTTCCAGCTACATGTATATCATGAGGCGAACACAACCTGCTTTGTACCACACAGTTCACTAACTGTCAGTCATTAATAATGCTACATACATTGTATCTCAATTACACACCATGTTGACTCTAAACAATAGTGTTTGGCCTTCTTTTAACCTGCTTGAAGTTCGGCGACCTGTCGAATTGCATATTGGACCTGTATGTACATCACAACATAGACTGAGACTGATGAACTGGTAAAATAAGACTGCTTTGTTTTGTTGTTTTTCTGTTTGAATTAGGCATCGATAATATGCTCGATAAAGAAAAGGTAAATCAGTTTAGTAAAAAGTGCATCAAAAATACTATACTAACAAAATTGATTTGGCATGAATGAGGAAGATGCAATCATCAACCACTCAGAAAGTACAGAACTTCAATCAATATGTGGGTCAATGAAGTAAATCAAACGAGTTGGCAGGATGCAAACAAAACATTGTATAGTGGAGACATCGAGAACAAAAAAAACATTGTATAGTGGAAACATCGAGTACAAAAAAACATTGTATAGTGGAGACATCGAGTACAAAAAAAAACATTGTATAGTGGAGACATCGAGTACAAAAAAAACATTGTATAGTGGAGACATCGAGTACAAAAAAAAACACATTACTGGAGGAGTAGACAAAACATGGTCTTGTTTCTGGTTTTCCAACTTTCACTTACTATCAAACTACTTATACAGAAAAACAGGAAACTTGAATTTACAAACGAAAATGTCAAAGTTATAAAAAGATCCAACTTTAAACTTTAAAGTGCCACAAATTTATAATCCAAATGGTAAAACATATAGATCCAAAATGTCTTCTGACCTGACAATCAAAATCCAACATGGCACCAAACGATACACGAGGTCAAACAAGCTTAAAACAGTTCCAAAGTTTTTAAAATGTCCAAAAATATCTCAGGAAGCAGCTAAAAATCACATAAAATTATTGTAAATGGATCATTTTAAGTTCCCCACCACAGGGGAACCCTCACAATAGTGTGATGGCACAGATTAAGGGGTAGACAAATAAAAAAACCCATCAGATTACATTGTTACATTTCATCCAAACAAAAATGAATGACTCTATATAGCAGATACAAGTTGTGGGAAAAGGGGAACAACTCTATCACAAAAACACATTCTACCATTCACACTAATAAAACACTTCTTTGACCTGGGTAGCCCTCCAACATGAACCCTGCAAATTGGACATCAAGTGAAGCCATGGTTTAAACAAAAATACCAGAAATTAGCACACAGCTTTCCATAAAGATTGTAATATTTTAACATTTTTAATATAACTTTCACTTTATATATTATTCACTTTAATAAAATGAACTAGGGTCGCATTAAATTTTGGGTTGGTCTGGCAACTGTAAACAGACATATATTTTTGTATGACCTTATCATGTTGGTTTAACTTTAAAATAATTATTGGAATATCTTTTTGCACGTTTTGCTATTGATGAAAAAGAGTACAGATTTATTTTACTTGTACTATACCTTCTGTAAATCATCCAGTTCATTACTACAACTATCTCCACTCATATTCTCTTCTTCTTCTAAAGTCTGTTCATCATCGTAGTCATGGACCAACATATCAGCAGTAGGATCAAAATCTTTGTCATTGTCTGTAAGACAATAAGAAATTCCTTGAAGCACAAAATCTTGTCAGTACTGCAGAACAAGTTTTTTAGCACACAGTACTATAAGTCGTAGAGATTTTATTAGTTCCTGCTGAGATACTATAATTTTTGACAAAAATAATAATGTCTAATGATTTTTTTTCTTTTATGGCCTATAAATGAGAGCTAATAAAGAGATTAAATAGGTTTTAATTTCCTATGTTGATGATAACTATTCATGTTTGGCAATCATAAGGGGATACATCTGAATTTCTCATTTAAGGGCAATAACTCCTATACAGAGTAATTTGACAATTTTGGACTTGGTAATGATTTGTAGGCCTTGCCATGCTGATAATTTACAGTTACACTCTAGCTATTATAGTTTTTAGGTTATAGGGCAAAAATGAAAAATTTTAGAAAAAAAACATCATTAAGGCAGGGGTCACCACACTCTAAAAAAGTAGGGAGATAAGACTTCTTCATGGTAGCCAAACTGGGAGAAGTCAGGTCCTGATAAGGAGACTTCAGGGAGACACTAGGAAGAAGTCAGGGGACAGTAAAAATAATTAATTTTGCAGTAGTTACATACACTTTTCATTATCTACATAAATTTCTCTGGTGTTTTAAAACCATAACACACTTTAAGATTCACTTTTTTTTTTTCCTTTTTCATTATTATTCATGGTAAGCAATATCAAACAAAACATTTCTTTACCATTAATCAATGAAAAAAGCACAAGATATAGTGACTATTTTTTATATACTTCAGTACTTGTAGCCATACAAGGAATTCACAAATAAAAATAGATCAACAAAGATATTTGTATGTGTAGACATAATCCTCATTCATGAGTTTTGTATATCATAATATTCCTAACAGTTTGT
Organism: Limnoperna fortunei; assembly: GCA_944474755.1. Lineage (NCBI taxonomy): Eukaryota > Metazoa > Mollusca > Bivalvia > Mytilida > Modiolidae > Limnoperna > Limnoperna fortunei. The sequence goes on from OX104111.1 coordinate 100,073,943, forward strand.
TATGAACATGCGATGTTTAGCTGAGCAAAATTTCCAAAGAAGATAGATGGAATAACATTACATTAAACCCAGAAATAACTCTTCTGTTCAGCACACTTCCACTGGACAAAGTTGTGCTGATCCAAATTGGTTCATGGGACGTCCATCTACAGAACTTATCATGATGTCAATAATTACTATACATCTTTATTCTTTCAATTGCGGCTCATATATTTATCAAAGAAAATTGTTAAAATACAATACACTTTGAAAGACCTGAAGTTTGAAACCAATTAAAAGTGTTATAAAAAAAAATATGATTTTTCATTAAGGCTGTTGCACTTTACTTTTCTTCATTGTTCACTTCAGGTAATTAGTCACATCCTGTCAATCAACTAATGGCGCGTAATCCATTTGAAAGACGTAAATCGTTTGAAAATATGTTAAATATGCATATTGTTTGCCATTTTTTATTGGAATTACACATTTACTAATAAATTGGGAGTCTGGGTGAATAATTTGGACCAGATTTAAAAGTATCTTATGTAAGCCATTGGGCGACTTAAGGGAAATAACAGGGCGACTTCGACTTCACTTTTAAGGCGCCTAAGGGCGACTTCATGTCCCAGTGTGGTAAGCCTTTGAAAGGGTAATTACTCCTAATAGGAGTCATTTGCATTTAATACTTATCATATTTTAATTTACAATTTCAATTTCCATCTCCCAAATTCAAGTGTACTAGTACTTTACATGGGTTTTATTTGGGCCGAATTGTCTTGGGGACAGAACGACTATAGTTAAATACTGGTCAGAGATAGTTCTCACCATTGAAATGGCACAAGAAGTTCTTGCCATTTTGCTGATTGTGCCATTATTTTCCCCACAACACAAAACCCACAACAAATGCTTCATTTGATAGATTTCACTATCTTACATCCAAAACAAATTATGTATATCAATTGTAAAGACAAATTTTCACGAAAACTGTCAAAATATCAGGTGGGGAGAATTACTTGCCAGCAAGAACTACTCTGCAACTTATCCTGGCCCATATACATGTAGCCCAGCATATAGAAATACCTAAGAATACCAAACTCTTAAAAAGGTAAAAAAGTGTGAAAAGGGACATTTTGTAATACAAAAATGTTTAATATACTTTAATATCAGAGACATATGATTACACATCTCTGATAAAATTAATACTGGGAATATAATTATGTGTAAAGAACTTAGTCTTCACAGCTGATTTATCACACAATTGGTGTCACATTGAAAGCGGCACCATTTACCATAAAAAATATTGATATACATTAAATACAACAAGCAAACTCAAGAAAAAAAATAAAGAGTATACATGTATAAAACTATACTAAATGCTGCACCCCCTTCAGAGCTAGATAAGGTTTTCTCCATTGGGTTTTTTACCCATCTGATGCTTTATTTCATTGGGTATTTTTTTATATATCACTTTTATCATTTTTTTAACCCACTCAAAAAAAAGTTAATTGGGTTTTTCACCCATCTAAAATTTATTGAATTGGGTTTTTTATGCTGAAAAAAAGTATTTCACTATGGTTTTATACGTGAAGATAACATTTTGTAGTTTTGCATCTCTTCTAGTGAAATAAATATCCATACCTGGAGAACCGTATCTGCATGAAATATACATTACATTCGAAACACCTCGGTTGCAACTTTGTGTATTTATTCGAATGAATTAACGCAATTACTGAACAATTTTATGTACTCAGTGAGTGAATTAAGCATGTTTCTAAAAACTTATTGGGTTTAAGGCCTTGGATATTGCGTTTTGCAACTCAAAGCTATCAAAATAATTGGGTTTTATGAAAATTTAATTGCGTAATAACGCAAATACGCAGCTTATCTGAAGCTCTGCCCCCTTGGAAAAATTTGTTTGCTTGCATTTTTTAATTATTTTATATATTACCTTTTTATTACACCAATCCTGTAGAAAAAATTTATATACGCTAAATTGTCCATGTTTTATACTATGCCTGTTGTTTAGTTGTTAGAAATCATCCTTGACTTTTGCTACGTGAATTTTACATAAAAAGTCAGCCATTTCTCAGAATTCTAAATGGACCTTATGTTGTTTACAAATGTTCATCTGCTTTCGTGACGTTTAATGGTAGTCACACAAACTGTGAGACTTTTCCCGCCTTAACTGCAGATGACATCACCAGAAAGATTTCGAACAGACAACAATTGATTGTTTCTAAAGTACACCTCCATTCAAATTAGGTCAAATTTAAGTATGGAAAATGGCCCAATACAAAAATTAAAACTGCCTTATTTCAAAATGCTGAATATCTCTAGGAAATAATTGTTAATTTCAAAAAGTACCCTTCTTGATCTACAAATAGAGCATAATCTTAACCATTTGCCATAAGCCAGTTTCATTTGTCATGCAAAAAACCCTCTCCAGGATACGTCAACCCTAAATATAAAAGCAATTATTAAGTACTAAAATGATTTCAGTGCATTTACATGTCTTAAATTTCCAGTTTTTCTATATTAATAAAGTTGCTCATACAATATATATATTATCTTGCAATATGTATTTTTTTACACAAAAACATTGTTTTCATGTCCATTTCACTGGCACTTGGGGTCAGGATAATTTTCTGTATGGAATTAAAAGCCAATAAATGAGTTTACAGTGTGTATTCACTCGTTTGGTAACTAGTCTGACATGTCTCATTGTGAAATATTGACCTCAGAAAAGTAATAAATTTTTCTTTATTATATAAGAACAAGGCAAACAACAATTTTTATCGGGACGGGAGTCACTTCAAACATTTGAGGGGAGATAATTTCTCATACTTACAGGGTTCCTGATACAACTGTTTTACATGTTAAGTCTAAATGAATACCATATGTGATTAATTTGGCGCGATATTTAAAACAAAAGAGAAATAAGTCTATTATAAAACCAACATAACGTATGGAAAATCTATGCCAGAATGTAAACAGGATTTCACATATTGAAACAAGAGTATAATTGCATGGTAAGAAGCTCAAATTTTAACAGTGAATGTAAATTTACTCTGCAAAATTATCTGCCCCTTAATGTTTGAAGTGACTTCCGTCCCGATAAAAATTGTTGTTCGCTTGGATAGAAGAAAACACAAAATTTTAATGAAATATGATGTCACATAGTAAAGTTAAGTGGTAGTTATCAAGAGAATATTAAACGGACATAGCTCATTCCTGACTGGCCACTTGGAAAAGTATGTTTTTTAAATAAAACATGGGAATTCCAGTAAATAAAACTTGAGCTATAAATTTTTTAGAACTTGAATAAGATTCATGCTTGTTCTTATATAATGAAGAAAAATTTATTATATTTCTGAGGTCAATATTTCACAATGAGACATGTCAGACTAGTTACCAAACCAGTGAATATACACTTTAAACTCATTTATTGGCTTTATATTCCATACAAAAAATTATCCTGACCCCAAGTGACTGTGGTCCATTTTGTAGTTTTATGAGGTATTCTGGGGTATTTCTTACAGCCCAGCCCCAAGTGCCTATGAGTGCGATATGTTTACATCAAAATGCTGCATCTTTTGTATTTGTGTCTATCTGTATAAATATTGCTTTTCTTCACAATTTATTTGTATACCTATTGCATATATGCATTTCACGTTAAAAAATTTGTTCACATCCTTCTGAATTACAACCACAAAATTTATTGCATCTTTTAAACTTAAAGACTTTATAAAAAAACATATGCAGTATGGTTTATAATTTTAATAAATAATATATATTACTAACATACCTGGACTACCTGCTTCACCGACACCAGTCTGCAAGAACACGAAAATATATTTTTTATGAAAACTGAAAACATGTTCTATAAAAAGACTGGGAAACACCCCCGCCATTGATAGCGGTGAACTGTCATTTATTAGCGCGTTCATCTCAACTTCAAAATGTACAAGATCTACCCATCATAACAACAAATCAAAAAAAAGAAATAAAGATGAATAATTGATGTCTTGAAATTCAGTTGTCGTGGAAATCAATCTTTTCATATTTTTGAGACTAAGAGGAAATTCCATGTTTTAAAATCAAAATGTTCATACTAACCTCCGCCATTTTGATGGAAATTATGGGATATATCAACTTTTGGCGAAAGGGAGGCCATTCAAGAAAATTGTATTTTAAACGCGATCGCTGATTGGTCAATGAAAAAGTGAGAATTTTCTTTTCGTAATAATAAAAAGCTTGTCTCTTTATATTTATTCAAGTAAAATTATTTAGTAATTACATATCATGCTTCCAAAAATCCGTAGTATCATACATGGGACACTTCATTTTTGATGGTATTATATAAATACACAATTAATGAAAAAAGGGAAAAAATTGATAACAACCAATCATAGAGGGTCTTACAAAGAACCCTGTGTTGCTCTTGACGACATGACTCTTTCTAAATATGGCGGTAGTAAATAATTCAAACTGAGAAGTGCAGACAACTACATAAAACATGTCTACATCAAAATCAAGAAAGTCGAACCTTCTGGGTACAGGGTAAATAATGTTAGCTTTAATACATGCAATGCTATTTTCAAAATGTTTTTTGATAGTGATAGAAATACATCCAATAAATTTATCGACAAGTGCGTTACCATTCCATTGCAATTCACACCGGGCATGCATTACTGCCATTAGCCATTGCCGTAAGGTGTGAAGAAAGCCAGAATGCAACTTCACTCAAATAATCTCTGAAATAATTATTAACAATCAATGATTAATATTTGTTCGCCATTGAATTTTATTACCTCGGTTATTTATGTAGTCTGTACTGTAAGTGTAAATCATATAGTACTGCCTTTTTAGTTTTACTGGTCTTACACTCGGGGAGCACTTAGTTCTCGCCATTATAATGACAGAAGTGTAACAGGAGGCCTATCTTCATTGTAGCAGATAGTAGATATATAGCCAGTCAAAATTGACTGAGGTAAAGGAGTACTTCTTTAGCTCACTTGGTTAGCAATACTGAAATCCCGGATTTGATCCACGGTGGTGACAATGTCGTTATTTTTATGCTCTTCCCTAACATTTGAAAAACAAGTGAAAAACCCACACGGAGTATTTGTCTGGTTTGTTGAGAATTATCATCAGTTCTCGAAATTGTGGAAGGGGCTGCTCTGGCTTCTAAAAAGCTGGTGCCAAAAAATCGCCAACTGCAATTTTCCGTCGCCAGTTTTATAAAAGTGTCGCCATATAAGAAATCACTATAGTCAATTTTACAGTGTCATTCCGATAGGATTTTGCTTCACAAAATGGAAAACTGCTACCGCATTTGGTCGAGTTTATGGTCCTTTAGTAGATCTTTTATTCCACTTTTTGAAAGTAACAATTATTTTCCACAGTTAATTGGCTTTTTGAAATGTGGCCGTTTTTTTCATTTTGCCAGATCGATTTTCCATAGGAAGTCAGCCATTTTTGTATCTTAAGGGGTCTAATGTTGTTTACAAGCGTTCGTCTGTTTTCGTAACGTACAATGGTATTCGGACAAACTGCGAGACTTTTCCTGCATCAACTGCAGACGACATTCCCGAAGGATTTCGAATAGACAACAATGGAATTTTCTTAACGTACACTTCCGTTCAAAACAAGGTCAAAATTTAGTATGGAAAATCGATTTGCAAAAATAGATAGCTTTATAGGAATTTTTTTACCGTAATTAACTATTCACTTGTATTCCTTTTATGTTTTTATTAAGAATAATTCTTTGATTATTTAATCATAAGTACAAAGAATCATTACTGATACAGTTCTCAAGGAAATTATTAAGGTACTTTTAATAATTTAAGCGAAATAACACAATAATCCATCATTATTAATTAAACATTTCAAATTTTTAATCAGCGACAATAAACTCCTAAAAGTAGAAAAATATTTGTACAATTGGCAATTTTTTATTATGTAGTAATTTTTGTAAGTGGGGCGATTTTGTTGAAGTTAGGTATTTTGTTAATTATGGCGATTTTACAGTGGGAAGGATTTTGCAAAAAGTGGGGTGTTTTTGAGGGACCATTTTTCTCTGGGGCGATTTGACCAGCTGCCATGTTGTGCTGTATTTGCGCCATAATAGCCCACAAGTGGCCATTAAACTTGTATTCTCGTATATAATAAATCACAGCTTTGACAACAGGGATAAAACTTAACAGCTGCCCAGTCAAGTACAATTTTTGGTGAACGCCCAGTTTGCGAATGTAACAAGTGTAGTATGATCCACAGACCAAAAAAAAAAGATAAGACACATTTAGCGTTTATATTTTTAAAAATGTTGTTACTACCAAATTTGTATGATACTAGTACTTGGTGGAGTGCATATTTTTGATCCAAATTGGGAATAGATAAGATGAAAAAATTTATTAAATTGCCATTTGTATGTTTTACACGACATTTTTCGAAAGGGAATAATCAAAACAGTGTAAGCTGGTTCCCGCCTGACTTTAACTTTGTACGGAAATCATCAGAGTGGATATAAATTGGGTGCCAGAGATTCTAAATTTGATTTTCTTTTTTGAAATTAAAACTGTAAAGATTAAAACACAATAATAATAATTAGTATTTTGGAAGTCACTTTTAACATATTAATTCAATTACAATAACACATAAATTACAACTTGTTTAAGAAATTGATTTGCATTTTCCAATGAATATACATGTTATGCAAAGATGGCATTTTCTACTTCTAGTAAAATTATTGTGCAGTTTAAATAAAGAAAACATTCATTGTTCTGTTTAATCAAAAACCTGACAGACAACACATAAAATTAAATCATACTCATGATCATATGAGTCGTAGTCAAAACACACTTGCGTTGAAAAAAGTTGGGTCCCGGGATTTTTTTAGTCTAGGAGCCCTGCTGGCTACTGAAAGAAAAATGTTAAGCTTTATCCCTGGAAAACAAGTCACATACATTTTTGTTGACTACATTCACTATCATATTTTTACTGTAGTATGGTCAAGCATATAATATGCATGTAGATATCTAATAAAAATGTTTGAAATCAACAATTATTTCCTTAAAAGTAATCAGTGTTTTGACAATGCAGTGGTTTTTTTTCATTTTGATAGGGTGATTTTACATTGTAAGTCAGCCATTTTTGTTTCTAAAGGGATCTACATGTAATATTGTTTATAAAGGTTTGTCTGCTTTTGTGACTAACAATTGTAAGTAAATTTACAAACCGTGTGACTTTTACCATGTCAACTGCAAACATTAAGCCAGAAACCCTGAATTGCTAAATCAGACTGATTACTGATGGTTACCAAGGTAGATGTATTCATCAGTGTTCCAAAATCTGTCGGCAACCAGTTATCAATCAGTCAAAGTGTTGGGTTTACAGGTGCAAGAACTGTACCAGATAGCAGGGGACCAACATACGTTTATTCACACATCCAAAAAGACAGTGTTTCAAAAAGTTAATTAGTTTATATATATGAGCATTCATTGTAAGTAAGAAGAATGAGAAATGTTATTAAAAATGGTTTTGGAAAGAATAAACCCACATGATGAAGAACATATACTGTAAATTACATGTTTGATATAGCAACAGCTACTTTAGCATATACACATTAATCATTTTGCAGCAATTATTTTTGTGATTTTTAGGTTCATTTTTGTCACCATTACAATTCAAGAACAAGTTTGTTGTAATTTAAAAATTGGTTTACACTAAGTCATGGGTTACTAATGCTGATACATGTATCATAATGAGCTTTGCAGATTTATTATCTTCAGCATTTATAATATCAGCATTCTTAGAAATGACTCTTATACAAAGCCTAATAATTAGATATAAAAATTAGAGTTTCTCCAAAAGATAAGTTTATTTTCAGAAATAGCAGTACATCTAAGAAAGGAAATGTTGGTGCATCTGTAATTAAAAGCAAATATGGAGGTAGTACAGTATATGCAAGTACTAGGTCAAGGTCAAATGTTATATCTTCAGCCAGTAAAAGACTTGGACCTGGTGGTGATAAAATTGTGGGTACAAAGCCCCCTGTTACAGTAAGTCTTTATTAATCTATTTCATTGTCACTTATTTTGATTTGTGTATTTACATTATTTTATTATATATATGTACGTTTTAATTAAAGCAGGAATTTAATTACTACAAATATAAATTTAAATGTTCTTGTCATTTTTTTCATAATATTTTGTTATTTTGTTCTGTATTTATAAATTCAAATGATGTATTGAAGGTCCTTGATGAAGCTGGCAACGATGTTACCCCAATGCCATTAACCCAGACAGATTCCACAGTTGTGGGTAAAAAACAAAGTAATATTCTTAATGACAGCTCGGCAGGAACAGTAAGTGTAGTTTGTTATAGCCTAATCAATTTCAGAATGATTTTGCAGCAGTCATTGGTCTGGCATTTCATCTTTTATCTCAACAAATGTTAATTCTAGTTGTCAATGGTTGTTTTATTCATTTAAGGAACTAGCTGCATTTGCAACATTTAACCTTCTGGAATTGTAATACAACACTAAAGCAGTATTGTTTTATGTAAAAACTAACAACTTTTAAAATTATTTCTTGAAATGAAAACTTAACTACTGTCAACAAGAATGCAGACTGTGACCTTTTTAAATTATTTTATTAACTATCATACTCTTTTCTTTGTTAGCCTACAGACTTGATGTCACAAGCATCCATTTATCAGACAGCAAATGCAACAGCTAGTACTTTTGGAGGTGGTCCTTTTTCAAGGTATTTATACATTAGATTTTAATTTAAGGTTAATAAAAGAAGCAAGTTCATCCATTTTCAGAAACCTTAGGCCAGCTACATTCTACCTTAGCTACCACTTACCAAAAGTAAGCACACAGGATATTTGGGTTAGTAAATGTGTAGTTTGCATGAAGAATGGAATGTCATATCAATCATTTTTCAGTTGACTAGTTGACAACTGTTTAAAAAAAAAAAAGAAACTCTGCATGCATTGTATAGCTTTGTGTAAAAACTGGTAGTGCCGGCTTTCAAGTAGCCCCTTTTTTATTTTCCTTATTTTTTACAAACAGCCCTTAAATTCCTAATTATTTTAAAGCTCTAAAATCCAAAAAAAAGCCCTACTTTTTTGGTTAAAATCCTAGTTTTTTTTTTAATTTTCAACATTTCAAAAATAAAAATAAAAAATAAACATAAAATAAATGTTAAATGAAGCTAGCTTTAGCATACTTTCAGAAATATACATTTGCCACCCAGGAGACTATTTGATGGTTTAAGAGCAATGTTGGTAATCATCCAAATGGTCTTCTGAATTGGTAATTTTAACTTTTGTACTTTTGTTCTGTGCCCAAAATGGTGAGTAAATCTAATATTTCAGTCTTAAATCATTAGAAAATATTCCTTATTTTTGTTTATAAACCCCTAAAAAATCCTAAAATAAGCCCTTATTTTTTTTAGAATTTAGCCTTTATTTTTTGCAAAAAGTAGCTTGAAAGCCTGGTAGTGGTATATTTTATCTTTATATTATTTTGTGCAAAACATTGATGTTCTTCATTATTTACATAAAGTTCCAGTAAAGATTGGAGAGTTGTATCCAAAAAACATTACATTGGCTGATTAAATAAAATAAATATTCATGAAATAAAGAAATTATCCTTGAGTGTGCCTGTGATCTGTAAGTTGTAGCATTGTAAGAATATGACTGGTTGTATGTGTAGGTTTAGTTTTTTCTTTAAGTATAACTTTGTTGGGATTTCATTTAAAGCACATTTTATTTTAGAGAAGACTAACTGAAACCTGATAGGGTAAGCTTATTCAAGATGACCAACTTTGCCTAAACAGTAAAAAATTCTGAAACTACTTAAAACATTGGAAGCAATACCGGCAGGAATTTAGTAAAATTTCTTGCAGAACTGTACATGTAGTTTATAATTTTACATTTCATCAAAGATCACACTGTTGTAAAATTTTAGAAAATGCTAAAATTTGCTTCAAACTACATATATGACCAGTTAAAATTAAAATTGTCACAATTCATTAGGCTGTCTATTTGTAGAAAATCTTATGGTAGCTGAATAAATGGCTACAAGAACTGAAAAACAATACAAAATGACAACATTTTAAACTGCCTCTTGTTATTAAATGACTAGGTGTGCCATGCAAGTCTGTAATTGTTACAGTCTTGTACATTTGTAATGGTGTAATAACATTAAATGGTTGATCCTGTTTTCACAGGTCAGTGTTTAGTGCTTCTCAGGGAACAGCTAACGAGTCCATCATGGGAGAAGACATACCAGATCACACACCAGAAGGCTCTTCACATTGGGGAAGTAAGGCTAAAACATAATATTTTCTTTAGCATGTAATCAGATTTGTTTTAATCATGTAAGAAAGGTAAATTTATAATGTGTCTAAACAATATGCATGTCCTGTATAAAGACAATTATTTGCTGATGGTAACCAAACAAAGAATATGTGAAAAGAATAAATTCAAAGAATATGACCTCAAAATATGTTTAAGAGGATGTACATTTCACAAAGTGTAAAATCTATCGTAAGTGTTAGAAGATTAAAGGGAAATGCATTATGACATCAGCACTTACCATTTATTTTACACTTACCATTTTTTGTGAAAAACACTGTATATTAATTGCATTAGGTTTCTTCTAATTTTAATGCTGACGACTAGTTTTGTATACTTTGGTCAAAAGTAATTAAGGTGAGGTAGTATAGACATCTGGTTTAGTGTTATTCTATAGTGAACATTCACATTTCTTGCTAAGCTAATGCTTTTATTAAGTTTCAAATTATTATATTTTATATGCTAAGTATTAAAGTCAATGCTTTTATTAAAATCATTAAGTTTGGGAATATGCTTATTTATGCTCAGTTTTGAAGTGAATTGCTTTATTGTAATCTGTCTACAAATTAAGGGTTTTTAGCCTTGCAATTTTTTTAAGCACACAAGAAAACAAGGGTCTGATTCTCAAAATTATATTTGATAGTATCAGGTGAGGATGGTCAAGCAAGATATGGGGATGAATAATCTGACAATGCAATTTCAACATCTTATAAAATATAAGTATATTGAGATGGTATAGTTTTACACCAAAATATGCACAGAGTATTTTACAAACATCTCATGTTTACATTTATTAACTTAAAAACATTACTGGTAGTATTACATAATATCTAGGAAAGAAAGCTTGCTTTTATTGCCACATTTTGATAGAAAATGCTATACTTTTGCAAGTAAATCAATATAAGATGGCATAAAAAGAAGCATTTTAGGTTAAAGATGCAGCTTTTATATTTTATTTTATATGTTCTTTACCTGTAGTTTTGCTTTTTATTAACATAAGACATTAAAGTTGGAAGGGAAGAACCAAAGGAAATAATAGGTGAAAATGACCTTGAAAAGATTGTAGATTTGACCTTGACAGAGACGGAGACAATATGGTTATTAGACATGCCGACAGTGTGTGTTTCCAGTGAAGCTGATGATCATACTGTTATTAAGGAAAAAAATGATAAATATCAACAGGTATGTACAGTTGTATTGATATATTTCACGCATTAGTGTGTTTTAGAAAAAATCCAAAGGAAAGTGTTTATGACTCTTGCAATAAAATGGGTTGAATGGGGGTATTTTTCTTTCTTTTCAGTGTTGTAAGAAAAGTTATTTCCATATTATTTCTCTTTGAACGAACTTGTCAGTTTTTTTTGCTTTAAAATGGGCAAAATACATTTTCTTTATTTGGCTGACATTTGATTTTAACCATATTCTAACTGCAAATATAAGATTGAAAATAAAGTCACAAACAAAATAAATACAAGTTTATTTAGAAAAACTTCTTCAAAGTTATTTGTTGTTTTACTTTGTTTAGTTAAAAAACTCATTGGGAAGACTTTGTTTTGCTACTGTCATATTAAGCACTAGTTAGATTAAACACAACTGTTTTCCATTAATTGTTCTGAGTCTGTTTCTGTTATCAGTTCATTATGATAACAATTTGTTTGTCATATTTTTTCTAAAGGGATCTAATCTATAGAATTTTCTTTAGTTGAAGAAGAACAAAGTGGGCAATGACCAGTACATGGATCGAGGAATGAACACATTTAATGAACCACCTAAGGTTAAGGTTGTTCAGACAACAAAAGTTACACATTCAGTAAGTCTGTCTAATCATACCTTGGAGTTTGGTGTCAACTATAATAATATAAGGTCAAACTATCTTTATGCTTCTGTACTGGGTGTCTTCCTGATTGTAGGGTGATCTTTGTTGGCTGTTTTAGCTGTCTTGACATGGTTATGATTAGTATGTCTACAATTCCACCTTATATAGTGCTTATGAAAAGTGTTTAGTAGACATCCTATAATGACTAGCTCATTAGCTTGGTTACTTTGAAAAGAACTATGTTTGAGGAGCATCCTCATATTAAATCAAACAATCAGTAATTATATATTAATAAATCAGTGTAATTGGAGGATACATTCGTAAAGTTAATATGATATGATATTATACAATTAATGACTTTGATATAGGTCGCTATCATGATAAAATAAAACCACCATGTCCCTTGATCAGAAAAACAGATGATGCCTTTTCTACTGGATCCCCTGCTTACATTTTGTAATTGTTGCTGTTACCCTTAATATTTTTTATTTAATTTAGCTTTTTGATATCAGTTTGCTGATAAACCTGAAATTCTGGTTTCAAATATTGAGAAGAGTATAAATGAATCAATATATTACAGAGTCTATGTTTCTCCCATTTGTTGTTGATAAGCACGATGTATGTGTAGCAAACGTCAATTAATTGTGTACATTACAATTAATACAATCGATTGGATTGGTCAAATGAATTGACGGCTATTCTGATTGGCTAAAACATTAAAACCAGGTCGATATCGGATTCTGCTTGACTACTATGCAGCGGAATCATTCAGCGTACAAACATTTTATGTAATTTTAGTACTATTGCAATTTATTGTGACCGTAAAGTTGTTTTTAGACCAATCAAAAACATGCTAAATTCTATTCATGTAAAAAAAAAAATTTATATAATTATACCCACCGCAAACTTGTTTTGGGGGGTATATAGGAATCGCCCTGTCTGTCTGTTCGTCTGTCCACATCCCTTGTAAGGGCTTCTCCTTCTAAACGGCTTAACAGATTTTGATGAAACTTTACATGAAGGAAGTACATCATATGTAGATGTGCATGAAGAAGTTTCGTTGCTGTCGGATATTATTCAGGGGAGATAATTGGAATTGAAGCATTGCGGGGCGGGGGGGGGGGGGGGGTTGATTTAATTTTATACTCTGCAATAAAATATTTAAAAAATTTTAAAAACTTATACAATTCGTAAATATTTTTTTAATAAAATAGAATTATTTAATTATAAACATTAATTATTGATCATTTCTAAACTTTAATATAAACATTTCTGGTAATCATATTATTTATTTAACATTTATAACTCACAAAATCATGTAAGACAATCAGAATTTTGATGTTGGACAATCGGCACTTTTGATGTTGGCCATCTGAACTTTGATACTTTAAATGTTGGAAAATCAGGAATAAATCCATTATTGGCTGTGTACCAGTTATCACCATTTCAGGGTTTTTGTTTTCTTCTGGAGGAAATAAATACCCAGTAGGGTTCCAGAATATAAATAATGACCCAAACCACACCTATAATCCTGTAGGTAAAGAATTCTAATGTGCACATGTACTAAAAATTTGCTCATGAAATGATTTTAGTTTTTTTATACTGATATGTACCATCGGCACATTTAATTATCCACAAAAAATAGCTGAACATGGTTTGCAGGGATCATTATCCAACACTTCTTTTCCAAAGTTATGTCGTTACTTGAATTTTCTATCCCCTATTCAGTGGGTAGAAATTAAGTGTTCATGTACACATGTGTCCTCAGAAAAGTAAAAGTGAATAGATGCTCAAAAGTTGGAATTTATCGCTCTATATTTATTATTTTATGACAAACAAATATTTTTTGCTTTAGAATATATTTTCTTTACTCATAGTGTACAGAAGACTTATAAAATCCATAGGCATGTAAGTATTGGTGATATCTGATACACTGCCAATTGTCATTTTTCTAAAATCTAGACATTAAAAACCAACTTATTTCTTCTGTAGGTTGTGTTTGCAGTATGTAACAAGCTTTGTTATGTACATTCCAATCAGAAACCTTGGATTTATTAAAATGAAATACAAGTATCTAATACAAGTTTTTTTTTATATGACCACACATTTTTGCTGACATAATATTGATCAGTGCAGTTGCAATTAGCTTGATGACTTTTGGGATCTACATTTGATCTAGTTGACCAATTTTTTTTTCATATTTCACTAATATGATGGAAAGAAAATATAAGTTGGGGTTGATAATTAATATCCTGGTTCTTTGGGAAAACTTTGTATACTTTTTGTCTCTGTCATTGGTCCATTTTTAATAGCCATTCCACATCTTTAATCTTATGGTCTGAAAAGGTAGTCCAGCAAAGTAAGGATGTTTGTGACTTAGGTCCTCTTCAAATATTTGTCTTAATTGGTTGAAAACCTGGGTGCCGTTTCATAAACCAATCGTTAACTTAACATGCACATTATCCCATTTAAATTGCATGGGATAACTAGCATGTTAATTAGCAATCGCTTTATGAGATGGCACCCAGGGCTGCTATGGCCAATCCTTGTTTTTGAATTGCTAAATTTCTTTTAAAATTATAAGTCCTGCTGTGGTGTCAGTGACGTCCTCTACAGAGATTCTTCATTTTGTACTAATTAGGGAAAAACCAGGTCTGCATAGATAATCCTTGTTTTTGAAAGCTGAAATTTATAAAAGCTTCTGTGCAAATATGGCTGTTTTTTTCTAACCTGGTATACAAAAGGGTTTCACTGTGTGCTTTTTCTAACTCAGAGATTCCTTATTTTCTCTTGATCATGAAAAAAACACATGGCACTTTAAGAATTTATATTCTGATTAGTTGAAATGTAAAAAATGTAAAAATGCCAAATTGCAATAGGTCATCCGTTAAAAAGATTCCTTATTTCATATAACTTCCATGAGGAATTTTAGTTTTACAGCCAAAACAGTTTCAAAGATTGTTTTGGTTTCTAAGAAGCTATATGGTCAGAATGCCATCAGAATTTATCTTTAATTATATATTGTTTAGATTAAAATGTGTAAACATCTGTCAAATTAAAAAAAAGTATCTGATTTTACACCTTTTTGACAAATTTGTCATTTTTACCCAAATTTAAATATGATTTAATTCTTTGAAGTTTTTATTTAATAGAGTTTTCTGTTGTATATCAACAAATATAATCTGCATCTTTTGAATTTGGAATGGATGTCAAAGTACATTTAATGGATGTCAAAGTACATTTAATGGACTTGAAGTGGCATCTTTTTTGTTGCAGTTGCATAAATATACAGTAATTTCAAAATAAAATCTTTAGATTGTTAGATTTGACTCTGAGGTCACATCCAGCATTATGCAGTTAGAACCATGTGTTATGTTGTACAAATTGTCTTTGTGCACTAATTTGGTTTATACATTAATTGTCTGTTACAGGAAGTAGGTGTCAATGCCACAACATGGGATATGTATGACACATTTGATGCTTTAGAAAAAGAAAAAAAAGGTAAAGTTTTCAGTTTTTTTTTAACATGTATTTTTACATGAATATAAAAAATATGATCAATATTGAAGTATTGTAGAAAAGATTTCAGAAATTTTGAAACTGGGTATTTTGGTGTGTATTTAAAATGACACATGAATGTAAATTTACAGAAAAAGAAGAAGGTGAAGAGGCAGAGGGAACAATCAGTCGGCCAACTAGTCCAGTTGCCAAAGAGGAGACAACTGCAGAGGGAGAACCAGCACCTGTGGCAAGAGAAGGTAAGTAATGTACACAGATTACAGAATGAATAGTGAATTTATATCAGTTCATATACAGAAAAATATGAATAATTTCTTTAGGGTTTATGGAAGATGATATTTGCACTTCTATTGTAAGGATTTCCTTATTTTAAACTAATTAAATGAAAGCAATACTAGATACAAGTTTATCACATAAAATAATTAAAAAATAAACAAATATTTAATGTTTTAATGAAGGTTCATCCAGGTTTAGAGTTGGAGCAGGTAAGACATTTCAAAGTAAAATATTTGTAAATAACATGCATGGTTTACAAGCTATTTATTGTCTCGCCTGCGACGAAAGTCGCTGGAGGCGAGACATATGTATGGGAATCCGGCGGCGGCGGCGGCGGCGGCGGCGTAAACACTTGACATCTTGCTTCATATCTTTGTAAGCCCAAGCCCTAGGTCCATCAAATTTGGTCCAGAGGTAGCTTATGATGAGTACTTGCCAGTCAGTCACCTGTCACCTGACCTTGACCTCAATTTCACGGTCCAGCGACTACGTTAAAGTTTTTGGGTTACGACAGTTCCTCTGGAACTACGGATGGTAGGATGAAAATATTTGGTGTATAGGTTGCTGATGACTAGTACATGACTGTCTGGTAGGTGTCACCTGACCTTGACCTCAATTTCACGGTCCAGCGACTACGTTAAAGTTTTTGGGTTACGACAGTTCCTCTGTAACTACGCATGGTAGGATGACAATATTTGGTGTATAGGTTGCTGATGACTAGTACATGACTGTCTGGTAGGTGTCACCTGACCTTGACCTCAATTTCACGGTCCAGCGACTACGTTAAAGTTTTTGGGTTACGACAGTTCCTCTGTAACTACGCATGGTAGGATGACAATATTTGGTGTATAGGTTGCTGATGACTAGTACATGACTGTCTGGTAGGTGTCACCTGACCTTGACCTCAATTTCACGGTCCAGCGACTACGTTAAAGTTTTTGGGTTACGACAGTTCCTCTGTAACTATGCATGGTAGGATGAAAATATTTGGTGTATAGGTTGTTGATGACTAGTACATGACTGTCTGGTAGGTGTCACCTGACCTTGACCTCAATTTCACGGTCCAGCGACTACGTTAAAGTTTCTGGGTTACGACAGTTCCTCTGTAACTATGCATGGTAGGATGAAAATATTTGGTGTATAGGTTGCTGATGACTAGTACATGACTGTCTGGTAGGTGTCACCTGACCTTGACCTCAATTTCACGGTCCAGCGACTACGTTAAAGTTTTTGGGTTACGATAGTTCCTCTGTAACTACGCATGGTAGGATGACAATATTTGGTATATAGGTTGCTGATGAATAGTACATGACTGTCTGGTAGGTTCCACCTGACCTTGACCTCAATTTCATGGTCCAGCGACTACGTTAAAGTTTTTGGGTTACGGCTGTTCCCCTGTAACTATGCAGGGTATGGTGACAATATTTTGTATACAGGCCGCTGCTGATATTTAATGCTATTTACGTAATGCTTATGACGAAATTTATTTTCGTTACTGATGCGGAATGCAGGCGAGACGTTTTTCTGTGTCCACACTTGTAGTTTGTATGTAGAACTTTTACTGTTGATTGTTGTCCGATTTTGTCGTAGCAGCTAAATTTGTATGCTAAGATTCCAATGCAGCCATAGTGGCTATGGTGTTAAGGTAGTTAGTCATCTACTAATGATCACATCTTGTTACTTATGAGTTGGAGCCCTACTTTGCACTAGGTATGCTAGACGAACTTTAATTGATGAATATTACCAGTTTTTCTGTAAAAGGTCCAAGGTTTTTAGGGGATACACTGGACAGCCATGTAGAGCTAATCATTTTCAAGTGACATAAATCCCATACTAGCAATCAAGATAGCAATTCTAATGAATAAGGATTCTATAGTAAAGCCTTGTTGATTGAAGTTTTCACATTTTTCTGTGTAACACACATTTTTAAATCATTTTTTTTTTGTAATCAAAATTGGTCCAATTTTTATATCAGTTTCAAATTGTGTTGTTATGCATTATATGTTAATACAAAATTTTTTTGTCTAACCACAACTCAACTAAGTAAAACTATTGTCATCTTATTCTGAAATATCCTTTACTAACTTTAAAATCTTAATTTGTTGTGAGTTTCTGTCTTGTTTTATGTTTGTTATTCAATGTAGTGCTGCAAAGTAAAGCTTGATTCAGTAGACAAACATGTAGTGGTTCACATTTTCATTTTCTGACCTGCTTTGAAATTGCATGTTTTCCTGATTTTATGTTGTTTGCAAACAAGGCAATAAGATTTCTAGCTTACCCTTTAGAGGTTAGGGTAAGCTTTGCCATCACTTTATATCAGTTAAATTTTGTTATTATCGTCTGCTACTCTGAATCCACTAGACTATTTGGAACCAAACTAAGTTTTAATGGTCCATGTTTGGCCACCTTTCAAAATAGTGTCTGATAACTAAATACAGAAATAAAATGTGTTAAATGGTTTTTTTTTATCAAAATGTGTTAAAAACATGACAAAGGGTTTGTGTACTATATAGACTATATATAATTTGCAAAGTATGAATATTAGGCTAATTTTTAAAACCAAAAATTATTCTTAAATCTTATCTTGTAAGAATACTGCTTTAATCTTAAGTTTGTATGGGATATATTCTTTCAAAATTCTATTTAAAGCACTATTTTACATCCAAGATAAAGACTGAATACAGGTGTCTGGGATTTTCTGGTTCTGTTATTTTTTGTGATATTATATTTATGAGTTTGATCTTTTTAGATCAGTCTATTAATTTTTATATGAATTTAATGAATCCTGGAAAATTAACTCTTTTCAACTTCCTATAGACACGTTTCATGTTTATGATATTTCATATACAATTTTACATGGTATCATTCCTGTATAATGAATCGTTTGGAAAAATATAATTACACTTTCCATTTTACGAGTGCTCTGTTTTCAGAAAGTAGAGCTACCATAGCCTCATCAGTAGCAGGGTCAGAAAGTGTGTTTGCCAGTAAAGAGACTGGAGTGTCTTCTATACCAAGTGAATTGTCAGCTGTTGAAGAAGATAAAATTATGTCGGTGGGTAAAATAAAAATCTTAAAGTATTACAGTGTATTATTTAACTATGATCATTATTAGTGTACTATAATGTTCCATTGTTACACGGTGTAATTTGTTTCAGTTGATAATGCAATTTCACACATGAAATTTCTATAATGTAAAATATTAGTCATAGTTTCCCTCCCCTACATATATTCCTTTTAGAAATTGTTGCTATAACCAATATAATATGTATTCTTATATTTTATTTTCAGTCAGAAAATCTTTTACGAGATTTATTTATAATGGAAAGAGTAGTCAATCTGAACACATACCAATCTCGGCAAGCATTATACAGAGGATTCCCTGTTTTAACAGGTTAATATATTCTCGTTAATATGAAATATTAAGTTAAAGAAACATGTAACATATATTTTCAAGCGGGGGGTATATAGTGTTCATGGTGTCCGTCCGTCCATCTGTCCATCCTTCTGTCCGTCTGTCCGTCCCTTATACTTTCTCTTATTTGCAACTCCTCCTACACCATTGAATGGAATTTGATGAAACTTACACAGAATCTTTGTCACATAGTGCCATTGTGCAGGAGATATTTAACATTTTGATTGGAATGATATTTGGGGTTTCCCATAGAAAAACATGGACTTTGTCATTGACCTAAGGGCTTCCCTATCTCTTATGTGCAACTCCTCCTACACCACTGAATGGAATTTGTTGAAACTTACACAGAATGTTGTCACATATTGCCATTGTGCACTAGATATTAAACATTTCGATCGGAATGATATTTGGGGCTTCAAATAGAAAAACATGGACTTTGTCATGGACATAAGGGATACCCATCTTTTATTTGCAACTCCTCCTACACCACTGAATGGAATTTGTTGAAACTTACACAGAATCTTGGTCACATATTGCCATTGTGCGCTGGATATTAAACATTTTGATCAGAATATTATTGGAGGTTTCCCATAGAAAAACATGGACTTTGTCATTGACATAGGGGATGCCATTCTTTGGGGGATTGGGGAGGGTTACATGTTTTATCTGCAACTTCGCCTTCATTTAACTAGATAAAGTTTCAATTTCATAATTAAGAACACCTGAATTTTCAAAGTAATTGTGAAGCGGGGGGTATCAATGGTGAGCATTGCTCACAGGTTTTTTTACTCTAGTTTTTACTACAAGTGGAAAGTTTCTTTCTGTACATAGCATAATATTCCATTACTGTCTTTGATATAGGTAGGTATCTGGATTTCTCAACCAAAGAAAATGTAATATTTACGAGGAATAAAGCAAGGTTAATATACATTTTTGATGGTTCAGAAATACCAAGAGCAATGCATATCAAAGTCAGATGGTAGAAAGATTGCAAACCTATTAAAATTATGCACCTAATCTCATGAAATTGTTCAAGAAATTTTTTCCCATTTTTCTAGACATGGGAACATAGTCATTTTTAACACATTTATACATGATTGTTCTGTTTTTCTTCCTACATTTTTTTGATACAGACCCAAAACCTTCTTCCAACAATTTGTAAACTATTCCCCATTATTAAGGCACTTGATTTGCAACCCAGCCATTTCAGACTTTTGTGATTTTTGTCTCGCCTGCGATGAAAGTCGCTGGAGGCGAGACATATGTATGGGAATCCGGCGGCGGCGGCGTAAACACTTGACATCTTGCTTCATATCTTTGTAAGCCCAAGCCCTAGGTCCATCAAATTTGGTCCAGAGGTAGCTTATGATGAGTACTTGCCAGTCAGTCACCTGTCACCTGACCTTGACCTCAATTTCACGGTCCAGCGACTACGTTAAAGTTTTTGGGTTACGACAGTTCCTCTGTAACTACGCATGGTAGGATGACAATATTTGGTGTATAGGTTGCTGATGACTAGTACATGACTGTCTGGTAGGTGTCACCCGACCTTGACCTCAATTTCACGGTCCAGCGACTATGATAAAGTTTTTGGGTTACGACAGTTCCTCTGTAACTACGCATGGTAGGATGACAATGTTTGGTGTATAGGCTGCTGATGACTAGTACATGACTGTCTGGTAGGTGTCACCTGACCTTGACCTCAATTTCACGGTCCAGCGACAACGTTAAAGCTTTTGGGTTACGACAGTTCCTCTGTAACTACGCATGGTAGGATGACAATATTTGGTGTATAGGTTGCTGATGACTAGTACATGACTGTCTGGTAGGTGTCACCTGACCTTGACCTCAATTTCATGGTCCAGCGACTACGTTAAAGTTTTGGGGTTACGACAGTTCCTCTGTAACTACGCATGGTAGGATGACAATATTTGGTGTATAAGTTGCTGATGACTAGTACATGACTGTCTGGTAGGTGTCACCTGACCTTGACCTCATTTTCACGGTCCAGCGACTACATTTAAGTTTTTGGGTTACGACAGTTCCTCTGTAACTACGCATGGTAGGATGACAATATTTGGTGTATAGGTTGCTGATGACTAGTACATGACTGTCTGGTAGGTTCCACCTGACCTTGACCTCAATTTCATGGTCCAGCGACTATGTTAAAGTTTTGGGTTACGGCTGTTCCCCTGTAACTATGCAGGGTATGGTGACAATATTTTGTATACAGGCCGCTGCTGATATTTAATGCTATTTACGTAATGCTTATGACGAAATTTATTTTCGTTACTGATGCGGAATTCAGGCGAGATGTTTTTCTGTGTCCACACTTGTTGTAGTTTCTTGTGGTTAAATTTGACAGAATATTTTTTACTTCACACTGCACATATATTAATATAGTTTTTGCCTTTATCTTCACAGAACCAGACAGTTCATCTACTCAACAGTTAAGTGTAGCTGATATGGGACCCAACTTTGACAGATTATGGTCCTATCAGTGTCCATTAACTAAAGGTAGAAATGTCAGTTCAGTCTCCTGGAACAAACATAATCATGTAAGTATAATGTACTACTGAATTGGCATGGTAACAACATTGTAAAATATAGATACAAGGATTATTGACAGAAATGTGAATGTCAGATTTACTAACAAGCTTTCAAGAATTAATATTCTTCCAAAGATTAGAGTACAATGTACAATAAAACTCCTTTACTCAATTTGCATTTTGTATTTTCTTGATTATTGTCTAGAAATTGTTTGAGTTATTAGTTCAATTTTTATCCAGTTCTCTTATTTCTTTTGTTTTGTAAAGCTACATGTTGGGGTTGTTTTTTTATTATCATTACATTATAATTTTATTTTGTTTTTGTTTATTTTGAATAATTACTGCATGTTCTTTGTTGATTTTTGTAGGATTTGTTTGCAGTAGGATATGGACAATTTGAATTTTCTGATCAGAAATCTGGACTGGTTTGTTGTTGGTCGCTAAAGAATCCAGAGGTATGATTTTTTTTTTGCAGGAAATATATATCGTCAATATAAATCATTTCTAAATTAATTTTCTGAATTAAGGCACCTCTGAAAAACTGCTCTTCATCAAAACACTCACATGTGTACAGTTTTTTAAGGGTGTTTCATAATTTCTTAACATAACATATCTTAAAAGTGTAAAGTAAAATTTATTGTCATCATTTTGAAACTGCCTAGAAACATCTTTAAACTTTCTCAAATACTTCATTAAACTTGATGAATTACATATTTATTACATATATCTTTTTCAGGTGTTGGCCAGATTGTAGTCTGTATAGGTGCTCATATTCACACAAGT
The DNA here is from genome assembly GCA_944474755.1 of Limnoperna fortunei. NCBI lineage: Eukaryota > Metazoa > Mollusca > Bivalvia > Mytilida > Modiolidae > Limnoperna > Limnoperna fortunei. The sequence goes on from OX104111.1 coordinate 100,096,645, forward strand.
GTACATATATAATCTGTCAAAAGTAATAGTCAATAATATGTTCTTAAGGAATATTGTATCCTTACAATAAACAGTTAAAACAACAACATCTGAATGCAAGAAAAACATGATTTTACAGTTGTTTTATAGTACCAATTTAATTAGAATTGCCAGTAGAATGTTTTTAAGTTGAAATTAAATAATTTTTGCCTTAATTGCAGTATCCCGAGAGAGTCTATACCTGTCCTGAAGGTGTAACGTCTGTAGATTTCTCCAAGATGCATCCTGCTCTGTTAGCTGTAAGTATAATTGATCAATACAATATTATTTGTAATTGTACTTTCTTATTTCAATATTTAAACTAGAGAGGAACTAATATATATAACAGATAGAGTTGTAATATGTTTTCTTTCTAAACAAAATGTGCACATCATTAAAGTTATATACTTTATGAAACAATTGTCTCAGTTGATTAATGTTTTATTTATTTTCAAAACATTATGTTAATTAAGGAATTTCTGAACAGGTTATACAATATAATATGGTTTGGGTCTGTTTATGAATGATGTAAACAGACCCAAACCATATTATATCGTATAACCTGTTCAGAAATTTGAAATATTCCTTATAATTTAATTTTAACTATAAATTTTAGCAATTCATTTGGTTAAAACGTCGATGACGTCATGGAACTATTTGAATTTTAACAGTGTAAGAATAGGTCATAGGTCACGCAAGTTATATCTTATAACATGGGTTGCTCGATTTGAATTAACCAATCAGATTTCAGCTTACAAAGCAAATTAAATTATGTGCATATGTTTAAAAAAAAAGATTTTTGGAAATTACATTACACTTAATGGTTAATAATAAATCTTGTACTAATTTTATAATTTAGGTTGGAATGTATGATGGAGGTGTAGCAATTTATAATGTCAAAGGATCAAAGGACGAAGCTATGATTGATAATCTGTATGTTCAATTAGTAGATTTTTAGTCTTTAAAAAGTATACAGTGGTCAGTTTTAAGTACTAGACAAGTGAGCCCCTTTTCACCCTCCCCTTCACTCGACTCCAATCTTAATTGACAAGGATTGCCAGTTTTCCTACCGCAGGTCGGGGGTTTTCTCCGGGTACTCCGGCTTCCTCCCCCAATAAAAACTGGATGCCATGATATAGCTGAAAAATTGCTGAAAGTGGCGTTAAACACCATCAAACAAACAAACAAACATCAAAAAAAGACAAACACACACAAATATTCTTTCTTATTTAGCCTTTATTTTTTAGATTGTTGCATATTTTTTATGAAGAAAAAATACTCTGCTTAAAGAAAAGAAGGAGTATAAGTTGTTTCTCAGTGGCATTTCTTTTTGTACAAGTTACACTAATTTACCAGTACTAAGCATGTTAAATAAATATAAACTGAAATATGAACATAAAATTTATTATAATCACATGATGTGGCTGTATAATAATCACATAATGTAGCTGTATTATAATCACATGATGTGGCTGTATAATAATCACATAATGTAGCTGTATTATAATCACATGATGTGGCTGTATTATAATCACATGATGTGGCTTTATTATAATCACATGATGTTACTGTATTATAATCACATGATGTGGCTGTATTATAATCACATGATGTAGCTGTATTATAATCCCATGATGTGGCTGTAATATAGTCACATGATGTAGCTGTATTATAATCACATGATGTAGCTGTATTATAATCACATGATGTAGCTGTATTATAATCACATGATGTGGCTGTATTATAATCACATGATGTAGCTGTATTATAATCACATGATGTGGCTGTAATATAGTCACATGATGTAGCTGTATTATAATCACATGATGTAGCTGTATTATAATCACATGATGTAGCTGTATTATAATCACATGATGTGGCTGTATTATAATCACATGATGTAGCTGTATTATAATCACATGATGTGGCTGTAATATAGTCACATGATGTAGCTGTATTATAATCACATGATGTAGCTGTATTATAATCACATGATGTAGCTGTATTATAATCACATGATGTGGCTGTATTATAATCACATGATGTAGCTGTATTATAATCACATGATGTGACTGTAATATAATCCCATGATGTAGCTGTATGGCAATCACTTGATGTAGCTAAAATTCCTACAAATCATTTATCACTGATACGTTTCAATATATTGAACATTTTCTTTGGGTTGACTATATTATATATTTCACTACACTGACAAGACAGGGCCATTGTAAACGGTGTAATAAAAATTTGAACATGCTTTAACTAATAATGCTTCAAAATTATATCTTTACCTTAAAAACTTTTACAGGCAGTCTCCTGGCAAACACACAGCACCAGTATGGCAGATTCAATGGATAGAAAAGGAAAGAGGGTCTGGAGAAGAAGTCTCTGAGAAACTAATTTCCATTTCTACAGATGGTCGAGTAACACAATGGTCTATTCGGAAAGGATTTGAAAGCTATGGTATTTTATCATTTACTTGTATTCTAAAGCACCTATTTGGCTATGGTTAGGCTAGTGAGTAATCTATCATTAATTATCACTGAGGTTGTGAGTTTGAGAGCCACTATAATAAAACATAAAATATAAAAAGGTTTTTTAGAACAAATGCTTTCTCATTTTTAATGCTGCTAAAACAAACATAAAATAATGTTGCAAATTTTAGCTAAAAATGTAAAAAGATGACATTTATATAATATCAATATGTTTGCATTAGCAACAATATAGCAAAAAAGGTTTGCATTATTTAACAAGCAAGAAGTTAATGAACATTAAAACAAGACAGATTATGAAAAGTTATGTGGTTGTATTGAAACTGTTATTTAGGGGCCAACTATGGGCCTTATCTTACATCTGCATACTTCACAGATATTTTATGAGTGCATATCATCAAATGATTTGTATACTCTAATCCCGCTTCGAAGAAGAAGGAGTATGCTGTTTAACCCTTGTTCGTCTGTTCGTTCTTCCATGCATAACAAAAATTTCTGTTGCAGTTTTCTAAACAACCATATGATGCAGAAGCCTGATATTTTGCATAATGCTTTATTCTATAGTACCATATGGTGTATAGGGATTTTATGCTCCTTGGTCATCTACTTCCTGTTTATCTAATACTGTTTTATGACAACCCATTCTAGTTTGAGTAAATGAAGTTCTACTGTACTAGTAGACTTTATGATTTGATTATGAATGAAAGAAATGTCTTTCTCTTCAGATATGATGAAATTAAAGAGGATGCCAACAAAATATGGTAGTAAGAAAGAAAAGAAGGTAGAAGCATTTATTTCACGACATGCTGGAGGAATGTGCTTTGATTTTCAACAAAGAGACACAAATATGTAAGTACTTTTAAAAATTAATACTAGTTAGGTAGATTCATACTATTATTTTGTTTATGGTTAGATTAACAATGATCATTTGAGTAGTTTGTCACAGGTCGTTATAGCCTCATGATTCCAATGTTAACTTAACTACGATCATTTGAGCAGTTTGTCACAGGTCGTTATAGCCTCATGATTCCAATGTTAACTTAGAGTTTGTGGAATATAGGAAATATGAATTTATGTTTTAAAATAAAATTCATGAAATTATATATTTTTGAAAAAGACTTTAAAAAAGTAATGGAAAATTAATATTTGAACTGTAATCTTTATTAAATTTATTCAGTTTTTATGATCCTCATAGCATCTGTCATAACTATTGTTTTTAGAAATTATTTAACACAGGGCACCAGTTCTAGTTGATTTAAAACTAGGATTATAAGTTCTTTTTGCATAAAATTTAACATAACAATATATAACATAACTTAATCTTTATTTGGCTATGTTCAGAAATATGTAGGTTGGTTCTAAAGGTATTGAAAAAGTAAACCAATCTACCAGGAATATGTCAAAATATTCTCAAATGCTAATCTTATGACCAATATGAAAAAAATGCCTAATAATTGTCGCTTGTAATGGGTTGACAATCTTAATTATAACAAATGTTAATGAAGGAAGCAGCTCTAATACTGCCAAATATACAGTTATGAAGAAGGAGTTTTGTGTCTCCATTATATGTGCATCAGTCTAAGTAGTAATAATAAAAGTACTAAGCACTAAGAACTTTGTAATACAATATTCGTCAGATTTTTAACTATCAGGATTACTAGTGCTTCACAAGAGTGCATTAAATTCTTATGATTAAATTTTATTTAAAATTAAACAAGAGAAATTTATGACCAAAATTTAAGTAAATGTCTGTTTTTATTTTGATATATTACTACACCACAGTCTTATGCTATTGACATTGCACTGGTTTTGATGTTTATTGAGAATTGAAAGATCACTTGATATGGCCATGTGACTGAATTTGACCAATGAAAATGACATAGGTCAATGAAATACATACATAATGTAATTATGAGTCATTAAAAAAAATTGAAATTACATAAATGGTTGATCTGTTACAATTATACATTAATTAGGAACAGTTTTCTGTCATAGTTTTTAATTTTATTATACTGGTGATATATTGATTTCCCATGAGAGAACAGCCGGAAGTGACGAATTGAGGTCATTACGGTCAACAGTGAGATTGAGGTTGTACGTGATTTCAAGAGCTTGTTTATTTTACGTTTTTTGTCATTAGTGTTGTAATTAATAAGTGTTAAATACCGATTAATTTGGAAGATTCCTATTCTAATTGTGAAAAATTGTGGATTTAATGTTCACAATACATCTAAGTGATGGATGTTGACTGATTTAAATTCAGATCGGTCGTGACCAAGCGTCAATATGGCGACCAAAAGAACAATGTCCGAAAGGGACGATCAAAGTGATGAATTCATAGATTTGGTCAAAAGAAGGACCAGAGAAATTTATCAGTTAAAGACTGGTAAAGTTTCTGAAACTTCTAGTGCTGCAGAAATTGCCGCGGACAGTAATAATAACAGAAATGAACATTTGCTCGATCGAGATCAATTGCGCATGTCAGCAAATATATGCAATTCCGGTAAGTCGCGAAAGCGAAAGAGAAAGTGACAATTTAAGAACAATGTCGATGGAATTGATGTGGGAAAAAATCGAGAGAATTGAAAGCTTTAGAATGTCAATCGGAAATGATGGCAAATTTAGCCGCGAACATGCTTCAAATGCAGGACAAATCTAACAAAAAGCAAACTGACGAAATAGTTGCGAACAAAGAGCAAACTGACGAAATTGTTGACAAACAAAACGATAAACCTGAAAAGGTTATGGTAAATCAAAATGAACTATCTGACATTTCTTCAGAAGATAATGATAGTGAATGTGAAGAAAACGATATAGATAAATCATTAGACAATGTTATTGACAATAAAGAAGATGATGACAAGTTCTTTAAAGAATTAGAAGAAGAGTACAAGGACTTGTAATGGTTCTGAAAGCACTATAAATTTATAAGACTAAGAGTGATGTTCAAGACACCAAAGTCATTTTTAAAGATTTATTTAAACTGTTATCAAACGGTGTCTGTATGAGCAACAGGAAAAGGAAACAGATGATTAAACCACTCATTCCTGTCAAATATAGAAAATTGTGTGAAGTTGATTCACCAACGACAGAATTTTTGTTCGGCGACAATTTGGATGAAAGGGTAGACAAACTGGAGAAGGATAGTAAAAGGTCTGAGAAGCTAACATAGGCACATGGGCAATTTTATCAAAGAGACAATCGTTTTTTAGGCCATACAAAGTCCCAATGGTGGACAAGGAAAAACCAAAAGAATTTGAAAGGAAAGAAATTGAGCATGATAAAGAAACATTTCCAAAAGTAATTGACAGTGTAAGTGAATGTACTTATACATGTATGTTTTACAACTCACCTGCCAATTTTATAGGTGGACAATTACATATGTTTCGTACAAATTGGGAATTTATTACAAATGATAATTGGATTTTAAATATACTGTCTGGATATCACTTAGAACTAGATGTAGATAGAGTACCAAATCAAAAAGTTAGACCAAAATGTATTAATTTTAATGAATCCGAAAGTGCACTTATCTCAAAAGAAATTGATATATTTTTGATTAAACAAATTATAGAATTAGTACCATCTGATAAGATATGTAGTAATGATGGATTTTATTCCAACATTTTATTAGACAGAAAAACGATGGTGGTGTTCGGGTCATTCTAAATTTGAAAAAATTTAATGATTATGTAGACAAGAAACACTTCAAAATGGAAACCTTATATACAGCTTTGAATAACATTAAATCAGGCCAATTTATGGCATCGATCGACTTAAAGGATGCATATTTTAGTGTTTTAATACATGAAAGTGATAGGAAATATTTAAGATTCATTTGGAATAGTGTTCACTATCAATTTCGAGTTCTGCCACAGGGATTATCATGTAGTCCTAGAGTTTTTACAAAGTTATTAAAACCTGTTTATGGTAGATTAAGAGAAAAAGGGTTCATTAATGACCCTTATATAGATGATAGTTTAATACTTGGTGATTCTTTTAATGAATGTGTTGATAATATTCAAGAAACATCAGCATTATTAGACAAATTGGGATTTACTGTGCATCCAGAAAAGTCTGTGTTTGTACATACACAAGAAATTATATTTCTTGGCTTTGTGATTAATACTGTGAAAATGCTAGTTACTTTAACTCAGGATAGAATAGATAATTTGCTATCTCTTTGTGAAAAGCTGTTACTAGAAAAAGTTATTTCTATTAGAGAATTTGCTAAACTAATAGGAAAAATGGTAGCATCAGAACCTGGAGTACAATATGCTCCACTATATTATAAAGATTTAGAACACTTTAAGGACAAATGTCTGAAATGTAACAATGGGAATTTTGATGCTAAAATAAGAATAGATTTAGAGTGTCAAAGGAATATTGTATGGTGGATCAATAATTTAAAAGACAGTTTTAAACCAATTATTCGGCCTGATCCAAGTATTGTTTTGCATAGCGACTCTAGTAAGAGTGGATGGGGAGGCTATAATGAAACTAGTGGTTTAAATACCAATGGACATTGGTCTACACAAGAAAGTGAGGAACATATCAACTATTTAGAATTAAAAGCAGGTTTTCTGAGTCTACAGTCCTTAACTGATAATGTTATTAATTGTCATATTAAATTATATATGGACAATACAGTGGCAGTAGCTTATATTAATAACTTTGGAGGGAAAATTGAAAGCTTACATAAATTTTCAAAAGAAATTTGGTTGTGGTGTATCACAAGACAAATTTGGTTAAGTGCAGCTCATGTAGCAGGAAAAGAAAATATTATTGCTGACAAACTATTTCGTAAATTAAATGAGGATATGGAGTGGAAATTAAATCCAACTATTTTTAAAGAAATTGAATTGAAATATGGCGAAGTGATAGTAGATTTATTTGCATCTAGATACAACTGTCAAAAACAGTGCTATGTGTCTTTTTTACCAGATAAGAATGCTATGGCAATAGATGCTTTCAGTTTAAATTGGAATAACATTAACAAACTGATTTATATGTTTCCTCCTTTTAGCTTGTTGGGAAAAGTGGTGCAAAAAATTCACGCAGACAAAGTAGAGACAGCTTTAGTAGTGGCACCAGTGTGGAGAACACAAGTGTGGTTTCCCAGATTGCTACAACAACTGTGTGCAGCACCATATCTTCTACCTTTGAATTGTCTGTTGCACCCTCTACAAAGGGAAAAAGTCCACCCAGTGAAAAATCTACAATTGGGAATTTTTTGTCTGTCAGGGAGGAACTTAAAAATCAAGGAATATCAGGAAACACTGCCGACATCATTGTCAACTCATGGAGAAAATCTACAAGCAAACAATATTTCTCCTATTTTAAAAGATGGCAACAGTTTTGTCATCAAAGGAAAATTGATTGTTATAAACCCGCTACTGTAGATTTATTGGAATTTTTAACTGGATTAAATGATACAGGACTTGGTTATAGTGCTATTAACACTGCAAAATCTGCTATAGTATCTATCTGTAGTTTATTCCAAGACAAAGACTTGGGTAATGACAAAGTTATAAAAAGATTCATGAAGGGAATTTTTACTTTAAAACCAACTTTACCAAAATATGCAAAGATATGGGATGTAAATACAGTTTTACAATATATTGACAATTTGCCAGACAACGAAAGTTTACCTTTATTAGTTTTAGCACAGAAATTAGCTATATTGTTTATGTTGTTAAGTGGACAAAGATGTCAGACTATTCATTTGTTGACTTTAGATGGAATACAAGTAACAAATGACAAGATGTGTTGTTGTATATTGAAACCTGTGAAACAAACTAAGCCTACTGTACATGTTAAACCTTTGGAGTTTAGAAGATATATTACTAACAAAAAACTTTGTATAGTAGAGACATATAAAAGTTATACTGCAAGAACTTTGTCAAAACCCAGCAATGAAAATGCTTTGTTTATATCAACAGTAAAGCCTTTTAAAGCACTATCTAAAAGTACTTTGACAAGATGGATTAAAACATTTATGCAAGAAGCTGGAATAGATACAGATTTTTATGGAGTACATAGTTGTAGAGCTGCTTCAACATCTAAAGTTGCAGCAAAAGGACTTCAAATGGATATAATCATGAAATCAGCAGGGTGGCAGTCCGCTGGGACTTTTCAAAAATTTTATAACAAGACAATAATAGATTCAAATTCTAAAGGTTTTTCAGATACAATTTTGGATAATGATTAGTTTAATTTCATAATAATTAAGTCAATACAGGAACAGAGTGATAAAATGACAGTAATTATCCAATTTTATTAGTCTTATTGTCCATGACTGTAAATATTGTACATATTTATACAGTTAGAATAAAGTGTTAATTCTTTACTACTTTTTCATACATACAAGATCATATGTTAAATGGAACATACAGTATACATGTTTCATATACTAGTAACTGGTTATAGCCAAGGAGTCGAACTTATACAAGTACATGGCTAAATCTTTATAATGCAGAGAGCATTTAAATCTGGAAATCAGGTTTGGTGATCGTATTGATCTCTAAAATCTCATGGGAAATCAATATATCACCAGTATAATAAAATGTTTCAATTAATCGAAACATTTGATGATTTATTGTAATTTTATTATACTGGTGATATAGATTTCACATGCCCACCTCAACAAGATATAGTTTTACTTTATAATCCCCACCCTGGAAACAATAAGATCCCCAAAGCTCTAAAGTATGACCTCAATTCGTCACTTCCGGCTGTTCTCTCATGTGAAATCTATATCACCAGTATAATAAAATTACAATCAATCATCAAATGTTTCGATTAATTGAAACATTCTATGCTTTAATCTTACATGTAATTTATTGCCCTTTTTAAATGAGTTTTATGCCTCTTTCAGCAGATTTTTAGCAGTATAATGGGATTCAGTGTTTTTGGAAGAGAGACCTTGAGTATCTGATGAAAATCCTCAACCTTAATTTGTGTCTACATTTTTGATGATTATAAATATACTTTTTTTTTATTTTTTAGTTATCTTGCTGGTACAGAGGAAGGCCACATACATAAGTGTTCTTGTTCATATAATGAACAGTATTTAGATAGTTTTGTTGGGCACACAGTAAGTTTATTACAGTTAGATTGTAATCACATCAAAATTGAAAGAAGGCTACTTGTAATATTTAGAAGATATACGTTATATTGTCAACTTCAGAAATAATATTGACATTTTTCTGTTTCGTGTTACGTAATTCAATATTTACTTTTCTTATCTTATTAAACAAAAGATGGTTCAATATAGCTTTGTGTGAACCCTTTTCTTTTTTTAGTTTAAACATATTTTATTTGCTCAAATATGCAAAAAGGATAAGACACAAGTTAATCAAACTTATGAAGTCTTCTCCAGTATACAGTATGTTACAAAAATATTTATAGAGCAGCGTACATTGTAAAACAATACAAATTATAGTATGTTTGTTGGAGACATATAAAAATTTTGAATGACAAATATTAAAGGAAAAATAGAGAGAAGAAGGAAATTAAATAAAGAAAAAAATGACGTGATAGATGTGATGGACGTGATGATGAGTGTGGTTTCAAATCCTTGTGAGTAATGATCAAACTATTGGGAACCTTTCTGACCTTTTGATATACTCAAATACATGCTTAATGACTTGTTCATTCTGATCATTAGACAATTGCGAATTACCAGATGTAAGAAGTTCTAGATTTACTGGACAATAGATTGGCAGCCAATGAAGGTGTTCGAATAATCTATTTCTAATATTAGCATATTTCGAACATTCAAAGAAGTAATGATTTGAATCTTTGCGGTCGGATCCACAGCGACAAGATGGATCAGATATAATATTTACCTTGTATAGGTCATAATTCAATATTGATGCTGAACATCTTAATTGGGTTAGAACAATGTTAAGTTTTCGATGACCATATTCATAGTGCTTTGGAACTCTTCTTTGTGGGTTCAAGTTCTTTAGTTCAGATTTAAACTTAAAAGTAGAGTTAACATTGCGGATTGATAGATCTAAACGGTTCCACTGTCGTATAGTTGATGGTATAAATGATTCTTCAGTCAGGGATAGTCTACAGAACGGAGTCATAATATTGTTACCATTACGCAAGGGATACACTGTCGTGCTTTGTATTGTAGGGGGGATTAAGTTGCAGAGATATGCTGGTGCCGAGTCATGCTGTATATTATAGAACATTTGTAACTTCCTGCGTTTCCTGCGCTCATCCAAAGACTCCCACCCAATTTCAGTATAATTATTTATTGTTTTGGTAAAAATTGGTAGGCCCGTAACAATTCGAGCAGCCTCAAGCTGTAATTGTTCAAGTTTGTTGCAGTACCCCACCCCCATGTTATCCCAAGCCTCACAGGCATATTCAAAAAGTGGTCTTATAAAGACTAAATATAATTTTTCTAAGTTTTTTCGGGAAAGTTTATATTTCAACTTCCTGAGTACGTTCAGGTGCTTTGAAACACTACATATAATATTATCAATGTGTGTATTCCACTTAGCATCACTGCTGAAGGTAACACCTAGATGTTTATGGAGTTTAGTAACTGGTATATTAATGTCATTTAGTGTAAACCTCATATCTGGTGGCATTATATTTGAAAATAACATGATTTCAGTTTTTTCGGGATTAAATGCCATTAACCATTTTTGTGACCATATGTTCAGCTCTTTCAAATCGTGATCTATAACAGCCTTTTCTTTTTTAGCTCACCTGACCCGAAGGGTCATGTGAGCTATTGTTATCACTTTGCGTCTGTCGGCGTCGGCGGCGGCGGCGGCGTCTGTAAACTTTTTACATTTTAATCTTCTTCTCTGAAACCACTTGGCCAATTGAAACCAAACTTGGCCATAATGTTCATTGGATGGACCTTTACAAAGTTTGTGTTTTTTATTTTGATTGGTAAACCAATATGGCCGCCACCTCAAGACTTAGTTTAACATAGGACCCTATGGGAAAAAAGTTTAAAAGGGCTTCTTCTCTGAAACCGTTTAACCAATCAAAACAAAACTTACTAGCAATATTGTTTGGATGGTCCTCTATAAAGTTTGTGTTTTTGATGGGAATTGGAAATTCAAAATGGCCGCCACCGCAGGACTTAGTTTAACATAGAACCCTATGGGAAAAAGTTTTAAAAGGCTTCTTCTCTGAAACCGGTTAATCAATGGAAACAAAAACTTACTAGCAATATTATTTAGATGGTCCTCTATAAAGTTTGTGTTTTTTATGGCAATTGGAAATTCAAAATGGCTGCCACCGCAGGACTTAATTTAACATAGGACCCTATGGGAAAAGTTTGAAAGGCTTCTTTTCTGAAACCGGTCAACCAATGGAAACAAAACTTACTAGCAATATTGTTTGGATGGTCCTCTATAAAGTTAATGTTTTTTATCCCAATCGGAAATTCAAAATGGCCGCCACCGCAGGACTTGGTTTAACATTCAACCCTATGAGAAAAAAGTTTAAAAGGGCTTCTTCTCTGAAACCGTTTAAGCAATCAAAACAAAACTTACTAGCAATATTGTTTGGATGGTCCTCTATAAAGTTTATGTTTTTTATGGCAATTGGAAATTCAAAATGGCCGCTACCGCAGGACTTAGTTTAACATAGGACCCTATGGGAAAAAGTTTTTAAAGGCTTCTTCTCTGAAACCGGTTAATCAATGGAAACAAAAACTTACTAGCAATATTGTTTGGATGGTCCTCTATAAAGTTTATGTTTTTTATGGCAATTGGAAATTCAAAATGGCCGCTACCGCAGGACTTAGTTTAACATAGTACCCTATGGGAAAAAGTTTTTAAAGGCTTCTTCTCTGAAACCGGTTAATCAATGGAAACAAAAACTTACTAGCAATATTGTTTGGATGGTCCTTTATAAAGTTTATGTTTTTTATGGCAATTGGAAATTCAAAATGGCCGCCACCGCCGCAGGACTTAGTTTAACATAGGACCCTATGGGCAAATAAAAAAAATCTTCTCTATACAACCGGTTTACCAATGAAACAAAGCTTTCTAGTAATATTGTTTGGATGGTCCTAATTAAAGTTCAGGGAAATGCCATCTTCATTTCCTTTAAAATCAGGTGAGCGATACAGGCTCTTAAGAGCCTCTGGTTTTTTAATATATCATTTAAGATATGTTTCGTTGTTGTTTTCAGGGTCCTGTATATAGAATTCAATGGTCACCTAATGACCCTGATGTGTTCCTTAGTTGTAGCGCTGATTGGAGTGTAAAATTATGGCACCAAGAGAGATTTGTACCAGTATTAACGTTCTTATCATCAACAGTAAGTCTTACCTATGACTCTTTAATTATGGCACCAAGAGAGATTTGTACCAGTATTAACGTTCTTATCATCAACAGTAAGTCTTACCTATAACTCTTTCTAAGCTTGATGCTTCATTTTTTAACTAGTTATACATATATATCATAACATTGTTTGATTAAACATGCTTCTACTGTTCTATGTACTGAGCTTACTTAAAACATATTATAAAGAATTTCTACTGTTGGAAGGCGTTTTCTAACTACCTTTATATACTGAGATACATTCAGTGTCATTTATGGAAGACAGCATGAATTTCAATTTGCAACTTGCATTGGAAGATAACAAAATAGAAAAACTGTTTCCATATTTATTGAAAACTATTTCTAGAGAATCATCAATAAATTTCACTAAATTTATTTTAAAAAAGTTCTTTGAATGCAATATTTCAGAAACCAGTTTATGATATAGCATGGTCACCTAAGTCGGCTACAGTGTTTGCCTGTGTCAATGAAGGAGCTGTTGAAGTCTGGGATCTCAGTATGAGCACGTATGTCTGCAATTTAGAATTTCCTTAATTTTGTAACAACTGAAATATTGTTGATAGTTTTAAGCAGTTGTTAGCAGACTCTGTTAAAAATGTCCTGTAAACAAATAATTTCTCTGTTCTATAAAAATCAAATGCCTATATATATCTAGTGGCTACTGTTTGGTAGTCAGTATTATTACCAACAAATATGCATTAAAGGTCTCTGTGCGATGTTAATATTAAAATTAAATGGACACATATGCCCATTTCTTACCATGATGCATACTATTTTTAGGTTGGATCCTTTGATCAAGAATACTCCAACCTCAGGTGCTAAACAGACTACTGTTACATTTGCAAAGAACTCTGATGTAAGTATCAAAGTATACCGGTATATGAATTTCAAAAAGGTCTGACGACTTGATATTTTGTAATTTCATGTTTTATAAATCCAAGGATTCTACTTTTATATAAAAGCTTAGATAGAACCAAATTTGGCAGTTATATTTTTCAATTTGGGTTAACAGATCTACAGTAGTTTTATTGCAGACCAAAGTACATGTAACCTGTTTATGAGTTGGTAAAATTACACATCTTCAAAGCCCTTTGACTGACGATGAATTGTAATATATAAGAATCACCCTAATCCCATGATACATTATAGGCATACATATTGTCATCAGCAAGAGTATACTTTTTGGGTAGCAAAATTAATCAATAATGATAAACTTTTCCCTGTCAGATGTAAAGCTCCCATGGTCAGTAGTGATACACTTTCCCTGTCAGATGTAAAGCCCCCATGGTTAATAATGATAGACTTTTTTCCCTGTCAGATGTAAAGCTCCCATGGTCAATAGTGATAAACTTTCTCCTGTCAGATGTTAAGCTCTCATGGTCAATAGTGATAAACTTTTCCCTGTCAGATGTAAAGCTCCCATGGTAAATAGTGATAAACTTTTCCCTGTCAGATGTAAAGCTCCCATGGTCAATAGTGATAAACTTTTCCCTGTCAGATGTGAAGCTCCTATGGTCAGTAGTGATAAGCTTTCCCTGTCAGATGTAAGCTCCCATGGTAACTAGTGATAAACTTTCCCTGTCAGATGTAAAGCTCCCATGGTCAATAATGATAAACTTTTCCCTGTCAGATGTAAAGCTCCCATGGTCAGTAGTGATAAGCTTTCCCTGTCAGATGTAAAGCTCCCATGGTCAATAATGATAAACTTTCCCTGTCCGATGTAAAGCTCCCATGGTCAATAGTGATAAACTTTCCCTGTCAGATGTAAGCTCCCATGGTCAGTAGTGATAAACTTTCCCTGTCAGATGTAAAGCTCCCATGGTCAGTAGTGATAAACTTTTCCCTGTCAGATGTAAAGCCCCATGGTTTATAATGATAAACTTTTTTCCCTGTCAGATGTAAAGCTCCCATGGTCAATAGTGATAAACTTTTCCCTGTCAGATGTAAAGCTCCTATGGTCAATAGTGATAAACGTTTCCCTGTCAGAAGTAAAGCTCCCATGGTCAGTAGTGATAAACTTTCCCTGTCAGATGTAAAGCCCCCATGGTTAATAATGATAAACTTTTTCCTGTCAGATGTTAAGCTCTCATGGTCAATAGTGATAAACTTTTCCCTGTCAGATGTAAAGCTCTCATGGTCAATAGTGATAAACTTTCCCTGTCGGATGTAAAGCTCCCATGGTCAATAGTGATAAACTTTTCCCTGTCAGATGTAAAGCTCCCATGGTGAATAGTGATAAACTCCCTGTCAGATGTAAAGCTCCCATGGTCAATAGTGATAAACTTTTCCCTGTCAGATGTAAAGCTCCCATGGTCAATAGTGATAAACTTTTCCCTGTCAGATGTTAAGCTCTCATGGTCAATAGTGATAAACTTTCCCTGTCAGATGTAAAGCTCCCAGGGTCAATAGTGATAAACTTTTCCCTGTCAGATGTAAATCTCGCATGGTCAATAGTGATAAACTTTTCCCTGTCAGATGTTAAGCTCTCATGGTCAATAGTGATAAACTTTTCCCTGTCAGATGTAAAGCTCCTATGGTCAATAGTGATAAACTTTTCCCTGTCAGATGTTAAGCTCTCATGGTCAATAGTGATAAACTTTTCCCTGTCAGATGTGAAGCTCCCGTGGTCAATAGTGATAAACTTTTCCCTGTCAGATGTAAAGCTCCCATGGTCAATAGTGATAAACTTTCCCTGTCAGATGTAAAGCTCCCATGGACAATAGTGATAAACTTTTCCCTGTCAGATGTAAAGCTCCCATGGTCAATAGTGATAAACTTTCCCTGTCAGATGTAAAGCTCCCATGGACAATAGTGAAAAACTTTTCCCTGTCAGATGTAAAGCTTCCAGGGTCAATAGTGATAAACTTTCCCTGTCAGATGTAAAGCTCCCATGGTCAATAGTGATAAACTTTTCCCTGTCAGATGTAAAGCTCCCAGGGTCAATAGTGATAAACTTTTCCCTGTCAGATGTAAAGCTCCCAGGGTCAATAATGATAAACTTTTCCCTGTCAGATGTGAAGCTCCCATGGTCAATAGTGATAAACTTTCCCTGTCAGATGTAAAGCTCCCATGGTCAATAGTGATAAACTTTTCCCTGTCAGATGTAAAGCTCCCATGGTCAATAGTGATAAACTTTTCCCTGTCAGATGTAAAGCTCCCATGGTCAGTAGTGATAAACTTTCCCTGTCAGATGTGAAGCTCCCATGGTCAGTAGTGATAAACTTTTCCCTGTCAGATGTAAAGCTCCCATGGTCAATAGTGATAAACTTTTCCCTGTCAGATGTGAAGCTCCCATGGTCAATAGTGATAAACTTTTCCCTATCAGATGTAAAGCTCCCATGGTCAATAGTGATAAACTTTTCCCTGTCAGATGTAAAGCTCCGATTGTCAATAGTGATAAACTTTTCCTTTTCAGATGTAAAGCTCCCATGGTCAAAAAAAACTTTCCCTGTCAGATGTAAAGCTCCCATGGTAAATAGTGATAAACTTTCCCTGTCAGATGTAAAGCTGCCATGGTCAATAATGATAAACTTTCCCTGTCAGATGTAAAGCTCCCATGGTCAGTAGTGATAAGCTTTCCCTGTCAGATGTAAAGCTCCCATGGTCAATAGTGATAAACTTTCCCTGTCAGATGTAAAGCTCCCATGGTCAATAGTGATAAACTTTTCCCTGTCAGATGTAAAGCTCCCATGGTCAATAGTGATAAACTTTTCCCTGTCAGATGTAAAGCTCCCATGGTAAATAGTGATAAACTTTCCCTGTCAGATGTAAAGCTGCCATGGTCAATAATGATAAACTTTCCCTGTCGGATGTAAAGCTCCCATGGTCAGTAGTGATAAGCTTTCCCTGTCAGATGTAAAGCTCCCATGGTCAATAGTGATAAACTTTCCCGGTCAGATGTAAAGCTCCCATGGTCAATAGTGATAAACTTTTCCCTGTCAGATGTAAAGCTCCCATGGTCAATAGTGATAAACTTTTCCCTGTCAGATGTAAAGCTCCAATGGTAAATAGTGATTCACTTTTCCCTGTCAGATGTAAAGCTCCCATGGTCAATAGTGATAAACTTTCCCTGTCAGATGCAAAGCTCCAATGGTAAATAGTGATAAACTTTCCCTGTCAGATGTAAAGCTCCCATAGTCAATAGTGATAAACTTTTCCCTGTCAGATGTAAAGCTCCCATGGTCAATAGTGATAAACTTTTCCCTGTCAGATGTAAAGCTCCAATGGTAAATAGTGATTCACTTTTCCCTGTCAGATGTAAAGCTCCCATGGTCAATAGTGATAAACTTTTCCCTGTCAGATGTAAAGCTCCAATGGTAAATAGTGATTCACTTTTCCCTGTCAGATGTAAAGCTCCCATGGTCAATAGTGATAAACTTTCCCTGTCAGATGTAAAGCTCCAATGGTAAATAGTGATAAACTTTCCCTGTCAGATGTAAAGCTCCCATGGTCAATAGTGATAAACTTTCCCTGTCAGATGTAAAGCTCCAATGGTAAATAGTGATAAACTTTCCCTGTCAGATGTAAAGCTCCCATGGTCAATAGTGATTCACTTTCCCTGTCAGATTTAAAACTCCCACTGAATAAACTACAGGGAGAACAAAAGCAATTGTCTTAAAACAAAGGAGCAGTTCATTTTCCAAAAATGGTAATACCCTGACAAACACCAACTTATATACAGGAAAAGTTTCATTTGGTCATATGTAAGCATTGTTGATTTTGTTTATATCTTGTAGGAATAATACACTTCTAAATTCATTCTTACTATTGTAAATGATTTACAAAATCATGAAGGAATCATGATTGATCTTATTATGCCAAATCAAGTGGCCTTTACTGGACTTGTTTATTTCAGTGTCTACTTGTTGGAGACAGTGAAGGACAGGTGACAGTCTACCAAATGAGATCCATGCCACCACATGCTGATGTAAGTTATTTTTGATACTGGGAAATTGCAATGGCTTAATGAACAGATCTGCCCACCCTTACCCAGATAGCCTGATAGATAATTCCCTTTTATTAGCAAGGGGTTGGGGGTCACACTACTGAAACCCTGACTGTAGATTAGGTGCATCAGCTATTTGTATGCTTGTGGTATGTTTTGCTTGTTATGTTTGTGACTTATCTATTAGCCATAGCTTTAAAATTTATACTTTTGATAACATCTTGGTGCCTTTGAACTTACTTTACTTTGCATAAGAACACAATGAACAACCAACTAACCAGTGAGTTCTTTAATATTAAAGTTGTATACTAGTCTAGAGTCCTTAAGGTGTGGGATCAATCCCTAATCAAGTCAAACCTGTGATATTAAAATGTGTGCTTCTCTACTAAGCACACATCATAAATGAGGTAAAGGGAGAATTGGACAGAGTTAGGACATGTATTGTGTAGGGGTGACAGTCTCATTGTGGACTGTTAGTGAGCTAGTATTATACAAATTTAGATTAATTTATAGTCTTATAAGAATACAGACATTTGAAACATCATATGTATTTCACTGTCATGTTGTTTTTCCCTGAAATTGCTCTTTATTCATTACTCACTTTTTCATATTTCAGCTTGACATGTTAAAGAGTATTATTGATACCAATATGAACAGTGGCTTACAACCAGAAATGCCAGACTTCATGAAAATAGAAGAGAAATTGGATGATGTTGGGGAAATATAACATTTAGAAGTATAAGACAAAATTTAACACTGAAGAATGTTATAATGGTGAAAATGGGAGTTATATCAGTACATGCAAACTCACGTTAGGTTTAAGCTGTATTTCAATCAGTTCAATACAATGTATTGATAACTTTATAAGTCAATATAAACAGCTCATTTTTTCTCAATATTTGATGTTAGAAGTAATAATCTTTCATTCTAAAGCATTCCGTAATATACAAAAAAAATGTTGGTGGGTATTTAGACACATACATGTAATACCCAGTATAGTTTGACTGTGATATGCTGTCCTTTTTGTATCATAATTTTATATTTAATGTATATTATGCATTTTATTTTCAAATGATATTTGTTATTTATTTCTATTTGTTTAATGACAAGATATTTTTGGAATAAACTGTCTTTAACCTTGAATTGACAACTTTCTAATTTAAACGCCTCTTAGTGTACCTGTTGAAAACTTTTGAAATGAACAAAATTGTCTTTGATAAATTTTCACGCTTCAGGTGAATGACAGTGTCAATATCTGAGTGAGGATGTTATTAAAATCCGCTGCTGTGTAAAGGTGATCATTAATTAATTAACCAATGTTTATTCCCCAATTTACCTGATGCTAATCTGAGGTAAACCCCAGCTGTGTTATAGCTTGATTACCAGTCACATCCGTGTTCCAATATTCAAACTCACCTGTTGCCTATGGCTATAGTAACATCTTCTAATGAGATTAATTAGATTAAAATTTAATTGGCATTGACAAACAATACAAAAACAATGCAAAATCTTTATTTCAGTATTATAGTCTTTTAGTGATGACAGCCGTAGTTTTTTTTTGCGAAAGTAAAGTGAAGATAAATCATGTAAAACTGGAAATGGGTCAATATTTTCGTAATCTTTGCTAGATTGCAGCTGTGTAAATAAACAAATATGCCACTGGTATAGCTTATAACTAAAAACTAACAATAATGGAGAAAAAGTTATGTTTTGATAATATATTATCAGAAAACATATTTCGTAATTTGCTTAGCTTTTATCTTATTAGTTTCTAGATGCTGTTGTCTGCAGTACATGGTTCAGTTTCAGGGCTCTGCAATTTGATCTTGATGTTCTATTTTATCTGGTTCCTGGGACAAAGTGAAAGTTTGATTCATAACGGTTTCCAATTTGAAAACAATAAGCGTTATAGATTTTGTTTCATCTGATTTAGTTGAATTTTTTATATATACATGTAAATGCTCCTCAATCTGGACGCATGCAATTATAATTGCTATCTCTTGTAATCTTTTGAGTTGCAAGTGTTCAGAAAGGACCAAATATACAAATTTTCACTGTTTATAGGTCTTGTTTGATTTTATAGTTTAACCATTTTTGCATCAGTAAAACTTGCATGTTAATATTTTTATGTCTGGAGCTTTTGCAATAAAGAAGCCAATTTTAATTTAACCAGATTTTTGTTAATTGGATTTATCATTTAATGAGCTTTTTGTATTATGTCTACTGATTTTTTATATCTTTTACAGTTTTTAAGATATAATGGGTTAAAAGACAAATTTGTTTAAGCACTATTTTGACTTTATTTGATTTTGATGCAATTTTTTTCGCTAGATTTCAATTGAATGAACTTAATATTCTTTTTCAAAGGATTTTAACTATCTTTTCATTGTTTTTGATATAATGTATGAAAAGGACCAATGTTTTTGTTTTTGCCACTGTCCTAAATATTTTATATTTGATCTGATTTTTATGGTATTTTCTTAATTAGATTCCTTATTGAATCAACTTTTGTCAATATATTTTTCATATTCACTATTGTTTTAAACATATAAAGGATAGAATGTTTTCACATTTTTTGCAATTTTTTAGAGTTAACTGATTTTGATTGGATTTTTTTTTTGCTGAATGAGCTTTTGGTAGTGTGTCAATGGATTTTTTTTCTAATTTCTCTCATCTTCTATGGTTTTAAGATACAACTTGCTAAAATGGGACCAATAAATCAAAATTCTGGGTTTCATTACTTAACAAGAACTAAGAAAATTTTGGTCATTGATAGAACAGAGGGTTGGATATGAGTATCCAAAAGTATTAGTGGTTTTCCAGCATGTTAGAAAAATTAGTTTGGGTGATATTTTTTTTAACAGACCTTCAGCATTCCAATGGGTATCAACTATGCTCTCTTGCTTGCTTTTCCTCGATATGTATGAGATGGATTTTATAAAGAAGGCTTCTTAAAACAATGACAAAAGATTTTAACTCTCCTACAACTGCACATTCCATTTAATAATAAATTTGGTGTCTATATTGATCACATCTTCCCCATTAAACTTGAACTCATGTCCACCACAGACAGCTAGGTCTGTCTCATACCTTGACCTACATCTAGAAATTGAAAATGATGGTCAGTTGAGAACCCAAATTTGTGACAAAATGGAGGATTTTAATTTCATATTGTGAATTTTCCATTTTTGTGTGGCAACATTCCAGCAGCACCTGCACATGGAGTATACATCTCCAATGGATCAGGTACTTGAGAGCCTGCATATGGAGTATACATCTCCAATGGATCAGGTATTCACGAGCCTGCATATGGAGTTTTCATCTCCAATGGATCAGGTACTTGAGAGCCTGCATATGGAGTATACATCTCCAATGGATCAGGTATTCACGAGCCTGCATATAGAGTATACATCTCCAATGGATCATGTACTTGAGAGCCTGCATATGGAGTATACATCTCCAATGGATCAGGTATTCACGAGCCTGCATATAGAGTATACATCTCCAATGGATCA
Organism: Limnoperna fortunei; assembly: GCA_944474755.1. Taxonomy (NCBI): domain Eukaryota; kingdom Metazoa; phylum Mollusca; class Bivalvia; order Mytilida; family Modiolidae; genus Limnoperna; species Limnoperna fortunei. Next base: position 100,117,940 of record OX104111.1, read on the forward strand.
GGTACTTGAGAGCCTGCATATGGAGTATACATCTCCAATGGATCAGGTATTCACGAGCCTGCATATAGAGTATACATCTCCAATGGATCAGGTACTTGAGAGCCTGCATATGGAGTATACATCTCCAATGGATCAGGTATTCACGAGCCTGCATATGGAGTATACATCTCCAATGTATCAGGTATTCACAAGCCAGCATATGGAGTATACATCTCCAATGGATCAGGTACTTGAGAGCCTTTTTTTCCTATTCATATTTCCTTAATGGAGGGTGTCTGTTGATAAAAAGGCTACTTAACGCTGGATTAAATATTGCAAGATTTAAGTCATTACGATATGGAATATGACCTGATTTTAACCAGATGATATTACAGGTGCCATGTGTGGAGCAGAGCACCTGACCTACCTCCCCCATTTTTAAGTATGATTTGTGTCACTGTTTTTGGTCTTTGTATTGTGTTTCTGTTTGTGCCTCTTTTGTTTAACCATGGTTTCAACAGTAGACTTGTGTCTACTGAATACTCCTCAGTATCTTCAATTCTTTTTTTTTCTTACACAACTTGGAATTCTGCAACAATGTCTGAAATGTTAACATAATGAAAGGTTCACATGCCACATTTAATAATGTTGCTGAATACCTGACAATACCTGACAATATGGTGATTCTGATTACTTTCCATATGTAACCATAATTTGAGGTGCACATATAAAATTTTGCTATTCATATATTTGGACTAAAGGGCAGGGCTCTTTGTTACTTCCACAAAACTATAGTGACAAACCATTTATAAGATCAGCACTTTTTTGAAGACAGTGCTATAATATTGCTTTAAAAATACATAAATTCAACATATATATCAACATTTTATTACAAACAAGTTTAACAAAATACATATCACTAATAAATAAACATTCTTTTACATTGTGTACAAACAGAATGGTTATTTGTGTCAACTTTGAGGATCAAATGTGTCTACATTTATATTAAATAAACCAATAATGCCACGATGACAAAGGGCATTCTGGGTAATACCCTATTATCATTGTTTTGGCAAATAAAGCACTGATTTATGCATGTTTTCCACACTCACAGTCTACCATATCACTGTTTTTACTTCTTTTTACCACCTCCAAGGAAACTAAATGAAGAACCTGACTGTGAACCCCCACCATTGTTGCCACCAGTAAAGCTCATAAAAGGATTGCCAGCTCCACCATTAGTTGCAGGTTGTGGTTGTGGTTGTGGCTGTGGCTGTGGCATGGGTTGTGCTGCTGCTGGCTGGTTGAAATTTGTACCAGGTTGGTTAAAACCTGTGTTAGTTGCTGGTTGATTCACTCTTGTATTTGTTGGCTGGTTGAATCCTGTGTTTGCTGGTTGGTTGAATCCATTATTTGCTGGTTGGTTGAAATTATTACCACTTGGATTGGTATTTGTATTAGTGTTGACACCAAAAGATAATCCATTATTATTATTATTATTTACTGAAATCATAAAATAAGGTTATTTTCACACAAGTGTTTATCTAATGCCAATGTGCAACTTGAACATTTAAGGTTTAAAACATATAATGGAATTATACAAACTTAATCAGTTTTATAAAACTTATGTGATTTAGAAATTTTAAACCTGGTATACAAAATATTTTGTATTTTATATTTCATAGATCTTCAAAATTGTTTTTTTTTGTGCATGAAAAAAGGCAATAAAAAAAAACAAAACAGTTTATGCATTGAAATTGTCAAACTGACCTTGGTTGGTTTGTGTAGGGGCAGTGTTTGGTGCAGTAGGTATAAATACACCACCAGACAAAGCTGCTAGATCCTGCTCAGAGTAGGGGGAAGCCCAGTTAGAGGCACTAGCTCTACCAATAGTACAGCAGGCTAGGGGAGTTCTGGCCATACCGTTCATCTGACTGGCACTATTGGTTCCAGTTCCTTCATCATCACGCTCCAGTTTTATCTGTTGATAATATGTCCACATCATTAGAGATTTGCATATCATGCATGTTTACATAAGTTACATGAATATTTAAGTTAACATTTTACTTGCAAAAACGGGTCTTTCAATCTTTGGATTGTTTATTAAGATCCAACGAATTTATTAAGTCTTCCATTCCATTAATAAAACTATTGTTCAAACAGGTTTTTAAACTATTCTTTTGCCACCTTTCATTATAAACGTGTGTTGAAACCAGAAAACTTACGACAAGAGTTCTTCCTACAATGTTGTTTTGTCCAGCCAATGAGATGACACTGTCTCTAAACTGTGTAGATGACACCCCTTGCGTAGACTGTAACATGTTTCCTAAATCACCAACATGTCTCAAACTGTAAAATGATATTGGAATTTATTTCAAATGCACCAAGATTGTACATTGCGCTGATCGTACATGAGGAGTATTTTTTTCTGCTCCTTCTCACATAAAACATGAAGAAAAAAATTAATTACCACAAAACATGTTTTTTTAATTTTACTAGCTCGTTTATACCTATTTGTAATGAATTTCCAACTTAACACCATTTGACATGTACTCGTTTCGCGTGTTTTCTGCAAGAACAGTTATAGAAACTAATTATTTTAATTTAGGACTTCTCTCAATTTTGAATTAGTTAACTTACAAAGGGAAGCTGTTTCTGCCACCGTGTCTGGTTTGAGTTGGGTTATAATGAGGTCCAACTCTAGCACAGTTTTCACCGATATCTCCAAAGTCGTGGATGTGTATTCCTCTTTGTGTGTCAACTGGAGACTGTGGGAGACCAACAACTTGAATTCTGATGTCTACAGATGGATCACCGAATAACTAAAAATATAGTGCTGAAAACTTAGTATTTGTGTATTTGTTCTACAATACATGTGCTATTAACTTTTAATTCGTTTACAAATAAAGAAAAGATCGCGCAATCCCTTTCCCACTAACGTTACGTTTTTCATGCAAAATTTCCACGTTTATTAATTAGGTATTTAATCAGTCTAAGATTAAATTACCGATATTTCAAACTAGAAATGTTTTTACTGTCCTTTTTATTTCAATGAAATATTCATGAAAAGGTTTAAAACGTTTACTGCACAAGTTAATACATACAAACTGTCTGAAGTCAGCTCTTCCTTTAATATTGTTTGAGGTACTGTTAAAATAGCATGTAGCATATCTGTAGTTGTTGGGATTCTGTGAGAGATTCATTAAAAATTGCCCTCCTGCCGCAAACTCTGTAAATACGATTTTATGTTTTATTTAAACAATTATCACCAAAATACAAAAATAATCTTGTTCCGGAAATGTTTCGAGGGTGAAGTACATATATTAATAATAAATCAAACTGGGTGGAACTAACAATTACTTCACCATGGCTGTTTATTATAATATAGAACAAATTACTTTAAGTTTCTTATAAATAGTTGCAGTCATAATGTTAAAACGCGTTGTATAGGTAAAATTAAGTGTGCAAACTTGTTATTTTCACGCCATTTGTTTATTTGTGCCTGCATGTTCAAATTTTGTTGAACATCTAGCCTACGGCCATTCGTGTCATACTTCAAAAATAAGTTCAAGTACTTCTTGTCGTTTTGCCCATTTTAAGTGGTTTCAATAATATTCAGTAAGAAAGACTTCAAATTAAATGAAAATGCTTTCAGTAATGAAAGATACATTCGCGCGCTTTCTTTTAAACTACCTAAAATCAGCGGCTCGAGAAAACTAAAAAAAATAATTGTTTTCCAAGGAACAATAACCGGGATAAATTTAACAGATTTAAAAGTAATTTAACATTAAAAAAATGCAAATTAAATAAGTAGTTATATGTGTTCTTACGTTGTCCCATGCCCTGTCCTTGTCCATTTATTCCTGCATCGGCACCCCCTCCAAAAAATCCTCCGACACCACCAAAGGGGTTTCCGAAACCTCCAATATTGTTAAATCCTTGATTATTTGGTGTCTGTCCAGGAAACTGTCCTTGTCCAGGAAATTGTGCTGCACCTCCTTGTGGAGGAAATTGTCCGGCTCCTTGTGGTGGAAATTGTCCGGCTCCTTGTGGAGGAAATTGTCCGGCGCCTCCTTGTGGCGGAAATTGTCCAGCCCCTCCTGGTGGAGGAAATTGTCCGGCGCCTCCTTGTGGAGGAAATTGTCCAGCCCCTCCTGGTGGGGGAAATTGTCCGGCGCCTCCTTGTGGAGGAAATTGTGCACCAGCACCTGCTTGTGGAAACTGTCCTGCACCAGCTTGTGGAAATTGTGCACCGACTCCAGGTGGAAATTGCCCTGCACCAAACTGTTGGCCTCCTTGTCCAAATTGGCCCTGCCCCGTAGCTAATCCTACAATAATGGCAAACGCTAAAAAAAGTCGCTTCATATTTCTGTTATATTAATGTATTTTTGTAAGTTGCTGTTATGTTTTGTCCGTTCGAGCTTCAGCTTAAAACTGCTTAAAATTGCGATTTATTCTGGATGTAAGTTTAACGTTGACGTGAATTATTCGTCAATCCTCCAATCAAATGATGCGATTTATAGGCAATTAGCCAATGAAATTGCTTTAAATTGTTACCATCAATCAATCTTTGGCCAGTGCGTCACATTTAGGAAGTGAAAAATTTTACAAAATACGTAACTTCCGTACATGTAATACGGGTATAGAACCTTAAAAATAATGAATCACTTGTTATAATTTTCCGTGATTGTATCTATTGACTATTTTTGGAGAAGAAAAACAAGTTCTGCTTCGGGCTTGTTATGGTGTCTCCGTAAAGAAAAATTAGATACGAGTAGTACCAGTTGCTAACAAATTCTATGAACATGTAATAACTTTAATTAGAACGCTTCAAACATATGCTGTAGTTTTCCTTGCTTAAGGGATAGCATTTTCAGTTTCTTCTGTAATGTTCTAGATGAAAACCTTAAATTATTCAGCGTAGCCACTTTTGCGATCTTGCATGCTGTTCATGTGCAGGGTGTTTTCATATCACATATCAGTAAGGTTTCTTGTCATTGTTTCGGTTTAAGGAAGGATTTTTGTCTATTGATCTATTTTTGCACCACTAAATTTACAATTAGGCTTATATGGAGCAATGCTAAATAGTTGATGAGGAAAACATCGTTTTATAAATCCTCCATATTATACAGAATATCAAAACATATTCGTTTAATCTTAACGTTTTAATTTCGATAAATTTGCGAAATAGTTCAAATGTGTTGTTTGAAACGTACAGCATTGAAATATACTAAGTATATGCGTACAGTATTTTTCCAGTGGTTTATTGTGCGTGTCTTTCCTTAGTTTATTTATTTTATCGTTATAATTTTGAAAAATGTGTACGAAATAACTTTATATTAAAATAATAATACAAAATGTACCACACAATAATAAAGTGATTCTGAAAATTTAACACCACCTACAATATAAGTAAAACATATATGTTTATAAGAACGGATGTATTGGTTTGTATTCCTGGTGTTAAAATCGAATTTCCCTAGGCTATGAATGATCAATCTTGAAATGTTATGACTGTTCATTTCAGAGATGACAAATAAACAAACATATTTTTCGGGAAGCGTTAAATTCCTATTTCCATGTTTTGTTTTAGTGGAATTATATTACAAGATCTGATGTAAGTTTACACCTGCAGGCTTTAAGAAATGTTTGAATGCGCTAACAATTTTCATACGTCTATGATATAATAATAGGAAGAATTGGACATTTATTTTCCATTTGACTAACGTACACCAAAAGGCTATATGAGGGAAAATTGTTATGCAGATAGACAGAAATGAAAACAACAACAAAACACAAAACAGACAAAAAGTAATAATAAAATAAAAATTAAAACAAGAAACAAAAAAGGCACCTAATGGGACATTAAATGAAACCTCGCCACTTTGCATTATTTCTAATATCCATGAACACGTTTTATTGACTATAGGAAAAACTGGGCATAACTGTCCATCTCAGAAACCAATTTTTACTTTGACATTGGAGCTATTAAAATAATTTAAAATTGGAATAAATTGGCCAAACGCATGCAAAATAAACTCAAATTCAACTTGCATCTAATCTGTTGAATTGAAAACTGCCATTTTTTTTAAAATTTGTCTTAATTAGCCATACTCAAAAACTACAAATGGGATTGTGCTGAAAATTGGCCTAGTCAAAAACTACAAATAAGACTAGGCCAATTTTGAAAGCTGAACTTCACTGCACAAAACAAAACAACAAAGGAAAACAATTTGAAGTGTTGAATAAGTGTTTGTAACAGAATTTGAGAAAGGGAATCTGTGTTCTACAGAAGAAAATTTAAACCTGTAGTAACTTTAACATACAAAAATAAATTGCCTTATTTAATATCAGGTCAACCATTCACACCCTAGCATTCCTTTCATGTGAATTGGACATGGCATAAGCTTACATGATTTTAAATATAAATTGTACCACGTATTTTAGTATGCAACGTTGACCACAGACAACCGCCAAATCGTTTGAGCATACGATGATTAAAAAAGTGTGCTTGTTTGTTTTTCGCCACTTTCAGAAATTTTTCAGGTATATCGTGACATTCAGTTTTATCGGTGGCGGAAGCTTGATTACCTGATGAAAACCTCAATCTTATATAAGTAGGACAAATGGCAATCAATGTTAAGATTGGTGTCCCGCCCACCCTTGTAACCAGTACGACTCGCACCCGAAACCTCGTTGTTGACCTCGTTGTAGTTTGATTGATTGATTGGATGTCTGCTTTACGTCCAGCGAGCAGTATTTCAGCTATATTCAGGACGGAAACAAGTTAACAAACAATAAATCAACGGAAAATGGGGGTGGGATGGGTCACAGGGAATACAATTTTGACTGCCACTGGAAAAGTAAGGGGTTTTGGGTAGGGGCGGAAAATTTAGCCTTTTGTAGCGGCTGCAATGAGCCCACTCTTTTTCGAAACCTACAAAAGGGGCCTTTATCGTGCAAGGAGCGTGGAACTCTTCAAACACGTTACCATCTAAGGTCCGCGGTCAGGCTTTCCGTATTATAACCTGACACCCCCAACGAGAGGGCCTCCCCTGTCCGCCACCCGCGGACGCGCTGGGCTGCTCTGTGGGTCGAGCACTGGTATGGTCCCAGCCTCGTTGTTGACAGGCATTTGATAAATAATAGATGACTATTACCTTAACCTTAGCCACTCGGCCACCAAAGCCCCTTAAGAAAAATACAATGTATTTATCAACCGATTCATCAAAAAAAACTTTAAGTAAATGGCTTCTGGGACCGGTTTCATAAAAAATCTTAAATTTGAGGATTTCCTCAACTCAAATATTGACCAATAAGATAGCTGGAAAAATTCAAATTTGAGGAAAAACTAAAGGATTTAAGGAAAATCTCAATTTCAGAAGTTTTATTAAACTAAGGCCTGAAATATTATTTCTTGTCCACTATTGTCAGTTTTTTTTGTTTTTAAATTGAAATTTCCTCAACAATAACATTTATATTAACGCAATATTTAACATGTGGGATGAAGTAACACCAACAATCAACAGCCCTTACATGCAGGCAGGGTGTGCTCGAATCGTACCGTAAGTAACAAGGATTGCCAGTTTTCCTGCTAATGATCAGCATTTTCTCCCAATAAAAACTAGACGCCATGATATAGTTTACAAATTGCGTTGTGAAAGTTGTTCAAAAACCAACCAAATTTCAAAGGAGAGCGACGATTAATAAACTGTACAACGATAAAACTCACGACTACCTAAAGAATTTCTGTACTCCATGTCTGAAAGAATGCTAGAAATTCAAAATTTGTAATTTTGAAGATATTGACTAAAACCGTGTGTTGAACCCTAGTCTCAGACAAACAACAATCAAACATAATAAACAGAGACAAACAACAATCAACCAAAACAGAGACAAACAACAATCAACCAATACAAACAGAGACAAACAACAATCAACCAAAACAAACAGAGACAAACAACAATCAACTAGAAAAAAACAGAGACAAACAACAATCAACCAAATCTGAGACAAACAACAATCAACTAGAAAAAAACAGAGACAAACAACAATCAACCAAATCTGAGACAAACAACAATCAACCAAAACAGAGACAAACAACAATCAACTAAAAAAAAACAGAGACAAATAACAATCAAGCAGAATAAACAGAGACAAAAAATCAACAAAAATAAACAGAGACAAACAACAATCAACCACAATAAACAGAGACAAACAACAATCAACCAGAAAAAACAGAGACAAACAACAATCAACCGGAATAAACAGATACAAACAACATCAACCAGAAGAAAACAGTGACAAACATCAAACGACAAAAATAAACAGATACAAACAATTATCAACCAGAATGAACAAACAACAATTAACAAGATTAAAAAGAGATAAAAACAACCAGAATGCAAGAGCCAGAGACATACTACAATCAACAAGAATTTACAGTGACAAAAACAATCAACCAGAATAAACAGAGACAAACAACAATCAACCAGAATAAACAGCAACAAACAATAATCAACCAGAAAAAACAGAGACAAACAACAATCAACCAGAAAAAAACAGAGAAAAACAACAAACAACCAGAATAAACAGATACAAACAACATCAACCAGAAAAAATAGCAACAAACAATAATCAACAAGATTAAACAGAGACAAACAACAATAAACCAGAATAAACAGATACAAACAACATCAACCAGAAAAAATAGCAACAAACAATAATCAACCAGATTAAACAGAGACAAACAACAATAAACCAGAATAAACCGAGACAAACAACAATCAACCAGAAAAACAGAGACAAACAACAATCAACCAGAATAAACAGATACAAACAACTTAAACTGAATCAACAGAGACAAACAGCATGGACTGCATCAACACTGTGGTTGAACTCGGGTCCTTCTTAAGGGTAACCAGTTACATGTGGTACTGCCCTGTAACTCATTAATCCAGTAAATGTCATTAACAGGGAAAAGGGATTGAAAAAGATAATGATATGCAGATCATATGTGAAACAGGCAATATTGTAATAAACAACAAATTTATTGTGATAGTAGAAGGTAGAATAAGCCAGAATATGTAATTTTAAAATGTTGGAATAGCCAGAAGACACAGATGGTTATAATTACAACAGAACAATAATAAAAATATTCTTTATTTGTTCACATCAATGTTGATTCACAAACATAAACAACAAAAATGGACGCAACATATATAATCTCAAAAAGGCCATCTTATTACACTTTTAAATTTAGGACTGAAATGTTCTATGTTAAACAATATTTGCAAGATTGATCAAGCTGTTTTACTAATATGGAGTCTATAGTTAATACATTGCAAAGAGAAATGAAATAAAATATAATTGTCTAAAAACAAAATAAGTACAATTCCATATTACATGAAGAAATCATGATTTTTTTCTGTGATTAATGCACATATAAAACTATACATTTTAACATGACTATAACTTCTTATATATAAATTTGCTTTTCTGGTTCCTATAAATACAAAAATATTCATAAAGAGTGATTTCTTTCTGTTTATCATAAAATTAAAGGAATATTAATGCTTGCAGTTCTTTCCAATAATGTGTCATTCCATTAGAATATGCCAAAGAATAAACTTGCTGTACTATTCACACAATAATTTTATAGGGGGGTAAAACTTGAAATTCTTGACAAAAAATATGGTTTTTGAACTTGACTTAGATATTGTAAAAATATAGCATGCACAAATTCATATATCTCAAAGAATAAATAAGCTGTTGTGCTATAAGGAACATTTTCATTTGTATCTTCAAAGGGAATAACTTTGAAAATTCTTAGCAAAAAATGTAGTTTTCAACACTACATATCAATTTGGTTTGACTATGAAAGAATAAAGATAGTTGAGACCTGACAAGCTGTTAATTATCACAAACAGTATCAACAAATATTACTCCTGTTTACTACCAAATATATCTGTCAAACAAACTTTGGCTTGATCTTATGGCTTTGAAATGCAGTTTAATATTTAATAGGATTCATCTTTCTTTCCAAAATTACTTTGTACCAAATTTTTAGTACTGTACACTTCTAACATTAGTTAGAGCCTTTCGGAAATGTATACCAGAACCCTGTCTACAAAAAAATGTATGGCTTATGATCAGTCATATCCAGAATGATTGCACAAGATTAAGCACTGGCCATAAGTCACACATTCATCTAGAAACAGGACTTTATAAAAAAAACAAAACATAATTATGAAGCTATTTGTCATTAGTAGGTTTGGCTACAAATCTTGGAGATGAATCTTAAACTGTGGGTTGTATGTACAAATTGTGATTCATTCGGTTTGGATCAGATGTAATTTTGTCCACATGAATTTAAAACAACAATTATAATCCACTTTCATAATTAAACATTTTAAGCTTCACATTACTGTATACATACACTTGACTAATCATACAACAACATTAAATATTTAACATTGTTGAAAAGTATTGACATTTATCACTAAAAAAACAGGGATATTCTAGAAATACATTTGGTCAGTATTTTAGAACATACCTGTACTTATAATCTATAAGTGACACTTTCATCTTCAACTCCATTATAAAATATAACACATTAAAAAGTGGAAAGATGTGCAATATTCAGCAAATGGTTTAATACAGCTCTTTAATGTGTTTATGCCTAAGGAAAAAAGTCAATTGATATGAATTCTATAATAGAACAGTTATAGACATGAGAAAAAACAGCAACTTTTATAATGTACATAACTGTCACATAGTGTTTATTCTTCAACTTCAGCAAGCATGGCATTTTTACTTACGTAAAGTGAAAATAGACAGGCACAAATAAATATGAAAAGACAATTGTATATATTTTGTACAAAAATATCACAGTATATGTATGTAATAACAAATACTTGTCCATTTCATCTCAGATTAATTTGAATAACAAGAAGTTTTGTTTTAATTTAAAAGGTCTACATTCTTATCTCTTACAGGATAATGAGACTGTTGTAGCTTACTAAATGAAACCTTACGGGGTATAAGTTGGTGTTGGTCAGGGCTCTCATTGACTAAACTGCAGAGAGAACAATAGCTATTGTATTTAAACAAAAGACAGTTCATCTTCCAAAAATTTAAATACCAACACCAACTTAAACTCAGAAAAAGTTTCATTTGGTCTGCTAAAAAATTATGTTACTTAATTACCAATGGTATGCGTTTCACACTATCGCTAAAGCAACAACAACAAAAATAGAAGAAAAGATTACCTTCTCAACAGCTATTGTTGTTTTTAACAATTATATGACTGGGACATACTGATTCAAAACTAATGGCAGAAGAAAAACAAAACAAATAGGTGCAACTAAAATGTCTTTTTCAAAATCTTGAAATCCAACTAAAGTCTTCTAACATGTAAAGAAAACAGATCCCAAGAGCCTTTATCACTCCCCTAATTTATAAAGGTTGCAGTCATTTACAATTTCAATTGGTATTAAAAACACACTTCACAGAGGCCATTCAATAAGCATTGTGACTAAGCTTGGTTTCCATTGACAATAGTTTGCCAGACACTTCCGATCAGGTGAACTAAAAACTATTGTAGCTTTGACAACCCTAACATGAACAATAAATAATAATCTATCAAATAAAATGCCCGTAATTGGATTAATATTTTTACAATTTAATTGCATCAAAAACACAAAAATATTATATGCCAAATTCTAAATTAAAACTTTCGATAGACTTTCCTTACAAATGTTTTTGAAAAACAATACAAATTCTAAATATTGTCCTATTATGCCACAATATATAGTAATATTTGTGGTTTAGAAATCTTAATAAATAGTAACAAAGATGTAACATTATATTTCATAAAACAGTAATGATATAATTACATTTTATGAATGAAATAATTATTTACAATCACATAATGGTCACAATGCCAATTTGTACAATTACAAATGATGAAACTGAGATTAAAAAAGCCATGTGTTCTATTTATGATGCTTACCCAGTATTAAGAATGGATTATAAACAAATGTGTTTCAGTCTCTTATAATAATATCAGTAATATGCTTCTTTGGTCTTCAAGATTTAGCATTAAAATAACAAGCATAAGGGAGATAATCAACACTGGTCCAATAAGTTCAACAAAACATGAAACATACTGTATACACATGATCTTTTAACAAAGAAAATTCTTGTTCCTTTATCGTATCAAAATAAAAAATATGGAAACTTTTGTTGAATACATTCTTAATTTTTAAAAACCTGCAGTCTTTTTCCACTCACTCAATGAAATTATAATTTTTTTCCAGTACCAAAATGGTAGAAATTTCTACAGCAGCATTTATCATTTTAGAATAGACCAAGTTTAAGTTTCAAGAAATACTGCCTCATTTTAGTTTTAGTTTTATAAAAGATCAAATAGTAAAGCAACTTTTAAACAAGAATAGATAAAAAGGTCATTTTGAACGGGGAGATATTCAATAAAATGTAAAACATATTAACAAAGTTTTTGTCTATTGACCAAGGTCAGTATACATGTATTTGGCTACTCAAAAAGAACCAAAAAGAAAGAAATTTACAACCAAGGTTTTTATTTTAATCTTAATTATCACAAAATATATGTTACTATAACACTTGGCTGGCAGCACTCTGGCTTAAGTAAATAATAGCACCAACAAAGTTTACACCAGCTGCTATAATAAAAACAGGAAACCATCTACCGTGGCTCTGTGATACTAACTCTGCAGTCAAAGGTCCACATAATATTCCTGGTATTGTTGCCTACAAAAATCTACATGTGTTACAGAGAGTGCAAGATTTACCATAAATAATAAACAATGTTGTTTACTTCTTTGTTTACACAAATGAAAATAACATTTTGGTTAAGTATTAATTTCCTGCCTTTACAACATAAGTAAACAAATATATAAAATGTTTGTTTTTTCAAATTAAAACATAAATGTTTGTTTGTTTGTTTGAATAGTGTTTAACACCACTTTCAGCAATTTCAGTTACATGATGTAAAAATTTGCTTCAAAATTTTGGGAGAAAACCGGAGCATCACATGATAACAGACCTTCAGAAGGAAATCCTTGTCAATTAAGATTGGAGTCAATTACATCCTGTCACAAATAAGACTCGAACCCCCTACCTCGGTGTTACAGACCATGCGTATATGAATAAGTACCTTAACCACTCGACCACCAAGGCCCCAAAAACATAAATGTAAGGATTTTTCTACCATGAAGTAATATACTCTTGAATGATACAATTTCAAGAACTAAAAAGTCTGCACAAAACAGTGAATAGTTAAAATCATTCCTGTATACAGGTATAGTCAATATTCATTATTTGACCAAATGATTGATTGATTGATTGTTTAATGCCCAGTCAGCAATACTTCATCTATATTCAGGACAAATAATGAAATACTTACTAAAGTATTGGATATAGCAAAGGTGATTCCAGCATGATTTGGAGCGATCTCAGCATGGTTACTTAAGTGACCAGATGAATTACACGCACTTAATCCCAGCGATAATGAAACAAAGCTGAAAATAATAATTTTAGAAGAAAATTGAAGATTTCTGCCGTGTACCATTGTATGGTCTGTATAATGCACATAGGCAGCAACAAGAGAATTGAAAATTTAACTTAATAAAATTTGAAAAAAGTATTTTTATTTTGTTCTTTAATGCTTTTGTTGTGTTCCACAGACATTCCATATACTTCTTTTAAAATCTCCAGACATAAAAGGGGTGTGCATAATACATAAATGTGCATTTAACACACTAAAAGAGGATAATGCAAAAATCAATTGATGTGCAATACATGTTTTTGTAGTTTGTAGATACATGTAAAACTAGAGGCTCCCAGGAGCCTGTATCGCTCACCTGAACCTGAAACCAAATAACCCCTTTTTATCCAGCTTTTCTTTGCTATAAGGAATTGCCCAACACTTCTGCAAAAATCATAAATTTTGACCTTTTAAGGGAATTAACTCCTATAAGAAGGAGCTTTGGATGCTTAGAGGGAGAAGGGAGGTTCACTTCAAATTTGCTGTACCTGTTATACTTTTTTAACTATCAGTCGAAAACTCTCTCGACTCCCCCCCACTTTTTTTCATTTTTTCTATTTGAAGCCAACGTAGCTATGTAGGTAGTCAGGTGTCATGATTTGCACAATTTTGGTAGAAGACGTCCTAAAGATGATGTGTGCAATGTTTCAAAGCAGTCCTTTCATTGGTTTAAGAGGAGAAGATTTTTTAAAATCAAATAAAATTGATTAAAAAAATGTTAAAGGAGAATAATTCCTATTACGGTTCATCAGTCAATCTTGACCCTAAAGTCATTTTTGTAGCCCTCATAGAGCAGAACAATTAAGCAATGCTAACTTTTTCTCTAGTTCTAATAATTTTCAAGATTTTGAGGCAAAAATGTCAAAAATAATCAATTTTGACAATTAAAGGGCAATAACTCCTATAAGGAGTCATCATACAACTTCAACCCAATGGAGTGTTTTGTAGAGCTTTTGATGCAGATGAAGGCATGTCTCTTCGGTTTTCCTGTATCTGTTACACTTTTTTAAATATAAGCCAAAAACTGTATTTTACCCCCCCCCCCACCCTTCCGTCCTATTTTTAGCAATGGTGGCCATGTTGGTTAATCTGCAGCCATGGTTGGTGCAAACTTGGTTGAGGACATTTGACGGATGATGTGTACAAAGTTTCAAAGCAGTACTTTCAGTTGTTTCAGAGGAGAAGATTTTAAAAAATCAATTAAAACCGATTAAAAAAAACAGTTCAAGGGGAATAACTCTTAAACGGTTAATCAAACAATCTTGACCCTTAAGTCATTTTTGTAGCCCTCATAGAGCAGAACAATTAAGCAATGCTAACTTTTTCTCTAGTTCTAATAAATTTCAAGATTTTGAGGCAAAAATCATCAATTTTGACAATTAAAGGGCAATAACTCCTACAAGGAGTCATCATACAACTTTGACGCAATGGAGTGTTTTGTGGAGCTTTAGATGCTGAAGAAGGAAGGTCTGTTCAGTTTTCCTGTATCTGTTATACTTTTTGAACTATAAGCAAAAAACTGTATTTTGACCCCCCTGTTCTATTTTTAGCCATGGCGGCCAAGTTGGTTGGTCTGAGGCAATGATTTGGGCAAACCTGGTAGAGGTGTGCAAAGTTTCAAAGCAATCCCTTCAGTGGTTTTGGAGGAGAAGATTTTTGAAGAAAAGTTAACGACGACGACGGAAACCAATTCATACAAAATAACATTTTTAGAGTACTAGTAACAATATTAGCATAATCTGTTTTTCTTTTTAGATATGCCATCTTAACACTTAACAAAATATTTCTTAAACATACTCCTTATAACTAATAAGGAGTTTTGTCAATTCATTTGAATTATTTGAATAAAATAGAACTTAAACAAAAAACGAAAAGCAGAAACTTGTTCTGCCCATTTCAGACATTTTCACCTCATTAATAAAGGATGCAATATTTCAGGCAGTAAATTTAGACACAGAAACTTCATACTCTGCTGATTTTCAGAAATAAGTTTGTTTTTTAATGATGTTTAATGCCACTTTTAGCAACTGTTCAGCTATATCATGCATCCAGTTTTTATTGGGAAACCCCCGAACTTCGGTAGGAAAACTGGCAATCCTTGTGAATTAAGATTGGAGTCGATTACACCCTGCACAAAGTGAGACTCGAACCTCCAACCTCAGTTTTGACAGGCACATGATAAATAGCCGACTAACAACCATAACCACTCGGCCACCGAGGCCTCTTCAGAAATAAGATAATATTTGTAATTATTATGGATATTTGATAAATATATTACTTACAAAACAGCTAATGGAAGATTATCTACTGCACTAAAAAATAAAATAAATAATCCTGGTCCAAGTAGACCAATACTTGTCATGAGTCTTCTGACAGACACAACGGTCCATTTATGTTTTATTATTAATGAATCGGCAAAGTGTCCAGCAACTGAAATCAAAATAACAAATTATTCATTTTTTGTGTATGAAAAGATTTAATAATAGTATTAAACAGTTTCTATCACACACTATGTGTCTCCTAAATACCATATGGAAACCCATCTATTAATAATAATTACCTGTAGTGGGTAATGCATACAATTTTCAGAAATTCCAATATTTTAAAAATTATCAAAAATAAACTCACGACCATTAATTCATTATCCACAGAGGAAGAGAATTTCTCAGTAACTAATGAAATTATTACATACAATTTTGAGAAAATTGGTTAGCTCCCCTTCCAGTCAAGCAAATTGTAACCAATGAAATATTACATGTATCATTATTTCTACTAGCTATGTTGGAAGATATCATTGTAATGGTTGAAATGAACAGTTAAGGTATATATTCAAAAATCTGTTTCTCTACTATGTGACATCATAATTCATGTTATATAAATAATATATATGTCTTAAACAGATAACACATGAAAGTTAATTGACTGTAATTAATATGGACAAGTGTTTAATGTATATCAGTCATCTACTACCCTTCTACTTGGGCATTAATTAATTCATATAAACTGGATGCCATGATATATACCAGTACCGGTAGCTGAAAAATTGCTGTAATAAACCCAAGTCAATCAACCAATCCTGTAATTTGTAATGTAAATGAATTCCCTTTCTACAAAAACCCAATAAAAATCTGCCATTTAAATCCATATATTACACTGACTTATTATCCATGTACCTACCAACACCGACTAACGAGTTCATAACATAAGGTACAGCTGTAAACATGATGGAACTTTGATTGGCACCTAATGTCCGTGTCATGTAGGTAGGCAACCATTGCATTATGATATAATTAGACCAGTTCATACTAAAATGAGCTATATAAATAGACCACAAGGGCCAATGACATAAAAATTCTCTCCACGTCACATTGGTATTGGTAACCTGCAAGAAATTAAAACTATTACACATGTAGAAGGAGTGAAACTTGCCATGAAGACGCTAAATGTAATGAAAAATTAATACTTTGTTTAACATATATATTTATTTGGAAATGCTAAATCAAATCTGAATTACCAGTAATGCAGTCTACAGTACATAAACGGGGATAAATACTAACGTTTTTAACATGGTCACCGACTGGGCTACTGATTTTAAATATTCATGAGCTAAGGCCCAAATTAAGGAGCTCAGTTTTTAATTTGTTGTGGTCAACTAAGATCTAAAAGAATGAGAATATTTACAGACAGAAATATCATATTAAATCACATATGACATTGTGATCACACTGCTGAAGAAATAAATATGTTCCCATGTAATGTTTTGTTTGTTTGAATGGTGTTTTAACGCCACTTTCAGCAATTTTTCATCTATTTCATGGCGTCCAGTTTTTATTGGGGGAGGAAGCCGGAGTACCCGGAGAGAACCCCCGACCTGCGGTAGGAAAACTGGCAATCCTTGTCAATTAAGATTGGAGTCGAGTACACCCTGCCTGCAGTGAGAATCGAACCCGCAATCTCAGTGTTGACAGACCACGTGATCAATAGTAGACGAACTACATTGACCACTCGGCCACCGAGGCCCCCCTCCCATGTAATGTGTTCTGTAAGTAATGCCACATAGTGACATTCAAGAGACAAATATTCATTCAGCAACGGAATCCATATATATTTTTTAAATACTGTTACTGTTGCTTCAATAGCTTAAAGGGGTAAATAACATAAAAAAATCAACCATGTACAGACATCACCAGTTGCCCCCTGGATGACATCTAAAGGAGAACTTAATCTCCAAGCAGAAATTTTGGCCTAACGACTTTTATTTTTATCCCTGTAAAGCAATTGCTTTGTTTGTTTATTTACTGTTAAATGTCACATTATGAAAATTTTAGCTGTATCATGGCATTCAGATATTTTGGGGAGGAAGATGAAGTACAAGGTGATAGTTCCCAGTCTGGAGCAGATTAGGTAAATGGTATCAGAATACGGTATTTTCAAGAACAGCTTCTAAATTCAGGAATATCCAATCAAAGAAGACTTTATACACATTTTAAAAATATCTGAATCTTGTTTTAACAAGATTCCATCCAGAGCTAGCATTATGTTAAACAGCAAATTAATATGAAATTAAACTAATTAATCTGTTAAACTGACTTACTTTTGGAGGTTCAATAAAATCCTCCTCTGTAGATGTTCTGGCTTCTTTGTACAGCACAGCCCATGCTAATACCCAAGTTATACCCATAAAACCAAACAAATAAAACATAGACGGCCATGACATGTGTGGTAATATCTGCAAAATTTTTTTTCTAAAGCATTAAATTATTCAATTGGGTATTACTTTTTAAATTAATTTTTTAAATTAAACTTGTGCATGTTACTATTCAAAAATTCTTTCCAGAATAGAGTTTGGTGTTCCTATAAATAACATTTTATATGAGAATTACTATTCCATATAAAATCTTCAGATGAATTGACTATATATGTGTAACAAGATCTGATTGGTTGTCTGAATAACTCGATCAGTTATTTATATGGAGAGAGGTAATAAGATCACATGTAGATACACTGTGGTAACTGCTACAGCATCCATTGTTCACAAAATTTACTGTTAACTGTAATTATACGTACTTTATACATACATTTTATTTTTTTTTAAACTTAAAAGAAATAAAGATTGTGTCCATTGGATACAGATATACAAACAATGAGCAAATTACTAAAGGGTCATAACTCCAGAACAACAAAAGTGAAATTAGTCAAATTTGAACTACATCTCTGTATTTAGTTGTTCCTAAAAAAAATTTTGTTATTACTTTGATTTGGTCAAGGCTTTTTTAATAATCAATTGAAAACCAAAAAATCATGCTATTTTTAGCATTATAAGGGGAAATAACTTTAGTTTAAATCAGAGTGGTACCTAAATTTGTGTACTATAAATGTAGAAAATTGTCATCAAACAATGAACCACCCACAACTACTTACTACAGAAGCAACAGTTTGTCCTATTGATCCAAATGCTACAAGATAACCAAATGCCCTAGATCTCTCTTCTCCCGGAATGGTGTGAGCAAAAATATGGAATATTGTTGGAAGACCTGAAATGAACATGTTCATAATTTAACACAAGATTATACCTTCTATTATAAAACTGTTATAAAAAATGAATGACTTCTGTGATTTTATGTTTTACAGATGTAAACCATTAACATCAACACATTATAAATATTATAAACCAATATTTAGTTTGTTTGAATGGTGTTTAATGCCATTTTCAGCAATTTGTCAGCTATATGCATCCAGTTTTTATTGGGGAGGAAGCCAGAGTACCTCGAGAAAATGCTTGACCTTCAGCAAGAAAACTGTCAATCCTTCATCCTCACAAGTCAGGGTTTCTGTGTCCACATGTGTCCACGAAAACCTGACAAACTAAGCTAGAAAATTCATGGGCTAGAAGATTTTTGTATGACATCAATACTTTAAAATGTTAACTAATGAAATTGCTTGAAAGAAGCAAGTGTTTGGCAGTAGTCATTCTTGAGTGTGAAGAAAGCGTAACGAAACTAAATGGGTAATAACAAACTATTAACACTACTGTACAAAATACACTGATTTTCCCATGGTCTATGCAACACATCCGTTTGGTTTATTTACAATCGACATTGGGTTATCCCCTAACCAAGTCATGAATGAAAGCAAGCTTTTGATTGGCTACATTAAGGTATGATGTAGCCAATCAAAACAGTGACTTCTAGCCACAGAATTTCCTACCTAAGTTTGTCAAGGTTTCGTGGACACATGTGGACACAGAGACCCTGACTTGTGAGGATGGCAATCCTTGTCAGTAAAAATTTGAGTACATGAGACTTGAACCTGCAACCTCAGTGTTGACAGACCATGTGTTCAATAGTAGATAAGTAAATATCTTAACCACTCTGCTGCCGAGGCCCCAAACACACATTTTAAAATAACCATGAAGATTTAACCAATAATCAGTTGTTTACTATAACATGTAATTGCAAAATAAGTCAGTACTTATGCTTTCATAACAAAGGAATAAAAATGTGTTTACCCAATCCTTCTCCAAGACCTAACAGCACTCTGGAAAATATTAGCCAATTAATGGAAGGTGCACAAAATGGAACCATCAATGTGGAAAATGACCATAACAAAACAGACAAAGATAAAATAGCTTTTCCTCCATATCTTTTTGCACCACTTCCACCAAAAACCTGGAAATAAAGTGATATGTTTCAACATATTACATAGATTAATTTTCAGCAAGCAGAATTTATTCTATGTTCAGGACAATAACAAACAAGTGTGGACTGTGAGCATGCTCACAAAGGGATACCCCCGCTTTGCTTTCAAGTCCAATTATCTCCCCTTTATGATATCCGAGGTCAATAACAATCCTTCATGCACATCTACATATAATGTACTTCCTTTATGCTAAGTTTCATTAAATTTCATTAAGCTGTTTAGGAGGAGTTGCCCTTACAAGGGATGTAGACAGACGGACAGACAGACAGAAGGGTGATTTCTATATACCCCCAAAAAACAGGTATGCAGGGGGTATAATTACAATACAAATTATTTGGGGCATTTAAAAATAGAGCAACTGGATACCAGAAAAGTATGTCAAGTTAGGTAGCTTGCTTTTTGTAGCTGCTAAAATGTGACTACTGTTTTTTTAGATAGAGCCATGGAAACCCCCTTGTGGGCAGGTAATATTGCAATGCCCGACATGAAAGTCAATGTAGTAGCTATATGTGAACAGTAAACAGATATATCATCTGACCAGTAAAATTATAAATGGTACATAATTGACTGCCAAATGAATGGCAATACTAAGGGGATGTATTTTCTATAATGATCAGAAGGTAATGGTAAATTGTGTTCATGCAGCATAAAATAGTTAAATTTAATATTTAAATTAGAATAGTGCATTAATACAAAGTTGAAATAATATGGCTTGGTGAATGCTATTTTTTTTTTATCAACTTCAGTGTTTAATAAAATCTGAGTTAATATGTAGCTCAACTGTTGACATGTGTATCAGTACACACATATAAACACTAGATTATAAGTCTAAATGGTTAACAAAATATGTATCTAATATTAATTTTAAAAAATTTAAATGTACCTGACTGCTCATATATCCGAAAGCAAATGAACTTAGTACCCAGCCTTGTCCATGTAGGTCCCAATTGTATTCATCTGCCATTGGGACAATAGCAATAGGCATGATGACTCTGTCTGCTGCATTGATGAAGTTGGCTATTGAACACAGAGCTATGGTGTGAGATGCCTTTGTTAACATCTTATTCATGACTATATCTGTTAGTTTCCAACTAAAACATCTTGAGGTCAATCAAATTACATTTCTACCAACTGGAAAATATAAATGTGGTTTGAGTAGAACATCAAAAAAAGGTTGAACTAAAAATTACACATGTTTATTATGAATTTGCAGAACACCCTTCATATTTCTAGATATTTTAAGAAACAAAATTCTACATATTTGTGTGTTCCGAGAAACCTCTGCTGTCCCACTTTACAACAGCATTGGAAGGAGAAGGATTATCCGACTACTATTTGTGTATTTATAGTGCTACAAAAAAACCCAATTTTTAAAAATAAATCAAGTCTGATCTTACATGTGACAATGGCTCTGTAAATGACCTTTGACTGAGGGAGAGGAAATTAGTTCTTATTTTGATATTTGGCTGCGTCAAGCTGTAGCATTGGCAGTGGATTTATTATTCAATGGAATTTTGATATTAGAGCTGTATTTAAAAAGCAGTTTCATACAGAATTGATAAATAAATTTATTTATATAATTTGTTAAATGTATTGGTTATTTTTCAGCTGATTGTGCAAGGTGCATTTCTGGACTATTTTATGGGTGTTTGTGAGTTTCCTTGAGTACCCTTTGGGGTTTTTAAATTTGTGAAAAATTTTATCTGACATGGCACCCTGAAAATTTAAGGTGATATTGCTAAAATTATTTCGCTCGTTTTGAGGGGTCTCTCATTACTCAACGAAACTTGGTGCCTAAGTTAGAGCAAAAAATGTTAATAGTTTCCCCTATACAAAAATAATTAAGAGGCCATTGTCATGTAAGCGATTAAATGTAAATTATTGAATACATATCCACTACAGATAACAGTAGTTTTCAATGAACTTTATAAGACTTTTCTTATGAATTGGCTGGTTGCGAATAAAGTGGTGTTACCTCCCTTTAAGGAGAAAATAACTGTGATTTATATATTACTCGCACATGCAGTTTATGCTTATTACTAACTTTTAAAGAAAAAATACTTGTTTCATATGCATAAGAAACCATAAACATTACACAATTTTTTGCAACATTTTTTTACCAATTATTGTGCTGTCCAAATTTTATTTCTGTTTCACACAATGGTTAATTTAACAGATAATATTAATGTTAGGTAATTCAACAGCCATCAAACCTGCACAAAGTGAAGAGTAAAGTGTAAATTGTCAGTCTCTTTGAAGGCCTGATGAGATTCAATTAAAGCAATACATTTTTTACTATCCTAGAAAAACAAGATATTAACACGACATCTACATAACTGTTATAAATACTTTAAAAAAAAGGAATATTTTTGTTATTTTGAATATTCTTTATTTATTCACTAAACTATTATGGCCAAGGACTTAATCGCATTTGGAAAATGATTATCATTAAATGTGTGAGGAAATTATTGTAATTGTTACAATTTGTACCTGTACTAGTAGATTACCTTCTTCAATTAACACTAGTCACCTGTACAAACAGCTTACCAGTGGGCATTTATTATTAAACCTATGTAATCACTCCATTTATGTGAAACTGATAACTGTTAACATAATGAAATTTGTGCTCACACACATTTATAGGCCAAATTTTACTGCCTTATAATCCGACGGGGTTTTGTGATTTGTTGGATTAACGGCAGAATTTAGTCCTATTACTCGTAATGTAGCAAATAAAAAATTCTAACGTTGGTCTATTTATACAAAATTCAAACATAATATTCATCTTCTTCATGTTGTTAAAGCTTTAGACATTGCAAAACTAATGGGAAATGATCTTTATTGAAGAAATTTATTTTTTGTCTTTGAAGATGCACATGGAAAATGCTATTGTTGATAATTTTTCTGTATATGGATAATCTGACCTTATTTTATTATCAACATGCTAATTTGCATATTATTACAACCTTTTGTTAGTAAGAATCCAATAATTTACAAATGTATTACCCAAGATGCAACATGCCATTCAGTTTCGGGTTTCTCAAAGTTTTTCATGTAGTAAATGTAATTAAAAAGAGACACAAATGTCAATTAATACACAACGCACAGCGGGTCATTGAGAACAACTATCATCATGTATCAATAATGATCGGTTTTAAACATGAAACCGATAAAATAAATGGTGACACTGTCAAAATATATCAAGATTGACCAGGTCTGATTGTATATGCAACTTCTTTTGGACATCAAAGTGCTGGGAGTGATTCACTCCTGCTCTGAAACATTACAAGTAATGGGACTAAATTCGTACCCTCGTCAAAATGGACAGATGTTCAATGAACCATTCTATCTTGTTCATGGTGAACAGGCTACTGCTCAATATTAATTTCCTTTGCTCAGTCTTCGCGGACCTAAACACAAATACTGCTGGACCAATTAAACATTTTTGTTGTAAATTTAACAAATTTGCCGGACCGGAGTTAAATTTGGCTGTTTTTTGCCGGTCGGGTCCGGCGGACCGGCACATTTCGGGAAGACTGTTAGCTAGGGGGAGGGGGTGCACTAAGTGAGAAAGATTTACACAAACAATTTATTAACCACTGTTCAAACTTTTGATTTAATTTTTTTTCAACAACATAAGTGCCTATTAATTGTTTATTGAGGGTAAAATATGACATATTGGTCTTATATGTAAACCAGAGTTACCCAATGTGTTATCGGTGAAGTGGCACACATATGGAAAAATGCATATCCCAGTGATCCAAGTAATAAATATGTACTTAAGTGTACTTCTGAAATGTGACTGTACCAATACTTCAAAAATATTCACTGGTGATAATATAATGAATGCTTATCCGGGTACAAGACAACTCGGCCCGGAGACAACTCGGACCGTCCACATTTCAGACAACTCGGACCGTAAACAAGACAACTCGGACCGTACTTCTGAGACAACTCGGACCGTATCTGAGCATGCAATTGTGACTAGTTCAGGTTAATCATTACATAGTTATTTGTGTTGGTTACTCTTGCTTTAGAATTACGCTATCAATATACAAAGTATTAGGGGTCAAAATATCAACGCCTAGTAAGTTAATAAATTCACGAATATTATACACTCTTTATTATCGTTTCTAACTAATTTTCAAATTATTCAACGGATTAGGAAATCGCTCTTTTTTGTAATTTTGTGACTTGGGTTAAGAAAACAAAAGCAACTGTGACAGGTTGTAAATCAGTAACTGATTCAGCATCTGTGTAAGGTAGAGTTGTCTGATCTGTTAACTAATCTGGTACTCTCAGCGGCAGGTGGGGTAATGCAGTCTGTACAAATAAACTGAAGTGTACATTTCTCCTTAATTGCCTGTCTATATTGTTCACGGCTGATGCTTGTGTTGCATACTCGATGTTGCAGTCGTCTACACTGTGTACAAGTAACAATCTCTTGTCGGCTTCAAAGTCTGGTTACAATCTAGACAGTATTCTGACATTTTGATAAGTGAAACAAAAATGTGTTCGGCGAGTATTTATGCCAACTGCGAAGAGCTTGTAAAAGCTACTCATAAAGTGACAGATTGCTCAAAGCTAACCAAAAGCCGAGTAAATCCCTTTGTCGGCAGTTTTGTTAATTATTATGTTTATTATTTTACTAATGATGATTAAACACTGATGATTAGCTTGCCATAGCCAATTAATTTTTAATCAAATTCATAAATATTATATTACTATCACACTTTATTTAATTAAATATTTAATTAATTTAATTTCATTTAATTTCTTTTATACTTTTTATCTTGCCGGTATTTACTATTCAGTCCCACACATTATTTAGTATACGGTCCGAGTTGTCTCGTGCTCCGGTCCGAGTTGTCTTATTTCCCGGTCCGAGTAGTCCGATCCGAGTTGTCTCCGGGCCGAGTTGTCTCGAATTCGCTTATCCAAACTTCATTATATCTATTCAAAATAATGAGATTTAACCATCTTCCTGTTAAGTAGGTTCAATGTAAATATTTAATGTTGGACGTGCTAGTCAACAATGTGTCTCTGTGGGTTTACACGTCTAACTTTGGCGAGCTTTAATTTGTTTTTATGACTTTTTAATATGTGGATTGCCGTGACTGACGCAGAAGAGTGAAATGGGCAGCTTTTGACAGATTTGTACGTGAATTAGAGGTATTGTATCGTTATATTTACAAGTAATTTCTACCATTTTATTATGATAATCCATTCTATGATAGTATACGTCTTTGTTAAAATAGAAAGGAGTTAAAGATAAGGGAGTAATTGTTGGTAAAACTGCTCAGGTACGTGGCATCAAGATTCCAAGGATTCATGTAGTCGCTTACGAACATAAAAATTATTAAAAGTCAAATTTATAAATAAAACATGAATACAAATGTAATTTTAAAAATTACATCTGTAATGGTTTAAAAGCATAAGCCTATATAATTTATTGTTCATTTGAGAACTTAGATCAGATTTAATGCTGTAAGGGGTCTTGATCAAGTAAACATTGAACTTATGACGGAATGGATCGGAATGGAATGGAACGGATTGAATGTACTGTTAAATTTGGGACACGAGATGGAGAACTGGTTATGATACATTTTGTTACTGCCAAAAGATAATATCTTTTGCAACGGCTTCAATACGCAAATTCTATATGAATTGATGTCACATTGTCCCAAGTAAAACAACAAAAATTATTTAAAAAAAAAAGAATAAAATAACAATAAAACATGTAAAAAACCCACCAACTTTACTTTTACTTAAATCGCCCCTTGCAAATACATCCCCACTTTAGCAAAATTGACCATAGTATGTGATGACTTCAACTTTCCAATCGTCAACTTCTAGTTCAATTTTCTAGTGCTCCTGTGTATGGCGCGGTGTACATTTTGAACACAATTTATACTTTACTCTAGATGCTGCGATCGGAATTCCAATTTTCTAGAACCCTCACTGCTGTTGATTACACTACTAAAACAAGGGTTGATGTTATCACTCCAGACGTATACAAAATTGGATACAAAGTTTCTTATCAAATCGTACGCAAGCTGTCCTAGTTGAGAGCAAGACTTCAGGCTATGTACCTGTTAATTCAGTAACCCCAAGGTTCTGTCCTGGGCCAAAACTGTTTTTTGTTCTATATAAATGACATACCAACAGGTTTCAACTATACGTCTGTTCGGTGACGATACAATTGCATACCTTTTAGATCCGTTTTACTGCTGATCTAATTAAACAAGACGAATTAAGGCTAAATTCTATATTCACTAAATTCTACATCTAAATTCTACATAAAACAAAAGCAAAAATCATCATCAAAATTCTCTATTAACATCAGCAAATTTCAAAAATCTCTCTCTTTCCCCAGACTACACGTGCATTTTAAAGATAATCATCTTATGCATATTCATATCTGACCAAACTGACCACAACAGATAAGGAGGCGTGTCATTTACTAATGAATCAATTAATTACATGTCAATATACAGCTGCTCTGATTTCACTAACCAGTATCAATAACATAATCATAACATACCTTGCTGTCAAATCCAACAATTAATGACTACAACCTTCTTCAAAGTGACTTAAACAAACTTGGTTAATAGTAAACAAATGGAATATGACGTTCCACCCGATACGTGTGATTTTTATTACAATAAATACGTTACCATCATAAATTTAGATATTTTCCCTATTCGCAGCTTGTGAACCGGAAACACAAACAAATACCCTTTGAGACAACCCCCATTCCCACCTGGCGCATGTGCAACCATAATCTCCATCATTTTTTCCGGTTCTTTGAACCAAGCAGCACGTGAATTATTTTGTTGACGGTCCAAAGCCTGTTACATAGGAAACTTATTTTTTAAGAAATTGTGTTTATTATTGGAGTGAAAACTGTAATATTATTACTTTTGTTTCATTTTGTTACTTTGTTCAG
Organism: Limnoperna fortunei; assembly: GCA_944474755.1. NCBI lineage: Eukaryota > Metazoa > Mollusca > Bivalvia > Mytilida > Modiolidae > Limnoperna > Limnoperna fortunei. Next base: position 100,145,155 of record OX104111.1, read on the forward strand.
GTTGCACATGAACAAAGTCAAAGTCTCGACTTTCGTCTATACAGTACACTTACCTATCAATCTACACGGCGGACGGTTATCCCTTTAGCTTTCTATTATTACATAGGAAGAGTTTTGGGATAAATGTTGCATAGTTAAAACGAAACGTCTTCGAACCAACAGACATTAGTATGTTTGTTGCCGGTAAAACGTGTTTGTTTCCGGTTGCGGTTCTTTATTTACGTAAAGAACTTCCATTTCCGTTAGAAAATATTTTTGTTTTCTTCTGTCTGGTAAAGTTACCAGACTGAAGTTCATGTAAGTATTACACTTCTCAATCACTACATAAAACATTTATTGTTTTCTTTGGTCGGGTAAAGTTACCGGACTGATTTCATGTAAGTAATTTTACATTTCCACTTAGCCTACCATGTGCTGTCGGAGGCAAACAGTTTACACGTACAATGTCAATGGTTGACACTGTGGTAAGGTCTGTGTGGTATAAATTTTTTCCCATTGGCATGAGGAATAATTCTTTTGCCAGGGTAACCTACTTTGTTTCAGGGCCATTATTTGAATTTATTTTGTTTTTAAATTTAATAGTGGTATGTTATAATAAAATAATTATAAGTATTGATAATATAATTATTTGTTATAAATTTATTAATCAATTTAATAATTATATGAAATAATATATTGGTAGGTATTTTGATCTTTCTCTTCCTAATGGTTGGTTTCATCTCTAGTCCTTCCCAGGTAAGTATTTAACCAGAGGATATCAATATCCATGGTTTTCTTTTTGGGAAGGATAAAGCTTATTTGGCTTTATAAGGTTTGAAATCATTTGATTCCTTCTCAAAGTCTTGCTTTCAGTCAGGAAAATCTCATGACTGTTGTCCTCAGTTTCTACATATGGCTGAACATTGTATGGCAATTGGCAGCTAGTAGTAATTGACTGAAGGACAAAGGCGAGTAATTCTTTGAGTTTTCTGGTCACATTTTCTGCAAGTTAATGGTAAGCTAAGGGCCTCGCTTATATTTTTGTTAGGAACCCTTGCTTACTTTTCATTCTCCGAGATTTTGTAAATACTCAGTCTTGGATGTCTTGCATATTTCTAGGGAAGAGATTTTTTCTGTTGATCATTGATCTTAATGGACTCTGTCATATAATTGGCTTTGACGTTTGTCCTCTGTGCTCCTTATTGCAAGTTGATGGTAGTCTAGGGGCCTTACAGTGTCTGTTGTTTGGCACCCTTCTATTTATCAAGAGATTTGAGAATTTTGATAATCCTCCGTCTCTAGGCTTGTAGGAGTTCTTGTTATGACTAGGGTTCAGTACCTAGTTCCTATTGTGGAAAGAGGTCAGCTAATCCTAGTTCTACTTTTTGGGTTTCCTTGGTAAACTTCAAATAGAAGGAAACAAGGTCCACCCAATGAAGTCTTGTGTTGTTTCTTGGGATGGTAGGAGAAAATTGTCCACTTCTAAGTGAGTCATGTTCCTCCTCTAGCATTCCTCAGGGTTCAGTACCTAGTTCCTATTGTGGAAAGAGGTCAGCTAATCCTAGTTCTACTTTTTGGGTTTCCTTGGTAAACTTCAAATAGAAGGAAACAAGGTCCACCCAATGAAGTCTTGTGTTGTTTCTTGGGATGGTAGGAGAAAATTGTCCACTTCTAAGTGAGTCATGTTCCTCCTCTAGCATTCCTCAGGGTTCAGTACCTAGTTCCTATTGTGGAAAGAGGTCAGCTAATCCTAGTTCTACTTTTTGGGTTTCCTTGGTAAACTTCAAATAGAAGGAAACAAGGTCCACCCAATGAAGTCTTGTGTTGTTTCTAGGGATGGTAGGAGAAAATTGTCCACTTCTAAGTGAGTCATGTTCCTCCTCTAGCATTCCTCAGGGTTCAGTACCTAGTTCCTATTGTGGAAAGAGGTCAGCTAATCCTAGTTCTACTTTTTGGGTTTCCTTGGTAAACTTCAAATAGAAGGAAACAAGGTCCACCCAATGAAGTCTTTGTTGTTTCTTGGGATGGTAGGAGAAAATTTTCCACTTCTAAGTGAGTCATGTTCCTCCTCTAGCATTCCTAGGGGTTCAGTACCTAGTTCCTATTGTGGAAATAGGTCAGCTAATCCTAGTTCTTCTTTTTGGGTTTCCTTGGTAAACTTCAAATAGAAGGAAACAAGGTCCACCCAATGATGAAGTCTTGTGTTTCTTTGGATGGTAGGAGAAAATTTTCCACTTTCAAGTGAGTCATGTTCCTCCTCTGCCATTTCTCAGGGTTCGGTACCTCGTTCTTATTGGAAAGAGGTCAGCTAACCCTACTTCTTCTGTTTGGGTTCCCTTGGTAAACTTCAAATAGAAGGAAACAAGGTCCACCCAATGGTGAAGTCTTATTTTGTTTCTTTGGATAGGAGAAGAAAATTGTCCACTTCTTAGTGAGTCATGTTCCTCCTCTGCCATTTCTAAAGGTTTCAGTACCTCGTTCCTAATGTGGAAAGAGGTCAACTAATCCTAGTTCTTCTCTTTGGGTCCCCTTGGTAAACTTCAAATAGAAGGAAACAAGGTCCACCCAGTGGTGAAGCCTTTTATTGTTTCTTTAGATGGTAGGAGAAATCTGTCCACTTCTCAGTGAGTCATGTTCCTCCTCTGTCTTTTCTCAGGGTTCAGTACCTCATTCCTTTTGTGGAAAGAGGTCAGCTAATCCTGCTTCTTCTTCAGTTTGGTAAACTTCGTTAAGGACTAAACAAGGAATATGCAATGGGGACGTTGTATGTTCAGTCTGTTCTTTGGATAGTAGGAGAAACTTGTCCACTTTTCAGTGAGTCATGTTCCTTCTTTGCCTATCCTCGGTTTTCAATATCTCATTCTCTTTTTGGGAAAGAGATAGTGATTCCTACTTCTTCTGTTTGAGTTCCTTTGGACAATCTTCATACAGAAGTTTTCGAGGTTCACCCATTGCTGAAGTTTTTAATCTGCAATCTATTTTATATTAAGAGGAATATGTCCACATCTTGGTGTTTCACTTTCCTCTTCTGCCAATCCCTGGGGTTCAGTACCTCCTTTTTGGTATAGAAACTGTTCCTAGTTTTTCTCGATCTTCATCTACTGGCATTAAGCCCTTAGTTGTGAAGTGTGAGATACCTTGGAAATTATGTGCCCCTCCTTCAGTACTATCCCATTGGAATAGGTCTGGTTTACCACTCCTCTTCCTGGGTTTTAGGGGGGGGGGCAGGTTGTCCCACTTTCTCCCTTAGTGGAAACTAGTTAGGAAGACTATTTGTTTCTATCAGTACTATGGAGGGCACAGGAACTATTTTTTTCTGTCTTTAGTTCCTCTGTTTTCTTCCAAGACAGAAGATTCTTTCTAGAATCAACTGTTTTAGGATAATATTGGGATTTGGCATCAAAAAGGTGTGTTGTAGTACTAAGTTCCACCAATCTCTGCAGGTTTTTTATTCCCTTCAGTTTTGGTTCTCAAAACAATGAGAAGATGAGACCTATTCTGGACCTTTTGGTCCTGAATCAGGTTTATCGGATTATCTTTTCTCCCTGGGTTGTGGACTGTTTCAAACCTGTATTGCTGTATCAGTTTTGCTCAGTTTTTGCAAGACTTTCAGACTTTGGTGGTTCTTCTGCACACCTAGTTTATTCAGGTTCACTGTTTCTTATAGTCATGTACAGTACCACTGTAGTGACTTATTATAAGAATCAACGTTTGAACTTTTTCTCCTTTGTAGGGAAAGATCTTTTTTGCAAGAGTATTGGACAGTCCACAGGAGTCCTTCTAAGACTCTAAAATGGATTATCTGTTGTTCTTGGGTTGAATCCAAACTATTTGTTTATTTATCAACCCTTTTCTTACAGATATATGATTTTTCATGTATATTGTTCATGAAAAATTTTTTTGTACCCTCCTCTATTAAGAGTTGAATTTCAGCAATTGCTGATGTATTGACTTGGTTTGAGGTCGGGTTCTTTAAAGAAACAGTTTTTTTTGCCGCTGTTATAAACTGTTTCGTGTAATGTTCCAAACAAGGTCTACTGGTACATGTGTACCTCCTTGGGATTTGGATTATTTTAATGGCCTTAACTTTTGTTTGTAGTAGTCATTTTCATTTGCATTTTTTGTTTCTCTGAATCTTGTATGTGAATTACATCATACAAGTCGAGAATTACAATAACAGACTCCTTTTCCTAGCCAAGATTCAACTTGCAGGAAAAGTCTATGACACTGTCACCTTTCTGACCTTACCTCAGAGGTAAATTGTATGTAGGTGATAAGAGTTTTTTCCAATTAGAATCTAGCTGAAGTATTTGTCTAGGTTTTCTAGCTTGAGAAAACCTAGCTTTTACCCGTGTTTATCCCATTTAAGAAGGGAATTTGGGTTTATTTCTGCTAAGGTTTTCTACTTGGATTTGTTAAAACTTTCATAGTTTTTTAAGTCTGCTTCTCAAACTTTCTCAAGCTTCTAGTTAAGGTTCATTGAACTTAGAGCGTTAACCTCCTCCTGGTATATTGCTAATCTTCCATATTTGAGGTTTTGTAGGTTGGTTAATGACGGTCAGTTAATACGTTTTAACCACTTCTTACGCTCTATACCCTGTTTTGTGACAACCTTTTGTTTCGGACCAGTACCAGCAGGTAATGCACATGGTTCCCCAATTTTCAGGGGTATTCAGCATTACGTTAAATTCAGTTAATATCTAAATTTATGATGGTAACGTATTTATTGTAATAAAAACTCAATTTTTAGAATTAAAATTTGGTTTTGTAAAATAAATACTTACCATCATAAATTAAAGGTCCCTCCCACCTCCCCTTCATCCCCCCTCTGGGAACTGTCTGCTCGGTTCACAGAAAAATGATGGAGATTATGGTTGCACATGCGCCAGGTGGGAATGGGGGTTGTCTCAAAGGGTATTTGTTTGTGTTTCCGGTTCACAAGCTGCGAATAGGGAAAATATCTAAATTTATGATGGTAAGTATTTATTTTACAAAACCAAATTTTAATTCTAAAAATTGAGTTTTTATCCATCGGCAGAAATAAAAACTAATAAAATACGATTACACATTACATGATCACACTTTAGAACATGTTGACAAGGCAAAATAATTAGTAGTCACAATTAAATCTGATCTAAAATGGACTAATCCTGTAAATAATGTATGCAATAAATTTATTTAGTAATACATGTCATAGATCAAAATATTGGAATGTACAATTTCTATATATACTTCTTTGTTGGAGCGGATGCTATTTCTTGGTCAATCAAAACATAGTCCAATAAAATTCTTACAAAATAACAAGTTCAAAACGGATAAAACGCAATTAAAGCATGTGGCTGAAACTATATTTAATAAGATTTACGAAGGCAATAACCTCATTTTTAAATAACAGTCATGATGAACCAAGATGTATGAATCTAGGTCCGATACTTATAGGGCCTGTAAAATTAAATCGAAATAATTAAAAGAAAACAATTGTACCCCCGAAAAGAGCTTGAACAAATCTTGTCTACAGATGGAGTGACCGACCGAAAGAGGCGACCCCATAATAAAGCCTCCGTGTAAAACGATTGGTCAAGGAAAGACACAAAAGAGTGTAAACGATAAGTCAAGGACAGACCAAACCATGGTTAAACAAAAGAGTGTATAACGATAAGTCAAGGACAGAAAAAACACTGTTTAACAAAAGAGTATAAAACGATAAGTAAAGGACAGACAAAACCATGGGTAAACAAAAATGTGTAAACTCTAGGTCAAGGACAAACAAAACCATGGTTACACAAACGAGTATAAAACGATGTAAAGGACATACCACGGTAAAACAAGTGTAAAAAATGGTGTAAGTCAAGGACTGACCAACATATAGTTAGACAAAATAGTGTAAACGATAAGTCAAGGACAGACAAAACCATAGTTACACAAACGAGAATTAAACGATGTCATGGACAGACAAAACCATGGTTATACAAACGAGAATTAAACGAAAAGTCAAGGACAGACAAAACCATGGTTAAACAAGAATGTGTAAACTCTAGGTCAAGGACAAACAAAACCATGGTTACACAAACGAGTATTAAATGATGTCAAGGACAGACCAAACCATGGTAAAACAAAAGAGTGTACTAGGTCAAGGACAGACTAAACCATGGTTACACAAAAAGTGTAAATCGATAAATCAAGTACAGACCAAACTATAGTTAAACAAAAGAGTGTAAACGATAAGTCAAGGACAGACAAAACCATGGTTAAACAAAAGAGTGTAAACGATCAGTCAAGGACAGACAATACCATGGTTAAACAAAAGAGTGTAAACGATAAGTCAAGGACAAACAAAACCATGGTTAAACAAAAGAGTGTAAACGATAAGTCAAGGACAAACAAAACCATGGTTAAACAAAAGAGTGTAAACTATAAGTCAAGGACAGACAAGACCATGGTTAAACAAAAGAGTTTAAACGATAAGTCAAGGACAGTCACGATAGTGGTTATAAAAAAGAGTGTAAAACGGTAGGTCAAGGACAGACCAAACCATGGCTAAACAAAAGATTGTAAACGATTAGTCAAGGACAGACTAAACCATGGTTAAACAATAGAGTGTTAACAGTAGGTCAAAGACAGAAACGATAAGTTAAGGACAGACCAAACCATGGGTAAACAAAAGTGTGTAAACGCTAGGTCAAGGATAGACAAATCCATGGTTTAACAAAAGAGTACGATAAGTCAATGACAGACAAAACAATGGTTAAAACAGAGAATAAAACGATAAGTCAAGGACAAACAAAACTATGGTTAAACAAAAGAGTGTAAACGCTAGATCAAGGACAGACAAAACCATGGTTAAACAAAAGAGTGTAAACGCTAGGTCAAGGACAGACAAGGCCATTGTTAAACAAAAGTGTGTAAACGATAAGTCAAGGACAGTCATAATAGTGGTTAAACAAAAGTGTAAACGATAAGTCAAGGACATAAAAACCATGTTAAAACAAAAGATTGAACAATAACAAAACAAATAGACGCACGAAAACCAAAATGTTGAGTGTGATTGATTGTTTGGATGTTTGCTTTACGTCCAGAGAGCAATATTTCAGCTATATTAAGGACGAGAACAGGTTAACAAACAATAAATCAACGGAAAATGGGTGTGATGGGACACAAAGAACAAAATTTTGACTGCCACTAAAAACGTATGGAGTATTGGGTAGGGGCGGAGAAATCAGCCTTCTGTAGCGGCTTCAATGAGACTCTCTTTCGAAATCTACAAAAGAGGTCTTTATCGTGAAAGGAGCGTGGCACTCTCCAAATATGTTACCCACTAGGTCCACGACCATGCTTTCCGTATATAACAAAAATATATATATAATCACACAAGAGGCTTGCTTACAGATTCAGTCTAGTTATTATAGCTTTAAGTTACTGGGCAAAAACTAAACATAGCACAATGACTCCTATGAGGTGCCATCAGACAAGTCTGAAAAATTGAAAAATTAAATTATTTGTTGGACTTATCCGTAAGGTTAATTTCTGACTTTATCATTAAAAGGCAATAACTCTATAAAGAGTCATCTTACAATTTTTGTCTAGTAGCCCTTGAGTTGCTAATAGTTTGTGCAATTTACTCTTTCACTTTAGCTGCTAAGGCATTTTAAATGGCAATTACTGCTATAAGGAGTCACCTGATAATTTTCAATTAATAAAATGATTTGTAGGCCTTGTCCTGATTTATTTGTGCTATTTACAATTTTATACTACGTGTTACAGTTTGAAAGTTCTAAGCTAAAACATTGGTGATTTTGTCAAAAATCATCATTAAAGACAATAACTTCTTCCGTAAATGGCCGATTTCTGGTACAGATGAACAAGTACACATCTGTACTTGCCGAGTCATCCAATCAAAACGTCAGAAACAAGAACGTTGTTATGCTTCCATGACGTTCATTATTTCCGGCGTTCTGATTGGAAGTCGGAGATAAAGGAGTCTAAAACAATGGAGCGTCTATAGGTTATAGCGATATGAAAGTTGTTGGTTGACGGAAGAAATAGGTACTTTCATACGTTTTTGGGAAAGTCCGTGTGAACTTTCACTCGTGATAGAAATTTTTATGTCTTTTGGCTCGTTTCGCTGCGCTCCACTATAAGGAGGCATCTGACAATTTTCACACCAATTAAGTGAATTGTAGAACTTGTATTGATGATGATTTTTGCAATTTTACAGTTTACTCTAGCTGTTATAGTTTTTAGGTTACAGGACAAAAACAGAAAATTTAATAAACCAGAGGCTCTTAAGAGCCTGTATCGCTCACCTGATTTTATAGGCAATGAAGATGGCATTTCCCTGATGTTAAAGTAAGTCCTGTAATTTTCAATAAACTTTAAATAGGACCATCCAAACAATATTACTAGAAAGCTTTGTTTCATTGGTTAACCAGTTGTATAGAGAAGATTTTTGTTATTTGCCCATAGGGTCCTATGTTAAACTAAGTCCTGCCGGGGAGGTGGCCATTTTGAATTTCCAATTGCCATAAAAACCATAAACTTTATAAAGGACCATCCAAACAATATTTCTAGTAAGTTTTTGTTTCCATTGATTAACCGGTTTCAGAGAAGAAGCCTTTAAAAACTTTTTCCCATAGGGTCCTATGTTAAACTAAGTCCTGCGGTAGCGGCCATTTTGAATTTCCAGTTGGCATAAAAATCATAAACTTTATAAAGGACCATCCAAACAATATTGCTAGTAAGTTTTGTTTTGATTGGTTAACCGGTTTCAGAGAAGAAGCCCTTTTTAACCTTTTTCCCATAGGGGTCCAATGTTAAACTAAGTCCTGCGGTGGCGGCCATTTTGAATATCAGATTGGGATAAAAAACATTAACTTTATAGAGGGCCATCCAAACAATATTGCTAGTAAGTTTTGTTTCCATTGGTTGGCCGGTTTCAGAAAAGAAGCCTTTCAAACTTTTTCCCATAGGGTCCTATGTTAAATTAAGTCCTGCTGTGGCAGGCATTTTGAATTTCCAATTGCCATAAAAAACACAAACTTTATAGAGGACCATCCAAACAATATTGCTAGTAAGTTTTTGTTTCCATTGATTAACCGGTTTCAGAAAAGAAGCCTTTTAAAACTTTTTCCCATAGGGTTCTATGTTAAACTAAGTCCTGCAGTGGCGGCCATTTTGAATTTCCAATTCCCATAAAAAACACAAACTTTATAGAGGACCATCTCAACAATATTGCTAGTAAGTTTTGTTTTGATTGGTTAAACGGTTTCAGAGAAGAAGCCCTTTTAAACTTTTTTCCCATAGGGTACTATGTTAAACTAAGTCTTGAGGTGGCGGCCATATTGGTTTACCAATCAAAATAAAAAACACAAACTTTGTAAAGGTCCATCCAATGAACATTATGGCCAAGTTTGGTTTCAATTGGCCAAGTGGTTTCAGAGAAGAAGATTAAAATGTAAAAAGTTTACAGACGCCGCCGCCGCCGCCGCCGACGACGACGACGCCGACGGACGCAAAGTGATAACAATAGCTCACATGACCCTTTGGGTCAGGTGAGCTAAAAAGTACCATTAAAGGGCAATAAATCCTATAAAGTCACCTGACAATTTAAGACTGATAAAATGAATTGTAGGATTCATTTCGCTAAGCATATTTTCAATTTACAGTTTCACTCTATCTGTTGTAGTCTTTAGGTTACAGAATAAAACGGAAAATTTCATAAAAAAATGAAATTAAAGGGCAATAAATCCTATAAGGAGTCATCTATAATTTTAAACCAAAAAATGAAATGTAGGATTTGTATTGTTGAGCATTTTTGCAATTAACATTTCACTCTAGCTGCCCAATTTATTAGGTTACAGGACAAAAAGGCCTCATTAAGGAACAGTAACTCCTATAATGAGTGGTGTGATAATTTTGGACCAACAAAGTGTTATGTAGGCATTGTCCGGCTGATTATTTCAGCAATTTACAATATCAATCTAGCTCTTATAGGTTTCAAGTTGTATTGTTAAAATATATAATAATTTAAGGAAACAACTCTTACAGTAAGCCATTCCACATCTTCAGTCTAATAGCAACTATTGTCGAGCTTATTGCACTGATCAATCTGAGGTCATGGTTTTCTCTATATTTATAATAATGTTTGAGATATTGATGATGTGTTGATACCAATGGTCTATTTTTTGTAAAATTAGCCATCTTTGTGTAGATCAACACTCTGGATTCAAATTTGAAGCTAATGACAGACAATGGACTCCAAAGTAATGGCAAAAGCTCACATGGACATTTGGTCCAGGGGAGCTAAAAAAATACAGAGACTGTTGAGCTTTGCATCTTTCGTCCTCATCGTCTGTTAACTTGTACATTTCAATCTTCTTCTCTAAAAACCACAGAGTCCAACTTGGTAACAATGTTCATTGGATGGAACTTTACAAAGATTTTTCTTTTTATTTTAATTTAACCAAAATGGCTATAACCGCAGGACCAAGTTTCACATAGGACCTTATAGGAATATAATTAAAAGACTTCCTGTCTAAAAGTTAACTAATTGAAACAAAACTTATTACAAGTATGGTCCTTTATAAAGTTTATGATTTTTGTTTTTTTTTTGGCCAATCAAAAATTCGAAATGGTGGCTATTGCAGGACTTATTTTAACATAGGACTCTATAGGGAAAATGTTCAAATGCCTTGTTCTGAGAAAAGGCAAAGATGATTGAAGCATATTATATGTGCATGTGTGTTGAATGTGGACAATTTTAATGCTGATAAACAATTCAAGATGGCTGCCACAACAAGCACAGGACTTAATGACAAATTTGTTTAACAGGCTCCATCTTTGCTGAAACATAAATCAATTGATAGAAAACTTCTTATCAGCAATATTTATCAGATGGTATTTAAGGCTGCCACCTTAATATGACTACAAGTTGATAAGCAAATGTTTTAGCACTGTACTTCAAATAAATTTGGATATAATATATGGTACCAAAGGTCAAGGGTTTTCTCTGGGAACTCCGGCTTCCTCCCCAAATAAAACTGGATGCCATGAAAAAACTGAACAATTGCTAAAACTGGCTTTAAACAACATTTAAACAAACAAACAAAATATCTTATATATGATTTTTCACTATTATGTAGACACAACAAAAGTGTCATTTATTCATCTATTGACAGACAACAGACTGAGGAAATCTGCTTTTTTTTACTGCAAAAGTAGACCTTACAAGAGAGGGTTTACTGTAGCTATACACATGTATAATGCCCTTAAAGTTTGGTTTCAATAGCCCAGTAGTTTCAGGAAATTTGGAAAATTATTACTGCACACTTCTTTCTTTTTTTTCTAAGTTAACAATCAAGTTAGTACATAAAGCAGTCCAACTTCACCATATTTTATTAAAAACGTAAGCTTATGTACAACACAGCAAATGTTATCATTAGATGTATATGGCTTTCATACACAGTCGTACAATAAAACCTTGAAACAATAACTTCAACAAATGACAGCTAAAAACGCATGTCGACACTTCAAATTTACATTTCACTGGTTGTAACAATAGCTTATGAATACATGTATCACATTTATATAGATTATCTGAAGTCTAAAGTAATCAACAATGATTATTCCATATTATTTATTGTTATAGAGAATAATGTTTAAATATTTTGAGTCAAGAACTGTATATGGTCCTTGTTTGAATTCTACATTACGATTACTGAATAAACATGTTAATTCAAGATATACCACTTTACTGAATTTCTGATAAAATACTGTAAATTCAGAATTTTTGTGATGTTTTTATTCTTGTAAAAACTATGACATGATGCGATTCAAAATAAAAGGGAACTTGCATTTCAATTTTTCATAACTGTTTTTAAATGAATTATTTCCAACATGACATTAATCCATCTCCCATTTCTGCTTAACAATTACACTCAACAACTTCTGAATTTACAGCACTGGGTTTTTTTTAGATCACAATATGTGAAAATGTATCAAATCAAATAAAAAATATACCCTGAAAGGAAAAAGCCTCTAAAATATTATAATTTACAGTGATTGAACATCTGCAAATGGGATCAAAGTTGTAAAGTTGTATAACTGTTATTGTTGTCAATATATAATAAACATTTAGAGATTACTGTGTAATAATATCAGAATGAGAAAAATACATAATATCAAAGAATAAACAAATACAGCATTAGAAAAGGTTTAGCATCAAAATAGAGTTTTATCAAATAAAAATGTTTTGATTTCACATGTAAACTATCAACAATTCTAGATATTAATAAGATTACAATGGTAAAGAAGAGATTTATAAATAATAACAAACAACGAGTATCCACATTCAACACCATAGTTACATGTAGACAGGATTATTGAGATTTTTTTTCAGGAAGATTACGTCATAGTAAACAGTCAACAATCTATACTGAACCACAAAAAATGTACCATTGGTGTTATTGTATTGTAACATAGTTTGTGCATTTTTAAAAATAAAATCATGTAACAAATTTTGTATGCATTAAAACAAGCATATTTAAAGCTAAAACTTAACCATAACTGGAAGATATAGCAATCATATTTTTATAACATGAAAACTAATACCATATCATTGTAAAAAATTAGTGCACTTCTTGTATCAATGGCACAGATATACCATAGCACTTAGTCATAAGAACAATATCCTGATTCAGACAACAAAACAGAACAGTCATAACAATAAAAACAACCATTTTCTAGTTCTTATAATCTGGTCAAGTATACTGATATTTTGTATACATGTACCCGAGTACAAGATTATCTTGAGCTTTCTACAAAACATAATAATTAGCTAATAAGATAGTAAGATAATAATAGTGTTTTCACCCACAAGTCCAACAAAAGAATAATTGCAACAAGTTATCATTGGCTGGGGATTACAAAAAATCTACATCAACTACAGATACCATAAAAGATTATTAAAAAATTTACTGATAAAGCTCATACTTAGTTTTGCATTTTTAAAATGCAAAAGGATTCTACTAGTGCTCACGTAAAATAACTGATTAATATTTTCGTTTTGATTCCACAATTCCAGTGAACTGGAAAAACCCATAGGGCTGTTCCAATCAACTTATACTGTACTTATGAAAGGTACTGTTAAGCAGCATATATATTTATAATTTTTCATGTTCCAGTAGAAGAACAAATTTTTAAAACTCATACAATGATACTTTTACAGTGCCCAGAAGTATTGTATGTTTAATTAGAACAGCCTTAACATAATGACATTCAAATAAATTTAAAACAATAAACACATTATATTCTTAATTTCAGAAAACAACAAAATTTCTTTTGAATATAAAAGGCTTCAAGACTATTAATCATTTAGACTTGATACTTGACTTTATTCACTGCTTGTTTGCTCCGACTAGTCTTTCATCAATTGGGCTAATATATGGTGACTCGTACACAGACATTGGTGGACAAGTGCACACAATGTTTTGGTCACCATAAATGTCATCAATTCTACATACTGTTGGCCAACATTTGCTGTGCGTTTTCAGATAGGGCTGCAAATAGAAATGGAGAGAAATGAGACATATACCAGAAGAATACAAAAATATTACAAAAAATCTGCACTGTGCTTAACTCAAATCTTAATTGGCATGGATTGCAAGTTTTCCTACTGAAGGTAAGGGGTTTTCTCCGGGTACTCCAACTTTCTCCCCCAATAATTAGAGGCTTCTGGAAGACAAAAGACTTTCAGCTATCTTCACATTTTTGCAAATTACAGTTTCACTCCAGCTGTTATTTCTGTTAAGTTACAGTGTAAAACCTACATCAATATTGTCATTAAAGGGAATGGTACCATCAAACAAATAAACAATTTGTAAGCCTTGTCCTTCTTATTTTTGTAATTTACAGAATTACTATAGCTGTTATAGATTTTAATTTATAACCCCAAAACTGATACTTTTTTGTCTGATATCATCATTAAAGGGCAATACCTCTTATAATGTGTAATCAGACAATTTTCAGATGATTAAATGATATATAGGCCTTGTCAGTTGAATACATTTTGCTGTTTATGGACCAACTAAGTTATTTGTAGGCATTGTCTTCTGATAATTTTTGCAATTTATAATGGCTTTTTATATCATAACCCAACTGCAAACTAACTGGAAAATGTTTAGACATTAAGGTACTGATCAATTTGAGGTTTACAGTTTTTTTCTAAAGCCTTATAATTTTTATGATATTGACCACAATGATGAGTTGACCCTTATGTTCTATTTTAAGTAACATCAGCAACATTTGTTCATGGATAAGCACCCTGGATACAGATTTTTAACTTGGTAATCTAAGAATGATTATAGCAAAGTTTGAAAAAAATTGGCAAAGTGGTTTCAGAGGAGACAGTTTTTATAAAATGTTAACAACGGGTGATAACAAAATCTCCCTTGGACCTTCTTATAAAAACTGCATGCCAGGATATAGCTAAAAAATTGCTGAAAGTGGCATTAAACACCATTTAATAAACATTTTTTCCTGTAAACTATCAATACCATAATTTAGGTTTTGGACACACTTACTAATGGAAAGGCAGCTACTTCCTGTGTGTAAGGCCTATCCCATGTAGAAGTTATCACAGTTTTCTGAGAATGAGGTGCCATCTAAAATAAATTTCACGAATAAAATCTATTATTGATGTCAAATATCAATATATTCTAAAAGCAAAAACACTTCAAAATTTTAGACATTTTCCCTTTAACTAAGCTATTCTATTTAAATATGTAAAAAAAGTTGTGTTTAGGTTTATTTAAAAAAAGCTTAAGGTTTGATCCAAACAAAAAGGTCTCATCCCACGTCAACCTGGACCACTCATTGAAATAAATATTACATGTGTTACATTCAGAATGTGTATGATATAATAAATGTGCCTTCCTGGGTGATGAAAGCATTTTACTCTACCACCCACGTACTATATAATAAAATAACAAAAGTCTGAAATGGCTGGGTTGCAAGGAAAAATGCCTTTATAAATTAGGAATGGCATGCTATGTGTTACTCAAAAGTTTGGGGTTTTGTTTGTTAATACATTAGGGTCTAAACAAAACAGCGAAATGATATGTACAAATGAAAACTAAATACAACATGTACTCACAAGTATTATATGTGATTATTAATATCTCATGAATTAGAAGTACAAGTGCTGTTTTCAATCATGAATGTCAAAATAAAATTAGTACACACTATTTATTATTTGTGAAATTAATGCATGAGGAAAGAGTTAATAAAACTTTTTCTGAAAATGACCTAAGTAAAACTAGGAAAAAATCCTTGAACAATTCCATAATAGCAGGTGCACAACTTCAATACATGTGCAATCTTTCTGTAAAGTTTCAGAGATATGGGTTGTAAACTGTACAATCTAATTAAAATTATATCTTTCACTTGCTCCCCCCTTTTTGCTATGGTCGCTGCGTGTAGATCTAACAACATCCCATTACAGGTCACGTCAGGGGTCAAACTTTTCATTTTTGACCATCCAATCAAATTTCACACGAACTTGAGCGATTCGACCAATCAAATGCGGTCTTGTATACCGATTAGGCTTTGATGGCAAAATGGCGACTTACGATGGATTTGACACTGCGTTATCAAAAATTTTACAACTATTTGGTATTCACGAACTTAAAGAGGAACAAAGGATAACTTTGGATTGTTTGCTGGAAGGAAAGGATTGTATTGCCGTTCTTCCTACAGGTTTTGGCAAATTTTTGCCATTTCAAATTTACCTTCCACTGGACTGGAGTGAAGAGGGAGATGAACAAATCGTGTTCATCAGTGAATGAAAAAATATTGGTCTGCTGCCCGTTAATATATCGCTTATGCAGGATCATGTAGATAAACTGGCAGATATTCCAGATTTAACGGCAGCATACAAAGGTTAGTACATTAAATTTATTAGGGAAAATTGATCATTGTTTTATTTACGAAGATTAAACAAATGAAAAGGTATTTGGACGTTTCGGCCATTCTTGTTATCGTTAGAAGTAAATGTCGTCCACAGAAGACTTCGGCCCCGGACATTTCGGTCATACCATTTCGACCATACTATTTATTATTGTTGATTTATTCAGAATGTACAGGAATTCAAATGAACTAATGTAGTTAGTTATCTTTAAATATTTCAAAGAAGATTCTTGTTTGTGTGGTCAAATAATCAAAGTAAATGCAGTTTCTGATGATAATAATAAGTTCAATCCCGGAGATTAATTGCATGAATGTCTGGCAATTTTTTTTAAGACTGCAGGCTATCAGTTTTAGAAAAAATTTGAGAAAATGGTGTGGAAATTATTAAAATAGTCAGTCTACATTATTATATCTATTACATTATACGAATTAACGCACATCTACGTCTTTTCAGGATCAAGCACACAGGGAGATGAAAACATCAAAGATGGAAGGATTGATATCATTTATGCATCCCCAGAGAGTTTAGTTGGTGACCCTGTGTGGAGAAGTAACTTTCAAAAGTTGAAAGTTTCAGTTTTAGTCATAGATGAGTTTCACACAATAGCAACATGGTAAGAGAAATTTTTACAACTGGTTTGAATACTATAATGTAGTTTTATAAATAAAAACAGGTTTATAACTTGCATACTTTCACAGTGAATTGTTTTAAATAATTGACTTAACAACGTGACTACCAACATATAATGACTGATCAATCTAGAAAAACTTCAATGTCTCACAAGGATAAGTTTAGTTTGCGTTTACAAGCCATACATGTACTTCGGCTAATTTTATAAGGGAATGGAAAACGGGTTACCTTGAGTACACATCTCACCTTCTGCAAGAAAACTTGCAATCCTACTCAATTAATGTTGGAGTTAACCCTGCCCACAGTAGGGCTCAAACTGACAATCTCGGCTACATGATCAATTGTAGATAATTACTACATGTACATATATTGCAATGACTCAGCATGCTGAGGCCCCTATTATAAAAGGTGCTGATCAATTCTGTTACATTGATTTATAAGGATTGAATCATTTGACTGAATATTAGGGAATGACATGATGTACATCAGCATATTGCTGAAAAATTTCTACTTTATATATTGTTGAACAACATACCATCATATAAAGTCACCTTTAAGTTCTTATTCTTAATCGAAGTAGCTGCCCTTATTTTCTCATTTATTCATTTTATTAACAGGGGAACAGATGACGATGGTACACAGAAGCAAGCTTTTCGAAAGTGGTTTCCAGCAGTAGGAGAGTTAAGATCCTTGTTTCCAAGTGCAGCTGTGTTATCCCTAAGTGCCACATGTACTTCAAACATTCGCAAAAGAGTTAGTAAAGTTTTGCAGTTGAAAGAAGAACTTGACCTATCTTTCTTATTACTTGATGATGAACAATAAAATATATGAATTACTTGTATATTTGTTTACTAATATTTATAAAATAAATTCAGCGACATGACATATAAGAGTACACTTAAACATATTTCACAAAACAAACAAGGACAGGCTAGTATTTGGAATTTGTTATGAAACCCGACCATTCATTTACCTAATAACTGTATATGTGTACCTTTATGACTAAAAATCTTTGGAAAAAGCTTAATACACCTCCCCTTGTAGCCAAACCTATCAAAAGTCATACCCTGCCTTCATTTATCCCCATCCGCATTGAAAAAATTACTTCATGAGAATTATATTGTCTTGAGAATCCTATTAATACAATGAATGTATGGTTACGAATTCGAAACTTAACTTAGTCATGCATCCAAGTTTAATCAAACCTAGAGGAACTGCCTTGATACAAAAAACTTGAAAGTCACTGGACCATGAAAATGAGGTCAAGGTCAGGTGACTGACTGGCAAGTACTCATCATAAGCTAACACTGGACCTAGGGCTTAGGCTTACAAAGTTACTAAGCAAGATGTCCAAGTGTTAACGTCCCTGCAGCTTGATTCCCATACAGATGTCTCGCCTACAGCGACCAGGCGAGACAAAAAGTGAATAATATATTACTAAAATTTGCTCGAACTAATACATATAAAAACTACAACAATATTCAACAAAAGCTAGTCCATCCTACTTCAATGTTTCATGTAGTCTTGCAAATTTTAATATAATAGAATCTAAATTGTTGGATCTCGAAGGCGATGAAAAGGAACCTTTGGTTGATGTCGGTGTATCATTGTACTTAGTCCTATAAAAGCATTGTCAAATGGATTTGCCTCAGTAAGTAATTCTGTGCATTTCATAGACCGTTTTGGTTTTGTTGTCATTACATCCTCTTCCACCAAGTCCTTTAAAATTTTCAAGACATCTTCTTTATATGATGGTATGTGGTGAAATCCTTTCCTCTTCTTTATGTTAGTGATGTCATCAAAATGATGTATAAAATTAATCAGTAGTGGATATTCCTTTGAATGTTTCAGTATGCTCTCTTTTGTTTGATGTCCAGTACAAGCAGTTTTGCTGTCCCTATTTAACATTTCAAGGTATTCATCCAGAGATATGTTGTTGTTTTTTCCACCCTGTAAATTAACAAATCTATTGGCAACCAAACGCTCTTTTTGATCAGATGGTAGAAGTCCCGAAGTTAATGCAGTGAGATGGATGGATCCAATCAGATACTTTACTTTGTTTGTTCTGTTATAAATTGGCAGTTCATACTTTGCAGATCTTACGACTCTTTCACCATCAGCCATATCAACACCTGTGTCTAAGTTTTTATGCAGCAAAACCAGTCTAAATACCATAAGAATGTACTCTTGTAACTGGTCTCTGTTTTTTTCATTTTGCTTTGGTTTAGATTTGTCTATTGTAACATTATGACATTTGGATTCGTGGGATTTCAGTGATCCTGTATATGCATATGTTTTGTCACAGAAATGACACTTTACACGACCATTCTCTAAATTTGCAACCCAGTAATTTTCTGGATGATCTGGATTTTCCACCACTTTTCTTAGGTTTTCACAAATATCTTCCTTATTGTCAAAGAAATACTCTTTAATTATTGTATAACTTATGTCATCTATCCAATTAATTTTTTGTTCATTTGTAAAGTTATCCAGGTTTTCTGGGATATCTTCTTCAATGTTCTTTAATCCAAAGTTTTTTAAAAATAGCAGTAGACAAATAGCATCTAAGATTGCATAGTACAATAATTTATATGCTCTGTAAGAATTGCTTACTTTTCCCTTAACATTTCGCATGTTCAAAAGATTTCTGAAGTAATATACAGTACATTTATCAGCTCCGCTCTGTGAACTGTATGTCATCTTGTGAATTGCCTGTAAAAAAGTAAATTCTTGTACACTAATTTACCATTCTGAAGCTCAAAATACTATGAGATTTCATTTTTACCCAATTACACAGGTATGCTGTTTTTATTGACATTTTACTAGTTGTTGCAATCATCAGAAAATGTGGTTACACTTCTCTGTATACATGGTATACTAATATATAAATATTACATGTCTGACAGGGTGACAGTAAAGTTGACAATTTTACTGTCACCCTGTCAGACATGTAACATTTATTTTATTATACCGAAAAACTATTCAAACCATGAAGAACTTTATTCAATGATGTTATTTAATTGATGTAAAAATGGTAATGAAACAGCAATTTAACAATTAAAGTACACTAACAGCATCTTTAATCTACCTCATTTGTAGTAGAAAAACGTTTGTTGCTTGACATTATTGTCGTCTGTTTAAATCGGAAATGTAAAAATAGACATTGCATATGCGCGAATGGTACAGTAACATTCCGTAACTATGGTAGCGGGAGACAGTATTTTTAGCGGGTGACAGTATTTTTCAGACAGTAAATTTGTTTTTACAGTACTTATATGTCACGGTGGCCTATGGAGGATTAACATTGTAAATGAAATTGAGGTATAATAATACACAATTCTGTGCAATTATATCATGGCATACGGTTTTGGAGGAAATCCCCGACCTTGGGTAGGAAAACTGGCAAACCTTGTCAATTAAGATTGGAATACACCATGCCCAGCAATCTCGGTGTTGACAGACCACATGATCAATAGTAGATGAACTACCTTAACCACTCGGCCACCGAGGCACCAATTGATGAATGAATCATAGACCTATCCATACCTCTAGAAAGTTCATAAGTCGATGGAAATCTTCAATTTTCGAAATAAATCCCTCCAATCTCTCTTTTGGTGTTGCACTATTGCTCATTGCATCTTGGGCTGACTGTATTCGCTCATCTGTCAGTCTATCACCTGTAAGAAATTAATTTTTTTTTTACATGATGCACTTATTTGTGCTTTACCCTTAAAGGATCATATTGTAAAAGACTACAACTCCCTCCAATAAGGTTGCAAATCATTTAATACTTCTTTCAAAAATCAGTTTTAATTTTATCTGGATATTGCAATATTATTTAATCAGTCAATTTGTTTTCAGAAGTTCATTGATCCAATTTATTAAAATGCTCAAGGAAATCTAAGCAAATACCAGTGTATGAAATTAAATTTAACTTTTATTTTACATTTTTGTAAACCCAACTAACCTCCAAAGAAAACAGGTTCTATAATTTGTCCATCACGACATGGCACATATAGTTCAGACAAGGTCTTTAACAGCTTAATAACTTCTGCTGTTTTATTTTCATTACAGTCAAACAGTCCTAAGGGGTACTGTAAATAAAATAGAAAATTAAAATACCTCATATCATGTACATACCCTACCTTAATATCACAGCAGTAGTCTGCAAGTCAAATAAAGGACCCTTAAAGGATCATATTGTAAAAGACTACAACTCCCTCCAATAAGGTTGCAAATCATTTAATACTTCTTTCAAAAATCAGTTTTAATTTTATCTGGATATTGCAATATTATTTAATCAGTCAATTTGTTTTCAGAAGTTCATTGATCCAATTTATTAAAATGCTCAAGGAAATCTAAGCAAATACCAGTGTATGAAATTAAATTTAACTTTTATTTTACATTTTTGTAAACCCAACTAACCTCCAAAGAAAACAGGTTCTATAATTTGTCCATCACGACATGGCACATATAGTTCAGACAAGGTCTTTAACAGCTTAATAACTTCTGCTGTTTTATTTTCATTACAGTCAAACAGTCCTAAGGGGTACTGTAAATAAAATAGAAAATTAAAATACCTCATATCATGTACATACCCTACCTTAATATCACAGCAGTAGTCTGCAAGTCAAATAAATATTAACCAATAAACTTAAATATATCAATATGCAAAACAATAAAATTATTTAATATCTTTAAAAAAATTGTTTTTCCTAAAAGGACACTCAATAACATCAAACTGTTCAGTATAATATCAATTGTTTAATATATATATATTGTATATATATATATATATATGGATTATATATGTATTTAATAAATATAGGGGGTTACATGAAAAATGTTTTTACAAGCAAAGCCATTTGATATTTTTTATATCTCTTTTCATTCATGATTAGTTTTGCTTGATGTGTACTTGGAACAGATTTTGAATTTCTGTTTCCTCACTATCCCTGTATTTTATATTTTTATTACCTGTGTTGTTTTTTGTCCTGAATATTGACTGTATGTATGTTCTAAATGCTTTGGATATATGTCACTGAAGTGCTTGTACATGTATGGATGGTTTTCAATAATTGATGTACAGAAAAGAAAACAAAGCTCCTTCATCAGTTGTTTCTGCTCTACTTCTGATGGCAGAAATTGTGTAGCATCTAAATTAACTTGAGGTGTAAATATTTCAGTTGGAAATATCTTCGGAACAACTCTGTCAACAATGGCATAAATGTTAAATAAATGTAAGGACACTGTTTTTCTATCTGATGTCCTGAAAGAAGGCAGAATGTTTTTGTCCCAATTGTCACCAATCAGTTGATACTTAGTTGTGCCACCATTTGCCCAAGACTGCGTAAGAGCAACAATTTTTTCCTGTTGGATACTCTCCCAGTCTGAAAGTTTTCTTTGAACTGTAACTGGGTGAACACTAAGACCTATCTGTGAAAGTCTTTCAATATCCTGCAATTAAAAAGGTACATTTAAATTTTTTTTACATTATTGCATTTAAATCGGAATACCTTCTTGTTATTCAAATCTTTATGAACTTAAAAAAAAAAAATTCAGATGAAACATAAATCTTAGAAATTTTTTCCAGTTTTAGTAACATTTGAATTTACCAATCTTTAAACATGTACATTTAACACTAGGGTAAGCCTACCCTTTGTGTGCATCCACCATGTGTCAACATGAAACCAGACATAAACTGAATCAGAGACATCTCCTGGTTCCTACCATGCAGTCCAATAGCTGCTGTTAACAAGACATTATTATACTGTTTACTTGATACACTCGGTGGAATGTCACATACAATAGAATTAACTATTGCAAGTAAAGCTGGACATTGCTGTTCAAGTTCACTGTAAAGATTTTCCCACTGGAAGTTAAAAAAGTCTGCATACTCCTTCCTTTGCATATAAGATCCAGAACCTCTTTTTGAAATCTTTCTGCTTTCCTCTTTAACAATATTTACAGCCCCATTAATAACAGCCATAGGGTTTGAGTTGCATAAACTATCAACTATAACTGTGTCAACATTACTTCCACGAATAAGCGATTTACAAATTTTCTGATGTGCTTCATTCTTAATTAACGTTGTCTTCTTACCACTTGGATAATACACTGTGACCTGTGCAAATATAATAAAAAATGGTATTAAATAGAATAATACCTGTTTCTTCATATATACAACCAGTTAAGACAACAAATGAAAATTAAGAACTAAATTGCTGACCTTATCATTAATACATGTATATAGTATACTTTCTTATTTAATTCTTAATAAAATTGTGTAAAAGAGGGGTAGTAAAAAGACATTACAAGTACTTTTAAGTAAATCTAGACATGAATTGAAAGTTATCTTATAATGTTTGAAATTAAAAAAAATATCATTCATGTTATGATTGATTGATGTTTAACGTCCAGCAAGCAATATTTCAGCTATATTCAGGATGTGATCAAATTTAACATAATCTATTCATTCATGTTATGTATATTTAGCATATGGAGGTTTACAAAACAGTATTGCAAATTAATTCTACCTTTACAAGCATTATTGCCATTTAATGATTTTTATTATTATACAAATATTGACAAATCTTTCAGTAGTTAATGGTATATCTACATACTAACTTGTGTACATGTATTTTCAGCCCGATATATACACACATCACAATTTTTTCATGGAGATATGAAAACAATTATTTGTTGATCTTGAATATTCAAAAAATATGATGAACCTGTAAAAAAACATGCAATTATGTAAAACTGTAAACAAGTACTATCCCATGAATCTGTCATGTACACATTAATTACCACAGATGTTTTTGTGAAATGGTCGCTTTGCTGTTTGACTGCTCTGCCAAAACAAACATTTGAAGGATCATGGGATAATAAAATTTATAATCTTTACTAATCTACAACTAATAATCTACATTTGTCTTTACACCTGTATAAGGACTAGTATAAAAGGTGAAGGCATACACAAGTGAAAGTTTGAAATTAACAAAGACAACATTTTATCATAAAGGCATCATATAGAAATTGGAACACATGTGAACAGACAAAATAAAACAGTAACAGAAAAAAATGTCCCCTTAAGTGGAACAAAACTGGAAAAAATCTTGTATGATTTAATACTTCATGTACTGTATATCTCTCAATGATGTACTTTTGCATTCTGGTACATGTACATACTAATACTAGTATATATAGTTATAGCAGAACATGTATCAAGGTGATCCTTTTTTATATACACATCTGAGTACATGTACATGGATAATGAAATCATACAAGGTGTTGAAGTAAATAAAATGCAACAAACAGTGACTCAATAGGTCAAGAAATCAAAATTAGGTTTTATGAGTTTTAATGTGATATGATTTTCAAAAATATGCACTTCAATTAAATTACATGAACATATGCACAGTTTTTAGTCCTTATTTAAAATTACTGATCATATTATTATGATTAGTTGAGCTAATGAGTACAAGTAACAATAAAAAATCCAACACATGTTTTCTTGAACCTCAATGTCTCCTGTTCCTTGTTTTGAAATACAAGGTACTTTGCTAGTAGTGAAACCAAGTGATCTTCTGACTTGCTTTGGTTTTGCTTGTTGTTCAGCAATTTCTGCAGGAAAATTAATATGCAATGCAAGTACACATTTATATTTGTTAGGGATGTAAATCTTGCATTGAATCATGTTATATGAGGGAATTGAATAAGTTTTAATTATACTGTCAAAGCATACTTGGATGAATGATCACATATGTGAAATGTGCCAAGCAAATAATTAGAAAGTTATAAGAGCTAAAAATTGACACAATAATCTTACAAACAAGAGTAATAGTAATTATATGTCATTCATTGTATGTCTACCTCAGAGTATATTTTAATACCTGTAACAGGGTTTTGTTTCACTGGAAACATGGTAGCTGGAAGTACATTTTCTGGTTTCGGCATCAGCACTGCCAACTTTGACTGGTCCTTTGCTGCTGGTACTTGCGGTTCAATACTGAGACGGAGAGGTGGTATGTAACAGGGTTTAACAACCATTATAGTAGATGGAAACTGATGAATATTTGAAAGTTTTGATGGAGGTTGGTTTAAACATGGTGATCTCAGGAGCCTTTTCTCAAACAGTACTTTTGTTGGTGACGGTCTAAATTGTAGATATGTTGCAGTCAATTCAGATTGGAACTTTTGGGCGTCTACCTTCAGCTGTATGACCTTTCCCACTTTTCCATAGCATTTTAGACATATGCCATTGTCATTTTCCGGTGATACGTCTGAGCTAAAACCTACGATTACCTCTTTAATATTGTTGATTCGCTCACTTGTCAATCTTAATTTCTGTCTAAAATGTTTTCGTTCGATCTCGCTTCCACCTGGCGTAACTTCGATTTGAACGAACGAAAACCCACAGATAACACACACGTTGTGTTTTTTTGATCGAATGTACTGCTTCCGTGGTGTTGTTAATTCTGTAGATGCCATATTAGTAAGTAAAATTTGCTTCTATTTGGTTGTTTACATTTCGCAAAAGTCATGTTGACATATTATTATACATTTGGTACACTTTGGCGTCGAATGAAAAAAGCCGATTTTTCGATATTCCGAATGTATACCCTAAGATTTTGTAGTCACGATTCTGATTGGCTAACGGAAAATCTATGCATATGACCCCTGACGTGACCTGTAATGGGATGTTGTTAGATCTACACGCAGCGACCATAGCAAAAAGGGGGGAGCAAGTGAAAGATATAATTTTAATTAGATTGTAAACTGTAGTAGATGACACAATAAGATACCATACTTTCCCTGCCCACCAGACTTCAACATACTACAACTCTGGGTTGCAAAATGTCACTTCCTGAGCTTGTTCGTTATTTAGATTTAGAACAGCTCTTTATGTTATGTGAAATGTTATGAAGCGAAGATTCGTAACTTATCTGACCTTTAAGGGGTTAATTTTCGAGTCCATCTTTCCTTCTTCAATGTCTTGAATTTCTTTTCTGATTGCTGTACAAAACAGAAAAATATAAAATACAATGTTTGTTAGTACATGTGCAAACTAACAGAACCTCTACATAAATAATAATTGGAAATAAGAAAATGTGTATTGGCAACGCTGATGTCCCGCTTGACACATCGATAAACAACCCCATTTTTCTAAGTACAATCAAGCAAGAAATATTTAAATATGTGTTGTCATCTTCATAAAAACAAGCTTTGTTGCAAAGTAAACCTAAGGTAGGATGGATGAACAAAAGAACAAGCGAATAGAAATTCCTGAAGTCCTCCATCTTGTTTTCTGGACCCAAAAAGTCAGAGATCAAACCAATGTCAAAAAAATTATGCCTCTGCCCAATACTGTTTGGAAGGGGCTGATTTGTTGTAACATTTAATGTAAGGTTAAATTACCTCTCATGAATGACCACCTTTAAAACGCGACTAGCAACCACCTATTTTTGACATAAGGTAAAATTCTCACCATGAACGTCCATGTTCACTTACCAAATGTTTATTTTTTGTACTCTCAAATGAAACGAGATAACCTAAAACAGTGTTTTTAATCATAAACCAGTTAAAAACCTGTAAACAAAATGCCGAAATTATGTTATAGAAATGGAAAGGGTTTACTCTAAAATAAAAAAAGAAAGGTTATATATAATTAAAAAAAGGGGAAAAGCAAGTAAGATATTGCAGATCAATTTGATGTCGGCATAACACAAATCTGGTTTATCATGAACAATAAGACTGAAATTATTCAATGAGGGGAAAATAGTACCAACATAAATCAAAAAGTTGTGAAGGATCGCTTATGTCCCTAACAAAAACCTGGATTTTAACAAATTAAATGGAACCATAATGAGCTATGAAGTGGAACCTCTTATAACTGGGGAGACAACCATTTAATTAATTGTCACCAAAGGATGTGTAAGAAAATTAATTGCATAGTGATTATCCTTGTAAAATTCAAATACATGTTTTGTTCAAAAATAGATTGTCTTACACACATAATCAATATGCATATCTGTTTAGGACAAAAAGGATGGAAGAACTAAAGGCTCCAAGGAGCCTATATCTCCCCCCTGAACCTGACAATTCTTCCTTTTTATCTGGCTTTTCTTTCCTATAAGGAAACACTGCACAAATCATCAATTTTGAAATTTAAGGGGAATAACTCCAATAAGGAGTTGTCCAACAGATATGCACCAATAATCATTTTTGCAGATCTTGATGAGCTGAATGATTTTAACTGAAAAAGATTTTCCCTAGCTCTTAGATTTTTCATGATATTGTGGAAAAATGACAAAAATCAACAATTTAAGAATCTTTTAGCGATTTTGATGCTGAGGAAGGAGGTTCACTTCAGATTTCCTGTATCTGTTATACTGTTTGAACTATAAGCCAAAAGCTATCTTGACGCCATGTTCTATTTTTAGCCAAGGTAGCCATGTTGGTTGGTCAGCTGTTTATGCAATTTTGGTAGAGGACATCCCAATCATGATGTGTGCAATGTTTTAAGCAGTCCTTTCATTGGTTTAAGAGGAGAAGATTTGAAAAAATCAATTAAAAATGATTAAAAAACAGTTCAAGGGGAATAGCTCAAAAAGTTAATCAGACAATCTTGACTGTAATTACTGTGATTTGATTGACCGTTTGAGGGTTTAACTCCACTTTCAGTCATTTTTCATCTGTATCAATGCACCCAGCTTTTATTAGGGGAAAAAGTCATTGTACCTTGTTAAAACCTCCCACCTAAGGCAGGAAAACTGAGAATCAATTAAGATAGAATTTAAGATTACCCTGCCTGAAGGGGTACTGAATTGTCAATCCAAGTTTGGATTTTGAAACTTAAAAAATATTTAATATTTGGCTTAAAATTTTGGATACCTAGATTTTCAATTTGACTTGTCTAGACAATTTTTTCCGGTTTGAAATTTACAAATGTCATTAAACTTAAGCTGCTTTATCATTTCCCATGTAGCATATTTACTATTTTTCATAACATCCCTATTTTTTTTTAATTAACTTATAATATATTTATCTCTTAAGATTAAATAATACTTACCAATAAGAGCATCACAAAATCTATCCAGCTCTTCTTTATCTTCAGATTCTGTAGGCTCAATCATCAAGGTGCCAATTACTGGCCAAGATGTAGTAGGAGAATGGAATCCTGGAGATACATACAGTAATTCTAAGCATTGATTTTACCTGCCATCTTTATAAACAACTAACTTTCGATGTCTATTGTATAAGATATTAAAAAGTTCCTACATGAAAATAATTATTTTACCATTTGAATCCATGTCTTCTATTACTCAACATAAATAGATTTGCAATATAATTTGGGAGTGATATATACGGGTTCATACACCTTTTTTGTCTAAACATTCCACGACTTTTCAAGGACTTTGTGAACATTTTCAAGACCCATTCTAGCATTACCATGTCAATATACAAACATGAGATAATCGCTCAGAACAAATGTTTAACGTATTAATAGACTAAATGATTCAGTGAATTAATAAATTAGGTGGTCTGCATGTAAATAATACAACTTTTACCTGTCAGGTATTTTCTAACTATTGCTCAATCAATTCCAAAAATAAATAACAGCTGTTTAGAAAACTGCTTCAATCTGTTTTCTTTAAAGCTCTTATTAAGAAAGACCTGGACATTTAAATTGCAGGTAAAATAAATCCTTCAACTTGATTCTCTTACATTATACCCTATGACACTATTCTAAGTAAGAAGTTGAAATTTAACTGAAACATGCTTGAGTAGCAGCAATGTAAATGTCCAGGCAATTACTGATGAAGAGCTTTAAAGAAAACAGATTGAAGCAGTTTTCTAAACTGCTGTTACCTGTATTTAGAACTGATTGACCAAAAGGCAAAAAATACCTGACAGGTCATTGTATTTTGACTATAATAAATTAGGTGGTCTGCATGTAAATAACAAAAATTTTTTGGCTATGCTTAAATCTGACAGTATTTACATGGAGTTTCATGAAATCATAATTAGGTGATTTCAAATTCCATGATACAGCTGTATTTCTGGTTTTCATGACCAGTAAACCTTACATATATATTAAGCAGATGGATAAATTTCTTTTTACTATTTAAGGACTTCGTATGAAATCTCTTCTTTATATCTTTTAAGAAATCTTCCCATTGTTATGATGATGCAAAACAAATAAATAGGCATCATCTGAATATTTAATAATTATTTTTATGTCACGGTTCATCCTTTTTTATACTAATTAAATTTTTTAAATGTTGCACATCATACCGTAATCCTGCAGACGTTTAGCTATGTCCATCACTTCAATATTAGCTGTCTTTTTAAAATCCCTACAGTCAATAATGAACTCGTGAGCAACCAAACCTGAAACAGTAACAGAAATATTTATAATTTAACATGTTGATCCCTTGGCCAAAATAAATGTTTATAGTAACTCATATTATGCATATATGTATCTATTGTTTTGTACTAAATTTTAAGCATTTTATGAACTGCAATGAATTACACACGAAGCATTATTAACCATTTTAACAGTTCAGCTGACTTAAGGAGCTCCCTCCCATCCTCACAAGTCAGGGTTTCTGTGTCCACGAAACCCTGACTTACTAGCCAGGAAATTCCCGGGCTAGAAGATTTCGTATGATGCCAAACCTTTAAAATATCAACTAATGAAATTGCTTGTAAGAAGCATGTGTTTGGCAGTAGTCATTCTTACTCATTCTTGAGTGGGAAGAAAATGTAACACAACTAATAAATAACGCGGTAATAACAAACTATTAACACTACTGTACAAAATACACTGACTTTCACATGGTCTATGCAACACATCCTTTTGGTTTATTTACAATCCACATCGGGATATACCCTAACCAAGCTGCGAATGAAAGCGAGCTTTTGATTGGCTACATCAAGGCATGAAGTAGCCAATCAAAATAGTGACTTCTAGCCCAGGTATTTCCTAGCTAAGTTTGTCAGGGTTTCGTGCACACGTGAGGACACAGAAACCCTGGCTTGTGAGGATGGGAAGCTCCCCTTTTCTGATGTATTAAACCAAATTTTTGCCTGGGATGAGATCAAATTAGCAGGAAGTTGCTAGATATTTGTATAACACTGCATTGGTAGCTATTCAATATTTTCATTTATTATATACTAGGAAAGATAGAATATAACTAGGGTTATTCATGTAAAAATAAACTAAGCCTTGCCTGATTCATTTTTATACAAAGTTTTATAAAATCCATCCAGTCTCCTGCTCATGTAGTTTGCATTCAGAATGGCATTTTCTGATGCATGTCGCAGACCAGCTGCTCCCATCATTCTTATGTAAGCCCAAGAGATTGGTAAGATTGCACTAGAACCAAAAGGTGCTGCAGAAACTACTCCAAAAGATTTGGCCTCTGGACCTGTTGTACCATAGGGTGGAATGACAGGATGGGTTGGTAGGTATGGTGCCAAGTGTTTCTTACTAAAGTTGAAATAAAATGTTTTCAAAATATAATAGGTTCAATCAGTTTGTATTTATGAATGAAGGTTAGAACATTACAAAGCCCAAATATGACCATTTTATAAGATACATTTTATGTCTAAATTATAATACTACAGTTAATACAACATGGCTCAGAAAGATCTGTAAAATATTTTGGTCCAACAAAATTTCAAAAAGAGAACTATTCAAGAAAACTGGCTGCAAGAACATAGGCACTAAAATTAAGGAAAGAAGGCTAAGGTGGCTAGGTCACGTCTTCAGGAAGTAACCACAACAACTTCCAAAGTTAGCTTTAAGATTGACCCCACCTGGAAAAAGAAAACCTGGAAGGCCAAAAATTCATGGTGATGGACAGTGGTTGCAGAGTTTGATAACATGGAGAAAGGCACAGAAGTTAGCCAAAGATTGACCCAAGTGGAGGGAAAAGATTGTGACCTTATGTCTCATCAAGAGACGAAAAGGATTAAGTAAGTAAGTAATACAACATGAAACTAGCAAGATGTTTTATGTATTATTTGGAATTACAACATTTATTCTTTGTATCATTTACACAAGAATTTGTAGTTAGGGAAATACTCAATTTCACATAGTTAAAGTGCATTCTGTAAAATGACCTTACATGCTATTGTTCTATGTAAAGTATAGTCAATGCTATCTTGTAACTTTCAGTGGAACTTTAAACTTAATGGTTTTTATTTTTATGAGTGCCCAATTAATATAATGTTTAAGATTAGGATGTGTCAATTTTAGTATTAGTTGGCACCTAGATCTCAGAAAGTGAAAAATTAAAAAAAAATAATAGATTATTCAAATTAAGATATATACTTACACCCCAATGGGTCCCATACCGGGCCCTCCACCTCCATGAGGTATACAGAATGTCTTGTGCAAGTTCAGATGAGACACATCAGAACCGTAATCGGCAGGTCTGCAAATCCCAACCTGTACATAGAACAAAGGTTTGTTTATTTAGAAAAAATGTTTGATTATGTAATGTAATAAAATTAGTTTCATGTTTTTATTTATGTTTATGGTTTACATCTCTATTTCTACCTGTATAAGGGGCCTCAGTGGCCCATTGCTTTAGGTAGTTAAATCTAGAGGTTGTGGGGTTGGGCCTGTATAAGGGGCCTCAGTGGCCCATTGCTTTAGGTAGTTAAATCTAGAGGTTGTGGGGTTGGGCCTGTATAAGGGGCCTCAGTGGCCCATTGCTTTAGGTAGTTAAATCTAGAGGTTGTGGGATTGGGCCTGTATAAGGGGCCTCAGTGGCCCATTGCTTTAGGTAGTTAAATCTAGAGGTTGTGTGGTTGGGCCTGTATAAGGGGCCTCAGTGGCCCATTGCTTTAGGTAGTTAAATCAAGAGGTTGTGGGGTTGGGCCTGTATAAGGGGCCTCAGTGGCCCATTGCTTTAGGTAGTTAAATCAAGAGGTTGTGGGGTTGGGCCTGTATAAGGGGCCTCAGTGGCCCATTGCTTTAGGTAGTTAAATCTAGAGGTTGTGGGGTTGGGCCTGTATAAGGGGCCTCAGTGGCCCATTGCTTTAGGTAGTTAAATCAAGAGGTTGTGGGGTTGGGCCTGTATAAGGGGCCTCAGTGGCCCATTGCTTTAGGTAGTTAAATCTAGAGGTTGTGGGGTTGGGCCTGTATAAGGGGCCTCAGTGGCCCATTGCTTTAGGTAGTTAAATCTAGAGGTTGTGGGGTTGAGCCTGTATAAGGGGCCTCAGTGGCCCATTGCTTTAGGTAGTTAAATAAAGAGGTTGTGGGGTTGGGCCTGTATAAGGGGCCTCAGTGGCCCATTGCTTTAGGTAGTTAAATCTAGAGGTTGTGGGGTTGGGCCTGTATAAGGGGCCTCAGTGGCCCATTGCTTTAGGTAGTTAAATCTAGAGGTTGTGGGGTTGGGCCTGTATAAGGGGCCTCAGTGGCCCATTGCTTTAGGTAGTTAAATCTAGAGGTTGTGGGGTTGGGCCTGTATAAGGGGCCTCAGTGGCCCATTGCTTTAGGTAGTTAAATCTAGAGGTTGTGGGGTTGGGCCTGTATAAGGGGCCTCAGTGGCCCATTGCTTTAGGTAGTTAAATCAAGAGGTTGTGGGGTTGGGCCTGTATAAGGGGCCTCAGTGGCCCATTGCTTTAGGTAGTTAAATCAAGAGGTTGTGGGGTTGGGCCTGTATAAGGGGCCTCACTGGCCCATTGCTTTAGGTAGTTAAATCAAGAGGTTGTGGGGTTGGGCCTGTATAAGGGGCCTCAGTGGCCCATTGCTTTAGGTAGTTAAATCAAGAGGTTGTGGGGTTGGGCATGTATAAGGGGCCTCAGTGGCCCATTGCTTTAGGTAGTTAAATCAAGAAGTTGTGGGGTTGGGTTGATCATGGTAAGCTGGAATATTCAATGACAAAGAATGTTAGTGTGTCAGTTTAAGCTTGAGGTTTGAACCAAGAATCTGCTTGATTACACACCACACATACAAAAACTGGACGATAAGATATGGGTAATAAATAGATGAAAGTGATGTGAAACCACATACAAACACACAATTTACCTGAGCATTCATGTTGGCACCATCTAAGTATACTTGTCCACCAAAGTTATGGACCACATCACAGATTTCCCTGTAAATACAAACATATTTACCAGCCAATGATTGTCTGTGATACTGTAGATAAAATGGATTCAAAGAAATAGTTAATATTTAAACAAACTGTAAATGTAAATGTGTATGAATGAAACATAAGACATATGACCATGTAAAATGTCAAGTTTAATCTTAATTAGTAATATTGGTTTTAAACTAACTTCAATGTACTATAACAATGTTTTAACTATAAATAATTTAAATGTTCTTAACTATTTCCTGCCCAAATTAATGTAATTCTTAGCATGAATTAATATCTTAGTTTTTTTAAATCCACACAAATTGTGTCTTTTATTGATTTAACATCAAATGTTTCCATCCCATATAACCTAGTTAGTAGATAAAAATAGTTAATCTAGTTAGTAGATAGTGAGGAGTGAGGAGCTACTGTAAATATATAAAATTATATCTGTTAAAAAAACAACTAAAATATTGTATCATTACCTTATATCTGGGTCAAATACACCATTGGTAGATGGATATGTCACCATCAAACAGGCCAAAGTGTCTTTGTACTTCTCTGCCTGTAATAATAAATTTATTGACCCTGTAACACATCCTATGATACAAGTGTCAGTATTGCCCAGCAGTATAATAGTTATTGTAAATTATAACTCATCATGTAAGACAGTTTCATTAGAATTATATTCATATTATAGAAACATATTTTTACAATAAATAAATAGTTTTGAGGTACTATGCCTCTCAAATATACCTTAGTTGGAATCCTACTATGCTGATGGGTGGTACTAATATCACTAGAAGTCTGTGGTAATAACATCAATAAAAATGAGTGAGGTCAAATGAGATCACCCGAGTGCTTTTTACCAGCTATTAATCAGCCTATATCAAGCACATGTTGGCAAATAAACAACAGTGTTTGGCACTGAAGATCCTGATGCCTTTAGATCAACAAAATTTTGTAACAAAAAGTTATCAGATGTTTCTTTGTTCACTGTTTTTTTTAAAGTAAAAATATTTCTTGGATTTTTGTATATCATTAGTGCCTATTATTATTCCTTTAAAACAAATCATAAAAGACATTCCCAATTAATAATAACAGTATTATTGATTGGTCCAATTTATATGCCAAAATATGTCCCAAGGTTGTGCACTGCATCTTTTAACTTTGGATCATATAATATGGACAACACAATGCTTTTAAATAAATATAAGCAAAAGTGTCTGCAATATTCTCTATAGAAATAGAAATAGAAATACTTTATTAATCCAATTAAAGGGCCCATAAAGAGCAAACAATTACATACAATGATTTTAGCATCAATAAGTATACAAAAGAATATACTATAGTATGATAATTAATGAATGAAATATTAATCAGTTAATTACCAGGTTCAGAGCCAGTCAATAAACAAATTATCATAATACCAGATACATATATTTGCAATAGTGTATTATTAGTTTCTTCTTATATCGAGACAGTTATTCAAATATGTTGCAAAAACTTTTAGTAATTTAACGTCTTCCTGAATAAATAGCCAATTAAATTTTGTGGATATGTTCAATACATGTAAAAAGTATCTTGTTTGTGTGGTTTTTTAAAACTAATGTCACACTGCCCTTTTTTTCAATCGAATAGCTGGCATGACATTGTAAGAGGAAGAAAAAACTTTAGAACTTTTGCACTAAAAATAAATAAAATATAAAACGTTTGGCTCACCATGACTTTAAGATGCTTCATGTCAATTGCACCATTTCTGTCAACATTGATTGGCTGTATCTTCATACCAGCCATCTGAGCACTGGCTGGGTTGGTACCATGAGCTGATGTGGGAATAAGACACAGCTAAAGAAGATAATATATGTTATTAAACATGGAATTTTTTAAATCAATGTAAAAAATAATTAGAATGTAATAAATCTTTGTATATAACAATTTTTAGATAATACAAGGTTTTTTCCTTGTAATCTTCTTGTTATTGACTTTAAAAACACATAGACAAGCTTTGTGATGTACAGCTCTGGTCTCAATCTTTACCTTGTATACTAGGCCTAATTCAGAAACTTGTTATAATTTGCAACCATGATGTCAGCAAAGGTTTCCTCTATGACAAAAGACGTGCGAGTTAAAAAAAGGGGGAAAATATTGCTCTTTATTTCTTTTCCTTCTCCATAATAACTACATTGTTGGAGCTTTACCCAACCGAAACATGAATGATCTGATCAAGTAATGGCTTAACAATTGTTTTGGTGTACTTACAGTTCTTTGTTTCTGACCAATAGCATCAAGATATGCCATAATAGCTCTTAAGCCAGCATATTCACCCTGGGCACCACTAAAACACAACAAAATATTCAGCAATACCATGCAATACGGTTTTAAAATCATAAACATTGTAAGTCTGAAAATTAACAAATTCTTTTATTTTACCAATTTTATGCAAAAAACCCCCCAGTTATTTGTTTTAACATGAATACAATATAAATATTCACTAGATTGCTATACAAGGTATTCGCTTGAAAAAAAGAAATGTAAGGAAACGACTTTTGTCACTGTAGTCTTGACAAGAGACATACCTATTTGGTTGGAATGATATTTTGTCATATCCTGTTATCTCACACAGGTCTTCTTCCAATTCCTTAAACATTTCCCTGTATCCTTCAGTCTGTTCAAGTGGTACAAACGGATGAATGTTAGCAAACTCCTTCCAAGAACAGGGCTGAAATTATAGCACATATAAACAGTTTGAAGTGATTGTTTATATTGGTATTAATAACTAATAATAATAAATATAATAAATATTTTGTTTGTTTTTGGATCATGGAATGGCTAATTAAATGTTGCATCCCTTTTCTTAAGGCTTGGCTCAATTTGTAATTGTTCACTTATGAGCAGGACGTTGTACATATTGAAGTTATGGATGACTATACAACTCATCATGTATCAGTGTACTGCCATTTTTAATATATCTTTATCACATATTCAGCAGCGATATGGACTTTTTTCCAATGCAATACAGCAGAAAGTTGTAACCCAGTATGATCCTTGATGACTTTACCAGAGTATACATTTTCAGTTAACTCATTAAATTAAAAAAAAAAAAAATCCTTCAAAGAAAGGAAGTAGGTGATAGACAGACTGAAGTAGAATCCCACATTATGGGATACTATGCTGATGCTGCATACCAAATTTCAAGAGAATGTAATTAGTAGTTGCTGAGAAAATTGTTTACCAAAATATTTTCCCAACTAGCCCACCGGACATTTACCATATTATAACCGGATAACAAAATCTATTATTACCATCATTTCCGTTGTACTGTTCAGTTTCATGGTACAGGATCCAAGGGGAATCATGGAATGTACCAGGGATAAGTCCTTGTTTTCCAAGTGCTTCATATATCTCACAATGTTTGTTTCTGAGTGATATCTAAACAATAATTAAAACATACTTCCATCAAACGATTGAATATATTACTGTCATTAGGGTTGTATTGTCTGTGGTCTTTTTCTTTTAATCTAAGTTGGAAAGGAATGGTGCGAATGATATGTAAATACAGACTTGATAGAGTTTTTTTTTACCCCGTTGATTTTTGTCAATGTTGGTCGCCATTTTGTTGTTGTGTTATATGCCATATTTTCGTAATATTCTAACATGATTCTTTTATAAACTTCCATATGTATACGTTGTAATGATATTATACAAATACAGCCTTTCTCTTAGTTAATACAAGTTTATATCCACTGAGAAATGTATATCGACCGAGGACGTAGTCCGAGGTCGATATATATAACTTGTATTGACAAAGAGAAAGGCTGTATTTTTTATATTATTAATTGATAATTTTGCTGTATTTTAATTTGTTACATAAAAATATTAATAAATAAAAATAAAAATAAAAAAGTATATCTCATCCTTATTTAAGGATACAAACCTTTTGTACTCAACACTGTCCATTGTTTTTTTATTGATAGCCGGATGTAAAATATGATTGGCTGATTTCTAAACGTCACACAATTTTGGGAATTTTTTGTTCTATTTTTAGTAACCGTGCAATCCGCAAAAGTCAATCCGCAATAAATCAGTTAATCCGCCAAAATACAAAATATCACGTGGTAGACTTTGGATAAATTTAAATACAACAAAATGATCAAATAATAATAATAATTTATACTAAAATTTTTTTTAGTAATGTTATATTAATTATATAGGACAAATACAGATACAAAAATAGCAGATATGTAACCTGTATTGCATAAAATGCAAATGGTGTCGTAATGTAACCTTAAGTTGAAGGCAGATTGATGTTTTGATTGAGGGATTAAAATAAACATGTTATCTTTTTGTTTTCTTTGTTTTTGTTGATAAATGAAAGTTGACAATAAGAAATTGTTATTGTTTCGAAATATGTCAGTTTTCTATTAACAACGATCTAAATAGACAATATGACAATGCACTATTTTTTATTTTATTTATTACAATCACAAGAAATGAAATAAACTTTTAACATACATGATATTTTAAGAGAGAATAAATTACATATTATAAAGCGTGACGAAGTAGGACTCAGATTTCTTTATCTTGAGACGTTTTGTGAAAACTTGTACGTGCGGATTATAGAGGCATATAAGAATTTTTCCGCAATTTTCTGGTCCAAGAAAGGGGTGCACATATGTGTAAATGCAGACTATACACAGCTTTTTATGGTTCATGTATAATATTTATATATTACTAAGAAAATATTTTGGCACAAAAATCTCAGACATGATGTGGAATAATTCTACATTAAATGTGTGCTATAAGACAATATGATCTGGTCAGGTGTTTAAGATTTCAAAACTTAATGTCATATTTTCATGTTGATAAGACAAATCAGTAGCAATTTTTATAGTGTTTTCAATGATCATCTAAATCAACCTCTATAAAACTTAGTTAACTAAGGTTCTATGGTCATAGAACAAGAAATAATAAAATATGGAGAAAACTCCAAAAGATTGTTTCTGATCCAACACAACAATTACCTGTTAAATACAGGATGGGTCAGGAAGTCACTGGTTCTCCTGAAAGCAGTGTTAGCAATACTGCTAGGTGGATGAGGTCCCAATGAATCAGCAATTTGCTCCTAAAATGTAAACACCAAAAATATAAACAAAAGCAACATTCAAACATAATTTTCTTTAACCAATAATTGTCTAACTTACAACCCATACATCTATAAAAACTTTAGTCTTTGATATACATGTCTGTATTTGTAAAGGCCTGGCAATACAATTTATATTAAAAGTTTGATAAACAAGTGTATCTGTAGCTAATGCTCATTATTCCATGAATACCATTTTGCATGGTTTTAATTGGTCTAAACAGAACTTACTGGTCACAATAAATCGCAACAGTACTAAAATTACTTAAAAATATGGAAAGAACATGGGGCATTAAGGGTCTTTTTTGGCCCCATGATTTAGCAAACAATTAAAACTGTAATGTTAAGACTTGAATGAATAAGTAGAAATGTCTTTCTAATATTCTATAATCATTT
Source organism: Limnoperna fortunei (assembly GCA_944474755.1). Classification (NCBI taxonomy): domain Eukaryota; kingdom Metazoa; phylum Mollusca; class Bivalvia; order Mytilida; family Modiolidae; genus Limnoperna; species Limnoperna fortunei. The sequence continues at coordinate 100,183,364 of OX104111.1, forward strand.
TCAAAATCTTTCCCAAATTAACCTCAATAATGATGTCACAATATGCTAAAAGTACCAATTTTGGCAGAAAAATGTTAAAAATGCAGTGATTTTTATAACTAAACTTCAGAAATAGGTATTCGCACATCCCTGGAAAAACCCTGATTCTGACTCAATTCCTAATACTGTTCTTTATATGTATAAATTATACACATATGAAAAAGGATACTATTTTTAAGATATTTTTCTGTTTTACAGCAAAGTTTAAACCGATTATTTGAGATTTCAAATTTTGGGCCAATAATGCACCTCCTCCTTTGTTGGAACAGTCATCAAAAAAGGCTTAAACTGGTCAAAACCAGGTCAATATTGGATTCTGCTGTACAGCAGGACAGGAGGACCACTATATACCTTGACTCTAGTTGAGCGTGGTATAAAACTAGAGGCTCCCAGGAGCCTGTATCGCTCACCTGAACCTGAAACCAAACAACCCTTTTTTATCCAGCTTTTCGTTGCTATAAGGAATTTCCCAACACTTCTGCAAAAATCATTAATTTTGACCTTTTAAGGGAAATAACTCAGATAAGGAGGAGCTTTTGATGCTTAGAGGGATAAGGGAGGTTCACTTCAAATTTGCTGTACCTGTAATACTTTTTTAACTATCAGTCGAAAACTCTCTCGACCCCCCCCCCCCCCCCTTTTTTCATTTTTTCTATTTTAAGCCAACATAGCTATGTAGGTAGTCAGGTGTCATGATTTGCAAAATTTTGGTAGAGGACGTCTAAAGATGATGTGTGCAATGTTTCAAAGCAGTCCTTTCATTGGTTAAAGAGGAGAAGATTTTTTTAAATCAAGTAAAATTGATTAAAAAAATGTTCAAGGAGAATAATTCCTAAACGGTTCATCAGACAATCTTGACCCTAAAGTCATTTTTGTAGCCCTCATAGAGCAGAACAATTAAGCAATGCTAACTTTTTCTCTAGTTCTAATAATTTTTAAGATTTTGAGGCAAAAATGTCAAAAATAATCAATTTCGACAATTAAAGGGCAATTACACCTATAAGGAGTCATCATACAACTTCAACCCAATGGAGTGTTTCGTAGAGCTTTTGCTGCAGATGAAGGTATGTCTCTTCGATTTTCCTGTATCTATTACACTTTTTTAAATATAAGCCAAAAACTGTATTTTACCCCCCACCCCCCCTTCCGTCCTATTTTTAGCCATGGTGGCCATGTTGGTTAATCTGCAGCCATGGTTGGTGCAAAGTTGGTCGTGGACATTTGACGGATGATGTGTACAAAGTTTCAAAGCAGTACTTTCAGTTGTTTCAGAGGAGAAGATTTTAAAAAATCAATTAAAACCGATTTAAAAAAACAGTTCAAGGGGAATAACTCTTAAACGGTTAATCAGACAATCTTGACCCTTCAGTCATTTTTGTAGCCCTCATAGAGCAGAACATTTAAGCAATGCTAACTTTTTCTCTAGTTCTAATAAATTTCAAGATTTTGAGGCAAAAATCATCAATTTTGACAATTAAAGGGCAATAACTCCTACAAGGAGTCATCATACAACTTTGACGCAATGGAGTGTTTTGTGGAGCTTTAGATGCTGAAGAAGGAAGGTCTGTTCAGTTTTCCTGTATCTGTTATACTTTTTGAACTATAAGCAAAAAACTGTATTTTGACCCCCCTGTTCTATTTTTAGCCATGGCGGCCAAGTTGGTTGGTCTGAGGCAATGATTTGGGCAAACTTGGTAGAGGACATTTTACTGATGATGTCTGCAAAGTTTCAAAGCAATCCCTTCAGTGGTTTTGGAGGAGAAGATTTTTGAAGAAAAGTTAACGAGGACGACGACGGACGACGACGGACACCAAGTGATGGCAATAGCTCACATGACCCTTCGGGTCAGGTGAGCTAAAAAGGTTACAAAAGCCCTTTTAGATTCAAGTTTGCAATGAAGTGTTCAAACTATAATGGTTCCTGCAAGTTAATACCAGTGTGCATTTAAGTAACACTTTTACCTACCAAAGTTAATGGACAACCAATAACATGTAATAAATCTCTCATATCTTCTCTTTCCACAGTCTCATCCAGTGCTATTCCAATCTGTAATAATTCAAACATTGTACTGGATTAGACGATGGGATTTAACACCAGGCATTAACTTTTCAGATATGTAAAGGTTACAAGATTTCAATACAATGGGGCTTGTATTAAGTGGCAATGCTACAAAGCAGACAGGATAACTCATTACAGAGGAGTTGATAAGACCTCTGCCAAAGAACACAAGAAGGTAAGTGACAAGGGATCTGACAGGATGTTAGTGGATATGTTGTCCAATGGTCAATACATCGGGGAATGATGACCAACAGTTTAACTAAGAAGATTAATGTCTGTTATCATGAATTAATCGTTACGGGAAATCCATTTCTCAAATAATATCATACATTTGGCTGAGTCATAGGTAGTCTTTTCTATGTCAGGATTTGACTTTTTCCTCGACATGACATTGCATAACTCGACCATGGAGTTCCATGATTTTTGTTAGGTTCAAGTTACTCCCTTTCTGTTTTAGTATTATTGATAAGATTGAGAGGCATGTGATTACAGTTGAACTATGATACTTATATCTGATATAGCAACAACGTTCAAATTCTCAATTCCTTAAGTAGTTTTTAATATATATAATTGCATATTATACTTACATGGCCATCAGAATAGTATCTGAAGTTAATTTTCTTTTTCATTGCTTTATTTACAATATTTGCCTGTCCGTTTCTTGGCCAGAAATACAAGGTGTCAAAAAAATGTTTCATATCCATTCTATGTCCTGCCTTTTTTAAGCCTGAAAAAGAACAAAAGGGATACATATACCAGTAGTTTGAAATGATGGATTTAATTAAGTTAAAAGCCATAGTATCAGAAGGTATAGCTGACACTGAGCAAGTAGCTTGTAAACTTAATCTCGTAATGTTGAGAGGAAAACACACCATTTATGTTACAACTTGGTTGCAAAGGTTTTGAACTGCAGAAGATAGGGTCTCAAAATGTATAATATTGTGGACCGTTATGATGGATCAGATATGTAGACAATTTTGCATTACATAATTTTTAAAGTACAAAAGGGCATAAAATACATAAAAGAGTATGACAGATAAATATTTTAGATTTGAGGAAATTATATCCGATTATGATTTCTTGTTGATATGCACAACTTCTTAATGTGTCCTTCATTCCTTCCAAGTTTCAACAAATTTTGATCAGTAAGGTCAGAGGAGAAGTGCTTACAAGAATAGGACTGACTGACAGATGAACCCATCAAAAACATAATACTGCCCCCCTCCCAGATTTCTGGCACTTTCTGAAATACGTTTATAGGAGTGTAATATTTTATAAATGACAGGCTGCAGTTGCACTAAAAAAAATTTTTTTTTCTGTTTTCACTAACATTAACAATTTGTGTTATGTATGTAAAAGTGGGGTGCGATTTCATCCAATCCATCCTCGTTCAAATATCCTGAAGAGGTACAAACACGGAGGACATGAAAACAATTGTCCACATTTTCAGTATAAAATTGTCACATGAATGTGTGAGGCAAAAGCAAAAAATAATAAAGCATGTAATTGATCTTGATGTACAAGCAAATCGGAAACTGAATGACCCAGATGTTTCTGATAATGATAGAACTATTCAAAATAATAATTCAAAATTAGAAGCAATTAAATCGGTCAGAAAACAGTAAACAAACAATATTTTAATCTAGGCCTAATCTTTGTCAATTACCTTACCTTCAGCCAGTATGACAGTGGCATTGTGCACTCTGTTTCCTATGTGACGTAAGCCATCTGCACCATGGTAAACAGCATACATAGCAGACATGTTTGCTAACAAGGCCTGAAATAAAAAGAAGTTAAATTTAACAAAAAGAACAAAATAATTAATAAAATAAATAAACAATAAATACCATTTGCAATGATATTATATTTCAAAATTCATTTCAGTTACTGAAATGAACCAACAAGTTTCTGCAGCTCATAAGGTAAGGATTACCTAATAAGAATGCCTCTGGAATTTAAAAGGGTTTGACATACAAGGGGAACAACTTTTGTAAAAGTGATGTATAAACGAAAGTTTTCATTACAACAATTTGTTGTTGTCATTTACATTACATTCTAAAACGTAAGGATACTGCAACAATAAATTGTGACCTAATACAATGTAGTACATTTAAATTAGTCTAAAATAGGGTCCCTTTCATATATACAATTGTTTTAAACAGGAATAGTTGTGCCACAGCATAATGTTAATTCCTGAACTGTGGTCACATGTTAGTAACCTAACAACAACTCACTGTCTTACACTACTACTTATCAAATAGTACCACTTTTTCCGTCCTCAGTAACTGTGACATAGACAACATTTTATTTATGATACTGACCTTTTTATACTTTTCAAGATTTATATTTCCCACATTTCGGTGATAAATAGCTAAATTGTGAACTTTCAAAATGGGATTACATTTCTCCAGTCTACAGGATACCATGTACAACAAGAACATTCGATCATTTTAAGATCATAAGCAGGAACAAGATTATATTGTGCACAGGTCTGAGCATCAATCCCAAAACAAATGTGTGTGGGAAAAGTTTGTAACACAATTACATGAGGAACATGTGACATGGAGGAATAAAAAGTCAAATAAACTTAAATAAACACAAATTACATTTTTTTTATATGAGAAGTATTTGTGCCCACCAAGAAAACATCAAGTTTTAAAGAATTGTTCTATTTCTTTATTTAAAAACTATTTGTGTGAAAATAGGCAAGTGTTTACATTTTAAAATGTTTTTCATTTGCAGACATATTAATCAAGCTAATTACAATAAAAAAATGCCAAACATATCGTTAGCCTTAGAATAATTTTGAGGAGTGGTACACGGAAAATTGTAAAATGGACAAATTTGCAGAAGGGACACCACCTTAAGTGGGTGATATTTACCTCACTTGACACAGTGAACAGGGAAAAATACCTGTAAATATACAAATATGTCATAAAATAGATCTGACATTTTATTGGCGTCCTTTTTCTTTGAATTCTCAGTCTTGTGAAAAACCTAATTGTGTGAACAGGAATTCCAAAAGAAATTTACGACTTTGTTAAATAAAAATTTAGTTTCTTTGTATTATAAAAGATTATAAATATTGATTTCATAAGAGTAAAATGGGACATTGCATAGTACTTTTTAAAGATCTTTGAGAAAATTATTACTATAATAGCAGAAGATTACCATAACAAAAACTGACAAACCAGATACATAAATTTGATATTCATAATAACATTAGAATTGTATACCATTCCAATTTATTAGACGTGATTTATTAAATAAAGCAAGCAATATTTCAGCTTATTTCAGGACATCACATATGAAGTATTGGATAGGGAATTTAACCTATCACAGCAGCTACAATGAGCCTACTATTTTTCAAAATTTCAACAAAGGGTCTTTATTTTTATTAAAAGGAATCTAAAAAAACAAACTAGGATAACTGAATACTAAAAACTTTAAAACACATATGGAAGAGTTTGTTGTTATGAAATGATGAGCGATCTATCTGATGTTTATACTTTCAGGAAAAACATAAGAGTTACTAATAATTATCTAACACTATCAAAACTGAAAGAAATATGCTGTTACTACAAATGAATACAAATGTTTTGTTTGTGCCTGAAGTATTTCAAAAGCACACAAATATTTTGGTTTTAGGTAAATAACTTGCAAATAGTACCTTCTCTTTAGTCTGTTTTAAGGTTGAATATTAATTGATTGATCGATTGATTGATTGATTGATTGATATTATTGATATTGTTAGTGTAGAACTGTTATGTCTGATCAATACATATGTGGCACATTTATTAAATCTATTACTTTTTATTTGTAGTTTTCATTCATTGTTTATATTCATATTAGTCCTTGATATTGTGCTATTGTTATAGACATGTATACATGATGTAATATAAACAAGAGCTAAAGAACTATTGATTAACTTCAACAAAATTGCCTTAAGAAAAACTCTCATTTCTCACATTAGGTCATTTATCAAAATATATTAATATACAAAGATCAGAAATAAAAACTAAGTAAATTAACCTTAAAAGAAATGAAGACAGCATGCAAGTAAACAGGACAATTTCATGGTATCATTGGCACACTTGTTGAATGGTATAAAGAATATCAAAGTAATTTTAAATAACTATAAATAAAATTGACAAATTTGTTGATTCTCTGGGTAGTCAATTGGTTTTTACAGAAATTTTTATGTATATTATCCATTAATTTTCTGTATGTTTATGCACCTGATTATATGTACATCAACTAAACAAGTATAGTGCTGTTTAAAGAACCCTTTCTTAATCGTTTGGTTTTTGGTTTGTCAAGTCCAGAAATTGAATAGACTAAAACAAAATCTTGAGTTTTCTGTACCTGCAGGTTAAAAATATAATGCATAACAAAGTTATTTTTCCCAGTGAGGCTGGACATCTGTAACAGGAATAACTGCTCCTGAGATGATGAAATAACCTCTTATGTTTTATTTTGTTATCCAACTAAATTTCACAATCCCATCACAAATCAATTCTCAGTATTTTCGTTGGAATACAACCACTTCAGCAATTTTCATTCGAAAGATTTTCCATCCGACTATGAATAATAATACAACAGTCCCTCTCTTATAGGATCCACTTGCCAGCAACAACCACTTTCTCAAGTTAAAATCTTGATGCAATTAGCACATTTTTTTTAACTCAAGACATTTTCATTGACTTAATATTTATTTTGGAAATCTCAGGTAAAATGAAATTTATGTGTGTTTTTTTTAAAAATAATAAAACCAGTTCAAAAACCAGTGTGGAAATCACTATAAGAAACAGTTAAATGATGGAATAAAACAAACAGGTGATACAATTAAATAAATGGAGAAAGTAAGTTTTATACTGCAGATCATTTTGATATCTGCATGACAGAAATCAGGTTTATTATAAAAATTTAAACTAAAATTATTCAAGAAGGGGAGAAAGATACAAACAAATAAAAAAAAGTTGTCAAAGATTGCCCATGTCTTTAACTTAGGGAGACAATGAAAGTGATGAAAACAGTCATAATCCAAATGAAACAGGAACAGATTATATAACTGTTAAACAGAATTGGAATTATATGACACCTTTTTAATTTTTTTTATTTCACTATATTATAAGATATTAGTATTTAAATCAGTGTGATTTTTGCTTACTTCACATTTCTTGCTTCCAATCTCATAAAGCTGTCCAAAATGTATCCCCTTAAGAGAGACCATGCCTATAATAAGACCATGATTCATGATTCTGACTGGGTAGTCTTATAAGAGGGGAACTATTGTACCTTTGCAATGGTTTAATGGCTTTCCTAAAGATGTCAGATACAAACTTTTGTTATAAAATACCTGTGCTGTACATATGTTACTTGTGGCTTTGTCTCTTCGTATGTGTTGTTCTCTTGTCTGTAGAGCCAGTCTGTACGCAGGATTTCCACTTGCATCTCTATAAGGAGATCAATTTTTTATGACTGATGGTATAATTTAACACAGTCAATAAAATATTTGTTTCAACATCAATGCAATTTTTTATCAATTTTTTTTAATATATGACAACTCTTTCAGCACAATAACTTTTTGTCTAATTTCTTTGTCCTCACATTCATGAAGAATTAAACGTCTAATTGTTAGTCGAAATGATGATGCAAGGCACTTAAGTGATGTTAATGATTGAAGGCACTTAAGTGAAAAAAAATGTTAAAGACTTGAGTTATTTTTTATTTTCCATATCATATTTAGACAAAGGACACCACAAAAAACATTCTAAAAAAATAACTATTCCCACCTCATAATTCCACCTCAGTTGTGATGTTTATGTTACGTAAATATTATCATTTCAGACCAAATGAATTATCTCCACTGCATAATACACTCAAAAAAATTTTGATTTGATTGATTGGATGTTTGCTTTATGTCCAAAAAGCAGCATTTCTTCAATATTCAACATGAGAACAAGTTAATAACGAGCAATAAACAAGTGTGGACTGTGAGCACACTCACAAAGGGATACCCCCGCTTCGCTTTCAAGTCTAATTATCTCCCCTTTATGATATCCGAGGTCAATAAAAATCCTTCATTATATCTACATATTATGTACTGCCTTTATGCTAAGTTTCATTAAATTTCATCAAGCGGTTTAGAAGAAGTTGTGCTTACAAGGGATGTGGACAGACGGACAGGGTGATTCCTATATACATGTACCCCCCAAACAAGTTTGCAGGGGGTATAATAAATTCAAACTGGAGTAAAAAAAACCTGTGAGCAATGCTCACCATTGATACCCCCCGCTCACAATTACTTTGAAAATTCAGGTGTTCTTAATTATGAACTTGAAACTTTATCTAGGTAAACGTGAAGGCGAAGTTGCAGATAAAACACGTAACCCTCCCCATTCCCCCAAAGAATGGCATCCCCTATGTCAATGACAAAGTCCATGTTTTTCTATGGGAAACCTCCAATAATATTCTGATCAAAATGTTTAATATCCGGTGCACAATGGCAATATGTGACCAAGATTCTGTGTAACTTTCAACAAATTCCATTCAGTGGTGTAGGAGGAGTTGCAAATAAAAGATGGGTATCACCTTATGTCCATGACAAAGTCCATGTTTTTCTATAGGAAACCCCAAATATCATTCCGATCAAAATGTGAAATATCTTCTGCACAATGGCACTATGTGACATGGATTCTGTGTAAGTTTCATTAAATTCCATTCAGTTGTGTAGGAGGAGTTGCACATAAGAGATGGGTATCCCCTTATGTCAATGACAGTCCATGTTTTTCTATGGGAAACCCCAAATATCATTCCGATCAAAATGATAAATATCTCCTGCACAATGGCACTATGTGACAAGGATTCTGTGTAAGTTTCAACAAATTCCATTCAGTGGTGTAGGAGGAGTTGCACATAAGAGATGAGGATCCCCTTAGGTCAATGACAAAGTCATGGTTTTTCTATGGGAAACCCCAAATATTATTCCGATCAAAATGTTTAATATCTCCTGCACAATGGCACTATGTGACAAGGATTCTGTGTAAGTTTCATTAAATTCCATTCAGTGGTGTAGAAGGAGTTGCACATAAGAGATAGGGACCCCATTAGGTCAATGACAAAGTCCATGTTTTTCTATGGGAAACCCCAAATATCATTCCGATCAAAATGTTAAATATCTCCTGCACAATGGCACTATGTGACAACGATTCTATGTAAGTTTCATCAAATTCCATTCAGTGGTGTAGGAAGAGTTGCAAATAAGAGAAAGTGTAATGTACGGACAGACGGACGGACAGACACCATGATCACTATATACCCTGTATAAAAATATGGACCAAAGGGCAAAAGTTTTGACTGAGACTGGAAAAGTATGGGGTATGGGTAGGGGTGAAAAATTTACCCTTTTATAGCCACTTATTTCTGATCTACTTTATTTTGGATTTCAAATTCTGCACAGATAGTCAATGAGCCCATTTTTAATATCATTATTTAGGAATTGAATGCATTCTTTTAAAGTTTCATTGACCCATGAAAGCGTTGACTCAAGCACATTTCAATGAAGCGTGGTGGTGCTTCATGATGAAAATGTGCTTCAGTTAACAATTTAATATGTCACTGAAACTTCAAAAGAATGCATTCAATTCTTATATTTACATTTTATTTCATAAAAAAAAATGCCGGGGTCCTGATTTAAATTAAGCACGCTGTATTTTTGTTGATTTAAGTTGCTCAGATTTGTTTGTTTACTGTGGACATCGTCAGTGATGCGTGTGCTCTTCATGGCTACCAGTTTCATTGAGAAATGCAAAGAACGATTCATCTGTAACATTCTGAAGCAATAGAAATCCAGGATAGAGATGAAAGACACAGCGTAATGTAGCTATTAATATTTAGTTTTTTAATACCAAAGCTATAGCAAGCATGTTAAAATAAAATTAAAAAATTGCTAACAGAAGAAGGGCCTGTTGCTCTCATGATATTGCCTTAGAAAGAGTAGTTGGCCTGGGGTAAATATCAAATGTTCAACTGAACAAACAGCACATAATACAGAATTTTCATGCAAATACACTACCTGGTGACACCAATCATTCTTCCAGGCATTAATCTCATAAAGGGGTATTTACAGGAGAAGAATCCAGCATGGGGTCCACCATAACCCATAGGTATGCCAAATCTCTGACTTGAGCCTACACACATGTCAGCCCCGAATTCGCCAGGAGGACGAAGAACTGTCAAGGCCAACAGATCTGTAGCACACACTACCAGGGTCTGTATAAAAGGGATAAAATTATTTTTAATATGTGTTCTGACATGTTGTTAATAAGTATTTCCAAATGCAATAAACATGAGCTTGAGATAAGGTTTTCATTATACTGGCGATATTACACATTATCCTGTAATAAAAATGTATTACTTTTACTATTGTCAATCATTTACATGAACAAATTTATCATATTCTACATGTATGACCTGCATTTAGGCCAATCAAAAGCAGAGTTTAGGAGGTTGACAGTTATGTTGTGGTACTACATTTCTGGAAGCTTGGTGTGAGAGACAAATAATCTAAAATATGTTTTGTAAACTGCAAATCTTAGCTCAATATGTTTGCTGTTCGATGTAGTATACTTACTGTATATATTCATAAAGACAACTACAAAAATACTAAGCAAACATAAACATGCAAATATCTGAAGCCATTAATGAATTGGTAAATGTACAAAAATCTATAGAAAGTACCCCATTAGCATGAGCAGTAGCAATCAGTTCTCCATAATCTACAACATTGCCTTCTGTATCTGGGTACTGGATCATCAGTCCAGAAACATCCCTGTTTGTTAGGTCCATCTCATGCCAATCTACTCTTTCTACTTCTATACCTAGGGCACTAAAAATAAGTAGTATGATTGGTGTATTGTATCTAAAACTATACAAGGACTAGTAAACCATGAATTTGTGTATCTAACTATAAACAATTACCTGGTTTCTCTTACTGAGCAAATGATATTTCAAGAACAAGTATTCTTAAAAAAAAGTTTTGCTGAATTTAACTATGACAATAAAAAAATAGACAGTTTTTGCTAATTAAACAAAGATTAATTGAAAAACTTAGTGGAAAAGGTGCATTAATACCTTAGTCTAATCCAACAGGTATGAAGTACATTTACATGCAACATGTACTTAATTTGAGTGTGGGTCGGTGTAAACAGCGCTTAGCGCAGGCTTTCTAAATAATGCACAAAGTCCATTAAAGAACCAAGTAAGTTTTAATGCTAATATATTACTTCGTCAAATTTTTGTCATCAAACCATTATTGAAAAACTTGAAAACAAATATTTCCAGTGGGCACAAGCCATCAATCATATAACCAGTATATCATTAAGGATTCTAATAGGACATCCTTCTTAGTCACGAGCCATCAAATAACCAGTAAATCATTAAGGATTCTAATAGGACATCCTTCTTAGTCACCAGCCATCAAATAACCAGTAAATCATTAAGGATTCTAATAGGACATCCTTCTTAGTCACCAGCCATCATATAACCAGTAAATCATTAAGGATTCTGATAGGACATCCTTCTTAGTCACCAGCCATCATATAACCAGTAAATCATTAAGGATTCTGATAGGACATCCTTCTTAGTCACGAGCCATCATATAACCAGTAAATCATTAAGGATTCTAATAGGACATCCTTCTTAGTCACGAGCCATCATATAACCAGTAAATCATTAAGGATTCTGATAGGACATCCTTCTTAGTCACGAGCCATCATATAACCAGTAAATCATTAAGGATTCTAATAGGACATCCTTCTTAGTCACCAGCCATCAAATAACCAGTAAATCATTAAGGATTCTAATAGGACATCCTTCTTAGTCACGAGCCATCATATAACCAGTAAATCATTAAGGATTCTAATAGGACATCCTTCTTAGTCACCAGCCATCAAATAACCAGTAAATCATTAAGGATTCTAATAGGACATCCTTCTTAGTCACGAGCCATCATATAACCAGTAAATCATTAAGGATTCTAATAGGACATCCTTCTTAGTCACCAGCCATCATATAACCAGTAAATCATTAAGGATTCTAATAGGACATCCTTCTTAGTCACGAGCCATCATATAACCAGTAAATCATTAAGGATTCTAATAGGACATCCTTCTTAGTCACCAGCCATCATATAACCAGTAAATCATTAAGGATTCTAATAGGACATCCTTCTTAGTCACGAGCCATCATATAACCAGTAAATCATTAAGGATTCTAATAGGACATCCTTCTTAGTCACGAGCCATCATATAACCAGTAAATCATTAAGGATTCTAATAGGACATCCTTCTTAGTCACGAGCCATCATATAACCAGTAAATCATTAAGGATTCTGATAGGACATCCTTCTTAGTCACCAGCCATCATATAACCAGTAAATCATTAAGGATTCTAATAGGACATCCTTCTTAGTCACGAGCCATCATATAACCAGTAAATCATTAAGGATTCTAATAGGACATCCTTCTTAGTCACCAGCCATCAAATAACCAGTAAATCATTAAGGATTCTAATAGGACATCCTTCCTAGTCACCAGCCATCAAATAACCAGTAAATCATTAAGGATTCTAATAGGACATCCTTCTTAGTCACCAGCCATCATATAACCAGTAAATCATTAAGGATTCTAATAGGACATCCTTCTTAGTCACCAGCCATCAAATAACCAGTAAATCATTAAGGATTCTAATAGGACATCCTTCTTAGTCACCAGCCATCATATAACCAGTAAATCATTAAGGATTCTAATAGGACATCCTTCTTAGTCACCAGCCATCATATAACCAGTAAATCATTAAGGATTCTAATAGGACATCCTTCTTAGTCACCAGCCATCAATCATATAACCAGTAAATCATTAAGGATTCTGATAGGACATCCTTTATAGGCTTGGAGAACACAATAGGTTTCTAATAAGCATAGAGCCTGTCACAATAAGAACTCTGATGCCATAATTAGTTTAACTGAACAATTTTTAAACTGGAAGTTTTGTTGAGATTTGTTATGCCTAAGAGGTACGTATATTCAATAAAATGATGAGCATATAATACTATTTTCATGTTATTTGCTTAACATGCTGTTTTGGGATAAATCTTATTTAGTTTAAAAAACCAATATGGCCATTGAAAGCGTCCTCTTAGAGTCGCTTCTAAAATTTTAAGTTAATGCTGATAAAAGTAAGATTTGTGTCTTCTCTACAGAGAGATTACCTCAAAATAATTAATTTTAAATAGAAAGATATTGACATTGAGTAATAAATATAACTCAAAACAGTCAGGAAATTTCTATCCTTTTATTTTATAGAAGTATGATGAATTGATGGTTTAGAAAAGATATCCTTTGCATCATAAGTTTACATCTAGTATTGTACATAGCACAATTTATTTTTCGCACTGTACTTTTACTACAACAAATCAGAGCCTGCATGGTAAAAATGTTTTAAATTCCAATGGCTAACAGTGATAAAATCTGGAGCTACATGTATTTTATATCAAGTTTTTAATTTTAAAATAAGTTGCCGTAAAATAATAGCATAATCGTAAAGATGAGGAACAAAATATTGCATGTACAGTTTTAAAAATTTATAAATGTATTTTTTTCAACAGATATATACCTTGCTCTTGTTTCCACCACACCAATCGTCTGAGGATGACATTTGTTGTCAATGTAGAACTTTCGCCTCTTATTATATCTGTAGAAATAGACATGAGCTTGTTAGAAATCTAAAATACATGTAGGGAAACTGGATATGGGGTATATAAATGTGCAAGAAAATATGTACATAATATTTATGTTCCAAATATCACACTTGCAGTGTTCTCCCCAGGCCCTTTAAGCACAGCAGTAGCCCAGTGCCTTATTTTTTTGCAGCGGTGCTTTCTGATCTATTGCTGTGGTTTAATTTCCTGCCATGGTGCTATCCAAAACAGTGACACTTGTCACTATTTCCTGTTGTATTGTTTATTTAACGGATTAAAACTGTGGACAATACACTCTGTTAATTAATACCTCGGGTAAGGTTTACCTGGACAGGTGTAAACATCGGTGCTCACTAGACCAAATTGCCAGTTACTGTTAGATTCATTCATAAATAAATAACCATACTGACTTCTCTTCACTTTTAATACAAAAAATCAATATGCACAGGGGTGCAAAAGCAGTTGCCGTATTTTTTTAACCAAAACTTTCCTGGTCTTCATTTTAAGATTTATCATAATTGGTTATTACAGGCATTACATGTAAACTGGAGACAAAGTGAGGAAGGGTTTCAGCAGGAAAAATGTTAGCTTTATCAACAAATTTTCAAAGTTGCATAAAATATGAATATGTGAATTCTCTAATAATATTGAACCATTGTGTAAAATTTCAGATATATACATGATGTAGTTTTTGAGTTATGGACTGGAAACCACTAATTCAAGAAATTTTTCTAACGTTTTTCTGTCACTGTGACCTTGACCTTGAAAAGATTTACCCCAAAATCAATAAGGTTCCTCCTCTAATGGTATGTAACAATATACCAAAGTTTCATTAAAATCGGTTGAGAACTTTATGAGTTATGGTCCGGAAACCACTAATTCAAGAAATTTCTAACTTTTTTCTGTTGCTGTGACCTTGACCTTCAACGGATTTACCCTAAAATCAATAGGGTTCCTTCTCTTATGGTATGTAACAATATCCCAAAGTTTCAATAAAATTGGTTGAGAACTTTTTGAGTTATGGTCCGGAAACCACTAATTCAAGAAATTTTCTAATGTTTTTCTGTCGCTGTGACCTTGACCTTTAACGGATTTACCAAAAAGTCAATAGGGTTCATCCTCTTATAGTATGTAACAATATCCTAAAGTTTCTTTAAAATCGGTTCACAAGTTTCTGAGTTATGGTCCGGAAACCAATTGTTGACGCCCGCCCGCCATCATCATAACAATAGCCGAGTTCAACTTCGATGCAACTCGGCTAAAAATGTAATAAAATTAGACAAATTAAGCTTAATTTTGAATGATTTCATTCACTTCATGGGGATATTTAAGTTGGAGTTAACACTAAATTTCCTTAAGTTCCCCAACAAAAAATTTGCATATTGTGGTCACCGCGATTTGTGCCTTTCAGTAGGAAATTGCACATACCTCCTTGTAATACCATTTTTTAAATTTTAATTCTGTTATTTGAGCAGAAAGTCGCAGAATTATTAAACTATCTGTAATTAAATTGTAGTTGATATGCATAAATATGCATTAAAATGTAGGCTGATAAATTTTGACATTTTTTTTTTATTTCACTAAAGGCCTCACATGAGGCATGATAGTACATGTAACAATAAAACAGATATATTTATGACAAAAACACCAAGCACATGTACCAGTCCAGAGTTGCTTCCCCAGCATTAATGCTTATTATGCAGTATACATGTATTTTGTGTTCTTTGTGTAGTATTTTGACCAATAACTACTATCCAAACTTTTTAAATATATTTTTTAACAAAATAAAAGAATTAATATATAAATCTCTACACCCTTAAATGTAAATTTTGCAGAAAATAATTTACAATTACTGCACGTGAAGGAGATCAATATGAGGTTTTATGGAGCAGGGTAGATAATATTGAACGAGGCAAAGCCGAGTTAAATATTATTCTACCCTGCTCCATAAAACCTCATATTGATCAAGTTCAAGTGTAGTAATTGTTTTATTACATTATTTATTGAGTCATCAAATGGAATATACACGATTTTTTTTATTCCCGAAAGTTACTGTTTTTCATAATGTTTATTTCTCAAAAATCGATAAAATATTGACATAATCCATGACAAAATGTTTGCAGTGATTATTTCTTGTATAATGTCCCATCCTAAGTCCTTGCTTTTGCATACAATTCACAAAGATATGAGTACATTTCCAGAGGGTCCGAGTTTTCAAACTAACTGACATCTGCGTTTAACATAAATATTTCCTAAAAAATCTAATTGCTTGATAATCTTTCCATGTAAGTAATATCTGCAAAGCTTCACTTATTAGCACCAGAACTATCTGTATTACATTCACTCGATGACGTTACCATGTTTACAAACAACAACATAATCCGAAAATAAGTCAGAACGATAATTTTGATTGGTTTAGGGGATTAAAGAAGGAAGATTTGATTGCCTATCGTATTTCCGTTGGGAGGGAAACAGCACGTGCTAGGTATTTCCATTTATAAATTTCTTACGAGAGTGCAATATGGTTTTTTATTGAGTAGAATGAAAGTTTTGCAAACCAATATGATAAGAAATGAAAAGTCAAGTGTATTGGTTTAGGCCAATCTGAAAAAGGCAAACATATATATTATGTAATAATGGAAATTATTACTCTATTTAATGAGAAACCAAATTTATTCACATTAAGTTTTTTTGTGAAAGTTTGATTACAGAACTATTTGATGTGTTGGACTGTGTCTAGAAGTGAATTTTAATTGAAATTATATGTATTGCTAGTTGAATAAAACACACAACTATTACCAAATGTTGAATTACACACTTAACTAAATAAAAAATGTAATTTAAAAATAATGAGTTGTAAAAAAAAAGAAATTAGACAGGTGTCGAGACAATGAAAAATGTTTGTACATGGCACATTGCAGGTGTAGCTTAAGTATTATTTGTTAATAGTAGCTTTGTTTTATATCTGTTATCATTTGTTATGTATTCCAATAATTGAACACAAACAAATTAAGAAAAAATTCATACTATCTCATTTATTACATGTATTAATAAAATCAACAAAGTTACCCTACTGTCAGAGATAACACAAACAAAAATGCATGTGATGCACGAAATGTACAATGTGACATACAAAACTGGACCTTTTAAAACACGACACCACAGTGCTTTCCAATATTCCTGGGGAAAACCCTGACTTGAAACAATGAAAATTAAGAGTTTCCAAAACTTTCTTATAAAATGAAGGTGATAGCAAAATACCGATAACTGTCAAAACAGAAAATCCACAGACTCCTGAACCAAAAACAAAAAATACAGCAACTACAGCAATGGTTCTGACTTGGTACAGGCATTTCAAAAGAAATGGTGGGTAAAACCAGGTTTTATGGCATGCCAAACCTCCTGCTTCAATTACTGCAGAATGTGAGTAGGTTAGTTGATTAAAATAGATGGGTATCATATACCACTAGTCACTAATAGATATCTAACAATCGTCCTACTAGTAGCACATTTACTGTACACTGAATTAAAAATTGGGGAAACTATCTGCAACCATATCTTCAAACGAGATAGAATATTTTACAACAAGGAAGTTGTATCCATAGTAAAACTTATTAAAAGCATGGATGAGTCGTTTTTTTCTTGTAACCTTGGTTTATAAGTTTATCCAGAAGAAAAAGATGATGTTTGCACCTATCAGTATACTCCCTGCAAGCTCTTGCATACCTGATCAATTGAGAAATACAGACACCATATGCAGGAGAAGCTGGAATACTGCTAAGTGAGGAAAATTTATAAATTTGCAATTAAAATCATTTCAATTTTAGAAGTCAATTTTATTTTAATGTTTATGACAGGTACCAGTATTTACTGACACCATATCGTAAATAATCATACAGAAAGTTGATCATTTCTGCATATATATAAATGAAACCTAGGAATATATGCAAAAGTTTAATACTGTATTAAAAATATCTCAACAGCTGTGTGAACTATGTGTACTTGACATGAATATGACAATGGAAACAGATATTCACCAATTATTATAAAGCAAAAAGTCAATCAAGATTTGATGAAATTCTGACAAATTGAAACATGGTATATTAGATTTGGGAAACAAGATATTTTAACATCCCATCATTTTAACGCAGAGATATTATACTAGAATAACATGGAGAATCTAACATTGATGAGTCATTATTGATTGATAAAAGTTTTGGTCAATATTATACCAATATACTGCATTTCTGCTATTG